>OX411744.1:22985069-24304738 GCA_948252205.1 Orthosia incerta
CTAGTCAAATAACAGGTCACAACTAACTTTTTCATTATAATTAACCAGCGCTACGACCTTAAAGTAATGTAATGTTATAAGTTGCTTAAAGTAATGTAATGTTATAAGTTGCTCCTTGGCATGGAGTTGACATCCAGTCTCAACTTCGGCGCCACCATCGAGTACAAAGCCCAAATTGCGGCAAAGAAACTGGGCGTCCTAAACAGAGTGAAGCGATACTTTATGCCTGGACAGCTATTAACTCTTTACAAAGCGCAAGTCCGATCCTGCATGGAGTATTGCAGCCACCTCTGGGATGGCTCAGCTAAATATCAGCTTGCCGCGCTTGACTCGGTGGAACGCAGAGCCAAGAGACTAATTGGTGACGTCAAACTGGTGGATGCCAAGCTTCACAGCTTAGCTCATCGCCGTAAGGTTGCCTGCTTGTCGGTCTTCTACAGACTGTATTTTGGCGAGTGTGCTCATGAACTCCACGACCTCATCCCACCGGCCCCCTTCTACCATCGGACATCTAGACGCACTGCAAGTTACCATCCTCACCTGGTTGCTATTCCGCCAATTCGCACCAAGCGCTTCCAAACATCCTTCATAATGCGCACTGCAAAAGAGTGGAACTCACTGCCTGCGTCTGTGTTTCCGAACGCATATAACCCGAATCTCTTCAAAGTTAGAGTGAACAGGCTTCTTCTGGGTAAGCTCACTCCATCGTCGACTTTGTCTCTGTCACCTCTGACCTAGACTAGAGTCAAGAGCAAACCCATCTCGAATAAAAAAAAAAAAAAAAAAAAAAAAAACAAAAAGTCATCATTTTAGCAACAAAAGTTGAAACTAGTCGCAATTGATTATGTATAAAATACAAATCAAAAGTGTTTTTTTAAACTTTTTAATCGATTGCGATAAGATTTGACTCTTGCCGCCAGAATGAGGTTTTTTTAGCCTTCTAATATAAGGAGCTCTCCGCCTAGAACGAACTCGCCAAACTGTAGATTTATGATAAATTTATAATATGGCATATTTTAAATAAAAATAACAAAAACCAAGCTAATGATATTCTTCCTATCAACATCAAATTGATAATCACAATGATAGAGTAAATAATTAGAAAATACAAATAAAGACGGTAGTGGCCAGAAAGTACCTCGATAAAAAAAAAGAGACGAGCCTTCGTGTTCGTTCCAAATAAAAAACAAATTAAACTACAATATTCAAAAGTTCACAAACGGTAACTCTTTCACAGTGGACATTATTTAATCTGTAAAGTCACTCCCCAACCTAGTTGGTCGAAGTACTTCCTGAACAACAAAATTTAATAATTGAGCATTATTATGAGAAATAAGATATAACATCTTCTATTACAACTTTCATATTGGTGGAATTGTTCTGGGCCTTATTATCTGCTGCGGTGGTAATAGTGGAATTGTTCTGGGCCTTATTATTGTTTTCATGGTTACCTTCACCTATGTTTTCCTTTTCTTTTCCTTCTAGTTGATTGTTTTCAGCACTTGTGAGCGAGATGAGGCACTTTGGTCTAATCTGGAAACAAACGCGATATTTAATAGTCTTATAGTCAGGTTTATAAACCTAATATTGTATTTAAATCAAAATATAATATTAATTGTTAAGACAATATAATAATTTATATCTACCTACTTCTTTGTATTCTACTCGTCCAAAACAGTTAACAGATAAAAAATAACATCAATACATGGTTTAAAGTTTTGAGCACTACGGATCCCTAAATTCGTTTGCTCGCCATGTTGAGATAATGAAATATTAGATTATGGTTATAAAAACAAATATTTACAAGGTTTCCATGAAGTATTTTGCTTTAGTATGTATTTATATTACTAGTACAGTATTATAAGATCAATAAGGCAATTTTTTAGTACTTTTTTACAACAAAAATGTGTCACTCCATATTAGACAAAACATTTGTTTTTAGTAAATAGACATCATACATCGGGCGCTCGAATTATTTACCAATAAATATGTAACTTATTCACAGTGTACTTACCTTCGCAGCAAAAATACGCTTCCTTTTGCAGTATAAAACAATTACCCTTTTTTTTTTTATATAAACCATCTTGAGGTTACCGCGTATATAGCCATTGAAAATAAATTATTATTTATTTGTTAGATCGCAAAATTAGAAAACTATTTTGCGGGTATCAAAAACTCTTGCGGGAGGACCTTTATCGCCTTTGTGGATCTTGAATAGCGTTCAGACCGTTACAAATCACCTATTTACCTCCATTTTAGCGCTTGAAAATATATTAACCGCCTTTGTATCTCTACTGTATTGCTTAAGGAGTCAGTTGACGCCTACCTGTAGCCCGCTTAGCACCCATAGAGGTAATATAAAACCATTTTTGCCATTTTACCGCTAACAGAGTTAATTTTCGCTTATTTACCCCTCTTGTATCGCTAAGAGATCCTGTTACCGCTATCATAACTCTCTTATAGCATTGATTGTACCTCTTAGCCAATTACTATAACTCTTGTATACCGTCATTATACAACCTTAAGTAATATAAAAATTGTGCCTAATTCGGGGGTAAAGTAGGGTTAGAGCGCGCTCTAACACAAATTTGTAACACCCATAAACCACTTTAGAATCTAGTTAGCGCTTTTATAGACTTATTATAACTCTTACTTTAGCGCCTAAATGTTACTTGGGTGGGCCGCATCCAGTGGGAACCCTGATGTTTTCAATTACTTCTTCTTCTGTCCACTCGGTGGGTACGTCTCTGACGAGACCCATGCCCGTAACGTTATATTGAGGGACAGAAGTAATATATCCATGGGATGTCAGTATTGGGCTAATAAGAAAACTGTTCGCATCCAGGTGAATCTTAAAACTAACTGCGAGTCTATTTCTCCCCAAGCGTTTCAAGCTTCCGAGTATGACGTTGGCAAAGTTATTATAGGTGAGAAACATTCCAAACTTAACAGGATGTAGAACAGTGCCAGAGGTCTGTCCATCTTTTAGGCTCACGTGAACTACATACGGCGCGTTATCTTTAGAATTGTAGGTGTGTCTACCTATCGTATGCTTGGATTGTTTGGCAGGATTGATCGGAGTAGCGGGGCGAGATCCAGCGGGTCTTTTTCTTTGCGCAGATTCGGAGTCCATAGCGTTATCTATTTTATCATCGGGGAGAGTAATGGTTAGAATCGGAGAGTAATCAAATGCATCGGGAGGGTCAGGGGGTTTATTTTTATCCATGGCGGATATCGGTTAGTAAAAAATTAAATCTATAAAAGGAATAGGTTAATACAAACCCTGGATGTTGGAACAAAAACACCACGAAAAATCTCGTTTGGAATTCACACTAAAAAAAACACTCAAATCAAGGAAACTAGTAATACTAATAAAACTATTTGCTATCCCAACAAAACTACCAAAGAAAGTCTAAAATTATCAACTCTATAGTGAAAAACTTATAAAATTTGAATCAGACCAAAAAAATTTGCCGCCTTTTAGTTGACTTGACAATGACATCCAAAAACTAGTTTACTCTTTGTCTGTCTATAGTAGTCTCATCAATACATTAAAAAGTATAGTGTGCTGGATTTCTGGCTGGGTTGCTTTAAAACTAAAGACAGTTTTTGTTTTTTTTTAACCGACTTCAAAAGAAGGAGGAGGTTCTCAATTCATCGGTTTCATTTTAATTTTTCTTTGTATTTTCCCCGATTACTCAAAGACGCCTGGGCTATTACATTAATTATATTGGATAATTCTTCTTTTAAAGAGTATACTTCAAAGGTGGTCCCATAGTAATCAGGACAGGATCTGATGATGGGATCCTAGAGAAATCAAGGGAACTCCTCAAATATTATAGGCATACTTATAGCGATTTTGGTATTTTCATCAACAATGCAATCATTAGCACTCAGAAAGTATCATTTGGTAAAGTGGATCTGAAGAAGAAGACCACAAATGGCCACTGGAACTCCATAATGCTAAGTATGTCACGGGTACAAGATATCTCGAATAGTTAACCAACTATGATGAAGCAAATACTTATAAATAAATGGTACTGATGAAAATGGTACCATCGAACTGATCTGATGATGAAGCCGGAAGCCGAAATAAAACAATTTAACCTAGTCATGTTTGGGCTTATTGGAATCGTCATGAGATGTACTTTCGCTATAAATGATTATCATGCTAATTGGAAGTACCTACTAAAACTAAAATGAGTTTTTTTTTTTTTAACAGAAAGTCAAACAGACTGCCAAAAAAACACTACAAAATAACTTGTGTCGAAAAACGGAAAACAATAAATACAAAATATACTAACTTCGGAAAAGAAAGTTAGTTTTCGCTTTGTAGTGTTTTGTTTTGGAAGTCGGTTTGATTTTTTGTTAAAAAGTTTTTTTTAAGCTTAGGTATGCTCTGTGGTTCCCCGCGAAAATCGAATAATTTTGTCGTTGAAAACAGTAGTTTTTTGTACATATCAAACGATAAAAATGCTTGATTTGATTTCTTCAAAAGACTAATAAATACTGGAGCAATAGGGGCAAAATTAAAACCATTTGACAGCAATATATAGCTTTTTATTTACTTGAATAAACGTTTAAATTCACGAGTATATACAGTTTGACAAGACTTTTATCACATGTTGATATTAAATAACGCCTACAGCAGATGCCCATTTTTATTCATGGTTCCGTCTGTACGCTGTGATAACATAGCGTAGTATGAATTGTCTTGGTGCAATGCGACAATCGTCAAATATGCAATCCTAGAGGATCAAGGCACACAAAATTACTGCAGTTATAAACTAAACTAGTTCACAAAATTACTGCAGTTGTACCTATACTAAAAAATATCATTGACTGTTTTTTTTTTGTTTCAAGCAGTACATAAGTATAAGTGCCCGGCACGTAAGTTGGCAAGGTTTTGGCGTAGTGGGCGTAAGGGGTGGTTAGCGCATATTCCGCGAATTCACAAACCACCATGAAGAGCGAACTGAACGTGGACGCGACACGATTGGTCAGTCGATCCTTGTGTCAAATAACAACCAATCGCGCGAGCGGTCCTAAACGTTCTCCGCGCCCCGCTTCACTACCACAGATACCTAAAAAACGACTTCTGCGCATCTAACAACTCATGCCAACTTACGTGCCGGGGATTTATACTGTTATTTGTAAACTACCTAGGTAAGTATGCAAATAGATTCACTAAAGGTTGTAATTAGTTTATTTTCTTATTTGTTTCTTTCGTGATTCTGTACGACTGATAACGTAAATATTTTAAGTAATTTTGATAAATTCACAACAATCTTTTAGGTTAGTAACTATTGCATACATATACCTATAGATTATATTTGTGGAAAAGCGCTTCCAATTAAGTTTTTACTGCGGTAACGGAAGGTATATGCTGTAATGCTGACATCCTTGTTTGCCAGCTTCAGTTTGCAGTCATTATCGGCGCGAGTGACGAAGCAGAGTGTGTAAAGGGCCACCTCCAGCTCCGGCGAGGTTCCAATGAAGATGGAGTTGACGGGCTTGTCGACACCTTGCTGATTAAAGTGGAGCTTCATGACGACCCCTTTCTGTAAAGATCACAATAATATGTTATAACCTAAATGCCCGACTAGTAGAGTGTAAATGGGGCTGATATCCACTTACCCAACTAGTCGATACGCTCTGTACTGGTAAGACTGATATAATACTTAAAAATATAACGTACTAGCTGTCCCACGCGGCTTCGCTTAAATGGCTACCTACCTACCCTACATACATTATTGTTGCGTAACTTAAACCGTTTACGCAGCGCACGCAACGGAAGCTCTCAAAAAGAATTTTTTTTCCCGTTTTTGCAACATTTTTCATTTATGCTCCGCTTCTATTGGTCGTAGCGTGATAGCCTATAACCTTCCTCGATAAATGGACTATCCGATACAAAAATATTTTTTCAATTCCAACCAGTAGTTTCTGAGATTAGCGCGTTCAAACAAACAAACAAACTCTTTAGCTTTATAATATTAGTATAGATTACTAGCTGTCCCACGCGGCTTCACTCCCGTCAACTGGCTACCTACAGCAGCGCACCGCACGCAACGGAAACTTTTAAAAAGGAATAATTTTTCCCGTTTTTGCAACTTTTTTCATTTGTGCTCGGCCCCTATTAGTCGTAGCGTGATGTTATATAGCCTATAACCTTCCTCGATAAATAAACTATCCAACACAAAAAGCATTTTTCAATTCCAATTAGTAGTTCCTGAGATTAGCGCGTTCAAACAAACAAACTCTTCAGCTTTATAATATTAAGTATAGATATGTGGCTGGCAGCAATTTAGTTTATACACACTGGTGGTTCATGGGCGGTTTACTTATCAGCCTTATTGCGTATGTGAATTCGGCAAGGCAAAGAGTATGAAAAATCGACCAATAACATAGACGGCAATCCACATGGCGTCTTTCCGTCTCGCATGTGACTGGTCCATTGATGGCTTCAAACAAGGCGTTTTTTCTGTTCTGTGGCTTCAAAACTATTTGCCTTACCGAATTCACTTACGCAAATTATGGCTAGGTGATTATTTACCTGTAGACAATTCAGCTGACCTCCACAATTTTATAAACAAAAAAATACTCACATCGCCTAATTCCTCGTACTTCATGTATCCCAGATAATTAATTCTATTAGCCATTTCTTCTTTTGAGAAATAAATCCAGTTATGTAAACCTATAAAAATTTAATAATTTAGGTCCTTACCTACTTATTATTTATTTTTACAAACAATACATCTACTAATACATTCAAATTCACCAGAATTTAATTAAAATAAATATACATACCTGAAACACCACCATTCTTAAGTTCTGAGACAAAAATATGCTCGAAGCCGGAACTGCTGATCTTTCCTTTACCTCTTGAATACATACCGAACCATAGCTGCTTTAAGAAGTCTCTTTGTTGTTTTGGGTCTGGAGTTACATAGCCTGTAACGAAATATTTTTATTTATTTATTATATTTTTTTATACAATGGGCGGTCTTATCGCACAGGGCAATCTCTTACAGAAAACCCTTGGCCACCTTTTTAGGGTTCCGTACCCAAAGGGTAAAAACGGGACCCTATTACTAAGACTCCGCGATCCGTCTGTCTGTCTGTCTGTCCGTCTGTCACCAGGCTGTATCTCATGAACCGTGATAGCTAGACAGTTGAAATTTTCACAGATGATGTATGTCTGTTGCCGTTATAACAACAAATACTAAAATCAGAACAAAATAAATATTTAAATAAGGCTCCCATACGACAAACGTGATTTTTTTGCCGTTTTTGCTATAATGGTACGGAACCCTTCGTGCGCGAGTCCGACTCGCACTTGGCCAGTTTTTTATTTTTATTATTGATAGCCTCGCGCTTGACTATCTCACCTGCAGCCTAATTGCGTAAGTATATTATCCAAAGCAAAAGAATCGATTCCTTCCCAAAAACGACTTTTCGTATCAATATGCCTACGTAAAGTCGGTTTTGGGAAAGAATCGATTCTTTTGCTTTGGATAATATACTTACGCAATTAGGCTGCTGATGTTAAATAAATAAATAGTAAGTAAATGGACGCAATTCTCATCCTCTTGAACCTCTATTTTTACATTCTAAGCTAGAAATCATACTTCAGAAAAATATTGACCTACCGAATACGCAACACAAAGTTGTTTATCTTAATTAACTAGGTACAGAATACAGATATTCATAAAATAGGTCAGTAAGAAAAACTAAAACGACAATTCTCACGTTTCATCGTACCTATTCTAATATTTTATGTTGAATGGATACAATTTTATGTAGGTATACACAGGAAACACCTAAATAAATAAATACAAAGTTGAAGCAGAACCTAGTGGGTAAGTACCTCTCTATTGTTTCACAAAAATAAATAATTCTGCATTGGTTTTTTATGTACCTAATTGTTAATACTAAGTCTATGATAACTAGGTGCGCAAAATAAAATACCCAAATGTTTCTGTGAGTAAAAAAAAGGTAATTAAAAAAATCTAAAGTAAAGCTTAAGAAGCGAACTAAAAAGACGTAAACAAGAAGAAAATCATGCTGTGGACAGCTGTGTAGTCGGAGGATACATATTCGCGAGCTGGCTGACCTGTCGGGTTTTTCGATTTTTATGAATTTGGTACATTTAAACATGTTATAAATTTTAGAAATCAACTCTTAAACCCCTTTATTTTGATACACCTCACGATGGGTGGTGGGTGGGATGGGGATGGGTAGCAGTGGTGGACCAGTGGTATCGGCCGCGACTTACAAGTTGTAGGTCGTGGGTTCGAGCCCAAGCAGGCGCTTTACTTTGTGTAAATTATTTCATCACCACTGCTCTCAAAACGGTGAAGGAAAACATCGTGAGGAAACCGCCATGTCCTAGAACCAAAAAATCGAAGACATGTGACATTCACCAACCCGCTCTGGACCCGCGTGGTGGATAACGGCCCATTCCCTCTCACAGTGTGGAGTCCTGTGTCCCAGCATTGGGAACATTAATAGGCTGATGATGTGATGTGACACGATGGGTTAAAGAGAAAAAAAAAAATTGGGCCCCTGCAATAATAATTATGGCACCCAAAAACTGTCATTTAACTATTTTCCAATTTTAATGTAGCGAGTAACACTCGCAGGGTTAATGACGAAGCGATTGACGTAAGAACCATTAAAACGGGTCAACGCGTTTGGTCTCTAGAACGCCACATGAGAACAAACATACATACATAGACTGATAAACACATTACCTTCCTTCGGCAGTCGAGTAAACCGCAACAATATCTAAGGTACTAATTCCTCCTGGGCCTGCTTCTACTTTCCACCCATTAAACCTGGGTGTGAATGAATTAAATTGGAAGGGATTATTAATTATACAGTTACCTTTATTCTTCAAAAACGTCATTAAGTGCCTTATAACAGTTGTAGACATTATGGCATCCATGAAAGCGTTCTCTTCATTTCTCTCCTGTAAATTTCAAATAGAAACATGTAAGAATTGATTGCATCTATTTTAAATTAACTTTGATATATTTTAGTCTCTCTGTTTAAGATACCTTGTTTAAAAACTTCTGTTCTGGGGTAACAATCCCACCGCACTATTCCCAAACCACTGCAATTCCTGAAAGCCAGAATCAACAGTGGCGACCACCAGAAAAGCGCCAAGGCAAAGAAGCTCGACGAAGTCCCGGAGAATGAATTTAACTTTCTTGGATCCCGCAACGAAATTAATTAGAAAAGAATAACGGAGGAGTAGGAAAAAGTAAAAATTTTCACTTTTCTCCATATCAAGCAGGAGACAGAACAAACAAGGCCAATAGGCACAAAGGGGTCGTTTACAACTGATAAAAATTGGCATTAATATTAATGGGTCCTACATTGTGAGCTACTATATTTGTTTCCAATAATAGGTATGGCAAAAACGCTTGAACGCACGAAAATTTGTTCTAGTTTCCACAAGGTCCGTATAGTAAACAACTCCTGATGCAGCCTGTACATTATTCAACATAAAATTGCGTTCATTCTGCCAAACAGGCACGTATACAGAGAGGGGGGGATAGTTGGGATTTATCCCCCCCCGAAATCTGACTGTGTTTATTCATTCGCTTGCGTGTTCTTTCAATAAGTAGGTAAAATAAAAATATAGATAGATCTTGATCTGAAAAATCGCTGTTATCACTGTACTATAATTTTTAATAACTTAAAGAAGTATCGTCCGACGTCCGTAGTTTAGTCACACACTTATAAGTATTTTATATTTATATATAAGTATTTATATAAGTATTTTTCTGTTTCCACTGGCAGCCAATACGTCTAGTACCATATCAGGATCTGGCGCCAAAGCAGAATGAATAGACAATAGAGCGAGATCAGTAGGCCTCTCACCCGCCATTCTTTTCCTCTCTTTAGGCATGAAAATGACCGCTCCACAGATGCCGTTGAAACCGGAAATGTGGTCAGAATATGTATTAGCCTGTTAATGGTAGGAAAGAAAATTTTGTCACACATGTCTAAAATTTCCTTAATTTAGACATGGTTGTTTCAATGTTTGTCCCCCCCCGAACCAAAAGTCTGGATACGTGCCTGCTGCCAAAGAATACACTCCCATAAGATATGATGTGCAGATTGTACATATTCGCAGTCAGATGTAGATAGAACACTGACATAAAGGCGAGGCAAACTTGAAAGAAAATTATTTACTTTTAAAGTTACCATGCCCTGTGAGAAATTGGGCAACACAGTGATCCACCTCCAGCCACGTCCTGGCTAGCCACACGCGAACGGGTGGAAAGAATTGGTGGAGGTGTCGGCCCTTGATGGAATTATCCCACCTACATTGCCATTCGGATAAAGATTCCTCCCAGACGTCAATATGTGGTTTAAATAATCTCGAGATGGTCTCTCGCGCGGAATAGTACATTGCAGCACGACGCTGCACTTCAAGGTCGACCGGAAGTACGCCAGCAAGTACCGGTAAGGCCTCAGTACTAACCGTCCTGTATGCTTTGCATATGTAGAGATGGTCCGTTATTAGCAGAGTTACACCACGGAAAGATGGAGCTGGGTGGAATAGGCACTTTTATGCGGAAAAATGAGACGCCTGGGTCTTATCAGCATTGAAACTGACTAGATTGGCATCACCCCATTCGGAGACTGCCTCCAAAGACAGGTTCAAGCGCTCAACCATCGCCTCCCGTAGAGACCGGATCTCAGGCACAGTACTCCGTGCGCCGGACACGTATCTCTCAGCAACCGTGCTGTCGTCTGCGTACCCAAAGGTTCCGGGTTTTAGCAGGTCATTAATGTGCAGCAAAATCAGTGTAGCCGAGAGCACCGACCCCTGAGGGACTCCGGCGTTAATACCACTCGGATGGACCGACCCCTCAGGAAGTCAGCAATCCAGTCATACAGAATACTAGGCAGACCGAAGGAAGGAAGCTTAGCAATAAGGCTCTCATGCCAGACCCTGTCGAAAGCCTTCGAGATGTCAAGGGAGACAGCAAGCGCTACCCCGTGTCTTTCGATGGCCTCACTCCAAGACGTGAATGGCATACTCTAGAAGATCCCCAGTTGACCGATTTTGGCGGAAGCCGTATTGGCGGTCACTGAGGATGTCATTGTCTTCTAGGTATGCCAGGAGCTTATTGTTCAGCACGGGTTCCATACTCTTACAGAGGATAGACGTTACCGAGATGGGTCTGTAGTAGGCCGGCAGCCTAATTGCGTATGAGAATTCTGCAAAACAAACAAGTCGATTCCTTCCTAAAACGACTTTACCTAATACGTAAAGTCGTTTTTGGGAAGGAATCGACTTGTTTGCTTTGCAGAATTCACTTACGCAATTAGACTGCGGGTCAGCTCGACTACCTTTCTTGGGCACGGGCTGAACGTTAACTCGCTTCCAAGCCTCCTTTCTCGGCACCTTTCCAGTCACTATCGAAAGGCGATATAGGCGTGTCAGGATCGGAGGCAATTCAGGCGCACAAGTTTTAAGTACAATTGCCGGTATCCCGTCGGGGCCACTAGCTTTGTTCACTCAAGACATCGTTCTTTGACGTCAAGGTTACGCAGCACCCTACAGACCTCCTTCTGATGGATGCGAATGTCCGACATACTCGTCTCACATCCAACAGGATAGGGCCGCGCGCCATCAGAGTTCAGACGCGAAGATTCTGCAAAAAGACTTAGCCAGGGACCAAAACGCTTTGCTACCAGCAGGGTATCAACAAGTTTGTGCCCAATTCTGCTAATATGGTCAAACCGTGCCCTTCGCATCGCCTTTTTGCAGGACTTGGCAGCCTTGTTGAAGGCTCTCTTCTTCTGAGTTACGTCATTTGCCTTGTTCACTCGAGCGTCGACCCATGCCAGGTAAGCCTTGTGTTTAACTGCATTTGCGCGTTTGCACTCGGCACCAAAACATGGTCGGTCAACGCTGGCGCCCCTGGCGCAACAGATCAGTCACGGCGTCAGCGCATGACGATGGATCGTCCGAAGAGAAGCAAGTGGGCCGCCAAGGATAGCATGCGAAGAAAGATCGCATCCCATCCTAATCTGCTGACCTGTATTAGCTCCTTATTAGCGGTTTTTCGATTAATTTGTAAGTAAACATCGTTATCACAGCTCACGTAGAACGTTGGTGTTCATTAGCAGTCATGCATCATCTCTGTTTACTTCACTCTTTTGGGCAAATCATCACGCATTTAGTAATGACTTCATCTAACAAATTTGTTTTTTCAAGAGCATGCTAAAATTAAAAATCGTAATTGCGTATGCGTAGTTTTATCTTGAATACGAGTTCAATAGTTCAACTACAAGTCTAAGATATTATGATGTTATTGTATTTATTTAGGTCCCTTGAGGATTGGACGTGTCTGAACTTGGGAGGCCAGCGGAGCAATTCAAAGATACCAGCTACCCAGTAGCGATGTTTACATATTTACCTTTTAAGTACCTAACTCCTTAATAAAACTGGGTATAAAAAAGTTAAATTACCTGCGGTGTGACATGTTCATTAACCAAGGTGTCTCGTTCATAATTGTCCAATAATGGAACGAATTTTTGAATAGTTGGGATATTCCACACTTCAGGAGTTACGGTGATTAATCTACGACATGAAAGATAATTTTAACAAATAATTTAATCATTATTAGGCTGTTTACTCATTAACTCAACTTACGGTAGAGGAGCCACGTCCACTGTTGAATGTGACGTAGTCTTAGCTTGATAGTTGATCGTTATGAGTCTAGCAGCATTATTAGTGTCCTTCCTCAATAACTCTTCGCTAAGTGTTTCTAGTTCAGCATCAGTGACGGTGTTCGTATTTGTAGATCCTCGATTGTTGTTGACTATGGAGCTTGGAAGCACAGGCGTCCCGGGCCGAGACGTGGGCGTGGTCGGAATTCGCGTTGTAGGTTTAGGCGTTGTAAAAATAGTGGTACTAGGTTTATTGCCCCACACAGCTGAACTGAAGGTCATTGGTTTTGGTGTATGAACCGAAGTAGGTGAGAGTGTCGACGGTAGCGTCCCTGTCGAACTTGGCCCGTTTTTGTTCGTGTTACCTTGTACAATTGAACTGTAACTAAATGTTCCTTGACTGGGACTTTTGTTATCATAAAAATTTATAAGATCTTTGACCTTGCCTCCAGCAGGCTGGTTGTTTTGTTGAGTAGGTTTAACGGTTGGATATTGAGGCGCTACATAATCCCTTTTTCCGTTAGACGATTGGGGATTACGTTGGGGCGCAGGGTTAGCAGCAGTGGGTTGCGATTGTGTTGGGGATGGTGGACCAAGTGCTGGAAATTGAGCAGCATAACTAGGTCTGCCACCATTTTGATTATTTGGAGCCATTTGCGTCGGAGTATTTCCTCCATTCGGCTGATTATTTTGCTGTATGGGCTTAATTGTTGGCAATTGAGGGGCAACGTAGTCCCTTTTTCCGTTAGATGATTGGGCATTGCCTTGTCGCCCATTATTTACATTATTGGGCGTAGGTGTCTGTGATTGTGACGTAGATGGGGGCCCAAGCGCTGGAAATTGGGCGTTATAATTGGAATTGCCTCCATTTTTGTTACCGTATTGTTGCGTCTGGCTACCGGATGGTTGAGTTGTTACTTTTTTATTTTCGCTTGTCGGTACACCTCCTTCATTCAATAAGAAGTCTGTATTAGTATTAGCCCATTGGCGCTTATTGTATTCTAAACCTGGAAAGAAAATGTATTGAAATTAGTTAAAATATATGTAGTTATATCCTAAAACTATCATGCGCACTCCATGAGTACCTATCTAATTATTTAGACATGACATGTCTTGATGTGCTATTATTTTGAAAACAATACGCGTCATAATAGAGTTGATTGCGTTAGTGCCAATGCTTAGGTACCTACACTGGCCTAGGTGTAGTTTTTATCGCAAAAAGCCAATCACTCAAAAATTATCATTTCTGCCTAAGGTCGGCTGAATCGTAAGCAAAACAAAAAGGATAAATAATACTGTACGAAATTTTATTTAAATGCAAGTGGTATTGACTTTGAGCGTCGTTGACCATGGTGTATGGTACAAGGTAAGAAGTTTTTTCCGCACTCATGTCTATCGTTTTTCACTCTTGCCGAAATCTTAGTCATGAGCTGGTGATACAAACTTACCAAACACAATAAATCTATACAATGAGGACTAAGGTCGATTGGGTATCTATATACCTACATATTTTTATAGGTTCTTACCTATCTTTATGAAAGAAATGATCCACTTTGAATTAGTTTGAAATTCGCGGGCTATTTGTATGAACAAATACAGACAAATATCTATCATCCTTAGTTCAATATTAAGATAAACCAGACTGATTAAGTTTGTGTGTTATACGATTTCTATAACTATTTACTTTCTAGAATTTGTACCTACTTAACTCCGAGAAAATATTATTCAATTAAATATGCAGGCAGAATGAAAGGAACCTCTAAAAACTTACCTGCTTGCATATTTTTCTGTAATTGGTCATTAAAATAATATTTTTTTAAATGCAATACAAGAAACAATTTACTTACCAAAACTATTTTGTAGAATAAATAAAATGCCACACAAAATTACTACACAGTTATTCATATTCCTTATTGTTAAATTATATTAAGTTCACAAAGCACTACATCCGTGTTGCACACGTAGGTATGTTTTGATTTGACACAGAACCGTCTGCCTTGACCGCGCTGCCAAGATTATTGAGTTCAACTCAGTTTCTGCTAGTACGTAGACTAGTAGTAAACTAGTACGTAAGACTGACTCACTCGAGTGACAACTTGATGTGTCGACGAGAGTTCGCTAGTTTCTACAGTGTGAGTCAGTGAGTGTTTCGCTAATATCGACGTTATATAAAAGACGTCGAGAGTTTATTTTGGCACTTACGAAATATAAACAGCTGATGTCATTCGCATTCTCTCGTCTTAGATGTTTAAGTAAATTAGTGTTGTTTAATATTTTGATGAACCTACAGTTTAGAGTTTATTATACTATATCAGAAAGTGAGTTTCAAAGGTAGTTAAGTAAATTTTTGGACACTGGGAGTTGCATCGGGAGTTCGGATCGGGACACAAGATGTTGCCGATGTTGGGATGTTTATGTATTATTATTGCAAAAAAATGTCAAACAAAAATTTATTTGTAATAAAAAACCTTCCAGTTTATATCAAAAACTTCAAATACAGCCATAGCGGTTTGTGATAATAAATCAGTAAATGTGTGTCAAATTTGATGAGCAAAATTTTTTTTTCTGTTACCCACATTCGCTGGCTCGATTATAACATGTTTTTATTAAACAATTAACACGAGTAGTTTTAATGATTTTATTGGAATGAAAATGAAGAAGTAGGTAGGTACCTACCTATCTGTATAAATTACCACTTAAGATGTTTTATTAATATTACATAAATTTCAACTAGGTTTTTATTATAAATTGAAAAGCTCACGTTTGACGACTATTTCACCTGTTAAACAGTTGTACAAAAAAACTAGAATAAGCTACCTATGGTGTATTTTAAGCTCCTTTCAAAACGCTAGATATAATCATATCTATTATATTTATTAATTCGACTCGCACGATGTGAATTTTAAGATGTAGTGAATTTAGATTAGGTAGGTATACCTACTTACCTACCTCAATAGGTAGGTTTTTTTCACATTTGTAGTGGTTATTTTTGAAGTCGATTGCTGTTTTTGAAAAAGTTTTCAAAACATAAATATGGAATCTTACTGAACAAGCAGATAGCGCCAAGGCGCCAACAAGTTTGAAAAATGCGGCAGTGTTGCCAGGTTTTTTTTATTTTCCGGCGGTTTTTAATAGTTTCATCCGTGTAAACGTAAATATACAGACTGAGTTTTTCAAGTGGCCGTGGATGGCCGAATCTGCATAATAGCGAAAAACACTCACAAGGAGTCACGATACCGATTTTGATGAAAACAAAAACTGCATCCTTGGATATTTGAAAAATCAATAGTCCTAGCCAGGAATCGAACTCCTTTACTTCGGAAAAAATACACGATGCACCATCCGATAGTGCCGCTAATATGTATAAAATTCTGGCACTTAATGACATAACTACGGCATACTTGAGGTCTCATTTGTATGTAACAAAATACTTCTTTTTTAGTAGGAAATCTACGAAGACTCGTGCCTATCTATCATGTAATTGATGACTTGAAAAAAACTTTCTAAAATATTATAATTGAAATCAAAATTATTATTGTAATGCTGAATATAGTACAGTACCTACAACAATTTTCTTAATGTCCCTCGGCAAACTTAGTGTATCGTCAGTCGTCGGATTTCTATCAGAATTCCAAGTTGATTCAGAGCGTCCGGTATGCACAAGTGCAAAGGGCAATTGATAGAAAGAAATCCGACCGACGAAACACGAAGATTGCGAGAGACATTAAGAAAATAGTTGTAGTGTACAATGCTTGAAAAGTCGAGACCGACTACTTTTTTTAAATAATAGCCATCATTTCATAACTTAAGGTTCCCCTAGCCGACGGCACGAACTATTTTGTGCGCGGGGTTAAAATGCATGCTATCTCATCCGACAACACGTGCGAAAGAGATAGATGCTGTGATGAGCATTAAGAAGCTAGTTCGCGTACGAATTAGCACTTTTCTAAGTTTGTAGCGAAATGGATGATGATTTAGGACGAAAACGAGCGCGTGAAATTTTATAAACAGACCCTTGGGAGTCTAGATATCATGAAAAAACAACTAAATGTATATTTTCAAAATAAAATTATTTGAATTGTTGAACTACTAATCTATCCCTGTATGGTGGCCGTTTTTCAATTTTCCTTCTTCTTATGGTATTTATTTCCGCCCAAAGATGCGTTAAAATTTGTGTTGAAATAGGGAACTTTCGACGCTCATAACTTTCAAACATAATTATATTTTTCTAGATAATGATTAGACAAATTGATATGATTTTTTATTTAGAACGTACATCGTCAAACAGTGGCGTAATCGCCAGACTTAGTTTGTATGGAAGAATGATCGACTAGTGTAATTTAACCTTAAGGTATAATAAGGAGGTGGCTACTTAACGTAGGAAAAATAATATTTTTGATAAAAAAGCCCTTTCCCTAAGTTTGCCGTAAATCATTAGGTACGTCATAGTATTTGATCCTTAATACCGACACTATCGGATGGTGTAATAGCATGTATTTTTTTCAAAATCAACGGGTTCGATTCCTGGCTAGACTATTGATGTTTCTTAAATCAATGATTTTTCAAAAACTAAAATTGCGTTTTAGTATTATTCAAAATCGGCCTCGTGACTCCTTCGAGTGTTTTTCGTTATTCCTCATGGTTTCGGATTTGGCCATCCACGCTCCAATATCAAAAGGATAAAAACATGCACATAAGTAGGTATTTTATACTAGGTAGCTTTTTTCCGCGACATCACTCCCATGGCCCAACACACAGGACCCGTTTTTGGGTTAATAAACTTTTAAACAAAAAAAAAAAAAAATAACTAAACAAAACAACTCATTAATTAACTTAATTTTATCGGTTAATAAGTCGGATTATGTTTTTTGTGTAAATGTTTTTTTTTTAAATTTTTGGTTTTGGTAGGTCATCATCATCATCATCCACAGCCCGACTTCGCCCACTGCTGAGCATAGGCCTCTCTCTTCTTGTACCAATCACCACGTTCCCGTGCCAACCTCATCCAAGTTCTACCCGCAATGGCAACAATGTCATCTGCCCATCTCGCCGCTGGACGACCAATACTTCTTCTTCCAGTCCTTGGACGCCATTTGGTACCTCAAATTATCATGAATAGTACTTTTCGTATCGAGCCACTGACCTCTATTATACAAGTACTATACGCTGGACTTCATATTATCGATGACAAAATGAAGACATTTGATTTTCGTCATTTTGGCGCTGATAGCAACGTGACTTAACGTGAGAGTCCATGGAACGAATATTAGAGATGGGACACAGGCTTCGGTAAAAATATACGTGAGAATAATTTAATAAGTAAGAGAAAAAAAATACCTAGTTATTTTTATTGTAATTAATTTTTAAGTAATATAAAGATTGCTTTAAAGGTTAACTAAAAAAATTTATTCAGTCGTATTGCAAGCTATAAACTAGTGGATAGCGTTCTACTAAAGTTATAGCGTATTACTGTCAGATTAGTGAGATTTAAATATGGGGATAGGCTAACAACTTATCCTTAAAACTAGTATATTTGAGCGAGTATCTCCTTGCTCAAGAACACAAGTTAGTTAATAGTTCGGATTCACTTGGTTGGCGCCCATCGGATTCGTAAAGGGAACATCATTCATACAAATATTTGCGTACGTATTTCTCGCTCTCATCGCTGAGATCCTGTCTCTGTAGAGTTAAGGTGCAAATAAGAGTGACATCGCATTCCAGCGAGGTGAAGTCTTAGTTTCAACTCTGTTTCAGATGCAGATATAAATTGTTTGACTTCAAAACATCATCAATCATCATCAATACATATAATTTAACTGTAGAAAAGTAATTTTTGTACAACGAAAATATTTCCAAAAAAAATAGCCAGGGTGTTAAAGGATAACCAACAGAACCTATTTCCAGCATTTTTGGAATCTTTGTCTGTTTGTCTGTTTATTTGTGCACGCCTCACGTGAAACGTACGAATCCAATGTAGATAACTTTTACACATAAAAATTGTGCGTAACTTGAAGAATTACTTAGTTTTTGCTTCATCGCAATCGGTTTACTCTATCAAAAGTTACATGCATTTAAAGTGTTCAAGAAGTAAAATTATCACAACACACGCAATTTAGATACTCGGACAGTTGAACTCGATATTCGATAGATGGCGTTGTGCATTTGAAGTCTAATGACTATAGAAAAAAAATTGGTAGGTAGGTAAGTAGGGTAGGTAGGAGAGTAAGTAGGGTAGGTAGGAGAGTAAGTAGGGTAGGGTTGGCAGACAGATGACGGGAGCGAAGCCGCGGGCAAAGCAAGTTTGTTAATAAAATTATAATTATCGTGATATTAATCCAGAATTAATTCCAGGCACAGGAACGAGGTGATTGATACAAGAGAGAGGGCCTGTGCTCAGCAGCGGGCGAAGTCGGACTGTGGAATTGTGGATGATCATGATGATGATTCCAGAATTTACACATTGCTTTTGAACATATTGTTACTGATTATTAGGCATTCATATAACATTCATGACCAATACCATTATGAGATATTTAGTTACAACATACTATGCGGAGTCAATACAGTAGATGAGTGATACGCCTTGCAAAGTCTACTATTTTGATATTAATGTAATTTAAAAATACCACTAATACTGATACCTATACTAGTTACAATATTATAATATTTCCAGGCGAATATATTAGTATTACCTGTTAAGAACAGTAAGTTAGTAACATTTAGAATTTGGATTTTGTTAATTGACAACACTGTTTTCTATTTTTTATTTTGTTCATGGCAACACTTTTTATAGGCTTCAAAAAATATATAATAAAACTGTAACGACGTGTTCTGTGTGTACGATTGCAATAAAAGTTAATTAATGGTGAAAGTCAAGACCTTTCAATTCCACCACGAATCCTCGAACTGAATACAGCCTCCACACTATACAATAAAAAGGGTAAAGCCCAACATGGTCCTTCGACAGTGAAAAGTTCCAGCATCAAGCAACAGTTCACGCAAGTATTTCGTGCAGTATCATCGTGACATCAGTCACGCAACATTTATACTGGACAGTTCGTCCATTATAGCCTTGTTGAGTGGAATACTAGATACCTCAAGGTTATAATATCATCATTCATCATAAGATCAAGACAGCAAGTCTCCAGCATCATTCGTCGTAGTCACAGTCGATTTCCGTTTCCGTCGTCCCAAGTTCGACAACATAACAACTACAGCGGCAATCCAAGTGCGACATCTCGTGGAAAACACGCAATACTCGGTGGTGCAGTGGTTTCCTGTCATCGACAGCTATAGCTCCATCTCTTTCACACTCAAGAGCTCCGGAAGTGATCCACGCGCTCAATCTTTAGCGCGAAGGATCTGCTTTTTCGACGCATCGATCGGTCGTCGCGCATCGTGTTGTTGGCAGCAGTGGACTTACGTAGAACTTCACTTCAATCCGATCAATAGCAAATCGAAGCGGAAGACATCTTGTATTTTTTTGCTGTGTAATTGACGTCGTACTTTCTCTTGGTGCTTAGTTTAGTTACAGTATAATCTCATTAATTAATATAGTAATAGTGCAAACTGTTTATATTATAAAATGGAAGACTTAAATACACTTGTAAGTGCCAGGGGCTACGTCAAAGGAGCCCTAACGCGAATTGGAAATTTTATAGAATCGAAAGATTTTCAAACCTCATCTCATTCTGTTCTTGTGGCTAAAAAGGAGCGGCTAATCACTGCATTTCAGGAATATGAAAAGTATAACATGCAAATACTCGATAAAAAACCTGAGGACAGTGAAGACGTCGCAGTACAGGAAGACAAGTATATTGAGGTTTTGGCACGCCTTAATGACGCCATAGCGAGTTGCAAAGGTGAACAAAAAATGGAATCGTCCCCCCTGGCACACACTAAGCTTCCCAGTGTAGAAATCCCTACCTTTACAGGAAATTATTGTGAGTATATGCCGTTCATAAATGTGTTTAAGTCAATAATCCACAATAATCCGAAATTGGACAATGTGCAACGATTGTATTACCTGCGTACTTTTCTCAGACAGGAGCCTTTAGACTTAATTAAAAATTTACCCCTGTCTGCGGAAAGTTACCTGGAAGCCTTAGAAATATTAGCAGATAGGTATGCTTACAATACACTCATCAAAAATGATCATATCAATCGCATTATAGATTTACCTAGCATTGATTCTTCTGCAGCTGCCATCAGAGATTTTGTGTCTAAAATCAAGCAACACATTGCAGCATTAAAAAATATAGATAAAAATGTTAGCGGCTGGGATCCTATTCTTTTGTGTATCCTTTATAGAAAAATAGACCCTTACACGGCCAAGGCATTCCAGATGGATCGAGACATGAAGAAGGAAACGTCATTGATAGAATTCTTAGAGTTTTTGCAAAGGAAAGCGTTGGCTCTGGAAAGCGTGGATGGAAGTGGTCATCCCTTCAATGCTTCACCGAGCGACTCTTCAAAGTCAGCGGGCACAAAGTCTTCGGTAAATGTGTCAACAGCCTCAGCATCTCATCCATGCCCAAAATGTAAGTCGTCTCATAAATTATTTAGTTGTCCACAGTTTAAATTATTACCTGTAAAGGAAAGGTTAGAGTTTGTTACACAAAGTAAATTATGCAAAATATGTTTAAATCCACACCAAGGCAGGTGTAGGTATTTCTTCAGATGTAAAACCTGCAAAAGATCTCACAGTACCCTACTACATGAACACGACACAAAAAACAATGGTAAGGAGAATCCGGTGGTACTCGTTGCAAAAAATATTAACAATCAAACTTTACTCCCTACAGCTAAAGTCAAATTGCTACGAAGTGATGGGACGGAGTTACATGTCAAAGCCCTTTTGGACACAGGCTCACAGGTGTCATTTGTCACATCTCAGGTAGTACAGGAGTTAGGGCTCAAACCTAAGGAAAGCAACATAGACATAGTGGGGATTGCAAATATCAACAACACAATTAAATACAGCATTCCCCTGGAGGTCCACTCTCTAATTTCAAATTTTAAGTTAACAGTAAATTGTAGTGTGGTAGAACAAATCACTTGCAAACTACCACAACAAAAGATAAAACAATTTACTCTGCCTCCTGGAATGGAGTTGGCAGACAGTGAATATTATAATCCAAGCAATATAGATATGTTAATGGGATGTGATGTCTTCTTCCAGGTCCTGTTGCCGACCCAACAGCTGCATAATGTGGATGGCTGTGGCGCCACCCCTCCAGCACCGTGCATCATAAACACGCAGTTCGGCAGTGTACTTGGAGGTAGCATAAACCATCACTCTCCCTCACAACAGGTACCTCTTGTAGCTTCTTTATGTACAAGTTGTGACAATAGCATCAACAAAACAATTAAGCAATTTTGGCAGACGGAAGAGGTTCCTCAAATATTTAATGAAAACTCCACAGAATCTGAACTATGTGAAGAAATTTTTAAAAAATCTGTGCAATTTGGTAGCAAGGGTTTTCAGGTAGATTTACCAGTTAAGGTTCCTCTAGAGCAAGTGAACGACCATCTGGGCGATTCATTCAGTCTTGCTCTCAATAGATTTGTCAACTTAGAGAAAAAGCTACATAAAAATAAAAATTTATTTCAACAATATAAAATTTTTATAGATGAGATCATCGAACTAGGGCATGGCCAATATATTGACATAGGGAAATATGATTTTAAAAATGATCCTATTTACTTTCTACCACATCATGCGGTCTTCAATGAGAAAAGTAAATCAACAAAATTGAGAGTAGTTTTTGATGGCTCCATGAAGACTAGTAAAAAGATAGCATTAAATGATATGCTTTTAAATGGTCCCGTTGTCCAGAATGATTTATTTGACATACTCTTATTATTTCGCTTTGGTGAACATGCATTTACCACAGATATAAAAAAAATGTTTAGATGTATCGCTTTAAACCCTTTACATGCCTCATTACAGAACATCCTGTGGAGGGAGAGTCCCAACGTTGAGATAAAATGTATCCAGTTAACTACAGTCACCTATGGTCTAAAAAGTTCCAGTTTCCTCGCCACACGGTGTCTGGATGAGCTTGCTTGCATGTACGAAACAGAGTTGCCTCTTGCTTCATCTATTTTAAGAAACTGTACATTCGTTGATGATGTACTATATGCATGTCAGGACTTGACTACAACCCTAGAAGCCAAAAATCAATTAATTGAAATTCTAAAAAGAGGTAGCTTTAACACTCATAAGTGGGCATCTAATACATCTCAAATTCTGCATGATATCCCAGAAAATGAGCAACATTTTGATAATTACGATTTTGAAAAGGAAAGTTTTAATATGAAGACTTTAGGCATTGACTACAATGTCCAAAATGACTGTTTTACAGTAACCTGTCCAGAAAAATTTAACGATAGGCCAGTAACCAAACGGCAGATACTTAGTTACATTTCAAAATTCTATGATCCCTTAGGGTTTATAGCACCAATTATTGTGACTGCAAAAAGCTTCATCCAGACGCTGTGGGCTGAGAATGTGGGTTGGGACTCTACCTTGACAGGTGATCTTAGGGAGCAATGGTTGTTATTTTCTAAAAACCTAGAAAACATGAGTCCTATAACATTGCTTAGAAATATTCCTACCACGCATGCATTGGTGCAATTGATTGGGTTTGCTGATGCATCCAGCTCAACGGCTTATGGCTGCTGTATATATTTAAGGCTGGTGAATAAAGGTAAGGCAAGCTTATACTTACTGTGTTCCAAGTCCCGAGTGAACCCGCTTAACAAGCCACTAACTGTGCCACGACTGGAGCTGAATGCCGCACTGCTGCTTGCAAAATTAACAGTTAAAGTTCACAAAGCTATAAGCTTAAAGCTAAGGGTGGAAAACGTGTATTTATTCACAGACTCGCAGATTGTCTTAACATGGATTGGTACTCAAATAACTCAGCTAAATGCTTATGTGGCAAACAGAGTTCAGGTTGTGACTAAGTTGACGGCCGGGTGCACTTGGCACTATGTGTCCACAAACGATAACCCTGCAGACCTCATCACGCGGGGCGTGGCCCCCCAGGCGCTGGCGGACAACACGTTGTGGTGGAGCGGCCCAACGTTTCTACAAAACCATGAGTATAAGTTTGAAAATAAATTTGACTTACCTGACAGCATTCCTGAAATGAAAACGAATGTTGACACGGCGCTTTCTAGTGCCATCGCTTATCCAGTTGCAGAAAATACTTTTGATCTGTTTGAGAAGTATTCAAGTATACACAAAATGACTAGGATACTAGCATACATCTGGCGTTTTTATAAAAACTGTAAAGCTAAGGATATAACGGAAAGAACTCAAACAAATTTCTTAACAAATATAGAAATACAAAACTCTTTATTGTTTATAATAAAATATGAACAAAATAAATATTTCAATAAAGAGATAAATTCTCTAAAAAACAATATCAATATAAATAATTCATTAAAACCATTACATCCATTTCTTGATAAAGAGAATATAATTAGGGTTGGTGGGCGTCTCCACAACTCTTCAATTCCATACACGCAAAAACATCCTATTATTCTTCCTAAAGAATCACGTGTTACTAATATGATCATTCAAAGTGAGCACATTAGGCTTATGCATGCTGGCCCTAAGCTATTACTATCGGTTTTAAATGAAAAGTATTGGTTGATAAATGGTCTTAGACATATAAAAAAAATTGTTCACAAATGTGTAACATGTTTCAAATTGAAGGCACAAGCCTCCAAACAGTTGATGGGTTCCTTGCCTGAGCAAAGAGTAAGTCAAGCGCGTCCATTTGAAAAGGTGGGTATTGATTATGCAGGGCCTTTGGACATAAAACAATCAAGGGTAAGACGGTCTCTAGTTACAAAGGGTTACATATGCCTGTTTGTTTGTTTTACAACAAAAGCAGTTCATTTAGAACTAGCATCAGACATGACGACCGCAACATTTCTTGCCTGTTTCAAACGTTTTGCATCGCGGAGGGGTCTCCCTCATGACGTATTTTGTGATAATGGAAGTAATTTCAGGGGTGCAAGGAACCACTTGACTAATTTGTATAGGCTGGTAAGCTCTCAGGACCATCAGGCACGGGTAAATGGTTATGGCTTGCAAAACAACATTAATTTTCATTTTATACCAAGCTATTCTCCTGTGTTTGGCGGTCTTTGGGAGGCGGCTGTTAAAAGCACTAAGCATCACCTAAAGAGATCGATAGGAAACACTGTACTTACTTACGAGGAGATGTGTACTGTCCTCACGCAAATAGAAGCGATTTTAAATTCTAGACCCTTGGTTCCTCAATCAACAAACTGTGATGATTTCACGTACCTCACCCCAGGTCATTTTTTAGCGGGTAAGGCGCTAGTTTCATATCCTGAGCAGGACATCTCTGAGGTTCCAATCTCTAGACTTAGACTATGGAATGTCACAAACAAAGTTGTACAATCCTTTTGGAAAACATGGCATAAATACTATCTCAACAACTTGCAGTCCAGACCTAAGTGGAGAGATGCATGTTCTAATGTAAAAGTTGGTGATTTGGTATTGCTTCGTGATGACAATACACCACCTCTCTCGTGGCCTATGGGTCGTATAACTCAAGTGTTCCCTGGAAATGATAATAAAATAAGAGCATTTGAGGTAATGACATCAAATAAACGAAAACATACTAGGTCAATTACCAAGGTTTGTTTGTTTCCCTTTAATAGTGATGATATAGCATAGATGATGATAGTGTCATAAGTTCGTAGGCCATCGTAGATGTGTAATTTAGTTATAAGTTTTAATTGTGTGTATTAGTTAAAACGTGTGTATCATCTTTAAATTGTAAAATGTAAGTTTTATAAAATTGTATACTTAAATATACTTACTGCCATATTTTTTTTTGTTTAAAATGTTTAAATACAAGTTGCTATGTGGTTATAATTTCTAGAACTGAGGTTTGCTTTTCGCGGCCCCCAATATGTTAAGAACAGTAAGTTAGTAACATTTAGAATTTGGATTTTGTTAATTGACAACACTGTTTTCTATTTTTTATTTTGTTCATGGCAACACTTTTTATAGGCTTCAAAAAATATATAATAAAACTGTAACGACGTGTTCTGTGTGTACGATTGCAATAAAAGTTAATTAATGGTGAAAGTCAAGACCTTTCAATTCCACCACGAATCCTCGAACTGAATACAGCCTCCACACTATACAATACAAAGGGTAAAGCCCATCATTACCTAATCTTGAGAAATATCGGTATTAACCTATCTCTAAATGTGTCAATTTTAGTTCCTGAGACCCTCGAGCGGGGCGATATGAATTGGCAAAAATATCAACTGTCATTTCATCTAATATAATTATTTAGTCCAGCGTACTTGTATGTTAGGTTAGGTCAGTGTATCGAGCATAAACACATACGAGTGTTAAAATAAAGCCTTTTTATGCGAGACACGAACGATCCTTTTTTTACTACCTGATGAGCTTACTTAATTAAATGCAAATAAGTTCCAACAACAATTTACTAGAAACGTTCAGCCTAAAAACCAGGCTATATACACACAATCAACGCGCGCTTTTTCGAGAGGTTATAGGTTCAGTATCATTCTGCCAGTTACATAGATGATCCATACAAGTCATTTCGTAACTGTTATTAAGTTTTTTTTTTTATATTCTTGTATCTAATAGTGTTAACACACGTTCGAATTTGGTACGGCCGGACCACGGTATTGTGGGCGGAGTTAGTCCGGCCCCGACCATATCCGAGCGTGTGTAGAGTGGTCCACGGACATTATTATTATTATTAAATTGATTCCGTCTCGGTCCAAACAAGCGTGTGTAAGCGAGAAAGCATTTGTGGGCGGAGTCGGTCCGGCCGTACCAAATCCGAGCGTGTCTTAACACTATAAATGTTCATATTTCGAAACGAATTTCTTAGGCAATGTGTGTACACGACTAGGATACATCGTTTCATTACGGAGTCCCAGTACCTACCTTCTGGCTTCATCATCAGATTCGTTCGATTAGTACCATTTTCATCAGTTACATTTATTTACAGGTATTTGATTCATCATAGTCGTTTAACTATTCGAGATATCTTATCATCTCATACTGAACAAGGAGTTCCAGTAGCCATCTGTGGTCTTCATCATCAGTTCCACTTCACGAAATGATTCTTTCTGAGTGCAAATGCTTGCCATGTTATTGAAAATACCAAAATCGCTGTCTGCCTATAGTATTTGAGGAGTTCCCTCGATGTCCATAGGATTCCATCATCAGATTCTCACTTGGTGACAATGGGACCACCTCGAGAGTATAGTGTAACCTTTTCATACAAAAAAAAGGATTTTGCAAATCCCTCTATATATGACGGAGTTATATCCGAACAATAAAAAACAAAAATAAATTGCAACATCCAAATTGAGAACCTCCTCCTTTTTGGGAAGTCTGTTAAAAATAGCCTATGCCACTCATGAATAATGGCGCTTTCTACTGGTGCAAGAAGTTTATCCATTAGAAACGGCACCGAGTCACCTAACCATATAGGATAACCTAACAATAATACACGGTTTAGAAGCCTTTTTTTGTCTCCTTGCAGTGTTAGCTAACTTAGCGAGAGCTAAAGATATTTTGAAGTAACTATTAGAATGTGTTTTTCTATTACCCGCCAGCTTTTTGCCAACAAAAAATCAGTACATAATAGATTTCTGTGAGGTGACCATAACGTCTATAGGTACCTATCATTAACGGATAATGTAAAAACTCCCTTTGATGATTTTTTTTTTTTTTTTTTTTTTTTTTTTTTTATTTTATCTGAAAATGTGACATATTATATGTAAAACTAATCTATTGACATAAAATTAACTGAGATAATAAGGACATTTTTAGAATCTCTATTGTAGTATGAGATTGTAACATGAAAATGATAATTTACTTATTTAGTTTATAAGAATGACATAATGTATAATAATAATTTAAAAAATATATATATATTTATTCTATATCAACAAATTATATGAATAATAAATAATGATAGCATGTTAAATTAATAAAAACCTGTCGCCTATACATTGCTGTGCCCTAGCAGGGTTCATTGTTTGGAACTATCATAATGTAACAACCTGTACACAACATGAAATGCAATAAATGAATATGAATATGAATATGAATATGCACCACTGAACAACCTGTGTTGCTGCTTAATTAATTACATGACCACCGTTAACCATTTTACGGTTGACCATCATTCGCTTATTTCGCTTCGTGCAATTTATTCATTCAATATCATTCGCTTCGTGCAATTCATTCATTCAATTACCGTCAAATTTGAAAGGTGTGTTGTGTGCTTCTGTCTCTGAATCATTGTTTAATTTTTTTTATTTATTTTGGGATGTAAATTGATTTCGAATTAAAATTTTAGCAAGATGAAAAATGAACTAAATCGATTTGAAAACTTTTTACACTTTACTTTATGGACATTAGCTTGTTTCTACTCAATACACAAATTAGTTCGTGCACAAACAGGTAAATATGTTATAAATTCGTACTTTATTTCGTATTTCTAAATGAAATCGACGCTTTTAAATTGTTTACTTATTAAAGGTACTTTCGTTGTAGATGTACGGTAAATGTTTTAATTATGGCTGTTCTGTATTGTTTTAGAAATAATAGAAAACAACCATGAACTTCAATATGAAATAAGGGACTTGAATCCAGGCTGGAGATCTATTTCGAGGCTAAAAGATGAGTCTGATGTTGAATGGAGCACATGGAAGTATCATATACAGACTTCATGGTTTTATATGTTGTTCCAATTTTTTGTATCAGAGACCATCCGTAGATCAAATACCTCCTTGTTGAAATATTGGTACATCATATCAAGCATAATTTATGTATTAAAGTACATGGGTTTTCGCCAGTTACTAATCATATTTGTCCAGCCAGTAATATTCGCGATTATTGTTTTCACTGGGGGTAAAAAAATTAGTATATGGTTGGCCAGCATCTTCCTGTTAGTGGGGTACAACACTTTAAAATATAAATATTTATTTTGGCGTTTCTTTGATAATGAACTATTGGAAGATGAAGAAGTTTTTATTATGCTATACACAATAGCCTGGGTTGAATTAAGATGTATTAGTTTTTGTCTTGATTATGTAGACAAACAAGAAAAATACTCACAAGCTCCGGATAAAACAAACCTAGTTCAAGCGTCAGTATTTGAAGAACTGATAAATATGTTCAGTTATGTTCTGTACCAGCCATTATTATTTGTTGGACCAGTTTTACTTTATGAAGAATTTAACAGAAGTTTCCATAAGAGAAATGAAAACTTGTCATTGAGGCTAAAAAGTTTTCTTCTGGATATGATGCGTTTTCTAATTTATAGCTTGTTACTGGAAATTGCATTCCACTATGTATATTTTTTTGCAATGCAAAGTCATATGGAGGTTTGGACATTTTTTGTTTATTTGTGATTTACTTAAATCCCCATTGTTATGGTATCTTAATGTGACTAAATTGCAGGCTATTCATAAGTTGCCATCGCTAGCACTTTGTGGAGGTGGACTATGGATGGGCTTAGAGTTTCACATGAAGTATGTCATATCTTATGGAACTACAGCTGCATACTCAAGACTTGACAATATTGATCCCCCACCAACACCTAGGTGCATATTCAGAATCCATGTTTATTCACAAATGTGGCGATATTTTGATGTAGGTCTATACAGGTTCTTGTTAAAGTAAGTTTACTTTTAAATAACGTATAATTCTTTTAATAATTTTTATTTATACCTGCTTAAACACCCACAAAATATTTTTTTATTTTTATTCCAGGTACATTTACAAACCAGTTTTCTACTCACTGTCACATAATGCTACAATGCCCACAATTGCCTACAAGTTGCTTTCATCCCTTATTACCTTTATGTTTATATTTATGTGGCATGGAACGACGTGGAACATATTTGTGTGGTCAGTTTTAAATTATACAGGCATTGTAATCGAGTACATTGGTAAAGCTGTTGCAGAAAGTGAAAAGTACAAATTGTTCAAAGCAAAAGTTTTGAAGACAAATGCAATGGAAGTTCGATTTACTGCATTCATATGTGCACCTTTATTATGTTTATCAGCTATTTCAAACTTTTATTTATTTGCTGGCAGTGATATAGGCAATCTATATTTTGGATTACTTCGATGGCCATCATTGTGTAATTTTGTGATAGTATACATGTCTTTGTATTGTTGTTGTCATGTTGCTATTGCTCTGTATGATGTTCCATCAAGAACTGATGTAAAGAAAAAAGAAATCAAGACTGCATTGTAACATTTTATCCTATTCTATTAATTCTAATTTTGACTGAAACCAGTATTATCAATTAGATAGGCAATGATGCAAATAATTTAATTATTGAAAAAAATTATAATAATTCAAGTACAAAATGTCTCTCCATCTGTTGTATTCCATGTATGTATGTACTGTGTTACTGATTGTTTTGTTCCATTTGCTCTCAGGGATAATTTCAATAAGTAATACGTCTGTTGGCGGAGAGTCGATTTAAGGTGAACGCGCACCTAGGCGCACCGCAGTCATCGTATTTTCTTTCTTAACGCCCCGCGTCGAACGCGACGCACGCATCGTATCGACTTCTGTACATCTTATTATATCAATATTTTCTATACGGATACGGATGACGTCTCCGCGCCGCCCGCACCGCAAGCATCGAGCCGAATCTGGTGAAGTCATCCGCACGCGCTGTTTGAATCCGTATACCTACAGCATTTTGCTAAAATGCGTGTCGTGCGGTGCCGGTGCATCTAGGTGCGCGTTCACCTTTACTGCGAGCCAGTTTTTGGCCGCATTTTGATGATATTGTTGAATAAAAATAAAGAAAAACATCAAAAACTTTTATTTTTGTTTATATTGCTATTAACTGGTATGTGTTTGATCCTTTGAGTAATAAGTATGGATGCGTATGCATTGCTTCAATCAAATCGTTTGCATCGCCAGCCACACCAGCAGCTTTATGTATTTGTATCATCTCTTGCCTTGTAAACACATCTTTCCCTAATTGATGCGAACGCCTAGTTAGCGCATCCAAGAATTTCTTCAACTGAAAATTAAAAAGATTGTCATCAAATAGGAAAAAAAAATGTTCCTTTATCAGTAAAGAAAGATTTACATGCTTTGAGATGCAAACATTCTAAAAATACCTTGTTTCTGGAACTAACTCCAGACCCGTTTATTGATCTCGACAGTTGTATGTTTCCAAATTCATCACTGAATGTGTCTATTAGACTGTGTTTCAATAAGCTTATGACATCGTTCGCGTCTTGAACAGTAGCCTCTTCTCTTAAATCGATACGGGCTCTAGCCTATAAAATAATAGTGTGTTTTTTATCACTGGGTACCTACTCAATGAACCAATCTAATTGGGTTATCCATTTTACAATATATGTTTCTTTAAAAAAGTAATTTCACCTGTGCCAGTCGAATGCAAGCTTCAAGTTGCCGAGTTGTAATTGGTGTCCCATCGTGCGATCCACCCTGATGGTTATGTCTTAGCTCTAGATAAAAGTTTTGTAAAGCATCGGCTGCTTCCTTGCTTATTTTTGGGTGAACATATCTTCTAGCGTACGCTATATATTTCCTTAGGAGCACTAAAGGTAAATGATCGATGACCTCGCCAGGTTTCAGACGTAATCTCTGACTGGAAGGGGAAGAAATATTGGGATTTAATGTTTTGTCCTTACTAGGGCCCAGTATAGTCCCCGGCATGTAACTTGGCAAGGGTAAATTCGCAGATAGTGCGCGAACTGACCAACCGCCATATAGAGCGAATGGAACGTGAACGCGACGCGATTGGTCAGTCGATCCTTGTGTCAAACCATCCAATCGCACGCTCGGAACAGTGATAAACGTTTCCCGCGTCCCGTATGGTAACCAAAGAGACCTAAAACGACTCTTGCCAAGTTACGTGCCGACAACGATACATGCCAGTTCATTTGAATTGATAGTGAGTTCCTTAGGAATTTAAAAAGTTTGTCAAAATATCATTAATCTTTAAGGTACTTAAACAAAGGTAAATTAAAGATAAGGTAAGGTTGGTTGTTTGTTTTAAATAACGCCCGTAATCCAATTTAGTTCCAATCAACAACGTTCATGAAATGATTTAGGGCTTTGTTTTAGAAATTGATTTGGATACGTAATTAAAATGCTGCAATAGCAGTTCAATATACTGAAAAGTAATTAAACATTCCATTAATAAGTACCTACCTAAGCGAAATTGAGTTTTCACATTGGCTTGTATTTATACTAGAGTTCAGATTACTGGTTTTCGTTGAATGTTGACCTCTTTGGCCGGTATGCAGAGCCAGCACGTGTTCTGATAACATCGCGTCCATTTTCTAAAACAACATGTCTAATTATAATGCTAAATAAACAATACAGGGTAGGAAAATCCCTAACAAAAATACATAATAATAGTTATGCTTTACCTACTGCTTGCTTCAAATCGAACACGACTCGTATCGTATGCAAGTCGTTTTTAAATAAAAATCCGGCCAAGTGCGTGTCGGGTCACGCGCAGTAATAGGGTTCCGAAGGTGTATGTAACCCCAACAGGAAAGTGGCTCCTGGAGTGATATGAGTGGAACGTATAATTAGAGCGTAATCTGCTGTGAATGTGCGCTACATAAAAAACATGTGCGTGTCGTCGTTTTTGAGAAAAACGGAAAAAACGTTTCCTGCTAGGGTAACGTTGTTCCAGCAGGAAAATTCTAAACGAATGATCGGAGTGAGAAATATTGTGCATGGGCAGAGAGCTTATAGTTGTGCAAGAATGTGCGCTGAAAATATAATAAGTGCGTAATCAGGTTTTCGAGATATTGCATTTCCTGCTGGGGTAACGTTTTGCAGAATCGTGTATCTCTGAAACTATTGTATGTGCGCCTGTAGAATAAACATACACGAGTAGCTCTTGATTTGTGCGTATTTGTGCCGGAATTAGATTTAAGAAAATATTTATAGTTTTAAAGAAATCGCACTTTTTTGAAAACCCGAAAAAAAATCACAGCGCCTAAATGAGAAAACTTATAAGCTCGCTGTAAACTGTAATCAGTCCATCTTGACGCTTGTATTAACCATAAAAAGTTTCAAAAGTATACATGTTTGCGTTATCGAATAATATTGCTAAAAGTCAAAACGACGGTGTCATAGCTTTGACGGCAAAATACGAGAAACCGGCTCAACCCAAGATGGTAGGTGTAAAACACAAATAAGAGAGTTTAGTCAAAATATATAGTGAAAATATTCAGCTTGGAATGTTTCGCATTAAGTAGATTTAAACACAAAACTAAACATGTAAACAACGGCTGGTTATCCGACCAAATTCGAATGACTACAAAAAAGCGACGGATTCATAGTTCATACATAACGATGACCTTCTTAATTGGACGTATTAAACCTAAGCTGTTGTCCGTACAGTCGCGTTCAAACGTTTGGTGATTTGACCTAATTTTGGGGGCTAATTAAAAAATACATTAAATGCACCTTGTGACCATAACAAATGAAAGAGCTTGTTGATGTAGAAATTATTATTTTTCTTCTCTAAATTATGTTTCTTAAATTAATAATGGCATCAAATTACAAACCTATTAATCTCAAATTAATTATCTCAAACAATTGAGATGATGTTTTTTTAAATCTATATTGTCGCGTTTGACCACTATCTCGCCTGATGGTGAGCGATGATGTGGTCTACGGTGAGGCACGCTTGTCTAGATGTAACTTATTCAGTATTGACTTAAACTAAATAAGGACTAACTGGTAACTGAAGAAGGAGATATAAAATCCAACTTCGCAACTGAAGTTAGAAAAATATTATCTATTTGAGTACCACCGCGGGTGCGAATTGCAAAAGGAGCCGATACGAGCGCGCGTTAGAGCCACGGGGAATGGTATGGCTCGTTCCTGGATCCTTGCGAGCATGCTCCTCGTTTATTTCTCTTTCGAAATTTAAAAAAAATCCTATGTATTCACCTCTAATCTGCGGTATTCACTATTTCGTTCTGGAAAGTTCTACGCTACTCAATTAGTGATGTAGTCGGGTCGAATATTGACTTTACAGATGGATATCGACAAAAGAAAATAAGTAATTTGCTGGGAAATCGAATCTAATTCGACTTTAGATTACAAAAAGTCGAAAATACTTCTACACTAATACAAAATAGACTTCCCCGCGCGCATGCGCCGTATGGACTACGGACCGGTACTGCTAACGACTCCGGCCACTCCAATGCGTCATTCGAGCTTAAACATTATTAATTTAGAAATAATTATTATTAAGAATGTTATGATTGTATTTTTGTATATTTTTACATGGTTCATAAGCATATATTTACTATCTGTTTTACACAGCTAACAACGTTATTTAAGTAATTTTTCAATGGAATTTGTACAAAAATTTTACTGTGCCAAGTACATTTCATAAGTTGGTCGACTATTACTGGTAAACTTGTAAAGCCTGTTATGTTTTTTTTTAGTTTTTTTTACATGGTTCATAAGCATATATTTACTCTGCTTTACACAGCTAACAACGTTAATGAATTAATTTTTCACTGGCATTTGTACAAAATGTTTAATGTTCCAAGTACATTTTATAAGTTGGTCGAATATTACTCGTAAACTTGTAAAGCTTACTTATCCGTGGTAGTTTTCCTTTTAATTTCGTTATATTTACTAATGCCGTGAATTTATCCACATAGCCAAGAGCAACCATTTTGCTGGCAGGGGGGGGGAGGGACACTTGACGCAATTTAAAGCTTAATTTAACGCAAACGAATCTCTGAATCGAAAAATGGTTTTATCAAACCCATAATATTTTTGAATGGCATATTCAACGATACCCCACACTATGGGACAGATGAAAAAAAAACATCCCCACTTTTTGTCTATGGGAGGCAGGTACCCGAAAAAAATTTTTTTTTCATGATTTTTTTTTACCACTTTGTCGGAATTATTAATATGTATATCCATGGCAAATTATAGCTTCCTAGTACTTATATTCTCTGAGCTAAGCTGCGGACGGACAGAAGGACAGAGCGAAACTATAAGGGTTCCTTGTTGACTTCGGAACCCTAAAAATACGGGTAGTTCACGACATCGATAAGCATATTACTATCTTAGGTATTGAAAAATTACCTCGTCTGGCTGGTCCAAAAGAATAAAAACTAAATCAAATCTTGAAAGAAGTGCCGAATTTAGTTTTAGGTTCTCTGCGACAGTTTTAGCCCTGAAAACCAAAAATTAAAAAAATATTTTACGCCTTTAATGTTTATTTTACAATGCTTCTGTTACTTCAAATTTATTTTCGCTGGCTTCGAAAGGTTAATTAATTATGGAAGGAATGGAAGGTATGAAATCGATAGATTGATGAATAAACTCTGTAGTATTTGAAAGGGAGCGACCTGTATTAAAAGTAGGTACTAGCTTCTATCCGCGTGAAAAGTGCGTTATAATCCCATAGAACTGATAAAGGGATGAAACGTTTCTGATGTCCTTATCCAGGTTTTAGTCTCTCCATGTGCCAAGTTTCATCAAAATCCGTTCACCGGTTTAGAAGTGAAAATCTAAGACACAATTATCGCGTTTTTGATAAGTAGGATAGATGGACCCTTTTCCGCACTTACGACTCACATTTGGTCCGTCGTCAGGCCTCCTCTCTGTGAGAGGGAATGGCCCGTAATCCACCACGCGGCACCAGTCTATGTTGGTGGATGTCACATGTCTTCGAATTTTTGGTTCTAAGACATGCTGGTTTCCTCACGATGTTTTCCTTCACCGTTTTGAGAGCAGTGGTGATGAAATAATTTGCACAAAGTAAAGCGCCTGCCTGGGTTCGAACCCACGACCTACAACTTGTAAATCCGGGCGTTACCACTGGGCCACCACTGCTCTCGATCCATACCCTTCTAGGCTGAAAAAGGTCTCTCTTCATGTATTGTATATCGGACTGGGGTCCGAGCGCGTATTTTGCCTACTACAGGGTGTAATAAGATGGTGGCATCGTCTCTCTCTCGGAGTGGATTGACGTAGACCTGTTGTAGCTGCCGCCGGCGGGGTTGGCGGCGGCCAGCACGGTGGCGCGCGCGGCCAGGCTGCACACCACGCCGCCCTTGGCCACGCTCACGCGCCGCTGCTCCATGGCCTCCAGCAGGCTGCTGTGGTGAGCCGTCATCTGCAAGTCATAGGCGTATCGTTTCAAGCCGAGTATTCACTAGGAGAAACTTTTGTCGCTAGAACAATCAAAGAATTAGACACCTCCTTGTCCAGTGTCCTAAGCTTTTGGGTCTAGTATGACCATTTAATTGGTTCAAAGGTAAAATCTGTTATTCATGTAATTATTTCGATGTTGTAATTTATTTTATTTTGTAACTTATTATAATTTAATTTGTTTTAATATATTTTTTTTTTACCTTATAACGCCTTGTTCATATTTTGCCTGTTTACCGTAAATATCATTATTGATTACGTAAATGTTAATTTTAAGTGTCTTTGGGTTGTATTATCGATTATGTAAATTTTGTAGTTATACCAAAAAATTAAATGAGAGAGAAACAGCCAGACACCTCTTACGACCTCTTTATTGTATTTTAGACCGTTAAATATGTGCGACATCGCTCTATCTATCAATACAGATCTTATACAATATGCCCAACCTTTATGGTATAGGCTCTCAGCCATTCGCCCATTGACGCGCAGCTGCTTCTGGCACCGTCTCAGTGTAACAGTAAGTCTTCAATGTGATCACTAAGTGGACATATGATGTGCCAAAATCCTTGAATTCTGGATAGTTTGGTAGTAAATATCTTGGCTTCATTTAGTTAGCAACTGGTAAGAGTGATTATATAACTCGTCTATCGTATGACACCACGTCTCCCGCCTGTTACCCGTAGACTTTAAAGAATCAGTAAAGATTTCAGAGACAAACTACTATAATAATACTCAAGTATTTCCAGACCGCTGCATATTATCCTGGCACATGCACGGTTCCTGTGGGATACGCCATGGAAGCGAAATCGCAGGCAAAAGGTAGTATGTTATTTATTACAAAAATTACCTTATCAAGTTCATCTATACAACACACGCCCTTGTCAGCTAAGACTAGCGCGCCTGCCTCGAGGGCGAAGTCTCCTCCCGCTTCACGCCCTAAGGCGACTGTCAGGCCTCCCGCAGAGGCAGAAGCGCCGCAAACGTAAACTCCTGAAATATTTTGATGAAAGTGAGAAAAGGATCATCATTTTGAGCTGTCTGATTTGATGATTTCATACAAAATTAGTTCTAACCTCGAATTTTCGAGCCAGTTATTGAATTTTGAACTTTATTCTGACGAAAGGAATTCCGGCTAGAAGTCGGTTCCAGTCTGAAGTCCGTTCTAAAAAACCCTTTTTAAAATTGGCTTTTTCTACAGTCTGTTTCGATATATGTCATCACATCACATCATCAGCCTATTAATGTTCCCACTGCTGGGACACAGGCCTCCTCTCTGTGAGAGGGAATGGCCCGTAATCCACCACGCGGGTTGATGGATGACACATGTCTTCGAATTTTTGGTTCTAGGACAGGCCGGTTTCCTCACGATGTTTTCCTTCACCGTTTTGAGAGCAGTGGTGATGAAATAATTTACACAAAGTAAAGCGCCTGCCTGGGCTCGAACCCACAACCTACAACTTGTAAGTCGCGGCCGATACCACTGGGCAACCACAGTGGTGGCCCAGTGAAGGTTCCCCTACCCTTCTAGGCCGAAAAAGGTCTCTCTTCCTGTATTTTATATCGGGCTGGGGTCCGCAGCTCTAATCATCTTGAATGTCCAGTTATATATGTCATACTAAATAATAAAGTCACAACCTCAAGGCGCTCCATACATACACCACGAAAAAATATTAACTAGGCCTTCTATTTTTAAACCATAAGACGGGTTTTAAAAAAATGTCCTCTTACCTCTTGGAGCAGCATGAGCAGCAGCTTGTAGGAGCTGTGACTTTCCGAGCCCCGGGTCCCCCACGACCAATACGTGGGGATTAGACCTGGGGCCATTGTCAAGCTCAGTACCACCTATAAGACCAAGTATGAGCCCAGCCTTCACTGCTTCATGACCGAATATCGTAGGACAAAGAGAGTGGACTAGTAATCTGAACACATCTTCTGAAGCATGTATTTCCTGGAAAAGAAAATAAACATCTGCCTAGCCTTTTCTCAACTATATTGGGGTCGGCTTCCAGTCTTACCGGATTCAGCTAAGTACCAGTGTTTTACATGGAGCGACTGCCTATCTGACCTCCACAACCCAGTAACTGGGTAACACGGTACCCCTTGGCATGACTGGTGTCAGATCTCAAGCTTCTGACTACCCGTAACGACTGTCAAAGATCTTTAAATGACAGCCGGGACCAACGGCTTAACGTGCTTTCCGAGGCACGGAGGAAACTCGCTATTTTGAAATGGTCACCCATCCACGGACCGACCTTGTCAAGCGTTGCTTAACCTTGATGATCGACCCGTGCGGCTGTTATTATTTAGCCACGAGCTCCTCGAAGAGAAAATAAATAAAATATAAAAAGTCGGCTTTAATGTAAATAAGATTTCTTGGTTGAAGTCCAAAGTCTGAATCGGTGCCTGGTTGATTGTTTTTTTTTTTTTTTATTATCAATAGGCTTGCGCTTGACCACTATCTCACCTGATGGTAAGCGATGATGTGGTCGACGATAGAGCACGCTTGCCTAGAAGAAACCTATTCACTCTTGACTTAAAGACCCCTAGATTGTAGCTATCGGGAAACACAGATTCCGGCAGGGAATTCCACTCTTTAGCTGTACGCATAATAAAAGTATTCCCAAAACGTTTTGTGCGTATGGGTGGGATGTCCACCATGTACCGATGACGCATCGCCGTACGTCTGGTAGTCCGATGATGGAACGGGCTGGGCGGAATTAAATCATGTAATTCCATCGCACACTCCCCGAAATGTAACCGATAAAATACCGACAAACTGGCAACTCGGCGACGATGTTCAAGGCTCTGGAGCTTTGACTTGACCAGTGCCTCATTACCGATGAGTTTCTTGGCCCGCTTTTCGATCGACTCTAGTGCATCAAGCTGGTATTTGGCAGATCCGTCCCAGAGATGAGAACAGTACTCCATGCACGATCGAACTTGCGCTTGATACAAGTTGAGCAGCTGTTCCGGCGTGAAGTACCTTCTCACCTTCGCAAGGATCCCCAACTTTTTGGCAGCCAGCTGAGCCTTTGCCTCAATGTATGGCCCAAAATTGAGAGTCGATGTCAACGTAACGCCAAGAAGCTCAAGATGGTCCGTTATTGGCACGGTTACATCACGGAAAGTTGGAGCCGGGTGAAATTGGCTCTTTTTAGCGGAGAAAAGACACGCCTGGGTTTTAGCAGCATTAAACTTGACCAGATTGGCATCGCCCCATTCGGAGACTGCTTGCAAGGATAAGTTCAAACGCTCCACCATGGCCTCACGAAGAGACCGGATCTGCGGCCCGGTAGCACGTGCGTTGGACAAGTATCTCTCAGCAACAGTGCTGTCGTCTGCATACCCAAAGGTGCCGGGCTTCAGCAGATCGTTAATGTGCAACAAGAACAATGTTGCTGAGAGTACGGACCCCTGAGGGACCCCGGCATTAATATCCAATTAGTCCGACGAGCAGCCATCGATAACCACTCGAATGGACCGATCTCTCAGGAAGTCTGCAATCCAATCACACAGACCACCGGGCAAACCGAATGAAGGAAGCTTACCAATAAGGCTTTCGTGTCAGACCCTATCGAAAGCCTTCGAGATGTCGAGGGAGACGGCAAGCGCTTCCCCATGCCTCTCGATGGCCTCACTCCATATGTGAATGGCATACGCTAGAAGATCCCCAGTAGACCGATTTCGGCGAAAGCCGTATTGGCGGTCGCTAAGGATATCGTTAGTTTCTAGGTATGCCAGGAGCTTAGTGTTAAGTACACGCTCCATACTCTTACAGAGTATGGATGTTACAGAGATGGGTCTGTAGTTGGCCGGGTCAGCTCGACTGCCCTTCTTGGGCACGGGCTGTACGTTGGCTTGCTTCCAAGCATTCGGCACTGTTCCAGTCTCATATGAAAGGCGGAATAGGCGTGTCAAGATCGGAGACAGTTCAGGCGCACAGGTTCTAAGAACTATAGCTGGTATGCCGTCAGGGCCGCTAGCCTTGTTCACGTCGAGGTTGCGCAGCACCCTACGGACGATTGATGATTGATGAAACATAACCACACACACACACACACTCACATAAACACACATACCCAAACAGTCATACATATATTCACACACAACACACACCCCTCACACTCACTTTGAGCTTTGTGGCATTATGATATTTATTTTCCACTAGCTGTGCCAGCGGCTTCGCTCCAGTGAAATGCCTATCCTACCCTGCTTGCCTTCCTACCTACCCTACTTACCTTCTTGCCTACCCTATCTACCTACCATTTTATTTTTCTAGGGTCATTCTTTCGCCCGCCATTCAGAAAATGACTACAAATGCACAACGCCATCTATCGAATATGGAGTTGAACTGTCCGAGTATCTGAATTGCGTGTGTTGGATATTTTACTTCTTGAACATTCTAAATTCATCTAAATTTTGATAGAGTGAACCGATTGCGATGAAACAAAAACTAAGTAATACTTCAAGTTACGTAAAATTTTTATGTATTGAAGTTATGTACATTGGTTTCGAACATTTTACGTGATGCGTGCACAACTAAACAGACAAACCGACAATCAGACAAAATGCTAGAAATGGGTTCTGTTGGTTATCCTTTAACACCCTTACTATGTTTTTTGGAAATATTTGCTATGTACAAAATTGACTTTTAATTATATTTATATTGATTGCTGGATCTGTCTGATGTCTCCTTAATTTACCAGATATTTTTAATTTATAAATACCATCAAACGCTTGTCTATTTGATTAAATATCTGTTATGTTTTTTTTTTTACCCTTCTAAATTGCATTTATAAGTTGTTCCTTACGGTCATGTTATTGTGAGGAGAAATAATCCATACTAATCTAGGCGTGAAAAGGTAACAGACAGAGTTACTTTCGAATTTATGATAAAATAATAAAGAGGAAAGATTTTTTTTGTTTGTTTGTACCGAATAGGCTTCGGAACTACTGGACCGATTTAAAAAAAAAAGCTGTGGGCAACAGCTAGTAATATTATAAACTAGCTGTTACCTTTTCACGCCTTAACCACTTAACGGATTTCATTGGATTGGCAAGGAGATAGATGACATCCTAGAGAAGGACATAGGTTACTTTTAGTATCAAAAAAATATATTGTAGGTAGGTAGGTAAGTAGGTTAGGGTAGGCTAGGTAGGTAGCGTAGGGTAGAGTCGTTTCAGTAGGATAGGATAGGTTATGGTAGGTAGGTAAGTAGCCAGTTGACGGGAGCAAAACCGGACAGCTAGTTATCATTATAATTGGCGAAATTTGGGTGGACTATAGATAGGAACACCTATGCTCAGCCCTTCAAACAAAACAAGCGTGATGTTATCATAAAGCTGGGTAGTTTTATAACCTGGATTGCATAATAGTCTTTTAATGTAAAGGACAATGTTGGATTGCTCAGATTCCTGTGACTATGAATAGAGACTGCTTCAATATAAAGTTGTAAAAGCCTCGCTGCACGTTTTCCGTCTTCACCACCTTTGCTTTCACCGCGCACCTAGAACAGAATTAAATAAATATAGAGGACACATTTAATCATTTTATTAATTAGGTAGTATTTTATATGCAAATGAACCTTTTCAAGCAGATAGGTACTGCTCAGAAGTAGGAGCATATGCGAGCAACCGTTTCGTTTTAATTTAATTTTTTAATTTTAATAAGCTGATGAAAGCCTACCACAATGATTGGTCATCTCAATTTTATAGCTTAGTGAAGGTATATACCTACATAGATAGAATTAATACCTGAACAATTCCCGTGACAGAAAGCACATCTCCCGGACAAGCAGTACCAACTAAATCACCTTGAAGTTCTATCTCCACGCTTCTTGGTATAGTTCCAGATAGGCTCTGAAAAATTAAGAAATTGATAGACGTAGCTATAATTTTATTTTAAATTGCCTTCTCCAGCCAATCTACCGCAAACGCTTCTAAGTCGTCACGCCACAGTTTATAAGCCCTGGCGACTATTCATCATCATCATTTCAGCCGAAAGATGTCCACTGCTGGACATAGGCCTCCCCCAGATTTTTTGGGTAGCTGGATCTCGTCCGGATATTCTTGGCACCCCTTGCCATGCCGTAACACCTCGACCGCTACCGTAGTCGAGGGTAGGCAGGCTGCCGGGCCAGGGGCCATTTACGGGGGGGGGCGGTTGGGTTGCCATAATCGCCACGCTTGTCAAGCGTATGGTTGTTATAGAAGCACAGAGAACGCTGCTGCCCATTCTCTGGTTTATCCCTTAGTCGCCACTTACGAAACCCACGGGAAGACATGGGATGTTGAAATTCTTTACGTCCGGCACCATACGGAACACGCGACTATTTATTATGTAGAATTTAGAAATGGTTTTCTCAATATTATAAACATACATTTAGTACTAACTTGTGATTGAATTTCCTGTATTTTAGCAACTTGCCAGTCTGTTGTGTTGGTGAATGGTGATGATTGCAAGGGCTCAAACTTACACCCTCCATGGCAACTTTGACATGATGTAGGTGCTGTAAACATTGAGACAACTTTAAATAAAAATAATATAAAAACCTCCTAAGTCCCAACCGAATATTGGCCACGGAGTCGATTCTCAACAGAGATAGACAAATATGCAGGACAGGCACTCTTTGTTCTTTTACTAGCATAGTCCTATATATAGGATGGCAAGCAAACCCACACAACCAGGAAGATAAAAACAGAACCAACGGCTTTTTGCGCTGTCCGAGGAACAGCTATGTCACACCAACTTTCAAACTCAGGGCTGCTTTAAGGAAATAGGGATGATGTCAAAAAAAACTATTTAGTCCGTCATGACTAAATAGTTTTTTTTACCTAAAAATATTGGGCACATATTTTTCTTTTGTCATGTAAACATGATATTTCAACGCATTGTATCGTCATTTTTTGACGACGATACAATGCGTTGTAATATCGTGTGACGTCACGCCGTGCTACATTTTTACTGACAAAGTGACGTCACAAGCTCCCACTCCTGAACTTTGATGCGCTTTATATTTGTCAATTTTTATCTATTTGATAAAGCAAAAAATACGTGTCTATTATTATTTGATAATCTCACTGACGTGACGGACTAAATAGAGTTATAATTTTTCTACCCAGGAAATATCACTATTCCTAATAGAAAACCCAATAAAACTTTGCCTAACCTTGGATTCAAACCTAGGGGGACCCCACGCTCAGCAGTCATACTTGTGACCATGAGACCTAGCAAAGAGAGCAGTATTAGTTAGTAATCGAAACAATCGGCCGCCATAAAAAACAGTCTATTCTGTCTATTCACAAAAAGGATGCAGGGATCAGCAACTATGCCTGTAGATATTAGTGGATTATTAATCTTGTGAATACAGCAAATCACTCACCAATGATCGCGACGATAGGTCGTGGTAGAGGAAATAAAACAGAGTGGACTGTATAATAAGATGAAAGTAGGTATATTGAAGAAGAGAAGAAGAAATTATAGAACAACGGTCGGTTAAAAAAACCGGCCAAGTGCGAGTCGGACTCGCGCACGTAGGGTTCCGTACTATTATCGCAAAAAAACGGCAAAAAAAACACGTTTGTTGTATGGGAGCCCCACTTAAATATTTATATTATTCTGTTTTTAGTATTTGTTGTTATAGCGGCAACAGAAATACATCATCTGTGAAAATTTCAACTGCCTAGCTATCACGGTTCATGAGATACAGCCTGGTGACAGACGGACAGACAGACAGACAGACGGATCGCGGAGTCTTAGTAATAGGGTCCCGTTTTTACCCTTTGGGTACGGATCCCTAAAAAAAGTAAACAAAGGGAAATTAGATTATGCGCGAGTGCAGCCGTGCGTGGAGGCGTGCTGATAAATTGATGAGTACTTTTAATAATTACTGAACTTATCCTGTAACTACAAACAAGCTACAACTCTGACATCCAAGATATAGGTAAATGCCTATAATCGTGGTAATCTAAGAAGTCCGATGACATATCTCATTTTACATGCCACAATAACTTTGTACGTAAGAAATTAAAAACCCATACACTATTACAATGACTATCATTTGTAAGCATCAAATTTAATTATTATTAAGTACTAGCTTCTGCCCGCGGCTTCGCCCGCATTCAAAGTTAAAAAAAAATGCTCTGATCACCACCAAACTTTACAGGACTGTCCGCTGGGTCAATCTAAAGATTCTCTGAAAGTTTCATTAAAATCGGTCCAGCCGTTTCGGAGTCTATAAGGAACATTATATATACATACTTTTTCTTTTATATATATAGATAGATTTTAATAGCTGTCAAATCCGACTTCTTAGATTGTCACGACTATAGTTTGGAACGTCAGACCTGATCTTGTATATTATGTATAATTTGAATAATTAAAATCAGATTTGAATACCTGTAAATACACCCTGAGGTTGTACAACAGCTTGGAGATTGTGGCAGGTAGAACATTCAAATGCCATAGACGTGCAAATGAGCCCCACGCTTCCTACCCTTATTACGGTTCCTTTAATTGTCACGAGTTTACCTGCAGGCAATATAATTACACTTAAACACTATACCTTCTTCCAAGTGTCAATTTGCTCTAAAATATGCTTACAATATCAATCGTAAATTGTATAGTCAATCACAGAACAATAATTGTACTGTGATAACTACCTTTCCTGGCACACACTGCCCAAACTTTTATTCAATATAATAAAAATAAAAAGAATTGGAATTGCCAGTGGCCTGTATATCATAGCAGGATAGGTTGTTTTCATAGTATAATTGTTGTGTGGTTGTAAATTAAAATAAAACTAGTTTAATGTTGCTTATTAATCAATAATTAATTTGAACAAATAAAACAACTTTTTTACTCACCAAAGTAGTTAACTTTTAAATTAGCCAATGGAATCACAGGTTGATGGTTAAGTATTCTTACTTTTATCTTGGATTCAAACTTGAGAGTCTGCAATTAAGAATAGAATAGAATTTTCTCTTTATTCAAGTATCCACCACTCAAAAGATGGTTAGTAAACTTACAACTATGTTAGTAACACAGATATTAACAAACTGACACTACAAAAACAAAATAACAGTGGATCACCGTTGCGACAACCCGTGTGAGATGGCACAACAGCGACCCACGAAAACACAGTCTAGGCAACACAAAATCATACTTAGAAAATCATCTGTGTAGCAGCTATTGCTTGGTATCACATCAGTGATAACAATTTGTTATAGGATAGGCAGCACCTTAATATTGTAGCAGAAAGGGTGATTTTTGTAGTGCTAAAGTAACCATTGATGTGCAGTTGTCTGTATTTCACAGCTATTTAATAGTTATAATAATGAAGAGCTTGTGGCTAAATAATAACAGCCGCACTGGTTGATCACCAAGGTTAAGTAACGCTTGACTAGGTCAGTCCGTGGATGGGTGACCATTTCAACATAGCGAGTTTCCTCCGTGCCTCGGAAAGCATGTTGCGCCGTTGGTCAGTCGTTACGGGTAGTCAGAAGCTTCAGATCTGACACTAGTCTTGCCAAGGGGTACCGTGTTACCCAGTTACTGGGTTGTAGAGGACAGATAGGCAGCTCCATGTAAAAACACTGGTACTCAGCTGAATCCGGTAAGACTGGAAGCCGTCCCCAATATAGTTGGGAAAAAGGCTAGGTTGATTTTATAATAGTTATATTAAAAAATAATTATGTCTGGAAAAAGTTTTTCTTATGACTTATTAAAAGTGCCATAGAATGACAGAAGTTTCCATTTAATGAACTACCATTACCATTTAAGTTTTACCATTTAAATTGGGTAATAAAAGACTGTAAAAGCTCACCTCATGTAAACTATACTCCAAAAGCCTTAAAGTTTTATCTGGATACTCAAATAATTCTGTATTAAAACTTGCCCAGCCACTGATAAAGTCTGTGTCATTGACTAGATTGGTTACATCCAAAGGCACACTCCGGGTTTGATCTATTTTTTCCAAATCAAATAAGTTTTTGTTTTTCTGGATAAACTTTTTGAAACAGTTAATATGATTTGATAACTCTGAATTCTCTTGTTGTTCTGAAATGAAATAATAAAGAATGTATCACTAGAGCCACTAAGTACACCAATCATAAACTTCATGGCATATATCTATATACTTTTCAAACCTTCAGTAGGAAAGTAAAGCTTCCAGATATTGTTGTTATCATTAATGGGCAGTACAGTTGGTAGCTGATTGGCTGGTGCTCTTGATGAACCCGCGGTACTCGACACCCGGTGAGTACTTGTTGAATTATTTAAACTTTGACTCTCTGATCTGATAGGTTGATTGTTTCGACCACGATACCAATTGTTTCGATAACGACCTCTCCAGTTACGACGCATTATGTGTTAAATAAGTTTAAAAGTAAATTTAATCAACTAAAGAAAAGTAAGAAATGTTCTTTGATACCCGCGGGCTAACGCTCTCGTCGCTCTCTAATGGAAACGTCAGGTCAGTGTTACTGTCAACTTGTCAAGTGTCAAACAAACAGTTGCATAAACACATTGAGCTAGGAAAAATATGGAGGCGCCGCGATGTTCTATACATACGCTTATACAAATATGAGTGAAATACGATACAGTGTGCTTAGTGCGAGTTTTTTAACGTACTCACTCGTGATATCGTAAACGATCTCTTATGTCAAAATGTATACAAAAAAAGAGGTTTTGCCTTGCCGTCACCAGACGGCGCTTATCCAGTTTCAATACAAATTGTAGTTTACATTAACGCGATTGAGCGTGAATAAAAAACTCGCACTAAGGCCTCAGAATGTGAAACATCGTTTTGTTTCATCCTTTCTAGTGTAGTAATCGTATTTGACAAAAGAGAACAATATTTCAGTTGTTGCTCATTATGGCAACATTTTGTTATGACGTAGTGACAGTTGTAGGTACGTGCCATATTCGCCATATTAGGTGACGAATTTTGTGGTTGTGTTCGTGGTAGTCCTGCTGTCAAATGGTTGTTTACTTTCTGTATTATTAATGTGGGTGTGTGCCGTGATTAACACAACCATAGCATCGGCAGCCATTTTAAGTGCTATTTTAAGGTTTAGGTAGGCAAGTTTTTTTTGTAGGTATTTCCAGTCCATACTATTTAATATGTCTATGCAAAAACATCAGTGGACTATGTTTACTTGGCTATTGAGGCATTTAAGTCTTAAGTTTTTTGACATAGCAACTTGCTCTTCAGAATGCGGATACTATTGTTTTTTGGAGTATTTATTAGAATATAAATATTGAGTCAACCTTCCTGGTAAACTTCGCTGACACCTCAGTCAGTACTACAATCGCACCTATTTCAATGACTCCACATATTGCTCAGTTGCGTAAACAAAAAATACCGTGGTATTGTAAATAGTGATGACTGCTGAAGTGCTGACTGGTGAGCGGAAGACTGATGCCATGTTAATAAATCAAGTTTCAGATAGAAGCAGTTAAAGATAAGGCATCTGGAAAAAAGCACATATACACAAATCGAAAGGCACTGGGGCCCAACTAAGGAAAATGTACTGGATGCTCGGCAAAAAATCTCAGCTGCCGATGGGAATCAAACTGCTATTACACAAAAGCATTCTGAAGCTAATTTGGACTTACGGAGTTCAACTTTGGGGCACAGCCTCCAACTCAAATCTAGAAATACCTACTCCAGAGATTACAGTCCAAAATGCTGAGGATAATTTCTAATGCTTCTTGATTAATAACAAACCAACAATTACACTACGAACTTGAGATTAGAACAGTTCAGGAGGAAATTAAAAACTCAATGAAATCTTACAGGAACAGACTGGATAATCATCCAAACGCACTAGCTACGCATTTTTTTTTATTGGGCCAATCCCACCGCACTATTCCCAAACCACTACAACTCCTGAAACTCAGAATCAACAGTGGCGACCACCAGAAAAGCGCGAGGCAATGAAGCTCGAAGAAGTCCCGGAGAATGAATTTAACTGTCTTGGATTCCGCAACGAAATTAATCAGAAAATAAACGAGAAGTAGGAATAAAATATAAATTTCCACTTCCCTCCTTAGGTACCAAGCAGGAGACAGAACAAACAAGGCCAATAGGCACAAAGGGTCTCACAAAGGAAACTCATTAACTACTTGCTTACAAGTGTGTCTTAATTACCTAGTGATAGTGCTAAATGTAACCACGACCAACTCAGTGATCAAACATGAATACTCTTAAAGCTCGAAATAGTATCTCTTCACTAGAGAACATTCGACCTCACTATCGAAATAACATGGAAGCGACTCACCGAGTATTCCATTGCAAACTTGCGCACGCTCATAACGTTCGGCTACCACCTGCGAACTGCTGGCCTGCCGTCGGTCTCCACCTCTCATATGTTGACACGGCAACCTTCGCATTCAGCATTTGAACCGCTAGCCTGCAGCAGAGGCTCCACTGCGACGCAATTTGGTATCTGAAACATGAAAAACAATACGAGAGTAGATGTTCACACGGTTATCTTAACCATACTCAGCTTTGATGGAAATTAACCGGTGCAGCGGTGTAGTAAACTAAACCGGCACAGAAAAAATGGGTTATTGTGTACACCAAATGTGAGTGCAGAGTCCCTGTCCAAAACATGAACCACACTGTCCACACAGTACAGGACCCAAGTGTCCAGGTAGGTATATGGGCTTTAGAGAATCCAATGAATGCCATAGCGACAATGGAATTTTAAGTCGCAATTAACGAGGCCTGGTAGGGTTTATCACCTTTTAGATAGTTTGGCCCTCCAACCACAAAAAAAGAATACTATGCTTCTCCTCAAACTTAGTCAACTCTCACTACATAAAACTATCACACTACAAAACTAATCAAAATATTTCATTAGGAAATATCATAATTTCCACACTGAAATGTAAGGTAGGTACGTCACTGTCAATATCGTTCTAACTTCCAAACAATAATAGTCAGCAAAGGCCAGTCAAGGGTTATTTCCAGTGCTAGTAGAATAATAACTCTTCAATAACACCAAAACTTGACCATCGATTGTAACTACAGTGAAATTATGACCCGACAGGGGCCACCCGGACGATTCACTGACCGCCGTACCGTACACAAAACCAGAATTTTGAATAATGAACACTATTGGCCATAGTCATAACAAAATGAAAACGACTCACCAGATTGGCATAAAGATCCGTGTGTATGAATCTCTCCACATGTCCACACGCTCCTCCTTGACCTGTCCAGCTCCTTGGTTGTTGCTAGCATCCTTGATGCTCCGCTCCAGACTGTTATTTTCATTATTTTGGTTTCCGAGGGTAGTCGCAACTGACACCGCGATTTTTTTTGCAATAATGTAACCGCCATTTTCACTAGCATTGTTTTTACGTGTGATCTCATTAGCACGATCGTATCCCAATTCTGATGTCGCATCAAGGCTGGCCGATAGATGCAAACCATCGGGAAGTTAGGATGTATTAGGTTAAGACATCGTGTGTGGGCAGGTCAATCGTGTAAATGAAATCACACAAATTATTCGATACACTGAGTATTTTCAAATAGACACAAGGTACAAGTTACATTCTGCGTACTAATATTACGAATCGACACAGATTCTACGACGTCTTAGCTCTACGGCTGTCAGTACTCAACTGCCTTTTTTTTTAATGTGTGGCGTCTCGCAGTTTCAATCAGTGTGCTTAGTGCGAGTTTTTTAACGTACTCACTCGTGATATCGTAAACGATCTCTTATGTCAAAATGTATACAAAAAAAGAGGTTTTGCCTTGCCGTCACCAGACGGCGCTTATCCAATTTCAATACAAATTGTAGTTTACGTTAACGCCATTGTGCGTGAATAAAAACTCGCACTAAGGCCTCAGAGTGATTGGTTACTGCTTAACCGGACTATAAGTATCAGTACTCAACTGCCATATCATCTCAATCTTTTATATATTAGTCTATGTGCCATATTCTGCTATCCCCACCGCGCAAGTGGTTAGAAAAAGCGAGCCAATGTGTAGTTGTTCTTGCTTTGCCGAAAGATGGCGTGCTTGCGTTTTGTTTTGACGGCCGTACTATTGACTAAACCCACTGACTTATAAACCTATGGACTTGCCACACCATACGTATCTCTCAGCAACAGTGCTGTCGTCCGCATACCCAAAGGTGCCGGGTTTTAGCAGATCGTTAATGTGAAGTAAAAATAAAGTTGATGAGGTTACCGACCCCTGAGGGACCTCAGCATTAAAAAAAGCTATTAATTAAGGTTGTTAGTGTTTTACCAATAACCATGTATATATGTCGCAGCCATCTGGTTAAATTAGCCAGCTAATTGGACGCCTAAGGCCGTTCATTAAACACCGGCATCCAACTAAATGGTTGAAGAACAACTAGCCTAGTCATTAGACGCAACATTTGACCTTTTGAGCGAAGCGCAATTTGAATCACTTGGCTGAGTCTTGGTCAGTCATTTTTAAAGGGCTGACTTTCAATACGCCAAGTTGTTAAACGTTGAATGATTCTAGTTAAATTACCTATCGGCCTAGGCATCCGATTGGATGCCGGCGTTTAATGAGCAGGCTAGGCGTACAATTAGCTGGCTGATTTAACCAGATGGCTGCGACTTATAGATAGATAACACAGAAGTACCTATAATCTAACACAAAACGGCCACCGTTTACATACTTTGTGATTCTACCTCCTACATTGTGAAGCGTTCGAGTTTCGTTAGCGTTCCGTCTAAAGTTTAAACATTTTTAAACTTCGAATAACATAATCATTACGGTTTGCTTATAACAATTGTTTGTGAATCTATACACACCTAGACTTGTGACAATTTACACGAATTGAAGGTCTGAATTAAAATATCTGCATTATAAAATAAATTAATGTCCGATACAGAGGATGAATATTTGCCAAAGGCAAATGCCTCTCAGGTCACATTTCAAGGCATACAAGATTCACCTGCTCAACAATCTCTTGAAATAGATGATATTACTTCAAGACATTCAAGATTGCAATCAATTCAAACATATTTATCAGATAATGAAGAACTCATCGAGGTTGACAGAATAGCTCTGGGAGCTATTCTGGATGTCAGTTCTCGTTTACAGGGTATTCAGAGGAGAAGCAGAGCTTCTATGAGCACGTTGGCACAAGCTCATGAGTCGTATAAAGACAAACAAGTAAATAAACAGAATAATTAGATTAATATTGTTTTATTATGGCAAACGTTGCAAGTACTTAGACCCAAATTAAAAACATTTTTGTTCGTAGGCTAAAGCCAAAGAAGCTCGTAGCAATCGCGTTAGAAGTATTAAGCAACAACACAGATTTCTAATTGATAATGCAGCTACTATGTTGAATAAAACACCTGAATACGTATTGGTAAGAAAATGTGTACTTACTTAAACCTTGCAATTCTCAATGTTTTAATAACACAATGATGTGCTTAAAACATTTAACTTAATCTCATTGCAGGAAGGTATTTATGACGCAGATATTCATATAGGACTATTAGAAAGCGCAGTTTCTGAAAGTGGGAGGCACTGTATTGTTTTGTGTGATGCAATGCTACCTCACGTCGATATGGGTATGCGAAACAATTCCATATGTCATGATTTACTTCAGGCGGGTGACTTGTATACATCTGTCACTTACTCGATCTCAAATTGATACCGCTCTAAGAGCTTATGGTCACCCCCCTTATCCCTTTTCATTAAGTCCATTTGAAAGTTAATTACCATAGTAATAACACCTGTTCGCTAGCTTTATGTGTTAACCCTTGGGTAATTCAAGGAAAAATAGTCAAATAGCTGTAGGTAAAGTATGTACCTTAGTAGGTAGCTCTTTCTTTTTTAAGACTGTTCATCATATTCAAGTTTATTCACCGGAAGGAAGGAGTGACTTCAGTGCCGGTTTTAACACTACCAGCGCCCTGGGCGAGACTTCTACGGCGCCCCTCCAACTGCAATTCAAACCCATACTAAAAAAGGGAAAGGATATAATGAAATAACCTTTTATTAAAATAAATAATAATTTATTATAAAAAATAACTTTTTATTAGAAAAAAACTGGCCAAGTGCGAGTCGGACTCGCGCACCGAGGGTTCCGTAGTAGCCTCAGCTTAAAGGTATTATAGACCTGAGTATTTGATCATCATACCAGCCGAAAGACGTCCACTGCTAGACATAGGCCTCCTCCAAGCGTCGCCACATTGACCGGTTCCGTGCGTCCCACAACCAGTGGATCCCTGCAACCTTCACCAGGTCATCGGTCCACCTGGTGGGAGGCCTTCCAACGCAACGTCTTCCGGTTCGCGGTCGTCACTCCAGTACCTTTCTGCCCCATCGGCCATCCGTTCTGCGAGCAATGTGCCCTGCCCACTGCCACTTAAGTTTGGCAATTCTTCGGGCTATTGTCGGTAACCCTGGTTCTCTTACGGTTCTCAACATTTCTGATTCGATCACGCAAGGAAACGCCGAGCATAGCCCTCTCCATTGCCCTTTGAGTGACTATAAGCTTTCTGATGAGGCACATTGTAAGCGACCACGTCTTGGAGCCATATGTCATCACTGGCAACACACACTGGTCATAGACTTTTGTCTTGAGACACTGTGGTAAGTTGGACGAGAAGACACCACGCAACTTTCCGAACGCTGCCCAGCCGAGTCGGATTCGACGGTTGACCTCTTTCTCGAAGTTAGCCCTACCCAACTGGATAGTTTGTCCCAGGTAGTCGTCCACAACTTCGAGTGTAGAGTCTCCAACCTTGATAGGAGTGGGTGTAACATGGGCATTCAACATCAGCTTGGTTTTATCCATGTTCATTTTCAGACCCACTCTTTCGGAAGCTCTACTGAGGTCAACGAGTATTGTACTGAGGCTCTCCGTGGTCTCAGCCATGACCACTATAACCACTATATTCTGTATAACCTGCCGCAGTATGTATGTATGTGATCTACAGCCGTTGATTCTATCGTCACCCGGCGCCTTGTTGTTTTTTAGCTGTTTCAGAGCCATCCTAATCTCGTACAGGCTTACGTCTGGAATATCTTCGGTATAGTGTCGGGTCAATCTAGCTCTTGGGTCGTTTGCTAGATTCGCAACGGGTTTACTGGTTGACGTGTACTACTGCCCATAGAATCTCTCGATCTACCTCAGAAGCTCTGGTTTGGCGGATACGATCCTGCCATCATCGGTCTTCAGTTTTGTGAACTGGCTCTGCCCAATAGACAGATGCCTTGCAAAGACCCTGGAGCCCTTATTCCGCTCAATCGCATCTTTAAAACTTTCAGTATTAAAGCGGCGGAGGTCGCTTTTCGAGGACTTTGAGATCCGTCTATTTAGCTACCGGTATTGCACCGCATCGTCTGAAGACTGCAGGATTATCTCACGCCTCTCCTTCATTAGCTTGAGAGTTGGATCAGAGAGCTTTTTGTTTCTATCTGTACGGCGGGTCTTGAAAAACTTAGACCCGACCGTATGGACAGCTTCCACGAACCCATCGCTGAAATCATCAGTTCTTGTAATTTGCGATCTTTGATGAAATTTAAAACAAATATAGGAGTAACCACAAATTTATCAGGCAAAAAGGATATGTCTGATTTAGAGTCTACAGTTAATTTTAATTGGAGATCACCACAGAGTTTTACAAGTTCGGGTTTTGCCGGAATCTGTTTAATATTGTACAAAAAAGACCAAGATTTCGAGTACTCATTTAACTGTTCGAACCTTTTATTGACTTAAATTAATGTGTGTCCAAAAGACAGTTGAAAAATTCAAGTTAAAATAACGCTAACTCATTTCAACAAAAAAGGTAAAAAGAGATAGACAATGGGTTTCTCTATGATTGGGGATTCCCGGGTAAAATGAACTGCATGCAGTGTTCCGATCGAACAGATTGAATACTGCGTTCCATTTAAGTATTGCAGACTTAAAGGTTTTTTCGCTTAATTTAGGGAATTTACGAGTAAGTAGACCTCGAACTATGAGTTATAAATGGGCACCTGCGGCGCCCCTTTTATCCGGCGCCCTGGGCGATCGCCCAACCGCGCCCTACCCTAACGCCGCTACTGAGTGACTTGATATTTCATATTTCATTTCACTTATATATTTAATTCACGCGATGCTAAGCTTGTCACTATTATCATATTTTTATAGAGTCGGGTCGGTTTGTTCCTAATCAGAAAGGTAGAATGGAAAGGACTTATCTATCTGATTTATTCAAGATCGGCACTCAGGGCAAGTGCATTGCCATGTACAGATTGAAAAGTAAGGCTATAGACAGTCGGAACGTGGCTGAAGTAAGTAACATATCTAGTAATATCTACTGTTACAAATATGGATAGAACCATCCCATCTATACTAGAAATAACGCGTAATAACTTCACCCCCCTGTCTAACTAATGTCGGGATACGAGTATACATTGTAGATTCAAAAAATACTTGCCATGCAGATACCTAACTCTCAAAAGAGTCTAAGATGTAACACACCTACATTTTACTAAACCAAAGAAGTAATAAAACTCTTTAATGTAACAAATATATTAACACATAAATACAATCGATAAATTCTAAAAAAAAAACAAGCCTATATACAAATACAAAGGGGAGAGGGAACAGGGCTCATTGTGCCCATATATATATGTATGTATTTATTTTATGTATAAATAGTACACCAAAGACTGCATATAGTACTTTCTTTCCTTCCATTTTTTTAAATCCATCCAAAGGTTGTCTTGAAAAGATCGCTTTTAGCGATAAGGCCGCCCATTGTGTCACCCAGTGTAATGTTTTCTTCGTCTATACTTGTGGAACTTAAATGGTGTACAAAATAAAGAGATTCAATTCTATTGTGCATCAAAAAATTCTTCCACGTCCGTCGATGTCAATGGGAAACTGAATAATGGTGCCTAGAACGCTGGCAGCTTTGCCACGTTGGATGGCATGAAGTAATAATATATTCGTTTCAGGAATATTTTTTTGCCCAGTTTGATATCAATCAAGAGACTGAAAACGTAGTGTCAGCTGTATACAAGACCATGCATCGTGTTTACGTGCCCGCTCTTCAGGCGTGCAAAGCTTGGGGATACATTAACCCTCCCAATCCTAAAAGCAATGATATCATCAAGTCCTATATTTCAAAAATAATGATGTTCGTTGATTACCTTGCAAGTAAGTAATGTTTAGTGTTCCGTAGTCGACAAGGAACCCTTATAGTTTCGCCATGTCCGTGCGTCCGTCTGTACGTCCGTCAGCAGCATAGCTCAGAGACTCTTAGTACTATAAAGCTATAATTTGACATGGATATACATATTAATCACGCTGACAAAGTGGCAAAATAAAATAATGAAAAAAAGATTTTTAGTTTACCTCCTGTACTCGTAAAGTTGAGGATGTTTTTTTTGTCTGTCTGTCCCATGGTGTGGGGTATCGTTAGATAGACCATTCAAAAATATTACGGGTCTGTGAAAGCCATTTTACGATCAGGGATCCGTTTGCGTTAAATTAAGCTTTAAATGGTAAATTTTTGTTAGAGTCAAGTGCTACATAAATGGTTGCTTGTGGATATGTGTAAAAATTCACGGCAGTAGCATATATAACTAAATTAAAAGGAAGACTATCACAGCTAAGTAGGCTTTACAAGTTTTCGAGCAATAGTCGACCAACTTATAAAATGGACTTGAAAAGTAAAAATGTTGTATGTATAATGATGGGGATAACAGTTTTCGAACGGCAAAGTTATTATTGTCCCTTCCTTAGAGCAATGTTCGGTGCTTTCATTGTTTATGAACGTTAATAATACTACCTATTTATTTTGATGAAATTAGCTGTTTATACGGAACCCTCTGTGCGCGAGTCAGACTCGCACTTGTCCGGTTTTATATTTAAATTATGCTTGTATTGTCACATAAAAGGCATAACTTGCATGAACTCTACTTTTCTTCGGCTATTATTATCCTAGTCTTCCTCTATATATTTTTTTTTTTTGTACTTTATTAGTAAAAACAAAATTCTTAATAATTAATTACGATCTAGCCTAAAATACTAATAAGCAATTTAACTCTAACTTAATAGGTTACATGATAGATTATGTTAAAACTAAGAATAGTGTCCAAGTTTCCTCTATATTGACAACTTTTATACTTTGAAAATTGGCGTGAACTTATGAAGCAACGCAAAGGGACTAGAATAATGTTTATATGGTTTTATTAGGTTTATTTTGATATATTAATATTTTTATCTAGAAACCAAAATAGATTTGGATTGCTGTACAAGATTCAAAATCAACATGTCACTGTATGAGGATGAGCTGTATGATCAAGAGAAAATGAAACTGGCAATCACTAAGACTCATGTTTTGGAAGAAATATGCTCTTTTGTGAAGCAATGGATGCGACAGATAACAATGGTATCTTTATTAAGCTTTTACGAACATTTTACCTACGATAGTAATATTATCCAAATAATATCCCAATCCCGACAATCTATGTTAGTTTCTCAAAAGGATTGTAGCATGACTGTGTGATCTACGCCGCGTCATCGTAGGTTCGTGCGTAGCGCATACCTATGAGCATTGGCCGACTATGCTCGTATTTTTGTGTTGTGTAATCTATGAAGTACTGATTTTGCATTTATTAGCTTAAGGCCGTACCCTGACCAAAAAATCAGCATGAGATATGAGCATTCCTATTGGCCTGGTGGCGCATGAATTACGGTAGTGAATACGCCCAGATTTTAGAATAAAATCTTTATAAAATCGAATATTGGTCTTTTGAAAAAAATTAAACTTACAAAATATTCGTTATCAAATTGTCTATCCATTAGTGTTAGTATAAAAATAATTAATGAACACTTTACGAGGAGATGCATGCTATCAATAATTATTTCACATTTTTATGTTTTTTTTTTTATCCTCATCGGAGGAGTTTGGCTTCGCACATCTTGTGCATTTGCCAGAGTCAAGATTTTTATGGTTTTGTTGGAAGGAGATTAGTGACAATAAACCCCTTTAAAAAAAAATTGTACTACAATTTTAGAATCAACTTTATGTAGAAATTTAATGTATTTTTTTAAATTAATATTTCTTTTTAAATAAAGAGTAGATAGCTCTTAAAAACTGCACAAAATTCGACTAGTGCGGGGTTTTGCTCGGGGAGGCGCCTTAATGGTATATTAATAAAAACTTATTGTGTCTATATAAATATACCTATTACTTACACGCTAAAAAAACGCGTAGTATTTGCCTCAGTGTGACCAGTAGAACTTATTAGAAGAAATTGGTAAAATGACTACACTTGGCACATAGATGTTTCTTTCCCGTACAGTGCGACATAAAAGAGTAGAAATTAAATGAGGGCGCCACAATCGCTCAGATAGCAACCCAGTTAGTACGATCCAGCTAATCTTTATACTTGAATAGTATTATTTATTTATTGGGTATAAAAAATGAGTAAATATATTAAATAAGTATATTTAATATGTAGTAGTAATAAAACAACAATTTCACAAAAAATAAGTCTTTTTAATAATCAATTGCTTTCCATATAAACTCAGATATAAACTAAAATTTATAAAATAAACTAATCTAATAAATCAAAATCTAAATACTCTACACCTTCCATGGGAAGTTCGTGTAGTCTATTTTAAGCTCTGGTATTGATTCGTCACTGATTTCTGAACCACTCTCATCGTTACTGCTGCCTGCACCATGGGACGACCCTTCATGTGTTTAGCTGGTGTTGAGAATTTCCCACCGTTTTCAATGCCGTGTTGCACGATTCTGCGCACTGTGCTTACAGAAACACCTAAAACAAGCAAATAAAAGAATCACTGTCAGTCCGACGAAAGAAGTTCCGCGGTAAATAAACGTGAATATATTTTAAAATTGTTTCTTTCCATTTAGACGATTGCATCAACAAATATGGCATAGTAAAAAAAATATTTCGTATCCGCAATAAATTACATTAATTGTTTTTGCCTTACTATCAACGTTGTTAAGTCACGCTATAACTACAACGGTATTTGTTTACCTTAGCATAATCTCAAAAATAGTAGACAATTAATTTGTAAATGATAAGTGCTTCGAAAATTTAGCTCCCTGAATGAATTAATCGTTTGTAATTAACGTTTAGCGTAACTTTCAATAGTTACTTACCAGTAAAATCTGCTGTACGATGGTAAACATCTTCTAAGTTGCATAGAAGCTTCCCAGCTTGGAATTCGGCTATACACCACATATAAACTTTGTAAGCTATATCACGGGCACCTCCACGAATTACCTTATTCATGATTTGCCACTTTTTTTCTGTCCACACTCAGAAATATCACACAAAAACCAAAATTCTTACGAAAATCGAAACCGATCGAGAAAAATTGACAGCTCAAGTACTCATTTTAGATGTTGCCAGAAAACGAAAACTATTAGTTCCCAAATATTTAATTTCTACTCTTTTATGTCGTACTGTAGACGGAGTTTTATGGAGCCAGTTAGGCTACAGTCTATAACTTTCAAATAAACCTCATCGTTTTTTCGGCAAGAAATAGTCTGCCAGGTACCAGAAAACACACAAAACAAACAGTTATTTATATAGTGTTATTCAATCATTTGTTTGTAGGTATTAGTGCAGAGTCGGCAACTGCGTCGTGAACCTTCTAACATTGGGCCACTAGCCGAGCTGGATCACTGGCGCCGCCAGCTCACTACGTTCACGTCGATAATAGAGCATCTCAAGAATGAACCTACCATCATGTACATACATACGTTGATTGCTGCCAAATCTAAGCTTTTGAAGGTAATATTTCTCATATAGTATTGTTGGATTTTAATAAGGTATTAGGTGAAGTTGCAAATGTTCAAATTCAAATCTTTTCAACACACTTGCTCATAAAGTGGCTCTAATTTCACCGCAATTAGGCACATAATGATACCTGTTTTCAAACTGTGACTTTTTCATTGCTATTCACAAGTGAGTTTTAGAGTTTTTTTTTTTAATTTATTGGTTGAGTTGCTTTGTTCTTAAAAAAGTTTCGATACAAAAAAGATCGTGCTCAATAGTACAAATAAATTAATGTACCTATTACTTGCTCATTTCATGCAACTTTGTATTTAAATAGATAATTTCAACTTGTACGTGCTTGATAAATAAAACTTTCACTCAAATATAAATTTTATTTGCTCTGTTATTCCCTATTTTGTACGTGGCTAAAACACTATCCACGAAAAGCCAAAAAAAAGAAACCTCATTCTTTTAGTCTATGGCCGATCGCCATTGTTAAATGCGCGCGCATAGGAAAACTGATTAATTTTGCCCGCCATTGTGAAAAAAAAATCACAACTCGTTTTTACTGTTGAAAATGTTTTTTTTTGTGTTATTTTCTTCACAAATGTGTTGAAAAACGTCGTATGATACACGTGTGTATTGATGATTACCGTCCTCGGCTCTCTTACGACCCTCACCTACGGCTCGGTTCTCAATGGCGCCTCAGCGGTAATCACCAACATTGCACACTTGTACCATAATGTAGTATTATTGCTCAACACAGTATATAATTATACATTTCCAGCTGTTAGGTGAATGCGCAGTTCACTGTGTTGTACCAGCTTAGGCATGCAAAACTATTGTTTTAATTATACAATGTCACAAATTATTATTAATATCGTACCATGTCATAAATCATTATTAAAAATATACAATGCCATACATTATTACAAAAATTATAGAATGTCATAAAATATAATAAAATTATGTCATAAATATCATTCAAATTACACAGCTTCATAACCTGTTACTCCAATATACAATGTCATCAATTATCACAAAAATCATACCATGTCATAAATTAAAATGCTTTTCTAAAGGGTACGTAGATATCTATTGGAGACCGACTTCTTGGTGTTTCTAGACAGCTATACAAATAGGTACTCAAATGACAGAAAATAAAAATGTTATATAGAGTTTATGAAGAAACGGCAAAATAAATGTGAATATTATAAACCACACTAACATTATCCAGTCGAAAGTTTGTGAGTGTGTTTGTATGTTTGTATATTTGTTAGCCGTTTGTTAGCCCGCCATTCATATAGAATGTTAAAATGGGATCGACCTAGGGTTCAGTCTTCTTTTACACGCAGATCTTTTGCATTTCTTGGGCCCTTCCTTTATTCAAAATTCTACTCTCACAATAGAACTATAGTTGTCTTAACTTACAGACGTTTTAAGAATAATATATTTAAATGGCTGCATCCCCTAAACTACAACCAAACGGAAAACCTTTTGCACGTACAGTCATAAATTTGGGACATAATAGCAACACTTAAGCATGCAATCACCCACCTACATTCTCCACACCCTACACATACTCATACACACACGCATACACTCACACAAAGGCAACTTAAATTCTATTCATATATTAAATAATAACCTCTTATTATCTAAATTACAATTATGTTTTATATCTGTATAATTAGTTATTCTACCTAGTGAACATGTTTTCCTTACCTACCTGGGAAGAGACTGGACCGCGCAACACAGAGAATCCTAGTGTGTGGTCCAGGGAATTAGTTGACACCTAGCCCTCTAAGTAATGTTTTGTTGGTTAACTATTGTACTGTGTAAAAATGAACGGAATAAAGTTTTTATTTTATTTGTTACTTCTTCACGCTCAAACAGCTGGACGGATCTGGATGAAATTTGGCACAGTATATATAGTTATAGTAAGCACATATGATACTTTTTATCCCGGGAATATGTTCCCTCGGGATAATTTTCGACATTTATTTATTTATTTAATACTTCATGCACACACAAGTGCAGAGGCGGACTTAATGCTTTAGGCATTTTCTACCAGTCGACCTTTGGGTGATGGAGAGATAAACTATAAATACAATATTATTATAAATAATAAACTAAATACATATATACTTAATCATTAGTAGTAATAGATAAATAATTGAAAAACATTAGCGCTGTTACGATACTACTGCCAACTTCTTACGGATATGCACGCGGGCGAAGCCGCCGGCAGATGCTAGTGATAGTATAGTGAAGATTTAATAAGCAAAGTATATCGGTAGGATTACCAACAATTCTCATAGAGTATATTTTCAGAAGTGGAAACAACTAGACAATAACGTTACCGATTATTACAACGAAGCTTTTGACAACGTCAGGTACTTGTACGCTTTGGAGAAATACTGTGAACCGCTGTACAGGTATTTGCATAGCAATATCATTAATTCCTTTTCATTCATGAAAGGCTGATTCTTTTAAGGGTTCCCTACCCAAAGAGTAAAAACGGGGCCCTATTACTAAGACGCCGCGGTCCGTCTGTCTGTCTGTTACCAGGCTGTATCTCATGAACCGTGATAGCTAGACAGTTGAAATTTTCACAGATAATGTATTTCTATTGCTGCTATAACAAAAAATACAAAAAAAAAGAATGAAGTATAAATTTAAGTGGGGCTCTCATACAACAAACGTGATTTTTTTGCTGATAAAAAAAAATACGGAACGGAACCCTTTTTCCCTCTGTACGGAACCCTTCGTGTTGTTCGGCTGGTTTTTCTTTTTGAATAAATTCGTTGCAACATGGCATGGTTAATTCGCGAATGGTGGACAATTTAAGTGTATTGTAAAATATAATTTAGCTCTGTTATTACTAATATTGTGTCACGCTTCTGCAGGTGCGATCCTTACACAATGCAGCAGTACATTCCTGGTTTACTGTACAGCATTCGTATGATATTTGCAACATCACGATACTATAACACTACAAAACAAATTTCTACGTTGCTGGTCAAAGTTACCAATCAGATCCTTAATATGTGCATGGATTTCCTGACCAATGGTGGCAAGAAGAATATTTGGAACCAAGATAAGCTAAAGTTTATCTATAAAGCTAAAGTAAGTATTTCAAATGTAATTTTAAATGTGTTAGCAGAATATTCAAAATACACAGTACCATTATTTTTTACTACTAAAACTCCACGGTGTCCTTCTGTGCCGTTTATGGCGGGAACACGGGCACGCGTTAGCACTCACCGCGAACCCGCCGCGGCTGTCCGGCACCGCGGACCATCCTCGGGGGAGTACCCCCCATCACCGGCGCACCAGAACACACTGTACGCCGTGAACACCCCAGGGATCAAATTAGCACATGGGAGCCAGACGACCCCGTGTATGGCACCCTTGAACCCCTGTGACGGGTCAAGGTCAATGGCCCCGCCACCTACCGACACTCCTCTTCCCCTGCGGACCCACCGCGTCTGCCATCAGACGGTGGCGACCCCGTCTAGGCCGCGGAAGGTAGGGAGAGCGGCGCACCGCAATACCGGCACTCCTCTCCCGCCGCGGCCTGCAACCCTCAACCGCGATATCGTATGGGACCTGGGACGCTCCATAAGACATCGCGGCCCGCCTCAGTTATTTGTGTATGCATGTATTTGTCATTGTGTACCTGTCTGTGGCATCATAGCTCCTAAACGGATGTACCGATTTTGATTTAGTTTTTTTATTGTTTGAAAGATGACTTTATCGAGAGTGTTCTTAGCTATGTTTGTTGAAAATCGGTTCAGCCGTTCAAAAGTTATGGGCGTTTTACTCTTTAAATCGGGGTTTTTCGCAAGATATCGTATCATAATTGCGTGTTCAATAGGTTGTCGATCGAAGCGCGTCTACTACTAGATAAATTATGTAACATGCAATGAACATGTGTGGGGGATTTAAAAAAATTAAAAGTTTACTTGTATATGTTTTAGTACTGCCTAAGTCTGTATAAATTTTATCGTCAATGCTATTCTGAGACCCAGGAAGAAATGATAGAGGCAACTACTGAAAGGCCTTTCGATTGCTCGGAAATGTATATATTTGGCAAATTTGAAACTTTCCGAAAACGGCTACTTAAGGTAAACCCAAACTAATATTATAATAATAAATGCGAAAGTAACTCTGTCGGTGTCTGTTTTTTACCTGTTCACGTCTTAAACCGGCTGAACGTATTTGGATGAAACTTCGATAGCACAGGGGTAAACGATGTCCTGGTTTAGGGCATAGGATACATTTTATTCGGCGAGTATGTTACCTTCGTATAATTTCCGCAATTCATGCGGTCGAAGCCGCAGGAAGTAGATTGATTTATTTTTTTGCAACGATGTAGTAGATAAATGTAAAGTATCTCATTACGCATTGCACCGTGCTCGCGACGACAAGCAACTAAAAGAAAAAAACTTCGTCACATTACATTATTAGTACCTGAGCTCTGCTAGGGTGAAAATAGAGAAAACAACGTTTTCTAAAAATTAAATCTAGCTAAATCGATTTATCGCCCCCGAAACTCCCTGCATACTAAATTTCATGAAAATCGTTGAAGCCGTTTCCAAGATTCAGATGATATGTATATGTTACCGTTAGAATACGGAATACGTTAATATGCGCATTTACTAGATAATCTGCAAATTACCGGGTACCATCCGTTAAAGTGTGAAATTTGACTGAAAGTAGCAGATATATCCACTTTACCTTTAATCTGTATATTAATGGATGCTACATCGTTAAATCGCGGAATACAGTACAGACAAAGTCGACGGCGTCCCGCTGCGGGGCTCCTGTCTGCAGGGTTTAAAGTAACCTAACATGAAGGAGATGACGGAAGCTGAGTTTGCTCGCTCACTTCAGCTCCCGTCATCCCCATCGAACTATACCTATCCGTGTTGGGATGTCCTAAGTTCCCGAGCTCGCTTCGCTCGCTCTGCACAGCGATTACAGATGGAGGTTACCGGACAATAGAGAATTCAAAAGTATTATTCAAGCAAAGAACCTGTTTTATGAACTTAACCGCAGGAAGTTACTAAGTTACTAACTAACGGTTAAGTTTATGAACTTAACCGTTAGTATGCAGATTACCTAGGAAGTGTGCAGATTATCTAGTTAATATAAGAACTTTTATATTTTTTTATATTTTAACGGACTCGACCAGATAATCTGCAGATTTACAAGTTAATCTGCACTCTAACTGATTTACGCAAATTAGCGGTAACATATACAAGAATTGCTCGTTTAAAGGTTAAAAATACCTTTAGATTTTGTTACACATATAGATAGTCTGTATTAGCTCACTGCTGGACAAAGGCCTCACTCCATTCTTTCTATTTTTCTGGGTTCTGCGTCACTTCTTTCCAATTCTTGAAATTCATCAAAGTTTCATATCCTTTGTGGACTACCGCGGCCTCGTCTTGCGCTTTCAGAGCAACAAAAAATACTTATAAAATTATATATATTTTTTCTTTAATTTAATAGATTATTGATCTTTTCCAAACATACATCACCTACTATGTGCTGAATAAAACAACATTGGAGGGCATTGAGGAATATGCTGTCACCTTTAACAAGTTGTTCAAAACTATCTCCTCGAAAACGTATGATGCGTTGGATCACAGGTCGGATTACGATATTACACTCTTGTTATCATCATACTATGCTTCAACTTTTACTTATGATTAACCAATGATTTTTTCGTTAAACAGGCGGTCCGATTTCGACAAAGATTATAAAATATACAAAGACGCGGTTGCCAGCCAGGAGCTGTTACTAGAAAACTTCATGATAAGTGTAATCATTTTTCATTGTTATAGCATAGCAACTAGCACTTTAGGTAACTTGTAGGTAAAAATAACTGTATAGGTAGATATATTGTAAAAATCCAGTCGTTTCATGTTGCTGGTCAGCTACATCTGGTTAGTCTACAAGAAAAAACCTATGCAACTAAGTTGGAAAAGGATCGGCTAGATGACAGTAAAAACATACAAACAGTATGGTACCTACAAACGCTCGAAACTCACACCCACACTCACACAAACATACTCACCGACGAGACCATTAAGGCATTTCTGCAGTGCTGTCAGTAGTGCGAGCCACTTATGGGTCTCGTTGATGCGCATGTTTGTGTGAGTGTGCCACTTCGAGCGTTTGTAGGTAGTTTCCATACTGTTTGTATATTTATTCTGTGGATAGATGATGAGATAGTATTAAAAAATAGTTTCTATATGCACAGAAATAAGATACTTGATTGAGTGAGTAAAAATAGTTATTTACGAGAAGTTCTAAAAATTTTTTCAGTGTGTCAAAAAGTGTCCGACCACGGAAATAGCGTTACATCTACTAAGGAGATTTGCAAAACTGGAGTTAGACTGTCTGTATATAGAAGATCAATATTTTGAATTAATTCGTCTCTACACATCTGAGATAGAATCAATACGCGACAGGTAGATAATTAAATTATAAGTAAAGGTTTAGTATATTTCGAAGCTCACAATAGACTTATGCAAAAACATAAAAGAAATAACGAAAAATTGTAGAAAACATTGAAATAAATTGTTAACGTTAGAAAAAAAATATTATTAAAAAAAAACTACCTTATGATATTAAATAAACTGAACACCTAACTAATAAGTCCAAATCTTTAGATATAACGAAGAAAGAGATCAGCCGGAATTACCAAGAAATATGCCTCCAGTAGCAGGACGACTCATGTGGATAAGGTTTTATCACAGGAATATTAAAGTGCCCATGCAGATATTTAAACAGCATCATGAAGTTATTATGCACATGGTATTGTATCGACCCCTATATTTTGTAATTTAAAATATTATTATGCTGTCGACACCCTTGCGCCATCCCATCTTCTTAGCACGGCGGGCTGTGCTGGGGCGGCTGCTGCTGGTGCAGAAAACCTCAAACGGCGCAAATATAACAACCTTATTGGAAGTTGTATGTTTGAGCAGTTTGGGGTTGAAACTTTAGGTCCATGGGGTCCGAGTGCGCATCGACTTTTTCGAGAAATTAGCACAAAGCTCGTCGACTCTTCACGTGACCAGAGGGCTGGCCTTTTCTTCGGCCAGAGAATCAGCATTGCCATCCAACGTGGCAATGCTGCCAGCGTTCTGGGCACTTTTCCCGTTGACATCGATGTGATCGAATTTTTTGATGCACAATGAGCTCTTTTCCGGTTCCCTTTTCTATATGTATATAGGTTTTTTTTTTTAGAATATCAATTGTATATATGTTAATAAATGAGACAATTACTATAAAAAAAAATTGCAAATAATATATCTAGTATCTTATAAGAATAGTATCCACTGACGGCTTCTGTAATAGAAAGTATATCCCATAAAATAATATCGATGAGAGTCTTTTGACCCATATCTAAACTAATTTGTTTTTTACAGAATACACAGCGATGCATAAAGTTGCATAATGTTATGACTATAGTATTCACAGAATATGAATTGATTTATCATTATTCTTGGAGTGAAAATGTGGGACAGGTAAAATTTGTTTTATTTACACTAACTGTAATTATATTTTATTTATCATTGGCTTTAAAAATTATAATATTGTCAGTTTTACTTTGGTGATCAAATTTACTGAATATGTTAACTTGATCATCGAAGTGATTACAAACGACAACCCTACCACATATACTAATGCACGGTGGACCCGTCCATAGCCCAGTTTTCATGTTGTGTTAAGAAATCGTCTTGATTAGCACCTGTCACTATATAATCAATCGTCCCAATCCAATAAACCCTGTATATCTACGATACCCATTTTTTTATTGATTTAATAATTACTTATTTTTGATCGCCTTCACTAACTGCACATAAGAAAATAATTTATGCTGAGTGCTAGTTAATTATTAAAGATCACGTTAATCGAGCGAAGTCCTCTATAGGATCGTAGCACTGTTGTAGAACTATCGTAGCAATACCGTAGCACTGTTGTAGAACTAGCGTGGCAATGCCGTAGCACATCCGTAGCAATTCCGTAGCGCTGTCATAGTAATATCGTAGCAATGCCGTAGCGCTGTAGTAGAAAATCGTAGCAATGCCGTAGCGCTGTTGTGTAAATACCGTAGCGATGATGCTAAATTGTTTACCCTCGCACTGGAACGTCTTGCAGCAATTACACCGATGGAGCACAAACTTACAAATACTAACATAAGTCCAGGTTTCCTCACGTTGGTTTCTGTCACTGTTGTCAGTGATGTCCAAGATAAACTTAGAAAGTACATATAAATTAAAAAGTCACATTGGTACTTGCCCGGATTGGATACTACGACCTCAAACACGAGAAGCAAGGTCTTAGCCACTGGGCCACCACGACAAACAGTCGAACGCAGTAGCACTATTGTGTTACTATCGAAGTAACGCCGTAGCACTGTCGTAGCAACGGCGTAGAAACGCCTTAGCACTATAGTAGCAACGCCGTAGCACTGTCGTAAAACTATTGTAGCAATGCCATGGTACTTTTGTAGTACTACCGTAGCACTATCGTACAAATATCGTAGTAAGCCGCACTATAGCAACAGGCAAAAATATGCCATAATACAGTTAATAATTTCTTATTTTTAGTTCTAGGTTCATCTTATAAGTTTATTTTTACTCAATTATAGTCTATACCTGACTTGATTAGAGAGTAGTGCCGTCCGTCGCGTCGTGTGACACAAGAATTCAGCAGATCTTACAATGCCACTAATATAATTTTCCCTTGTAGGTGCGAATGGGTTTGATTGCTCCACTTTTAATGCGTCATCCCAAGACTAATATGTATATCATTAACTTCAGCATGTATATCCCGGAGTGTATAAGAGAGGTTGAATACATGTGGCAGTTGGGCCTTCGTAAGTTTTTAGTCTTTTCCTCCCGCACTCACAAAGTTATTCTTATTTATAATCACCAACGGTAAAAGAGGGGTATACTCGTATAAGTTTGACGTGTGTATCTGTTTATTTATGTATCTGTCTGTAGCATCATTGCTTCTAAACGGATGAACCGATTTTGATTTAGGTTTTTTGTTTGAAAGGTGACTTTATCGAGAGTGTTCTTAGCTATGTTTGATAAAAATCGGTTCAGCAGTTTAAAAGTTATGCGCATTTTACTCTTTGAATCGGGGTATTTTCGCAATATATCGTGTCATAATTACGTGTTTCGATGGTTTGTCGATTGAAATGTGTTTACTACTAGATACATTATGTAATTTAAACAGGTATTTGTGTCGAGAGTGTTGTTTAATTTTTAATATTTTTAAATGATGGCTGCTTTCAAGAATTGTAATAAAATAATCATATGATACGATCCACTACCCTTAGTGGACGGCTGGGGGATTTTGGATGCTGGGTAAACTGGTATCTAGGTACTTTGTGCAGTAGTCGCAATAGTTTTTTTGAAGAAACTAATAATGAGAGTAAAGCATGATGTAGGTACCATGAGGGATAGGTAAAACTAAATACCAGTACGGCAAATGTAAACAAAATACTGAGGAAGGTACATTATAATTTCATCTTATAGGTGTACCAGATGGCGCCCAAATAGTTGCGTTTTGCAAAAATAAAATTCTAGGAAATTTTGAAAAAATCACATACTTGGTTGAAAGAAACAATCAAATAAGAAGGTAATTAAATTATAAAATTTGTGAAATGTAACATGGTGAATAATTATTATGAATGGCATGCCAGAAGATTTCAGGAGGACACATCGGAAATAATGACGAAATTCAATACTTCCCTTGACAAACTTTTATATTTTTGGATCAGTATGTTATACAACTATTGTAACATATTAATTTAAACCATTAATTAATTTAGGAGCATGCCAAAGCTGTATCTGCCGCTACTTCGGGCCCAATTAATAAAATTGGAGAAAGCATTTCAGCCTGGTTTTTCAACAATAACATGGACTTCTCTAGAAATACCCTCTTATATTGAAAGCATAGAAAAAGTACTCGACGAGGTGGATTTATTTGTTAAGGAGGTATTGAACAATCTAGCAAAAATATGAAGTACCTAACTTATATCCCCAGGGTTTTATAAAGGTAACTTTGCAATTGCAGGTAGCTGATCTTAAAGAAGCCCGCATTGATGCTATATTACAATCTATAACTCAAACAATGCTTGTGTATTTGCCTGAAAATGCGGTTGATCCCGCGACCCTCTATGAGGAAAATCTTCTAAGGCTCGATGAAATCGGTAAGTGAAAGCACTTACTAGCAATAGGTACTACCAGCTAACATTTTTACTGATGACACACAAATACGATATACTATCGTATACCTTTAAAAGGTTATCCGTTTGCTTACTTATATTTTCTTTTCCAGCTTCAGACATTCAATTAAAATCATGGAACGCTGAAATAGCAGTTATAGAACTCATAGATAAGTTCCTAGATAGTGTACCTTGTAAACAGATACAAGATTTAAAAGACAATTGGTAAATGTTTCAATGTTTTTAGTTTTCACTCACAGGATTGTTTATTTGTTAACATTATTTTGTATAGAGAGGTACGTTACCTATGTACAAATATAAATATTTGTAACAAACTGAAAAGTTCGGCGATATAAATTAATGTTCTCCTATTTAAGGTTGGATGTAGAGAAGGTCTTAAAACCAGTTACTTCGGCCACCCGAGTGTTTCACGACGATGCAGGTTAAATCATTATCATTCTGTAGCCTCCTTCATCTCTAAGTACCTATAGAACGAACTTGAGCGACTCCAAAACTTTTAAATTAGATCATTATTCGACCCCTTTTCTTTTTTTTCCAATTATGAAGTTGTGTGACATTCAATATTATGTATGTATATATGTTTATAGATAAATTTATGTATAATATATAATATAGCAATATAATTTTGTATTGTATTTATAGTTTAATGTAGCAGTACACCGCAGACTACCCCCTGTTTTATTTTAAGTTCTTTAGGTCCATCCAAAGGTTGTCTGGTAGATATCGCTGTCAGCGATAATACCACTTTTATACCCGTAGAAATAAGTTTTCTTGTATGAGATGTGTAACTTTGTTTGTGTACTATATAGTATATCCTATTCTACTTATTCGTTCAGTCTCTTATTAATAAAGAAATCTGCATTGATAAGGAAATTCAAATTCTCTAAGGAAAATTTGGATTTGGTATCTGCTGAGATTTTTTATAAGTATGGCACATAACATAATTTCTACCACAGGGTTGTATAAAAGTAATGGAAGAATATGCTATGTTTTTTGCTCTTGGCATTGTTTAGTGGGCTGATAGTATGTGATGTGTATACTGTAGTGTTATTTTAACCGAAATATCACTTTACAGCTTTCATGGAGATAGAGAACACTGATCGATTCGACGTGATACCCACTATCAACGATTGTAATGAACTTTTCGCATATTTTGCTACTAAGTGCTTGGAAGCACTAATTAAATGTACTAGACAAAGTCTTGACATGCTTCGAAGACGAGCTTCTGTTTCTAGGTAACCATATGTATTAGTTTAGATTGTCTGGAACATAATTTTGATGACACACCTAAATTGAAAAAGACACTACAAGTTCTTTTTTCCATATCAGTTTTGTGACCATGACGACGGATCCAGAAGAACAAAATAAACTAAGACCTCTTATGTTGACCAACATGTACCTACAAATTCCAAGAATATTAATTAAACCGACTTTGGAAGAAATACAAAGTTCATTCTCTCAGGTAAAACATTACATAAGTATAATCGATCGAATACATAAAGCATTGTCCTACACTATAGAACTGGATGACCTTATGTTTGGTTCTCAGGTGGTGTTAAACTGTATCATGGATATTCACCGCAATGTATATATGTGGGGCCAACAAGAACAAATAAAGAAGGAGAAGTTTAGTGGAACATTACAGCTAACGCCTAAACGTAGCGCCATTGGTATGACAAATTGTAACAATGAGTTAGGACGTAGTTAAACAAAAGAGGTCTATCTCAAAATTTTAATAAGTTTACATCGTTATTGATGTAGCACGCTGTTAACTTGGTTTTGACGAAATTGAGTTTTTATGTGTAGTAAATTTTGGTTTTATATATTTTTATTGAAATCAGGCAAACATGGGATTGAATTCTTTTACATGATATTCTCAATAAGAACAGCTTAAATTATGTTTCGCAATAACTTTACTTAGGCAGCAGAGGGGCAGAGGGCGTCCACAGAATTTCAGAACACATTAAAATTTACAAATAATAATAGTTGATTCTACCGTGCATTCGGAAAGTAGCTTGTAAGGAGAAGAATGTACAAGAAACTCCATACTTACTCTATTAAAAAAAAAAAAAAAAAAAAAATTGCATTATCGGGACCGGAAATGCACCAAAATCTAGTAAAATTCCTTTTTATGCCATATTGAGATGTAAAGACTGTATAGAAAAAGTAGACCCGAGGCATTGGAAATGTTTTCTTTCATTGGTAAGTAAATTTGTTTTGGACTTGCGTTATCTAGTTAGAGGTATGTCTGTGGATTTGAAATTGGACCCGAATATCGTGAGTTTAATCCTTCGGGTTAGTTTCCGCGAGACGAGGCCGTCATGAGTTACCTTACAAGAGTAATTCTTGTAAATGCTCTCTAACAAACGGACGAATTTTGGCGGAACAAAGAGGATTAAAGGCCTTTTCGAAGTCGATAAAGGTTAGATAAACCTCCACCTCCACCTGCCATTCTGATGCCTGTTCCAGTATGATACGGAGTGTTGATCTTGTGTGATGCCGCTCGCGGTTACTGTTACCACTCCTAACCTTTGCATTCAAGTCCCCCATGACAATGATGATGTCTTGCTTCTATATGCTCCTAAGGGTGGCCTTGGGGGCATTGTAGAAGTCGTCATTGGTATCCTCAGGTATTGGTATTGGTTGGGTCGTAGCACTGAACAATGTAGATCTGCCGGATTATTGAGTTCAAACGGCCATACATGATTCGGTCTGAGATTGGTTTTCAGTCTAAGAGGCTATTCTTAGCTGTGTTAGAAAGGAGAAGCCCCACGCCATACTCGCGCACATCCTCCTTACTTTCTTTACCCGAATATAGCAAAGTCAAGCTCCCAGACGTTCTCAGCTCACCAAAACCGTTTCTCCTCACTTTGCTTAGACCGAGTATCTGCAGGTTGTAGCTATAAGCTTGGCCTGAGTCGGCTGTCACCGGTAAGCGTGCGTACGTTCCAATAGGCAATTCGTTTCCAACGATTTTACCAATAGAGACGTCATACTCATTATAAAAAAATAAAAACTTGGTGATATTTTACTTTGGCTATCTACATAGAACCAATAGAACTTGGAACTTTATTTCTATTACTGAGTAAGTTAAAAGATCACAAACATAGGCTTATCTCTTTTTGAGAACGGGGGTTCTCAAAATGAGATAAGCGTTCGTGTCGCGGCCAGACGCAGGACTGAGTTCACTCAAGCTGGTCAGCTTGTGTTTGTATTGCCGGGCACACGTCGGTTAAAAGAATCTATATACTCGTACATAACATAATTTTTCGTGTCCGTATTTTTATTCCAAAAGTCGTCGGTAAAAGATAAGTCAGGTTTCTATCTGTTTAAGTTTCAGAAATCAATTATTGTTGGACAAGCGGGTGATTAGCCCACTGTGCCTTTTTATTTTTGTATTTGTGATGGGTTTGCTCTTGACTCTAGTCTAGGTCAAAGGTGACAGAGAACCGAAGCCGATAGCGGGGCTGCCGCTTCAGAGCCTTCGAATGTGCTCGGTTTTGTTTCGGGTATCCTCGTAGTGAGACGATTCTGTTTTAAGGCATATAATATTATCGCATGAATGGTGACATTCATTCAATTGTATTATCAATTAGGAATTATCGGTTTTATTATAAAACAAGCTTCTGCCCGCGGCTCCGCCAGCCTAAAAATTGTTTTATCATCCCAAGGGAATACAAACTATTCTATGTCCTTCCCAGGGTCTCAAACTATCTCCATGCCAAATTGCATCTAAATCGGTTCTGTAGATCCAGGGATTACCCCCTACAACCTCAAAAACCCACAAACTTTACCTTTTTATAATATTAGTATTGACAAAATAAAAACTAACCGGTAACAGTAACAAAAATAAATTACGGTATTTTTTCTCGTTCCGCTAATTTTGCCAGTGTGCGTATTATTTATAATAATTTGCCGTCATATATGAGAAGTTGATAATAATTACATATTTACTTACTACGTACTTCACTGGCATTTTTTTGATTGAACGAAGGTATCAACCATCACGATTTTTTTACTAAACACAATTTTTGTGGGTGTGTGGATTGGACCCTTTTCGTTAGACTGCGTTTTAAATAAAAAGAAAAGATTGGGCTCCCAACAAAAAGGAAATGATTTATTTTTATTTGCAGGATTTCGGTCTGGTTCTAGTGCTACTGGTGGAATTAGGAACTATTTTCGAATGGTGTCGGAGCATAAAGATATCGTCAGATCAGTCATGGCGTTGCAAGGAATGATGTTCATGTACAAACCCGATATAGAAAAACTATTAAAAGTATAACTTCTTAATGTATTACACGTTTTGACAACATTTTTCACTAAGGGGTCCACTGTTTCTGAGTCAACGGCCTGTGTGTAGTAGGTTACGATATTTTATTTTTTGACTAATTTGTTTTAAGGGCTATGGAAGATTTGCTTATTTATGGGCCGAGAATAGAGTGCAACAAGTACAAGAATTTGTAGACTTAAATCCCCTAAATGTCATAATTAAGGACATGTTCAACAAATATGATAAACAGACTGAGGATGTCATCAATTTGCCGGAGCGACACATCATTGGTTCAATTCAAATAAATACAGGTATAGTATACAAAATCTTGTTAACTTTGTTCGGTAATTTTTGGGACCCTATTACTAAGACTACTTACTATTCCGTTCTGCGAGAAAGTTAAAAACTTGGGGATATTCATTGATAGGAACTTCTCTTGGACTGCCCAACTGCAGGAGGTTAGCCGTAAGCTATTTGCATCTGCTGCATCTTTGAGGAGACTGCGTAATTTTCTTTCGACTGCCACCAGGATTGCGCTTGCACAATCTCTTCTTTTACCCATAGTTGATTATGCTGATGCCAGCTATCTTGACCTTACTCAAGAACAACTCGATAAACTTGAGCGGCTTCAAAATGTTTGCATAAGGTTCATATTCGGGTTGCGCAAATATGACCATGTTTCCGAATTTCGTGTGAAGCTCAAGTGGTTGCCAATTCGTCTTCGCCGGAATGCTCATATTCTTTCCCTTTTATATAATGTTCTCTTTACTCCTTCCACCCCTTTGTACCTTAAGAAACGTTTTCAGTTTCTCCGCGATTCTCACACAAAATTTCTTAGGTCATCAGACAACTTACGACTTCAAATTCCAACACATTGCACGACGTTTTTGGATAAATCCTTTACTGTCCAGGCTACTCGTCTCTGGAATGCATTGCCAGATCCAATCAAACGTGCTCAATCATTGCCTGTGTTCAAAAGACTCGTAAAGGAACATTACCTACTGTCACTGTCTTCGTCTTAGCGTGTTGATTTGTGATTGTGATTGTCAATATAGTCATTCATCATTAATTTTTATTGCCATTATATTTGGTATGTATACATTTATGTATATATTACATAGCATATGTATGTATCTGTGTATTTATTATAGTATAGTGTGTTATCAATGTTAATGTCACACCAATGACAACCCCACTTCAAGTCCAGACAATTACTGTCCATACCAGGTTGCCTGGAAGAGATCGCGGAATGCGATAAGGCCGCCCATTGAATTTGTATTAATTTTAAGTTTCTTTGTATAATTGTATTTTAAGGTGTACAATAAAGCATATAATAAATAAATAAGACTCTACGATCCGTCTGTCTGTCCATCCGTCTGTCACCAGGCTGTATCTCATGAACCGTGATAGCTAGACAGTTGAAATTTTCACAGATGATGATTACCGCAAAAGTACCGTTCGTGCGCGAGACCGACTCGCACTTGGCCGACTTTTGTTTTCATGTTTTTTTACATAATATTAATAAATTATTATACCTAACTGATATTCGTTCTATCTGAAAATTTTCAGAACTCATTAAATTGGCATTGCATTTAGAATCTATTGAATGGAAAAGAATTTTGGGAAGATTATTGTGTTATGCATATAAGGAGCGGGTGGACAAATTGATGCAATTCATTCACGAGCGCATGAAAACTATGAATAAGAAAATTAAGGATTTGGATGACGTTAGAGTAGCCATGATGTGCCTTGAACTTATAAGGGAAGAGTTTATCGGGTTAGTTGCTTAAACTTATTTTTTAATAAAATTATCTATACTAACTGCTTGTATACTCGTATTTGGGTAGATTTCTTAAACTCAATTTGTTGCGGAAAGGCTTCAGTATCGTGGACCATGTATGTTCGATAACGGAGGGATGTCATATCCCCTAAACCGTGCATTTGTGTTTCTGATAACCTTAAATATCGACAAGCCGGGTGTTGAAGCGCAGTTTTGTAGAGCTATATAATCTATCACTGAGCTGTCATGCACTGATTGTTGACAATATCTTTTTTTTAGGATGGATATGGAAATAGATTTAATAGAAGAAAGTTATGATACATTTACACAATTCAATATCGATATACCTAAAGATGACACTATCATGGTGTACAGTTTACGGCATTCTTTTCAGAATATGTTGTTAACTGTGAGTAACTGACCAGCACCTATTCTTTTACTAATGATATTTATATCTTTGCCATACTAGCTAGCTATATCAGTCAATGGTCTCAATAAAGGCCTCAAACTGAGTCTTATCGTTACATTGTAGCTAACTTATTTTTTTATAAATATTATTATTCCTTAAAACGAGATCTGAGAACTCATACTCGGGCTGTTTTAATGTTGTAGTCACAACAAGTACAGCAAAAGATAGTGGACATGCAGGGTCCACTTCAGACAGAACTTACTGAAGGAGTCGCGACGTTCCTAGCAGATGTCCTCAAGTTCGATGCTGACTATAATACATCTGGACCGATGACTCCTGGCTTGTCCGCCCGAGATGCCAGCGATAGGTATTGTAAGGCTGCAAATATGTTATAATATAATATACCACAAAAATGTGCCAGTTATTCTGATTTTAAAATATAAATCGAATATCTTATAATTTTTTTATCATAAGAAACTAAATGTATGAATATCGATTTTTTTGCAGAGTTATTCTGTTCCAATCAAGATTCGATGACTTGTGGAGGCGATTTGAAATGTATTCTAGCGGCGAAAAGCTATTTGGAATGGAAGTACAGGATTATCCAATATTGCATCAAAAGAAAAAAGAATTCAACTTACTAAATAAATTGTTAGTGCTTAGCAGTGTAATGATTTTTATACAAAAAGCAACAGTATGCTAAGAGATGTAATGTAAACTTATATTATCAACGGGTAAAGTTATAAGTTGGTTTTTAAGAGAAAAAGTGACCATGATGATAAAAGTTACTCGTATACAGTTACCTCCACGTGGACAAAATCGTGGGCAGTAACTATTGTGTGTACTTCTAATCGGCTGTTCTGTCATTTCTGAGAATAAAAATTTCTTACATTTTTAGGTACAGTTTATACTTGGCCGTGACAAACTCTATCGATGGCTACTTTGAGACGCCATGGGTGGATATTGATATTGAACAAATTGTTGCTCAGTTGGCAGAATTTGATGTAAGGTAAGACCATAACGACGAAGAAGAAAATCTATGAACATGTTCCACATCATCCTCAACTGGTCTTTAACCAAACTGCTAGAAAAATCCCTCTTTTTTGTTTATGTGAAACGCCACGCTCAATTGCCATTATCTTCATCCAGGTTCTATCCGTGAATGCAACAATGTTGTCCGCCACCTGCTCCCTTACCATGACGTGTCAAAACTTTAATGGTTCGACGGTGAAAAAGGGACAGATAAATACAAGTCACATACATATGTCCCTTACGCACACTGGAAATAACCTATTTTAAGAGGTTATGGTCTCCCCCCAGGGGGTCAGCCAAAGTCATTCAGTCACCCCAGCTTGCCTGGTGTCTGGCCGTCTGGCCCAATACCAAATTCCATTATTCGGAATTCTTTAGAGTTGATCTGCAGAAGATGCTTGAAAAGTATCTACGATGTTTTTATTTGATGAATACGACATTTATACCTATGGCATACAACTTTGAACATTCTGAATCTTCTCAATTCTTTTTATTTCATAAAAATATCAGTAACAATATAAGTTACTTACTTTGCAGATGTCGAAGGCTACCAAGAGGTATGAAGGATTGGCCTGCGTTCATCGTATTGAAGAATAAGATTGATGATTTTAACCAAACCTGTCCACTATTGGAGCTGATGGCTGACAAATCTATGAAGGAAAGACATTGGAAAAGATTGGAATCACTGCTAAGTACGAGATGAAGGTGTACTTTTCAACTCATAGGTTTTACTTTAGATATTTCTAACTAAATTATTGTTTTCCAGATTGTGTACTGGATGTGGAATCTGCATCATTTACTTTGGCACACGTTATGGAGGCGCCGCTGTTGAAGTATAAGGAAGATGTAGAAGTCAGTAAAAATTTAGTCTGCTGCCCAAAATCATTTTTATCTTCTTGCCCTTGTCCCATGTTACTCGGGGTCGGCCAACACGTTTTCTTCTTCCATACCGTCATGCCCCCCCGTCACGCCATCACTGACTCCCTTTTCTTTAATATCACTCCTCACACAGTCCGTCCATCTTTTCTTTGGCCGTCCCCTACCTCTCCATCCATCCACATTTATATATTCATAACTCTATTAGTAACATCCGTTTCATCCCTCCTCATCACATGACCAGACCAGGATAAACGGTTTCCTTTCAACTTTTCTGTCACTACGCTACTTTCAAACTTCCTCTTACATACTCATTTCTCACTTTATCCATTCTCATCACTCCGCACATCCATCTCAACATTCTCATCTCTGCTATCAATCTCTTTTCATCCATCTTTTTCACAGCCCAACATTCTGATCAAACTTTTTCAGCTAATCACTAGTTGTTTGTTGTTATAGACTTTGACGTCACGACAAGCGCGCCAAAAGGGCGGTCGTTTAAAAAGCTGATATCAGTCTACTATTTTAAAACTTTATTTTTTAAACCAAATGTTGTTTTTTTTGGTGCTGGTTTTTTACATTTATATAATGATGTTAATTATCATTATATATGATTTAAAAATATATAAAAAATACATGCATATTCCCTATGATGAATGAAGCTGTTTTTACGGAACCCTCGGTGTCCGTTTTTTTTTAGTTATATTGTGCGATGGCAACAGATGTATAATTTACGCCCTTTATTGTTTCTTCAAATAAACGATTTTTGATTGTTACGTGTCTTAGGACATTTGTATTAGTGCAGTGAAAGAAAAGGACATTGAAGCCAAATTGAAACAAGTGAATGCAGACTGGGCTGTTGTGGATCTCACTTTTGCTAGTTTCAAGAACAGAGGGGAACTCTTGATCAAACCTCAGGATACACTTGAAATCATCACTTTGCTAGAAGACTCTCTAATGGTCCTCAACTCATTAGCTTCTAACAGGTAAACAGTTTATTACGAATTATCTACTTTTCAATTATTTCAAGAATATGTGAATGTATAATTTAATTTAATTTATAGATATAATCCGCCATTTAAGAAAAACATATTGTTGTGGATTAACAAACTGGTGAGCACCAGCGAGATCTTAGAGAAATGGCTTCAAGTGCAGAATCTTTGGATGTATCTGGAAGCAGTGTTTGTTGGCGGTGACATCGCGAAACAACTGCCGGCAGAAGCTAAGCGATTCACGGTGAGTTATGTAACCATTTATAAAAACATACATATGTAAGCGAGGGGAGGCCGCGATTTCAACACCTCTGTTTATTGACTTCGTTGGGTTGAGGCTTCATTGTCGACTAGCTGGCGAGATGATGCTGATTTTTAGGAATGTTTCTAAAACTAGTGTCAGCGATGTTGACCTTTGTGATAATCTTTACTTTCTCATTGAACAACGTACCTATCATCCAAATTTCACAAAATGTGTCAAGAAGTAAGTCCAAATTATTTTTAACAGGGCATCGACAAAACGTATGTGAAGTTAATGTACCGTGCGCGAGATATAGTGAACTGTGTAGAGACATGCACTTCAGACGACACGCTGGAGCAGCTTCTACCTCACTTATTCGAGCAACTTGAAGCTTGCCAGAAGTCACTCACTGGTTATTTGGAGACCAAGCGACTCATCTTCCCAAGGTTCTTCTTCGTCTCAGATCCTGTCTTACTGGAGATCCTCGGACAGGCGTCAAACCCTCATTCCATTCAGGTTAGAGTATGATAGTGGTCAAGCGCAAGCCTATAGAAAAAAAAAGATTGATATCTTAAACTAAGATCGCAAATTGTTGATATGTATTAAGAAGTTAAGAGTGTCTTTTTCTCACTGCGAAGACTGTACAAAGAGACGTTACGGAGACGTAGCGTACGGTACGTTGGGACAGGGTGACGCAATAGAACGTGCATTTTTAATAGTACATTAAGTAAGGAATTACGATAGAGGCTCTAGTAGAAGCTCGAAGTCGAAGACTGAGGGCTTTCTGAGTCGAGTTTCGTAATTCCCGTACTGCCCTTGAAACATACAATGTTTTTCATAACATTTGCGAGTAAATAATTATGAATATACAAGTCAGTATACTATTATTACGAAATACGTGAACTTTTTTTAAGCGGATGGCGGGTTTTTTGCCCACACCACAGATTATACAAATGTTTCGTTCAGAAACGTTAAGGGCAGATACTTACGTAGGTATACAGCTATGAAGGAGTGTAAAAAAAAACGATGTTTTGATACAAAAACCTGTTTAAACCGATTATTAAGAACATTCGTTGAGTATCTAAGTAACATGTAGCGAGATTGCAATGAAATTCCTGTTTAGATAACATTTTAAACCAATTTTTTTTTTTCACGTAAACAAAGCCCGAGGGTTTTATATGGGGCATTACGGCCAAGTTAACCTGTATGTTTAGATACGGTTTACGTGCAAGTGTGATGAAAAATACATCACGAGTGTTTAATAATGCTGGTGTAATTGTAGCCATTTAATTCCGGATATTCTCTTGGAGATCTCGTTGATATATTTTTTTTTTTAGTTTCTTACGACTTATTGTAGGGCCTACGTTGTCCCCACATATCTAAGTACTAATGCTGTAACATGGAAATATTATAAAACCAAACCAATTTTTAAAAGAGTAACCGTGGATTTCCTTGCCCGTTCTTCTCCATAGGAAACGACCATCCCGAACCGTGCACCTTTTGTCGACGTTTTATAAGTGCCCATGTAGGCCTATGTGAAATAAAAAAATGTTATGTTGATTTTGATTTTGAGCTGAACAATATTCCTCGGATTGTTAATGTAAACTCTTTGTTTGAGGTATCCCCACAAAAAAAAAACAAGAGGCGACTAATCTGAGCGGAATGGGACCCAAAGTATAGCACCTCCCCTTGCAATCAATCTGCCTGGTAACATTTATTTCACAACCTCAATTGACTGTGTGACTTGTGGCTCCATCTTGATAGAACCATGTCCTTGAATCCATTATTATGTACTGAAGTAAAAAAAGGCCTTCTAACATAGCATTTATTGTTAACAGGGCGAAATGTAATTGTTAACAGCAGCCGATGCTGTTAACAATATATAACATTTCGCCCTCATAAATAAATATTTCATTCAAAGACGAAAGGCCTGCTAATTCCTCTAGTTAATATTGTCTTTCCGATCTTAGATTGTCGATCGTAGACGTTTAGCACGTAGTTTAAATGTTAAACCTGTTTCTTCTAAGCTTTTAACCCTAATTTTGATCAAATATGCTCTCGGGAGCTTTTCAGTCGCCGAGCTTCGGTGTGAATACGACCATTTTCATAAAACGTATGGACGCCAAGTCCGCGATGCTTTCCGTTCGACTGATCATGGCTACTAAAACTGCACTAGTGCCACTTACCAACCGCACTACACCCCTTCCAACCATGCGCAAGATATCCCGCATAAAAACATGATACAAAAACACGTTCTATTGCGCCACCCTGTTTTTGTAACGCTAGTTCCGAAAGAGGGTTTTGTTACTTTTTATCTGACTTCCCAAAAAGCAGGCGGGGGAAAAATAACTTTCTTTTCCGAAGTCGGTTTCGAAACATGAAAAACAATAGGTACCAAAGACACCGACTTCGGAAAAGAAAGTTATTTTTCACTTTGAAGTGTTTTTTTGGAAGTCGGTTTGTTGTTTTTGTTTAAAAAATATTAATTACATATTGAATACAAATATAATAAAAACTGTTATAGCCGCATCTGCCAAGTATTTTCGACGCCGTGTACACAGTGGAATTTGATGATAAGGAGAGAATAATGAATATTAACTCGGATAACGGAGAGTCTATTCCCCTGGAAAGGCCGGTGCCATGTTTGGGAGGTGTTGAGGTAAATTTTAACTTGCAATATATTTTAGTTAGGTTCAAGATACATTATTGCGGATAAATAAGGTAAGCGACCACGACTTCTAAATGTTATGTGAGTGAAGTTACAGCAAAAAATTAAACTTATATCACAAATATATATTTTGTAAAAGATGAAATAACTGTCTGCAGTGGTTAATAAAAAAAACATTCTTTCCTGATAAGAATCTTATTTTGACAAGTTGTAACTATCTTATTGTTATTGTAGTGAACCATCTATACAAAACATCTTTGATGGAACACAGTTATTCATTATTATGTTAAAGAAAAATTATTAAATGGCTATTTGTTTTACAGATTTGGTTGAATACTCTATTGGATACAATGAAAGAAACAATAAAAAATGTTATCGCTAACATTGCACAAACAATGTCTGGAGATCCAGAGTTCGAATTTCTCGTTGGATTTTGGAACTTTCCCGGTCAGGTATAAATAAATTTCTACTTATAATGTAAGGCACGTAACACAATTATTAGTGTAATTCGTTACTCGTTGTAGAAGTCAGTGTATCTCTAACCCGAATTTGATGTCTCTCTCATAAACAGCGCGTGTATTCTGATAGGGACACAGTTTAAACGCAATTTCTGTTGTCTGTTTGAAGGCCGGTTTACTAGGCATGCAAATTCTTTGGACTAGCGATGCTGAGTACGCTCTTAAGAAATCAAGGGTGGATCGTTTCATTATGAGGGCCACCAACCAGAAAAATCTGGACCTACTGAATGGTCTTATAGATCAAACCGTTAAAGAGCTCGCTCCTTTGGACAGAACGCAAGTGGAGACTATGATCACCATACACGTACACCAGAGGCATGTATATCTTTCACCACTGAATGAACTGCTTTATGTAGCTAATTCTATCAGTAAAGTGTCTTAATTTAAATCTTTCTTATAACTTAAGCTGAACCCAACTTAAGTTAGTAGGAAGATCGTTTATTGGTGTTTGATATTAATTTTGAATAGGTAACTATATTTTACCATTCTTGGAGTGTTTTGATTTGATTTGAAAATGTTCTTTTCAATTCAGAGATATATTTGATGACTTGGTAAGGATGAGAATAAAATCTCCAGTAGATTTTGAATGGCAGAAGCAGGCCCGGTTTTATTATTCTGAAGATACCGACGACTGCATTGTCTCTATAACTGATGTGAATTTCTTATATCAGGCAAGTCATTTGTATATTTAAAAAAACATCAATTGAGATCGTCTCGACCGATTTGGCTTATTTTTTTTGTTAATTCGTAATTACCAGGACCACGTTTGTATGAAAGATTTTTTATTGATGATTTTTACATGACGCACTTATTGTTAACAGAATGAATACTTGGGCATAACGGAACGGCTGGTGATCACGCCTCTGACGGATCGGTGCTACATAACGTTATCCCAGGCTATCGGCATGAACATGGGTGGTGCGCCCGCCGGGCCTGCCGGAACTGGCAAGACTGAGACCACCAAGGACATGGGCCGCACCCTCGGCAAGCTCGTCATCGTCTTCAACTGCTCCGACCAGATGGATTTCAGAGGTACAGTTGCCCACTACGCATAATTGTAGGCAGTCCGAATAACACAATTTTGTACGTGAGATACTTAATCAACATGGTGTTGGTCAGGTTTGGGTCGCATCTACAAGGGCTTGGCTCAGTCAGGCACGTGGGGCTGTTTCGATGAGTTCAACCGCATCGAATTGCCCGTGCTGTCCGTGGCCGCCCAGCAGATCAACATCTGCCTTACCGCCAGGAGTGAAAAGAGGGAATTCTTCATATTCAGGTGCTTACAGCAATAGCTTTAACCGCACCAATGAGTTGCCATCAACAAAACAAAATCAGAAAATAATGTGAAGATCGTGTTTTCTTTAAAAAACCAAAATGTATCCTTGTTGAACCACATGAAAATTGATAATAAACCGTGACAATAATTATTGTAACTGTTTCTGTTGCTTTGGTAGTGACGGTGACACAGTTAGTTTGAACCCGGAGTTTGCCTTTATCATCACCATGAACCCTGGCTATGCTGGACGTCAAGAGCTACCTGAAAACTTGAAGATTCAATTCCGCTCTGTCGCGATGATGGTCCCAGACAGACAGATTATTATTCGTGTCAAGTTGGCGAGCTGCGGTTTTAAAGATAACATCGTGTTAGGTAAGTATATCTCTAATACGTGGTTATTGCAAGTCTTCATCATCGCGAGTCTCAGATATGCTCTAGGGCGACTTCTGCTCCTAGCTTTAAACCATTCTCATTTCAATTAACCAGACCAAAGACCTACTTCAACGTGGTAAGCAGCTGTACGTTCAATCGATCTATAACATTGCAGCTCGTAAGTTCTTTACGTTGTACAAACTGTGCGAAGAGCAGCTGTCGAAGCAGGTGCACTATGACTTCGGATTGCGGAACATTTTGTCCGTGTTGCGGACTATGGGTGCGCAGAAGCGGGCGAACCCGGAAAGCACCGAGGAGAATATCATGATGAGAGTACTGAAGTGAGTACTTACTAAAACAGCCGGCAAATATCTTGAAAAATCATGACAGAACTGTACACTTACCGTTCTGACCTATATGTATAGTTTTGGAGGTCCTCGTGATAACTTATTATCGTTTTTCGCAAAATTTTAAAGGATGACCACTGTTATTAGCCCAGTCGAAATCAACATTACAATCACAAAGCTAGATGTTGTTCTGGATTTTAGTATTTTGTATGGACCAGTTAGGTTAGTCTTAATCCAAATTGCAACTTCGAAATACGTGTACTCGCTGCGCACCACGCAATTTTTTACGTTTTTTGCTCTATAAGTCATACATAAACTATACGTTTTTCGACAAACAAAGCTCCTTACTTTTTTTGAAGTTCATTGCATCAACTTAAGCCCAACCACAGGTCTATGAACCCTATAGGGACCAAGCTAGTCCCTATAAAGTTTATAGAACTGCAGATGGGCTTAAGTTGTTGAAATTTTTTTGTAAATAAACAAATCTAATTCTTTGATTTGTTTTTACTCTTTCCCACAACTGTATTGAAAAACGTCATGTGATACACGGGTGTGTAGGTTATTACAAACTCGTGTCATTAAAATCCCTCGCCTTCGACTCGGGCTTGTTAATGACAGCTCGTACTTTCCACCCTTGTATCACTATGTACTATTGTTTTCGCGCGTATCTTGTATGTATATATGTAACACTCTTTTTATCACACCTATTCAAAAAGAGCTTATTTATGCTTCGTAAACAGGGACTAAAATAGCTATTAATAATCCCTAGCGACTAAAAGTGATTTGAATTTGGAATGTGGATATTGGTAGTAAATGTTCCAATCAGCAAAGAGATGAGTGTTGAGTGATGAGATTAAAATAATTATATTTCTTTACAGGGAAATGAACGTGTCTAAATTGGTAGACGAAGACGAGCCTTTGTTTATATCATTGATCGAAGATTTATTTCCTGGTATGAAGCTAACACAAACAGTTCAAAAGTACGAGAAAATTTGACATAATAATGACCTATCATATTTACTTCCAGTGTTTGGTTATGTACTTAAATTAATGTCGCATTTTTTCAGAGCAATGCAAAATGCTATAAGTGTGGTGACGGTACGCACTGGCCTTGTGAATCATCCGGATTGGAACTTGAAGATCATACAGCTGTATGAAACGTCACTGGTGAGGCACGGCTTGATGACGATGGGCCCGACTGGCTCGGGCAAGACGACATGTATCCACGCGCTTATGGAGGCGCTTACTGAACTCGGGAAACCACACAGGGAAATGAGAATGAATCCTAAGGTACTATATTGTTATAATAAACAAACATACACCGGTGTTAAACGTTCAGCTATAAAATAACGTGCAACATATTTGCATCGGAGATAACTTATCTTCCTGTAGTACTTCTGCCGGGGTACCACAGGGTGGCGTTTTATCACCTTTACTATTCGCAGTTTTTATAAACTCAATCTCCAATGAACTCATTTCATCCTACCATCTTTATGCAGACGTTCTACAAATTTATTCGCGAGCTCCTCTCGGAAATCTGTCTGAGGCTATCGTTGCCATCAATCTGGATCTGGCTCGCATTTGCGATTGGAGCAAGCGGTACGGGCTGATGGTCAACCCTATCAAGACGCAGGTCATAGTAGTGGGCAGTTCGAGAATGGTTTCAAGGATCGACTGGACGTTTCTTCCCCAAGTTCTTTTTGACAATTCAGTTATTCCCTTCAGTGAGAAAGTTAAGAACTTGGGGATATTCATCGACAAGAACTTCTCTTGGACTGCCCAACTGCAGGAAGTAAGCCGCAAGTTATTTGCATCTGCTGCAACTTTGAGGATACTGCGTAATTTTCTTCCGACTGCCCCAAGATTGCGCTTGCACAATCACTTCTACTTCCCACCCTTGATTATGCTGATGCCAGCTATCTTGACCTTACTCAAGAAAAACTCGACAAACTTGAGCGCCTTCAACATTTTTGTATAAGGTTCATATTTGGTTTGCACAAAATATGACCATGTTTCCGATTTCCGTGTAAAGCTCAAGTGGTTGCCAATTCGCCTTCGCTGGAATGCTCATATTCTTTCTCTTCTGTATAATGTGCTCTTTACTCATTCCACCCCTCTTTACCTCAAGGATCGTTTTCAGTTTATCTGCGATTTCCACACGAAATCACTTAGGCCATCGGATAACTTGCGACTTAAAATGCCAACGCATTCCACTACTTTCCTGGATAAAGCTTTTACTGTCCAAGCTGCTCGTCTGTGGAATGCATTGCCTGACCCAATAAAACGCGCCCAGTCATTGCCTGTATTTAAAAGACTCGTAAAAGAACATTACCTGTCACTGTGATTGTCGTTAGTCAACATTTACTTTCATTGCCTATATATACATTGAGTATGTATGTATATATGTATATATTATAGAAAATATGTATGTATTTGTGTATCTATAATGATATAATTGTGTGTTTAAAGTAAATATTCGTAATGTTATGTGTTACACCAAGTCAACCCCATTTCATGTCCAGGCTATCACTGTCCATTCCAGGTTGCCTGGAAGAGATCGCGGTATGCGATAAGGCCGCCCGTTGTATGTATTTTAGTTTTAAGTTACCTTTTATATGTTTTAACTCGGTGTACCTACAATAAAGAATATATAAATAAAAACGGCAATCTTACGATTGAAATAAAAAGTTTCAGGTATTTCAGTAGGGAGAGAGATCCCTTTCCATCTGAACTACCTGAAACTAAATTTATTATTAATACATTACTAATAATATATTCCATTTATTCATTTTATTTACATAATTTCACATTTTTAAGTATTATTCTATAAAAATAAAATAAAAAAACATTTCAAAATACAAAAATAGAAGCCCACCGGTATCGGGAACAGGGTCCAAGCTACCGGTGGTCAGGGCTCCTGAGAGAGAAACCTCCTAACGATACGCGCTGTATCCAGGAGTACCGCTTTCTGGATCAAGCCCTTGATCCAGCTGCTTAACGAGAGCCTCCTTAGATGTTCTTCGAGTCTCTTGGCTATTATGCCATTGGCCGTCACGACTATCGGCACAATGACTCCTGTATTCACATCCCACATGTCGACAACCTCGCGAGCCAGATCAAGATACTTGCTTTTCTTATCTCTCTCAGCCTTCACGAGGTTCTCGTCATGGGGGACCGCTGTATCAACAATCATTGCGCGACGCTCTAGTCGGTCTATCATCACTATGTCAGGCTTATTGGCAACAATAGTCCTGTCAGTGATGATAGACCGATCCCAATACAACGTGACATTGTCATTTTCGAGAACTGGGTCGGGCACATACCTATAGTAAGGCACTTCCGATTCTACAAGATTGTATTTAAGAGCAAGTTGCTGGTGGATAATCCTGGCTACAAGGTTGTGTCTATGCAAATAGTCGCCGTTAGCTAGACTCGAACAACTGGAGATAATGTGTCGGCTTGATTCGCCCGGTCGGTGACATGCCCGACAAATGTCAACCATGCCGTCCTTCACAATATATTTCCGGTTGTTGTTTGTCATCATAACTTCGTTCATTATTATTAATAATAAATTAATATTATTTTTATTAATACTTTTTAGGCAATCACTGCGCCCCAAATGTTTGGGCGTTTAGACGTAGCAACAAATGACTGGACTGATGGTATATTTTCTACTCTGTGGCGAAGAGCTCTGAAGGTTAAGAAAACTGATACAACTTGGATCGTCCTAGGTAAATATGGAACCTTTGAAAATGTGTATTGAACATACAGACTGATGTTGGATGTTATTTTAGAAGTATTTTATTTTACCAGATGGTCCGGTAGACGCTGTGTGGATAGAGAATTTAAACTCCGTGCTAGATGACAACAAGACGCTGACGCTGGCCAACGGCGACCGCATCTCGATGGCACAGAACAGTAAGCTGGTGTTTGAGCCGGACAACGTGGACAACGCCTCGCCAGCCACAGTCAGTCGGATGGGCATGGTGTTCTTGTCTTCGTCGGTGCTCAAATGGCAACCTATACTTGAGGTTTAATTTTACGCAACTTCTATTACATTTAAATCAATATAGTCTAAACAGTAAATTATGCAGATTGTAGTTATAACGTCAACTAATATTTTAATCCTTATAAAGATACTTCAATTTATTACATTAATCACCTTTGCAACATTAAACAGCGCTGGTTGAAGACACTGGAACCAAAACAGTGTGATGTACTACGTAAGGTTTTCAACAAAGTATATGATGAAGTGCATTATTATGTACAAGCAAAACTAAAGGCTAAAATGAAGCTTCTAGAAGCTATCTACATCAGGTACCTATATTAAGTTTGTGTACATGTGTTTCATAATGGTTTTTACAAACGCAATTATGATTTAAGCCTGAATCTTCTTCTTTCAGACAATGCGTAGACGTACTTACCGGATTAATGCAGATTGAAATACCTGGCGGCAGTGAGTTTATATTTTATTTGTGCCCAGTATGAATAGGGTATACCGATATAGGATCCAGTGTTGCCTTGTACTTTAGTAAATCGAGGTGCAATGAGAACTCAGTGTGAGCCACTAAAACACGTTATTTTGTGTTAATTTTATGGCCGTTGTGAACCAATAGATATATGTGTTTCAGCTACGTTTTTGTGATGGCAACGTATCTGTGATACCTCTATATTGCGTCTGTCTACAGGCGGTTAACACTTTATCATCAGATGTTCCGACTTGCTGCACATACAATAAAATGAAAAAGGCACTGTAAATACTGTATCGTCTAGAGACGAGGCCTGTGTCCCAGCAGAGGAAATATTAAAAGGCTGATGATGATACTGTATCTATGTTCTACGTTAAATGGTGTATGTTGCAGGGGCTTACACAGACCGTCATCTAGAGCGGATGTTCATCTTCGCTATGATGTGGTCGCTGGGTGCTGCGCTGGAGCTGGACATGCGCACACGAATGGCCGAGTTTATGACCAAGCTTCCTGTGAAATTGGACTGGCCCGGCGTCAAGTCTAAGGAGTGGGTCATGCCTTTCGATTACATGGTCAACGCTAGCGGTGCCTGGGAGCACTGGTGATAAAACATTATATACCAGAAAACCAATAAATGGACAATTTGCGTCATTATAGTTAACCGTTTTTAATTATATATTTGGCAGGTCCGAGAGTGTCGAACCTTACATCTATCCATCTGACAGTATACCGGAGTACGCTTCAATACTGGTGCCAAATGTCGATAACGTGTGCATTACATTTTTAATCGAAACCATCGCTAAACAGAACAAGGCGGTGCTTCTGATCGGCGAACAAGGCACTGCCAAGACAGTCATGTTAAAAAGTTACATGTCAAAGTATGATAACGAGGTGAAGTTATTTAAGATGATAAACTTTTCCTCTGCTACTACGCCGAATATGTACCAGGTGATTTTTTTAATTTTAATATATTAATGTCCAATTGATTTTCATTTTTTATCCAGATTATTAGAAACTAAGAAATACTCATTTGATAGCAAAAATCTTTTTAGTTTCCAATTCCAAACATTCGGTTCTTTGTTAAAACCATAGGATTTAAAAAAAAAAGAATTAACTAATTTTGTTGCAGAGAATTATAGAGTCCTACGTAGAAAAGCGAGTCGGTATGACTTATGGTCCTCCAGGGGGACGTGCGATGACAGTGTTCGTAGATGACATAAATATGCCTGTGGTGAATGAGTGGGGTGATCAGGTAATGCTAAAAAATTAAGAGTACCTACATCAGAATCCTCTCACAGAGAGGAGGCCTGTGTCCCAGTAGTGGGAACATTAATAGGCTGATGATGTGATGTGATGTGACATCAGAATCAGAATGTTTATTTGTAAAATAGGTGGTACATGGTGTGTGAGATGATATAATATTACGTAGATTCTCTATGTTTTGCCGTGAAGCGTACAAATTAATATCACTAGCAAAATTTTAATGTAACATAACAGTTAATCAGCAAGTGTTTGATTAAATCACTAGATACCAAATTATAGCGCAGAGCGAAGAGCTAATATTAGACTTTTATTACATATACCATACGTTATAGTTTAAGAAAATAAAAGATGCAAATTAAATTGTCAATGTGTAAGTGTCAATTAATTAAAATTCAATTGAGATGTTGTGTTGCAAAATTAGATGTTAAATAATAAATTATCATTATAAATTCGATGTCAACTATTAAATGAACCTTAAAATTAAAAAATTGATGACAGTTAATAAATTAACCTTAAAAATTTGATGTTAAATAATAAATTTTGTCAAATAGTAAATGATCAATTAAATAAACCAAAAAATATTATAATTGAATGTTTAATGTCAAATATATAGTTAATGTCATTATATCATCAATACTGTACTTAATATAGACAATATTATTTAAAAATATTAGAATCGATGGGATTCGATTTGGACGATCTTATAAATGGTGTCAATCAGCACACGCTATTCTAAAAAAGTATTTCTGATACCCACAATAAGAAGATACCTACTACATTTATTTGTACGGACAGGGTGGTGACTTTAGTAAGAAAGTTAAAAAATATATGTATTTTTAGGTTACGAATGAAATCGTGCGACAAATGATGGAATGTGGAGGTTTCTACTCTTTAGACAAGCCAGGAGATTTTATAATTATTGCTGATATCCAGATGTTCGGTGCTATGATACATCCTGGTTGGTATAAAAATATATACAAATAAAAGTATATGAAACAATTAAATCTTCTCAAAACACTCCGTCATGTATTGCTTCTTTTCCTGCAGGTGGTGGACGAAATGATATACCTCCACGATTAAAGCGACAATTCAATATTTTTAATTGTACGCTACCTAGTAATGTTTCCATGGACAAGATTTTCGGTAAATCTTTTCTTTGGTTTAGTCATAACATACAGTTCCTATAAAAACATATTTTAGATAGGGTATCGTATTCTGTTGTCGCGCATGCTGCTAACATGCCTAGAGACGTAAAAGATGTTATGAAAAAGTTTATTTTATTTTATTTTATTTGGGAAACAAACAGATGCAATAACAAACATAAGCATACAATAAGTTCAACACAATCCAGAAACAGTTTCCACAGATTAATATACAAGTAAATTAACCTAAGTGCAACAACAACCAGAAGTACACACAGTTCAAAGAAGTCACAATTTAATATTATATTATTGTATAACATTATATTATTTTTATTTAGGGGCCAACAAATAATTAAATTTAGAAAAAATAATTTCAGAGACCATTAGCGCTGGATATTTCTGTAAATCCCGATTCGACAAATTAATTGTACAGTTTATGCCAAGACTTGTGCGTGTAACTCGTATTATTTGGCAGCAAACTAAGGTATAGTTATGTTAATTTTACCTATGAAACCTAAACTAACCTATGAAATTGCTGTTTTGTTTAAAAAAATACTTTTATATATCTATACTTATATATAATATTATAAAGAGGAATGATTTTTTTGTTTGTTTGTTTGTACCGAATAGGCTCCAAAACTACTAGACCGATTTGAAAAATTCTTTCACCAATAGAAAGCCACATTATTCCTGAGTGACATAGGCTATTTTTTAATCCCGAAATTGGGTCCTGTGGGGTGATCCACGGGAGCGAAGCCGCGGGCAACAGCTAGTTTAATAATATACTTTATTTTATACAGGTGAAAATGTTACCGACACCGGCGAAGTTTCATTATGTGTTTAACCTAAGGGATCTGTCTCGCATTTGGGAAGGTATTCTGTTTATCAAAAAAGAGGAGCTTCAATGCATTAATATGGCTTTAAAATTATGGTTCCATGAATGTTTGCGAGTTATTTCAGACAGGTAGGTTCAGTCTGTAAATCTACAAGTTATACAAAAACAGTAAATATTTAAGTCGAAAGCAAACAGGGGTGGATCCGGGATTAATTTCTGGGGAGGAGATGGACTCTTTCTTGACTTGATTCAATGATAATGCTGGATAGGGATTGTGTTTTTGTATATATTTATTTTATTATTTCTATAAGTGCTCTTTTCTATATTTTTTATTATTTCAATAGGTATTGGTACCTTGTTAGAATTTGTTTAATGATTGTATCGATTTTATACTAGGATACAAGTAACAACTTGTAAATATACAGTTACATGATCCAAATTACTTCACAAGAGGTACTAATTATGGGGTACCTAGCTCTTTTGTAAAACCTACATTATTGAATCAATGGCTGGTTATGGAAGTGATCTTCCTTGGTACCTTTCGATGCGATACAAAAATATTAGCATTTTGGAGCAGTTTCTGATACCATTCTGCACGAAATAAGAGTTGCTTATCCAAACGTAGAACAACCAAGAACTACAAAGATGGAAGAACGAGCGTAGCGTTCCCCTGCCTTGTTTAAAGTTATATCTGCCTTGGTAAAAATCTGTTTAGGTTTACTACGTTCATTGATCAAGAGTGGTTCGTGGCGAATTTCTGGAAAACAGCTGCTCTAGAACTGCCGGACCTAGTTAGTGAATTTCCTGAACAAGAAACATTCTTTGTTAACTTCCTGCGTGAGCCGGTCGAACCAACGGGCGAGGAAGACGAAGACATCAGTCTGGATGCCCCTAAAATATACGAAGAATTGCCTTCGTAAGTGGTTACCGTAGTTAGTTTGGTCCTTATGACACATAATAATAAACAGGTAATTTCATAAGTTAACTATTTAGGTAGTTACCAAACTAAAATTCATTTATAGAATCCAAGGCTCGACGAACTCGAAAAAATCATATCGTAGTTATAATTTATTTCACTCAAACAACAAGCCTCCTCATAGTGTTAGTAAAAAACTCAGTTATCTCTAGTCTAGTGTTTGTAAAATAAACTGGTCAAGTGCGAGTCGGACTCACGCACGAAGGGTTCCGTACCACTATCGCAAAAAACGGCAAAAAAATTGCGTTTGTTGTATGGGAGCCCCACTTAAATATTAATTTTATTCTGTTTTTAGAATTTGTAGTTATAGCGGGAAATTTCAACTGTCTAGCTATCACGGTTCATGAGACACAGCCTGGTGACAGACGGACAGACAGAAAGACAGATGGTTCGTGGAGTTCGTTCGATCGTTTTTACCCTTTGGGTACTGAACCCTAAAAACAAAGAGCTACTAACAAAAAGAATTTTAGCCTAGGGCCTATTGTTCCTTTTCAGTTGGGACTTCGTTCTCACGAAACTGGCAGGGTTTCAAGAACTCTTTAATGAACAGATAAGAGGCGCTCATCTAGATCTGGTATTCTTCCACGATGCGATGGTGCATCTGTTCATCATATCCCGAATTATTAACACCCCACGGTAAGCTGGAATTCTGCTCTTGTCATTATCTTGGCAATTACTACTATTTCGAACTTTTAAAATCTACACTTACATTTTTCCTCAGTGGTAATGCATTACTTGTCGGCGTCGGTGGATCCGGGAAACAAAGTTTAACAAAATTAGCATCATTTATAGCAAACTTTTCTTACTATCAAATAACTTTATCCAGGTAACTGAAGTCGTATATATATTTTGTGATAATGTTTCAACGATATGCCTACTGCAGATGGATAATTAGCTTTTTCCAACGATTAAAGATCGTACAACGTCAACAACTTTATGGATGACTTAAAAGTGTTGTACCGCGTGGCTGGCCTGCAGGGGCGCGGCATCTCTTTCATATTTACTGACAACGATATCAAAGATGAACAGTTCTTAGAATTCCTGAACAATATAATGAGCTCTGGTGAAATTGCTAATTTATTCCCTAAGGATGAAATGGGTGAGTTTTGAAATGCACCTATATGATCGAGATAATGATCGAACCGCTCGAATATATTTTATATTACATTATGTGAAACTTTCAAAATGAGGAATGTCATACGAGGATTGAGAAATAGGCAGTCTGTAATAGCTGTTACCTGACCCACCCAGCCATTAGTTGACCCACTAAAGGTTAGACGATTTTAAACCTTCTGCAATTAGCAGTACATAATTAAGTGTGTATAACACTTAATTATGTACTACGTACGAGCTTATCGAATGAGCTTATAAAAGTAGAACGACTTGTTCAAGGTAGTCTAATATTATGGTATATAGTTATGCCAATTTGATCTTTAACAGGTAAAGTTAGGGTAGGTAAGCGTTTGAATAGTGTTTTGTCACCATGATGGACTTGTTAATTTAAACAAAATTTGTTAAGTTGATTTGGTCTAGTGCATCAGTGAACCTATGTCAACATAGATGCAAGTTCAAAACTAGCCTTCCACTACTTGTTGCTTTATGTTTACAATATTCAAATCTGTTTTTTGAATACAAAATATTATTAACATTAAATTTAAATATTTAATTCAAATTAACTATTTAAATACAAATTACAACAGAAATGAAAAACAATAATGATTATGATAACAATTTTATCTATACCAATCATATAAAGATGAAAGATTTTTTGTTTGTGTATTTCTATGTTTGTTTGTACCGAATAGGCTCCGAAACTACTAGACCGATTTTTATTATTATTTTTATTAATTTTGTGTTTTTTAATTGAATTTTAATTTGTAATTTTATTTTAATTTTATATTTTTATGTTAAGTCTTAATATTTGATTTAATTTGTACTCTAATTTTAATTTTTACTTTTGTCTAGTATTTTTATTATTAATTTTTTTATTAATTTTTGAATGGGCGTTAATGGCTGCGACACATTTCCATTAATGAAGCTATTTCCGAAAACAATAAAAAAAAACAAATAAAGTTTAAATGTATAATAAACATTATTATCTCTTAAATATTATAGGAATATATACGAAACTCTATTAACATTCAATGCATGCATGCTATTAATATTATAAAATAATTCTAGACGAAATACTGAACCAGTTGGCACCTATAATGAAGCATAATGCACCAAAAAGGATTCCAGTTCCAGACGTGTTGTATGAATACTTCATCATACGTTCCAGAGCTAACTTACACGTTGTCTTGTGTTTTTCCCCGGTAAGAATTTTCAATAGTGATTTGAGTGATTGATTCTAGTGATATTCTCAGTTACTAATTCCGTTAGTGGGCAGTCCAAGTCGGAATCGAGGGTCGTCGCCGTCGTTTCCTTCTGCGAGGAAGTGATGGTCGCAAAGAAGGCCTCCTAAGCCAAGGATTGTCTCAACCTCTCTTCTTTTAGTAGTAGATTTTCGGTCGCCATAGGATGTTGCTTGGAGGTAACACTGAACAACCATAGGCGAGGGACGGCGGCGAGCCGTTTTGTATACGGCCGCCAAGGGTGACAGATTCTGCAAAATTCATGCGGGGCACGGCGTTTTTGAAGTGGGCTCGTGAGAGGGCCGGACCCACTCAGAGAGGACGGCGTCTTGAAGGCACCACATCGATGTCTAACACCACCCCGGTGCGCAGCGAGGTTCAGGGGAGACCTCTTTACAGTCTCCACAGGGATGTATGTGCTTTAACAGGCATAGCACAGATAAGGTTCCGGGGTAGTCTTTTTAATGACGGCATCACACTTATTATGTGTTTTTTGTTACGTGCGTTATTCGGCCGCATACAGCATAGTGTGAAGGGCTCATTCGTCTATATTTGCTTTATTCGCACGCATAACGCATAAGCGCGGATAGCATATACGCGTATCAGTCTACTTGTCAGTTTTTTGACACACTTCAAAGGAAACGCACTTCAATGTTTGGCACGCCGGCACCAAGTGTGGATAGCATGTTTGTTATTCGCTCACATAACTAATATTTGGGTGAATACAGCACGTAGTCGCATTACAAATAAAACACATAACGAAGTGTGGTGCCGCCATAAGAGGTAACGGGGTTCTAATGTGCTGACGGTGACCATCGGAGTGGTTTGGTGAAGTCAAAAAAAGGCTGGTGACCTTTTTTTTTCTTGTAGAAATGCTCATGCATCAGCCACCACGGGGAGATAGCGCAGTTATGTGGGACTCCAACCCACTAAAACTGCACGTCATCCTCCTGTGCCGCTTATGGCGGGAACACGGGCACGCCTTAGCACTCACCGCGAACCCGCCGCGGCTGTCCGTCACCGGACAAAATCTCCTCATCATCATCATCAATCATTTATCTTATCTATACTAATATACTAATAATATTATTATAAAGAGGAAATATTTTTTCGGAATGTAATTTTTTCGGAGCCTATTCGGTACAACGTTTGTACCGAATAGGCTCCGAAAAAATTATATTGCAATTAAAAAATTCTACTAGATATTCTTTCTATTATAAAGTTACACTATACCTGAGTGTATTTTTTAATCCCGAAAACGGTTCCTGCGGGGTGGTCCACGGGAGCGAAGCCGCGGGGAACAGCTAGTTGTTTATAAGATGGTTGCGTTTTCTTCCAGGTGGGTGAAAAATTTAGAAGCAGAGCTTTGAGATTCCCCGGCCTTATATCTGGGTCAACAATGGACTGGTTCCAGAAGTGGCCTAAAGAAGCACTGATAGAAGTAGCGCATCACTTTTTATGGGAGTTTGAGGTTGGTACTGGTATTTTTTATGGTTCCGTACCCAAAGGGTAAAAACGGGACCCTATTACTAAGACTCCACTGTCCGTCTGTCTGTCACCAGGCTGTATCTCATGAACCGTGATAGCTAGACAGTTGAAATTTTTACAAATGATGTATTTCTGTTGCCTATAATAACAAATACTAAAAACAGAATAAAATAAATATTTATACAACAAACATGTTTTTTTGCGATAATGGTACGGAACCCTTCATGCGCGTGTCTGACTCGCACTTGGAAGGTTTTATTTTTTAATACGATCAGAACGGTCTACCTTTTAGAGGCCGATGGAATAATGCGGCCGCCACCATGAAGCTCTCAGTTTTTGTCTGGATAAAGAAAACAAAAATTCTCGACGCTGACGCAGATAGCAAATTAGTAATGTTAGGAGCCATTGGATATTGGATAAAAAAATGCGAATGTGGGAGCTATTACTTTCATCTTCATCCGCAAACTAACACACAATTTGTTTCAGGTTGTCTGCTCTACAGGGACAAAACAAAATTTGATTGAAATGATGGGCATTGTGCAGGATAATGTAGCAGACACTTGCGTCACTTATTATGAGCGATTCAGAAGACAGACGCATGTTACTCCCAAGTCTTATTTATCTTTTTTGGATGGCTATAAAGCCTTATACAAAGGCAAACACTTGTATATTGCAGAAATGGCGAAAAGGTTTTATATTTCTAACAGCTAAACCGATTAGCATTGCCTTTTTGTATTAATTGAAATCACCTTTGTTTCGCTCATAAATTTTCGAACACACTGACAGCTCAATATGTAGATTGAGTTGGTTTAAATATTTTTATTTTATTAGTTTTGCGAAACGGTTTTATAAGCGTGTTGTACTTCGTAGCACGACCATGAACGCATTCATTATAACTTTAGATGGTACTAAAATCCTTTTAATTTGTACTATTTTATACTAAGTATACAAATCACATACTTATAGGCAGAAAATGTTTTTTTGCTTTTCTAACAATTTACCAGTAGTTAAATAGGAGTACATAATGAGTACAAATTTTAAGGCATGATCCCGTTTCATCACTTTTATGCCAGCTGGAATTTCAGCGTGGTCGTGCTGGGAAAGAATCTTGCCAGCACGACCTTTATATCTGTGATAATTGAGAGGTATAAAATTTCTAATTAGTGGTATAAAATAGTACAAATTAAATGTTTTTTAGTACCATCTAAAGTTATAATGAATGCGTTCATGGTTGGGCTACGAAGTACAACACTCATTAGCAGCAGCTAATGAGTGCCAAGTGCCAAGTTCTAACAGTTCTAGCATAGAACTGTTAGAACTTGGCACATCAAGGTACGGCGGCATTTCTTGATTTGCCTGTCTAATGATTCCTTACCGTTAAAAGCTTAACGTTTGACGATTTGCCCTACCATCTTCGGGAAAATCGATTCTGTAAGGCAAAGTACAGGAAAATAGAATGAAGTTACCAAAGTAACTGATATCAGTGGGCGTGGCTTAAAACCTAAGATGTCGATTGTCAACTATTTCACCTCAGCCCCTTATTCCGCCATCTTACTCGCGCGTAAACATATAGCTGAGTTGACAGAGCGCAAACTGCGCCACCACAATCGCGAAACGGAACTACATTACGATGTACCTAGCCATATCTCGATGTGGCCACTTGTCCACTAGTAGTCCAAATCGACAAATAGGTGCAATTAGGCACAACATCGAAAAATTATTGACCAAACCCAGAAATGCTGCTGATAACGGGATGTGTCCATCATTTTCCCACAACATCTAAATTATTCTGTAACCTGGCAAATAGCGCGAGCTGTACGTATTTTGTATGTGCCTATGTGTGAAAAACGGGAAAACAACGTTCTTATCGTATAAATATATAGATATTTGTGTGCATAGGCCACGTTATATTATTGGGTATATATTACACATGCGATACATTTATGTAGTTAGTTGTAAGCCGGTCGGTCGATTAAAAAGACTGCAGTTACTGAGGCAATAATTATGTTTCGGTAATTAAAAGATAAGAACTTAATGTTTTAGAATGACTACCGGTCTTGGAAAATTAGTCGAGGCTGCTGAAAGCGTGGATTTACTCAAAAAGGAATTGGAAGTAAAAGAACTAGAAATAAAGGATGCCACAGCTAACGCCGAAGAGGTTTGCATCGTGTTTACAGTTTTGATAGAGTTGTTTTGTTGTTTCTTATTAATAAGCGTGTCTTTAACACCAAGAGCATTGTAGGTGTTGGCAGCCGTGGCGGACTCGCAGGCAGCAGCCGAGGTTGTCAAAGCAGAGGTGCTGCAGGTGAAGGACCGCGCTGTGAATCTTGTGAGCGTAATCGCCGCCGAGACAGCCGTGGCGGAGGAGAAGCTTGCTGACGCCAAGCCTGCGCTGGAAGCTGCCGAGGCCGCGTTGCTTGTTCGTTCGATATTCACGTTTTTGATTAACTCAGCTTACGGCAGTTTCCTGATGTAACCCTCTGTTGCAGACAATCAACGCTGCTGACATCGCCACCGTTCGGAAGCTAGGCAAGCCACCACATCTCATCACGCTCATTATGGATGCTGTCATTCTTCTCTTTAGGAAGCGTATAGAGCCTATTAAACCTGATGTCGAAAAACAATTCTTGACTGCTTCGTGGTCAGATTCTTTAAAGGTATTAGTGATGGATAATATCATTTCTGCCTTCAATTGCTCTACAAGGTGGCTGGTAATTAGGTACATTTCCTGAAATGGGTTATACTAAGTTTGCGTCCTGAAAACGTTCCCACCTAAAACTACTAATTACGTATGAGAAATCGACATAGCTCTTGATAAATAAATACATCAAAATAACACAATTCGTCAAAGAAAAGAAGCGTCGTAAAGTTCAAGCAATGAAAATTTCTTGAATCTTCCCTTGTTTATCGAGGCAGTTGACTCAATATAACTGTATGGCCCTTACCACACAAATTATACAAGTCACTTCATTATCCAATAAGCTTTTTATAAAGGTATATTAGTGACCATGGACCACCTTTCATCTTGTGCCGCATGTCCTGTTGCCTGTTCATGTGAGGATCATATGACTGCATCAGTGGCCTCCACTGAAGCAATGATATGGTCCTTGCCGTGGCTGAATTCTGGGCCAGGCAAAGCATTTAACTAAAGAGAGTCTGCTTGTCATCGTCACGCTAAGAAAAAGTGTCCACTTTTAGCACGTGTTACAAAAATTCCTATGAGAGCCATTTTCTTTTCGCTCATTTGATCTGTATGGACTTTCAACACAATATTTTTGATTCATCATTGATGATTTTTTTTCTTTCTTTTTCTTTCTATTTTCCTGAACATTAATACATTCGTGCTTGACAATAGGTAATGGCGGATGTAAGGTTTCTTAACAATTTGAAGAACTATCCTAAGGATGATATAAATGCTGAAATGGTTGATTTGTTGCAACCTTACTTTAATTTTGGGTAAGTTAAGATGACTGATGAATACGAATACAACACTGCCTCATGTATTTTCTGTTTACTTGTATCCTAGTTTTACGTATAGTTCGGTCAAGTTAGCCCGAAAAAAAACAAAAAATAAAAAAAAGGGGTACACTTGTATAAATTCCAAAGAAGCTGAAAATTTACATGAACATGAAAATGTTATGATTTTAATACAATTAATGCTAGGGCAAGTTTGTTCCTTGTTCAATTAGTAGTAGTAGGCTCATATCTCGAAAATTAATGAACATTAGTGAATCTTATGCAGAACTTTTTTGTGCACTATTAAACAAGCACAAATTGCAGCAAAATCATAACTTGCCTAGAATTAAGCAAAAAACTGATGCTTGTGCCCTTTGACATTGAATAAATTTTTTGGACACATGGTATCGATGAGATTTTTTCACAATTTCATTATAATGGTATCCCTAACGTTCAGATAAATTTTCAGCTTCTTTGAAATTTATGCAAGGGGTAACTATGCATGTTAAACTTAAATGGTATTTTTACACGACTCCGTATCAAAACGTCCTATTCGCAAAATGACCTATGAGCAGAACGTCATCACATGCACAGAGCTCCGTAATAATTAGGTACGCCAAAAATATAGTGACAACATTTTCAAGTTGTAAAGAATAGAGTTTTTATTAGTTGGATCTTCCTTAGTCGGATTTTATTCTGACCCTATTATCTTAATATTACAGTCAATACACGTTCGAAGCAGCAAAACTAGCCTGCGGTAACGTAGCTGGACTAATATCGTGGACAATCGCCATGGCGCAGTTCTACGCGGTGAACAAGGACGTGCTGCCGCTAAAGGCGAACCTGGCGGTGATGCAGGGCAAGTACCAAGTGGCCAAGAGGGAGCTGGAGGCTGCTGAGGCACAGCTCGAAGCCAAAGAGGTGTGCACTATCTCTAAACACGGCAGTAACGACACCAGGATAGTGATAGTAATACGTGTGGTTACTCCGACAGCGCGAGTTGGCGCTCGTGCAGAAGCAGTTCGACGAGGCGATGTCACTGAAGCAAACGGTGTTGGACGACGCGGCCAAATGCCAACAGAAGATGGACGCCGCCACTGCGCTCATCAACGGACTGAGCGGAGAGCGCGTGCGCTGGACAGAGCAATCCGCACTCTTCAAGTCTGAGATCGAACGTCTAGTCGGCGACATCCTGCTGCTCACTGGGTGCGTACCTGTGTAATAACAAGACGCTGACTAACTCTATACTGACTTAACTCTATACTCCGCTTTTCACATGGGCTGTAAACAACAAAAAAATCCATTTCAGATTTTTGTCATATTCTGGCCCTTTTAATCAAGAGTTTCGTGCATTGCTAATAGAAAACTGGCTTGGCGAATTATTGCGAAGAAAAATTCCCGTGTCTATGAATTTACACATCACAAACGAGCTTACAGACACCGCGACAGTATGTATTTCATTCATACCTCTAATAAATAGTACCAAACAGACCTGAAAAGAAGTACAAGTGTGATATTAACATCGCAGGGGGGAAGTAATAAATAAACCTTGTACTATATTTACCACCCCCCACTCAAATCTTCCCAACGGTTAATATGTATGTAGTTATGCTTAAGTGAATAATACCTGTATGACTTTTATATTTTGCCAGATTGGCGAATGGAACTTATGCGGGTTGCCAACAGACGAATTGTCCATACAAAATGGTATTATTGTTACTAAAGCTTCTCGTTTCCCGTTGCTCATCGACCCACAGACACAGGGAAAAATCTGGATAAAGAACATGGAGAAATTGAACAACTTAATTGTGACTACCCTAAACCACAAATACTTTAGGTGACTATCGAATGCGACTTGTTTTATATTAGTTTGATGAGTTAATAAACCAATGTTATTTGAACTATTAAACAATTTTGATCTCATCACAGGAATCACGTAGAAGACTGCGTGTCTCTGGGTATGCCTATGTTAATAGAAGACGTAGCTGAAGAGTTAGACCCGGTTCTTGACAACGTTCTCGAGAAGAATTATATTAAAATTGGTACCTCTTATAAAGTATGTGATTAATTTAAGCGAATGCCAACCACGGTTTCTTAGCAATTTTTATATGCCATATTCTATTTTAGGTAAAACTTGGAGACAAAGAAATAGACGTCATGGACGGGCACAAGATATACATAACAACGAAACTTCCCAATCCTGCTTACACACCAGAGGTCTCGGCTCGAACATCCATCATAGATTTCACTGTGACCATGCAAGGTAACAAAAAGATTTACTAAGGTAGCACCCACGTTGCCTCACAAGTCACAACTTGGCAAAAAAAACCGGCAGCCATTCTTAAAAATGAAAATTGTTATGCTGTTTATAGGTCTAGAAGACCAGCTACTGGGGCGCGTGATCCTAACAGAGAAGGCAGAGATGGAAGCAGAACGAACCCAGCTAATTATGGATGTGACCGCTAACCGGCGTAAGATGCAGGAGTTGGAAGCTAATCTGCTGCATAAGTTGACCACCATACAGGGCTCACTTGTCGAAGATGTGTCGCTGATTCAAGTGCTTAACGTCACTAAATCTACGGCTACCGAGGTAATTAAAAGGCACAGTAGTTGGCAGGGGCTATCTGTTATGTTATTAATAAGAATTGCTGCTCCTGGTGGTCGATGCGTGAGTGAATAGTATTTCCTTGTGCCAGGTGAAAGAAAAACTAGACGTGGCCAGGGAGACTGAGATAAAAATCAACGCCGCGCGTGAGGAGTATCGGCCGGTAGCGACGCGTGGTTCAGTGCTGTATTTCCTCGTGTGCAATATGTCCCTCGTGTGCAACATGTATCAGACGTCGCTGGCACAGTTCCTCGAGCGCTTTGATATCTCTATGGAGCGCTCCCCACAAAGCCCTATTACTCTAAGAAGGATCGGTTTTATTATTGATTTCTTGGTACATCCATTATAATAAGCTGTTTTAGTTTTCTTCGAAATGCAGTAGTTCATAGTTTACTTATCTAATTTGCTCTATTTATGATGCTAAAGATATATCAGCCTAACCACTATAAATCCCGTGCCTTTATTGAGGACCAAAGTGTCAGTCCTTTCTCAAAATATAACATTATAATCATTCCGTTTTATAAACATATGTGTTTTTAATGTAAATTCATTCCAAAGATCCTGGATAATAAAATAAATAGAATAATAATAAAATATAATGAAATCATGTTTTCTTAATTCAGACTTTTGACGTCTTCAAGTACATAAGCCGCGGTTTCTATGAGATGCACAAATACTTATTTACGGTGCTACTGACTTTAAAAATAGACTTGCAGAAAGAGTACATTACATTTGAAGAGTTCCAGACGTTAATAAAAGGTTAATAAATTCTAATATAAGATTTTTGTACTTTGATTTTTAGGGTTCCGTATCCAAAGGGTAAAAACGGGACCCTATTACTAAGACTCCGCGATCCGTCTGTCTGTCTGTCTGTCTGTCCGTCTGTCACCAGGCTGTATCTCATGAACGGTGATAGCTAGACAGTTGAAATTTTCACAGATGATGTATTTCTATTGCCGCTATAACAACAAATACTAAAAACAAAATAAAGTAAATGTTTAAGTGGGGCTCCCATACAACAAACGTGATTTTTAGGCTGTTTTTTGCGATAATGGTACGGGACCCTCCGTGCGCGAGTCCGACTCGCACTTGGCCGGTTTATAATTTATGTTAGGTATAAGTTTACCCTTCTTACGGTTAGTATGACTTGATTTGATAATAAAAGATACCACGATAAGAAAATACTGAACAGTAGTTTAGCAGAGAACTTATCAAGCTTGTAGAATGAGTGTTGGACTTTTGCAAACTCTTGCTTTCTGTGTGAAGGTGGCGCAGCGTTGGATCTTAATACCTGTCCGCCCAAACCTTACAAGTGGGTAACAGACATGTCGTGGTTAAACTTGGTCCAACTGTCTTCTTTGCGTCAGTTCACTAATATTCTGAACCAAGTTTGCAATAACGAAAAGGGATGGAAGTCTTGGTGCGTTGCATAATATTAATACATTAAATAAAAAAAATGTAAACCACAAGACAATGCGTACACTCATTAAATTGGTTGTCTGTTTGGAAGGTTTGACAAGGAAGCGCCTGAAGAAGAGCCGCTTCCTGACGGCTACCACACTCTCGACGTGTTCCGGAAGCTGCTGGTAGTTCGAGCCTGGTGCCCTGACCGCACACTGGCGCAGAGCTTGTGAGTGGCGTGAGACCCGCTGTGTGGCCACTACATCGCAGCTGAGTACAAGCACTGACGCTCTACGTTATGTTGCAGGAAGTACGTTGTGCACTCCATGGGTGCTCGATACTCTGAAGCCGTCATCGTTAACTACGAGGTAAGAAACTGCCACACTCAATAAAAGTATCTAACAACAAGGAATAAATTGACGCGAGCTCCTTACTTATTCCAGCAAATGGTCCTAGAATCTCGCCCATTGGTTCCATTGATCGGCTTCCTGGCGATGGGTTCTGATCCAACACCGTCTATCGAGACGACTGCCAAGCGGATGGAGGGTATTTGCGAGGCAATATCTATGGGCCAAGGTCAAGAAATCCATGCAAGGAAACTCATAGGTCGTGGTCTGAAAGAGGTAATTAGTCGTCTAATGCTTTTAGACCTTAGATTGACCGCAATCGTTATGCATAAAGTTCATAATAATATTTGACCGTGTTTAGGGTTTGTGGGTGCTGCTGCAAAACTGTCATTTAGGATTAGAATATATGGTGGAGGTAATGGAGCAGTTCGGTGAATTGGAGAAGGATCCGGAGCAGATTCACGAATTGTTTAGGTAATATATTTTGTTACCTTATTTATTTAACACAAATTCTGGTCCGGTAGTTACATCTGCTGAATATGTCCATATTAATTGATGTCAAAAGTCAAGGTGTCAGGCAGTTCTATTTTTTTTTAATTATTTATACGCTTGATGTCTCACCTGATGGTAAGATAGTGGTATTATATATATATTTATTCATTTAAAACTTCATGCAACATACAAGTAAATAGGCGGACTTAATACCTGATGCATTCTTTATCAGTCAACCAAGGGTGTTGGAGAGATGACCTGGCAGGTGCATAAAAAATTGAAATAATTATTGAAGTAAAAATTAATAACAACATATATCACATCATCAGCCTATTAATGTTCCCACTACTGGGACACAGGTCTCCTCTCTTTGAGAGGGAATGGGCCGTTATCCACCACGCGGGCCCAGTGTGGGTTGGTGGATGTCACATGTCTTCGAATTATTGGTTCTAGGACAAGCCGGTTTCCTCACGATGTTTTGCTTCACCGTTTTGAGAGCAGTGGTGATGAAATAATTTACACGAAGTAAAGCGCCTGCCAGGGCTCGAACCCACGACCTACAACTTGTAAGTCGCGGCCGATACCACTGGGCCACCACTGCTCTCTGCTTATATATATACATATTTAAATTAATAGAAATGTGATTGACACGACTCTGCTATTAGTGTAGAAAATAATGCCGCAACTTCTGCTTAAATGCATAATGACTGGTGTCCGTCCTGATATCGAGAGGAAGCGCTTTACAGAGAAGAATGGACTGAATATGAAAGAATGAATAAAATCAGAATTATGAGAAGGACAAAGCAAGAGAAGATTGTTAGACGAACGCAGATTCCTAGCGTGTGAAGTACACCGATATTGAAAGTGAGGGATTAGATAAGAAGGAGGGGTGGAAGAGTTGAGTAGGGAGCTAAGCTCTGCCGAATGGGCATCCATTTAAGCTAAGATCTATAGCTCGATACATGGTCATATTTCATCAGGTTGAATATAAACCGAATGTAGTTGTTTAGGAGCCTATCAACCTTATCCAGGAATACCGCGATCAGGTCAAAGTGGCACACGTCACCATAGTTGATTATAGGGAAAAATTTAAGTCTTTTCAGACAGAAAGTTTCCAAGACAATACAGGCAACGCAAGGTACTGCTGACTCTTTGACTGACACTAGACCAGAAATCACACTTTGCCAGCCAAGCACCGAGTCAAGATGTAGCCCGAGATCTTTTACAATAGGCCTGATGAGGATAACGGTAACATTAAAAATAATAGGAGGCAGAGAGCTAATCCCCACACGAGCCATCATGCGTGAGCTCCCGATCACAATGGCCTGACATTTAGAGGGGTTTACAGACGCCCTAAATCTTTCAGACCAGTACTTGACAGCGATTAAGTCCCATATCACATCTTCTATAGCGTCCGACAAACCCTCTACCCGCGCAGCTGCATACAGTTGAAGGTCATCGGCATAAAGATGATACGAACACCGAAGACAGTGGGTTAAAAAAATTATGAAGATGGAGAATAACAATGGAGAAAGAATACCGCCTTGCGAAACACTAGCATCTAGGTCACACCAACTCGACGAACTCAATGCGAACCGACTGCTGACGTCCCCAAAGATAGGAAGAGAACCATTCCAGGGCCTCGGAGGAAACCATAAAATGTGAAAGGATAAAAAGAAGAATATCGTGACTGACGGCATTCAATGCAAACCAAATCAAGGGCAAATCAATATATATGATAGTCCTGACTCAATTGACAAAAAAACCAGAGAAGAACTAGCTTATAGATACTGGTGAACTAGAGACAATTAACTGAGAAAGGAATTATGTTGTCGGCGAACCAGTATGGGCTTCGTAATGCAGTATCTAACTAGATGGGCCATGTCAGTGGTGACCTTGAGAAGGGTTTTTTTTTTTTGATAGGCTCGCGTTTGACCACTATCTCGCCTGATGGTAAGCGATGATGTGGTCGACGGTGAAGCACGCTTGCCTAGAAGTAACCTATTCACTCTTGACTTGAAGACCCCAAGGCTGTAGCTATCAGGAAACAAAGACTCCGGCAGGGAATTCCACTCCTTACCTGTGCTTACAATGAAAGTATTCGCAAAACGCTTTGTACGTATGGGTGGGATGTCCACCATGTACCGGTGGCGCATTGCCGTGCGTCTTGTTGTCCGGTGATGGAAAGGGCTAGGCGGAATCAAATTGTGCAGTTCCATCGCACACTCCCCGAAATGTAACCGATAAAAAACCGACAGACTGGCCACTTGGCGTCGATGTTCAAGGCTCTGGAGCTTTGAGGCGACCAGATAAAGACCGGATAAAGTTGTGTCGTGGTCTTTCTTGACTTTGCCAAGGCCTTCTGTACAGTGTCAAGGCCTATAATTATAAACAAGATGAAACTTTTAGATACCTAGTCTGTTTAATCTCCAGGGAGCATTGTTTTGTATTGGTATACTACCACCATCTTTTTGAACACGGAAAAAAGCACCTTTGCAGTATCCTTGGTCCGATTTTGACCTTGGACTGGACTATAACCGGAAGCGTGAGGGTATCCTAATGCAAGATCCATTTCCAAATTTTGCATAATGTAACACTTTGTATGGAAATAAATAAAAAAACTTATTAAACTTACAGGCTCTGGATTACCACAGAAGTTCATGAAAAGTTTCCGATTACTCTTCTGCAAATGTCTATAAAGTACACTTGCGAGCCGCCTTCTGGTAAGTTTGTTATATAAATAAGTATAAGGAAAGAATATGCGATACATGCATCTATGTCATACTTATTTGATTTATTTAGGAGCCATCAACCGGGTACAAATCCAGTTCACCCCCTATTTGCGAAAACATGTACCTAGGTGTACTATTTACCCCCCCGGTGGGTTTCCGCATTGTCGAGGCGGGGGGGCTCAGTAGCTGTGGCTTGGTCACCCACGGCGAAGCGAAGAAGAAGGGACCGCTCGTCAGGGCTTTTGCCGATAAAGCCGACGACTTAGCGGCCAACTAGTAGGTTGCGGTGCCGCTTGGTAACAGGCGACATCGCAACTGAGGCGGGCCGCGATGTCTTATGGAGCGTCCCAGGTCCCATACGATGTCGCGGCCGATAATCTGGAGGCCGCGGCGGGAGAGAAGTGCCGGTATTGCGGTGCACCGCTCGCCCTATCCCCTGCGGCCGAAAAATGGTAGGTGGCGGGGTCATTGCCCTTGACCCGTCACAGGGGGGCCAAGGGTGCCATACACGGGGTCGTCTGGCACCCATGTACTGGTTAGGTCCCTGGGGTGGTCACGGCGTACAGTGTGTTCTGGTGTGCCGGTGATGGGGGGTACACCCCCGAGGAGTGTCTGGTGACGGACAGCCGCGGCGGGTTAACGGTGAGTGTTAACGCATGCCCGTGTTCCCACCATAAACGGCACAGGAAGACACCGTGGCGTTTTAGTGGGTTAGAGTCCCACATAACTGCACTATCTCCCCGTGGTAGTGCAGTATGCATGAGAATTTCTTAAAGAAAAAAAAAATGTGTACTATTTAAGCACTTCTGCCTAACCTTTCAGGGGTTACCGACGTGATTTTATGTTTTGATGTGTTGATTGGGTATGTGATGTTTCTTTACTTTTAATTGTTTTAGGCATCAAAGCTGGTCTCATGCGAACCTACGACTCGATGAGTCAGGACTTCCTTGATTACAGTGACAGTCCGTTTTATCTACCGATGATTTACACTATCTCGTTCCTGCATACCGTAGTACAAGAGAGACGAAAATTTGGTCCCCTCGGTTGGAATATTCCCTACGAATTTAATTCTGCTGACTGGTTGTCCTCGTGCATGTTTGTGCAGAACCATTTGGATGCTTTGGAACCAGGACAAACAGTTAGTTGGACAACCGTGCGGTAAGTTTTTCTGATTAGGTATGCTACTAAAGGAGAGATTAAATTAGAATAAGTCCGACCCGCCATTATCGCAAAAACGGCAAAAAAACACGTTTATTGTGTGGGAGCCCCACTTAAATATTTTTATTTTCTGTTATAAATATTTGTTGGTATAGCGGCAATAGAAATACATCATCTGTGAAAGTTTCAACTGTTTATCTATCATGGTTCATGAGATACAGCCTGGTGACAGACAACAGACAGACACCGCGGAGTCTTAGTAATAGGGTCCCGTTTTTACCCTTTGGGTACGGAACCCTAATAAGGACTATGTAGGTTGTTATATTACCTACTAGTAGATATAATTATTGTCTGACAGTTTGGGTACTTTATGCGAACCACCCAAATTTGATTTTGCTGGTCGTATCGTTGATAATATACACGATAACTGACAAATGCTTGCACCGACTGGATAGGTCAGATATGGTTAATCTATATGGTGCTTTTCTCAAAATACCAACTCAGACATTAACCAACATGGTTATCATATATGATTTGACTAATTGCGGATTGTATGGACTCTACAAGAGATTTTGACCTCTGAATTTATTTAGGTGTTTCTTCTTAGAGAAGTCGGCTAGGAAACACTGGCCTCATCTAATCCAATATGCTAAATAAATAAGCATATTTATCTCTGGTTTAACACAATGTTGCAGTTACATGGTGTCAGCGGTGCAGTACGGCGGGCGAGTGACTGACGACTTCGACAACCGGCTGCTCACCACTTTCTGCAGAGTGTGGTTGTCAGACCAGCTCTTTAATGACGAGTTCCAGTTCCACAAGGGATATGGTATTTTAAAGTTTAAGAATATACCAGAGTATCTCGAAGAAATCGAAACGATGAAAACCGTTGATCCGCCTCAAGCTTATGGCTTGCATACCAATGCTGATATCACGTTAGTTCACTGTATACTCAATCTTGGTATCCCTTATACAGAGATGCGATTCTTCTATGTTTGATAAATAATTAACTTTTAGTTACCAGCGCAACACCACTCAGGAACTATTGGATACAATATTGTCCATACAACCGAAGGAGTCAAGTGGAGGGGGTGGGGAAACACGTGAGGCGTCAGTCTACAGGCAGACTAGAGAAATGCTAGACAAAGTGCCACCTGACTTTGATGCTCATGAAGTGCTTGCTAGGTTAGTTTCCATTGTCTAGTCTAAATATCAGAACTTAAGGAGCTTAGGGTACGGACGTGTTGACTAAAATTTATTTAAAACAATAATAATGCTTTGAGCATTATTATTGTTTTTAACTAACTATATTATTATTGTTTTAATTGGGTGAAGTGTTCTTCACCCAAGTACTTTTTTGGCATTATCTCATATTTAGGCAACTTCGGTCGTTATTGATATCCATCAACGCACTCAAGCGAGCGGCGAGCGGTTAGGGGCACTCTTCACCCCCGCGGGAAAAAGAGATGGGCTACGAATTTTCATCTCACTCTCGTCGTGCTCCAGTGCGTGTGCACTTTCAAGCATACCAAGTAAATACCTAGCATAACCATAAAACAATAACACAGTGAGTGTCACTCGATCACCACTGCAGTCGCCCAATGCGTGCAACGAATGCAACAGAGATTCGAGTGGTTTTAATAGGTCTGAAAATACTGGTGGTTCACAACCAGACTTGCGAAAGCTTGCCTTGTCTGACAACGCCAACCAGACAACTTTTTGCACCAAGAGAAAACAGCCGCATGATGACTTTGGTGCACAATTCGATAAAGGAGAATGGCGAGATTGCATGTAATTTGGGACCCACTGTTAGGGTTAGCGTGCCATAAGGAAACTTATAAATAGTTAAAGAATGACATTAGACTAAGCAAAAGGCAAATGGAAAGTAGGTTAAAGAAGTTGGGAGAAAAAAGATATTAACGGTAGAATATTATAACCTAAAATAGTAGTAGTAGGTACTTTGGGCATGGGCATTATTTAGTAGTAAAAATTAAAATGGATAACTATAGAAGTCATTTGACACTGACGTTCCATTATCCGTTCAATGTTTTCAATACTTTTTCGAACACAAAACAATTTATGTATTTTTACGGACTGCTTACACTGTAGTTACTTTTGAAGTTTACTTTTATATATTTTTGTTTATTTATCAAGATGTAAATAAAAAGAAAGAAAACTGCCGTGCGAAAACGTACTTGTGTTTGGAGCAGGTAAATCATTATTGTAGATTGGAATGTATCAATGTCACTCACGAAAAACATTGCGTTCGGAAACTGCACGATGCCTTATTTTTTAATAAATTAATAACTTTTAATTCCCATCACTTAATAAACTCAATTTTTTTTTATAGAACTCTTATAAACTTGTTATTATAATTAATATAAACTAGTCCGTGAACGGCACTCCGTTTATTTTTAAATTACGTGGGTCCAACCTCGCCATCCTCCTTTCAAGCTACAATGGAATCACTTATAAAGGATATGGCTAAAACCAAAACTGAAAATCTTAACAAAATATCTCAAGACGTTCCGGCAATAAAGGTAACAACTGACCTTTTGTACTTAGAGCAGGTTAAAATAAAATCGAAGTTAGGTAACTTAACAGGTTTCAGAGCTATTGTAGGAAGCTATTGAAAATTTAATAGAATCTTTAAAGTCTGGTTCCAGTTCCGCGATAACTGCACCTTCTTTTAGCTGTGAAGATTTTTTATCGGAGACCTATGAACGATCTCAGAGGAATAAATGAGAAACGTTCCTCAAACTCTGAAGAGAGGCTCTTTCGTGATAGCCAAGAAGTAAAGAATGTAATAAAAATGGCTGTTCCAGACTGCACAGAACCAACAAAAACTATACTACGAGGAAAATATAAGCCTGATAAATCTAGATCTATAAAAGTTATATTCTCGACATACGAAGCAGCGACATCAATTCTACGCAATAGATCAAACATATAATCTGAAAATTTCAAAACCTATTCTGATGAGACACTATACCAACAAAAATATCGGTGCAACTTGAGAGACGAACTGAAACGGCGATTAGATGGAGGTAAAAAGATATTACCATAAAATATGTCAAAGGTGCAGCCACAATTACAAAAATCCACCCAAATAACTAACGTTCCAAGAAGCGGATGATGCAACTCCAAACACTACTCATGAAGTAACTGATTATTTTAGCAATTTAATAAAAAACACACAATCCCTAAAATTTCTTTACGCAAACGCATGTAACATAGTGAAACCAGGAAAACTTGACGAACTAAACTGCATTATACAATGCAACATATCCAGTCCTGTGCATGTGATTATACTAACGGAAACCTGGATCAAGTCAGAAACTGAAACAAAAAGTTTTAAATTACCAGACTAAAACACAAGAGGTGAAGGATTATTCATGATTGTTCACGACTGCCTATAACACAATTATTTAGAAAATCTGTGTAAAGAGAAGACTATTTATGGGTTCATTTAGATAAACACTCGTTGGATGTTGGCGCCATATATGCAACCCCAAAATCAAACAATGCTGGGTTTCTGGAGGAATACTCACAGCACCTGATGAGGAGGAAAGGAACTTTAGTGTTCGGTGATTTCAACTACGATCTGCTCAATCCTAATCGATCAATCAATAAATACACAAAAGTACTGCAAGAAAATGGACACACAATCTTGAACAAAATTCAGTACCCGTGATACACCGACAAAAAAAAAAACGATTCTTGATCATGTCTCATCAAATCTGAAAAAGCATAAATTTCATATGACTATTGTGGAATCATCAATGACAGACCACAAGCAAATATACCTAGAAGTCGGCAAATATTCCTATATTAGCCTTTAAAACTAGATACACTAACGGGTCCAATTACATGCCTTAAAGAAATATGTAATTATTTCAACACTTTCTTTGCTACTCTAGAAAATACAATTAAAACGCTTACACATACGCAATCAAGCACTCAAACGGTCTCAAAGTCTAGTTCCTGTAAACTTCTATATTTAACTCCAACTACGGAAGAGGAAGTGAGCAAAAGCGTGGATAATCTCAATCCGAACACTAGTACGGGCCTAGACGGCATTAGTTGCAAAACCATAAAATGCATCAAAGCATCATCTAATATTAACCATCTCAGTCCGCCCGATAATCTCTAAAATCTTATATCTTCTCATAATAATCTCCGTTTAGATAATTATCTCAAAACTCTCAACTTCTTTTCTAACAAACAATTATGGTTTCCGCGCAAAACCCAATACGCAAACTGCAATAATCGACCTCGTGACAAACTTAAAAACAATATTGATGAAAAACGCGCAGCACTCGGTATATTTAAAGATCTGAAATAGACATTTGACACAGTCAGCCTTAGCCTGCTTCTTCAAAAATTTTATGCCATGTCCACCAGATATTTCGGTCGTATCTCTCTGATGGACAGCAAATTGTTCGGTTTGGTGATATGCAAAGTAACTGCGAAACTTTAACGTACGGCGTGCCACAAGGCTCCATTCTTGGTCCTTTTCCCTCTATTATATATGTAAACGTCATAAATAAATGAAATCTATCAGGTGACATAATACTATATGCTGATGACACCAGTTTATTTTTGTTTGGCAACAATATCGATCACATCTTTAAACAAGCGCAGCAAGATTTAGATACTCTTTCTAGATGGTTCCAAGACAATTTGCTGACTGTTAACACAGTAAAACATATTACATTATTTTCAGGGCTAGGAACAAAAAAAATATAACCATCCAACTCTATATATAAATAACGAACGGTTAATCAAAGTCGATACAGAGAAGTATCTTGGTCTCCATCTAGATAAAAATCTGACTGGGCAGCCGCACCTAGATAAACTAAGATCTAAACTATCCTCTATTATGGGTGCACTTCGAGGTATCGTTCTCTGCTTGCCGTAATCTGTTAGGTTTTTTGAATATAACGCTATGGTTAAACCTCATCTAGACTACTTAATAGAGGTGTGGGGCACTGCAGCCAAAACAAACTTAAAAAAAATCTAAACATGTCAAAATAAAACATTTAAACTATTATTCCATTACAACTATCAACTCATACAGAAAAAAAAAATAAAGAAACTAAATTGATGACACTATCGCACATTTATATATATAACACTTGCATATTAGTACACAAGTTGTTAAACGAAGATATACACTCTAAAATAACGTTTACAAAAAAGGGCAAACATAAAAACGTCACGACTAAAAAACGACATCTGCCTAAGACCACCGCGTACTAACAGCTATGAAAAGAAAAACATATTATATGAAGGAGCAGATATGTATAATAAATTGCCTAATTGTATTAAAGAGATTCATTCCTTTAATCTATAAAAAAACCTTAAAGCACCACTAGTATTAATATTTGTTTCAGGATATTTACCATGTATATTTTGTTTTTTTGTTGAGAGCTCGATATTTCGGCACTGTTACAAGCGCCATGATCACGAGAACTAAAGTCTTTGCGGGTGGGTGATATTTACGAGCTGGGGGTGACCATAAACTCTTAGAGCGGTATCAATTTGATATCGAGTAAGTGACAGATGTATACAAGTCAGATACACCTGTCCCTTATTCGATCTCAAATTGATACCGCTCTAAGAGCTTATGGTCACCCCCCTGACATAAATATGTCACAGACATATGTAGACAGATGTCTACCCTCTTCCTCACTCGTTTTTCACGCACGATGCCGCTACTACCAGAACCTTTCTCACTAGTTACTCGACACTGTTCACGATAGACGATGCTCACTGCATCCACTTTTGACACTCGGTTTTATGACCTTTACATATTTGAACCACAGCTCTCGACAGTTGAAACCCGTCGTCCCGATTGGAAAAAAATAAACCCGAAACAAATTAATTCTAATGATTGTGACCATGTCAGCTTAAAAACTTATATTAAAGCACCACATCTTGGGAAGGAAATTAAAAGGAAGGCAGGAATGCAAAGAAAAAAATACTGTGTACAGTACACCACCCGACCATAAAATTCCGTTTACAATACGGGTGCATTATTTAGCTCTGTGCCTGATCTACAAAAGGTAGTAATTTTTACAAAACTTTAATTTACTTTTATGACTCTTTTAAATGCATTTTTGGAGATAAGAGGTGGCTTAGTATTTACTCAAATTAGTACTTGTTCATAATTTAGGCTTGCATACGACACGCTGCCGCGTGTGGTGATTCTTATAAACATTTTACTAGAAAATAATTTACTAACCTACTTATTATTTACTATTTTTAAGACGCACCTGCTCGGCTTCTAACTAGTTGCTTAAGAGCCGTAATAGCTCCTTCTCTACTAACTTCTTTTATCCATATTTAATTCTAAACTAAACTGCTACAATATTTCTTCATCTTAGGGATATCTGAATCAATTTCAATGCTCAGCTTTAACAATACTGACTGGACAGTTAGCTACACTCTATCCTTCCAGTCCCAGACAATTTAAAAACATCATATTCATTAAAAAACTCCAATGAATCATCTAAGTAACATATCCCCATTCACCGGACCACCGTGACATCATAATTGCGGCAAAAAGTTACGCGCACAATGCGACTGCCGGACGACAGTTGGAACTTATTGTCGCATGGCCGCGTCTGTGCGCTATGTCGTGGACATGCGCCTGAGTCCACTAAACGTAGTGTTACATACTCTTTGGAGTGCACGACGGACATGTTACGGAAATGATTTGTATGAATATTGTATTTATATAATAGTTCGGACTGTCTGTCGGTCGCTAATTGAAAACCTGAAGTTCGGTTTATTGTTTTTTAGGAAAGCTTTCCAAAATTTTGAGGAAAAAGGAAAGGAAGGAGTTGAAAATGTTTAATTTGAGTAGAGAATGATCATTGAATTGCACATGTTTACTTTAATCTATATATTAAAAAATACATCCTTAAATCCCTTGGTCACGCCATAACTTGATAACGACTTTACCGATTTATTTTTTTCAACTTACGAAATTAAAATATTAAGAAAAAAAAACAATAATTGATAGGTAGGTATGGTAGGTAGGTAGTTGACGGAAGCAAAACCGCGGGCACAGCTTGTATGTCATAAATTTAGCAGATTTTCGCGAATTACATGTGGTTATAACTTTTGAATATATTATTCAAAAGTGCGAATTACATGTGGTTATAACTTTTGAATATATTATACAAAAGTTCGAATTACATGTGGTTATAACTTTTGAATCACATCACATCACATCATCAGCCTATTAATATTCCCACTGCTGGGACACAGGCCTCCTCTTTGTGAGAGGGGATGGGCCGTAATCCACCACGCGGGCACAGTGCGGATTGGTGAATGTCACATGTCTTCGAATGTTGGTTCTAGGACATGCCGGTTTCCTCACGATGTTTTCCTACACCGTTTTTGAGAGCAGTGGTGATGAAATAATTTACACAAAGTACTAAAGCACCTGACTGGGTTCGAGCTCACGACTTTACAACTTGTAAGTCGCAGCCAATACCACTGGGCCACCACTGCTCTCCACTTTGAATATATTATTCAAAAGTTATAATTAACCACATGTAATTCACGAAAATCTGGTCAATTTATGACATACAAGCTGTGCCCACGGTTTCGTACGACTTGTACTTAGGTGGATTTTGTTCCACTTGCAGTTTGACACAAAACTCAATAATATTATTTTTTCAGGTTGAGATTGTACGGTATACTCAATTCAATGGTGATTTTCTTGAGACAAGAAATCGACAGAATGCAAAAAGTTATTGAACTAGTTAGAACTACATTAAAAGACTTACTACTTGCTATAGACGGAACTATTATAATGAATGAGGTAATAAATCATTCATTTCAGTTAAAAATATTGTTCAAAAATAATATTTCTGCGGAAACACTGCATGGTTGATTGTTGCAGGCTCTACGAGATTCGTTAGATAATATATATGACGCGAAGGTGCCAAATGTCTGGTTGAAAAGTTCGTGGTCATCGTCAACGATAGGCTTCTGGTTCACTGAGTTTTTGGCGAGAACCATTCAGTTTTCGACTTGGTGTTTCCAAGCAAGACCGAACTCTTTCTGGATGACCGGTTTTTTTAACCCTCAAGGTAACAACAATAAACAAGCAAATTATTTTAAGAATATGTATTTTGACTAGTTTTGCAAAAATGATGTTTTACTACATTTCAAGAGCTTGCTGAAACATTTCATACTAGCTGTTCCCCGCGGCTTAGCTCCCGTGGACCACCCCACAGAACCCGTTTCCGGGAATAAAAAATAGCCTATGTCACTCAGGAATAATGTAGCTTTTTTTTCAAATCGGTCCAGTAATTTCGGAGCCTATTCGGTACAAACAAACAAAAAAATCTTTCCTCTTTATAATGTTATATAGTATAGATAAGTGTGGAGCTCTTGAAGTAATGACTTTTCAATCAAGTTTATTAAATTCCTTTACGTACAAAATTAAACCGTGGCCAATATCTTGTTATACTAATTCCTTCTGGTTATTGAAGGTTTCTTGACAGCCATGCGTCAGGAAGTGACTCGGGCACACAAGGGCTGGGCACTAGACATGGTTGCGTTACACAACGATGTTACAAAATTTACATACGACGAAATTAAGGCTCCGCCGCCGGTAAGATAGTCTTTTAATTATACATACCAATAAGCCTACAAAACCTACAAAAAAAGCCTTATGATGAAATATCAAAGCCATTATTAGGTGCTGCTGCATTAATAAAGGCATTACGTTCGCCTCTGAGGGGTTATCATAACCTCTTATAGCAACGCTATTTCCATTGTGCGTAAGGGACAGATGTATATTACTTGTATTACGTCTGTCCCCTTTTCACAATCGCACCATGATAGTTTTGACAAGATTCATGGTGAGGCTCCTGTATGTTTGTGTGCATAAAGTATTATATAAAAAAAAATAAGAAGATGCGTTTTCCGTCCAGTAAAGCTAGAACTCTGTATCAAATCAAAGCACATACCACAAGTCATAGTTCAGTTACTTGTCAGTTTGAGTAAGTCTCTCATGAAATCAGTGTTTCTTTGCAAAATCAGGAAGGAGTGTACGTTCACGGAGTGTACTTGGACGGTGCGGGTTGGGATCGTCGCAACCTACGCCTGTGTGAGTCTACCATCAAAGTGGTGTACACCGTGATGCCGGTAATACACGTGTACGCGATAAACTCCACCGCGCCCAAGGATCCCAAACTCTACCTGGTACCTACTTTACTATAGATGCATATTAGATGGTAGTCATTAGTTAATACAGTGTGTAATACCTGTTACCGGACCCACCCTAAAGTCAAACGAATTTGAACCCTCTGACTGTAACATTAAGGGTTATTCAATTTGTATGAGTTTATCAGACTAGCGCTACTCGATGAACAAATACAATAAAAATAAAGATACGCAAATTTGAACTTTAAAACGTTAGCGTCAGGATATTTATAATTATAATATAATTAGTGTCATTGCTACTTATAGTTTTTTTTAAATATTATTAACAAGTATATCAGCAGCCTAATTGTGTAAGTGAAATCGGCAAGGCAAAGAGTTTGATCGTCATCAATCGACCAATCACATAGACGTAAATCCACACCGCGTCTTTCATCACGCATGTGCATTTTTTACCTTGACTTCAAAAAATTGCCAAAAATAAGGTCTTTGCCAATTTCTAAATCCTAATTTATAGTTTAATTATCACGTCTCAATTGAGTAATTATTTAAAATACAAAATAATCTATTTGTACGCGGAAAATGTTGGCATCAGAGAGATTGCTAGGAGAATGAATATAGCAGTAAGTGTATTTTTCTAATTTTTACTTCTTTTTTAGGGTTCCGTACCCAAAGGGTAAAATCGGGACCCTATTACTAAGACTCCACGGTCCGTCTGTCTGTCTGTCTATCCGTCTGTGACCAGGCTGTATCTCATGAACCCTGATAGCTAGGCAGTTGAAATTTTCACAGATGATGTATTTATGTTGCCGCTATAACAACAAATACTAAAAACAGAATAAAATAAATATTTAAGTGGGGCTCCTATACAACAAACGTGTTTTTTTTGCCGTTTTTGCGATACTGGTATGGAAGCCCTTCGTGCGCGGGTGCGACTCGCACTTGGTCGGTTTTTATACCTAGCTATTATTAAATTGATGAAATTAACAAGTCCATCATGTGACATAACATTATTTAATAGATTATCTACCCTATCGTTACGTGTTAAAGATCAAATTGGCATAACTGTCATCATCATCATCATCATTTCAGCCGAAAGACGTCCACTGCTGGACATAGGCTTCCCCTAGGCGTCGCCACATTGACCGATCCCGTGCGTCTCGCATCCAGCGCCTTCCCGCAACCTTAACCAGGTCAGCGGTCCACCTAGTGGGAGGCCTTTCAACGTATCGTCTTCCGGTTCGCCATCGCAATTCCAGAACTTTTCGGCCCCATCGGCCATCCGTTCTGCGAGCAATGTGCCCTGCCCACTGCCACTTAAGTTTGGCAATTCTTCGGGCTATGTCGGTAACTTTGGTTCTCCTGCGGATATCATCATTTCTGACGTGATTACGCAAGGAAATTCTAAGCATAGCCCTCTCCATTGCCCTTTGAGTGACTGTAAGGTTTCTGATAAGGCCCATTGTAAGTGACCACGTCTCAGAGCCATATGTCATCACTGGCAACACACATTGGTCATAGACTTTCGTCTTGAGACACTGTGGTAAGTTGGACGAGAAGATACCGCGCAACTTCCCGAACGCTGCCCAGCCGAGTCGGATTCGACGGTTGATCTCTTTCTCGAAGTTGGCCCTGCCCAATTGGTTTGTTTGTCCCAGGTAGTTATAGTCGCCGACAACATCGAGTGTAGAGTCTCCGACCTTGAAAGGAGTGGGTGTTACGCATGGGCATTCACCATGACCTTGGTTTTGTCCATGTTCATTTTGAGACCCACTCTTTCGGACTACTGAGGTCATCGAGCATTTTACTGAGGCTCTTCATGGTCTCAGCCATGACCACCATGTCGTCGGAAATCCGGCGGTGAGTGATGTACTCGCCATTAACGTTGATGCCAAGCCCTCTCCAATCCAGAACCTTGAAGACATCCTCCAGCGCAGCAGTGAACAGTTTTGGAGAAATGACGTCTCCCTGTCTCACGCCGCGCTGGAAAAGGATTGGTTACGAGGTCTGATCCTGAAAACGGACTAACATGGTGGTGTTTTTGTACAAACACTTCAACACCTCAATGTACCGGTAGTCGATTTGGCACCGTTGTAGAAACTGCAGTACAGCCCAAGTCTCGATCGAATCGAAGGCTTTCTCGTAGTCCACAAACGCTAAACAGAGAGGCAGGTTATACTATTCTGTATAAACTTTTTTTTTTTTTTTTTTGGGGTGGAAAATCCTCATTGGATGTCCTCCGCCCTGGGGAGGGCGGAGGGGTCTGTCAGACTCGTACTGACTAAAAACCACCCCGGTGTTCCATCTCACACATACGCTGGGGGTCGCGGGAACAACGATACTTCCGCAACCCCCAGCTAGTGCCGGCCCGCCACTGCGGGCCTCGATCTCGGGTTGGGGGGGAGTGAGGTGTTTGCACCCCCCGCAACGTCTAAGAGGGGCGCGCGTGGAACACTACGCGCCACCACCTCGGGTCCAGATGTGTGGGGGGCGAGGGACGTCCCCGAGTCCGTCGCCCTAGGACCCATTTAGGGGGGCCGGAAGAGGGCGTTGTCTGCCCTCCGCCGACGCCCGGCGCGTCTGCTGCGGATCGGGTTAGCGGATGAAATCTCCCTCTCCCTCTCCGCAGCCTCCTTCTGCGAGACGACTGTTTCGCAGAAGGATACCACCGCGTCCCAGGACTCCTCGCTGCCGACCATAGACTCGACTACGGCCGGCAGCGACAGGTCACTGGCCACTTCAGAGATGAGGGCACGGCGTGGCTCCTCCCAAGCGGCACACTCTGCCAGCGTATGCCGCGCCGTGTCCTCCCGGCAGTCGACGCAGTGGTGACACCGGGCGTCCGGCTCCCTGTTTATGCGACACAGGTACTTCCCGAAGCAACCATGCCCCGAGAGCACCTGCGTCACCCGAAACGACAGGGAGCCGTGCCTCCTCCCGAGCCAGCGCTCGAGCACTGGCCGGACCGCCTCGATGGTAACGAGGCCGGCGGTAGGGCGTGAAAGCCTGTCCCGCCATTCCGCCACCAGGACCTCGCGAAGCTGAGACTGACGCAACTCCATATGTCGCTGCATCAGCCCTTCGCCCCGCGCCCGCGCTTCCTCGCGCCACCGATACAGTGACGCGAGTACCTTCGCCTCAAGGTCCCAGGGCGGGGATCCGGCCAGTGCACAAGCCGCCTCGTAGGAGATCGTGCGATACCCCCTGATGACTCTGACGGCCATCGCTCTCTGCGGCTTTCGCAGAACAGCGATGCTGCCGGCCGTCAGGTCAGCCGCCCAGATCGGGGCCCCATACAGGGCCATCGATCGCACGATCCCCACGTAGCCCCACACGTAGCCACGAGCCGCAGCGTATGTATGTGGTCTACGGTGCTAATTCTCGGCATCCGGTTTGTTCGGTAGGCTGGAAATCGTCAAAGCTGCGCGCGAGACGATTCGTGATCACTCTTGAAAACTACTTGTAGACATGGCTAAGAAGTGAGATGGGCCTATAGTTCTTCAGCCGGGCATTGTCGCCCTTCTTGAAGAAGATTACCACCACATGCCCACGAGTACGACGGAATCAAACAGCTTCTGAAGGGCCTTAAGAACCGGTTTTCCACCCGCCTTCAGGAGTTCAGCCGTGATTCTGTCATCACCCGGCGCCTTGTTGTTTTTAAGCTGTTTCAGAGCCATCCTAATCTCGTACAGGCTGACGTCCGGAATATCTTCGGTATAGTGTCGGGTCAATCTAGCTCTTGGGTCGTTTGCTAGACTCGCAACGGGCTTGCTGATTGATGTGTACAACTGCCCATAGAATGTCTCGATCTCCCTCAGAAGCTCCAGTTTGGCGGATACGATTCTGCCATCGTCGGTCTTCAGTTTCGTGAGCCGGCTCTGCCTAATAGCCAGATCCCTTGAAAAAACCTTGGAGCCTTTATTTTGCTCAATCGCGTCTTTAATACGCTCGGTATTAAAGCGGCGGAGGTCTCTTTTCAAGGATTTAGAGATCTGTCTATTGAGCTGCCGGTATTTGCACGCCTCATCTGAAGACTGCAGGATCATCTCACGCCTCTCCTTCATAAGCTTGAGGGTATGATCAGAGAGCTTTTTTTTTCTATCTGTACGACGGGTCTTGAAAAACTTAGACCCAACCGTATGGACAGCTTCCACGAACCCGTCAGCATAGTTGTCCACGGAGCTCCCTAGGCACTCGAAACGATTCTGGAGTTCGAGCTGAAAGCTCTCGGGGTTTTGGACCTGGATCTTTGCTGGACGGAGCGTGGACTTCATCAGTCGAGATCTTTCAAGCTTAATATTAATGTTCAATGTGCCTCTTACCATGCGGTGATCGCTCCCGGTTTTTACCGAAATCATCACAGAGACATCATTCAACATTGGATTTTTTTTCTCTAATATTTGCCTACCTTGAACAAGACGTTTTGTTTCGTTAAACTCGTACGTATCGAATAACACTAATCTACTTCTAATTGCAGAAGGTTCAAATTCGTTTATGTTGTAGTGGGTCAGCTAACGGCAGGGTGGGTCAGGTAACAGCTATTACCGACTGTAAATCTGTGTAACAGTTTTTACTTGGGTTGTTGTCTTTTGCCAGTGTCCGATGTACAAGAAGCCGGTGCGTACTGGTTTGACGTTCATCACCCCGCTTTGGCTGCCAACCATCAAGAACACCGATCATTGGATTCTAAGAGGAGTCGCTATTTTATGCGACATTAAGTGAATTAAATGGCTCATTCTGTTAGCAAAACTTTAGATAAAATATTTTTGCGTTGTAACCGAGATTAGCGATTTGAGTTCGCGCCAGCTGTGGTAGGCCCAGTTATTTTAGTTGAAACTCATTCAACCTTAACCATTTCGTATCGTACATAACTTCCTATATCTTCTTATCTTTCACTGAATAGGAGCCGTAATACAAAGTGCCTATGCCGTCATGATGAAAATGGGATAGTGCTATTCATCCTGTATGGCTCCGTTTCTCTCTCACACCAGAATTGTGATGATTTTTAGACGTCATATAGTAAGGCGTCAAGTCAGCGGACACACATTTCTGCAATGACGCCGCGACGTAACCGCACGGAACGGCCTTTTTGTGAGTTTTCAACGATAACAGCGGTTCACTACCGCAGCGGGCGCACGCTCTTTAAGTTCTATAGCCAACGTAAATATGATTATATGTGTTGTTTTCCATAATTAAACGACGAAATAAAAACATGACTGTATTTTTAGGCACTGTGCACTTTCTAATAATGTGACCTAAACCTTAACTAAGTCATGGTGATTTAGTTAGAACCCCACATCCTCACTTATCTAATACGATATTACATTAATGTACGGAATTACGGCCAAAATCACAAAAAAAAAGGAGAAAAATACTAAGATAATTATGTACACAAAGCAAAGCACGGTTTGCAGAGCACACCAACATAGATGTTCGTGTGCGTAAAATCAACGGGTGTATTACTTCGCCTATTTATTAGTGTTTGCTTCACAACATATATGAAGTAAAGAATATGAAGCATAAATTTAACTATTTAACTAACTGGTCCCGTGGCATGAGTGTATAAGAATTCGGCTGGTAAATCAAATGTCTTAGGATCGAATCTCACCGCCGCCACCGACGTCAACTTTTTGCATTATTATTATTTATTTTTCGTTTTATTTTTATTTTTATGATTTACCTGATAATATGAACGTTATTGGAGAAAAGTATATTGAGGTAAAAAAAAATCTTGGACGATTAACCAGCTTTGCAAAAGTCGCGCGCGATTCACAGCGCAGTTATCATGCACGAAGTAATTGCATGCATGTGTTTTTGCGGATTTATCGATGCGCACAGTTGGTAGCACTTAGTTATGTAAAACGTCCAAGTAACCTTCACTGGTATTGGGAAACCAACTGCACTAATTCACCGGGATCTATTGATGACATCCATCCGCAATATCCCAACGTAATGCGGGCACTAGACCTGCATTGTATCCAATAAAGGGCTCACCATCTTTTCACCACAATACTTTGCGACCGTCCTGACATTTGTTTGACTTAACATTTTTCATCGCTAAATATAATTGCACCAATCGAAATCCTAATGTTCTATCGCGAAGCGTACCCGGTTTTGCATGTGAATATCTGACAGTAAAATGTTCTTGTTTTCTTGGCTGGCCTACGACATTTCAAACTAGCTGCACGCTTAAGAGTCCCTATAAGTTTCACGAGCCAAAAACAGAAAACAGCTTCTTTTACAGCGAACATTTCTCAATAACTACAAGATATATGATAAAAAATATAATGACAAAAATAATAACCAAATCCATCGTCTAAAAGCCCTTGAGCGAAACTGAATACCACGCGCGAGCGCAACGGTTTATAAGGCAATATTTAGACAATTTATTAAAATAAAATAAGTACTCAAAATTAAATATAAAAATTGGATTCGATTGATAACACCTCAATTTTCAAATTATTTTCCAGTTATGTTTATATTCAACATATTCTTACACGTAGGCGACGCTTTCGCGCATGATAAAATTGCATTTTTTCCGCGTGGACAATTTTTTTTTAAAGTACAATTACAATAAAATTTAAAAAAAAAAATGGTGGCTCACTAGTATACTATATGCCTAGTCCACACCATTTTTTGCAGATTGTTATTTGCCACCAGTAAGCTGAAAAAGCAATTAAAAACGTGTGTTAGGCATTTATTTCATCTAATTTAAATTGAGCAGTTATCAAAAATATGTAATGTACATTTACTAGATAACTATGTGACGCAAAAAGTTGCATTAAAAGGTTTATCATATATCTTGTAGTAATTTTTAATTAATAGATTTATCATACATCTTGTAGTTTATTTGCCCTGAAAAATTAGCTTATATCTGTTTTTAGCTCGTGAAACTTGTAGGGACTCTTAATGTCATGTCATGTTTAGTCGCTGTGGAACGAGTAGTTTACTAGTGAGGAAGGACTCAGCCATATGCCAAGCAACTATATCACGGTGCCGCGCTTTGGCATCTGTGTATGCAAATCCAGCCTTTGGTACCGGTCGGCGAGGATCAATGCTTCCCGTATCTGCATAACGATGTACCCAATTGTAATTGCACAGTTCTTCTCTGTGAACAATAATAAAATATTGTTACAAAAACAGCAATCAATAACATGTGGATTACTTAAAAATATTAAACTTCTAAACATTAACAAAAAATTGTTACTCACGATGGCGATATCATTAAACGCCTCGCAATTTCACTAATTGAAACGTTTTGCTCATGCAATAGTACATTATGGTACAAGTGCGTAATGTTGGTGATTACCGCTGAGGCGCCATTGAGACCCGAGCCTTTAGGTGAGGGTCTTAAGAGAGCCGAGGACGGTAATCATCAATACACACGTGTATCATACGACGTTTTTCAACACACTTGTGAAGAAAATAATACTAAAAAATCATTTTCAACAGTGAAAACGAGTAGTGAAAAATTTTTCGCAATGGCGGGGTAAATTAATCAGTTTTCCTATGCGCGCGCATCTAACAATCGCGATCGGCCATAGACTAAAACAATGAGGTTACTTTCTTTTTTTAGCTTTTCGCGGATAGCGTTTTAGCCATGTACAAAATGGGGAATTACAAGTTTTCTTTATTGCAGAGAAACAAAAGTTATTTTTGAGGGCAAGTTTTATTTATTAAACACGTACAAGTTGAAATTATCTAGTTGAATACGAAGTTGCATGAAATGAGCAAGCAGTATGATAGGCTCTAGCATTTTGCTGAATTGTTTGACTAGAAGCTATGCCACATTTTATGTATTTAATGGATATCATGGAAATAGTAATTACTACACATATCATGTTATGGATATAGTAAGTACTACTTCCATGACAGGAATAGAAAGGGATTAATGTCGAATGGGACACTTTTAATTAATTAACAGTGTTACATTTTATTATATTGAAAATACTTCAATTTTAACTGGATTAGAATTAATTTCTTATTTTATTAATTTTCATTGGATTGATTTGTGACACTTTTAAAATTAGTTTAATTTAAAAGTATTTAAAATGAAGGCAGGAAACCATTTAAAAAAAAACTATAACTCACTTGTGAATAATAGCAATGAAAAAGTCACAGTTTGATTACAGGTATCATTATATGCCTAATTGCGGTGAAATTAGAGCCACTTTATGAGCAAGTGTGTTGAAAAATAATTATCTCAATTTCTTGACATAAGTGTAGTTAAGTGATTCACAAATAAAAGCATTTCTCAAAACTTGCAGGGTATAATGTTTAAAAACATAACGAAAGCCCGATAGTCAATAGCATTATGACGATAAATAACTACTAACTTATGCATGATTTGTCATTTTTTGAGGGTAGACAATTAATATATTCCTACCCAAATATAAAGGAGACTTGCTAATAGTTTAGCAATGAATTGAACAAACAAACTTAAAATATTTTATTAAACATACAAAAACATTGAGCTGTTGGCAGTCGGGTTCGATTTTACGGCACCGGCGCGTAATATATTATATACCGCACGCTCGACTAATGCGCCACGGAGACGAATGTTACACTAGCTGAATCTATGCTTCTTATTCCCAGCAACATTAAAGTGACAAGAAACTGCAAGTGTTTGCGTGCACAACGGATTATTATGAAGCAAGCACTAATAAATGTTGGCAACACCGATACTACGGCGCGAAACTGCTGTCAACTGGCGGCAGAATATTTGAAAATCACGGCCGTTGACGTCTACAGAAGTTATATAAGGGCTGTGCACTAGCGCAGCGCTCTCTTTCTCGGACTGACGAACGGCTGAATAACATCTTCCTAATTGCATTTTGATAATTGTAAACTTGTTCATATAAATATAGTATAGTTGTGATTTACTTCTGAATTTTATTTTGATTATCATTGCCATAGTAGAAAATAATTAGCTTATTAGTCTTTGCTAACATCAGAAATAGGATATAAACTTCACGCCATGGGTAAGCGAGCTAGTAAACGTGCAAGGCGAAAACGTACTCGCTCCCGCTCATCTTCAAGCTCCAGCACAAGCGCACGGACACCATCTCCGCCACCAAGACTGAAAGACAAGGTATCACATAGTTATACCGAAACTGTGAGTAATTCAAATACTATTGCTTTGAACAACTTTATACCTGATTTTGATCCACTAAAAGATGATATCGATACCTGGCTTAGCATTATTCGATCTTATGCAAATACTTTTTCATGGTCGGATAAAATGATTCGCTATCAAGCTTTAAATAAACTAAAAGGGTCTGCTAAAGTTTGGTATGATTCGTTACTACGTACAGAAAGGCAGTGGCCTATGTGGAAATGGGACGATTGGCGGTTAAAATTGTCGGGTAGTTTCCAAATACGTAGAAATATGTTTGACCTTTTAAAAGAAATCATAGATAAAAAACCGATTGATAATCAATCCCTGTATGAATTTTATTTCGAGCAAAAATGCAGAATAGACCGTTTGTGTTTAAATTTTTCAGAACAAGACATAATTTCAATTATAGTAGGAAACATAGGTGATAATAATATTGGTGCATCTATTGAAGCTAGTAACTTTAAATCAAGTGATGATTTAGCTAGTTATTTACATAGTCGAATTTACAAGAAAAATGTAAAACCAGAAAATAGTTCACGTGACGTACCGATTAAATCAGGATCTCTTAGTCAATCAACATCCATAAACCGAACAACCGTATCCACTAATTCAGCCATTTCAAATCAACCTACTTCTTCTAATGCTGGTCAAGATGGTAGCCGTAAAATAATTAAATGTTACAATTGTGGCGGTAATCATAAAAAAAACCAATGCGATACAAATAAGTGTGACTACTGTGGGAAAAGAGGGCACACAGAATCGATTTGTTATCATAAGAGAGACGCGACAAAATCTATAGTGAAACCCGAACAACAAGAAACAAAATTCGTTTCTACAAACCCACGTAATAAGTTTATTAAAAAGATTAACATATTTAATCATGATTACGAAGCGTTTATTGACACGGGTAGTAGTTGCTCATTAATATTAGAGTCTTTAGCTAATGAACTTTCTATGCCTTATATCGAACTACCCTCACCCGTTATATTACAAGGTTTTTCAAAACAAAATTATAAATACGTGACTAAAAAGGTTACTGTTAATTTAACTTTAGATTCTGTGGTTTTGAAAGATATAGATATGTATATTTTTAACCGACTTTCGAAAAAGGAGGAGGTTCTATGTTCGACTTCTTGTATGTTTTTTTTTTTTTTTTTTTTTTTTTATGTATGTTCACCGATATTTCCGTCAATTGTGGACCGATTTTGAAAATTCTTTTTTTGTTTGATAGAGTATGTTCCGAAATTGGTCCCATTTTAATTTGGTGAAGATCTGATGAAGAACTTCGAAGATATACAACAGAACTCTTCAATAAATAACGGCAAATCTCTCGGGACTGCTGCAATCGCATGTCTGTTTATTGTTTATACCATTTCATAACATAACATCACGCCAATACGCTCTTAAGGGGTAAGCAGATCTCTCATTTGATCGATTTTGTTCAAGTTTCATGATATTCGGGTAATCTATTTTGGCGTTATAGGAAACTTACTAAACAACTTGCCTATTAGTTAGGTACAACTAAAAAGTGAAAAATAAAAAAACTTTTTTACAAAAAAATACTACCGACTTCCAAATAAGAAAACTACAAAGTGAAAAATAACTTTATTTTTGGAAGTCGGTGTCCATAACGCAAAAAAATGGTACCTACGAAAGACACCGACTTCCAAAAATAAAGTTATTTTTCACTTTGTAGTTTTCTTATTTGGAAGTCGGTAGTATTTTTTTGTAAAAAAGTTTTTTTTAGATGATATGGTTGGGTGCGATATACTGATTGGCAGAAATGTTACTGAGCGGTCTGATTTAGTATACTCGCGTATAGGCGACGAACTTAAATTTCAATACGCTAGTGAATTTAAAGAATTTTGCAACAATATAGCCGCCTTAGACTTAGACGCAAGTACAAATAAAAGTGAATTATTAGCTTTATTTAACCGATACAGTGATTGTGTTGCTACCGATATAAAAAAACTCGGGAAAGTTAGTAACTACGAAATGACAATCAATTTATCAAGCTCGCAGCCAGTTCAATGCAGACCCTATCGAACCTCGTACACGGATAGGCAGATAATAAGAGATATTGTTAAAGAATTACTCGAGAGTAAAATTATCCGCGATAGTAACTCACCGTACGCCAGTCCAGCCTTGTTAGTAGACAAGAAAAATGGCGAAAAAAGGCTCTGCATTGACTATAGGGCATTAAATAAAGTAACAATCAAAGATAAATATCCTATGCCACGAATTGAAGACTTATTAGATAGGCTTCAAGGGCATAAATGCTTCACTAGTTTAGACCTAAAAAGTGGGTATTACCAGATTTGTTTACATAAAGATTCGGTAGAGAAGACTGCATTCATAACAGAAGACGGACATTATGAATTTTTAAGGCTTCCATTCGGTTTGGCAAATGCTCCGTCTTGTTTTCAAAATATGATGAACAAGACTCTTGGTAATTTAAGATTTAGCAACGTTATTGTTTATTTAGATGACGTTTATTTGGTAACAGAGACAATAGCAGAAAATATTGAGTTATTGGAACATGTGTTACAGATATTTAGAACAAAAGGTTTAACCTTAAATCTAAAAAAATGTCATTTCTTTAAACACGAAATCGAGTTCTTAGGGTATAAAATAAAACCAGGTTTCATTATGCCAAATGATTCAAAACTGGAAGCGGTTAAGAGTTTTCCGATACCCAAAACGGTTCATCAACTTCGACAGTTCTTAGGATTAATTAGTTATTTCCGTAAATTCATACGAAATTGTGCAATTTTATCAGCTCCCCTTACGAAATTATTGAAAAAAGATACCGTCTGGGTTTGGGACGATATACAAAATAGGGCATTTCATGTTTTAAGAGATAAATTAACATCTCAAAATATTTTAGCTATTTTCGACCCTAATAAGGATAAAGTATTGTATACAGACGCAAGTAGGGATGGTATTGCTGGTATATTGACTCAGATAGATGATGAAGGCGAAAAGGTAGTACATTATTATAGTAGACAAACGAAGGCCAATGAAAAAAAATATCATTCTTTTGAACTAGAACTTCTAGCCGTCATTTGCTCTCTTCAAAAATTTCGTTTATATTTATTAGGTAAGCAATTTAAAATAATTACAGACTGTAGTGCGGTTAGGTACGCGTTAACCAAAAAGGATATTATTCCGCGGATAGCTCGTTGGGTTCTTTCTACTCAAGAATTCACATTCGACATAATTCATAGGGAAGGTTCCCGGATGCAGCATGTGGACACTTTGAGTCGAAATCCAGTACCATCCGGAGAAAAATCGGAATCTGAAATTATTATGTCAATCACGGAGGCAGATTGGTTGCTGTCAGTACAGATACAGGACTCGGAGATAGCTAAAATTAGGGATGTTCTAGAATCAGGAGAGGCCGATATAAATACAGATATTTTTAACAATTACGAACTTTTAGGAGGAAAGGTTTATAGGAGAACTAGTCAGGGTCGTAGATGGGTTGTGCCAAAAAAATGTATTTGGCAGATCATAAGATGCAATCACGATGATTTGGGTCATTTTTCTGTAGACAAGTGTGTTGAAAGAATACGTACCCGATATTGGTTTTCACGGATGCGTAATATTGTAAAAAAATATATAAAAAATTGCTTAAATTGTATATACTTTAAAAATAAAGGAGGTCCAAAAGAAGGACAGCTATATCCCTTGCCTAAATATGCACAACCCTTCCACACTCTACATTTAGATCACTTGGGACCATTCGTAACAACTAAAAACAAAAATAAATATTTATTAGTAATTGTAGACTCATTCACAAAATTTGTATTTATATCTGCAGTACGGAAAACCAATACGGCTGGTGTTATTAAGGAATTAGAATGTGTTTCTAAAATATTTGGCAATCCTAGGAGAATAATTAGTGATGCGGGATCTTGTTTCACTTCTAGTAAATTTACCCAATATTGTGCGAATAAAAATATTAGGTTACATATTGTAGCCACAGGTGTACCTCGTGCTAACGGACAAGTAGAAAGATTTAACAAAACCATTTTAGAGGCCTTGAAAACCATGGGTGCTGACACCACCGATGATAGGTGGGATCAGTGTATCAAGGCATTACAACAAGGGCTTAATAGTACTATTCATAAAAGTATTCAAGCCGTTCCTAGTGAAGTAATGTTCGGGTATAGATTACGAACAGATAGTGACAGCTTTGCCCCAGATCTTGATAGCGAAGCATTGGTAGACGTGTCAAAGTTGCGCGAAAGAGTAGACGAAAATGTTAAGACTAGTGCAGGAGATCAAAAGAAGAGATTTGATAAAACTAGGATCAAAGCCACGCGGTATATAGAAGGGGACTTGGTATTGGTCAAAATACAGAGTCAAAGTAATGATGGTCAAAGCCGAAAACTATTACCAACATTCAAGGGTCCATTCCAAATTAAGAAAATCCTAGATAATGATAGATATGAAATATCAGATTTAAGAGGTAGTCAAAGAAGCTCTAAAATGTATAATGGCGTAGCTGCGGCAGAAAATATCAAACCGTGGATAAATATTGAAAATTGGAGCACAGAATAAAATAAAAAAAAAACCGTGTTGGCAAGGTATTGTTTTAATTATAATTATTATTACTTTATACAACTGTTTTAATGAAGTAACATTATTTTCATCTGTACATAATGAATACATCAGATTCTTCTATAAATCTAAAGTAATATCAAGAGAAACTAATTTCCCATTTTATTTAGCGAGCCTAGATTGTATACTGTACCCATTAATATTTATAAGTATTGCACATTATGTCAAAATGTATTGTATTGCTTTGTGTAAAATTCGAGATCAACTTGGTACGCTTGAGTGGGCGAAATGCTCTTCGAGTGCAGGTGATCTGAAGTTAAAACCTGGTGACCTAAGTGTGGCAAAAGCCCTTTAGGTGAAGGAAATGGCATTTCAATACATGAGTAATAAGTGTGCAATATGTTTTCAGTCTACCAAGAATGCTTTATTTGTTTGTCAAATGCTTTAACATGTGTCAATTTACATTTCAGTATCCTATCCAGACTCGTGGGGTGCCTGGGGCAGGCACCTTGCAGCATGGCCGTGTTGGCAACACCGATACTACGGCGCGAAACTGCTGTCAACTGGCGGCAGAATATTTGAAAATCACGGCCGTTGACGTCTACAGAAGTTATATAAGGGCTGTGCACTAGCGCAGCGCTCTCTTTCTCGGACTGACGAACGGCTGAATAACATCTTCCTAATTGCATTTTGATAACTGTAAACTTGTTCATATAAATATAGTATAGTTGTGATTTACTTCTGAATTTTATATTGATTATCATTGCCATAGTAGAAAATAATTAGCTTATTAGTCTTTGCTAACATAAATAGAAGTATTACACCCGTTGATATTACGCACACTAACATCTATAATGGTGTGCCCTGCAAACCTATCTGATTTGCTGTGTGTACATGAATTCCCTGAAGTGTTAGGTAGAGATTTGGTTACCTACTTATAATACCTACACCCAATTTACCAAGGAAAAGGTTGACTAAATCCGGACTACATAGTGCGTTTTTAAACGTTTTCAGGAAGTATTCTAATGTAAGTATATTATGTTTAAATACAGTGTAAACGGTAATTAGGTGCATTCCATGAAACAGGGTGTTTTAGAGCAAATTTGCAAAGAGTTTTTTTTTTGGCTGGCGGATTCCTTTAAAAGGCGCCTGGACTTTTGGCGAAAAACCCTAGGAGTGTGGCATTTTTACCTCACTAAAACAATTCCGGTCATCAGCGTCAGCACGTAGAAGGGCCCCGTGACTTCTCAAAAGACCACCCCAGAACACCCTCTGTGTAACGCCTGTTATAGCACTTCCCTGGGGAGACAGCAAAAAAAATTCTTTTGCTCTCTAAATGACGTATTACGGTTTTGACGCACCTACGGTTGCATGGTTCAGCAGTTATTTGGGTAATCGTAGACAACTGGTTGAAATTCGAGATGCCAATGTATCTAGTATTCTGTCTAATATGACTCCAGTGGTAAAGGGTGTTCCACAGGGATCTATATTGGGTCCTCCTTTGTTTATTTTGTATAGTGCAGATATTATTAAGGTTATAAAAAAATCTAAATTTCATATTTATGCTGATGGTATCCAATTATACATTTTTGAATACCATCAGCATATTTAGCAATTATACATTTGAGGAGCTCGTGGCTAAATAATAACAGCCGCACGGGTCGATCATCAAGGTTAAGCAACGCTTGACGAGGTCGGTCCGTGGATGGGTGACCATTTCAACATACCGAGTTTCCTCCGTGCCTCGGAAAGCACGTTAAGCCGTTGGTCCCGGCTGTTATTTGAAGATCTTTGGCAGTCGTTACGGGTAGTCAGAAGCTTGAGATCTGACACCAGTCTTGCCAAGGGGTACCGTGTTACCCAGTTACCGGGTTGTGGAGGTCAGATAGGCAGTCGCTCCATGTAAAACACTGGTACTTAGCTGAATCCGGTAAGACTGGAAGCCGACCCCAATATAGTTGGGAAAAGGCTAGGAAGATGATGATTCAATTATACATTTCTTTTAAACCGGAAGACTACGTGACCGCAGTTAAATTATTAAACAAAGATCTGGGGACAGGATTGTAGACTGGTCGAAACAAAACTCCCTGTTACTCAACACAGTTAAAACTAAATTTATGATTTTTGGTGCAAGAAGTCAACTCAATACTATAAACAGTGGTCTTGCTAACGTAATCGTAATGGGCCAAAGTATTGATCGTGTTTATGAGGCGAGAAATCTGGGTTTGATCATGGACCAGGAACTACGTTTTGAGGTGTACATCAGAATCGCGGGTGTACTTTTCAGATTTCCCTAAATTTATTGCAGTTATTTGGTACCTTCTGTGTACCTTAACGTACCTCTCCTGAAAATCTGTGTACCTACACCCGTAAAATAATATTTTAAAAATTAGGTACACCCGCCATCCTGATGTCAGAACCGCGGGTGTACTGCTAACCAGTATATGTAGCTGAGTGCGCTGTATAAGTAAATTTGGTACCTCTTGTGTACCTGCAGAAACACGTATTTAATAAACAAAATACTGTAAGGTTGCTGCGAAAAGTAAAAAACCGATTTTCTTTCTTTGATGTTATTACTATTTTATAATACTTGACTACTACTACATGATTATAATCTCCTGGTACTTAAGTTAGTCTTAACTGGTAAGTAATATTTGCGAGGGTGGCATCATTACCAGTTAAGACTTACTTAAGTACCAGGAGATTATAATCATGAGGAAGTATTATAAAATAGTAACAACGTCAAAGAAAGAAAATCGGTTTTTTATTTTTCGCAGCAACCTTACAGTATTTTGTTTATTAAATACGTGTTTCTGCAGGTACACAATAGGTACCAAACTTACTTATACAGCGCACTTAGCTACATTTACTGGTTAGCAGTACACCCGCGGTTCTGACATCAGGATGGCGGGTGTACCTAATTTTTAAAACATAATTTTACGGGTGAAGGTACATAGATTTTCAGGAGAGGTACGTATAGGTACACAGAAGGTACCAAATAACTGCAATAAATTTAGGCAAATCTGAAAAGTACACCCGCGATTCTGATGTACACGTTTTGAGGCTTATACTGTAAACTGTGTAAAAACTGCTTCTACCGCCTAAAAGTGTTATTCACTTTGATTTGGAGCACAAATAGTTATAACCTTGACTCAGACTATACAAAATAAACCAGCAGCTTCTTCTCATCGCCAGAGCTTTTTTACATATTGAAAGAAAACTATGGTGTCTTTGGTCTTGGTACGATACGTAGCAACAGGATTAGTGGAGCTAAAAAGATTTTACCGGATGAAAAGTAGATGTAAAAAAAGAGGGGTAGGTACATATTTACAATTAGTTGTTTGTGATGCAAACAAATTAGTTATTGTACGCTGGAATGATCATAAACCTGTAATTCTTATAAGCTCATTTATTGGATCTGAACCAGTACAAAAACTAAAAAGATCAGAAACAAAAAATAGATGTTGATTGTCCGCAAATTGTTTGCGAGTACAATAAACATATACATACATATATGTAGACCTGGCTGATATGTTCTTCTTCTTTCGTTTGAGGTGTGGCCACCTCTGGTGTCAGAGTTAATTAAGCCGCTGATATGTTGATTATATTATATAAAGTTCCGTTTAAAACTAGAGGATGGTACTTATGAATATTTAGTCAGTTACTAGATATATGTATAAATAATGCTTGGCTATTGAGATTTACTTAAGTTTAACAAAGAAAAACATATCTAAACCTGAAAATAAATGCATGAATGTAAAATTATAAACCCAAGATCATCCAGGCCTACAAGCCCCATCCGATTCGATAATACAGGAAATTATCCCAGCACAAAAGACATGGGGCGATGCAAGTTTTGCAAAAACAAACAACTGTGTATTGTTTAAAGTGCAATATGCGACTTTTTTTTTTACGGGCAAAATCCTTGCAATTGTTTTTTATTTTTTTTTAATAAATAATTTGATTTATTGATATACATGGTGTTTTTATTTTACCTGTTTAAATGACACTAATTTGACAATGATTAGCATAGTGAACATTACAAATAACTTGTTGTTCTCAACGTATTTCGCAGTGTTCACTGTGATGAACATTGATTGCCTGAATATTTGTAAATAAAATTTTTACAATGCATGTCCTCGAAAATAGCGTTTTCCAAGCAGCCAAACTGTGCGGCAAGTGTCACTTTTTTACTAGTGCTTTTTACTTTCCTGTACTTTTTAATTTTTAACTCCAACGTCAGCCCGCCGCATAGTTTTTATTATTTGAGAAAAGTTTAAAAAATTTGTTAAGTACAGAATATCATTCATATAAAAGGTAAAACAAAACTAATACTTCATATAAGGCGTTTTTAATTACTCTAGATTTATATTTTGATCAATAAATTAATTTTAAATATTCATTAAATATGTTTAGCAGAATGAATATTTTGCTTGTGCCTTTTTGCGTTACGACGTGACAGCTATTTGCACATGCGCAGTAGATATGCCCGAGGAACTATGAACTATTAGTTAATCTGTAGATATGCTAAGCGCCCATAGATATAGGAAAACTCTAGATTTAGCCCTAAAATGAGCTTGATTGATAGAGCGAGATAGCTAATTGGCAGCCCCATGTAAATAATAAGGACAAAAGATTATTTTTTGTCTTTGTCACCATGGCCGGGTTTTGTTGCTTGGCACACTCTAATGTCATGACCTGTGTGCCAAACTTACTCGGTCGTGTTTGTTTTTTTTTGTGAAATCGTGGTATAAAGTGTTTATTGAGGCAAGAAATTGGATTATTTAAAGATAATAAGTGTCAGTGCGATGGTGGGTTGTAGTGTTCTAGGCTGTAAAAGCCGAAGTGAGCGAAAACTTGATGGAATAACATTTCACTCGTAAGTTGACGAAATGATCTTTCCTTTAGTTTTAAATCGCTATATGATGATCAATTATGATGTTTTATAGTGATATTCAATGATTTTAGTTTAGAAAATTCAGATTTAATACGTGTTTTCAAAAGCTCCCAGCTGGGAATAAACTGCCATGGCCTACCTGGAAATCCCTAAATAGGCTGCGAAGCCAAGTTGGCCGCTGTAGGTACAACCTGGTCAGATGGGGGTACTCCGATCAGCCACAATGTGACTGTGGAACCACACCGCAAACGATGCCCCATCTTTTGTCCTGCTCTATGTGCACAAACACCTGCACCATGAGGGACCTGTGCGAGGCCAACGCTAGGGCTGTGGACGTGGCTGAGTTCTGGTCGAAGCACAACATCTAAACTAAAATTTAAAAATGGAATCATCGACACGATGAAGAAGAAGAATAACTTAAAATAAAATAACCTTAAATTATGAAAGGTTCAGTTGCTATTGTATGAATTTAATTTTATCCAACTAGACATATTTATTTTTCGTCATACATACATAGGTCTGTTAACTTCATTAAGTACCTTTCTTTACTAAGCTGTAGCTTATTTTGTTTATTACCCAATAAGATATCTAGTGTAGTATGCTAATAAACTGTATTTTACATTTTAGGTTTCCGACTAATAATGAAATTTAATAATAAAGAAATGGCTGGATGCTACTGGAAGAGAAAATTGGAACCAAACAAAAAATTGTAGAATTTGTTCAATTCATTTTGATGACGATTCATTTCTCTTTAAAAAGAAATGTGTACAATTAAAACCACATTCAGTGCCTAAAAATATATACATGTAATTATTGATGTATTTACTTAGGTATGATTCTCACCCCCTCTTTTATTGGGTATTTTTTATTACATACATACGTTCACCTCCGTATCCCAAATGGGGTAGACAGAGTCTCACAAACATAGTGTTGTTACGAATGAGGAGTACTAGATGACTAAAATAAATATAAACAATGAATCACAACTATTGCTACCTGATCGCCGTCGATAAAACTTTTAGAAGATTTAAGTGAATTTTGTTGAATTTTAATTTCTTACTTTTTTAACTGATCATTTAATGTAAATTTCATTGTTCTGTCAACAAAAATATTAAAAAGGCAATTCCAGCAGCGGCAGACGGAAGGTCTGTTCTAATGTCTTACATGTATACTGTGTTACTGTCTAATTTCTTACATTTTTACAATAAGAATTATTATGTAAGTATTTATTAGTAAGGCTACATCCTACAATCGGCGACAGATTGTTTTTTGTAGGAGAAAAATGGAACGTACTGATTGCAATAGTGTAATGCAACGTCCTACAAAAAGTCGGTTAGAAATAAAAATAACGAAAAAGTCGATTATCACCCTACGACATGTCTGTTGTGTTTATTTGTTCTGTAAAATATTATAGTATAGAAGTGTAGATAACGTTAATAGTTATATATAAGATATAAAGATATAATCTATTAGATATAAGTGATTATTGTCGTCATCAAGTATTGTATGTATATTATTTAAGAGCCCGCTGGGTCGGCGGAGGTCGTGTTGTTTTAAATTTATGATGAACAAAGCAAATAAAAATTGTTTTATTTTTTTCAAGTGTCGTATTTATTTCATCACCTGCATCATGCTAGTCGATGAATGTTCACTCGTAAAACTATACAAATGCCATCGTGAAAAAAGAGACAAAACATATTTTAACTAAAATAGGTATAATATATCCTCTTGTGTTTATTCGTAAATCGTAATCACACATTTATTCAATATATTTTTACCTCTGTTTGGGGAAAATTTCCAACGCGGTAACACCAGACATAACTATTGTTGTTTCATGTGCGGCCACGCCATGGCCCAATCTAGAGTTCTCCTATATCTATGTAAGCGCCCTTGAATAAGCGCCATTTTATGAATTTCTTGCTTGGTTCAGATATATTTTTTTATTTCCTCACACAATGCATAGTAAAATGTTGTATGATACACGTGCGTAAGATGATTTCAGACTCGTGTCGATTTATCCACTCACTCGCTTCGCTCGTGGATAAAAATACCACTCATTGGAAATCATCTACTTTCCGCACTTGTAGCATAAATAACTATTTTTTGCCTATTTTTCTGAGTTGTATATAACCATAGGACTTCAGAAATATATCTTATTTCATAAAATTAAACAACGCGGATCTTTGCCAATTTAAGGGTTATGGGATGCCTCAGTTGATTGATCGTGGGTACAGTACGACCTATGAGTCGTGGCCCGTCAGAAGTTAGCACCAAGTGGTTGCGCAGAACATACTTTACGAACCAAATGGCTGTGTTCTTCACAAGTGTACCTTCATGAGCGAAAGTTCGCAAAGCCTATGTTCACTATGTGTGTAGTCATACCTACAAATCAACGAATCATCGGAATGATACCAACGAATCATCGGTCGTACTGTAGCTTCCCCAAGACCGGAAGGTTCCGTGTGAGAGGAAATCCGAGCCAAAGAGGTGTGGTCCCGCGCACGGCACAAACACGGGACACGGGAGGTCATTACAATCCATCATATTGCTCTTGTTCAATGGTGGACACCCAGGGTCAGGACTTCGTCACCCCTGGATTAATTCGCCCGGTGATTTCTATTACGTGTCATTCTTATGGAATTAGACCGAGTGGCAACCTCGACAAGAAACACCACCAGACTTGCCTTGAGGATCTAAACGACCGTAGCGCTCTCCATCAAGACCACACCACCTTGCCACCTCTGAGAGAGAAAGCAAGGCAGGTCTGTGTCTACGCTACCCAGCAAGGAAATCCTGTCGTAGTGCAATCACACAAGATGAATTTGAATCTGTTAACTTGAGATGCATATTGGATTGTTTTCGAAGTATCGAACTGATAAAAAGTTGAGGAGCTACGAAGGACTAGATGCACATCCATTCACACTTAGGTTACCCGAATTGATTAATTCAGTCATTAAATTATTATAGATTTCTGCGACCAAAACCACCCCCAGACTGGATATTCACATCAACGCGGTTGCGCAGTAGCTCGGGCTAGAAGACGTTAGCTGTGCCAAAGTATATATTACAATATAATATACTTTATTGTAATCAAAATCTTATAAAAGCATTTAAAAAACATGTTTTATCTATACTAATAATATTGTTTGCACCGAATAGGCTCTGAAACTACTGGACCGATTTTAAAAATTCTTTTACCAATAGAAAGCTACATTATTCCTGAGTGACATAGGCAATTTTTTAATCCCGAAATCGGGTCCTGGGTTGGTCCACGGGAGCGAAGCCGCGGGGAACAGCTAGTAACGAAATAAATCTACTAAGAAACATAGTTAATATTTATTTACCGAGTTATTAAATCAATCTGCCTGGCCTTGCCCATCCCGACTGATCTTTGGGTCTGGGGGTGGGTATTGCCAGGCAACCCTGCAGTAATCTATTCTACTACCAAGACAAATTTATCAATATCAAGTTTAATAAAAAAAAAACAAAGAATTCTATTACTATTGTGTCGACCTGGCAGGAAATAATAATTCTAAATTGTTGTTCAAATTTGCATTTAAAACTGACAATTTCTTTTATGTCAATTTGTACCATACGTTGAGTTGTAGTTGACTTGTGTGAAAGGTATATCTTGAAAAATAATAATATTGTTTTACTGTGAGGTGAAAAAAGGGTTTTTTCATAACAATGGAGAACGAACCTGGAGGTGGAGAGCCACCACCAGCAGCTCAAGCGGCGGAAGGTGAGCCTGGCGAGTCGCAACCTACCGCAGAATCGGTTGAATCAATAGAGGAACCGGAGGAACTGTCTTCTAATATGGCTGCAAAGGCGATTTCATCAATCCGCAGATTGTCATTCAGCGATGGGGAACCCGTCGAGATCGACAAAAGAGCTCTGGAAGCTATACTTGACGTCAGTTCTCGTTTAGCGGACATTCAAATGAGGAGCAAAATGTCTATGAGCGCTTTGACACAAGGTCATGAAACTTATAAAGACAAGCAAGTAAATAAACGAAATAATTAGAATTTATTGTTTCATTTGTAGCTATTCAAAGGTATGAATAAAACTGTTTTGTTTGTAGGCCAAAGCTAAAGAAGCTCGTAATAATCGTGTGGGTGGTCTCAAGCAACAACACAGATACTTACTAGAAAATTGTGCAACAATTTTGAATAAACCAGTTGAATACATATTGGTAAGTTATACGTGATTGAAGCATACACTAACACCTGGGTTCTGAGTTGGGCATTTGGATTTAAACAGATTTGACCCAGTCAGCAATAGGTTTTAGCAAACGGTTGATCTCAACCGATTGCTAAACTGGGTGTCGTCCTCCTATCTTTTCTACAAGTTGCCAAAATTCAATATTCTTATGGAAACGAAGCCTGTTTTTGGGTCAGTGGCTGGTTTCATGTACGCATCACTCAACCAGCCGCTGCCTCGTGCTGAACTGGCTTACTGAACGGTCCGGCGGTCATTATGGCTGGTTTACACAGTGCGAGCTAGGAATAAAACTGGCCAAGTGCGAGTCTGACTCACGCACAGCGGTTACCGTATAAATAGCTACGTTCACTAAAATAGGTAACATTACTAACGTTCATAAACAATGAAAGCACCGAACATTACTCTAACGAAGGCGATACAATTAACTTTGCCGTTCGAAAACTGTTGTACCCATACATCAATATATTTTTTTATATCTTGGTCGACCATTACTTGTAAACTTGTATAGCCTACTTAGCTGTAATAGTTTTCCTTTTAATTTCGTTATATATGCTATTGCCGTGAATTTTTACATATCCAAAAGCAACCATTTAGCTGTCAGGGGAAGGAGGAGAAACTTGACTATAACAAAAATAGTAATATAAAGCTTAATTTTACGCAAACGGATCCCTGAATCGAAAAACGGATTTCACAGACCCGTAATATTTTTGAATGGCCTATCCAACGATATTGTCTTGACTAGTTCTTAAGTGTGCATCATCTATTAAATGTAAAATAACCGGCTGAACGGAGAGTATACATTCAAATCTCAACTGTCATTAAATTTGTTAGTAGCATGCAAAGACCTTATACTTGTACAAGGTCTTTAGTAGCATGAGATAGCAGTACAAAGTGTGTCAATTTGGTCAACAATCAATTTCCCTGTCAGTTCATGAAATATTTTTACAGGAAGGTGTTTACGACGCGGATAATCATATAGAATTCTTAGATAGTGCAATTGCTGAAGGTGGTAGAAATTGTATCGTCCTATGTGATGCACTGCTTTCACCTGTAAAAATGGGTAAAGTATCGTTCACTTTTTCTTGATATAATTTACATTAAGTATAATTCTGCTATAGCTTAAAACCGGCCAAGTGCGAGTTGGACTCTCGCACGAAGGGTTCCGTACCATTATCAAAAATCACGTTTGTTGTATGGGAGCCCCACTTGAATATTTATTTTATTCTATTTTTAGTATTTGTTGTTATAGCGGCAACAGAAATACATCATCTGTGAAAATTTCAGCTGTCTAGCTATCACGGTTCATGAGATACAGCTTGGTGACAGACGGACAGACAGACAGAAAGACAGACTGATCGCGGAGTCTTAGTTTACCCTTTGGGTACGGCACCCTCAAAAGCAAAAAAAAAAGTTTTTAAATGGAATAACGGAATCCTACTATGTAGGTACTAATTATAAACGCGAAAGCTTGTGAGGATGGATGAATGTTTGTTACTCTTTCACGCAAAAACTACTCAATGGATTAAATGAAACTTTACAGTAATATAGATTTTACATCAGAATAATACGTAGGATATAATTTATAATGAAATAATACATATTAAATCGATGCGAACGGAGCCGGAGCCGCGGTCATCGGCTAGTAATAAAGTACTCCTCATATAATAGACTCTTCAGAATAAGTCTTGTTCTTGGTGGTAGATATTTGATATTTTTTAAGCTGAGAACAAATTATCGGACGCGGCTGACTGACGCGACTGCCAACCGCGAATTATTCTGGTTTATGAATGTCCGATAAATTGTGCAAACTATCGGACGTAAGTCGCGGACGTAACCTTGGCCGTTCGGGCATATATTTGGATAATTTTTATGCTGAGAACAAATTATCGGACGCGGCTGACTAACGCGACTGCCAACCGCGAATTATTCTGGTTTATGAATGTCCGATAAATTGTGAAAACTATCGGACGAAACTATACTACAAATACTATCGGACGTAAGTCACGGACGTAACCTTGGGCGTTCGGACAACCGATAGACATCGCTCGCTGAATGTTTATGTCAGTCGAAAACGTCCGCGGACGGTGTGCACGGGATGCGGGACGCGTCCCTGGCGTCAGAACAACTCAGACTACGCGAAAGCTACGCGAAAGTAATAAATGAAAATGGAAGAAGCTGAAAGGTGGACATTGAAAGACGTGAGGGTAGCAATCATGTAGTAATTATTCAAGTAAAAATAATTTATCGAATTTAAATAGTTTACACAAACGTAGAGTTGACTCTGATATCCCGATATCAGAATGGCTGGTCATTTTGAAGTCCCTTTATTTTGTTTCAACACACAAACACCAAGACTTGGACTTGACGACATAAAACAGCCGCCGTTAATACCAGAAATTCGTCCCCACTTTCACTAGGTACTCGACATGTTTCTTCTTCAACATAATTATTTTCGCTGACTAACGAGCGCTCGGACGAGTCCGCAAACCGTGTCCCAAACGACTGTGCACACTAATTATCAGTCGCAGCTGTGGTCGCGCCTTAAGGTGAACGCGCACCTATCCGCGCTGCAGGAGCCGCACGCGCCGCATTCATCGCATTTTCTTAAGGCGCCGAGCAATCGACACCGAACGCGCCGAACGCGTCGCACGCATCGTATCCATTTCTGTACTATCTTATTATATCAATAGTTTCTATACGGATACGGATGACGTCTCCGCATCGCACTCGCCGCAAGTATCGAACGCGCCGAATCTGATGACGTCATCCGCACGCGCTGGTGGAATCCGTACCTACAGAATTTTGCGGAAAAATAGTACGGCGCGAATAGGTGCGCGAGGCTGCATACGATTTCGTATAAAGATTTATAAAATGCGATGATTGAAAGAAAGAAGAAAGAAAGAAAAATATTTATTTGTGACCCGCACAGGAGACACGAGATAAGAAAAACACAAACAATAATAAAATATAAAAATAAATTACCCCGTGCGAGACCAAAAAGGCTCCTATCTCAGCATGTGCAACGATATCAAAAAGAAAATAACGCTGCGCTGATATTCTGATAGGGCCCACGGTTGATTGCGGCACGTGCGTCTCCTGCGGTGCATCTAGGAGCGCGTTTACGTAGATTTCCGAAAAAAAAACCCAGCTTTATGGCATATTGGTTTATTTTTGCCACCGATAAATCAATATTTTGCGGGTGTAGGATTAATCCTGAATACGAAACTTTATACTATTTGTGGCCCTGGTCCAACACGCATTTGATCGGTTTTTTCAAACTTACTTGATTGAAATGTGAGCTATTGCTGGTCTAGTGCCAGTTTGGTAACTAAATAATGTTGGATTCCATTGAAATTAAATGTATTATTCACTATTTCAGAATCCGGTCGGTTTGTTCCTAATCAGAAAGGAAAAATGGACAGGACTTATATTTCGGATGCGGAATATATTGGCACAGAGGGCAAGTGTATTGCCATGTACAGATTGAAATCCAAAGCTATTGACGCAAGGAATATTGCCGATGTATGTTTATTGAAAGTTTTTTTTTATATACATAGCAATTTTGGCGAGCAGGAACTGTATACCTACCAGGAAATAGTTTTGGGATGGTCTACCTTTAAGGAAAAGGGCAGTGGTGGTATAGTGGATACGGCTCTTATCTTCGTTTTGTTTGTACTGCCATCCACGCAGGCACATGTCTGTGTAATTTATTTCATTAATACTACTAAAGTCTCGGTGAAGGAAAACATTTTGGTCTTAAAAAACTGAAGATGTGGCATCCACTAATCGACACCGGAGATTACTTTGTTTTCTTCGTGTCGCTGGCACGACAGTAATTTAAATTTTACGGTCCAAAACTTTATCCACTTCCACGACAGCGTCGGTTGAAGCGCGTAGGTCACTGTGCCAACTAGTCCGGTCAAAATAAACTAAAAATTAGGGGTAAGTTTACAATAATACGCATAGATCTGCAAGTGGGTAGAGGTCTAAGCTACAGTATTAAAATGAAAAACTTCCTATCGGGGATCCACGGGAAATTTTCAGCAAAAATTACCCAAACAAACAAAAAACAGGGCAGGCTAAATAAAACCGATTAAAGACAGCAGCTGTTTTTGAGTTATTGAACCTTGATGAAAAAACTAAAATCTACTGTATGTATTGTGGTTAATATACTGATTCTTCTCTGATAAGTAGTGTAGCGGCACCAACGCCGCCACTTACGAACCAATAACACGACGTCACACAAATCTTGCATCGCGCAAGTAAAGTTTTCAGCGGGATTTGAACACATATTTGAACACATACAACATTCCGACAATTACCGTTGGGCAGTTGCCCGGACCAGACACAACACCTCGTCTGGTCGGAGGATTCTCCCTTTTCTATGGAGGTTTGTGGGACTTTACACTCTGTTCCGCATACCCCCATAGTTGTATATTCTATTCTTTCTCATTTAAACGAATCCATCTCTCAAATAACAATGAAAACACTCAAGTGTGTTAAAGAGATGCAATGGTTTTTCGGCGAAACGGGCGCTCGATCTAATGGCTGTTCGAAATTATGGTACATCGATGCTATGGTGTTTCGGCAATTCGGACGTTCGATCTGATGACTTCGGGGAATTAGCCATCGGGCATATGACATTCGAAGTCAAGCAGTAAACCCCTATTGTACTGTAGACTTTTAGTGAAAATATGTTTTCAATGCATGTCCTCGAAAAGAGCGTTTTCCAAGCAGCCAAACTGTGCGGAAAGTGTCTTTTTTTTTTACTATTGCTTTTTACTTTACTGTACTTTTTTAATTTTTAACTCCAACGTCAGCCCGCCGCATAAAGTTTTTATTATTTGAGAAAAGTTTAAATAAATTGTTAAGTACAGATTATCATTAATATAAAAGGTAAAACAAAACTAATACTTCATTTAAGGCGTTTTTAATTACTCGTAGATTTAGATTTTGATCAATAAATCAATAAATATTCATTAAATATGTTTGGCAAAATGAATATTTTGCTCGTGCCTTTTTGCGTTACGACGTGACAGCTATTTGCACATGCGCAGTAGATATGCCCGAGAAACTATGAACTATTAGTTAATCTGAGGATATGTGAGCGCCCTTGAATAAGCGCCATTTTATTAATTTCTTGCTTGGTTCAGATATATTTTTTATTGCCTCGCACAATGCATAGTAAAATGTTGTATGATACACGTGCGTAAGATGATTTCCGACTCGTGTCGATTTATCCACACACTCGCTTCGCTCGCTCGTGAAAAAAAAACACTCTTCGGAAGTCACCTACTTTCCGCACTTGGTAGCATAAATAACTACATCATGTCATGATATTTAACTATTTCAGGACTATTACTTCGTTTTGTTTGATGTAAATCAGGAAACCGAAAATGTTGTATCCGGCATATGCAAAACCATGGAATGCATATATGTACCGGCTCTTAATATGTGCCGTGCTTGGGGAGACATTAATCCTCCCAACCCTCACAGTGCTGATATAATCAAGACGTATATATCGAAGTTTAAGCTGTTTGTTGATTATCTTGCAAGTTAGTGTCTTGTTTTAAATACAATTACAATGCCCCTTATAAACACACGACAACACGTCAGCTTTGGAGTTTTCAATAATTGATTTAATAAATTTATGATGTAATTCTAATTTAATCATTACTATTTAAATAATAATGCTCATTTACATCTCTCATGTTCGGTAAGTAGGTTCTTATTATCTCCAAATGGGGCTTGTAGGTGACTAATTAGCGCTCTAGGGTAATAATGTAGCTAGAAACGCCCTAGGGCGGTAAGTAATTAAAAAAAATACTTCTTTTTTTTTTTTTTTTTTTTTTTTGGTGTGGCACTAGTTGTACTTTGTGCCATTTTCAGGTAAAAATTTGGGAAACAGGGAAATAAAAAGCGGAACGGTAAGGATTACAATGATAGGAAATGTGGATCAGGCAAGTCATTAATATAATATATTATGTACAATATAATAAATAAACTAAAGTTTAATATCATTTATAAACAGAAAAGAGGCAATTATATCATAATAAATTATTGGGTTATGTAATAAACAAATCATACGAGTGGGGAAAGGGGTTTTTAATCTAATAAGGGAATCAAGAAAATCAGAACGGTCATGACGAGAACATGAAAAAAATATATGGTCCAAGGTACCAACATCTTCCCCACATTCACACATGTTATCCTCTACAATACGGAGCGTGGCAAGATGGTAAGGAGTACATACATGACCCAAACGCATACGAATGATTTGACTAGCAATCAATTTGGAGCACTTAACCTTGAAAAACCACGGCTTAATAGGAACATGAGGTTGTATAAAGTAATAATATTTTCCTTTTGTTTGAGCGCTCTCACCCCATGAGACACTCCAGGCATCGCGAAGGTATAACTTGGGTAAATTCATGATATCATGGGAAAAGTTTATATAAGGAAAAGTGTCTCCATCATTGACAGCCTCCTTGGCTAAATTATCCGCCTTGTCATTTCCCTTAATGCCACAGTGGCTAGGAATCCAAACAAAATGTACAGATTGCCCCTTCAACCTTAGATCATATAATACATTCCTAATATCAAATACAACAGGGTAGAAAGCCTTCATTTTAAAAGGGAACTTCTCGATTGCCTGTAACGCACTCTTAGAGTCGGAAAATATAACAGTATTTTGTAACTTAGCTAACAAAACATATTCTAGTGCCTTAAATAGGCCAAAGCACTCCCCTGTAAAAACAGAAGACTCCGGAGGAAGTTTTATTTTTTGAATAAGCTTATACTGTGCATGATAAACTCCTACACCTACACAACTATCCAGCGTTTTAGAAGAATCAGTAAATATTAGGTGCCAGTCTTTCCATTTATCATCAATATTACTGATAAATTTAGAATTCGCTCCAGAATCAGTTTTGGCGATACCCATATCATATGTTATTTCAGGCTCTAAAAGTAGAGAGTCAAAAACGTTATCATTAAATATTGCTAGCTTTGGTGCATTATGCACAGGCGATTCAAGTAACTTAAACTTCCTGTAACTAGTAATTAAACAAGGAACAGATTTGCATCTCCAATAGTTGGAGCTTTCAATCAGAGAATTTAGATTATCTAACCTAATGATCAATGGATGGTTGGAAAATTGCATGATTTTAAATAGAAACCTATCAGCTAACAGCTGTCTTCTCAAATATAAATGAGGTTCACCACACTCTACTTGCAACGCATTTAAAGGACTCGAACGCATTGCACCCGAGATGATTCTGAGAGCTTTAGATTGAATATTATCTAACTTTTTGAACCATTTTTTACTACCACCTTCTAATAAAAAGGTACCATAATCCAAAATACTACGAATTATAGCATTGTATAACAATTTCTGGTTAAAAGGGTGGGCACCCCACCACACACCCGAGAGACATCTCATAATATTCAACTGCTTTTCACATCTATCCACTATATAACTTAAATGAGATTTACCTGTCATTTTCTTATCCAAAATTAAACCCAAGAATTTAGCTTCGTCCCCAACATTTAAAATATGATTGCAATAGAAAACTTTAGGTGGTGGAAAATCCCGTTTTCTAGAAAAAACTACTACAGAACTTTTGTTAGCTGATAAATCCATCCCATTATTATCAAGCCAAGCCTTTAGAGACGAGAGGGATTCTGTTAATGAATTACATGCAGTTGAGATAGACATGTTTATTGAATAAATAAGTAGGTCGTCAGCGTATTGTAAAACACTAACGATACCATTTAAGGACGCCTCTAGATCATATGTGTAAATGTTGTAAAGTAACGGGCTAAGTACAGACCCTTGAGGTAATCCCTTATAAACAGTTCGTGAAATTCTTGAACCTTGGTTTGTTACTACAAATATAAAGCGAACAGATAAGATATTAATAATAAAATTAACTAATATTAACGGCACCTGCAATTTCATTAGTTTATTTTTGAGCACTGCTATGATTACATTGTCATAAGCTGCCGAAACGTCTAAAAATGCAGCAACCACCGATAAATTATTAGAAAAGGCCAAATTGATGTCTGTGGTAAAGATACTTAAACTGTCGATGGTACTTTTAGATTTACGAAAGCCGTATTGAGAAATCGAAAGCAAATTATTTCTTTCGATATGCCATTCAAGACGATTTTTAACCAGGTGTTCTGCAATTTTAACAATAACCAAAGATAAGGCTATAGGTCGATAAGTAGCCGGTTCATCAGGAGATTTTTTAGGCTTTAGTATAGGGACTATTTCTTGAGTTCGCCAAGAGGTAGGAATGTTCCCAGAAATCATTATGGAATTAATTATTTCTAAATAATATAAAAGTGAGGAGTCTCCCATATTTGAAAAAAAAGCATAAGGTATTCCATCTTCTCCAGGACAAGAATCTTTAACACTCGACAATACCCCTTTAAGCTCATATAAAGAAAAAGGTAAGTTTAAGCTATTCGATTCTTTTATTCCAGGATATAATGCGCAACAAGGCATCAAAGAATTTTTTTCAGGAGCTGTTGCAGGGGCCAATTTATCAAGAAAATCGTCAGCTAAAGCAGGAGACAACTGAAGACCACAACGGTTTTGATTAAAAGCATTCCTAAAACGCTTAATGTTTCTCCAGACCTCCGAAGGACAAGTTCTAGGAGAAAGGGAGGCACAAAATGATCTCCATCCCTCAAATTTCCTTTCCCTCAAAAAATCTCTAGTCTCATTAATTATACCAGTAAGTTTATTTAAATTTTCGTCCGACATATCCTCTCCATACTCTCTTTCCGCTTCCTTTCTTCTTCGTACTGCATATGAACATTCAGTATTCCACCAAGGAGGCATAGGTAAATTGTTTGTGCGAGAACTTTTTACAGGGAAAATCGCATCCGCTACTTCAAGCATGCAAAGAGCTAAGGCTCGTGAGCAATCATCTTCTCCTCCATGAAGTATTTCAGGTAACTGAGACACTTTGACTTCAAGGACCTGTTTAAATTTTTCCCAATCAGCTCCACCCAATCTGTACCTTAATCGAGGGGGACGCTTTTCACTGATGGGATATTTGTCAGGGGATGCTATTACTAGGGGAAAATGATCACTGCCTAGTGTAGAAGAAGGGAAGACAGACCAAGTGAGTGATAAGGCCAAACTAGGGGAACAAATCGACAAGTCCACAGCACTAGGCAATTCATTGGGCTTGGTACGTCTAGTCGGTGTCCCAGTATTTAATACACATAGATTATTGTCATCTAATATTTGTAGCAAACGTACACCATCACTTTTATTTTCACCACATCCCCACGTCTGATGATGACAATTAAAATCTCCCATTATCAAGACAGGGCTAGTCAATGAACAAAAAATATCACTTATCTCTTGTAGAGCAGCGGATGAAGGCTTTGGAATATATACAGAGGCATAAGATACATTATTTACACGTACAGCAACGAAATCAACTATAGAATACTGATTGGGTAATGCAATTTGAGAAAATGCAACATTGTTTTTGATCAAGATGGCAACACCACCGTAGCCATCAGTTCTGTCATTACGAATGCAAACATAACCTGGAATACCAAATATTCGACCGTGTTTAAGCCATGTTTCACTCAATGCAACAATAATTGGTTTATACTTGTTAACTAAATATAAAAGATCAGTTTTTTTATTAGTCACTGACCTGGCGTTCCATTGAATAATCAAATCCATTATCGTTTTTGTCTGTCAGTAATTTACAAATCAGGTCAGCGTTGTTCGGTTTAATGTATTTTTTATTTTGTAACATCTTAATAAGACTGTTAATTAGATCCATAATCTGTTCATGATCTTCTTTTTGTTCGGGTTTATTCTGTAGTGCACACCCATTACTGGGACTTGGAAAACTGAACTCATTTATTAATGCATTGTGTGCTGCTCTGTCATATCCAGACGCAGATTTAGGAGGCGAACGAGGTTTTTTAAATATTGTTTTATTGTATGAAGTTGTCCTAGGACCATTTTTCACATTATCATTAGTGTGGAAGTATGCGGATTTGGAATCTGATTGAGAAATTTTACTACTTAAAACAACTTTATCTGCATATGACATAGAGGAAAATGGATGCAACTTACTAGCCTCTAAATAAGAAATACATGAATGAGCCATAGTGTTTTTGATATCTCTTTGTCTCTTAAACTCAGGGCATGCTTTATTTATAGCAAAGTGAAAACCAGAACAATTTATACAAGATGCACAATCCTCCTCAATGCTACAAGATTCAGCTGAATGATTTTGACTGCATTTAAAACATCTCGGCTCTGGAGCCCTACATTGTAATTTTGTATGTCCATACCTACAGCATCTGAAACACTGAATGGTGGGGTACACATATATATCAACATTTAATGCATTATAACACATGAATATTCTCTTTGGAAGAATTTGTCCATCAAAAGTTATAACAATGGATTCTGAAGGTTTCCAAACTGGATTACCGTTAATCTGCACTTTATAATTTAACCTCCGAATTTTAATGACATTTCCACACCCAACGGGTGTAGAAATATTTGCTTCAATTTCATCTAATGACCATTCTGAAGGAACTCCACGCACCATACCCATTCTAGTTACATTGAATGTCGGGATAAAAGCTTTGAATCCATTAGTACTTAATAAGTTAGATTTTAAAAAATCATTTGCATCATGGAAAGTCGAAAATGCAACTGCACACTTATTGCGGCCTATCCTTTTAATGCTACCATTAATTATATTTTTAAATGCTCCCCGTTTCATAAAATTTCCAAACGCAATGGGATGTAATATAGTTCCACTATTAGGTAAGTCAGTGATGCGCTGTACATGTATCAAATAAGGAGATACATCGGTATGTATGTACTCCTTCCTACCAACTGGCTCAAAACTTGCTTGACTAGGCTTTGACTGTGACTCAAATTGGGATGATGATTGGTTACCATGGTTATTTTCAAGAACCGTCTCTTGGGGATTACAATTACAATCCGTAATACTGACATCATTCTGGCCATGACCTTTTCTGGTGCGTTTGCGTATTTTACAGGTTTTACAGATTTTCCTGCGTTTTCGAGAAGATTTTTCGCTACTGTCAGTGGCCACTGAACAATCAGTGTCCATGCCACTTTTATAAACAACATTATCACTCCGTGACATGATAGTCACATAGTTTGCGACATCCTCGGGGGGATTTAGGCCGCCGCCTAAATCCCCCTGCAAGTTATTAGGGGGGTCGTTCATACGACCCGGACTTAGGGACTAATCATACAATATAAAAAACTTACCAAATATTCACCTACAAACACTACTACAAATATATACAATTATTATACAAAATTATATACAAAGATAAGACTCAACTGATCCGTTTTACAATAAAAAATTAAATTTCAAGAATTTGAAACAACCGCGCGCAACCGAAGTTTCCCGCCTTTTTTCGACTTTTGTTTTTTTCAAAAATACTTCTTTCTTTCAAAAAGTTCGCGTACATCTAACCATCATACTGGCAATAGACATCACGCATTCAGCCCAATGACCAAAGAGGTCGCTTTGCTATTCAGCCTTGTCTTCGTGTGAAGACAAGGCTGAATAGCAGAAGTATTCCCTCCGGAGCAACTGGACAGATTCGCAACTGGACAGATTCTCAGCTGGACAGTTTCGCAACTGGACAGATTAGCAACTGGACAGAGTATAGTCGTGAAAAAAATAAGTTAATAAACAATTAAACATAGGTATTAAATTTAAAAACTGTTTATTCAAGGAAAGTCTATATAACACAAAGACACGACAATAGAATAAAAACTGTCTTACAATCTGTTTTAATTATAATATTAGAATTTGTTTTATTATAATATTAAACAAAATCTTCAACTGGTCTTCAAAAAAAAAATCTGATTACAGGGAGAAAACCCCTCTGGAGCAACTGGACAGATTAGCAACTGAACAGAATGTGTACTCGTACAGTCCATGACATAATTAAAGTGGATGAGTTGGGAACATGGACGTTATGAAAAAGTGGTCAAGATAGGAAAGTATCCGACTTACTCCAGAGGGCTAGGGCTGACTCTTTTCATGCTTCGATTTGAACATCTAGGCCCATCAAATTAGCATACAAAATTACACCAAAACCGTTTTACCAGCTTTTCTTGCTACATGTTGACATAACCCAGGGTAGCGATTGAGTTAACTTTGTACCAGTACTGATTATTCTTTTACCAAATAGTCTCATGAAACGTATACAAGAATGTTTAAAATTTTGAAAGAGCAATTGTCTGTTAATATTAAACAGTTCAAGTGTGATTATGAATCAGCAATTGCACAAGCATTAAAATGTATCTATCCGGATGTTATTGTCAAAGGCTGCTTTTATCATTTTCTGCATGCGGTGTGGAAGAAATCTAATGAATTGAAATTTTCATCTACTGTAAATGGTCGTGGAAATTGACAAATTGTGTACGCAATTAGCACTTTTGCCAAACATACCTGAGGGCTTTTTGTCAATAAATGAAATGGCTACAGATGATGAAGAATGTAAAGCCTTTTTCAATTACTTCACAAATTATTGGATGACGAAAATTACGACTGAACAGTTATCTTGTTACTGAGAAAAATTTAGGACTACTAACGCTATAGAAGGTTGGCACCGGCGAATTAATGCCAAAATACCAAAAAAAAACATCCCTTTTTTTGTTTCTACAGTTATTAAAAAAAGAATCGAAAATCAGTGATAGCAAAATAAATAAAGTTACTATCACTGTGAGGAAAACAAAACGTCGGCCAAAGCAAATTTTGATTGATAAGCAGATACAAAATATATTATCGGACTGCGTTAACGAAAAAAATTCAGTCATGAAATGCTTAGAACGCCTACGTTCATTAAAATTATCTCAATATTAGTTTTCTCCCCTCAACAACCCCCACCTCACCTCAGCAACAGGAGCGTTAGTAAACGAATATTTTTTTTTCCGTAACAAGATAACTGTTCAGTCATAATATTCGTCATCCAATAATTTTTAAAATAATTGAAAAAGGCTTTAAATTCTTCATCTTCTTTAGCCATTTCATTTCATTTCCCAACTCATCTACTTTACTTATGTCATGGACTGTACACATTCTGTCCATTTGCTAATCTGTCCAGCTGAGAAACTGTCCACCTGAGAATCTGTCCAGTTGCGAATCTGTCCAGTTGCTCCGGAGGGGAAGTATTTTTTTTTAATTACTTACCGCCCTAGGGCTGTAAGTAATTAAAAAAAATTACTTCTTTCTTTCAAAAAGTTCGCGTACATCTAACCATCATACTGGCAATAGACATCACGCATTCAGCCCAATGACCAAAGAGATCGCTTTGCTATTCAGCCTTGTCTTCGTGTGAGTATAATAGTCATCAATTTTATTCTTGTAATGCCGGTTTCTTTCTACTTACCTCACAATCAAGATGTAAAGCAGAATAGTTAGCTCGGGTGTACGTACCAATTGCACCCTCGAACTATAGGCGCCCTCGCTGCGCTCGTGCGCCTAAATATGTCGGGCTGGAATTAATGCCTTACAGCCCTTGGCTACTAATCTACTATTAATGGCTCTCATTACCAAATATTTGCTTGTTAACATGCTGATAATGTAGCATTAGAAGTAATTAAAGTAATTGTTTTGTAGTCAAATTGTATAAGGCTGTTTATTGACCTTTTTTTTTTGTGATGGGTTTGCTCTTGACTATAGTCTAGGTCAGAGGTGACAGAGACAGAGTCGACGATGGAGCGAGCTTACCCAGAAAAAGCCTGTTCACTCTAACTTTGAAGAGATTCGGGTTGAATGCGTTCGGAAACACAGACGCAGGTAGTGAGTTCCTTTCATTCGCTGTGCGCATTATGAAGGATGTTTAGAAGCGCATGGTGCGAATTGGTGGAATGGCAACAAGGTAAGGATGATAGCTTGCAGTGCGTCTAGATGTCCGATGATAGAAGGGGGCTGGCGGGATGAGGTCGTGGAGTTCTTGAGCACACTCACCGAAGTACAGTCTGTAGAAGACTGACAAGCAGGCAACTTTGCGGCGATGAGCCAAGTTGTGAAGCTTGGCATCCGCCAGCTTAACGTCGCCAATGAGCCTCTTGTCTCTGCGTTCCACCGAGTCAAGCGCGGCAAGCTGATACTTAGCTGAGCCATCCCAAAGGTGGCTGCAATACTCCATGCAGGATCGGACTTGTACTTTGTATAGGGTTAAAAGCTGTCCAGGCGCAGTATCGCTTCACTCTTTCTAGGATGCCCAGTACTTTGGCCGCAATTTGGGCTTTGTACTTAATGGAGTCGCCCAAGTTGAGACTGGATGTCAACTCCATGCCTAGGAGCTCGAGCTGATCAGTCACATAAACAGACGCACCCCGAAAAGTAGGAGTTTGATCGAAAATACTCCTTTTTGCAGTAAACAGACACGCCTGTGTTTTGGTGGCGTTAAAGGTCCAGATTGTCATCACCCCACTGGGAGACAAGGCTTAAGGTCAAATCTGTCCGCTCCACCAAAGCTTCTCTCAAGGAACGAACTTCATCCACGCTGGTTTTTGCGCTGCACAAGTATCTCTCTGAAACAGTACTGTCATCTGCGTACCCAACAATACCAGGCTGTAGTAGGTCATTGATGTGCAGCAGGAAAAGAGTTCAGAGAGAACAGACCCCTGAGGAACTCCGGCATCAAAAGCCATAAAGTCAGAGGAGCAGCCGTCAATGACTATTCGGATCGACCATTCACTGAGGAAGTCTGATATCCAGCTACAAAAACCAGCGGGGATGCCATAAGCAGCAAAAGAAAAAAAAAAAGTTTGTACCGAATAGGCTCCGAAACTGCTGAACCGATTTAAAAATTCTTTCACCTATGGAAAGCTACATTATGCCCAATAACATAAGCTACAAATTATTTAAAAAAAAATAGAGATCTTTATGAAAATTGCAATAATGTAATCCAAAGTGGCAAATTTTGCCCATAAAATTCATTATTTGGCGTGCGCTGAGAAAACTATTGACGATAAATACATGTTTAAAGTACTCATTATGAACTACAAAAATGTCTGCAAGGTAATATATCTCACTATCATAGTTAAGTCACAATAGCAGCTTTTGTGTTCTAAAATTTAATTAGATCGCTGGTAGAAACAGAAGTTGGTTACATTCACATTGTAGTATTAATTCTTATTCAAATAAATAGTTTTACAAATTGGTATGTACGGTAGGGTAGGTTGCCAGGAGGTGGCCCTCAACAAGTCCAAGGCCATGGTCTTTCATGGCCCCCGGCGGGCGCCACCGCCCGATGCCCACATCGTGGTCGGGGGGGCTCGAATTTCTGTCGGGTCCACCATGAAGAACCTAGGATTGGTGCTCGACAGCCGGTGGGATTTCAGCCCAAATTTCCGGTGGCTGGCGCCCAAGTTGTTGGGCACGGCTGGGGCGCTGTCAACGCTGCTTCCCAATCTGGAGGGCCCGAGCACCGCATGTAGGTGGCTCTACGAGGGGATCGTGCGATCGATGGCCCTGTATGGGGCCCCGATCTGGGCGGCTGACCTGACGGCCGGTAGCATCGCTGTTCTGCGGAAGTCGTAAAGAGCGATGGCCGTCAGAGTCATAGCGTCATTGTACATCTGGCGCAAGGAAGTGAGGACACAGATCCCAGCAAGTGTTGTAAGACGTAAACAAAATGAGCTCCGAGATGAAGTGATTGTAGAGTGGAGGGAAAGATTGATGCGACCTAGGGCTGGCCTAAGGACCATCGAAGCCTGCCAACCTGTACTTGTGGAATGGGTGCAGCGGCGCTACGGAGTACTGACCTTCCGGCTGACACAGGTGATTTCAGGGCACGTCTGCTTCGGGAAGTACCTGTGTCACATTGCCGGCAGAGAGCCGACGGCAAGTTGTCAATACTGCAACTATAGCGAGGACACGGCCCAACTTACCATCGAGCTGTGCCCAGCCTTGGTGGAGCAGCGAAATGCCCTAGTTGCCGAAGTGGGGAGCGATCTCTCGCTTCCATCCATAATCAAATCTATGGTCGGAAGCGAGAGATCATGGCAAGCAGTGGCTGCCTTCACTGAAGAGGTGATGGCAATGAAAGAGGCTACAGAAAGGGAGAGGGAGATGTCCTCCACTCTGCCAATACGCGTCCGACGGACCGGGCGCAGGAGGAGGGCTGATAATGCCCTATTCCATTCAAAGTAAAGTGGCCTACGGGTGACGGACTTGGGAAGTCTGTTGTCCAAGCACATAGGCCCGAGTTTGCGTCGCGTGGTGTTTCCACGCGCTTCTCTCAATGAAGAAAGGTTGAAGAGCAGCTCACTCCTCCCTTTGGCCATAGATCGGGTTTGCTAGCGCAAACCGTCACTGTTGTAGTGATTGTGGAGAATGCGTCCGTGTCCCCGCACCGCAGCAAGAAGAAACACCGTGTGGTTTTAGTCAGTAGGAGTCTGTCAGACCCCTCCACCTGCCCCAAGGTGGAGGATATCCATGAGGATTTCCACACGAAAAAAAAGGGTGAAAAAAGGGTAGGTTATAGGTTGATCGATAGGGCAGGAAAGTAGATTGGTAGGTATGTAAGGTACGCGGGTAGGTAGGGTAGGCAGATAGCCAGTTACCGGGAGCGAAGCCGCGGGGGTCAGCTAGTGTTATACATAGCTTGATATGTCATCTTCGCCGCGCAGCTTTTAGGTGAATAGGAATGACTAATCTCAAATTAATCAAATCCTAAAACAGCATTCACATATTATTACAATATGTCCATATATTAAATATTAATTTATATTCTATATGTCTGATTTCAGAAACAAAAATAGATTTAGACTGCTGTACTAGATTTAAAATCAATTTATTGCTCTACGAGGAAGAGTTATGTGACGAAGAAAAAATGAAAAACGCTATAACTAAAACCCATGTATTGGAAGAAATATGTTCCTACGTAAAACAATGGATCAGGCAGATTACTATGGTAACTAAATTGGAGAAAATATAGATTTTTAAGTTATTGTGACATACTTATTATTAAGTTTCAATATTTTTTTTGTTTATTTGTAATAGGTTTTAGTACAGAGTCAGCAACTGCGTCGTGAACCTTCTAACATTGGACCACTAGCGGAGCTGGATCACTGGCGCCGTCAGCTCACTACGTTCACGTCGATAATTGAACATATCAAGAGTGAACCTACAACGATGTACATACATACCTTAATACGTGCGAAATCGAAACTTTTAAAGGTAAAAACTAAATAGAAAGGTAAACCTATTAACAACAGCGATACGAATCGCGAAACACAAATTAAAAGAACGCAAGCGGCGGCAGCGGGACAACTAAAACGATCGTTAAGTTTTTTTTACCCTAATTAGAATTAGATACTAAATAATAATGACTTGACGATTGAGAAATGGATAGATGATAACTGTTCATTATTGATGCGTTTTACTGTAAGTATATGAAATGTTCAGTTAACAATTAACTAAGACCTACCTCACGTACAAAAAATAATAAAATAATATTGTACACACAACAGATTAGGGAAAAAGCAATATACTAACAGTCCAACTATTTTCTTAATGTCCCTCGGCAAACTTCGTGTGCCGTCAGTCGTCGGCATTCTACCAGTTGCCCTATGCACTTAGGGGCTGTCTCCACGAGCGAGATAATCGCGGCGGTATTATCTATTGCCACGTATAATATCGCCGCGATTCTCTCGCTCGTGGAGACGGCCCCTAAGAGAGTGTACAGAAAAACGTGGCACGGACGATAATATCGCCGCGATTCATTCGCTCGTGGAGACGGCCCCTAAGTGCAGACCGGACGCTCTCAATCAACTTTAAATATATAGATTTGTTAATACTCTTTTAACTTAATGTAATATACTATAATAAACACCTTAAAAGACCTTTGCGAGGCAAATGACAACGCTGTTGGCGTGGCTGAATTCTGGTCAAAATATATTTAATTTTGGAATCAACGATACGATGAAGAAGAAGAACTTGATGTAATCATTTAAAAAATGGGGGAAAGCTGCTGAAGGAAAATAGTTTTACAGCTATATATAGTTCACACGGAAATTAATAAAAACAACAACAAAGTACATAGTTCTGTATCCAAATTATTTATTTATTTTATCAATTATGGATGACTTACAGCTAAAACAAACAAATTAACAAATAGACGATATATTTTTTTTTTTATTTGTGATGGGTTTGCTCTTGACTCTAGTCTAGGTCAAAGGTGACAGAGACAGAGTCTACGATGGAGTGAGCTTACCCAGAAGAAGCCTGTTCACTCTAACTTTGAAGAGAAAAAATCTAATCATTGATGGACATGGAAATTAGCATTCGTTTATTTTCGGATTAGCTGTTGATTTTTTCTTAATAAATCTCTGCCGACAGACCTGTGACAGAGACGAGTTATCTTCGTGCAATGTTTTAATAAATAGTAAAATTGTACAAAAGTAATATGTTAATTTCAGAAATGGCGACAGCTGGATAACATGGTTACTGATTATTACAATGAAGCTTTTGACAATGTAAAATATTTGTATGCTTTAGAGAAATATTGCGAACCATTGTACAGGTAAATTATTATAAATATAATATTATAACTAGCCTGTTCCATTGCTGAGAAAAAGCCTTTGATCTCGGTTTTGTGGCCCTGCTTGCCAATTCCTAACGAGACATTAGATCATCCCGCCATCGCCATCGTGGTCTGCCGCGGTCCCGTCTTACGATTTGAGGACACCTTTTATTTGTTTTACGGGCCCAACGCTCGATTGGTACGCGGAATACGTGTCCAGCCCAGTGCCATTTAATCTGGGCAGCCTTGTAAGTCACGTGAATGATCTGTGTTTTGGTTTGGAGCGCAATATGGTGTTTCGAACGCAATTCCTTAATTTAAGACGACGACTAACGCCAACGACCTTGAGGGAACAAAACGCGCACTCGTTTCACACCCCCGCGACCCAAAATTTAGTAGTTTTTTGTACTTTCATTATTATTCTATTACTTTAAAAAAAAAGCCTCAGATGAAAATGTAGATAATTAAATTATCTTTGAGATGGTGTTGATTTCATTAAAATACGCCCAGCGGTGTGTGTGTGATTGTCGTGTTTTTGTCCGTTTTAGACATAACTTTACAAATTAATTACACTATGTTATACAAATAATACCCAAAATTTGCTTAGATTAAATTATTAAGAAAATAGTCTAATATAACATATATTTTATTCAAAGAATTACGACTAGCCATTTAGACGTGAATCTCATTTTAAAATCAGCTACTCAAGGGAATCGGCAAATTAACACGAAGTACCTATACGAGGATTTATCACGTAATTATTAAAATGTTATAAGTGTAAACTGTAAATACTAAACACGTCGTTGTAGATGCCTACATTGTGATATTCACACTATAATGTTAGGCACAATTTATAATCACGAGATGGTTTGTATAAAATTTGACTTAACCTGTATAGATCTTGTCGTGTGATCCCAAAATTATATTGTAGAATATTGTCTAGTAGGTACTCTACTGTGACAACGAAGTCTTAACTACGACAAATTGCCTACAGATGCGATCCTTCCACAACGCAACAGTACATCCCGGGTTTATTGTACACAATTCGTATGATATTTGCAACGTCGAGATACTATAATACTACTAAACAGATTTCCACATTACTGGTCAAAGTAACCAATCAGATTCTTAATATGTGCATGGATTACCTGACAAATGATGGGAAAAAGACTATTTGGAATCAGGACAAGCTTAATTTTATACATAAAGCCAAAGTAAGGATTTTCATCTTAACCTACAGTTTTATTTACCAAGACAACATGTGCTCTCGCTGTGGTACTGTGGAAATGCAATACTTTATGCCTTTGCCGTAGATATGTGTTGCTCGTCCTGGTTAAAATTGTATGAATGCTTTTACTTCACAATTCGGCTTGGGATATTTGGCTGCGTTGTGCTAGTGCATAACATTATTAAGTTCAGTAACAAGTCATAGTCAAGCGCTTTCTAGCGGTTCAAAGTAGCATGCACCAGTTGCAACACTATAAAATTTAGCCCATAAATCAAGAAGTTTATCATTACTTTTGTATTCCTACAAATATGTTGCCGGAAGATCAGGAATAATCGCATTCATTAAAATGCATAATATAATAAAATAAATGTTCGCAATGTTTGCAACGTGTCAATTCATTGGCAATCTCCTTTAAGTACCTTAGGGCAAACTCTACCTAAACATTTTTATTAAGTTCTAGCCTATTTAGTACAGAAAACGTCCTTAATTTACAGCTGTGCTTAAGTTTATACAACTTTTATCGTGAGTGTTATGCGGAGACACAGAGAGAAATGAAGGAGGCGGCTGATGAAAGACCTTTTGATTGCTCTGAAATGTATATTTTTGGGAAATTCGAAACTTTTCGGACAAGGATAATCAAAGTATGTATCTTTGTTAGAAAATGAAATCAACAGCGTGTTTGACTGGTATTATTCAAACACCTTGAACCCTCATTGAGGATTGTGATGATAAGGATTGAGAGTCCCAACCGTGAATTAAAAATGATTGCTATCAAGATTTAGTACTTAAAAGCTATAGAAAATGTATCAAGTGTCTCAAACCAAGGATGTCCCTCATTCCTTACTCAAGGATATATCTCGGTTAATCGATTCTAGATGTCTGGGCGAGGAATGGTTGATACTCGTATTCATAATCCATTTCCTAAAATTGGCAATCACCCTATCAACAACAAGATGTACTTGTTGCCCCGTTCGTGGTGCAAGCTCAAATTTATGGGGGTTGGATCCTGTTTCAAATCCCGGGATGGGCAAAGTTTTATTGATTGTATTCGTGAGATTTGATGTTATATTTTTTTGTGTTTAGCTCTGTAAGTAGGTAGGTATGCCAATAATAAATTTGATTTTCTAATTTCCACAGATTATGGACTTATTTCAAACATACATCACTTATTATGTGTTAAACAAAACTACTTTGGAAGGAATTGAAGAATACGCTGCCGTTTTCAATAAACTATTCAAGGCTATTTCATCAAAAACATATGACGGTTTAGATCACAGGTCGGTACTGTTGCAAAACTAAGAAAACTTTGAAACTGATCTTGCTATCATTTAAATCTTGTTTATTGTATAAAACCTATAAAAAAAATTGGCGGATAGTTACTAAAAGTGCCTTACAATTTTTAACCTTATCACTTCTTAATTCAAAGTTCCTGTATTCTTTTCTTGTTTATTTTTTTTATTTATTTCATTTGATCGAAGCATTTCATTCATCCACAATACACGAGTGTCTTTCAATAATTTAACAATAATCTTTTTGTCTGAATTAAGCAATTCTCGTTTAAAGTTTGAATGATATTTACTTTGGATTTTCTTTCTTTTTTGGACTAGATATCTATCCTTTTGTTTTAATTCGATTTGTTGAACAGGCGGCCAGACTTTGATAAGGACTATAAAATATACAAAGACGCAGTTGCTAATCAGGAATTGTTACTTGAAAACTTTATGATCAATGTAAGTATGATGTATTTGCAACTTGATTGATACTTGTATTAATGTTAATTTTAATGTCGTGGCAAACTGTTAAATCTACAAATAGGCTAAATAAGCTAAGTCATAACGCTTTGTTTCTTAAGATTTAATTATTTTCTTTTTTATTTTTACCTCCGAACTCATTTTTAACGATACAATTTTTCACTGGTTGTGTTCAAGTGAAACTTTTTACCGCATCAACTATTTACTTATACAATATGTACGTATTATTTAATTAACTAACGCAACATACATTCCCATTTCCTAAACTAACAAAAATACTTAGTCAAGATTTATAAGGTAGATATTATATAGGTACCTACACGAAATTATATAGTACCGAACGGGTGTTTACTTTTTCATATTTCAGAGGTCATCTCCTAGTCAAACTGGTTTATTTTGTAATTGTTATAGTGAGTAAAATACTCAACCCCTACAAGATTAACAATTCATTCACTAATATTGTTTTATATTTTCTAGAGCGTCAATAAATGCCCAACGACGGAAATAGCTTTGCATCTTTTAATTCGGTTCGAGAAATTGAAGTTAAATTGCTTGTACCTCGAAGATCAGTACTATGATTTAATTCGTACTTACACATCTGAAATAGAATCATTACGAGACAGGTAAGTTTAACCGACTAACAAAATCTTTCACTCACTTTATTTATTTGCCCCATATTTTCGCTCGGCTCACGATACAGGATTTTGTGTTTTGAATTGAGTGTCTCAATTATATGGGCTATGTACAAGACGCTGAGGATTTGTTTTTTGTTCAGTATAAAGTGCGGCAATGACGAAGTCGAGTTGTCTGAAATACTAAGGACTCGACATGTCGGTAAAGTTGTGCAATGTGCGTTCCAATCAAAAGGCAAAGCTTGAAACGACTTGAAATACTTACTTCTCAGTACCATTGCGAGAATAAACCTCGTACGCAAAGACTTTACATTGTATTTTTGATAGTTATTCACTTAATATTTTATTTAATTAGGTACAATGAAGAGAAAGAGAATCCGGACATGCCAAAAAACATGCCACCTGTCGCCGGGCGAATTATGTGGATCAGATTTTATGATAAGAATATCAATACTCCTATGGATATATTTAAACAGCACCACGAAGTCATTACGCACATGGTACGAAGTGACTGCCAAAAGCACTAACATTCTAACATTACATAAATACCTGTAATATTATATGTATGATCTCATAGTTTAATATTTATAAGTTTTCAATTGTTATGGTTTTTATGCCAGACTTTGATAGGCCTTATGCTTGTTTTAATAAAACTTAGTAAATTATTTCATCCGTATCTATCACGGACAAATAATAATATGTTTACGGTTAATAATTCCATCAACAATTTTCTCGCTATTTTTCTGTAAGACTGTTTGATTAACTTCATCAAATAGGTATTATTTTTGTTACATAATTTAATAAAATTTCTGTGTTGGGGCAGTGCACGAATTTGACATATTTTAGTCAGTTTTTGACCCCCGACGGAAAAAGAGTAGTTATGAGTTTGACGTGTGTACCTGTGTATATATGTTTTCTGTCTGCGGAATTATAGCTCCCTAAACGGATGAACCGATTTTGATTTGTTTTTTTTAGTTTGAAAGGTGTCTTTATCGAGAGTGTTGTTATGTTTGACGAGTCAGCCGTTCTAAAGTTTTGGGCGTTTTAATGTTTGTACAGGAGTGTTTTCGCAAGATATCGTGTCATAATTACGTGTTCAATAGATTGTCGATCGAAGCGTGTCTACTACTGGATAAATTATGTAGCATGAAATAAAAATGTGACGGAGATTTTTAAATTTTACTTGTCTATACTCATGGTGGGCCAATGGCCAGTGCTTTTGATGAGCGTTTGACCTGCATTGGGATAGTATACCAGGCTGTTTTATATTATGTACGTGAGATGAAATAATCAAATAAATTGGGATTCGAATTGTCGACTTCGTCGAAAAAAACATTGTCAATCAAACATAATACTTTGAAGAAACCAATCAATCAGTCCTTAATTATGATTGCTCTCATCATTTCTATGACAAGGATATTACAATTTTCAACATTTACCAGTCTCTGAGAGAAATCCTAAGATTTACCGTATGATTGCCATGAAATCACGAACTTAGCGATTAACATGTATCATTTCGAACTTGGTAAATCATAGGTTTTTCCAGTAAATCTTAGGATTACAGTAACATATAAGTACACATTAGTAACGTTAGCTTCGAGTCAAAGTTCAGTTACGTTAGAATTGTATGTTAATGACTAGCCGGTCGTGACGTATCTGATGTGTCTGTATAAACCTATGGCTGGCTTAAACATGATTATAATCCCCGGCACGTAAGTTGGCAAGAGTTGTTAGATGCGCAGAACTCGTTTTTTTAGGTATCTTTGGTAGTGACGCGGGGCGCGGGGAACGTTTAGTACAATTCCGAGCGCGCGATTGGTTGGTCAGTTGACACAAGGATCGAATGACCAATCGTGTAGCGTCCACGTTCCGTTCGCTCTATATTGTGGTTGGTCAGTTCGCGGAATATGCGCGAACTTACCCCCGCTATGCCAAAACCTTGCCAACTTACGTACCGGGCACTTATACTCAGTACCTAAACACAATAATGTTCAGAGTCAAATAAAACCTCCTTTTTTGGGAAGTCTTGTAAAGATCATAATTTTTGCCAGGCACACAAAATAGTATGTAATTATTCAAAGATTATAAGAAGTTAATCATATTGTTATAATTTTCTATTACAGAACACGCAACGATGTATAAAGTTATACAATGTCCTAACAATCGTGTTCACGGAATTCGAATTGATTTACCACTATGCGTGGGCTGAAAATGTAGGCCAGGTAAATAATACCAGTAACTATTGCACACTCCTTCCATTTCAATAAAGTTTGCGGAGCGGAAAATGTAGAAACATTACGTAAAGCCGTACAGAATAAGGATCAACTTCGCTCACGTTGAAACGCGCCGCTACGTGCACATTTTATTTTATTTACTATATCCCGCAAGTTCGACTGGCACTTCACCGATTTTTAATAAGTAACTTAAATACAAAATTAGAACAGTATAAAACTTTGTATAAATTAAAATTTCAGGTACGATTAGGGCTTATTGCCCCTCTATTGATTCGACATCCAACAACGAATATGTACATAATAAACTTCAGTATTTTCATCCCAGAGTGCATCAGAGAGATTGAGTATATGTGGCAGTTGGGACTACGTAAGAGCAATAATTACCTATTTAGTTGTTGTTATTCATATAAAAAATGTTTTGCTATCCTAACAATATCCTTAAAATTTTATGAATGGGTTGTAGGTGTGTACCTTGTTGTGGTTAGTTTAGGATTCCATTTCTCGAAAGGAAAAATATTTATATGTTTATTCTTCATTTCAGTAGTTCGTTCCCGAAGAATGCTTTAATCGTTCTGTTTAAACTTTCCTGACGTCCGCGCAGACTAAACCGCGGGCAAAAGCTAGTTAGGTATAAACATGTCCAATAGACTTTTATTATATTAAATCTTCGAAAATATAGGTGTGCCAGATGAAGCTCAAATTGTTGCATTTTGTAAGGATAAAATCTTGGGAAACTATGAAAGAATCAAAAATTTGGTCGACAGAAGCAATCAAATTCGAAGGTAAGTATAGTCAATAAAAAAATAATGCTATGACCAACAAATTGACTATAGAAGAATAACATGATTCTGGTTGCGAGACCAATTTAGTGGCTCAACCGCGCAACCGGATTGTATGTTTCGCAGTATAAACTACTTTAATAGGTACGTATGTAGGTAATAATTGTTTGATGTTTTATTTACTAGGAGCATGCCGAAGCTGTACCTACCACTGCTACGCGCACAACTAATCAAATTAGAGAGTGCTTTTCAGCCTGGCTTTTCCACTATAACGTGGACTTCTCTAGAAATTGCCTCGTATTGCGAAAATATTGAGCAAGCCCTAAACGAAGTTGACTTGTTCGTCAAGGAGGTAAGAATTTTGGATCGGTTTGCATATTTTGATCGATACAAAACTGTGATAGTATAGGTACGCAGAGGGAGTTGCACTAGATATTCTTCGTATACCCAGATTTCGTAATTAAGTACAAAGGTGAACGCACACCTAGACGCGCCGCAGGAGCCGCACGCAATCGCAGTCATCGCATTTTTAACCGACTTCCCAAAAAGGAGGAGGTTCTATGTTCGATATTATGTATGTTTTGTGTATGTTCACCGATATCTCCGTCAATTGTGGACCGATTTCAAAAAATATTTTTTGTTTGAAAGAGTATGTTCCGAAATTGGTCCCATTTTAATTTGGTGAAGGACTGACGTAGAAATTGAAGATATACAACAGAACTCTTCAATAAACAACGGCAAATCTCTCGGGATTGCTGCAATCGCATGTCTGTTTGTTGTTTATACCATTTCATAACATAACATCACGCCAGTACGCTCTTAAGGGGTACGCAGATCTCTCATTTCACCGGTTATGTTCAAGTTTCATGATATTTTGGTAATATATTCTGGCGTTATACGAGTAGGTAACTTACTAAACAACTTGCCTATTAGGTAGGTACAACAAAAAAGTGAAAAATAAAAAAAACTTTTTACAAAAAAATACTACCGACTCCCAAATAAAACTACAAAGTAAAAAATAACTTTAATTTTTGGAAGTCGGTGTCGCACTAAACGTAACGCAGTAAATTGGTACCTACGAAAGACACCGACTTCCAAAAATAAAGTTATTTTTCACTTTGTAGTTTTATCTGGAAGTCGGTAGTATTTTTTTGTAAAAAGTTTTTTTATAAATATTGATACTGAAATCGTATGCAACTTTGCGCACCTATTCGCGGCGCACGACTCGTCTTTCAGTAAAATGCTGTAGGTATACGGATTCCACCAGCGCGTGCGGATGTTGTCATCAAATTCGGCGCGTTCAATGCTTGTGACGAATGCGGTGCGGGCGGCGCGGAGACGCCATTCGTATCCGTATAGAAAATATTGATATAATAAGATGTACAAACAGACATAAATCTAACTAGATAACGCAAGTCCCTCCATCTTTATATCTGTGGATGTACAGAAATGGATACGATGCGTGCGGCGCGTTCGGCGGCTATGAGGATATGCGATGACTAGGGCGCGTGCTGCTACTGAAGGTCGTCTGGTGCGCGTTCACCTTTAGAAAGTTGAATATTTGTCAAACTCTACTTTTGCTAGAAAACTTGTCAAAACTAGATATCAAAGTAAGGTTTGACTCCAAATATTCAATTAAAAAACCTGCGCATTCGTATTAACCAAGGCACTGATTTTATTTATTGCAGGTGGTAGACATGAAAGAAGCACGCATTGATGCAATTATGAAATCAATTACTACAACGTTGCTCGTTTATTTGCCTGCAGAAGCAGTAGATCCGCAAGTTTTTTACGAGGAGAATCTTGTAAGGCGTGATGAAATAGGTACGTAGTTACCTCATCATCATCATCAGCCTTTTAATGTTCCCACTGCTGGGACCATTGCGGGTTGGTTTGGTGGATGTCACATGTCTTCGAATATACCTAATACTTATATATTGTATATTAAACATTTCAATATGTATGTAGGTGTGTAAATGAATGTGTGTTTCAAGAGCATTTAGCCGCACAAGCTTAGGAGTCCAAAATCCTAGGTATCTTATGTATAAAAATGTTATTAATCTTAGCAAGTAAAATTGTGATTCTGAGGTATTTATACGGTCGGCTTCCGTATTAAAATGCTCTTTGATAAACAAACAAGTATTGATAACCAAACAAGCTGGTACTTTGGCAATTTTCAAATAATGAACCAATATGGTATGAAAAGGTTTCATGCGTGAGTTTAGCCGCGGACAAAAGCTAGTTGATAATAAATTAATAACGACTTTTTTTCAATAGCTGCGGAGATTCAACAAAAATCTTGGAATGCAGAAGTTGCTGTTAACGAACTCATAAACAAATTCTTAGATAGTGTTCCTTCAGCACAAATTCGCGCTTTAAAAAATAATTGGTGAGTCATTTTGTAGCGTAAATTAAAGTTTAAACCGTGAGAAGCGCCCTAAAATGTAATACTCGCTACGTACAACTAGTTAGTTAAAATCTAAGTACATATCTAGCTTACTGTAAGTCACTAAAATATGTTTCTGAAATTTGTTTTTTGCGTCAGATTTAAGTCGACTTAGGCACGTACTTACTGCAACTTTCGCGGTTTTGGAATTTTTAATACTGTTACTTTAAGGTTGGACCCAGAAAAAGCTTTGAAACAAGTTACTTCAGCTACAAGAGTGATTCCTGAAGACTCAGGTAGAATTTGTTAATTACATTTCGTATATTCCTTCTAGCCTGTAATTTTAACAGCTCAAAAACTTATGGTTTAGTGATGTCCTATATAATGTGTAACTGATTCGATATCTTACAACAATCCACTTTATTTACGAATACATCTTTATCGATTTAAGGGCCGATATTTCAATAGTCTGATTTTTAACTGAGTAATAAAAATGGCTGTTTGACATATTTTCGATACGAAATCTGTCAATCCGCCATTTTATGTAGCCTTAACACATTAGTATTTTATTTTTGCTCATTTGTATTGTTTTATAGACATACCCAGGCGTTTAAATGATTGTTTTATGTATTAAAATGAACTATTACATTTTTCTAAATATACAACATAACTTTTACAATATTTAATCTTACTTACATGTCTTATTGATAATTAGCTAATAAAATGAAAACACTTAATTTTTACTGCTTTATTTACTGATACATAATTCGATTCATTTATGAATTTTAAGTCATCGGAATATCGTGGTTAAAGAGCACGTTGCTTCACTATTGTAAACGTCTTGATTTTCAAGTTTACCTTTGAAAAGTCTAGAATGGGGGAGGGGGGGGGGGTATTACCAGACCCAACTGTGAGCGAGTAAATTAAACCTGAATCGATAGCGCACATAGTCATGTCTCAAAAAGATTGAGCGTTTTTATATGTAAGCAATTATGGATGCATGTGGAAATAAAAAGTCTGTTTCTTTTTTGTCAAATTTGAAATTACAGGCTGGACGGTGAGTAGATGTTTCATTTTGTAGTTATTTGTATTACGTAGAGGAATTCCACAGTGCACACGCCTCCGCTATGTTGTAATTAGTCACTATGATACGTATTTCTCTCCTTTAAAGTAGCGTATCACGTAGAAATATACTTAATTACTTATATTGAGACTAGCGTTAAAATGGTTTTAATTCTAAAAATCTGTATAAATTTATTTCAATCCTTTAACGTTGTGTGTTTTAGTATTTATGGAGATTGAAAATCCGGATCGTTTCGACATAGGGCCCACTGTCAACGAGTGTAATGAACTGTTTGCATATTTTGCTACTAAGTGTTTGGAAGCACTAATTAAATGTACTCGATCCAGTCTAGACATGCTAAGAAGGCGGGCTTCTGTATCAAGGTAGCCAATAGTTTTTTTTTTTAATAACAAGCTACCTCAAGATGCTAGAAATTCCAATGACTGACAGGCAAATCCCATTCAGTTCAGGCGTGTATCTATGTACAGTGAAACTTGGTTAAGTGGGACCTGGATAAGTGAGAAACCTCCATAACTGGAACTCATGCTGAGGTCCCAACACTTTGGCACTGAAATACCCCTGTTAGTGGGACGAAGCAAAGCTCTATATCTGGGATTCGTACTTTAGATTTATCATCATAGTTACCTCTTTAACTGAATTTTATATGCATAAACCTCTGTAATTGAGATAACATCGTTTTGTTTGTTTACTTACTTATTCTACCCGCAAATGCTGCACTTTACTACGTAGGGAGCCTCAATGTCTTCCAGTGTTAGTTATTCGCGTGTTATATGTTCTCACTAGAGAAAATATAATACGCGAACACTCTGGACCGACGAGAAGATAGCTATTTTGAAGAATTGAGCAGGTTGCGATGGAGCATTATAGGGTTATCTGAAGTCCGAAGAGAGGGGGACGACTTGATAATCCTCAAATCCGGTAACCTGCTCTATTTCCGAGAGAGTGACCGGCAGTCCCAGGGTGCTGTCGGGTTTTTGGTCCACAAGTCCCTTGTGAATAACGTGGTGAAGATCGAGTGTGTCGACCAGGATGGCGTACGCGTACCTTATACTCAGAATATCCGCAAGATAAATCGCTAATGGTCCTAAAGGTCAACGCCCGACCGCACGCACTTTCCGATGACGACGTAGAGATCAAGTATGAGGATATCTCTAGAGGAAAAAAACTCACTTAACCCTTGTCATGGAGGCTTCAACGCGAAACTGGGCAAACGAGACGCTTCAGCTCGAACTCCAGAATCGTTTCGAGTGCCTAGGGTGCTCCGTGGACGAATACAGCGATAGATTCGTGGAAGTTGTCCATACGGTCGGGTCTAAGTTTTTCAAGACCCACCGTGCAGATAGGAACAAAAAGCTCTCTCATCTTACTCTCAAGCTCATGAAGGAGAGGCGTCAGATGATCCTGCAGTCTTTAGACGATACGTTGAAATACCGGCAGCTAAATAGACAGATAATAAGATAATCAGGAGAATATCCACGTGGACGCTCACCCACTCGATGGTAAGGCCAGATCAGGGTGATAAATGTTGGTTTGTACAAACACTTTTACATGTCGATCATATTTTTTAAAAGTAGGTAGATAGGGTAGGCGTTTCCTGTCTACTCTGAGAAGAAAGGCCGAAACAAACTCTGAGGCCACAGTCTCTTTTAAAGCCCAGACATAATCTTGGTAAGATCATGTGAATACCATGTATATTGGTGTCTAAAATGGTCTTTTGAGGAAAGAACCAGACAGATTGAGTGGACCTGTCCAGTCAGTGCACGCATTTGTCAGTAACCGTGCAGCTCAATTTAGAATTTATGGAGCTCAATGATTCGACGAACAATACCAAAGAAAGGACATTCGGGTAGGCCGCATAAATAACTCAAACTGCCAGACCATGATTAAAACTAACTGAGAAAAAACAAAAAAAAAACCGGCCAAGTGTGAGTCGGACTCGCGCACGAAGGGTTCCGTACCATTATCGCAAAAAACGGCAAAAAAATTACGTTTGTTGTATGGGAGCCCCACTTAAATAATTATTTTATTCTGTTTTTAGTATTTGTTGATATAGCGGCAACAGAAGTACATCATCTGTGACAGACAGACAGACGGATCGCGGAGTCTTAGTAATAGGTTCCCGTTTTTACCCTTTGGGTACGGAACCCTAAAAAACAAAACAAAAGAATGACCCACATAGTCTTCACAATCACAATAATTAAAATAATAAAAGTAAATATTTATGTCATTGCAACAAGACAAAACAACCGGCCATGTGCGAGTCGGACTCGCGCACGAAGGGTTCCGTACCATTATCGCAAAAAACGGCAAAAAAATCACGTTTGTTGTATAGCAGTCCCACTTCAATATTTATTTTATTCTGTTTTTAGTATTTGTTGTTATAGCGGCAACATAAATACATCTGTGAAAATTGCAACTCTCTAGCTATCACGGTTCATGAGATACAGCCTGGTGACAGACGGACAGAAGACGGACAGACAGACGGACAGACAGACAGACGGATCGCGGAGTCTTAGTAATAGGGTCCTGTTTTTACCCTTTGGGTACGGAACCCTAAAAAACGGTGATTACAGGAGGTCGACAATTGCTCATGTGACTAAGCCGTGGACGAAATTCTGTTCTTCATGAAAGATACAATGTTATATATGTTTCAGTTTTCTGACAATGACCACTGACCCAGAAGAGAAAAAGAAGCTGCATCCACTTATGTTGACTAACATGTACTTACAAATTCCAAAAATATCTATAAAACCTACTTTGGAAGAGATACAGAATGCGTTCTCTCAGGTGATTCATTTTTACTTTTATGAGTCTTGGTCTGCAGTGAGAGAATTCGAGTATATTAAATTGGCTGATTTTGATTTCTCTACCACAAGAATGTTTATTAATGTTGTTGTTGTTGTTGTGTTTTTATTTTTTTCATAAATCAACCGATCCTAGGTGGTATTAAATTGTATAATGGACATCCATCGCTTTGTGTATATGTGGGGGCAACAGGACCAAATAAAGCTAGAACAGGAACAAAGAGCTGAACAGTCGAATTTGACCGTAACACGCAGCCAAATCGTGGAAGCATCACGCACCACAACCGGTATGTCATCTTTAATGTAAAGTTTACTTTCCGTTAAAATATCATCATCATATCAGCCTGAACGACGTCCACTGCTGGACATAGGCCTTCCCCAAGCGTCGCCAGATTGACCCGTCCCGTGCATTTCGCAACTAGCAGATTCGGTTTTACGGCGCCAGGGCGTAAGATATTAATATAGCTCGTGGTGGAGGGAAGCAAAGTTTATTTTTTTTGTTGCTTTCGCCACGGGTGACCTTATAACGCATTATTTGATTATAACAATTTTTATTTTTTAATAATATCTTCGATTTCAGTTCAAAATAATTCGCTCAGAATACAACACTATTTTTTGTGGCGATAAAGTTGCAAACCACCTAAATTAAAAGTCATTTTCATCCAGCAAATAAAAAAACAGAGTTTAGGCAGAAATTGACGTTTTAATATTTTTCAAATGGCCATTAGTTTTACAAGTTATGCCAATAAAAGTTTTTATCCGTTGACAGTGTTTATTTATAAAATAATAAAAATTTCGTTGTGGTAGACACTACTACAGAAGACAGTCATGGATGACATTATTTTCAACATGTCTAGGCGAGTGAAAACTTTAACAAATATATAGGAACAATCATTCCTTTGAAAACTTCAAAACATTAAAGTTTTCTTGATATCACTCATAATGCACTTAGGGTATTTTAAATAATATAAAATCTGTGGCAATACGGGCAAAGGGTCAAAGGAAAAATTGAATTGTAATAAATTGAAATAAAAAGATTTTTTTGATAAAGTAGAAATTATTTTTTGAATTTGGAATATAATTAATTTGAACTTTACAGTCGTCCGGCATTGTTTGCTTAAATAACTTCTTTCTACAGAACAACATTTTATTTCAAAAACATATACGTACTTTTTCGGTTACAGATGCTTATTTTAAGTTAAAAGAAAAATGCTAAATAATAAAACGTCAAGTAGATTCTAGAATAAAATGGTGGCATGTCATTAAAATGACAGAAAGATGGGTAAACTAATTTACACTGTCCTATTAAAATCGACAGCAAGTTTGTTGCTAAGGAAATATACATTTAAGCAAAATTCGAGCTTATTGTATTAGAATGCCTGTAGAAAAAAGTGCTTATGATTGATTTCTTCTTATTCTGAAAATGAATTTTCTTGGTAACCTTAAAAAATCTAAAATTTACATGTTTTACATAATTTATACTAGGTAAATGTTATCTCATTTTTAATTCATAAGGAGTAAAACTATGAAAAATATTTTATTATCTCATTCTAAAAATACTAAGTGTTTAAAAATAAAACGTGAGAGTTTAGATTATTCCTAGTAACCAATGATATTCTAATAAACAGATCCGTTATACACTCACAAAACAATCGAAAAAAGTGTTCCGCTCAGCAGCGGCAGCACACATACACACTTTTCATTCATCTGACATTTCACTACAAGTCGAAAGGGATGGCTTGATAAAACCAACAAGAAAAAAAGAGACAGCTAGTTTTTTTCACTTGCGAGTGAATGTAAAAAAGCATTATTCTGACCACCAATGTTTTTAGTCTTTTTCTAACCGCCAAATATCAGAATATTAGGAAAAAAGATTGAAATAAATTAGTAAATTAAGGTGTATTGCGTACTTACATACGGTATGAGATCCCTTCTGCTTTATGTTCTTTGGTATCATAATTGTTACACTTTCGAAATGCACACGATGGCATTTTTTAAATTTTGATTTGTTTCAACAAAGCGTCACAATTGTGACGTATTCGAGTCTTCACAATGCACGCGCTCATAACATATCTGTTTACTAGAACATCATTGCTACTAACTGTCAAAGTTGAAAATCTTCTGCCTAAAAACAATTGCCGCTGCTGTTTTGGTAGAATGTGACTGCACATTTGACCCTTATCTGTACTTACCGCTATATTTGTCGGTGTGTGTATTATAAAATGAATATTCTTTATTACTGTCATTCTAATGTGACTTATTGACAGGATCTCGGTCGAAGTCTAACATGGGTTCCGTAAGAAGCTGCTTCCGAATGGTGTCAGAGCATAAGGATATCGTCAGGTCGGTGATGGCGTTACAGGGAATGATGTTCATGTACAAACCTGATATAGAGACACTGTTGACGGTACGGATTAAATAACTACATTGTTATATTACTCGATAGAATTACAAATCGATCTCTATAATAGTATTTTCACTTAAACCATATAAAAACCGATTTTTATATGGTTTACGCAAAGGGTCGAACCATAGATATCCGATATTCGTGGGTTCGATCCACGAATATTGGATATCTATGCCGAATATTTTTTTTTAAATGTCATTTTAAAATTATAAAATTGTTAGTTAGTTAAAGCCATTTGAACGGCTTAGTGGGCGTTTTGACGGATGAGTTTCACGCGATCCGGCCAAAACAGGAATTTCATTACTATTATTATTTTTGAGTGGTGTTTCGGACGAATCCTTTTTTAGAGGCAAAGTAACGTCAGAAACATAAAATCGGTAGAGAGTTTAATAACATGATAAAATAGTAGTTTATGATACTGTTGCATAATAAGGGGTATTAAAACATGAGTGTGAATTTTAATAGTATTCACACAAATGTTTTAATACCTAGTTATGTGCAGTTTCATACAGTACTTTATCTACACTCATAAATTTTGGGATTGAACCTACTTAATCTTATTTTTTCATTTTCCATGCCATAAAGTCGTGATAAATGCATCATATAATAATCTCGACTTTGCTGGTAAGAGATTATGAGTAATTTCCTTCGCCGCATATAAAATAATTGGCGGCGTCAATTTTTCTTCACATTCACTAATATCAGCAATTAAAGCAGGAATTCAATTTAAGCAAGAATTTTAAAAAGTCATGAAATTCAGTACAATGAAACCTGCAAAACGTATGAATGGCGCCAAAACCTAGCACATCACCGCATTAAATTGCGGTAAAAAAATCGTGCGGCAATAATACCGCATGAAATCCGTGTTTTTGCAACAGAATCTACCGCATCGCAGCGCGAATATAATTCGCGCGAATATTTTGAGCTCTATGAACACGTGGCAAGAGACAAAAATTCGCGCAAATTAAAATGGCAGTGCGTAATAAGCCTAAAGCGGGCATTGTTACAGACAAGTTAAAATTGGAATCAATTTTTTTTATTAGGTACTATAAAAATGGCATTTCAAAAAATTTTAATTATTGATGGAATCTCCTTAGTGATTAACTTCATGGATTTGTCCTGTATCATAATAGAAAAAAAGTTATTTTATGATGCAGTTGTTTGAAAATCGAAGGAAAATGTTGAACTATAGTGGTTGTTTTTTTAATTTTACCTATCCACGAATATAAAGTACGTGTTTATGTAATATTTTTTGAATTCATAATTGGAACATTACGTTGTGAGTGTAGATAAAATAACTTTCTCTTTTGTTTTTAACACGCTTTTATTAGCATGGTATGTATGTATCTATGTATCTATGTATCAATGTATCAATATAACAATGTATCAATGTAACAATGTATCAATGTAACAATGTATCAATGTATCATTGTAACGGAATCTTTGAACGTGATTTTCACCCACTTCAAAACGTTGGATTGATTTGAAACTTTGCACACTTATCAAGGACCGATGACAATGCAATAATTTAAACAGTTTGTCCCATTATCCTTACCATTAAAGCGTGTTTTTTAGTTTTTAGAACTACAATTTATTTAGTTAGATGTTGAACATTATAACCAAACTACCAGGAGGCCAGAATCATGAAGAAGTCTTAATATTTGTGGGCCTGGAATCATTACCGGTAAAGACTAACTTAAGTACCAGGAGATTATAATCATGAGGAAGTAATAACGAGGCTGGAATCATGAGATGTAAAAAAGTAGCGGGAGATTTTAGATTCTGATCTCCTGGTACTCCGTTAGTCTCTACCGCTTTAGATTCTAGGCCCGCAAATACTTCTTCATGATTTTGGCTTTCTGGTAGTTTGTGTATAAATGTTCAACATGTAACTAAAAAAGCAAAAGAGGAAGTTATATTTTTATCATGTTATTAAACTCTCAACTGATTTTAATCGGATTTTTGATTTTGACGTCTTAAAGAAATAAACGTCCCAACACTAGTACCTACTGATCCGTAGGTGCCAAATGCGAAATGCTGCTTATGGCACTTGCAAAAAAAAAACTATACGTTGTGTGAGATACATAATAATAAAAATAAATAATTTTGAAAAAATGCCAGAAGACTAACAATACTAAAACTATTTATGTAAGTAAGGAATAAGGAGTGCGCGCGGTGTTATGTGTGTGTGAGGGGCAGTATGTGTGAGGTGGCGGTGTGTGTGATGTAGGGGTGTGAATGTTGGTGTGGAAGGTGTGATATGTGTACTTTTTGTTTTGTCTAGCGACGGTTTGTATCTGTAATTATGTGATTGTTTGGAGCAGAGCCTCGATTTCTTCGTAGATTTTGCTCTTCAACCATTCTGTGAGTGTCTTTTTGCAGTCGCGGTATGTCATTGGGTATATGGTGATAGTTTTGTTGAGGAAATTGTATAAGCGAGAGGATTGCTTTGTGAATTGTCTTGTAGCGAATGTATAATCCATAGATATAGTATGTACAAGATACACAGAGTCAGATGGAAAACGAAACCAAAAATATAAAATCTATGTGTGAGGGAATTTGTCCATGTGTTAGTTAAAAAAGTGTTGATAAAAAGTCCATGTTCAATATCGAAATCGATACTTGGTGAACACCATAAGAAGCACGATTGCTGGGCAAAAACCATGCTTTGCTTTAATTAAAATACAAATTACAAAATAATATCTCGCATGTATTTAAAATACGAAATAAAAAATATTTTTAAGTCGTGTATTTAAAATATAAAATACAGTATTTTAACTATTTTTATTTAAAATACAAATAACAAAATACAGTCGGTCATCCATCGTGACATTCGTACTAATAAACTTAATCAATACACAGAAGTTCGGTGAAAATAACCGTTTGAAATGAAAATGACAATTTACAAGGTACTTGACAATTTGGCGTACGTGGTCGCCATTTTGCTTATGAAAGCTATCAAGCGCTATTTTCTGCAGAACGCATCTATTAATAAAATCGCTAAATGTATTTTGAAGCCACAAGTATTTGAAGTACTAATAAAAAAATACCGCAGCGTCAGGTATTTGAAATTGACGACACGATTGGCGTAGTGGTTGAGCGATCGGCTGCTGCGCTGCGTGTCGCGAGTTCGATTCCCGCACGGAACAATTTTTATGGCCTGCAGATAGTTCAATGATAAATGATATTATTTCTGTAAGTTGGTTTGTATAAACACGTTTACATATTTTATAAAAGTAGATGAGGTCGGCGTTTCCTATCTGACTACTCCGAGAAGAAAGGCCGAATTTCTCTCTGAGAGAGTGTCTTGCGCTTAATTTATAAATTGATCGAACAGCTCTTTTCTGTAAATAATATGTTTTCATTTAATATTAATTAAAAAAAAACAAATTACTGTCCTCTAAATAGTACATACTTATTTAATTGAGTTCTTAAAGTTTGTCTATTAAACTTCAAAAATTCAACTTCTATACAACTTCTTCTTTTACTTCGACACGCTAAGAAGAAGAATATAATGACATTCCTAAACCTACTCAAAGTAACAAAACATCAAAACTCTCTGATTTTTTTTGAAAAATAAAGGCTAATATAATAAAAATGCAACTTTAAGTACAGTTTCGATAAAAACATCTTCACAGTCGTAACTTAAATCTATTTTAACAAAACCAGACTAAATAAGTTTGTACTCATATCATGATGTCACTAAAAACGATTAAGTTTTTATCGATACTCATGACGTCACCGCTTTGTCAAGCCCTAGCGTAAACAAACAATTTACTCTTATATATAATATTTTCGCCAATTTTGTTTATATATACGAAATATACTTATATAAAACATTGGAAATCAATATACTATTGTAAGACTCTTTTTCTGAGCCGATTACTACCAGAAATTCGTCAAAATATGGATCAAAACAATCCAAGGACAAAATTGTATTTACCTGTGAAACGTGTATTTATTGGGGTTATTTCGTCTTGTAACGTCACATTCACTCACAGAACAAGTCACCATAATTGTATAATTAATATTATCAAATTAAATCTAAAGATTATTATTTATATGCAAGAAATTCACCGCGGCGTAAAACAGATGGGCCGCTAGGTTTACTTATTCAAGAAAAAAATGACATATCGGTACGTCATTCACTCTCTCTTTTTCTCTTGGGCGGTTTGTACTTGATTAGGATTTCTCGCTCGCACGCTTCGTGTATCTTTTTGCGTAGCAAAAAAAAATCTAAATCTATGGTATAATCTTGTAGCTATTTACGTCAAAGATGTATTGATAACATTGGTTACTACACGACATTAGATGTTGTCATTCAGAAATTCTAGAATACTGTAGTATGCTTTTCCTTCTAGCAGTATCTTTAATTTATTTTTTAATTGAGCTTACATTAAGCTCCTTCCAACTATTTGGAAGTTTTTCAAAACTTTAGGGGCCATACAGAAAACACTCTTGTGCATTAATGCTGTTTTCGAGTTGTCTAGACAAATAATACTGTCATCGCGCCTACTATGGTTGCGATCGACCACTTCTGATTGACGTGGAAATAAGTGTCGATTTGATTTTACAAACACGACAATTTCTGAAATGTAAAGGCAAGGCAGAGTTAATATTTAATATTTTTTTAAATAGGGCTTACAACTTTCGGTTGACTGTAACTTAAACATAGTCCTGATGCATCTTTTTTGGGCTTTAAAGGGTATGTCCTTGTCGGTTGAGTTGCCCCAGAAAATTATCCCATATCTCAAATGTTAAGAAACCAAACCGTGATAAGCCGAGAGCAATGACTCAATGTTAAGCACTGGGACCAGTTTGAACAGCGCATAACAAGAATTACTAATTTTTTTACTCAGTTCTTCTATGTGTGCTTTCCAGTTTAGCTTTTTATCAATCGTGACTCCAAGGAATTTGGTGTTGTCAACTTCCCTAATAATTATATTATTGTATTGGACGTTAAGATCAGTCGTAGATGATAAACGTTGACTAAAGTGCATTAAATTAGTTTTATCAAGATTAAATTTTAGATTATTATTATTCATCCAATTTATTATTGATGTCAGAGAATTATTAATGTCGTTATTGTAGCTATTTTTAGAATTACATTGAATAGTGATAGTGTAGTAGTTACGTAAGTAATTTATATATACTATAAATAGTGGAGGAGCCATCACACTACCCTGGGGGACTCCATGCTTGACTATTTGTTCGTGCGAATGAAATATTTCTTCACATTTAGTTTTAATGTTTAACCTAGATATCTCCGTGACCTGTTTTCTATTATCAAGATATGTTTTTATTAATTTTAGATCATTGCCTCTTATACCGTATGCTTCCAACTTATTCATTAAAATATCATACCAAACGCCTGCGTCATATCACAGAATACGGTACATACGGGATTGGTACTATCTACATTTACCACAGAACAGAGAAGACAGTAGAAATCGCATATAGCTTCATTAGTATCGGAACCAGCGTACCCAAACTCACACATATACAGATTAATTGTATTTCGTAACACTAAGATATCTTTGGTGTGATTGGTTGGTAGTTTAATTTTTAGATGAAAGTAGAAAATATGTCAGTCGTCGCTTATTTGAAAATAAACCACAGTTTTATGACCATAGAGTTGGTTTACTGTCTCCTCTTTTTGAGTATTTATTACTTTTTCCATTTAAAGCGCACACGGAATAGTTTAATGAGCAAGTTACGCTACCCGCCGCTAGATGTCTCTATAATAAATGCATTCAATTTAAAGCCGTATTTCGTTGCCGATAAGATTTATATTTGCGAAATGAGGTCATTACTATTCGTCTTCTTGTAGGGATGTACCACTGTCGTTGACTTATTTATAGACATTCCGTTTTATTTTCAAACAAAATACAGTCAATAACTAGAGTCGATAAATATTATTATGTTTGTAATCAAGTTTTTATATATGTAGAGCCAGGAAGGCCTGGAGGCTCTTTACCAGAACTCATCTTCTTCTAATTATGTGGGTAGGTAGGTGTGGAAATAGGAATAAATGGCTTCAGATCACAATCGACTTATTTTAATCAGTATTCACAGGAATCATGATGTAACTAGATAATCAGCGATTACTACTATACGAAATCAACTTAATTAAATCTTGAAACAGCGTGATGGCGAAGATTCTGAGCGATTCGTCACGAGCGTGGTGCGCGGGCTCGGTCTCGTTCAAAAGTGAGTTTAAGATGGCCGCCCCCACCTACCATCGACGATGACGCTTCGCTAGGTTGACATCGACAGTCCTGTCAACCTGACGTTTGACGTAAACGCCGTCATATAAATTTATTCTAATACTTACGATTTATAGAAAGTATAATTAAGATATTTTATGGTAAACCCTTTGAATAGGGTATCAAAATGAAGGGTTTTAAGAGGTGATTACAACTTATATGTTTAAAAATAATTCGAAAAGAATATGATAACTAAAAAGCAATGAATAAAAAAAGTTTATTTAAAAATCAAAAACCCGACTGTGAATATAGGTATATATATAATATATATACATATTACAAATGGAGTAATATAGGTACCTATAGATCCATCTTATATTTATTTCAAACTTGGTTAAGGTAGAATTAGAAAAAGAGGTTTGGGCATGGAAATGTGTTTGATTACACTAATCTTATCTTATCTTGTGGAGGGGCCGAGAAATACCTCGGACACTTCGACCCATTGGGATCTTTTGTGGTCCCCTAGATAACTTACTCCTCCTCATTCTCGTTGAAAACCGTTTTCATGAGTTTTACAACGAGACTAGGAGATATGAGCCTATAATCTTCTGGTTTTGGGTATCCAACCCCTAGGAGACTCATTCGCTTACCAGCCAGTGCATCGCATGTGCACAGTAGGCGCTCCATGCGTTCCGTATGTTCCCCACACAACCTGCACATGGGTGTCGCGGTTAGACCCATCTTCATGAGCATGTCGTTGGTTCCAAAGTGCCCAGTAAAGGCCCCAAGCAGGTAGCGGATTTGCCCCCTGCTCATGTTCCAAATGCAATCCCGGGCTTTGAAAGTGGAGCCCAGGAATCTCTTGGAGTGTTGTAGACCGGTAGTAGACAGCCAACAAGTTCGTTGTCTGTGATCTGCAAACTCCCTAAATGCGGCTTTTACGAGACACGTCGATATGCCTACACATGGTTCTGGACCCACAAAATCATTCGCTGAGCCCTCCCTTGCCAGTTCATCAGCCACTTCGTTGCCATGGAATCCTTTGTGCCCAGGGACCCACATCAGTCTTACCCTGTTGTGCTTCCCAAGCCTGTTTAGGGTTTGGATAGCATCCAGAATAAGTCCGGAGTCCACTTTGTAGGATGCCATGGCTTTGATTGCAGCCTGACTGTCACTAAGAATATATATGGATTTACCTTTGGTCCCTCTATCTATATTCTCTTGAGCACAGGTTATAATGGCATATGTTTCCGCTTGGAATACAGTTGCCATCTTCCCTAAGCTTTTGCTACATTTGTAGCCTTTTGCGTATATTCCCGCTCCTGTACCTGATTCCATTTTGGATCCATCAGTGTACCACACCAGACTATCTTGTCAGTATGGAATTGAGCTTACCTTTAGGGCTCCCTAAATTTACTTTGAGGTCCCTCTTGTATGAGTCCCAATTTGTATACCTTGGGTTTCTCCTTCGTCTAGTTTCGGCTTCTCCCGCCGTCCTAAACCTAAAGCATATATAATTATGGTCAGACAAAGAGATTTCGTCCGACACATTCCAATTTTCAATATGAGCGCTGGCCCTGTTTGAAGCCAGCGTAAGGTCAATAACTTCAGTCCTCGCAGAAGTCCTAAAAGTAGGTTTATTGCCTACGTTAAGGATTTGTAAAGCAGAGCTTACCACAAAGTCCAACAAATCCTCCCCTCGTTTGTTGACATCCGAGCTGCCCCAAACGACGTGGTGTGCGTTCGCATCGCAACCAAGTATCAGGTCAAGGTTCTTTTGGTTGCCGTAATCAACCAGTCTTCTGATTAGTGGTGTTACTGGTTCTTTTTGTTCATATGGGAGATAGGCAGAGGCAAGGATGATTCTCCTTTTCTCTGTTCCCGTCCCCACTTGGATCAAGGTTGTTGTGAGATCCCTGTAACAGAAAGTACGTAAGGGCATTGCCTCTATACCGCCCCTGATATAGATGCAAGTCCTCGCGTCATTAGTTGGACAGTCATAGAGCACCATGCCTCCTGTCCCACCTAAGCCTTTTATAGTCCCCTTATACAGATAAGGTTCCTGTATCAAGGCAACGTCGTATGTGTTGAGCTTCAGTTGCCGAGCCAGAAGGGCAGTAGCGGCTCTGCAATGATGCAAATTAATTTGTACACACCTTAGTCCCTCCATCTTGGATGATTTTGATGGGTCTGTGTTGATATGGGAGGGCCTTAGTCTTGAGGCCCCTCCTCCATCACCTGGCTCTCCTCGAGAGCAGTCGGCGACTCGATTCCCAGGGTGTCGAAGTCCCCGAGGATGTCATCCTCGTGGTCTGTCTCCGACGCTCTGGTCCCAATCTCTGTTGCCTGCGCTGCGCCGTCAGCAGAGATTTCTTCAATGGCCTCCCCATGTTGTGGTGGTCCATCCTCGGAGGGCTCCACTTCTGCTTCCGCAGCAGGCGCCTCTCCCTTGTCTTCTTCCAGGAGCTTGAACGAGTATCGTTCAATCCCTCCTGGAAGAGAGTAGCCCGCGGCCTTGATGACCCCAGCGGACACCCCGTCCATGAGGACGATACGACGGATGGTCTGCTCAGTGAGCGTATTCACGACCTTCCAGTCGTTCGTCCTCAAGGTAGGGTTGAGTCGCTGGAGCAATCGAATGGCCCGGGCAGAGTCTTGCAACGCCAAGTTGCGACTCTTCCATGCCATTTTGACTGGCTTTGGAAGGTCCCTGGCGTCAACAACCTTGAGTTTCAGGGCACCAAGTTCCACATTGTGGATGGCACTCCGAAACCAGTTGGCTGCATCAGAGTCGTCGCAGGATACATGAATTGCACCTGCGACGACTCCGGGAGCAACCGTTAGGACAGGCAGAGGATCCGGCGCCACTTCCAGTTTCTCAATTATGAGCTCCTGGATCGGCACCAAGTCCTCCGCCTTCAAGTACTCCTCCGGGTACTTGACTGTCACGACAGCGAGTTTCACAGCCGCCACCGCATCCCTAAAGGATCCGGTTGAGGATGATTGCCCTTGGGTCTTCATCCTCTTGGCCGCCATGTCCCCGCTGTCCCCGCTGAGAGCAGCACGCGGTCTCTTTGATGGGCCCTCCGTAGGAGTCCCCTCCAGAGCCGCCTGCTGTCTCAGCTTTTGGCGCCTTTTTCTGCGCGCCCCAGATCGTCCAACCGGAAGCCAGCCTGATTCATGCTGGCCGCCGGGAGACGACGAGGTGCTGTCTTTGCCGGTCGCGTCCGGGGCCGCAAGGTCCGAGGTCATACGATCTCTAACGCAAGCGTCCCGTATCGCGCCAGCTTTGGCAGTACCCTTATGCCCGGTGGGCTGGTTTGCAGTTCCACCCTTCGGTGGTCCCGCAGCAGTGCCGGCCCTCGACAGTGCCGCGACAGTCCCGTCATTTGACAGTCCCGCCACAGCCCCGCCTTGAGACGATCCCACTGCAGTATCACCTCTGGACGTTCCTGCGGAAGATGCAGTCCCGGCTTGCGCCGGTCCCGCCGTCTGGTGTGCAGTCCCAGCTTTCGCCGGTCCCGCCTTTTGGTGCGCAGTCCCAGCTTTCGCCGGTCCTTTCGCCTTGTGGTTTTTTTTAGATATATTATCCATTTAAATCCCGATTTTAAATTTCATCCCTCGACTATCCCCACCCGCCATGGAGTGCTCAAGTGGCGATGCTACGGTAGCACCAGGGATTAGTCGAGGGATATAGCCCCCCCCCCATTAGTTGCCCACGAGACTGCACGACACCAACTCACACCGCTACCACTAGCGATGCGAGCGAGCGCCGGCGTCTGCAAGCCCCTAATGGGAGTGAACTCGCCTGGGGGCCGTCTGACCGGACCCCGCAGCCGATTGACCGTAGCTGGCTAGGCTACGGCCACCCGTGTGAGAAGAAATCCGGGCCAAAGTGGAGTGTTGCCTCAGAGACGTTAAACCGCCTACGCTCATCGGCTCAGCCACCAGGATCCCATCATCCTTCCGTACGGGTCCCTGCGCACGGCACAAACACGCAGGAGGTCATTACTATCCATCATCTGATTTTTTTCCGATGGTGGACACCCAGGGGCATGACCTCGCCACCCCTGTGATAAGGCGCCCGGTGATTTCTGTTACGTCTATTTCATAGGGAATTAGACCAAAAACAGGGCGGCAACCACGAGAAGGAAAATCACCGAACTTGCCTTGAGGATCATCACGACCGTGCGCTCTCCCTCAAGACCACGCCACCTTGCCGTCTCTGAAGGAGTCAGACAAGGGAGGACTGCATCGACAAAGCCAAGCCCCATAGGGCTTGTCGCTGAGGGCTCAAAGTGCAAGTTTGTTAAAACAGCCCAGCCCCTAATAATACTGAATCACCAAACAAAAAAAAGGCCGCACACAGGTTTAAAATTTTGCCCGATTTATCATAGAACACAAAGAATAAGTATCGATAACTCATTATCGATATTGGTAATCTCTAATTGAGTAGCTGAATGTGACATGTGCATAGTTGGAATCTTCGAGAACAATGTTTGAGTTTTAAAGAAAGTAGACCTTAAATTTAATGTCATAAAATCAACTTTTACTTGTCTTGTTTAAAAAAATATTGTTTCTACATTTTTATCGAAATAAAATAAATTAAGAATTACCGATGGTAAGATATACCACCATTTGATAAATTTTTGGTTCTGCTATCGTGTTTACATTCTAAAACAGCACAATAGGGCATTTATGTATTTTTTTTCAAGTTTTTGTCACCGTGACGGTTGAACCAAGACTGATGAGCGTAGTTTGTGCGCGGAAGCAAACATATGCGGAACTGTGCAAAACTCGGGGTACGCGGGCCCCGCCTACTTGCGACTTCTACTGTAGTAGCCGTTTTTTTTGTTCTGTGACATTTACCATAACCTTATGTAGGAAATCGTAAACAGCCATATTTATAGTTCGGTTTTTTCTAAATCCTTTTTGTTCGTTAACTAGAAAATTATTTTTTTCTAAATAAGCACTTAATTCTTTATATATATATATACTCTTCAAAAACTCTGGAGAAAACACTAATACGATTATTAGTGTTTTCTCCAATGTTAAATAGGACGGAATATCAACAAAAATAGTTAAGTTGGTGGCTCTAGAAATTTGCACGCATCTAAGCCATTTGATTAATTTAAGCATAAGTACTGGCATATGCCCTGATGCTTTAAAAAAATCAATTGTAAAACCGATATTTAAAAAATAAAATAGAGAATCCATTAAATTTTACAGACCTATTTGATTTTCCACGTCAATCAGAAGTGGTCGATCGCAACCATAGTAGCCGCGATGATTATTTGTCTACACAGCTCGAAAACAGCATTAATGCACAAGAGTGTTTTCTGTATGGCCCCTAAAGTTTTAATTAAACTTCCAAATAGTTGGAAGGAGCTTAATGTTAACTCAATTAAAAAATAAATTAAAGATACTGCTAGAAGGAAAAGCATACTACAGTATTCTAGAATTTCTGAATGACAACATCTAATGCCGTGTAGTAACCAATGTTATCGATACATCTTTGACATAATCTGTACATAAAGCAACATAATATTGTTATTGAAATAAATACATTTGACATTTGATTTGACATTTGACACTGAATAATTTTAATTTTAATTGACATTTGATATGTCAAATGTCAATTAAAATTAAAATTTAATGGATTCTCTATTTTATTTTTTAAATATCGGTTTTACAATTGATTTTTTTAAAGCATCAGGGCATATGCCAGTACTTATGCTTAAATTAATCAAATGGCTTAGATGCGTGCAAATTTCTAGAGCCACCAACTTAACTATTTTTGTTGATATTCCGTCCTATTTAACATTGGAGAAAACACTAATAATCGTATTAGTGTTTTCTCCAGAGTTTTTGAAGAGTATATATATAAAAAGAATTAAGTGCTTATTTAGAAAAAAATAATTTTCTAGTTAACGAACAAAAAGGATTTAGAAAAAACCGAACTATAAACATGGCTGTTTACGATTATCTACAATAATCAATAATCACCCTTATATAAATATCAATTAAAAAGCGTACAAAATGGCACCAGAGGTATTCCACGTACGGCACCTATCGATATTTTTCTAATAGTTATTTTCTATAATAGTATTTTTTTATAGTTGAAATAAAAACTATCACCATCTACCGCCAATCACTAATTTTGCTGTCACCATCTTAAGAAATCCACAATTTCGCGCTAGACTGTTAAGATATAATTAACACTTAGCAATAAGTGTCCGCCTCCGTTCGCCTGCCGCCGTGACTTCTGATCCCAGAAGTCATAGAAATGTCTTTTTGGGAGTGTTTCTACGTTTATCAGCTACGACAGCTACGAAAAGGGCACCTACGTCACCCGCTACGGCTACGAGCACGGAAAGGGACACCGCGCGCTCGCACATGCTCCGCGCTGTGCTACGAAATCGGCAACATCTGCTACGAAATCGGAAACATCTGCTACGACTTACGACGCTGCCAAATAACGCTCTGAGGCGATATTGCATGGCTTATTTCTGACGCACGGTAAAGTGGTAATATTTCTGGTCTCAAGACAACTAACCACTACACCGCATTTGTCATACCCTGATATTAGAAATGGAACATTCAGTCAACAAAGCATTATCTGAATCAAACATCTCCGAATGTACTGACACCCAAATCACTCCACCCAACTTTGTGTCTCAATGGAACAAACGACCGCGAGACTATGAATACAAATCAGACTTTAGCGATTTCAAAGAAGAAGTCAAAACACTTATATCGTCGTTGATGTTACACCAAAGCAAAGAAATAAGAAAGACATCTGCTACATTAATGGAAATCAGGACCGCAAATACTAACATAGAAAACTCCATGGCCTATCTCACCTCTCAAAACGTAGAGCTAAGTAAGAAAATTGAACAAATTGAAATAAAGTAAGAAAGATGAGCAGCAATTCTACTAGAAAATAAAATCGAGGATCTGCAGCGAGGCAACTCAAAAAAGATAATAGCTCGCCTAAAATAATAATTAATAGCGAAATGCAAGCTACCAACCTTATGCAACAAATATGACTAGTATCAATTAACCAACATGCTACATGTGGAAAACTTAAGCAAATAAGTCTTTGTATTTGCTATATGTTAAATCCTAAAAGAATTGGTCATATAGTTAATAAGTTAAAGATTCAAGATTATTTATTTGTGGAAACATGAGTACACATACAGAGCATGCAAGTTATTAAATTACATAATAGATTAAGATCAGTCATGTTTGGCCGTAGTGGCGTACAAATATTTAAATTTCAGTAATAAAAATCATTGGATAAATTATTAGATTAAATAAGAACAAAATAGTAAATCACAATGTCTAAAACAAATAAATTAAATAATGGTCATAGTTAGGTAACGATTATTAAATGTCAATTAAAATTATCCAGTATTTGCGGTCCTGATTTCCATTAATGTAGCAGATGTCTTTCTTATTTCTTTGCTTTGGTGTAACATCAACGACGATATAAGTGTTTTGACTTCTTCTTTGAAATCGCTAAAGTCTGATTTGTATTCATAGTCTCGCGGTCGTTTGTTCCATTGAGACACAAAGTTGGGTGGAGTGATTTGGGTGTCAGTACATTCGGAGATGTTTGATTCAGATAATGCTTTGTTGACTGAATGTTCCATTTCTAATATCAGGGTATGACAAATGCGGTGTAGTGGTTAGTTGTCTTGAGACCAGAAATATTACCACTTTACCGTGCGTCAGAAATAAGCCATGCAATATCGCCTCAGAGCGTTATTTGGCAGCGTCGTAAGTCGTAGCAGATGTTTCCGATTTCGTAGCAGATGTTGCCGATTTCGTAGCACAGCGCGGAGCATGTGCGAGCGCGCGGTGTCCCTTTCCGTGCTCGTAGCCGTAGCGGGTGACGTAGGTGCCCTTTTCGTAGCTGTCGTAGCTGATAAACGTAGAAACACTCCCTAAAAGACATTTCTATGACTTCTGGGATCAGAAGTCACGGCGGCAGGCGAACGGAGGCGGACACTTATTGCTAAGTGTTAATTATATCTTAACAGTCTAGCGCGAAATTGTGGATTTCTTAAGATGGTGACAGCAAAATTAGTGATTGGCGGTAGATGGTGATAGTTTTTATTTCAACTATAAAAAATACTATTATAAAAAATAACTATTAGAAAAATATCGATAGGTGCCGTACGTGGAATACCTCTGGTGCCATTTTGTACGCTTTTTAATTGATATATATATATAAGGGTGATTATTGTGATTTATCATGTTTACTGTTGTAATGGTATTAGCTTTATCGTTAAAAAAAATAATATAACCCTACCTAAGGTTTTTCATTCTGACTGTAGAAAATTTTCTTAAAAAAAAACTGGCCAAGTGCGAGTCGGACTCGCGCACGAAGGGTTCCGTACCATTATCGGAAAAAACGGCAAAAAAATCACGTATGTTGTATGGGAGCCCCACTTATATACGAGTATTTATTTTATTCTGTTAATTAACGTAATTTTATCGTATTAAAATATGTATGTATAATTATCTATTATTTATTATAGGGCTACGGAAGATTTTCTCATTTATGGGCAGAAGACAGAGTGCAGCAAGTACAAGATTTTGTCGATTCTAATCCTATGAACGTTTTAGTGAAAGACATGCTTCACAAATACGAGAGACAGACCGAAGAAGTGCTAGTTCTACCCGATTGTCACATCATCGGTTCTATACAAATTGATATGGGTATGTTTCCATGATGCAAAATATACTATAATAATTATATAAAGTACTATACCTTCATTTTCCATAGTAATAAAACTTCCTGTATACTTTTTTTTATTTTTTATTTTTGGGTGGGAAATCATCCAATGACTTCTCCCGCTCTGGGTGAAGCAGAAGGGCGTGTCAGACTTTTACTGATTAAAACCCACCCGTGTTCCTTCAGTTGCTTGTGCCAGGACCGCGGTAACTCTCTTTCAAATTTATCCGCGACCCAGACAGGGATCGGCCCTTGCGGACCCCGTTAGTTTTTGCGGACACCTCTTTGAGGCGTGCGTGGAACACTACGCGCCGTCGACTCGGGTCTGGTCCTTATCGGACGGCGAGCTACCCATTACTCGCCGTCCGCAAGCCCGCGCCTACGGTGGCCGGGAATCGGCTTGCGACTCCCGACGCCCAGGGCGTCTCCTGCGGTGGCTACGGGGCGTCTCCGTTGCGTCTCCCTCACGCGTTCCGCCTCCTCCTTTGCGAGCATTACTGCTTCGCAGAATGAGGTGACAGCTACCCATGCCATCTCGCTCCGTACCATGGCCTGAACCAGGGCCGGACGCGAGAGGTCGCCACCGCTGATACGTCCTGTATTACCTAACCTACTTATAACTGCAAATGTATTTATTCCCAGTTAATGATTTTGATAAGACCCCCGTATCTCTTAAAATAATGAATTGATTTCAACCTATCAATTATCTATGTTGCAGGTAATATTAAATTGGCCTTACATTTGGAATCGGTCGAATGGAAGAGAACCTTGGGCAAATTACTATGTCTGGCCTATAAAGACCGCGTAATGAAATTGCAGCAATTCATTAATGACAGAATGAAAACTTTGAGCAAAAAGATTAAAGATTTGGATGACGTTAGAGTAGCCATGTTATGCCTCGAACTTATTAGAGACGAGTTTATCGGGTGAAGATCAAATTTTGTATAAAGTAGTGAAAAGTTGAAACGGACTTGGAGGAGGAAAAGGTACCAACATAAGATACGGATCTTCCTCCAGGTACTTCTTCAACTTTCCTCCCTGTGTACTGTGTTTTTACATTAATTCCACAAACCTTGCTCAAGTAGAAATTGTTCAGTTAAAATTAATTTAACCATATTTTGCAGATGTCGTAATGCCCGTAAGTTCGGAGAAAATCGAATAAATTAATTATTTCAGCGAATTCGGGGAATGCACGTCGTATACAAAACATCGCCGTGGTTTGGTTACTAGTACTTTATAATCGTGCTATTGTATACTCAATTTATTTGCTCTGGGTGGGTGACTAAAGATATGTAGGACCGCTGAGGCCTGCCTATTATAGGATGAGGCAAGGGCTGCGTTTTGGGGCTTTTTGAGGCGTCGTCCTAATAAAATGCGATCATCGCGGCAATACGTGACCGTTGTGACGCGTTCATTTTTTCACAAACCTGAACCATGTCGTCACGCCGACATAGTGCTTGCCGAGATGTCCATACAATCTAACTTTACAATAAAATATTCGCTTGATGATCGGTTTTTATTATGATGTCCCCCTCAGGCAATCCTGTAAGAATTTCCTTTAACAAAAGTAACGCCTAGCGTGGCCTAACTAAGAGAAATTAGAAAATTATCTACAGCACAATTTAATTCTTTTAGCATGGATATGGAACTCGATGTAATAGAAGAAAGCTACGGAACGTTTTCTCAGTTTAATATCGATGTCCCTAAAGAGGATGCCGACATGGTGTACGGATTACGTTACGCTTTCCAAAATATGTTAATGACCGTATGTATTTAATAGCTTTTCTATAAGTAAGAGATCGCGGAATGCGATAAGGCCGCCCATTGTATCTTTTTAGTATTAAGTTTCTTTTTTTTGTTTATTATGGTGTACAATAAAGTGTATATAAATAAATAAATAAAATAGTACTTACCTAAAACAAAGTCACTTTCTACATCTGCCTGTTTGGCCAAGTTTTCTTTCTATATGCTATAGAAAGAAAACTTGGCCAAGTGCGAGTTGGACTTGCGCACGAAGGGTTCCGTAACATTATCGCAAAAAACTGAGACACAGAATGAGAGTGTGTGTGCGAAACAGAGGCGGTCATGTGGAACAGGACTTGTAAAAATAACAATAAATGTTGTTTTTTTTTACACTTTCAGTCCTCTACTATGACTCCTATGGTTCAGATATTTGGACTTTTTGCATTTAGAATAATAAACGAACTTCTTTAGTATTCAAAAATCGGAATTAGAAAAAAAAAAAGGCCATAGAAGACAAAAAAATGCCAATTCTTAAGAAATTGGCATATTTTTTTAAAAAACCTAATTCCAATATCTCAAAAACAGTTAGGTTTAGGCTGGGGTGTTTCATAGTTAAATTAGTCAGAAATGATGGGAACTATAACCTAACCTATATATAATGGATCTAGGTCGACTTAACCAGTAACCCTGTATATGTCGCAAATAGGAGGGCTATCCTCAATAATACCCTCGGTCTTGTGGGCTTTCTCTGTGGGTATGCATGCACAAAGCTGGTAAATTATGCCGTTTTAGAGATAGTCATTGGTCCATCTGCAAAGCAGCGGAATCGGCCACCAATCGTTTCGCCTTCGCTCAACAAAAACACACTTGTTCAAGTTCATACACGCCACTTTAGAACAAACTCTTTTCCTCACAACTCTTTCAACTCCGAAACGCGCGTCCGCGCGTTTCTTTTCTAACTCCACGAAAACATGGCGGGAGAACCCACTCAGATTGGTGTATATAGACACCCCTGCTTTTTATTGGCTAAAGAACTCATCCGGCAAATTACCGCTTATATCATCCAATCGAAATCAAGTATTTTGACATAAGAAAAAAGTGTTGTCAGTCGAATAAAATCGAACTGAGAATTGAATTAGAAGCTAAATGTTGCCAATTAAAAAAACCTGAATTAATAAGTTTACAACCGATATTTCTTTTGTTCCTGATTATTAATCATATACCTTCCTCCGATATATATTTAAGCTTTTCGCTTTGCTTTTTTTTCTGGATTATCGTTTCCGATAAGGCTCGATAAGATGTTGATAAAACTCCTTCGCAAATGAATAAATTTGATTACCATAAAAAAGATTGTAGTGAGTCAAACTTAAAAGATAAACATATGCTGTCACGAACTTTTTCTTTAGAACTTTTAAAGAGGAACAATTCCGTCATACATGATATTTGCGTAACATAAACCGTTTACGCAGCCCACGCAACGGAAGCTCAAAAAAAGGAATAATCTTTCCAGTTTTTGCAACATTTTTCATTTATGTTCCACTCGCTCCTATTGATCGTAGCGTGATGTTATACAGCATATAACCTTTCTCGATAAATGGACTATCCAACATAAAAATATTTTTTCAATTCCAACCCGTAGTTCCTGAGATTTCGCCTTCAAACAAACAAACAAACTCTTCAACTTTATAATATTAGTATAGATATGGACTAAGTGATTAATTGGACTACAGTTAGCGTTACTTGTCTTCTTTCAGTCTCAACAAGCACAACAAAAAATAGTTGACATGCAAGGCCCGCTGCAATCGGAGTTAACTGAAGGGGTTGCCACATTCCTTGAAGATGTTCTCAAGTTCGATGCTGACTATGACGCGTTTGGTCCCATGACTCCCGGTCTCACGGCTCGAGAAGCTAGCGACAGGTGCGTCCAAAGAGATTAAAAAAAATCATGTATGAAAAAAAAGTACATAGTTGAAATCGATTTTGAGGCTTACTACAAGTTAATAGGTTTCGGATTTTTCTTTACCCACCAACCTTCCCAAAAAAGTTTCGTCAGATATTAATCGATAATATTAAAATGTTCATAGGGTAATAATGTTTCAATCGCGATTTGATGAGCTGTGGAGAAGATTCGAAATGTATTCCAATGGTGAAAAGTTATTTGGTATGGAAGTTAAAGACTATCCGATTTTGCATCAAAAGAAGAAGGAGTTTAACTTATTGAGTAAATTGTAAGTGCATTGATCGTACCCCGAGAATTTGTAATTTTTGTCTTGTCTTCTGGAATATTCCTTTATTGTTTTTTTACAACTAACAGTCATGTTTAATCCGTAACAGGTACAGTCTGTACTTGGCTGTAATGAACTCTATCGACGGTTATTTCGAAACGCCGTGGGTAGAGATACAAATTGAGACAATAGTTGCGCAATTGGCGGAATTCGATATCAGGTAAACTAAAAGTACATAAAATATAAATAAAACAATGTTTCGGTCGCGCCGACAGTCCGAGTTTTTTTTTATATACTATTTCAATCTAAATTCAGAAATGTATTTTAAGTAGTTTTCTTCCTTAGTTTCTAACAACTGGATATTTTGTTAAAAGGTGTCGAAAACTACCAAGGGGAATGAAGGATTGGCCAGCTTTTATTGAGTTAAAGAATAAAATTGATGATTTCAATCAAACTTGTCCTTTGTTAGAATTGATGGCTGACAAAGCCATGAAAGAAAGGCATTGGAAGAGATTGGAAAAACTGATGAGTTAATAAAACTTAATTATTAAAAAGTTATATTGTTACCTTCAATGCTAAATAATTACAACTTATATTTGGTGTCTGTCCCAGATTGTGTATTGGATGTGGAATCTGAAGCGTTTACGTTGGCGAACATCATGGAGGCTCCGCTGTTGAAAAACAAGGAGGATGTTGAAGTTTGTAGCATTTTCGCCTACGTTTTCGGCTTAGTTGCCTTGTTACTCATTATTCTTAACTTTCTTTCTTTCTTTTTATTCTTTCTTTGTGTCAGTTAGATTATCTTCATCGACCGTTCATATGAGCCTTACCGGCTAAGCTAAGCTGCATGGATCAGTCAATGTTGATTGACCGCAACTGCGAAGTTATTTTTTTAGGACATTTGTATTAGTGCGGTAAAAGAGAAGGACATAGAAGCGAAGTTAAAGCAAGTGGCCGCGGACTGGGCGGTTATCGATCTACAGTTTGCTAACTTCAAGAACAGAGGCGAGCTTTTGATCAAGCCACAGGATACGCTTGAAACCATCACTTTACTTGAGGACTCATTGATGATTCTCAACTCTTTGGCTTCTAACAGGTATACCTGGGTTGTTAGTTTTGGGTAGTATTAGAAAAATACAATCAAATGATTGTATTTCTCTACGTGCCTAAACATAACGAGTAGATATAGATATCAATATTAGTAAACTGAAATGTTATAAAACCGATATCACAATACAAACCGAAGGTACAGTACAAACATTTTCTTAATGTCCCTCGGCAAATTTCGTGTTTCGTCAGTCGTCGGCTTTCTATCAGTTGCCCTTTGCACTTGGTTGGTGCAGACCGGACGCTCTCAATCAACTTGGAAGTATATAAAGTTCTTAATACTCTTTTAACATAACGTAATTTATTTTTAAAATAGGAACAAAGCTGCTATTTTTACAGCTGAACAAAACAACAATTAAGTACTTTGTTCTGAATTCAAATTATTATACACGACGATAAGTCTAATAATTGATGGACATGGAAATTAGCATTCGTTTGTATTCGGAAATGCGATGATTGCCGAGCTCTTATTAGCAAGTCACCAGATTCTCAATTAACCACATTCGCAACTCAACAGATAATGTACTATTCAACACATACATAATATAACTTTCAAATAAATTATGTACATCTATTTTACTGATAGACAGCCTCATGACATAAACTGATAAAATCGATTCAAAGAGGTCGGATTAAATTGCTGATATATATTTTTAGTGGGGAAATGATAAAAATAATACAATAGAAACTTAATTTTTACTATTTTTATAAATCGACATATTTGATACAAAATGTAAAGTCATATAGGTCGATTTATTAAAAAATTGTATGTCGGTATAGTAGCGTATTTTTTTACTTTGTTTCTTTTTTAATTGATTGTATATTATGTTTTTATTTAGTTCCCTCACTCGTAGATAGGTTCTCATTCGAGCTAAACATAACTCATAATGAATTTGAGGATAAAAGTCCTTTGTGGCATCATGAACAAACCGAGTCAAATTTTTACAAATGAATTTTTCATCGTGCAATGTTCGACCGTAGTATTTAATAAATTCTTACTCCATTATATCAGCAACTCTGGTCAATTCTTTGCAAGATTAAATCAGTTATCCACTCGACAAAAAAAATATATCCAATCACAGGCACCGCTACGTTTTTTTTGTTTATTTTTTTTATATATGAGCTAAGATCGTCAATAAAGTCTACAGCATCTTCGCTCATTTCGTCGGTATCTATTTGCATTTAAGCTCTTCATCTACAGTCGGTTTATACGTGCTGAGATCATTTTTGATTGACGAGATCAAATCTTTGGACTCAGTGTCGTCATTGTTAGATTTTATGTATCGATCTTATACTTTCGCTATTATGGAATCATATTCACAATCTTCCAGTGGAGTTACTAAACAGCATATGGCAGGATGTATATTCATATATATTTGAATAGGTACATCTGCGGAATGTTTTTCAAGAATTTATCGAAAGTCCAGTTGCTAAAACTGATAAGACCAACATCCAGAAATCCAAGCTCTGAGCTAGATTTATCGGACTTTACCCCCCCAAAGTTATGAAGCATCGCTGTGGTGTCGTTTTACAACAATTACTACTCCTATTACAACCAAAGAACACTAAATGTGCGATTTTGCACACACTTGAGAATTTTTTTTTACATGGATGCTAAAAAATAAACTGTATTGTTAATACATTTACCTACTCCGTTTAATTATAATAACAAATACAATAATGTAATAATTACTACACTTACTACTTGTCATTTAGCAGACTAAATATAAAAAGGCAACACTAAGCTAAGTTAAGCTAAGTTTTGAAGGCCAGTGTACAAGTACATCAAGAATGCCGTGTTTTACTTTTTTTTTGGTGAAAACAAAAATTTTGTATCCACCTATTCTGTTGTTTTTTTGTTTGATTGTACATTTGGTGAGTTGCGAATCTGGTGATTTGCGAATCTGGTTAGTTGAAAATCTGATGCGTTGAGTTTCTGGTGATTTGCTAATAAGCATTGCCGAGGGACATTAAGAAAATACTTGTACTGTACATTATAATGAATGACCCACGTTCAGTACCCAGCGACTTTTAAACGGTTGTTGAACGCGATATCTGATGGTTTTTTTTTTCATTTATAAACATTTATTTTAGGTATAACACCCCATTTAAAAAAGATATAATCATGTGGATAAACAAACTTGTAAACACTACCGATATTTTGGAGAAATGGCTTCAAGTGCAGAACCTTTGGATGTATCTAGAAGCAGTGTTTGTTGGCGGTGACATTGCGAAACAACTGCCGGCGGAAGCTAAACGATTTGCGGTACGTTAATTGTGAATTTCACAAACACATATTTTAATGTTATGAGAGTTAATATATTAAAAAAGGCGTTTGCAGGGTATCGATAAAACTTATGTGAAAATAATGTACCGGGCGCGCGATATCGTTAACTGTGTGGAAACATGCACTTCAGACGACACGCTGAAGCAGCTTCTACCTCACTTAATGGAGCAACTAGAAGCCTGCCAAAAGTCACTTACCGGTTACTTGGAGACCAAGCGACTCATCTTCCCAAGGTTCTTCTTCGTCTCAGATCCAGTATTACTGGAGATCCTCGGACAAGCTTCAGATCCCCATTCAATACAGGTGGCGGCGCATGTCTTTCGTAGCTTCTTATGTTTCATCATCACATCACATCATCAGCCTATTAATGTTCCCACTGCTGGGACACAGGCCTCCTCTCTGTGAGAGGGAACGGGCCGTAATCCACCACGCGGGCCCAGTACGGGTTGGTGGATGTCACATATCTTCGAATTTTTGGTTCTAGGACATGCCGGTTTCCTCACGATGTTTTCCTTCACCGTTTTGAGAGCAGTGGTGATGTAATAATTTACACAAAGTAAAGCGCCTGCCTGGGCTCGAACCCACGACCTACAACTTTTAAGTCGCGGCCGATACCACTGGGCCACCACTGCTCTCATGTTTCATATTTATTTAATTCGTGGGTTCGAACCCAGGGAAATGCATTACTTTGTTGTAATTTATTTCATCACTGCTCTCAAATCGGGCAAACATCGTGAGGAAACCGATATGTTCTAGAACTAAAAGTTCGAAGACATTTGTGACATCTAACAACCCGCACTGAGCCTGTGTGATTGATTATGGCCTATTCCCTCTCACAGAAGACTTGTGTCCTAGCAGTGGGAACATTACTTATAAGCTGATGATGCTAAGTATTTAGTTATGCAAGGACATATACTGTAGTAACCTTAACGTAATAATTATATTGAATCCTATATTTTAATGCTGTTGTCGCCAATGACAAAATGTTACATACAGATGCAGAATTATATAAAAGTTACTTTTATGATAAATGATTTGTGAATGAGAGATTAATAATCCGGGGAAAACCCCATATGGTATTCAATGACTTCTGTTTGAGTGATTGAGGTTTCTCTTTCTATAATTTGTGGCAGACACGACGAGTAGTGTAGTTTTTATATATTTTTTTTTATAACTCTGATGAGTTCAAATGTGTTGCTTGCATTTAGAATGAGTATCAAGCTTATCTGACCCGGTGACTGAAAGTAGAACTAAAGAAACTAATAAGAAAGTGCACTGAACCAAATTGCCTTGGGGCCGATATTTCGATTGATAACTTGGGGACTATAATTTAGAAAATATATCAAACCACTATATTTATTCTTTTGATATGCCTTAAGTTATATGACTACAGAAAAATCAGCCCTTAGTCACCCATGGCAATATTCTTTTGTCTGCTATTTTAGATAATTCAGTGTATAATTTGCAAGTGTTGTAGGGACACTTGCCGAGCATCTTCGACGCGGTTTATACAGTCGATTTCGACGACAAGGATAGAATAGTTAAAATGAACTCTGCTAATGGCGAGAGTATTCCTCTCGAAAACCCGGTTACTTGCATTGGAGGCGTTGAGGTGATGTATTTATATTAACGATAACAGACGCATCTTTTTATTCTAACGATTAGAATGAAAAGATAAATGCGTTTGTTAGTTAGAATCTAACCTACATTGCTCTTCATCACCTTCATATTGTTCTTATCTCAATTAATTTTCTTCCATGCTTTTCTATTATTCTTCATGCCAGTAGTCACATCTTTATAGCCATAACATCTTTTAAACAACATATTCATAGTTTCTTTGGTCTTGCCCTCCTCGTATAGATATCTTCATTTAGATAAAATACACAAAACATCGCGCCTGTAGCCCTAAAATACACAAAATTATTTGATTGGTGGTCAAAGGATCATTCAAACTAGGATAGTTCGTCATGCTACCTTAGATATCACTGCTGGCGGGTTAGCGTCGAGGGCCTGGTTACTTTCTTTTCTAAAATATGGCAAAGTCCTCCGGCTGATCCTAATAGTATAACATTTTCTATCTAGTATAATATTTTTTTTACATTTAAAAATGTAGGGGCCCTAAATGATGTCCTATCTATTTTTGTATGTTAGAAGTTGCCATACTTTTACAGATCTGGTTAAATTCTCTGCTAGACACTATGAAAAGTACCGTCAGAAATATAATAGCCAATATTGCGCAAACAATGGCAGGAGACCCGGAGTTTGAATTTTTGGTCGGATTTTGGAATTTTCCTGGTCAGGTTAGTCAGTTTTAGCCAGTAGCATACTAGAAAGACATTGGGATGCCTCAAAGCCGATCGTTATTTGTTTAGTGCTGCAACATGACGCCAATTTTTCTAAAGTTTCCTTTAAGTAATTGCTGTACTAATGTAGGGTTGTTGTCGTTGTATAGGTATTCTTTCAGAAATATAGAACGGCCCATCGTACTTATGTATTTGCGGTATTTTTAACAAATTTGTCTTTACAATTTATTGTAGAGTACATTTTATCATAAGTGTTTTTCTAGGCTGGTTTACTGGGGATGCAAATTTTATGGACAAGCGATGCAGAGTATGCTCTGAAGAAAGCTAAGGCGGATAAATTCATTATGAGAATTACAAATCAGAAAAATCTTGATTTATTGAATGGCCTCATTGATCAGACAGTCAGGGATCTGGTGCCTCTTGATAGAACCCAAATTGAGACTATGATCACTATCCATGTGCATCAAAGGCTAGTATAACAGTCACAGCGGATCTTTGTGTCTCTGAAGTTGGCTCTGCCAACCATTGCGCAATAAACAGTTGTCATCGAGTATACTGCATAGAGTAAGCGAGATGGGACGATGCGACAAACGTAAGCGACTGAAAGAGACAGTAATACAATGCTATATTCACCTTTAACATTGACACAAAAAGCTACTGCGCAGGGTCTTGCAGCCAATTCAGAGACACAAAGATGCGCTATGAGTATTATGGTATCTATTCCATTGACTACATTATATTCAAATATACACGTAAAAAAAATGTTTTGTAAAGAGATCACGATCTCAATTAAGATATCTGTGGGGTGACCATAAGCTAAGCTGAACGCGTAAGAGACAGATGTATACAAGTCATATATATCTTTTTTACAAAAAATCTGACCCTTACACACACTCAAAATAACCTTATTCTAAGAGCTTGTGGTCATGGACATAAGGTCCGCGCCCACTAGACCCGCTTTGATCGACCCTAAGAAAAATACCATAAGTTTTACTACCAATTCAGTGCCATTTGTACAGTCAAGCAAAGTGATATTTTAATTCTAATAATTTAGTTCAAACATGTTATATAATATTTTATATTTTGTACTGAAAACTGTATTTTTTTTTTGCTTACTTGAATGTTGATTATATAAAGAACATTTTTATTTTTTTTAATTGTGGTGTTCCTAACTAGTTCTGTATTCTTAAAGATACCTAATGCTTATTTTGTGAAGATAATTAAGTCAATCATGTTTTTTTTAGAACTTAGAACCTACTTGTTAACCTAATAATTATAATCACGTATAAGGACTGATTCTAAATACCACCGTGCCACTAGCTATAAGATTGTAATGTTAATTAACAATCATTTGTGATTTTTATTACAAAGTACAAAACGTATGTGCTATACTAAAAAAGGATAAGTACTTGTTTAATTATAGATATATTTATCCAAACATTATTTAAATTGTACACTCTCTGTGGTGCAAGCGTTATATCGACACTTTTCTGTCTGACTATACATCGACGTTTTTACGCTCATCAAAACAGAAATATCCAGGTATTATTCTTAGCGTCGAGTCTAAGCGGGTCGAGAGGGCTCGGACCCTCTGGGTACCGTTGAATTGTATTATCTTCATTGAATCACAAAATCATAGACTGTTACAACGAACGAACGAACGAAATTTATTTTTACATTTTTTTTTTCAGAGATATATTTGATGATCTTGTGAAGATGAGAATTAAAACACCTGGTGACTTTGAATGGCAAAAACAAGCTCGTTTTTATTATTACGAGGATACTGATGACTGTATTGTGTCTATTACGGATGTTGACTTTATATATCAGGTGCTTAATGAAAGTTATCAATGCATAGCATAAACTAATTGTTTCAAATATTTTTATTTTTATATATGTATATATCTTTTTTTCTTGTGACTATGTTCTGTCCACCAGATAAATCACTTTTTGACAGCTGCATTAGGATATACTGCTCCAGAATTCGTAAAACTTAACTTTAACTTGTTAATTTTTAACTTTAAATGAAATAACCAACAATTAAATAATGTTACAACTGCTTAATCGTATTTAATTATTATAATAGTCTTTATAATTAACCGTACAAAAAACCGATAATGTCAGTCAGTTTAAAAAATAAGATGATTGTTATTATGCGTATTAAATACAAGGTGTTGAAAAATACTTATATCTTACTTATGAAGAATACACAGTAAAAAAAATCTTATCTTACTAATATTATCTATTGGACTTAGTAATGATATCGAATGTATCTGGTTAAACAATATTTTTTAAATGTTATTTTATACATAGGTAAATTTGTAAGGTTAAAACCTCAAATATCAATATCAAGAGTGAATAGGTTTCTTCTAAGCAAGCCTGCTTCACCATCGACCACATCATCGCTTACCATCGCTACCAGATGGTAAGCGATGATGCCTATATGTGTCAGTGGTCAAGCGCGAGCAATAAAAAAAAATGATATTGAACGATCATAAATACCTGTTATTATGAAAACGCAAGCGAAAGCGTACGTTTTGTATATCGAGACAACATAGCAATAAAAGTGTCAATTAATCGATTCGGCAATCGAAATGTTCCATCTGTCAAAATGTGAATTACCTGAGTAGTAGTAAGGGGCAGATTTATACAGTCGGATACATCTATCCCTTACGCATTATGGAAATAATCTTGCTCTAAGACCTTATGGTAGTGCCCCAGGTGGACAGAATGAAAGTAAATGCTAATTAAAGTAAAATGCAGCAACGGTATGTAGATAATTGAAATTGCTTTAAAAGCGATAGAATTATGGAATAATAAGCATGTACATTGTCCCAACATACATTTAAATAATTGTGCTTAAAACATTAAATAATTGTGCACAGAATGAATATCTGGGTATAACTGAGCGGCTTGTGATCACGCCGCTGACGGATCGTTGCTACATCACACTATCGCAGGCCATCGGCATGAGCATGGGTGGTGCGCCCGCCGGGCCTGCTGGAACCGGCAAGACTGAGACCACCAAGGACATGGGCCGCACCCTTGGCAAGCTCGTCATCGTCTTCAACTGTTCCGATCAGATGGACTTCAGAGGTACAGCTGCTCTCCAATCATAATTGTAGTCTGAATGACACCATTTTGTACATGAGATGCTTAATCAATATGGTATTGGTCAGGTTTGGGTCGCATCTACAAGGGCTTGGCTCAGTCAGGTACGTGGGGCTGCTTCGATGAGTTCAACCGCATCGAATTGCCCGTGCTGTCCGTGGCCGCCCAACAGATTTATATCTGCCTTTCCGCCAGGAGGGAGAAGAAGGAATCGTTCTTATTCAGGTACCAGGATGGCATCACTCATATGACGGGCCTTAAACAGACAGATTTAAAACATTATTACCTTAATGATTTAGGGGGGTAGGTAGGGTAGGTAGAGTAGGGTAGATGAATGTTTGGTGTTTTTATGGCAAAACAAAGTTTGCCGGGTCAGTTAGTATATTATGATAATAATAATTAGTATATAATGATTTTCCACCTGTGACAAACAATAAAGGAATTTGAATTTATTTGAATAAGAATTAATACTACAATAAGAAAGTAACCAACTTTTGTTTCTACCAGCGATCTAATTAAATTTTAGAACATAAAAGCTGCTATTGTGACTTAACTATGCTAGTAAGATTGAGTACTTTAATCATGTAGTACGTAATTTTCTGTATCATCAATAGTTTTCTCAGCGGACGCCAAATAATGAATTTTATGGGCAAAATTTTGCTACTTTGGGTTACATTATTGCAATTTTCATAACGATCTCTAATTTTTTTGAAAATAATTAATAGCCTATGCTACTCGGGAATATTGTAGCTTTCCATAGGTGAAAGAATGTTGAAAATCGGTTTAGTAGTTTTGAAGCCTATTCGGTACAAACAAACAAACAAAAAAATCATTCCTATAATATTGGTATTATTATTATTTATTATATTATAAGTAATAAGTATAAATATAGATAAAATAAGCTAAACGTGTCCTTGTTAAACCACATTACAATTAATAGCAAACAATAATTAGTAAATACTTTTTCTGTTGCTTTGATAGCGACGGTGACACAGTTAGTTTGAACCCGGAGTTTGCCTTTATCATCACCATGAACCCTGGCTATGCTGGACGTCAAGAGCTACCTGAAAACTTGAAGATTCAATTTCGCTCTGTCGCGATGATGGTCCCGGACAGACAGATTATTATTCGTGTCAAGTTGGCGAGCTGCGGTTTTAAAGATAACATCGTGCTAGGTAAGTATATCTCTCGTGGCTATTGGCTCTAGTCTTCACCATCGCATGTCTCAGATATGCTCTAAGGTGACTTCTGCTCCTACCATTTAGTCACTATCCCGGATGACCTTTCTCATTTAAATTAACCAGACCTTTTGTTTTTTTTTCGTCACTGGACGTCCTTCGGAGGGGTCTGTAAAATTCCTACTGACTATAAACCACCCCGGTGTTCCATCTCACAAATACGCCGGGGATCGCGGAAACATACGATCCTTTCGCAACCCCCGGTTGGTGATGCGTCGACCTCGGAGAGGGAATGATGTGTGTGATTTCCTCCGCGACGACGTCTAATAGGGTTGCGCGTGGAACAATACGCGCCGTCATCTCGGGTCCTGATGTGTGGGGGGGCGACGGACATACCCGAGTCCGTCGCCCTTGGACCCATTTACGCATTTGGCAGTGTATGCCACTCCTCCAAAGCGGCACAATCTGCCAGCGTATGCCGCGCCGTGTCCTACCGATGGTCGATGCATTGGTGACACCGGGTGGCCGGCTTCCTGTTTATGCGACACAGGTACTTCCTGAAACAGTCATGTCCGTGGCTTTGAAATACCATGGCCTCCGACTTGTTAAGGGCCACCTCCAGGATCCAGACCAGAGAGCTACTTCAACTTGGTAAGCAGCTGTAGGTTCAATCGATCTATAACATTGCAGCTCGTAAGTTCTTTACGTTGTACAAACTGTGCGAGGAGCAGCTTTCGAAGCAGGTGCACTATGACTTCGGACTGCGGAACATTTTGTCCGTATTGCGGACTATGGGTGCGCAGAAGCGGGCCAACCCGGAAAACACCGAGGAGAACATTATGATGAGAGTACTGAAGTGAGTGATTATAAGAACAGCTAACTAAATGTACAAAAAACAACAGAATATCCTCACCCCTAGTAGTGTATAAAAAGCGACATCTAGGGGCAGGAGGATAGGATACTACGATTTTTACGTGCGCCGCGTGCGCGCCATCTATGTGAGCACAATGAAGTTAGTTTTCTGTAGTTAGATAAGATATACCCATTTAACAATAATTGTTCATGTTATTGATACAAAATTGACATGCGCTAACCAACATCAGCATATTTAGGCAGCACTTTATGGCTATGGTTGACGGGAACAAAAAACTAGGTGCTTAAAAGGCGGTCTTTCAAAATAAAAGAGATTCACATAAATACGTAGTATTATTTATTATGTTTTTCATTTAATTTATTTCTTATTTGTTACATTTTTAAAATTTTTATAAAACTCAAAAAAACTAAAACATTTGAAATATAAAAAATAGTAGTCCACCGGTATCGGGAACAAAAAAAAAGAACAGTATTATTTATTATTCTTATGGTATTAATTAATATAGTAACCCAATTTAGATTAACAAATATTTATTTACTGAAAAACTGATATAGTTTTGAATATTTCAAAAGAGAACCAACATGTTACTCACTTTTGAATAAAACAGAACAACAATTTACATATCTTGAAAATTTTCAAAACTGTTTACAAAAAACAATAAACTATAAAAACACTTAACTGTAGCTCGGGGGGTCACACCTATACTTATAACGGAGAGGGTAACCTTTATTTTCTATTACTTCTAATCTTGATCTCATTCAATTTACCATATTATTAAAACAAATTGCAATGGATGTAAATCTTATCCTGGCTGACGTTGAGCTCCTATTAGTTATTTTTTTTTGGCAGGTTTATAATTATAGATCCCAGTTGCATGTAAATGTCTTCGGACAGTGGTAAGCAAAATGCCATGTCTTATACCACCAGATCGGGTGGTTGTAAAAGAATCCGTGGGTGGTTTTGGCTTTTCACAATATCACGATGGCGGCTGGATTGATTTGTGTAAAGAAAAGAAAAGAAAGAAAATACATTTATTTGTCACAAGCCATTAGAGCACACAATATAAAAAATGAAAAACAAAAACAAAACTTAAAAGTATACAACAATACAAAAGAGATAAACAATATAAATATGACATTGTGTGTCCCACGGCTGCACCAAATAGGACCAGTCCAGCAAAATGTCGCGCAACTAGTGCCCGACGCTAATCAACCGGACGTGGCCCTTGGCTGTTACACTTTATTTCACCAGTTACTTGATACCATCGCACCCATAAAAGAACTATGTTTCACAAAAAAGAAGTAAATTAAAAAGTTAGATTTCTAATGGCAAAAAATTAAAATATAAAATGATTATAGTTTAGGTTACACTTACGTCGACATTTGATTCTCTTTGATTTAGTTTCAAAACGACGATTATTATCACTTTTAAAAAGTTACTCAATCTTCTTCTTGAACAACACAAGCAGACGAGTTATTATTATGCTATGTCATGTTTTACTTAACAAAAATTATATGCTTATCCTCAATCTTCTTCATAATCAAATTTTTGCAATATTTTATAAACGTCACGGCCGACATGAATAATGTGATGGATGATTTATAAACATATCGATCAATTTCATGGCTATGAAAAGTGCCAGAATGGCGCAGTGGTATAGCAGCATGACATCTTGCTTCGGCCTAACGATTAAAAAAAAAAACTTTTGTGAGTTTTAGAATTAAAAATATTAATTTATAAAAGTATAACGTTTGTTAAACACATTTTGAAGTTTAAAAATATCAATAGGTAGGATGCGATGGATATTACCTAGCAGGGTCGCTTGCATGAGAGCCGCCAGTTTTTTTTATTTCTAGTTAGAATATCTTAGCAGTTTCATTGATATCACAGAGATGGCGCGCACGCGGCGCACATAAACATCGTATCATATCCACCTGTCCATAGATGTCGTTTTTGAGACATTTCTAGGGGTGATGATTTTCTGTTGCTAGGTACCTACTTTTAAATGGTAAAGCAAAAATGCTAATATTACTTTGCAGGGAAATGAACGTGTCTAAATTAGTAGATGAAGACGAGCCTTTGTTTATTTCATTGATTGAAGATTTGTTTCCTGGCATGAAACTAACTCAAACTGTTCAGAGGTATTACAACTGTGTTTATTCCATCATCATTTTACTCTTGACATATGTTACTTGAGGACGGCGCAGTAAATACTTTATTTTCTACCATTCACTCACAACCGAAGGTTAGTTTTAGTTTTGTTCTCATTCGTTAACCCAAGCAACGTTTTTTATATATAGGGAAATGCAACGTGCTATTACATTAGTGGCAGAACGAATGAACCTTGTCAATCATCCGGATTGGAACTTGAAGATCATACAGCTGTTTGAAACATCGCTGGTGAGGCACGGCTTGATGACGATGGGGCCGACTGGCTCGGGCAAGACGACCTGTATCCACGCACTTATGGAGGCGCTCACTGAACTCGGGAAACCACACAGGGAAACGAGGATGAATCCTAAGGTACTTCATATCATATTTTCTACTTTTGTTACTGTGTAAATAAAATTTTAAAAAATTGGTTGGGAGTTGCATCAGATGCATTTGAAATACACATGTATGTAAAAATATTGCTTTCGAGCTAACTGTATTGTAATATTTTATTTTCGTGTCAAATACACATTTTTATTTTATTTATTTTGTTCACTAAGTAGCAGAACAGTAATTAACACTTCCTTATCGTAAAGCTACATCATGCTACAAAAAATAAAGAGCCTTTTAATAATCTTCGACGTTCTATTATCATCATATGTAAAATAAATATTTTAGGCAATCACTGCGCCCCAAATGTTTGGACGTTTAGACGTAGCAACAAATGACTGGACTGATGGTATATTCTCTACTCTGTGGCGAAGAGCTCTGAAGGTTAAGAAAACTGATACAACTTGGATCGTCCTAGGTAAATATGGAACCTTTGAAAATGTGTATTGAACATACAGGCTGATGTTGGATGTTATTTGCAAAGCATTTTATGTTACCAGATGGTCCGGTAGACGCTGTGTGGATAGAGAATTTAAACTCCGTGCTAGATGACAACAAGACGCTGACGCTGGCCAACGGCGACCGCATCCCGATGGCACAGAACAGTAAGCTGGTGTTTGAGCCTGACAACGTGGACAACGCCTCGCCAGCCACAGTCAGTCGGATGGGCATGGTGTTCCTGTCTTCATCGGTGCTCAAATGGCAACCTATACTCGAGGTAGTCACGGTCATTAGAGATTGTATCATTTCGTACCTATTCTAAAAATATGTAAAAATTATTAACTAACCGAGAACCAATACGAACAACAAAAAATAAGCCAGCCGAAGATTCCAGTGCAAAACTAGTTTCTAGTACAGTTACTTCAATTTTAACACACGTCTTTTTCAATTAGATATCAACTGCGGTTTTTTGATACTTTATTGGCTTTGTAAATGTTCATGCATATTTATATCTTCATTTACACAGGGTTGGCTGAGGACGCGCTCTCAGAAAGAGGCTGATACCTTCCGTAACATTTTCAATAAAGTATATGATGACGTGCATTCATACTTACAAATAAGGCTTGTGGCTGCGATGAAAATTCTCGAAGCTATTTACATCAGGTTTGATTTTAAAGAAGAAAATTCCTAATAATAAAATAAACTAGATAAGGGACCAGACTAAGAGAGATACAATCCGCAGGGCAGCTTTGTGGCGAGCTGGTGATCAGTGGTGACCCCACGCACCTGATCTCTAGGGAGACGTCTTGTCCTTCATCTCCGGCTTGCCTTTATTGGCTGGTTGGAGTGAACACTGACGGGGAACAGAGCTCCCACCTCTCTCTTGCCTTAATCTCCACTCAAGGCAGCCACTTGAGTGGAGATTCATAAGAGAAAACATGCTCGTAGGAAGGAAGTTAATCCAGTAAGATGCTGGAAGAGATCTTGACCGTACTTTAGGGATTGTCCTGATAGCCGTGGATACCTCTCCATTCCTCAAGCACCTCCGGATATGTTGCCCCCTTGGCGCTTCGTCACTAAAGTGCAAGCGACCTTATATGGGGTCCATTAATTGAGTGTGCCGATCACCCCCTGCAATTTAATAGCCGTGTAGTTCAACAGTGGTCAGGCAGAACGGCACAAAGGCAAAACAAGATATAATCGTAAAACACTGTCCTACTTTATTTATTTTTGTTCAAAATGGGTCCTCAATTGTCACATACGTAAAAGTTTATTACGCAAATAAAATGAAACTACAAATTAAACTTAATATACACAAAATTTGCGTAACAAAAGTAAAATGAGGAATTTTAGGGTTCCGTACCTCAAAAGGAAAAAACCGTATCACTTTGTTGTCCGTCTGTATGTCGGTCCGTCTGTCTGTTAAGACCCTTAATCTCGAAAACGCGTTAAGATATATCGAGTTGAAATTAATATCGTATACTCAAGTTTGCAACCTCTTGCAGCTGCAAAATAAAACAAACTTTTAGATCAACGCAATCAAGAGATACAGCCGTTAATGACGCATAACAATAATTATATCAGTGATGATAGACCGATCCCAGTATAACGTGACTTGGTCATTTTCGAGAACTGGGTCGGGCACCTCAGAATCCACTAGATTGTATTTCAAAGCAAGTTGCTGATGAATAATGTCTGTGTAAGTACTCGCCGTTAGCCAGACTAGAACAACCGGATATAATGTGTCGGATTGATTCCCCCGGCCGGTGATATGCCCGACACACGTCAACCACCCCGTCCTTCATTATATGTCTCCGTTAGTTATTCGTCAGGATTACTTCGTCCATAATTGCGCAGACAAAACCTTCAGTTTCCCCGAAAAGGTCGCCAAATCACGTCCAGGAAACAGGACCAGGGGAGGGGGGATCAGGTCTAGGATACGGACGCTGAAAATTCTACATCGGGGCCATGGAGAGCCCGATAGAAGCGCCCGTGATGCTCCTTGCCTTGCCATACCTCTTTGCGTTCATCAGTTGTAAGTACTACAGGTTTGTGCCAGTTATCTTTAGCCATGGACAACGGTGTGAGTCCTTTGTCCACTGCGACCACATCCCGGTGCATACCCACTTTAGCTTCTAAAAAGTATTCTCTGAGGCTGCACACCTCGCGGTTGTGAAGAGTCTCGACCCCCATTAAAAAGCAGGCATTTAAAAAGCCTCGACCCACACACGGGATGTACAGCCTCATCACCGATGATCGTGGGTGATACATCCGGTTTGCGGTCAGCAGTGTCCGGACCCTCCTATCAAGGGCATCGAGCTCAGTCTGAGTCCATTTGAGTATGCCGAAAGAGTACATCAAAACTGGCATGACCCAAATGTTGAAGGCGCGCACCTTATTTCCGCCCGATAAAAGGCTATCTAATACCTTTTTCAGGCGGACAAAGAAGCGCTCCTTCAGCAGTTGCTTCATGTCAGCACTGTTAATGCCCAACGCTTCCGACATACCCAAATACTTGTTTCGGTCGAGGAGAGTTGTCTAAGATGTATGGAATCAGAGTTGAATGCCCTCAGATTTCCTAGACCATAATCATCCAACAGTGTACTTAGAGGATTCAGAGCTAAGCAGAACCAAAATGGACTCAAGACTGTCGCCCTGAAATATCCCCCGCTTAATCCATATAGGCTCATCATCCCCCTGAATCGGTCGACATCCTGTCTTCCAGTGCCCCATACATGACTCAAGGAAGGTGCGTAGAGTTGCGTCTATTTTGTACAACTCCAGCACCCTCATAAGCCATATATGTAGCTGAGAGTCATATGCCTTCCTGTAGTCTTATCCAGCATGTCAACAGATCCTTACGGGATCTACGAACCTGCTGGCTTATGGCCATGTCAATGAGGAGTAGCTCCTTAATACCGTGGGACCCATTCCTACATCCATTCTGAGAGGCATCCATTCTGCATCCATTCGGAGGCTACATATTCGCGAGCTGGCTGACCAAAACCAGATGTATCCTCCGACTGCACAGCAGGTGTTTAAAGTATAACCGTGGTCGTATGCTACTTTGCAGAATGTAGGTATTGGGTGGTTATACGACTCCATACCACGATGATATCTTGAAAAAATTCTATTGAACCATTTTTACAGTGTCTTATTTACAAAATGATGCGTTAACAGTTGCTGCGCATCGATTCCAATAGAAAGACAAGTTACTTGCATTGCATTTGGTTCAAACGGTACTGGTGCGGTACTTTATACCGCACATACTAAGAATAAAATGGAAGGTGTACGAACTCATCGGAGCAGTTGAATTCGTTCCTCCACATTTCGTTGATAGTATATTGGTATAACAAATGTCATGTATTATTAAATAGAAGGAGCAGTGGTGGCCCAGTGGTATCGGCTGCGACTTACAAGTTGTAGGTCGTGGGTTCGAGCCCAGGCAGGCGCTTTACTTTGTGTAAATTATTTCATCACCACTGCTCTCAAAACGGTGAAGGAAAACATCGTGAGGAAACCGGCATGTCCTAGAACCAATAATTCGAAGACATGTGACATCCACCAACCCGCACTGGGCCCGCGTGGTGAATAACAGCCCATTCCCTCCCACAGAGAGGAGGCCTGTGTCCCAGCAGTGGGAACATTAATAGGCTGATGATGATGTGATTAAATAGAAATTACAAATGTTATGACGATAATAAGCGAAAAATCGAAGAAAGTTTATTAAAACATATGACACTACATTTACCTACTAATCTTTGCTGCAAGCTAGAAGAAATTGTGGTCACCCTATTGCCTAATTCAGAGAATCAAAATAAAACCCAATTTTCTAATACAATAAAGGGTCTTTTAGTTTCCTTCTGGTATCAAATTTGTCGCACATATTTTCTCACAAAAAGAGTAAATTTTGTGTTTGTCTAATCTTTCGCAAGTTATACGTAATAATATGAAAACGAAAGAAATGGAGGCCTGAGGGCCTGAATTTGATCAAGGCCATAACTTTCAAACAACAAGAAGTGTTGACCTGTTCTTGCTTTCACAATTTATTTAGTATTCCAAATAGCAGCTGTAACTGTTAATGGTTTCATTTTATTTGCGTAATAAACAATAGAGGACCCATTTTGAACAAAGACATATAAAGTGAGACAGTGTTTTGCGATAATATCTTGTTTTCACTCATTTTGTTTGGCATAATAAGCTTAGATTTTGGCATAAAGACTTTCTGAAGCGTCCATAGTTTATCTGGTACAGATCCATCCCGTGCCTTTTGGGAACTTTTGTTCCCAAAACAATTGCTTTTTCTTATGTGTCTGCTAATTAAAACTTAAGGGGTTAGCTCGCCACCCCTGCGAACAAGATCTGATTCCAACTTTCACAATTCTTTGGGAATGTTCAATAAATCCTAAGCACTCTGTCAAAGAGTTTTAACAAAGTGGCCCTCACACCACACGCACATACGAGTAGATTGGCGATCTTTGTCTGTTACGAGACTGCCAAATATCTCACCAACGAGGTACTTTAGGATTCTAGATAATATATATCTCTGGCACAACAACTATGATGAAAAATCTAAAATCAATAGGGGATGACTATGCCAGCTTAAACCGATTTAATCTATTGAATGCCAATGATAGGAAACATTTTTTTCAGACAATGTATAGACGTGCTTACAGGATTGCTAGAAATTGAGGTACCCGCTGGCAGTAAGTAAATAATTAATTATATCTACTTGTGTTTATTAAAATTGATAGTAGTAACTTATTTTAAATTATATTGTTGCACTATATTTATTGCGCTCGCTCTCGGTAAACGTCCGAACTACGGCAAATCCTAGAATTTTACCAATTGTTACAAGTTCCAAATTTGTGTAGCTTCAGAGCTAATTAGTGTTTTTTTATGTTCCGTTTAATAAATGGGTACGTATTACAATACCGAAATTTAAAAGATCGTATTTTAAAATACATATTGACTAAGTACCTAAAAATTAAACGCCGAATGATTGTTTGGTCGAAAGTTTTAAATCCCGAAAGTTCATTTGCCCGAAGTTTAAAATCCCGAAGATCCATATCTCGAAGTTCAAAATCCCGAAATTACATCCCAAAGTCTAAAATCTCTCTCTAAGACAATGACAAAAAAACTAGTTTTCAAGCGCTCGCCGGCCGCTACCGCGGCACCGCTCGTTTCGCTCGCTCGCTGTTAGTCACAGTTCTAACCTACCACCCAGTTAGTCGTTATTTTGAGTGGGTTCGCGTTCGCCAATTTTGATGATTCTTACGTCAATCGATTCGTCTTAAGCCTGCGAGTGTCACTGGTTACACTAAAATTGGAAAACAGATAAATGCCGGCTTTTGGGCGGCCATATTGTGTGGGCCCAAATATTTTTTTCTTCCGAACCCATCGAGTGGGGTCCCAAAATAAAGGGTTTTTAATATGAAATTTCAAAACTATGTAACATTTACATGTTTAAATGAAACAAATTAAAAAAAAAAGGTTAAAATAAAAGAAGTTAATAAAAAAAAAAAAAAAAACCTGCTGACAACTAATATTGGTCAGCCAGCTCGTGAATATGTATCCTCCGACTGCACAGCTTGATTTTCTTCTTGTCTACGTCTTTTTAGTTCGCTTCTTAAGCAGTTGGGTCATTTGATTTTTTTATTTACCTTTTTTTTAATCCTTACATTTACCAACTCTTGTTGGTAAACATTAGGTTCTACCAGTACATCCTACGATTTACAGTAGTTCGAGCTTTTACAGTAACATCTACATCACTTTTTTTCTAATATTCTGACCCAGGTATGCTAGAAAAATCTTTAGAAATAAACATTACTCTTGTACTTACTTTTCCGTTCCTAGTTCTCTTTATAGTAGGGGAGCCCTAGAAGGGATTTAGGGATTTACTCAAGCGTGGCAGAATAACAAGGGAGAATACCTTGTACCCGGTTAAGTACCTCCACCAAATATGAGCCCCCCATATGTAAAGCCGCCCTTCAAGGATAAGGCATCAGATTAGTAAAAAAAAATTACTATCAGAAATTCTCGAGCGTGTCACATTAAAGTAGGATGAGTAAATTACATGCTAAAAAGTGTATATTCCACTAAATCTGACAATTTGAGAGTGACGTAAAGAAAGGTGAGGGCTACAAAGTTGTAAAAAAGAACGTCTTCTCGACATTCTCGAGCGTGGCAATTTTTTTTTATTTTGAAGGAAATAATTCAAGGATAACGAAAAATATAATCTGACGATTTCCACAAGCCGAAGTAACAAAAATTCGTCAATAAAGTTTAATGCGTGATGCCTAAATTCCTCTCCCCGCGTTTCTATTCCTCTCTCACTCTTTCTCTATCTATTACTCTCTCACTCCGTCCCCACTCTAGTTTCTGTTGCCATGACGCCTAGGGCCACGGTATCGAATACAAAGTATTGACACTTAAAGCTATATCTATTCTTAGGGCCCCTAATACGCATAGAATAGAGCATAGGTCAATATCAGTCAGTAAATAACGTCAGTTTAACTTCAGTAGGTATACACAAATTGAATACAATAATGGAAAAGACAACTGTAACTTCAAAAATAAAAAAAAAATAGAAACAAAATTAAATTATTTAGTACTTTAAGCGAAACGAATACGATAAAATTAAATGACAACGGTGAACGAGTGAGTGAATGAGTGAATAATTATAAAAAAAAAAAAAATTTGAGCATTATTTTTTAACATTATTTTCTTATACTAGTATCCTACTTAAAAACATACACTTTTATATTTGCATGCTATTTCCTGAGCTTTTCAATTAAGTTCAGAGATTAAAAAAAAAAATTGTCAGACTTGTCGAGTCAAATTATAAGACAACACGTCTAGGACATAAAGATGAACCATATATATTTTTTAATTTTTTTAATAATTTTTTAATAATGGCTGCGAGTTTGCGTCACATCGAAATCGTCAGATTATTGAATGAGAGTTTTTTTTTACTTAAAACCTCCTTAGAAAATCTGATGCGTTCGATATTTTTATTTATTTTTTCATTTTCAACCCTTACGTACGACCGGCTGGTCGCATCGTGCAAACGATCAGATACGTACATTATTAAAAATACGTAGGACACTGAAGCAATCAATATCTGACGCGCTCGAGTTTGTCTATGCAACGGCATTTTTTACATATTTGAAAATCTATAGCCGCTCCCCCCACCGATCAAAAGGTATACATTATATAACATTTTTTTCTTCTTATCATCTAAGCAACCCAATAGGTCTCTATGACGCTCGAGTAAATCCCCATTTAGCATCGTGGGCTCCCAACTATTATGGCCTTGTCTATTTATTAAATGTGTGTACCTCATATATTGTTGAATAAATTCTTGCCTGAATTGGATCCTTTTAAGTGTGTAATAATATCTTTTATTGACAATATTTAAAAGTTATTTAGTAGGTTTTCATTCACAATCGTTACGTAAATTTTGTTGACATTGGGACGGTTAGTGACACGATGTCAAAAAGTATACCTACCTATGAAAACTATGTATAATACTTGCAGAGGCTCACACAGACCGTCATCTAGAGCGACTATTCATCTTTGCGTTGATGTGGTCTTTGGGCGCGGTTCTTGAGCTAGACATGCGCACACGCTTGTCTGAGTACATGACAAAGCTGCCCGTAAAAATGGATTGGCCCGGCGCTAAATCTAAGGAATGGATCATGCCCTTTGAGTACACCGTCACCCCCAGTGGTGTCTGGGAGCACTGGTCAGTGATAGTTTTCTAACATAATATTTAAAAAATTAACGTGTATATGTTATAGACCAACTGACTAATAAGGCATATTATTTTATAATGTCCAGATAATTTGAAAAATGCCTAATACGAGTATGAGCAGTTAATATTACGCTAAAAACTATTGAAATATATGTAATATACTTTATTTTTTTAATTCATTTATTTCACAAGTAACTAGTCCATACAGCACACACACAAACACACTCATAAAACATTAAATTAAAAACAAATACCGAAAATAATATTGATCCATTCCTATTATTGTTGACAATTAATGTATATAAACATTAATTGACATTGGCCTCACCGTCGTTCTGTAAATCTTGCCTTTGGTTCTTACTGTCATATGAGCATCGCATAAGACTCCTGTTAGTGATCGCCATTTCAGCCTTACCACGTTTATCCTGTGTATTACATCGACGTCGCGTCTCCTTGGTATGTGATTATTGAGCCTAGGTAACTAAACATATTTATTTTTGGGTTATTGCTGTTAAACTGGCACTGTAAAAGACCTGCAGATTCTAGAGCAGTCATCCAATACTCAAGGTGGTCGTAACTCGGTTGCTGATCTGGCCATTAGGACGATGTCGTCTGCGTACAGGTGGTTCCAGGGCAGTGGCGCTTGGATATGTTTAGTAAAATGATCCATCACAATGTTGAATATCAACGGGCTAAGGGCAGAGCCCTGATGAACTCCCACTCCAACCGTGAACTCCTCTGTCAGCCCTGCGGGACTTTTTACTCTGGTACGAACGTCAGTGTATATGTCTTGGACTAGTATAATGTTTATATCCGGCAGATGTTGTGCTCTCAATGCGTGCTCGAACTAGTCTGTGTGGTACCCTTTTGAACGCCTTTTCCAAATCTATGAAGATGAGGTGCAGATCCTTTTTATTGAGCCGATGCTTCTCCGTCACCACTCTTACAGCCTGTATACCAGCTGTTGTAGATTTCGAGGGGGTAAAACCGAATTGATTTGGGTTCATGCAAGTTAGATGGTATATGCGGTTATTCATAAAATATCTCGGGGTTATTATAGATGAAACACTCTCATTTAGACCTCATATTGATAGCTTAGTTAATAGAGTGCGCAAATTAATTTATGTTTTTAAAAAGTTGAGAACGATTGCAGATTCAAAATTGATCAAACAAGTCTATTTGGCCCTAGGTCAATCTGTAATCAATTACTGTATCACCTCATGGGGTGGGGCACCAAAAACGAATCTACTGCCTCTTGAAAGGGCTCAGAGAGCAATTTTAAAAGTAGCCTATTTCCACCCTTTTCTCTACCCTACTGATCTTCTTTACAAATCCTGCAACGTGCTGACTGTTCGCCAGCTTTTCATTATGCATTTAGTATTAAAACAACACACCATGCTTTCCTATAACGCCGACTACATAAATAATAAGAGACGAAATGATATTGTCTGCGATTCTAATCCATCCTCAAAATATGTATTTGTAAATAGATTCTTTACATTCTTAGGACCATTTCTGTACAATAGATTAAATAGAAAATTAAGTATCTATAACTTAAATTATTTTAGCTGTAAAAAGACTATTATTGAACATCTGCTTCGCATCTCTTACGGAGAGACAGAAGATCTCCTGGCTGTAACAAAATAATAATTTTGCTTTGTCTTTAATTTAAGTATTCATATTCAAGCTATGTCATTGTTAATTTATTATTATTATTAGTTTTAAGCACTTTATAGTCTGAAACACAGGTTCAACCTAGTTCAGGCAAATAAGCAACTGTCTTCTTTTATATTTTTAAGATATTTTTATTGTAAAATGTGCCTTATGTTATAAATAAACGATATTATTATATTATTATTATTATTCATTACTATTTCCCAGATTGTTAATGTGTGTGATGTTAACTTGATACCCCTGTAGTTACCGCATTCTGTTACATCGCCTTTACTCTTATAAAAAGGAATCAGGTGATTTAATCGCCAAAAGTTTGGGATCTTATTACTATAGAGGATAAGATTAAATAGTGCTGTAAGCCAGTCCACTCCCAGTTGTCGTAGAGATTCCCATATTACAGCTGAAATTTCATCTGGGCCGACAGCTTTTCCGTTCTTCATTCTGTCCACTGCACTCTGTACCTCATCTCGGCTTATGGCTTGTACTTGTCCATCTACCTGTGCCAGGGGTACCAGCCCTTGACTGGGAAATTCTCCGGTCATTAGTTTTTTGTAATATTCGTACCATCTTTTATTTATATCTTCATTATTTGTAAGTAATTTTCAGTCTCTATCTTTACTATAAAATCTAATTCTGATTTTGCGTTTTCCAGTCTACTGTAAAACTTCTCTCTTGCTTTGGCCCTATAGTTTGTGCAACGCATTTCTTTGCGGTAGACTTTGTTTCCTTATATTTAAAGTGATCTTCCTCGAGTCCTGAAGATTGCCAAGTTTTAAACAGGTTCTTTTTGTTTTGGACATTAGCTTTGACTTTTTCATCCCACCAGGAAGGGACTTTTCCGTTTCTTAGCCCTCTCTTCGAAATGCCCAAGATCTTGCCAGCACTGTCCTTGCATGTTCTCTCAAAGTTAGACCACATTGTTTCGGAGCTGTCATATGTGTTTTCCATATCGTTTGTTAGATAGCCCCGCAATCCTTCGAGAAGACCGGAGAGCTCTTTCCATTTAATTTGGACTGCTTTGTCTATACTTGGTCTAAGTGGCTAAGGCAATTTGTAGTCTCCTACCAGGAGCCTATGATGAGAGGTGAGAGGCTCCCCTGGTATAACTTTACAGTCTTTAAAGTTCTTTTTAAGTGGTTTATCGGCCAGGATGAAATCTTTCTGTGATTTATATCCTCCACTTTTATACGTTATGAGGTGTTCAGATTTCTTTTGGAAGGTTATATTTATAATGCTCATGTTATGTCTAGCCACAAATTCTAAAACACGTTCCCCCTCTTTGTTGAGGCCACTATGTCCAAGACCCCTATGGATGTGTTCATAAGTGTTGTTAAATTTACCTACAAGCCCATTTAGATCACCCATGATGAATTTTGTTTCCTCCAGTGGCGCATTTACCACACATATATTACATATATACCATATTATCCCAGAGAGTATCTTTTTCTTGTTCATGGCATCCAGTTTGAGGTGCGTATGCGCAATTAATGTTCATTATGCTTGGACTATCCATGGCCAGTTTTACTGCAATGAGACGGTCTGACTTCCTTTCGATGTTCACTATTCTGTCCTTAAGCTAATTGTCAAGTACGACGCCTACTCCATTCTGTTTATTGTTCGTACGGTGGTAGACTAGCTGGTATCTCCTTTTCAGGGTTTCTGCTAGTTCTTGGCTGCGTCCTGTGAGGGAACGCTAGGTAACACGTCACCATCCTGATCCTATAAGTAAATTGCGAACGTTTGTTCTTGTCAGAGCCGTCGCTTGGGGGGGGCTCCCTAGCAGAATGACCCTTTATCTTTCTGCCTTTTTTTATAATTAGGAGAGGATGGTATAGCTATGTGGTTTTACGGCCGGCTGCCACCTGACGCCAAGAATGTGAGCCTCCTGGAGGGCTTGGGTGCCACCGTTGACCATTGGCTCCTCCGCCGCCATCCCTACTGATTTCTCCAACCTAAGAACTCAGTAAACCAGTGGTCTTTTATCCAGATATCTGCGCGTAGCCCGCTGGCGAGGTTTTTTAACGAAGTGTCCTTCTTCGGCCTTGTGCCCGCGGGAGATATTTTATTTTTCTCCTACCCATTGGTTTGCCGCACCAGAGATAGAGTAGATAGAGTTTGCCTAACCGTCGGGATTTCCCCTATCCGCCACCTGGGGACGCGTTCTCTAGGTAGTGAGGTCACCCCGAGATTTTTCTTGCTAACCGAATATTCAATCGATTAGCGTTCAAAGTGAAAGTTCGCGAGCACATTCGTATAAAGTTGGCAGTAGTATCGTCACAGCGTTAATGTGCTCCAATTATCTGTTTATGTATATTCGTGTATATAGTTTATTTACTTTTTGTGTATATAATGTATGTGTATGTATATCTTTGTATTTGAATAAATATTACCTATCGAGATTTATTGTCAATATTGCACTTACCACTATTTGTCTCTGCATCACCCAAAGGTCGACTGGTAGAAAATGCCTAAGGCATTAGGTCCGCCTCTGTACGTTTTTGTGCATGAAGTATTAAATAAATAAATATTTAAAATCAAAACCATTATCCCAAGAGCCCGCGACGACATTATAAAAAAAATCGCTTCGTTATTTTATAAAAGCTAGAGTTTGTCTGTGTATGTATGTATCCAATACAGGTAAGAACTGATATCAGGTACCACAGGTGTATAAAATTGCACCTAAGTTTTAACCAGGTCAGCTAACACGGGTTCGGCAGCGTTTATATATTTTATTTGGAATAACATTAGAAATAACTTCGTCCATTGTCGGACACTTAGTACGGTGGCAACCCCCCTTCCCTCTTTCTCTGTCAGACATTAAAGATGATAAATTGTGATGAAACGTCATACTATAAAAGCTGAATTTTATATATGTCACTTTTCCCCATAGTCCTGTCAAGTTAGACATATCAAAGTACATTAATTCGCATAGAGCCGAAAATTGGTACGAATGTTTGGAACACCATTATAAATGAAATGTAAAAAGTCCCCATAGATCCCACACTTGCATAAAATTTTATTCAAGGTCAAATATCGCGAATATGGGTTTTTTGCGTTTTTTAGCCGAACGGTAACTTTTATGATGAAAATAGTTAAAGCAAAATTGTAGATTATGCAATTATCTATAAAAATTGTTTCTACATTTTTTCTCCTAAACGTCACCGTTCCTGAGATATAATGGTTGAAAAGTTTAAAAAGTTTTTTTTTTCATAATATGCACACGTCTCCACGCCACCTGGGAGGTAGTGTGCTTGGCGCATTTTTTTAACGTGTTTTCCCCGATAGGCTTATTCCATAATCTATTGTGATCCTGTTTAATTCAATATTATTCAAAATTATGTAAAAACTGATACTAAAAATTATGTAAAAACAAAGGTAAAATTATCCGTCTCATTCATAATCATTTGATAATTCTGCTTCCCCTTCTTCTTGTTCTTGTTCGTCTTCTTGTAGTGTGACTTGGTAATCAATTGGACCCAAAAGACTGGGGTTGGAAGTTAATCAACAATACTATGGAACCAATTCAGACAGTACTTCTACCTGCACCGGAAAAACTCAACACATTTTTTTGCAATTGTAAAAAAGGATGTAATGCTAAATGCGGCTGCTAAATGCTAAAGTAGGATTATTTTGTTATTTAGCATGTACCAGTTGTCAAGGTCAGTCGTGCTCCAATGTTGAATCGCCATCAGAAGAGTATTCGTACGATATCAGTGAGGAATCATCTGATACATCGCTGTTAATAAAATTTACTTCCACCCAGTAGAAAGAAGAAGAACAAGGAGAAGAAGAAGTACAAGAAGACTAACAAGAACAAGAAGAAGAGGAAGCAGAATTATCAAATGATTATGAATGAGACGGATAATTATCGTCACAGGGGGACCAAGGGGAGGGGATACGCGGAGTCGTCTGGCGCCCATGTGCTGGTTTGGTACCTGGGGTGGTCACGGCGTACAGTGTGTTCTGGTGCGCTGGTGATGGGGGTTACGTTAAGTTTTCAGACTAAATTATTTATTACTAACTGTTGCCCGCGACTTCGTTTGCCGAGCATCAGTACTTCGAATAGCCAATTTAATATATCGCATAATATTATTGAAGATTGTTCTTACTTGAGAAATTATTAACTCACCATACAAACTTCCACGCCCTTAAGGATGATTTCCGAGATAAAAACTATCCTATGTCCTTCCCAGGGTATCAAACTATCTCTATACCAAATTTCATTTAAATCAATTCAGCGGTTTAAGCGTGCAAAGGTGACAGACAGAATTAATTTCATACAGTTTTTAGGATGGTTTAAAAACAAACACAAGCACAGAAACGGCAACCAGTTTTAATAGACATAAAAAAAAACGTATTGGAATCTACATACAAATTACATACGAATCGATACACACAATAGTATTATTATAATTATTATGCTTAAGTTCATATTACTAAGTTTAACACTCTATACCATACTTACTTTTTATTTTTGTTTTACATTCTAAGCTTAATTGCTACTCAATATATCTACGCATTATACCTGCACGTTTAAGGCGTGTTATAGGGCGATTTAGAACAGCCCGCACCAACACTGTCTTACTGTGAAGACACGTACTCCCCGAAATTAAAACGAAACGGTACCTAATCAAAATGTTAAGTTGCTGCAATCACGTTCCATCTGTCAAAAAAGCAATAACCCGTTAAACGGCACGGCGTGTAATATATTTTCATTTGTCAATGTAAGTATTACAATGGTGTTTTCATATTTCAGGTCTGAAAGTGTTGAGAAATACATTTATCCATCTGACAGTATACCGGAGTACGCTTCAATACTGGTGCCGAACATTGATAACGTGTGCATTACATTTCTAATCGAAACCATCGCTAAACAGAACAAGGCGGTGCTTCTGATCGGCGAACAAGGCACTGCCAAGACTGTCATGTTAAAAAGTTACATGATGAAATACGATAATGAAGTTAGATTGTTTAAAATTATAAACTTCTCATCTGCTACGACGCCTAATTTGTTCCAAGTGAGTGTATCGATCTTCATCAATTCTTTGACTATCCAGATGAGCTATCGACGCTTGAAAGACAATATTTATCAAATAATTATTATTTATAACTTTACACCAGAGCATTTCAATTTTGCTTTTTTATAAATCTTAAATAGTCGCCTATTAGTAATAACTTCTTGATTGCAACGAATTTTATGCAATTTATAGGCTTAGCAAACTGGCATTTAAATATTATGAATAATCTCAATTTTCGAAAGCGGCAATGGACGTCAGATTCCAAGTAGGTCGGTTTCCATGTACGTCATTTTCCAGCTAGAACATTTTCCAACTAGTTCAGATTTTTAGTTAGTAGATAATGGTTTGGTACACTTACTCACAATATAGTCATCGCACCACGTCTGCTAGACTTCAATCCAAAATGGCAAATTGTTATACAGGGTGTCCGAGAAATCGACGTCAAGCCGTAAATGGGTGATAGACCAAGTTATAAAAGTTCTCAGAAAAATACGAAAAAAAATCTATCTCATGTTTTTAAAAATTTATGGTCACTTTAAAAATTTACTAAAAAAATCAATCCCTGTAATGGTTCTTTAACTCCAATTGCTACAAATCCCATAATTTATCATTTTTTTTTATTATTATGTAATCTTGAATAATGCCTGTGTAGATTTTGCCTAAAATTTAAAGCCAACTTCCGTTATTCTTTCCCGCAGCTCGGCTAAATTCTCTAAAAATTTGACCAATTATTGAAAACGTAATCTAGCAAGTGTTACACCTATTTTGAATCCTTATTAAATGCGCCAATTTGTCATGTTACTTGCCAAACTAGCGTAGTACATTTTTTTTTCAGTACAGTCAGTTAAAGTTGGGCGAAACAGTAAATTTGAATAATTTGTTTGAAAAAGTTTAATTTTCTTCTAAGTAGGAGGACTTGGCTTTAAATTTTAGGCAAAAATCTACACAAGCATTATTCAAGATTACATAATAATAAAAAAAATTGATAAATTATAGGATTTGTAGCAATTGGAGTTAAAGAACCATTACAGGGATTGATTTTTTTAGTAAATTTTTAAAGTGACCATAAATTTTTAAAAACATGATATAGATTTTTTTTCGTATTTTTCTGAGAACTGTTATAACTTGGTCTATCACCCATTTACGGCTTGACGTTGATTTCTGGGACACCCTGTATAATTATATTGTTAACTAGCTGTCCCACGCGGATTCACTCCCGTCAACTGGCTACGTACCAACCCTATCCTACCTACCCTACTCTACACCTACCCTACACATACCCTACACATACCCTACACCTACGCTACACCTACCCTACACCTACCCTACACCTACCCTACACATACCCTACACATACCCTACACCTACCCTACCTACCCTACCCTACCTACCCTAACCTACCTACCCTACCCTACCTACCCTACCTACCCTACCCTACCTACCCTACCCTACCTACCCTACCCTACCTACCCTACCCTACCTACCCTACCCTACCTACCCTACCCTACCTACCCTACCCTACCTACCCTACCCTACCTACCCTACCCTACCTACCCTACCCTACCTACCCTACCATACCTACCCTACCCTACCTACCCTACCCTACCTACCCTACCATACCTGCCCTACCCTACCTACCCTACCCTAACTACCCTACCTACCCTACCTACCCTACCTACCCTACCTACCCTACCTACCCTACCTACCCTACCTACCCTACCCTACCTACCCTACCCTACCTACCCTACCCTACCTACCCTACCCTACCTACCCTACCCTACCTACCCTTCCCTACCTACCCTACCCTACCTACCCTACCCTACCTACCCTACCCTACCTACCCTACCCTACCTGCCCTACCCTACCTACCCTACCCTACCTACCCTACCTACCCTACCTACCCTACCTACCCTACCTACCCTACCTACCCTACCTACCCTACCCTACCTACCCTACCCTACCTACCCTACCCTACCTACCCTACCCTACCTACCCTACCCTACCTACCCTACCCTACCTACCCTACCCTACCTACCCTACCTATCCAAATCAACTAAATCACAAAATAGAATATCAAAGAGCAAATACAACTTAAACTTCATTAACTTAAGTGTCATTTTGTGGGTTAGATCCTTTATGTGTAACTACGTCCATTTAGTGTCATCATTCATAGACTATAGAGTCCGTGCCACCAAAGAAGTCTAGCAGACGTAGGGCGATGAATATAATGTGAGTAAGTGTACCAAACCATTACTAACACAATATCTGATCTAGTTGGAAAATGTCCTAGCTGGAAAATGACGAACATAGAATCGGACCTACTTGGAATCTGACATCCATTGACGATAATACAATAATCTTATCGTGTCGCTTGGTAATAATTTCATCAAAATCAAAAATAGATAAAATTTACTTACCGAGAACTAATTATTATTTTATAATTCTTTTTTGAAGAAAAATGACGCATCCAAAACTAACGCATATTGGACTCGAAGTTAAAATGATCTCATGAGAAAACAAAAACTCATCTGCCAGCACATTTTAATCATATAGTACAAATTAAATAAGGTTTTATTAGACGAGTAAGAATTACTTTAGGTTTTAGTACATAAAATCAAAGATTTTCGGACAAAGGTTTTCGTCAGATATCATCTTCTTACTGGCCTATTCTAAAAACTTTCGGTGTGACCCACGTAACTCGATATAGCCCAAATTTTGCCTTAAACGCGTCGATATGAATGTGTTAAAATAACTGATTAATTATTTAACGGACATGTTGCTACGGAAAATTAAAATTTTATGTATTCGTCTAGGTTAGAAACTACTTGCGTGCAAATCTTCATACAAATTGGTTCAGTCGTTTTTGCTTGTTTGAAACACAATGTTTTGGATTTATTATATTCATAGAATTTGGTACCCAAATTTTTTTTTTTTTTTTTTTTTCAATTTTAATTTTTAATCCAGCTCTTTAGCTTACCGTGCATTGTCATCCAAACCAAACGTGTATGCAAAATTTCATTTTAATCGGTTGAGGATACCTGCTTTAAAATTCTGTTGCAAGATTTGACCCGAAAATTAATAATATAATTACATAATATACAACTTAAAAAAAACAAAGCACACACAACACATTTAAAAATATAAATAATTAATTTTGTTATTTATTTATTCGGCAATGATGGAACTAAATATTAATTATTGTTTTATATTGCAGAGAATTATCGAATCTTATGTGGAAAAGCGAGTCGGTCTGACTTATGGTCCTCCAGGAGGACGAGCTATGACAGTGTTCGTAGATGATATAAACATGCCTGTGGTGAATGAGTGGGGCGATCAGGTAATGTTACAAACCGATAAAGATAATTTTACCGACAGTCTTCTTGCTGGTGACTCAATGAACCGCAGACCGATGTTGCGCGGGAGACGAACACGGGAGGTGCAACAAACCAGCACCGCAACTCTTGGGATGTCACCAATGACCTTGCCATTCAAATTATATCTTTATTACCAGACACTGGATATATACACCTTCCCTGCCCGACCACTGTTGAACTACACGGCTATAAAATGGCAGAGGGTGACTTGCACACTCAGTTTATAGGGGGCCCATTAATTGAGTTTGCCGGTCGCTAGCACATCGCTTTAATGACGTAGCGCCAAGGGGGCAACATATACAGATTTGCTTGAGGAGTAGAGAGATATACAACGGCTATCAGGACAATCTCGGAAGTTTATTATTATTTTATTATTGATAGGCTCGCGCTTGACCACTATCTCACCTGATGGTAAGCGATGTGGTCGACGATGTAGCACGCTTGTCTAGTAAAAACCTATTCACTCCCAGGTTGTAGCTATCAGGAAATACAGACTCCGGCAACGAATTCCACTCCTTAGCTTTACGCATAATAAAAGTATTCCCAAAACGTTTGGTGCGTATGGGTGGGATGACCACCATGTACCAATGACGCATCGCCGTACTATGTGAACAATCATTGCACGCCTCTCGATTTGGATCACCACCACAATATCAGGCTTATTGGCTACAATAGTCCGGTACGGTAGTTCCGATTCAACAAGATTGTATTTAAGAACAAGTTGCTGATGGAGAATCCAGGCTACAAGGTTGTGTCTATGCAAATAGTCTCCGTTAGCTATACTAGAACAACTGGAGATAATGTCACTGATGGATTCGACAAATATCGATGTCCAACAAATGTCAACCGCACGTCCATCACAATAGATTTCCGGTATTTGTTCGTCAACATAACTTCGTCCGTAATCGCAAAGACAAAACCTTCGGTTTCCCCGAAAAGGTCACCAAATCGCAACCAGACCACGGACGCTAAGAGATCTACATCGGGCCTATGTAGAACCTGGTAAAAAAGTCCGTGGAGTTCCTTGCTCTGCCATACATCTCTGTGGTCATAAGTATCTAATACTATAGGTTTGCGCCAGTTTTCGTTAGCCAAGGAGAGCAGGGTAAGGCCCTTGTCCAACGCTACCACATTTAGATGCATATCCACGTCGGCTTTCTGGCAGAATTCTCTGAGCCCCGCGATCGTGCAGAGCCTTAGCCTTAAATTCTCCAGCAGCGTGCTTAGAGGATTCAAGGCTAGGCAAAACCAAAGTGGACTATCGCCCTGGAATATACCACGCTCGATCCTTACAGATTCGCTATTCCTCTGGATATTTCGACATCCTGGATAGCGAAGGACCGTCCTCGACTGCCCCATAAACGACATCAGGAAGGCGATAGAATAGAATAGAATAGAATTTTATTTAGCAAATATGGGTAGTATACAATAGTTATGTTAACAAAGCTCGGCCATATTTTACCATTCGACATGCAAACATTTACATTATTTATGCAACATGAACTTACATTCAATCAGACATCATGCGTTCAGAGTTGCATCAATTTTATACAACTCCAGCACCCTCATGAGCCATGCACGCTGTGTCATAGGCCTTCTTGTAGTCTATCCAACATGTCACCTATTATATAATAATTAATAATATATTTACATATTAATTTATATTGTTTATTATATTTTTTTATTTTTATTATTTATGAATTATATATTAGTTATATTTATAATTTTTAATATTAATGTTCCTGTGGGTGGCGCTGCATGCCGAACTTTTACCTACCTCAGCTGCAGAGGACCCTTCTGACGATTCGATGAGTCACTAAAATCCAAATTGTAAACCTTATACGTATACGATACGTAACTCGATGACTGAAGGCAAAATTTCTATGCGTGAAAACTAGGATATCGATCTCCCTATTTCTAAGATGTGTCAGTCCTTCTACCAACAACTCTATATAAACACCACCATTCGTTGTTAAATAAATGAGAAAGATAAAGTTAATTAATTCATGTAATCTCTTTCTTTTGTTTTAGGTGACAAATGAGATAGTACGACAAATGATGGAAGGTGGTGGTTTCTACTCCCTAGATAAGCCCGGCGATTTCATTACTATAGCCGACATTCAAATGTTCGGTGCTATGATACATCCAGGTAGGTATTCAAATCTACACATATCGGCAATTTTAAACGTGTAGTGTATCGAAACTCATAAAAATAACTCATATAAATGCGTCTAGTACCATAATGGTAGACTTTATGAATATACTTACTTTCATAAACTTAATTATGATCACGCCTGCATTCCGTTGCCAGAAGTGTGGGGGCAGAGGTTTCACCCACTCACTTCAATAACATATTATATTATGATATGCACTTTCACTTACAAAGAAAGGGGTTTTAATTTCTTTATCTACACTCACAACGTAATGTTCCAAATATGAATTCAAAAAATATTGTATAAAAGCGTACTTTTTTTTCGTGGATAGGAAAAATTAAAAAAACAACCATTACAGTGCAACTCAGTAACCTTGAATGCTTTGAAGCGATTAGGTCTACCAATCGAACAATGGTCATTTATTTTGCTTCACATCGTCTTGTCTAAGTTGCCTTTCAATTTAAAGTTTCGGTTCGAGCAGAAGTATGGTTGGGATACTGCCACATGATTTGTGTCACAATGTCCAGGCAACAGCTGACAAAACCAAGCGTTTCGTCCAGGTCTGGGGAATATCCATGAAGTTATAGGTAAAGATGGAGGCCACACTTGGAACAAAATCTTGGGACAAATACCTACATATCTCTATATTGCTTTCTGTGGGCCGACCTCTCTTTCTAGTGTGGACTATAGTATTGCTATCTTCTTATTTAAATTTCCTATAAAAATCTTAGAAATAGTCACCGCACTAGCCCAACCAGAAATTAAACACTGTCAAATAATTTACCTAATAAATACTTGAACTAAGATTAGTTCCATAATTGAACATCCCAAAATTGTAGGTCACAGCATATCTGGGTTGGCAAATCAACGAAATATAATCAAATTTCTTATGGATTCGGTAATGCGGCAATATTGACCCTATATACCAAAATAAATAACGCCAATATGGCGGTTGTTTACTTTGCGGTTCACAGCTTCGTTTGAGATTTTTCGATATTTTATATTGTTACAATTTAAAAACTGGTGCAAAATTGTGTTGTGAGTGGTTGCCATAGTACGTGGTGTCCACAAGGTGATATTAGATTTCAAGCGTAAGTGTTTAAATCATGATTTCTGACATTGAATCATTGTAAACATATTTCTTTGTATTTTCACATAATTTCCTCTTAAATCGATTAACCAGTCTTTTCAAAATAATTGTAAATGATAACTATGTAAAGATCAAATACATCTACATTGAATTTCATTGATTTTGTGCAATTTAATTCATTTTGTTTACATGAAGTCGTACTGCATTAGTGTGACCATATTGGGGATATATCTGGGACAAAATTTTTTAACGAGCTACATTGATGGGCCAACTTAGAGAAAATAACATAGAAAAAAAAATGTCGTATCACAATATTTAACTTCTGTGTTGCAAGTAATGTTTAACCATCCCATCACGGACTCCATTGATTGTAATGATTTGCATTACAATCAATTTTTTTTAGTTAAGCAAATAGCTAATTGGTTATTGTTCAAGCGTATACGTGCTCACTTAAAGAGTCATAAAGAAAATATTTTCAGTGATTTACTTGGTAAGAGACAGAAACTATACAGAGCAATAATATTTAGTCATAAATAGAAAAGTTATAAAATATATGATTTTTTCGGCAAGTGTTTTTGTTTCCTTTTTGTTTTTTTTTTAAATATATTACAGTTCCTATTATAGTCCCGTATAATATATGTCACGTCGAGGTACCTATGAATTATAGGACCACCATCATCAACTCCAATTCTAGAGGCAATTCCTTCATTCTTCATAGGAACGGGTAAACTTCAATAACACACATCACTGGATTGAAACTCGAAAGTATTTATTTGACTTTGTTACAGGCACTTTGAGTTTTCATTCGAATTTGAAGTTAAAACCACATGGTGGCTCGCTAGGTCGCAATCCCTCGTCGATCTCTAGAGAAGACCTAGCAAGAAACTCTAGGATACTCTTTTAAATCTTTTTATAGTTTACACAATCACTTTAAGACAATTGGTCAAACATCTAATCAATCAGATTTATTAAACAGTTATTATTTTACACACGGCATACGCGCGATGCGCGTTGCGAGTGGGTAGGACTTCCATATTGTTTTTGTTTAGACACTAATTACTTGGATAGTTGAATAAAGCTAACAAACAATACTAAAATGCTGCTCAGTTAATTATTTTAACATTAAACAATCTCAATACTCAGAAATACAAAGTTGTTTGTAGATTATTACTAAAATAATTACCTTAACACAAAACTATCCAAGTTTCCGGTGATCTGAATATCTTACTAACCAGAAGGTTTCTCATTATTACATGGATGTGTAAAATAGTCTTATTACTTTATAGTATTTAATCAATTACTCAAATTTGTTTAGTTCTCGTATTAAATTATTAAATCTAGTTATTGGTCATTAAAATTATAACATCCGCCATTGTTGACAACTTTTCGTAAGGTCATATTCAAACATATTTACTTCGTCAAATGTGCGTTGTTAAAATGAGAACAAATCTAAAAGTCCTACAATAAGTGTTCCCGTTTTATTTAAACATCTCGTTTTAATTAAACAATGAAAATTAGCTTATCAAATGATCTTCATTCAAACAAACCAATAACTAATTCCACAATAAGCCAATAGATGGCGCCATAACCAACATAAACAGACATTTAATAGTTCTAACGAAATCTCAGAGATGACAGGATTATAGAGTTTGTGTTAATTGACAATTGAAATTATTAATTTGGATTACGAATTAGCAAATCCACGCCTCCGCGGCGACACGGCCGTTCTGAAGACAGACGCGCGCTCTGCGTCTTCCGGTGTCCTTATTCCCTGTTTCTTGGTGGTTATCTGTAATAGCAGACAGAAATTTGTCGGCAGATTATTGTTGTTTATCATCCTACAATATAAATTAAATTTGGGATCTGATAACAACTAATTTTTAATATCATTGACAGCTTGTAATAAATCTATGCTTAGTATGCCTTATTTTTGAAATATTGAATGCATTTTAACACCCACAACTATATGCTTTAGGTATTCAACTTGCAATACCTATGGTAAAGATCAATGTTGTTAGAAAACAACGAATTGCTACATGTCATGCCATTGAAGGCATACAATTTGTATTTCCGATTTTTGTTATTGAATAATCAGTTGCTAGCTTAATAGTCCATTTTGAATCTTGTTTGCAGAATGTTGTTGTTTGTATTATTTTACAATATTTATTGATTTGCAATAGGTAAGAGTCAGTTTAAGTTATCAGTTTATAACTGAATACTTATTAGATTAGGTAACTACAAAGTTTATCTTAAATAAGAATATTTGATGCATTAATGAGCACACACCTACTTATAAGGCTTACACAGCACTCTTGTATTTGGTAAGTATAGTGTAGGTAGTGTAGGAGTATTGTGATCAGCTGTTTTTTGTTTAGTTTCATTCTCACGGGATGGTAATGCTCTGTGATAGACACAAAGTCTTTGATTTGACAGGATTAAAGGATAGGATCAGGAACACCGCTCTGTGATAGACACAAAGTCTTTGATTTGACAGGATTAAAGGTTAAGGAGTTTAGGACCATTGCTCCGTGACAGACACGAAGTCTTTGATTTGACAGGATATAAGGAACCAGGCTCTGGGTGGTCTTGTACACCGTGGACCCAGCAGGATAACATGAGAGATTGTTCATTAGCGGCCTCCACGCCTAACCAATGGATTTTAAATCATTCTTAGTTGCTTCCACAGCAAACTAAGGGATTGTTTGTTGTATTATCACTATTAGTTTCCTCCACGGATTACTAACAGACAGCTTATTGTGTTATCATTATTAGTTGCTTCCACAGCATACCAACAGTATAGTTTATTGTGTTATCATTATTAGTTGCTTCCACAGCATACAACAGGAAAGTTTATTGTGTTCTCATTATTACCTCAAATGCACCTCCATGGATGCTGATAGATTGGTGTTGATATAAATGATTGTGTTATTAACTGCCTCCAGAGCTCTAGGTTATGGGACACCTCTATAATTAGAGCTTGTTTTATTATTCATTTTTATAATTGCCTAAATTTGACAATAGAATACCATGAACTGTTACGAGTTACAAAAATATAATAATAACAGTAATCCTCCTGATTGAATTCGGCCATGACAGCCAATCTGATGAGCCATCTACATAGGAAGATACTATAGCGCACAAGGCCAATGGCTTAACATGCTTTCCGAAGCATGGGGTTCACCAATTTCAAAACTCTAGGCTGTCACAGAGGAATTCCTATTGGAAAAATCCCATAAACACATTTTGCCCGACCTAGGAATTGAACCCAGGGATAATAAATTAAAAGTACTTTGTGGCTTGGTAGTACCATGCACAAGCATCAGAGTTATTTGGCATGGCTATTGAGTTGAGCCTTCTGATACAACAGCACTGTATCAGTTAGCAAGGTGAGTAGAAGATAGTTTGAAAACATCTCACCTTTTACTTTTGTTGTTGTGCTTGAAGTCTTTACTAGCTGACCTCTATTTGGTGGCATGTATGTTGGTAGCATATAAGGTCCTGACCCGGCGACACGGTCACTTGCACCACCAGGTATTTTTTGTTTTGTTTTCATATCGTAGGTAACCATTTTGATTTTTGATATGACAATTAACAGGAATCTGGAATGTGAGAAGATATGCAGCTAAATAATAATGTCTGTGACAAATTATCGTAAAACAAACCTGTCTTTTGATTGTTTTTATTCTGTGTAAATGCACCCAATAACAAGCTTTGAAATCTGTCAGAAATGACTAATCTATTTACACCCATGTACCACCATAACAAGTAAAATTCAACTAAACACATTGTGAGATTTAATTCATCAGGAAGGTTCTCAAATATTGAATGATTAAAGAAACTTTGTTATAACAAACTTAACTTGAATAAGTTTAAAATAAGAGCTTATAGGAGGCCCTCCTATCAGTATCCAACTGACAGTCTGTACCAAGAATGTAGGGTCAGACAATTTATCATTAGGTCTAACTTATAGCGCTATCAATGACAAGATCTCCATACTCAAAACAAAGCTACCAGATCATGTAGACAGATAAGATGGAACACAGTAATCACATTAAATTCACTCAAAGATGTCTTACATACACATGACCATTAATTTACCAAGAATTCACAAGGTCCATACATAATTGGTTACTCAAAGCTTAGGTACTTGTAAATTAAAAGTTACCAAGTGGCTATCAGCTTATGACCATGCACGGACCTAAGCTCTCCTGATAATTATTATAAAGTCCTCGTAATGAGTCACCCAGGTGTATCACATCCCTTTCATTCATACAAACACATTTATACTAGATGCACACTACACTCTAAACAAACCTCTTAATAATATTTAAAATGTTGTTAAGTCTTGTAACTAAACTATTTGTCTCACCCCTAAGTGCACTTAAAAACTAGATCACGACACAGGGTATCCTAGTGTGGGGCTACTTGAATGCAAATCATTGTACCTAGGTATTTTCTTAAGCATGTAATAATTTTAATTTTATTTGTTGTGCTTTTCATGTTTTCAGGAATGTGTTAATACATTTTCTTATCTTACTTTATTTAGTAAGTATGACATGCAACAGGTTCCACATTATTCAATAATAAGCCTTGTTGGCAGTTGGGTAAAAACCATAACTCATTGTAAAAATAACAACTACAGAGTCAACATGAACATGTCATGGCACTTTTTGCCAAATGTTTACTAATTCTGTTGCACATACATTCTGTTACTTACTTAACGTAGCTACCTACTAAACTATTGTTTTGTGTAAGCTACCTAAATGTAACAAATGCTATAAAAATAAGTTAAATTACCTTTTGTCCGGCACTAAACTCAAATTAAGTACTTTGAATTGTTTATCATTCATACACTCACACCTTGTCCCCATGGGGATAGGCAGCAACGACAGATCGCCACTTGCTATGATCCTTACATACTCCTCAAATAAAATTAAGTTTCTCAAATAATAACTGAGCCATTGTAATTCTTAAGAGAAAAGAAAGAACCATATTTAAGCAATAACATTGAGTTACTAGTAAGCCGTCTTATTTTATGAAGTAAATTAGGCTGTTTTCATTCATTTTATTTCCAAAAATTGTCACACAAATACCAGCAGGCACTAGTCTTGCAAAGGGGTATCGTGTCACCCAGTTACTGGGTTTTGGTGACCCCATGTAAAACACTGGTACTCAGCTGAACCCCATCAGGTTAGACAAGAAGCCGACCCCGACTTAGTTGGGAAAAGTCTAGGCAGATTGATTAAAATTGTCACACAAAAGGTCACTGACCTTGCCTTGTATGATGAAAATAATTAAGAATGTTAGGTTACATAAATAAATAAAACAGAATACTCCCCTTAATGATGATGGAATCTATCAATGGACAGATCAAGTCTTTGTTTATTTAGCTGCTTCGGTCATTCTGTACTGTACAAAGTTTTGGTTCACTTCAATGATATTGTCTCCAGCTAGTTATGATCATAATGATGTAGATCAGCATCCTCCCAGCATTATGCTGAGCGATGAACGTTTTGCGTAGTTGTGACGCATACTTTGTAATGATCTTATTATTATTATTTTTATTTATTTATTTTTGTTTTTTATGGTATGCGTCGTGCCTGGCGCAAATAAACAATTTTTCTTTCTTTCTTTCTTCATCAGCAGCTTAGACGAGACCATAGCCAATTCTTAGCTTCTTCTGACGTTTCAATAAAGTTCTATGCGTTCTTGGAAATTATCATAGGAAAATATTTTGCCATGCTCTCGGCGGTGGCGGTGATGTACGAAATTCTTCGGATGGCTTTCATAGCATGGGCAGAAGGCGGGAGCTGATCTCAATTCTGATGTCACGTCGAGGTACCTATGAATTATAGGACCACCATCATCAACTCCAATTCTAGAGGCAATTCCTTCATTCTTCATAGGAACGGGTAAACTTCAATAACACACATCACTGGATTGAAACTCGAAAGTATTTATTTGACTTTGTTACAGGCACTTTGAGTTTTCATTCGAATTTGAAGTTAAAACCACATGGTGGCTCGCTAGGTCGCAATCCCTCGTCGATCTCTAGAGAAGACCTAGCAAGAAACTCTAGGATACTCTTTTAAATCTTTTTATAGTTTACACAATCACTTTAAGACAATTGGTCAAACATCTAATCAATCAGATTTATTAAACAGTTATTATTTTACACACGGCATACGCGCGATGCGCGTTGCGAGTGGGTAGGACTTCCATATTGTTTTTGTTTAGACACTAATTACTTGGATAGTTGAATAAAGCTAACAAACAATACTAAAATGCTGCTCAGTTAATTATTTTAACATTAAACAATCTCAATACTCAGAAATACAAAGTTGTTTGTAGATTATTACTAAAATAATTACCTTAACACAAAACTATCCAAGTTTCCGGTGATCTGAATATCTTACTAACCAGAAGGTTTCTCATTATTACATGGATGTGTAAAATAGTCTTATTACTTTATAGTATTTAATCAATTACTCAAATTTGTTTAGTTCTCGTATTAAATTATTAAATCTAGTTATTGGTCATTAAAATTATAACATCCGCCATTGTTGACAACTTTTCGTAAGGTCATATTCAAACATATTTACTTCGTCAAATGTGCGTTGTTAAAATGAGAACAAATCTAAAAGTCCTACAATAAGTGTTCCCGTTTTATTTAAACATCTCGTTTTAATTAAACAATGAAAATTAGCTTATCAAATGATCTTCATTCAAACAAACCAATAACTAATTCCACAATAAGCCAATAGATGGCGCCATAACCAACATAAACAGACATTTAATAGTTCTAACGAAATCTCAGAGATGACAGGATTATAGAGTTTGTGTTAATTGACAATTGAAATTATTAATTTGGATTACGAATTAGCAAATCCACGCCTCCGCGGCGACATATATATACGTAATATTAAAAATAGCGAACCTGAACACCCTCCTTACCACCCTTGCTCCTTAACACTGACTAACCCAGGAATCTGAAAAAAAAACAGCTGTTCATTATGTTTCACTATCAGCTAAATTAATTAAACATCTGATTAATTTTTCGCAATTTCTGGGTTGGTCCCTTAGTACCAATTTTATTGTTGTAAAATGATGTGTACAATGATGCCTCTTTCTTGTGCCCGCACAGATCTCAGTCATTCATTTCGTATTGACACTGTAACTAAACCTATGTCCTGGTCATGATCTATTTCTTCGAAAAATTCTGTCCATGTCGACCCTGCCCTTTCTGCGTGATTAGATAAATGACAAAGAGCCAAATTTACAAACCCGGAAACATCCAAACTTTCACACTTAAACAAACAGCTTCTTTCGTAATTTATAATCATCATCATATCAGCCGAAAGACGTCCACTGCTGGACATAGGCCTTCCCCAAGCATCGCCACATATTAATTATTGATTTATTATACGCATGCATAATTATCATGATCTATATAATCTTTAGGGGCTCAGTCTTAGTATTAATGACATGTAGATAATTGTATAAATATTATTGTGAACCACTAAAAGGACAGCAACAATTAGCGATGTCCTGAGAAAAATAAAATGAAGGTTACCCTGCTTAGACAGAGAGGGTCTGCCCACAGAGTGCGAGATGGTGATACATAGGTTTTGCTTCAAGTAGGTATTCGAAGTTTGTTCTCCATATTTAACTATACCTTCATGGGAATATCCAATTTAACGCGATAGGTGAAGATATCCTGGACGGGCTGATACTGTATATCAAGGGCGGCGATCAAATTAGGGTTATCCACATCTTCAAAAAGGAGAGGATCCTGTTGATGCTCTGCTAGTAGATCACTCAACAAATCAGGACGATTCGACAACCATTTACGCAATTCGTAGCCTCCTGATTTCAGGAGCTTAATCAACTCATCCCGCAAAACTAAGGCCTCTTCCACTGTAGAGGCCCCGGTGCACACGTCATCGACGTAGACTGCAAAGTCTTTCAAAATGGCAGCCGCACGTGGATACTTCAACTGTTCACGGCTGGCCAATTCCAACAAAGTGCGGATGGCAATATACCGTGCGCCACGGTCGGCCAAATTTTTGCTTCATATTCCCTGCAACATGCAAGTGACAAGAAATTGCAAGTAAGCGTTGACAACGGATTATTGTGAAGCAAATACTAATAAATAGAAGTAATACACTCGTTGATATTACGCACACTAACATCTATGTTGGTGTTCCATGCAAACCTATCTGGTTTGTTGTGTGTGTGTACTTAACTCAATGAGGCAGTTTGATTGCTAGTCTGTCATGTTTTCAATATAAAATGAAAACAAAAGAATGACCAACAACAACAACACCTACAACAAACAACAGCAACGACAACGTGAAAAGAAACAACATGACTACGATAGTCTTATTCACATTTTTGTAGACACATAGTTTCTAAACTATACGGATTTCTGGGATGCACTTGCCCCTTTGGTGACGTCAAATGCTTATTATAGTTAACGCACTGGTAAATATTTCATTCCTGTCGATTCTGGGTTTATTATCCATACAATAGGACATCTCATTAGTCTAATAATAAAAAAGTTTTAGTTGCATTATCATCACTACAAAAAATGCAAAGAAGCTTCAGAGGGATTTAAATACGAGTATTGATACCTAATTAATATAATCTACATTCGCCATAGCGATTGAAGTGAAAAAAAAAAACTATCGTGTAATCTAACCGAGGCCAGAGCTGTACCTAAATCTATGCTCATGCTCCTGTTGTGTTGCCGAGGTTTATTGCAGGCAAAGGACCTTTTTTTGAGTTTAAGAAATATCTTAGTAAAATGGTATTATATTTAACCGTGGACATTTTTGTTTATTCAAGGTTCCAAATATAAACCTGTATACCAAGCATCAACAACTAAAAATAATAGTTATTGCTATTGATAGCTGTTCAATATAAGAAGCAGCACGATGCAATATAAATATTAATTTGAATTTGTTTCAAAACCTTTTTAGGTGGTGGTCGTAACGATATTCCTCCACGTTTGAAGAGACAGTTTAATGTATTTAACTGTACACTACCAAGCAATATTTCGATGGACAAAATATTTGGTAAAATGCTAATTTACTTATTTGGCAATACTACACGTACATTTACAAGTCTTGAATGAATAGTATCCTTAGTTCACCATTGTCGACCGCATCATCGTCTGGTGTGATAATAATGCTTTCCAATATTTTTATACAATCTTTTTAGCTTACCGTGTATTGTCATCTAAACCAATAGTGTATGCAAAAAGTCATTTTTATCGGTTGAGGATAACTGCTTTAAAATTCAGTTGCAAGATTTCACCCGTAATTTCAATACATTGATGTTCCTTTAGCTCGATATAATATGGCACAACTCATTTTTTAACAATCTTTTTACTAACTTACAATGTATGTATGTGCAATACATAACAAGTTACATACACATACATAAATTGCAAATTAATAAAAAGCTTGTAAAAAATTATCTAACACAACCAAACACCAAAAAAAAACGAACAACTGGTTTTGTTTTGAAATTTAAATGTCTGCCTCATTATATATGATGAACTGCTACTCTTCAATTTCAGAAACAATAAGTGCTGGACATTTCTGTAAATCTCGCTACGACAAAAAGATTGTGGAATTTATGCCAAAACTCGTGCCGGTCACTCGAATCATGTGGCAACAAGTTAAAGTTTGTAAAAAATTTAAGTCGGTGTTGTTTTTTTAATAACTTGTTAACGGTATAATTATATTACTTAATATTTTAATTATACAGATAAAAATGTTACCAACACCAGCAAAGTTCCATTACGTGTTCAATCTAAGGGATCTGTCTCGTATTTGGGAAGGGATTCTGTTTATAAAGAGAGAGGAAATTCAATCAATTAAGACGGCTATCAAACTCTGGTTTCATGAATCTGTAAGAGTAATATCGGACAGGTAATATAATAACTATTACGTTATCTCAGTTATTTTTCTATTACAACGACATCGAAGAATCTATATGATTTTGGATTTAATCAGGTTCACCACATTTGAGGATAAAGATTGGTTCGTTGAAAATTTCTGGAAAACAGCCAGACACGAATTACCAGAATATGTGAGCGAGTTTCCAGAAGAAGAAACATTCTTTGTTAACTTCCTACGTGAGCCGGTCGACCCAACTGGTGATGAAGATGAAGAAGACTTCAGTACCGATGCGCCCAAAGTATACGAGGAATTACCATCGTTAGTACATAAACCACAATTAAGCTGACTCCTTTGCACTAAATATCTATAGGCCACTTGCTTGTGTATGGTTTATCCTAAATAACTAGGAGCTAACAGCTAACTCAGGTTTAATCAAATAATACATCTTGTGCCACCAAGACTTAGTGGTAAACCTAGAGTTGAAGAAAGTAACGTCGTCGGCTCAGGGATCTTGGACCAAGCATACCATGCCGTCAACTTGGAGTCATCTTTGTGCTAATAATAGAGTTTCAGAATTTTTTTAATTCATCACGATTAGGTACCTACACTTTTTAACCCTGGGACCGCTTTTTTCTTTATGTCCAAAATGATGCTTTTGAAAGTCGGTATATGGGCAGCATTTGGTCTAAATCCGTAAATGTCGCAACAACATCGGTCATGTTAACTTTCGTATTTTATAATAATGGATAACTGGTTTATCTGTTCCTTTATTAATTACGTAATTTATATTGTCATAGATGGGACCTTTTACTCACGAAACTCCAAGGGTTTCAAGATCTGTTTAATGAACAGATAAGAGGAGCTCATCTAGATCTGGTATTCTTCCACGATGCGATGGTGCATCTGTTCATCATATCCCGAATCATTAACACCCCACGGTAAGCTGTAAACCTATAAATACCAATTCCTTTCATATTTCATGTTGGTGTATTATAAGAACTTCTAAAATGTTTGTTCACAGTGGTAATGCTTTACTTGTGGGCGTCGGTGGTTCCGGAAAACAAAGTTTAACAAAATTAGCATCATTTATAGCTAACTTTTCTTTCTATCAAATAACTTTGACAAGGTAAGGATAGGAGATCGCTTACTTTTAAAAATAATAATATCTGTATCTATACATGAGGTTTAACAAGTCAGTAAATGAGGTTTTCAAAAATGTTCTTAGATCGTACAACGTGAGCAACTTTATGGACGACATAAAAGTGTTGTACCGCGTGGCTGGCCTGGATGGGCGCGGCATCTCTTTCATATTTACTGACAACGACATTAAAGATGAACAGTTCCTGGAGTTCCTCAATAATATTCTCAGCTCAGGAGAAATCGCCAATCTTTTCACTAAAGAAGAAATGGGTGTGTTCAATTACATAGTAGCTAGATACATACAGTAGCCTGTTAATCAACGGGATCATTATATCCGTAGTTACTAGCATAATGCTTGGCTAAAATGACGTGTTTCAACATCCCGCGAGTACGTAAGTGGGGCTCAGGTCACTCGGGTCGGATCAGGTCGGCGGTAGCCTTGCACACAATTGGTGCAAGCGCGGCATCGCAGTATAATCGCTGAGATGTAAGGATCCTGCTTTTGAATTAATAGGGACATGACCTATTATTGGAATTCTCGACCATTCTCTTCTTATTCGTTGTCTTCATTTCTGAAGGAAGTGCCCTTCTTGAAAAGCTTTGACGGAGTCAACGACAAACTGCTTCCAAGCCACTCCGTCTTCGGTTATTCTCAGGGTAGTGGTCACCGTGAATTCTAGTAAATGGGCCTGATCTGGTCAGACCAGCGAATAGGTGAACGCCTACGTGTCGGTCTTTTTCCATCCACCTTACCCACTACAACCAGTTTTTCTAGGTAGTCCGGCTGTCTCCACGTGATGTGACCAAAGTTACTTAGGACTCGTTGGTAGCAGATCGTGGAGAGTCTGGTTTTGATGTTCAATTGGTCAAGAATGGACTTATTCGTGCGCTTAGCCGTCCATAGTACGCGCAACATTCTTCTCCAGCACCACATTTCAAAAGCCTTTATATTTTTCTTATCCACCGTGCGAATTGCCCAAAATTTGATGCTGTAAGGAAATATTGAGAATACCAGAGTACTCACGAGTCTCTTCTTGGTGCTATTGGAGACATTTCTATCTTGCCATATTCTCGACATCTTGCTCATAGCAGCCTTGGCATTCTGTGTTCGTCTCCGAATTTCCCCGTCGCAGCCTCCCTGATCGCTGATGTTAGAGCCCAGGTCACGCTCCACCGCAGCAAATAGTTCCGCGAGTTCCCGCTCTGAAGATGAAACAATGTGGTGTCATCTGCGTACCGGAGATTTCTGACTTTGTTGCCACCTAACGCGATGCCTTCCTCCCACTCTTCTAAGGCTCTACTCATGATGCATTCACCATAGATGTTAAAAAGACGAGGAGACAGAATACATCGTTGGTATACTTCTTTCTCAGGCTTAAACAGTCCGCACACCACATTATTGACCCTGACCATCGACTCGACCATTTTCGACCAGGTTTGCAATCAATGCTGTCAACTGCCAGGATACTCCCATTTCCTTAAGTATTCACCACAGGCAGTCCCACCTCACACAATGAAACGTCTTGGAAGTCGTCAATGAAACACAAAAGCATTGGAACATTAAATTTATATCTTGCTCGTGCCTTTTTGCGTTACGACGTGACAGCTATTTGCACATGCGCAGTAGATATGCCCGATGAACTATTAGTTAATCTGTGGATATGCTGAACGCGCTTGAATAAGCCCGCCATTTTATTAATTTCTTGCTTGGTTCAGATATATTTTTTTATTTCCTCGCAAAATACATATTAAAATGATACACGTACGTAAGATGATTACCTGCCGCACTTGTAGCATAAATAACTATTTTATTGCTTTTACTAAACACGTTAAGGAATTATTAGTAAAAACTGGTTAAAGCGATTATTTTCTTATTATTTATCAATGTAACCAAATGCCGGCGCCGGCGCTAACGAGCCACCAACAGCACAGGCACAGCTACCGGTGGCTCCCGCGCGTTACCGCCACATTTATAACATGGGGCAAGAAGTGCCCGACAGCCACCGGTGTTTGGATGCCGCCACGTTTTTATTGCTGAATAGCGTCTATTGCTGAAGAATGTGAACCCCAAATAGCAGGTTATTGAATTTCCGATCTGAAAGTCTCGATATAGCCGCCACCACACGCCACACCACACGTGTGCGGTGCGTCTATTCAAAATGCATGGAAAAGTGTGTTAAGTCGCTGTCGCTGGCCACTAGCGGCAGTGGTCGGTGACCCGTTTGCGCCAAGCATAATATGTACATATAACCTGTTATTTAATACGAGCGCAGTTATCGTTTTGACTGTAGCATGTACAACATTATATTTTTCGATTCTATTGCTGCAGATGAGATTCTGAATTTGTTGACACCAATTATGAAGAAGCATGCACCTAGACGGATCCCGGTTCCAGATGTGTTGTATGAATACTTCATCATACGATCCAGAGCCAACTTGCACATCGTTTTATGCTTTTCACCTGTAAGTCAACACAATTTCTTTTAACTGTGGAAAATACTCAAATAATCTAATTTTCGTTGTCCTTGTATTCAACAGTTGCGCAAAAGTATTGTAACATCAAATTTATGTTGCTCTTCGCTGCAACTTTCGTAGCTAAAATTCCAAAGTATTGTAACATCAAATTTATGTTGCTCTTCGCTGCAACTTTCGTAGCTAAAATTCCATAGATACTATGCGAAGATTAAATCGTTATTAGATAGGTATATTTCTTCCAAGCCCTACACATTGATTTAAAATTGCTCCAATTAGGTGGGTGAAAAATTCCGAAGCCGAGCACTGAAGTTCCCCGGCCTCATATCAGGATCTACTATGGACTGGTTCCAGAAATGGCCGAAAGAAGCACTCATTGAAGTGGCTCACCACTTTTTATGGGAATTTCAAGTTTGTAAAATGTTTTTATTGCTGAAAAGGATATTTAATCAGATTTTTTTTATGTTTATAAAATATGATAATCTCTTATTCTTAGTATATGGGACCAAACCTGTAGCATTCATTCATTTCAGCATGCTTTGAAAAAAATAAATTGTAATCATAATTTTTTTCAAGATGAAAAGTTAAGGTCTATCCACGCATGTCAGGGCCGTGCCCGGGACGTGGACGAACCGTGCCCCGTCAGGGGCTCAAAAAATATCAGTGTGTACATTTTATATGAACTCGTTCACACACGTGCCAGTGACGAAACATCAATGACTGGGCCCGGCCCTTTCACGGCCCTGATATGTGTGGATAAACCTTTAACAAGTAAAATTTAATAAACCCCCGACACATTTTTATTGCATGCTTCTTAACATATCTAGAAGTAGACGCGCTTCGATCGACAATCTATTGAACACGTTATTATGACGCGATATCTTGCGATAACACCACGATTCCAATAGTAAAACGTCCATAACTTTTGAACAGCTCAACCGATTTTCATCAAACATAGCTAAGAACACTCTCGATAAAGTCGGTACATCCGTTTAGGAGCTATGATGCTACAGACAGATACACAAAGACAAATACATACACAAATACACAGGTGAACATGTTAAACTTATAACACGCCTTGTTTTCCGTCGGGGTTAAAAATTCAAAACCTACGAAAATAATTAATGATAGATTAATTAGTAATTATTAATAATTAGTCCATAGACGAAATTGTACATTGTAGCTTTATTAAGGAAAGGCTATGAAACTTGTCACCCTTCTAGATCTCAACTCTTTTTGGTCGAACTTGGCGCCTCTTTCACATTTATGTGTTTGTCGAGTTTGGTGCCCTTTCACATGTTATGTTTTTGTTATTTTATTTTTCATGTTTAATATTAGCTTTAACTCGTAAAAAGCGTTTTAAAACGAAATTGTACATTGTAGCTTTATTTAAGGAAAGGCTATGAAACTTGTCACCCTTCTAGATCTCAACTATTTTTGGTCGAACTTGGCGCCTCTTTCACATTTATGTTTTTTTCGAGCTTGGTCCCTTTTCACTTTTTATTAAATGTTATTTTTTTGTTGTAATTTTTAATGTTTAATATTAGCTTTTGCCCGTAAAAAGCGTTTTATCCTCCATAGAGAACATACTACCAGGATAATAACTAAAACCTATCCTATGTCCTTTCCAGGGTCTCAAAGTATCTCCATACCAAATTTCATCTAAATCGGTTCAGTATATCCATCCAGGAAGTAATTTCCTACAAACAACTCACAAACTTACAAACTTTTACCTCTTTCTAATATTATTAGTGTACCGTATGGTGACGGACGTAAAGAATTTCACCATCCCAGATCTGCCCGTGGGTATCGTAAGAGGCGACTAAGGGAAACACCAGAGAATGAGCAGCAGCGTTCTCTGTGCACTTTAAGAAAAACTGCGATCGCCAACCCGCCTGCCAAGCGTGGCGATTACGGCAAACCCCCCCAAACCAAAATGAAAAGCACCAAGTAAAAACGGCCCCGAGTGCCCGGCAGCCAGTCTACCCTCGACTACGGTAGCGGTCGAGGCGATGGCGTGGCAAGGGGTGCGAAAAATCCCCGGAGTGGACCCGGCTACCCCAATAAACACCGACGACTGGACCTGGCAACGTATAACACGCGAACACTCCGGACCGACGAAAAGATAGCCGAACTCGAGAAAGAATTGAGCGGGTTACGATGGAGTATTATAGGGTTATCTGAAGTCCGAAGAGAAAGGGAGGACTCGATAATCCTCAAATCCGGTAACTTGCTCTATTTCCGAGAGGGTGACCGGCAGTCCCAGGGTGGTGTCTGGTTTATCGTCCACAGGTCCCTTGTGACCAACGTGGTGAAGATAGAGAGTGTGTCAGCCAGGGTGGCGTACCTTGTACTCAGAAAATCGTCAAGATATTCGCTGAAGGTCATACAGGTCTACGCTCCAACCTCGGCACACCCCGAGGACGAGGTAGAGGTGAATTGTATGAAGATATCTCCAAAGCCATACATGGTTTCAAAACTCACTTCACCGTTGTCATGGGGGACTTCAACGCGAAACTGGGCAAACGAGACGAGGATGAGCTGCAAGTGGGGCAATTTGGAGTTGGACATAGGAACTACCGGGGTCACCTACTGGCCAGTTTTATGGAGAAGGAGGGCCTCTATATGATGAAATCCTTCTTCTAAAAGCGTGAACACAGGAAGTGGACCTGGCAGAGCCCCGATGGTGCAACAAAAAATTAGATCGACTTCATCATGTCAACCAAGAAGCAAATGTTCAATGATGTCTCTGTGATAAATTCGGTGAAAACCGGGAGCGATCACCGCATGTAAAGAAGCACATTGAACATTAATATTAAGCTTGAAATGTCTCGACTGATGAAGTCCACGCTCCGTCCAGCACAGACCCGAGTCCAAAACCCCGAGAGCTTTCAGTTTCGAACTCCAGAATCGTTTCGAGTGCCTAGGGAGCTCCGTGGACGAATACCGCGATGGTTTTGTGGATGCTGTCCATATGGTCGGGTCTAAGTTTTTCAAGACCCGTCGTACAGATGGAATCAAAAAGCTCACTGATCCTACTCTGAAGCTTATGAAGGAGAGGCGTGAAATGATCCTGCAGTCTTCAGATGAGGCGTGCAAATACCGGCAGTTCAATAGACAGATCTCTAAATCCTTGAAAAGAGACCTCCGCCGCTTTAATACCGAGCGTATTAAAGACGCGACTGAGTGAAATAAAGGCTCCAAGGTATTTTCATGGGATCTGGCTATTGGGCAGAGCCAGCTCACGAAACTGAAGACCGACAATGGCAGGATCGTATCCACCAAACCGGAGCTTCTGAGGGAGATCGAAACATTCTATGGGCAGTTGTACACATCAATCAGCAAGCCCGTTGCGAATCTAGCAAACGACCCAAGAGCTAGATATACCCGACACTATACCGAAGATATCTCGGACGTCAGCCTCTACGAGATTAGGATGGCTCTGAAACATCTTAAAAACCACAAGGCGCTGGGTGACGACGGAATCACGGCCGAACCCCTGAAGACAGGTGGGAAACCGTTCCTTAAGGCCCTTCATAAGCTGTTTGATTCCATCATACTCGAGGGCAAAACGGCATGGTGCAGGGGTGTGTTGGTATTCTTCTTCAAAAAGGGCGACAATGCCCGGCTGAAGAACTATAGCGCCCATCTCACTTCTTAGCCATATCTACAAGTTGTTTTCAAGAGTCATCGCGAATCGTCTCGCGCGCAGGTTTGACGCCAGCCTCCCAAACAAGCCGGATTCCGAAAAGGCTTTAGCACCGTATACCACATACATACACTGCGGCAGGTTATGCAGAAGACCGAAGAGTATAACCTACCTCTCTGTTTACCGTTTGTGGACTACGAGAAAGCCTTCGATTCTATCGAGACTTGGGCTGTACTGCAATCTCTCCAACGGTGCCAGATCGAATACCAGTACATTGAGGTTGTTGTACAAAAACGCCACCATTTCAGTCCGTCTTCAGGATCAGACCTCGAAACCAATTCTTCTCCAGCGTGGCGTGAGACAGGGAAACGCCATTTCTCCGAAACTGTAGATTCTGGACTGGAGGGGCCTAGGCATCAACGTTAATGGCGAGTACATCACTCACCTTCGGTTTGCCGACGACATATTGGTCATGGCTGAGACCATGGAGAGCCCCAGTACAATGCTCGATGACTTCAGTAGAGCTTCCGAAAGAGTGGGTCTTAAAATGAACATGGAAAAAACCAAGGTCATGGTAAATGACCATGTAACACCCACTTCTATCAAGATCGAAGACTTTACACTCGAAGTTGTGGTTGACTTTGTCTACCTGGGACAAACGATCCAGCTGGGTAGAGCAAACTTCGGGAAAGAGAGCAACCGTCGAATCCGACTTGGCTGGGCAGCGTTCGGGATGTTGCGCGGTGTCTTCTCGTCTATTACCAGTGTGTGTTGCCAGTGATAACATATGGCTCTGAGACGTGGTCACTTACAATGGGCCTCATCAGAAAGTTTACAGTCACTCAAAGGGCAATGGAGAGGGCTATGCTCGGCGTTTCCTTGCGTGATCGAATCAGTAATGTAGAGATCCGTAAGAGAACCAGGGTTACCGACATAGCCCGAAGAATTGCCAAACTTAAGTGGCAGAGGGCAGGGCACATTGCTCGCAGAACGGATGGCCGACGGGGCAGAATGGTTATGGAGTGGCGACCTCAAACCGGAAGACGTTGCGTTGGAAGGCCAGTCATGTGGACCGATGATCTGGTGAAGGTTGCGGGGATCCGCTGGTTGCAAGACGCACGGGACTGGTTAGTGTGGCGACGCTTGGGGAGGCCTATGTCCAGCAGTCGAAGGTTTTCGGCAGATATGATGATGATGTTGATGAGATTGATTTTTGAATAATCAATAACTAATATCGCTTTCTAGGTGGTGTGTTCAACTGAGACCAAACAACAGTTGATTGAGATAATGGGCATAGTGCAGGATAACGTAGCAGATACCTGCGTGGCTTATTACGATCGATTTAGAAGACAGACTCATGTGACTCCTAAGTCATACTTATCTTTCCTTGAAGGCTATAAAGTGCTTTATAAAGAAAAACATGAAAATATAGCAGAAATGGCAAGAAGGTACTGTTTCAGAAATGCTAATTACCTTAATAATTAAAAATCTATTGAATAGACACACTCGTTACCTCCAACTTCTAATCAAATCAAGTCAAAGAATGGTGGGCACATTTCTATGAAGACTTGCCGGTCAGGTTACAAACCAAACGTATACTATCTGAAAGGCATTTGTATTTATCTGTATGTCTGTATGTATGTATGTCTGTGTGTCTGTATGTTTGTCCAAGCACTTCGCCGAAACGAGTTATCGGATCGTGATCTTTTTTTGTTATTGGGTTAAGTATATCCTATAGTTTTTTTGTGAATAGTGCAAGTTTCATCAAAATCTGTTCACCAGTTTTCAAGATATGGAACATCATACAACCAAACTTCTTAGCGACAAACAGCACAAATATGTAAATTAAATTATTATTGGTATTTTATCAATCTTTTAGCTACCTTATTATGGAAATTGCTCACTTTTTAAAGATGATGTTCTAAAACCAAAACGAGAGAAATAAAAACCTTTTCTTCTGTATTTGGTACCACTTGTCCGACACGAAAGTTATTTTGCACTTTTTTAAGTATTGCCTTTTTTTTGACGGTTAACTTTTTGTGAAAAGCTTTTTGTCTTAGCAACATTATGTCTAAAGCAATGGGGAAGATATTTGCACTTAAGTGCCTAAAAATGGCATTGTGCCCAAGACTGAAATGTCAGCCTTATGAAACTCTTCTTTTATGAAAATGGTTAGTATAATTGGTTTTGTTTAAAAGGACTGACATGAAAAAATCTTAAGTTCTAAAACTAAACCCGTTTTTTTATTATTGGTATGCTCGCGCTTGACCACTATCTCACCTGACTACTGAAAAATCACACTCTAAAAAGTATGAAACAAGAAAATATTGTACAAACTATTCGATATGTATTGGGTATTAAATAAACAAGTTAAAAGTAATAAACATTTTATTGTATTTCTTATATATTCATACCACTATGTTCAGAGGATAACCGTGGTCGTATACCACATACCGTAACCAAACAATACATTCTGCAAAGTAGCATACGCAATCATCATCCGCGGCCCTACTTCATCCACTGCTGAGCATATGCCTCTCTATTCTTGTACCAATCGGCACAATCCTGCGCCAGCCTCATCTAGTTTCTACCCCCGACGGCAACTATAACGTCTGCCCATCTAGCTCATATTTTCACAATGCACTTAATTTAAGATACTAAATCAATCAACTTCACCCTCCACTGGTAATGTATGTTTAATTTAAAACCATTCATTTTTAGAATGACTACGGGTCTGGGAAAATTGGTTGAAGCTGCAGCTAGTGTTGACGAATTAAAGAAAGAGTTAGAAATAAAAGATCTCGAAATTAAGGAAGCTACAGCTAATGCGGAAGAGGTTTGCAACGTTTCTTTTAAGTAAGAATAGTAGGCATATCTACCAAATGGCCCAGGTCAAGTACCAAGTGCCAAGTACCAAGCAGTTAATGTGACGGCAAGTGTGTTATAGGTGTTGGCGGCCGTGGCAGACTCGCAGGCAGCAGCCGAGGTTGTCAAAGCAGAGGTGCTGCTGGTGAAGGACCGCGCCGTGAAGCTCGTGACCGTAATCGCCGCCGAGACAGCCATAGCGGAGGAGAAGCTTGCTGACGCTAAGCCCGCACTGGACGCCGCCGAGGCTGCGTTGCTTGTGCGTCTGACTTTCACATTTTTGAAGAACTCTGCTTTCGATAGTTTCCTGATGACAACCGTCTGTTGCAGACCATCAACGCTGCTGACATCGCCACCGTCCGGAAGCTTGGCAAGCCACCACATCTCATCACGCTCATTATGGATGCTGTCATTCTGCTTTTTAGGAAGCGTATAGACCCCATTAGACCTGATCCAGAAAAAAATTTTTTAACCGCTTCGTGGGCTGAATCTTTAAAGGTATTGTGTTCAAAGTAATTTTATACACTTTAAATATTTAGCTTAGTTATGTAAGTTAAAGTGACCCTTTCCTCTCGCGGTGTGGTAAATCGATTGATACAAGGCGGTGCGATCCGATAAAGATGTGATACACCAAAATGATGAAGTGTGGTCATGGCTTTTACAATTCGGTACCTTTGTTGATTTGATAAGAGTCCATTTAAAAAATGAACACTTGTCAGGCTTTTTAATTTTCTGCTCTACATAATTATAATTATTATATACATTGAACAGTGGTGTTAGCAGTGGTAGCCCAGTGGTATCGACCGCGACTTAAAAGTTGTAGGTCGTGGGTTCGAGCCCAGGCAGGCGCTTTACTTTGTGTAAATTAGTTCATCACCACTGCTCTTAAAACGGTGAAGGAAAACATCGTGAGGAAACCGGCATGTCCTAGAACCAAAAATTCGAAGAGATGTGACATCCATTATCCCGCACTGGGCCCGCGTGGTGGATTACGGCCCATTCCCTCTCACAGAGAGGAGGCTTGTGTCCCAGCAGTGGGAACATTAATAGGCTGATGATGTGATGTGATGAAATACATTGAACTGTGCTATTCGCCTGGTCATTTGACTTTATAATTCCAAAGTCAAACCGTAGATGTCACAGTTCAAAGGGACCGGTTTAAAAAAAAACACCAATTCCATATGTTAGGACTCAGGACCTAATTAAGCTTCTTCTCTAAAGCCTTAAGCTCCAGTACCAAAATTACAGACCTCCATTTTTAGGGTTCCGTACCCAAAGGGTAAAAACGGGACCCTATTACTAAGACTCCGCGATCCGTCTGTCTGTCTGTCTGTCTGTCTGTCCGTCTGTCACCAGGCTGTATCTCATGAACCGTGATAGCTAGGCCGTTGAAAATTTCACAGAAGATATATTTCTGTTGCCTCTATAACAACAAATACTAAAAACAGAATAAAATAAATATTTAAGTGGGGGGGCTCCCATACAACAAACGTGTTTTTTTCCGTTTTTTGCGATAATGGTACTGAACCCTCCGTGCGCGAGTCCGACTCACACTTGGCCGGTTTTTTGTACCTCTTGTTTAATCTACGTTTCTGTCTTTAGGTTATGGCGGATGCAAGATTCTTGAGTAACTTGAAGAACTATCCAAAAGATGAAATAAATGCTGAAATGGTTGATTTACTACAACCTTATTTCCAATTTCCGTATGTTTATTTACGAATAATTAACATTAAGGAGGCATCAAATGCTTAGGAACAATTGCTACTAGTTTTTCGTGTGTCATGCAAATGTCCCTTACGCGAATACTTGTAAAGAATATTTTGTCTGACAAAATAACACAACACATCCTTAAATTTCGTACATTCGGTTACCAACAAAATTTTGAAGTAGGTATGTATTGTAAGCGATGTTTTTTATCAAAACAATAAAACTTGTACAATTTTTCAGAAATTTCTGCATTTTGCCAAGAGCAAAACAAAATTAAAGGTTCTTCTAACATTCTAGTACGTACACGTTCGAAGCGGCAAAAGTAGCTTGCGGCAACGTGGCTGGATTGATATCGTGGACCATCGCCATGGCACAATTCTATTCGGTGAATAAAGACGTGCTACCGCTAAAGGCGAACCTGGCGGTGATGCAGGGCAAGTACCAATCGGCTAAGAAGGAGCTGGAGGCTGCTGAGGCACAGCTCGAAGCCAAGGAGGTATGCACTAGCTCTAAACGCGGCAGTCACGACACCAGGTTAGTGATATTAATACTTGTGGTTACTCCGGCAGCGAGAGTTGGCGCACGTGCAGAAGCAGTTCGACGAGGCGATGTCGCTGAAGCAAACAGTGTTGGACGACGCGGCCAAATGCCAACAGAAGATGGACGCCGCCACAGCGCTCATCAACGGACTAAGCGGAGAGCGCATGCGCTGGACAGAGCAATCCGCGCTCTTCAAGTCTGAGATCGAACGTCTGGTCGGCGACATCCTGATGCTTGTCGGGTACGTAAGCCACAAACAGGCGAGCTGACATGAGGTGCGCTCAATTCATGTGGTATTACTTCATGTTGAAAATAATATGCATTTTGAAGCCTAGCTTATTCTTTTAGATTCTTGTCATATTCTGGACCTTTTAATCAAGAGTTCCGAGCATTGCTGATCAGCAACTGGCTTGCTGAATTGCTGCGAAGAAAAATTCCCGTGTCCATGAATTTAAATATTACAAATCAACTTACTGACACTGCCACGGTATGTTTATTAAAAAAACGCCTTTGTTGTACTCTTGTATGTTTTTCGTTTTTTGACAAAAACTTTCGAAAAGAAAGTTATTATTCGCTGTGTATTGTATTCCTTTGGAAGTCTGTTTATTTTTTTAATTTAATTGATTTTTCAGTTTTTAGTTTTGGTACTTCATAAAATATAAAAATCCAATACGCCTAAACACGACTAGTATACATTTTTTTATTGCTATGTTCCGGTGCCTAACTTTTTTTTTTTGGTTGGATATCGTCCAGTGACTTCTCCCGCCCTGGGTGAAGCGGGAGGGCGTGTCAGACTTTTACTGACTAAAACCCACTCGTGTTCCTTCAGTTGCTTGTGCCAGGGCCGCGGTAACTCTCTTCCAAATTTATCCGCAACCCAGACAGGCATCATCCCTAGCGGGCTTCGTCAGTTTTTGCAGACATCTCTTTGAGGTGCGCGTGGGATACTACGCGCCGTAACTCGGGCCTGGCCCTTATCGGACGGCGAGCTACCCATTGCTCCCGTGCCTACGGTGGCCAGGAATCGGTTTGCGAATCCCGACGCCCAGGGCGTCTCCTGCGGTGGCTAGGGGCGTGAGGGCGTTTCCGTTGCGTCTCCTTCGCGCGTTCCACCTTCTCCTTCGCGAGCATTACTGCTTCGTAGAAGGAGGTGAAAGCTTCCCATGCCCTCTCGCTCCGTACCATGACTCCAGGGCTGAACGTGAGAGGTCGCCACCGCTGATCGCCTCCACGAGGACACGGCGGTGCTCCGACCAAGCGGGGCAGACCTCCACCTTATGCTCCACCGTGTCCTCCGGGCGATCCACACAATGGTGAAACCCGGGCGTTTTCTCCCGCCTTATCCTGAACAGGAACCTCCCGAAACAGCCGTGTCCGGTGAGGACCTACGTCAGGCGGAGGGTGAGGACGCCGTGGCACCTCTCAAGCCACTCCTCAAACAGGGGCCTTACCGCCGCAATTGTGGCGTGGCCTGCACTGGGTTGCTACAGTCGCTCTCTCCATGTCGCCATGAGATCATGCCGGAGCTCTGTCCGCCGAGCCGCGATTTGTCGTGGCAGCAGTCGGTAGAATTTGGTGGACCATTTCCGACGTTTGGCTCGTAGACGACTGGAGCGGGCCGGGGCTGCCCTCTAGCGGCTCTGCCCTCAAGCGGCTCCTGCCCAATCTATAGGGGTCCAAAAGCCTCCTGCCGGTGACTCTACGCGGGGATCGTGTGGTCCATGGCGCTTTACGGGGCACTGGTGTGGGCGCGTTCGCTGAGGCGGGGCTGGGCGGCCATCCGGCTGGTCCGGGGAAACCGCACGGTCCCCAGTGAGGTGGTGATCATGGCAGTCATGTTATCTGGAGGCAAAAGTCCTTGCGCACGTATTGGAGTGGCGCGAGGAGGCTAAACGCCGAGGTGAAACTCTGTTGCCGTTATTATGGTGTGGCTTTCGCTCATACATAATGCGGATTCACGAAAGAAGAGCAATTATTTAGCAAAAATAAGCCTGCTTATTTTTATGACGAAAAGCGATTGATCTCACGATGAATGCTTAATCTCTGCGCAATTATTGCTGATTGCTGTTTCATACGTAATAAGCCTGCGGTACCCGTCAACAACGAGAAATCCGCAACAGAGGAGTGCCCTCGATCTCCGTGATATCCCCTTATAAGATTCCGACTTTGTGACTTGATCACTTCGACTTCGATTTGATAGAGATATCATTCAAGTTAATAATTAGGTACGCAAGGAACTTGAAAACGCGACTTTTTGTATGTGGAGATTTTTTGACTACTGACGAATAAATCTGTCTCCTCGTCCTTTTTTGGGAAGTCGGTTAAAAACATTTCCATGAATTAGATACCAAATTTCATTAATTTTTTGACACATGAAATTAAGTACCTTTCAAATTCCAAACAATTCGTTCAATTATAAACCTAAATGCCAACCGATGCAATATATCTGGTCAAACTTATACGGGTCATGTACCTTCCTACTCACACAACTAATATTAACAAAGGTGAAATATTATTAATTATGTTTTATACGACATATTTTGTTAATAAAATTGTTTATTTTATTTTATTTATTTCCATGACGTTTGTTATGTTGATAATTATGTCACATTTTTGTTTTCGGAATGATATTTGTAGATTGGCGAATGGAACTTATGTGGGTTACCAACAGACGAATTGTCCATACAAAATGGTATTATTGTTACTAAAGCTGCCCGTTTCCCGTTGCTCATCGACCCTCAGACACAGGGAAAGATCTGGATCAAAAACACGGAGAAAATGAACGACTTGATTGTTACTACCCTGAACCACAAGTATTTCAGGTAAGTGATGCGATATATATTATTTTTGTACTTTTTTTTTTGTAACTGCGTACTTTTTGCTGTCAAAGTTAGAGTATAGCCCTCGCCAACTTCTTGGCCGGCCTGAAGTTGGTTTACCGGATGCGCGACGCACGAAACGGTGCCGTTTTTGTATGAGATTTTCTACTGCGCAGCCATTATAGCCAACTTCAGGGCGGCCAAGAAGTTTAGCGAGAACAATAACTTTGACAGCACAATGTGCGCAGACCGTCGGTCGACTCTCGCTATTGGCGAACGAGGTGAACGCGGAGCGCCGCGCGGTTAGTTGGGAGTGGGGTCGTTTGACATTTCTAGTGCTCAGTTATTTTAACTGAGTAGTATTAAATGTAGTAAGAATAAAGGTCAGACCGCGCTAGGCGTAACTGCGCGTCAGCAGAGCGACGCGACAAAATATATTCTATGAGATAAAGTGTCGCGTCGCGTAGTTCCGCTGCCGCGTAGTGCGGTTTATCTCATACAATATCATACAAAGTATATATGGTCATGTCGCGTCACGTCGCTCCGCTGACGCGTAGTGCGGTTTGACCTTGACTACTATTGACGGCCCTGAATATTTTGTAGGTACCTGATGTCATGCTTTTTGACATCTATTGGTAAGTCAGGTTCTGGTAATTTGCATAATTTGTATTTTTTCTTTTTTAGGAATCATATAGAAGACTGCGTGTCTTTAGGTAGGCCTATGTTAATAGAAGACGTTTCTGAAGAGTTGGATCCTGTACTTGATAATGTTCTTGAGAAAAATTATATTAAAATTGGGTCTTCGTTCAAGGTAAACTCATTTAATAAATAGGTTATTTTATTGTTGTCCTATATTCATTATTATTATCTTAGAGACTGTCTGGTCTCCTAGGGTTAGGGTCTCGGACCTTTGAAAGGCGTACCAGAGGTCGAAACCCACTTGCAGAGGACTTGTTAGACATTTAGCATGAAATGTGACACCATCCAACAATTATCCCTGTATGCACTACGCATGTGCACCCAAGGATAATCACCGGCTGGTGCAGGACTATTGTAAAATATGGAGACAAAACTTTTTGGGCTATGGGTTTGGGAGGTTTCGTGGATTGATTTCCTGACCACTGTTGATCAACACTGCTATAAAATGGCAGGTGATGACTTGCACACTCATTTATGCCCCCCCCCCCCCTCCCCCTAACCATAAATTGTCGCTAGCACTTTAGTGACGTAGCGCCAAGGGGGCAGCATATACGGAGGTGCTTGCGGAGTGGAGAGGTATACCACGGCTATCAGGAAAATCGGTAAGATAACGGTCAAGATCCCTACCAGCATCTTACTGGGTTAACTTACTTCCTCCGAGCACGTTTCGCACTCAAGCCAGCCAATTAAGTCAAGAGAGAGGTGGGTGCTCTGTTCCCAGTCAGTGTTTACTCCAACCGGCCAATAAAGGCAAGCCGGAGATGAGGGACAAGACTCCCTAGAGATCAGGTCCGTGGGGTCGCCACCAGCTTGCCACCAAGCTGCCCTGCAGATTGTATCTCTTTTAGTCAGGCCCCTCACCTTAGGCATGTTGCGGCAAACTAGAATCTACCGGCACAAACCTATGGATCATTGAAGCGCGCAACCCCCACAACGACGTCAACATAGAGGTACTGCGGTGGGTATATTATATATATTTATTTATTATATATACTTATTTTTACATTTTTATATATTATTCTATAAAAAATAAAACATTTAAAAATACAAAAAAGTAGCCCATCGGTATCGGGAACAGAGTCCAAGCTATCGGTGGTCAGGGCTTCTTAGAGAGAAACCTCCAAACGATACGCGCCGTGTCCAGGAGTACCGCTTTCTGGATCAAGCCCTTGATCCAGCTGCCCAACGAAAGCCTCCTCAGATGTTCGTCGAGGCTCTTGGTTATTATGCCATTGGCCGTCACGACTATCGGCACAATGACTGCTGTATTCACATCCCACATGTCGAAAACCTCGCGAGCTAGTTAGCTAAGTACCTATCTTGATCTGATACTTTTTTTATCTCTCTCCGCCTTCACGAGTTTCTCTTCATGGGGGACCGCTATATCAACAATCATTGCGCGACGCTCTAGTCGGTCTATCACCACTATGTCAGGCTTATTAGCAACAAAATTCCTGTCAGTGATGACAGACCGATCCCAATACAACGTGACATTGCCATTTTCGAGAACTGGATCGGGCACATACTTATAGTAGGGCATTGCCGATTCCACAAGATTGTATTTAAGAGCAAGTTGCTGGTGGATAATCCTGGCCACAAGGTTGTATCCAGACTAGAACAACCGGAGATAATGTGTCGGATTGATTCCCCCGGCCGGTGACGTGCCCGACAGATGTCAACCATGCCGTCCTTCACAATATATTTCCGGTAGTTGTTTGTCATCATAACTTCGTCCATAATCGCAAAGACAAAACCTTCGGTTTCCCCGAAAAGGTCACCAAATCGCAGCCAGGCCACGGACGCTAAAAGATCTACATCGGGCCCATGTAGGACCCGGTAGAAGCGTCCATGAAGCTCTTTGTTCTGGCATAGCTCCCTGCGGTCATTAGTATCTAATAATATAGGTTTGCGCCAGTTCTCGATAGACAAGGAGAGCGGGGTAAGGCCCTTGTCCACCGCTAACACATCTCGATGCATACCCACGTCGGCGGTCTGGAAGTATTCTCTAAGACTGGATACCTCGCGGTTGTGCAGGGTCTTAGCATTTAAAAAGCCTCGACCCCCACACGGGATATAGTCTCATGACCGATGACCGTGGGTGATGCATACAACTTGCGGTAAGCAGCGTGCGGACCCTCCTATCCAGGGCGTCAAGTTCTCTCTGAGTCCATTTGATTATGCCGAAAGAGTACATCAACACTGGCATGAGCCAGCCGTTGAAGGCGCGCACCCTGATACCGCCTGATAAAAGACTATTTATTATTATTATTTCCTTTATTTATTCTCGTTCTTACTTTATACATTTTTAAATATTAATAACAAGAAAACTTAAAAACATTTAAAAATATAAAAAATAGAGGCCAACCGGTATCGGGAACAGGGTCCAAGCTATCGGTGGTTAGGGCTTCAGAGACAGGAACCTCCTCACAATGCGAGCCGTATCGAGAAGTACTGCCTTCTGTATCAGACCCTTGATCCAACCGTGTAATGACAGCTTCGATAGATGTTCATCGAGGCTATTGGCCATCAGGCCGTTGGCCGTAACGACAATCGGCACAATGAAAATTATTATTATTATTATATACTTTATTGTACACCACAAAAAAACATACAGGACAAACGTTCACATATAAAAGTGTACAATGGGCGGTCTTATCGCACTAGGCAATTTCTTACAGACAACCTTTGGATGGACTGAATGATAGGAGAAGAATTTAGGGTTGCCAGTGTACAAAATACAAAAATAATATTACTTAGTCTTAATAAAATAGAATACATACAATATTACATAATATACTAATACATATCAAATATATAACAGACAAAGGAGAAGAATAAAAATTATAGTGAAAGGTAATGCTCCTTCACCATTTTCTTGAAAGTTGGCAGTGTTTGAGCACGTCTTACTTCAATAGGTAATACATTCCACAACCGAGCCGCTTGAATCGTGAAAGATTTGTCAAAGAAGGAAGTGGAATGCATACGGATACTTAATTTTAGATTTTCCGATGATCTCAAGGACCTAGAATGGGTGTCACAGAGAAACTGAAAGCGTTCTTTGAGATAAAAAAGGAGTAAAAGGATTAAACAGCACATTATAAAGCAAAGAAAGTATATGGGCATTCCGGCGAAGGCGAATAGGAAGCCATTTGAGCTTAGTACGAAATTCAGAAACGTGATCATACTTGCGCAAGCCAAATATGAACCTGATACAGAGATTTTGAAGTCGCTCAAGCTTGTCCAATTGGTCTTGGGTGAGATCAAGATAGCTGGCATCAGCATAGTCTAGAATAGGTAGAAGGAGAGATTGTGCTATCGCAATTTTAGTGGTGATGGGAAGAAAATTACGAAGACGTCTCAGGGAACCCGCAGATGCAAACAGTTTTCGACTGACTTCCTGCAGTTGTTTGGTCCAGGAAAGGGTGCTGTCGATATAAATCCCCAAGTTCTTCACAATTTGATTTATAGGGATAATATTATTATTAAAAGAAACCTGGGGAAGTATCGACCAATCGATCCTAGAGACAGTCCGGGAACTGCCAACAACCGTTACTTGAGTCTTCGTTGGATTGATCTTCAGCCCGAACTCAGTGCTCCAGTCACCTATTCGAGCCAGGTCTGTATTATTGGTCTCAATGGCATTGGATAACTCTCCGAGAGGGGCTTGGGTATAAATTTGGAGATCATCAGCATATAGGTGGTAGAAAGAAGAAAGTCTTTGAGTGATAGCATTAATAAAGAGTGCGAAGAGAAGAGGAGATAAAACGCCACCCTGTGGCACACCGGCTGAGGTATGACACCAAGAGGAGAATGATTCATCAGTGCAAATACGCTGCCGACGGCCAAACAGGTAACTATGAAACCAGTCAATTACCGGAGGAGATATGTTAAAAGAGCGTAGGAGGCTAAGCAAAATGTCGAAGTCAACAGTATTGAAGGCATTGCTAAAGTCGAGCAGAGCAAGTACTGTTAACTTCCCCACATCCATGACTGACCTAATATCGTCCGTGATGTGCACAAGTGCTGAGGTAGTGCTGTGTCCATGTCGAAAACCAGATTGGAAAGGATTTAAAAGATTTTGTTTGGAAAGGAATGTGTTGAGCTGATGATGAACAAGCTTTTCAAGGACTTTGGATAGGAAAGGAAGAATTGAAATGGGACGATAGTCAGAGAATGAAGCAGGATGTGATTTTTTGGGTAAAAGAATAATTTGGGCATCTTTCCAGGCTTGTGGGAAGACACCACTGGAAATAGAGAAGTTGAGGATGTAAAGGATGACAGGAAGAATGTCATCAAGGATGGGGATAATCATTTTACGGCTGACACAGTCATTACCAACAGCGTTGGAAGTAATAGATACAATACTCTTTTTAAAATCACAAGCAGTGAATTGACTTATGACAATAGGGGAATAATCAGGTATCGGAAGATTTGAAAGATGACTAAGCATTATAAGATTTAGTACTTTATTCAGGCGGCCGTTCCTTCAATGACTGTTTCGCGTCACTAGCATTGCTGCCTAATGCTTCCGAAACACCCAAATACTTGTAAGTTTCGGTTGAGGAAAGGGATCGAAGGTGTATGGAATCCGAGAGTTGTATTCACACGGATTCCATAATCTCCCCTCGCTTTACTTGCATGACTGCACATTTGTCCACACCAAATCACTGTTTTCCTGAATCTGTCAATATCCTGGATAGAGAAGGACCGTCCTCCATTGCCCCATACATATTATCCGTCAGGAAGGCGCGCAGTGTTGCATCAATTTTATACAACTCATGAGCCATGTACGTGGCACTGAGTCATAGGCCTTCTTGTAATTTATCCAACATGTCGCCAGATCCTTGCGGGAACAGCGAACCTGTTGACTAATGGCAATCTCTATGAAGAGCAGCTCCTTAGAAACGCGGGATCCGTCCCTACATCAATTTTGAGAAGCAGACAATAAAAATATATGTATTTTTTTTTTATTTAGCCTTTTATGCACACTCACATAATATACATACAAGATGAAGAAACAGAAAAATAGGTACATAGGTAATGCTTATTTCTATAGAAATCTCTTCCAGCATACCTGCGAAAGGAAAGATGAAAAAAAGAGATGTAGACATAGTGTGTAGAGTTGAGAAATAATTGACTAAAGTATTTACTTGCCAATATGAATAATTAACTAAAGTAATAACTAATAAACAATACTGATAACAAATGAAATATACCTACTGTTATAATAATATATACAAAGATATTTATAAAATAAATATTTAAACAATAAATACGAATACCTATCTATATATATAAAGAAAAATAATACATAATTATGCAACTATGACGGAATGGAAAGGTAGTGGTCTTTCACTCTTCTCTTAAAAACTGCAAGAGTTTGGCAGTCCCTAATGTCAGGTTAATAATAATATTATAATATATTACTTATTAATATACCGTTTATTAAACTAACTGATAATTCGACATGTGTTCAAGATGGCAGCTTTTTGAACTTGACTACCCATGATTATGTTATTTCAGGTAAAATTAGGAGACAAAGAAATAGACGTGACATACGGCCACAGAATATATATAACGACAAAGTTACCTAACCCTGCTTACACGCCTGAGATTTCGGCGAGAACTTCAATAATAGACTTCACTGTAACAATGCAAGGTACCATTGCGTATTTCCAGAAATTGATTATACTTTTTTTTTTTGACTCATGATTTCACAGGTAGAGCCAATTGAAGTTACTAGTTCGGCGGGCCGTGTATTATTTTATCAAGTCATATTATACCGAATTAATTTCATAGTAAGCTGTTGTCTAATCAGAAAAAAATAGCATCAGTCACCGCACCCGCTGTGGAGCACATAGTTACATATTTACATAAATAAAAATATATACAGTGTATAAAATACTTAAATAACTTAATAAACTACAAACATATACACTTAAACCAAAACCTAAAAATATACTCAACTAAAATATGGCGTCGAAAAACTTCTCCACATCAATGTCCACTGGTAATGTGCCCAAAAGACTGGCAGCATTGCCACGTTGTATGGCAATTCTTATTCTCTGACCCAAGTAAAAGCCAGCCCTTGGGTCACGCGAAGTGTAATTGAATCAAATATACTATATAATACTCAAATCAGTTTTTTTAACTGATTCGAGTCATAAGTCAATTATACCATAAGTATTATAATAGTACCATTAAAACATAACAATCGATTATGTTTTAATGGTACTATTAATGCCGGATGTTGGATATTAATGCCGGGGTCCCTCAGGGGTCGGTACTGTCAGCGACATTGTTCTTGCTGCACATAAATGAACTGCTAAAACCCGGCACCTTTGGGTATGCAGATGACAGCACTGTTGCTGAGAGATACTTGTCAAATGCACGGGCCACTGGGGCTCAGGTCCGGTCTCTCCGTGAGGCCATGGTGGAGCGCTTGAACTTGTCCTTGGAGGCAGTCTCCGAATGGGGCGATGCCAATCTGGTCAAGTTCAATGCCGCAAAAACACAGGCGTGTCTCTTCTCCGCGAAAAAGAGCCAATTTCACCCGGCTCCATCTTTCCGAGGTGTAACCGTACCGATAACGGACCATCTTGAGCTTCTTGGCGTAACGTTGACATCGACACTCAATTTTGGCCCATATATTGAAGCAAAGGCTCAACTAGCTGCCAAAAAGTTGGGGATCCTTGCGAAGGTGAGACGGTACTTCACGCCAGAGCAGCTGCTTAAGTTGTATCAAGCGCAAGTTCGATCTTGCATGGAATACTGTTCTCATCTCTGGGACGGATCGGCCAAATACCAGCTTGATGCACTAGAGTCGATCGAAAAACGGGCCAAGAGGCTCATCGGCAATGAGGCATTGGTCGAGTCAAAGCTCCAAAGCCTTGAACATCGTCGTCGAGTTGCCAGCTTGTCGGTTTTTTATCGGTTGCATTTCGGGGAGTGTGCGATGGAATTGCATAATCTAATTCCGCCCAGTCCGTTTCATCATCGGACTACCAGACGTACGGCAATGCGCCATCGATACATGGTGGACATCCCACCCATACGCACTAAACGTTTTGGAAATACTTTCATTATGCGTACAGCTAAGGAGTGGAATTCCCTGCCGGAGTCTGTGTTTCCAGATAGCTACAACCTCGGGGTCTTTAAGTCAAGAGTGAATAGGTTACTTCTAGGCAAGCGTGTAACACCGTCGACCACATCATCGCTTACCATCAGGTGAGATAGTGGTCAAGCGCGAGCCTATCTATAATAAAAAAAAAAAAAAAAAAAAAAAGATTAAAACGAATTAAAAAGAAAACATGTCAAAGATAATAAAAAATAAACAAATAATAAGTCGTCTAAAGAATACAAATTTAAAACAATAATAAATAATCCATATTCGATTTAAAATAATGAATGATACAATGATAAAACAAATGGTCAAAGAAAAATAAAAAAAAACAAATTATGATAAAAGATTAATGATCTAATTTTCTATGAATAATACGATAATTGAATAAAAGCAATGCCAAATATAAGAAAAAGTAAAACAAATTGTGATGAATACTTATTCTCAAAAAAATCAACCGATTATATCATTATTAAATCATTTAGAAATAGGATGAAGAAAATTGGGTCCAGAATAGTGATTGCATACCGGAACAAACTTCGTAATAAATGGTTCTTGAAGTCTTCATAAACGACTGACTTCGTATATCCCTGGCTTCAATGCAGCTGACAACTTTATTTAGTTTAGAATGACCTGAAGAACCAACTTACAGAGTCTGGTGCGATATTCACTCGAATCACTTTTTTTGGTCGATTATGACATGCTGTAACCACAAAGTACGTAAGTGGCGGCGCGGCGCAGACAGAGAGGCTACTACGAACAAATCATCATTTTACACACACATTGACATTGCGATTTTACAGGGATTCTTGGGCAATATTGGACCGAGCTCAGTCGCAGCTGTCACGAGTGCTTTGTGCGGGCGTTTGTCACGTCATTCATAAAGTACTGTAACGAGGTTGCATTGGCTGGGTTACCTTTATTAATTATTACAGACCGAATATACTTTAAATTCGTTCTTTCATTATTTTTTAAGTTGTAAAGGTCATTAAATTTTTCAAGATCGACAAGTTAAAAATTCAATTTCTAAGGATATAATAAATCATTTTAAGTCCATAGACGAAATTGGAAAGGTTCTTTGTCACACTTCTAGATCTCTACTCTTCTTCGTCGAACTTGGCGCCTTTTTACCCAACTGCTCACTTTCCGCACAGACTATAACGATGTCTTAATTATACAAATCCGTCTAGTGGTTTGAAAGATATTAGGTAATACAGAATATTACATACATACAAGATGCGCGAAAAACATAAGTCTTGACCGCCCAAGTGTTCTTAGATGTGAAGTGACGAAGTGACGTTAAAAAAACAAACATGGCGGATTTTGGGTGCCATATTGTGGGGGTCCAATTGTTTTTCATGCAAACCCATCGGGTGGGATATCAAAATGAAGGATGTTTAGTGATTACAAAAATATAAAGGGTGGAATTTTGTAATGCCACCTGAAGGGAAAGTACTCTTAATACTGTAGATAGAAAATTATACTCAAAGAAAACATTCCTTTAGTTTTGAAAAGAAAGAAAACTGCATACAAAGATTTTCGAAAATTGCTTGCCACACCCGGCGAACCGACTAAAATCTTTTAAATTGACATAATAAATAACATGCAAGCATAAGTATAATAATAATGCGATTATAATTAATTAATTAGTAATTGACAACACAAACATAACACAAACCTCTATTTCATCTATTGAGTATAGAAATTTTTCCATTCCATTCCAATTAAGTGGCTCCTATAATGCATATTTTAACAACAGTTGTTAAACTGCTACAAGAGCCGTTAACTGTTGAATAAAATATCTGAAGATTTTTTGTGAAAATCTAATTAACTGTTATTAATTGAAAGGTCATTAAATATATTTTCAGTAGATACCAATATTAACTGGGTTTCATGCATGCGTTTATTGCAGGACAAACTTGGATGCTATTATCGGAGAGTTGCGATTTTTGTGACCCTTAGTGTATTAATGTTATAATTTTCAGTCAGTATGAACTTTTACATTTACCGGCCTATATGTTGTATGCATAACTGCTGCTTTAAGTCGTCTACTTCCCCTGTTAAAAACTTATTATTGCCATAGGTTTGGAAGATCAGTTACTAGGGCGCGTCATCCTAACAGAGAAGGCGGAGATGGAGGCAGAACGAACCCAGCTAATTATGGACGTGACCGCTAACCGGCGTAAGATGCAGGAGTTGGAAGCTAATCTTCTGCATAAGTTGACCACCATACAGGGCTCACTTGTCGAAGATGTGTCGCTGATTCAAGTGCTTAATGTCACCAAAGCCACTGCGACCGACGTAACTACCTACATACTTATTTGTTACTCCTGCTTCAAATTCGACCAGAGTTATCATGTCAAAAATATATCCACACGGCATCGGCACCGAATACATATAACAATATATATCTATCACTATCTTTTGCCAGCGACTTCACCTACGTGAACGTAGGTACTACTGGGATAAATGTATCCTATTTCCTTATCCGTATAAATTCACTTCCAACACAAATTGACACTAGGCGTGATCGATTAACAAACATCTTAACATCCAAATTTTCATATTTAATTAATTTATATAGTAATTTTTATTAGTAATTATAATTATAAAATTAATATTTATAATAGAAATAGAACAGGTATAGTTTCTCTGAACACTATGCCCTTATGACAGGTTAGAGAGAAATTAGACGTGGCCAAGGAGACGGAAATGAAGATTAATACCGCTCGTGAGGAGTATCGGCCGGTAGCGACGCGTGGTTCAGTGCTGTACTTCCTCGTATGCAATATGTCCCTCGTGTGCAACATGTACCAGACGTCGCTGGCGCAGTTTCTCGAGCGCTTTGATATCTCACTGGAACGCTCACCAGCAAGCCCGATCACTTTCAGGAGGATCGTCTTCATTATTGAGTACTTGGTTAGCGTTTATTTAACAACACATTTCGTGTCCCACTTTTGCAGCGTTTATTCGCTTTTATTTGCATCGTTTTACCGACCGATATACGACCCCTTTAATTTTATATAACTGATTTTGCAAAGTAGAAGTCCAAAAATAAACCAGAGTCGAGAAAAAAAATAGCTGGAAGTAATTATGTTTTTTTTTAGACGTACGACGTGTTCAAGTTCATCAATCGTGGTTTTTATGAGATGCACAAATACTTATTCACGGTGCTGCTGACATTAAAAATAGATTTGCAGAAAGAGGTTATTACATTTGAAGAATTCCAGACGTTTATTAAAGGTGTCACTAATAATATTTAAGTTTTACTAGAAACTTAGAAACTTGTATTTACTTACATTAACATGTTTATATATATTTCAATTATAATTTTTGTAGACTACAAATCAACCCAAGACCATTTATCTATTTTTGATTCATTTGACTATTCATAAGCAATTTTTTTTTCATTGCGTCAAAATTTTTAGCCTAAAATTATTTCCTGGATGGAAATGAATTTATTTTTGCTTCGTTTAAGTAAGCAGAAATATCATCCTCTCCATGAAATCAAAAGTGGTAAGATATTATAGTATCATCCGTGGTATGATCAATAGCTATTTCATCATACCCTCTCCTATTGGTTAAGTTAGTGTTGTGTTGTGTTGCATTTTTTTAACATATCAATGCAATTTTTTGAAATTGTTAGAATAATTTATTATAAGCAGCTCTTATATATCAGCTCTTATCTTATCATTATAATCAATATTTAAAGGGATAAAAATCCCTATAAATATTGATACATTTCTCCAAATTCTCTCGAACTCCACGTCTCTCTTCGTTTGCATTTTGGCGCGAAACCTTTTCCTTTAATAATATTAAATTTCGTAATTTTAAATTAATTTAATATCATAAGCCCTAGAGTTGAGGGTACCGCTCTGCGTAGGTACGTACATGAGCGATCCAACCACTTGACGCGGTTTCATCGCGGTTGGCCGTCAACCGCTATTCTAAGCATGTTCATTTCCTTGTCAGCCATTACAGTGACAAATTAGTATTTTTGACATCAACATTTTTATTGATAAATTGTCGACAGGCTCAGTGTATCTGCCTATTAGGGTAAGACTTTAAATAGCGAGGCTATTATCTTTTATTAACCCCCGACGAAAAAGAGTGTAATAAGTTTGACGTGTGTATTTGTGTATCTGTCTGTGGCATCATAGCTCCTTAACGGATGAACCGATCTCGATTTCGTTTTTTGTTTTGTTTGAAAGGTGACTTCGAGTGTTCTGAGCCATGTTTGATGAAAATCGATTCAGCCATTCTAAAGTTAAGAGCGTTTCACTGTTTGAATCACAGAACAAAAAAAAACGCCTACTACAATAGAAGTCGCAAGTGGGCGGGGCCCGCGTACCCCGAGTTTTGCACAGTTTCGCATATGTTACTTCCGCGCACATACTACGTCATCTTGGTTCACATCAGTCTTGGTTCAACCGTCACAGTGACAAAATCTTGAAAAAAAATACAAAAATGCCTTATTGTGCTGTTTTAGAATGTAAACACGATAGCAGAACCAAAAATGTATCAAATGTAGGTATATCTTACCATCGGCAAGTCTTAATTTATTTTATTTCGATATAAATGTAAAAACAATATTTTATGAAACAAGACAAGTAAAAGTTGATTTTATGTTGTTAAGTTTAAGGTCTACTTTCTTTAAAACTCAAACATTGTTCTCGAAGATTCCAACTATGCACATGTCACATTCAGCTACTCAATTAGAGATTACCAATATCGATAATGAGTTATCGATACCTTAAACTTACGATATTCGAAAAAATCTTCTGACGCGCGAAAAACATAACCCTTTCCTTGCAGCCGTGTAAAAATAAAGATTACGACGAATTAAGAATCTCCTCCTTTTTTTGAAGTCAGTTAAAAAGACAACAGCCTTCAAAATCAACAAAGTTTAATAATAATAACACATGAACATAGAACCTCCTTCTTTTTTTAAGTCAGTTAAAAAGTGGCTTATTTGTGTTAGTCTGAAATTTAAGTTCTACTGGTGTATAGACCTAAATTTCATCCGTTCATTAAGGAGTTAGTCAAGCTAATCATAATAAGAGTGTAGCTGCAGGCGAAAGCGTAAACTTCCCATATCAGTAGGACGTATTGTATTTGTCTATCGCATCATCAAGCGTGCTTCACCGTCGACCACATCATCGCTTACCATCAGGCGAGATAGTGGTCAAACGCGAGCTTATCAATAAATAAAAAAAAAAAACATTATCATCAATAAATACATATAATGAATCTGTAGAAAAGTATTTTTTGTACATCGAAAATATTTCCAAAAAAATAGCCAGTGTGTTAAAGGATAACCAACAGAACCTATTTCTGGCATTTTTGTCTGTTTGTCTGTTTATTTGTGCACGCATCACGTGAAATGTACGAAACCAATGTAAATAACTTTTATCGATAAACATTGTGCGTAACTTGAAGAATTACTTAGTTTTTGTGTCATCGCAATCGGTTCACTCTATCAAAAGTTAGATGAATTTAAAGTGTTCAAGAAGCAAAATTATCACAACACACGCAATTCAGATACTCGGAGAGTTGAACTCGATATTCGATAGATGGCGTTGTGAATTTGAAGTCATTTTCTGAATCACGGTGTTAAGATTCTCCGCGAAAGATTGATGACTATAGAAACAAATATGGTCGGTAGGTAAGTAGGGTAGGCAGGAAGGTAAGTAGGGTAGGGTTGGAAAACAGATGACGGGAGCGAAGCCGCGGGCACAGCTAGTAATTAATAATAGTACACCAAAGACTACCTACAGTACTGTCTTTCCTTTCATTTTTTAAATCCATGCAAAGGTTGTCTTGAAAAGATCGCTTTTAGCGATAAGGCCGCCCATTGTGCCACCCAGTGTAATATTTTCTTCGTCTATACTTTCTGTAACTTACATGGTGTACATAATAAAGAGTATTGTATTCTATAATTCTATTGATAGAACAAAAACACCACATACAAAGATACGCCCATCTTTGTATCAATAGAATCATTTTCAAAATCGGATCAGTAGTTTACCATAAAATATTTTAATTATACTTTCTATAAATCGTAAGTATTGGAATAAGTTTATATAAAAACTTGATTACAAACATAATAATATTTATCGACTCTAGTTATTGGACGCACGGTTGGCGCAGTGGTTGAGCGATTGACTGCTGCGCTGCGTGTCGCGGGTTCGATTCCCGCACGGAACAAATATTTGTATGATCTACAAATAGTTGTTCCGGCTCTGGGTGTTTGTGTATGTGAAATTATATGTTTGTAAACGCACACACGATACAGGAGAAATTCCTAGCGTGGGCAATTTTTTTTTTTAAATAAACTATTTTGTTTGAAAATAAAATGGAATGTCGATAAATAAGTCAACGACCGTGGTACATCACTACAGGAGGACGAGTAGTAATGACCTCATTTCGCAAATATAAATCTTATCGGTAACGAAATACGGCTTTAAATTAAATGAATTTATTATAGTGACATCTAGCGGCGGGTAGCGTAACTTGCTCATTAGACTATTCCGTGTGCGCTTTAAACGAAAAAAGTAATTAATACTCAAAAAGAGTAGACAATAAACCAACTCTATTGTCATAAAGCTGTGGTTTATTTTCAAATAAGCGACGACTGACATATTTTCTACTTTCATCTAAAAATTAAACTACCAATCACACCAAAGATTTCTTAGTGTTATGAAATACAATTAATCTGTATATGTGTGAGTTTGGGTACGCTGGTTCCGATACTAATAAAGCTATATGCGATTTCTACTGTCTTCTCTGTTCTGTGGTTTGAATCGCGGGGTTTCGCAAGATATCGTGTCATAATTACGTATTCAACAGATTGTCATTACATTATCTATCATGCAATAAAAATGTGTCGGGGGTTTTTTTATTTTTTTTTGTTTTAATGTCAGACATAAATAGTATGTCGAACTCATGTACTGCAGTGTTGATATTAGTGTAGTTCTCGCCAAACTTCTGGGCTGCCCTGAAGTTGACTTTCCGATGCGCAAGGCACGAAACGGTGCTGTTTTCGTATGAGATTTACTACTGCGTAGCTATTGTAGCCAACTTCAGGGCGGCCAAGAAGTTTGGCGAGAATATAGTAACAGTAATTTACAGGTGGGTGGTCAATAACATTAACAACGTTAGCACTTCTGCTAGTATTATTTATAGTTTATAAACTTATTTGTAAGAAAAGTGAGGGTACCGATAACTAAATAAGGAATACATCCACCATCAAAGTGTTGTATTTCGTAGCACAACCATGAACGCATTCATTATAACTTTAGATGGTACTAAAATCCTTTTAATTTGTACTATTTTATACCACTAATTATAAATTTTATACCTCTCAATTATCGCAGATATAAAGGTCATGCTGGCAAGATTCTATCCCAGCACGACCACGCTAAAATGCCAGCTGGCGTAGAAGTGATGGAACGGGAACATGCCTAAAAATTTGTACTCATTATGTACTCCTGTTTAATTACTGGTAAATTGTCGTAAATTGTTAAAAAAGCAAAAATACATTTTCTGCCACATTCAGCGCCATCTAGTGTCAAGTATACAAATCACATACTTATAGACAGAAAATGTTTTATTGCTTTTCTAACAATATTATAAACGAATTTATAATTAGTGGTATAAAATAGTACAAATTAAAAGGATTTTAGTACCATATAAAATTATAATGAATGCATTTTCATGGTCGTGCTACGAAGTACAACACCCATCAAAAAGGTTCCAACTTGCTCTCACATAGTTAACTTAAAAAAGAGGCTAAGCAGGAATCCTTGAAATTATTGCATCAAAGTGTTGAAGTGTTTTTTTGATAGTAAAGCACTAACAAATCACTATTATATTATTGCTTTCTGTGTGAAGGTGGCGCGGCGTTGGATCTGAACGCCTGTCCGCCCAAACCTTACAAATGGGTAACAGACATGTCGTGGTTGAACTTGGTCCAACTGTCTTCTTTGCGTCAGTTCACTAACATACTGAACCAAGTTTGCAATAACGAAAAGGGATGGAAAGTTTGGTGCGTTGCATATTATTAATACATTAAATAACATTATTTATAAACCACAAGTCAATACGAACTCTCATTAAATTGGTTGTCTGTATGGAAGGTTTGACAAGGAAGCACCTGAAGAAGAGCCGCTTCCTGACGGCTACCACACTCTTGACGTGTTCCGGAAGTTGCTGGTGGTGCGCGCCTGGTGCCCTGACCGCACGCTGGCGCAGAGCCTGTGAGTAGCGCGATACACGCTGTGACCACCACCTCTCGGCTTAGTACAAGCACTTACGCTCTACATTATGTTGCAGGAAGTACGTTGTGCAATCCATGGGCAATCGATACTCTGAAGCCGTCATCGTTAACTACGAGGTAAGAAAGTTCCACACTCAAAAAAAAGTATCTAACAACAAGGAATAACTTGACGTCAAGTTATTAAATAAGGATATTTATTCCAGCAAATGGTCCAGGAATCTCGCCCATTGGTTCCCTTGATCGGCTTCCTGGCGATGGGCTCTGATCCGACGCCTTCTATCGAGACGACTGCTAAGCGGATGGAGAATGTTTGCCAGTCAATATCTATGGGCCAAGGTCAAGAAATCCATGCAAGGAAACTCATAGCTCGTGCTCTGAAAGAGGTGATAAATTGTCTAATGCATTGAACCCTTAGATTGACCGAAATCGTTATGCATAATAATATTTGAACGTGTTTAGGGTGTGTGGGTGCTGCTGCAAAACTGTCATTTAGGATTAGAATATATGACGGAGATAATGGACCAGTTCGGTGAACTGGAGAAGGATCCGGAGCAGATTCACGATTTTTTTAGGTGATATAAAAAATATGGTTTGGGCTGTCTCATTTTATTGATAAATGGAAATCCATTTATCAATAAATCCTGCTTTTATTTTGTATTTACATCAAACTTTTAGGCTCTGGATGACCACTGAAGTTCATCCGAAGTTTCCAATTACACTTCTGCAAATGTCTATAAAGTATACTTGCGAGCCGCCTTCCGGTAAGTTTTTTTTAACTTTTGGTATATTATTAATTACCTTAAACTTATTTGTTTTATTGACTTCGCAAAAAATGAGAGATGTTTTTAATACTCGCATTTAATTGTTTTAGGCATCAAAGCTGGTCTAATGCGAACCTACGACTCGATGAGTCAGGACTTCCTTGATTACAGTGACAGTCCGTTTTATCTCCCGATGATTTACACTATCTCGTTCCTGCATACCGTAGTACAAGAGAGACGAAAATTTGGTCCCCTCGGTTGGAATATTCCCTACGAATTTAATTCTGCTGACTGGCTGTCCTCGTGCATGTTTGTGCAGAACCATTTGGACGTTTTGGAACCAGGACAAACCGTTAGCTGGACTACCGTGCGGTAAGTTTCTCTGATAAGGAATAGGCTCTACTAAAAGTAGGCAATACAGTGGTAGTAAATGACCTGTGTCATTTACTGTCACGTGGAAGGAAAAACTGGCTTATCACGATGTTGCAGTTACATGGTGTCAGCGGTGCAATACGGCGGGCGAGTGACAGACGACTTCGACAACCGGCTGCTCACCACTTTCTGCAGAGTGTGGTTATCAGACCAAATCTTTCTCGAAGATTTCCAGTTCTACAAGGGATATGGCATTTTAAAGTTTAAAAACATACCAGAGTACCTCGAAGAAATCGAAACGATGAAAACCGTTGATCCGCCTCAAGCTTATGGCTTGCATACCAATGCTGATATCACGTTAGTTCACTGTATACTCAATCTTGGTATTCCTTATACAGAGATGCGATTTTTCTATGTTTGATAAATAATTAACTTTTAGTTACCAGCGTAACACCACTCAGGAACTATTGGATACAATATTGTCCATTCAACCGAAGGAGTCAGGTGGTGGGGGTGGAGAAACACGTGAGGCGTCAGTCTACAGGCAGTCTAAAGAAATGCTAGACAAGGTGCCACCTGACTTTGATCCTCATGAAGTGCTAGCTAGGTAAGGAATAGCCTACTTACACTCTTGGATGTTTTTGTGCGCTTTGCTTTATTACCTTGGGACACAGCTACGAGTAATAATATATCCCAAAGACAGAAACGTTGCCGACGTAACTAGCGATTTTTTCTATAGTCTTTTTTTAGCAAGTTTTTTAGTAGTCTCATTGTACCAAAATGTATTACAATACAAATGTAAAAATACGAGTTGAAATCCTCAAAAATTGAATACAGCGCCATCTATTAGAGAAGACCTTAAATGAGCCATTAATTAATCCATAATTTGTGCTTGTAAAGTTTATTACAATTCTAGGAAATGTTAATTTCACACAAAATTCAATAACAAATCATCAATTCAATAACATAATTATCACGCAATCTAGTGAAATTAATTTTGAACCAAATTTTCTTTCATCCCATTCGAGTATTTGTGAAGTGTGGTAGGGGCAAGCCGCTCAAGGAATAACTCAGGGGTAAGAATATAAACTAGATAGTGTGGCGATGGCTGCTTCTTAGGCATCTTGTCTAAAAATCAATGGACCGCTTGGATGGACTTCTTGATGGAGTCAATCGGCAGAGAGAACTTTTCCTATATCTATATTTGTTGAACCTTGGACGATCCTAGGTTCAATCCTACAACGAGATATGACTTTGATTCGATAACTTCATTTTGACTATTAATAATGCAGTTACAGATGCGTTATAAACATCCGAGGTGCTTTTACAGATAAATCGATTTAATTTTGTTTTTTTCATATCACCAAAAACAGTAAGTTATAGGTAATTTAACTTTTTAACTTTAAAGCTTAGCTTTGCTTTATTTTTATATAATAATAGCTGTGCCCGCGGCTTCGCTCCCGTCATCTGTCTGCCAACGCTACCCTACTTACCTTCCTGCCTACCTACCAATTTTTTTTCTATAGTCATCATTCTTTCGCGGCGAATTTTAACATCGCCATTCAGAAAATGACTTCAAATGCACAACGCCATCTATCGAATATCGAGGTCAACTGTCCGAGTATCTGAATTGCGTGTGTTGAGATTATTTCTTTAAATTCATCTTACTATTGATAGAGTGAACCGATTGCGATGAAACAAAAACTTAAGTAATTCTTCAAGTTACGCACAATTTTTATGATAAAAGTTATTTACATTGGTTTCGTACATTTCACGTGATGCGTGCACAAATAAACAGACAAACAGATAAACAGACAAAAATTCCAAAAATGCGAAATAGGTTCTGTTGGTTATCCTTTAACACCCTGGCTATTTTTTTTTTGAAATATTTTCGATGTACAAAAATTACTTTTCTACAGATTTACTATATTATTATGTAGGTATATTGATTGATGGTGATGATATTGATTCTCTAGGCCCTAGAAGTAACATAAAGTCCCCTAGAGTCTAGGGGACTTTATTTTTAGCCCTTAGCTTTTTAGCCATTTTTAATGTTGACTTACATTAAATGCTTACGCATTAGACTGGAGCCTCTGGAGCATTTCCAGTTTTGAGTTGAAGGCTGTGCCTCAGAGTTGAACGCCGCCGTAAGTCTAGATTTTCTTCAGGACTTCTGTATAAGATCAGTTTGTTTCCCAGCGGCAGCTGAATTTTTTTGCCAAGCATCCAGTACATTTTCCTTAGTTGGATCTCCAGAGCTTTTTGTTTTGTGAATTTTGCTAGGTAAGACGACGGCGACGGTCCAAATAAAGTCCAAGTTGTTTGACTTCATTTGCTTGGGATATGCATACTCTCTTTAGCGACACAAGAGACTGTTTCGCGTCGCGTCTTAACTTAGTTTCATTTGCTTTTATCCGCCAGGTAATTAGCCATTCCGTGATGTTGTCTTAGCGTTGGAGCATGTTACTTTGATTTTGCCAGTTCATCACTTGTAGTTAAGGCTGCGATGTCATCAGCAAAAGTGCCGTTTACCGCGCCGTCTGTCATGGGCAGGCTTGAGGTAAAATCAGGTAGAGGGTCGGACCAAGGATGCACATATGCGGCTGTTTTTCTTTAGCCACGAGCACTAGCCAGAATCATCTGTCATAGAACATAAATTGGCAATCAAAATAGATTCACAATTTCACACTAAATTCTTGTAGTACTCCTGCATGAGTCCTGTGAAGTTTGGTTATATCTTCTCCCTACTTAACATAGAAAAAGCTGTCGGCAAGGTATTATTTTAAGAATATAACATTTAAACAGTCTTACTTACATGCGAAACTCTGTCCATGGTCTGAGAAATATCCAGAAAAGCCGCACAACAATATTTCTTGTTATAGAAAGATTTGGGGACTTCTTCTACCATTCTGCACCTGTTCTATCGTGCTTTTTATTTTTTTAAACTTCACGTACAATAGTGGTACATAGGCGGACCTTTGGGTAAAATAGGACAACGTTGTAAAAGGTTACAAAATAATATCTAAAAATAACGGTGTATTCCCGTTGTCCCCGTAATCTTGTCCCCGTAACGGGGACAACGGAACGTCATAAAATTTCCTTCCCGTTGTCCCCGTTATGCACATACATAACGGGGACAACGGGAAGGAAATTGTATGACGTTCCTTTGTCCCCGTTACGGGATCGAGACTTGGGCTGTACTGCAGTCTCTCCAACGGTGCCAGATCGACTACCGGTACATAGAGGTGTTGAAGAAACGCCACCATGTCAGTCCGCCTTCAGGATCAGACCTCGAAACCAATCCTTCAGCGTGGCGTGAGACAGGGAGACGTAATTTCTCCGAAACTGTTCAGTGCTGCGCTGGAGGATGTATTCAAGGGTCTGGACTGGGGGGCCTAGGCATCAACGTTAATGGCGAGTACATCACTCACCTTCGGTTTGCCGACGACATAGTGGTCATGGCTGAGACCATGGAGAGCCTCAGTACAATGCTCGATGACCTCAGTAGAGCTTCCGAAAGAGTGGGTCTGAAATCATTTTCAGTTTCAGACGGTTTTGTCAATGTTCATACATAAAAAAAACCAAGGTGATGTTGAATGCCCATGTTACACCCACTCCTATCAAGGTTGGAGACCCTACACTCGAAGTTGTGGACAACTATGTCTACCTGGGACAAACGATCCAGTTGCGTAGGGCCAACTTCGAGAAGGAGGTCAACCGTCGAATCCGACTCGGCTGGGCAGCGTTCGGGATGTTGCGCGGTGTCTTCTCGTCCAACTTACCACAATATCTTAAGACAAAAGTCTATGACCAGTGTGTGTTGCCAGTGATGACATATGGCTCTGAGACGTGGTCGCTTACAATGGGCCTCATCAGAAAGCTTACTGACACTCAATGGGCAATGGAGAGGGCTACGTTCGGCGTTTCCTAGCGTGATTGAATCAAAAATGTAGAGATCTGTAAGAGAACCAGGGTTACCGACATAGCCTATTTTTAGGACGTCGGGAGAAGCCGAAACTAGACGAAGGAGAAACCCAAGGTATACAAATTGGGACTCATACAGGAGGGACCTCAAAGTAAATTTGGGGAGCCCTAAAGGTAAGCTCAATTCTATACTGGATATAGAATTTGAAGCGGACAGAATCAAGGCAGGCATCATCGGTGCATGGGAAGATAACTGCCCAGAGAAGAAGGCCTTTGGCAAAAAGGTACCATGGTGGACTCCTGAAATAGCCAAAATACGTCAGGAAACACGACAGGCCTTTAATGATGCAAAAGCTAGAAAGGATTTTTCTGGCTATCATAGCATGCTAACAAGGTATAACACGGCGGTACGCAAGGCCAGAAGAACTAATTGGCGGCAGCATTGCACTTCCATCGAAACTCTGCCAAATGGGATGAGGTTGTGCAAAGCAATGTCCATGACCAAGACAAACCCACTAGCATCTGTAAGGGATGAGAATGGGCAACTCACGGAAACTTTACAGGACACTCTGGGCGTGATGTTTAGGGCCCACTTCCCAGAATGTATACTGCGCGATAGCGATGAAGAGGAACCAGTCACAAGGGACGAGCTCACAAGGCACACGTCCAAAAATAACTGGCTCACGGCAAAGAAAGTGGTAGATGAAAATAAACTGAAGCTGGCCATAGCGGGCTTCCAGCCACTCAAATCCCCTGGTCCAAATGGCATCTACCCAATACTATTGCAAGAAGGGGCATCTGTTTTGATACCCCATTTGAGTAAGCTGTACGGAGCCTGCATAGCCTTTGGGTACGTACCCAAGGCATGGTGGGAGGTCAAAGTCACCTTTATACCGAAGGTGGGTAGACCGACTTATGAAGAAGCTAAAGCTTACAGGCCCATTAGTCTATCATCCTTTCTCTTGAAAACTCTGGAGAAACTGGTAGACAGGTACTTAAGAGAGGGTCCACTGAAAGTATTCCCTCTACATAAACTACAATGCGCCTACAGCCCCAGCTAATCTACGGAAACGGCATTGCACTATGTTGCGAGTCGAGCCGAGGCTGCGCTAGAGGGACAAGAAATCTGTGTCGGGGCTTTCCTCGACATAGAGGGAGCCTTTGACAAGACAACATTTGAGTCCATATTCACTGCTGCAAAGGAACATGGCATCAATGATACCACGTGCAACTGGATTGACTATATGCTGAGAAGCAGAACAGTCAGATCGGAACTAATGGGAGACAGACTTAGTGCAAAAACAACAAGAGGTTGTCCGCAAGGCGGAGTGCTGTCACCATTATTGTGGTGCTTGGTAGTAGACTCGCTACTAACCAAACTTAATACCGGACCATTCTACACAGTAGGCTATGCGGATGACATAGCTATAATGGTCAATGGTAAATTCCCGAACATAGTGTCTGGATTATTACAACAGGCATTGAGGATTACAGAGGAATGGTGTACAGAGAACCACCTCTCTATCAACCCAAGCAAAGCAGTCATTATTCCCTTCACGAGGAAGAGACAACTAGGAAACCTAGGAGAGCTCTCCCTCAATGGAATAAAACTGCCCTGGTCCACCGAAGTTAAATATCTGGGTGTAACGCTTGATAAAGAACTCAGGTGGAAAACTCATATGGAAAATATTACGACAAAGGCCTTACGAGTGTTCGGCATGTGTCGTTCTACGTACGGTAAAACTTGCGGGCTAAAGCCCAAAGTGATACGATGGCTGTACCGGACAATGATAATACTTATTATCACATACGGCAGCATAGTGTGGTGGCCAAGAACAAAGCTTGCCTCGTGCAAAGCGCCACTCACCAGGTTACAAAGAACAGTGTGTCTCGGCATCACGGGTGCTTTCAGGACAACACCTACGGCAGCGATTGAGAGATACCTCAATATCCCTTCTCTGCATATGATGGTTGAATTCGAGGCAAGGAAGACATTACATCGTCTCGCTGTCGCTGGACTATGGGATGCCTCTAAGCCAAAGACTAACCATACAAAGTTCGATGAGAATGAAGACCTGGATCGGGTAACAAGCATGTTATCCGATAAAATGCAAACTATGTTTGTGTTTGAGAGGTCTTTCAAGGTCCAAATCCCAACAATAGAGGACTGGACGAAGGGACTTGATCCACCAGAACAAGATAGTCTGGTGTGGTACACTGATGTATCCAAAATGGAATCAGGTACAGGAGCGGGCATATACGCAAAAGGCTACAAATGTAGCAAAAGCTTAGGGAAGATGGCAACTGTATTCCAAGCGGAAACATATGCCATTATAACCTGTGCTCAAGAGAATATAGAAAGAGGGACCAGAGGTAAATCCATATATATTCTTAGTGACAGTCAGTCTGCAATCAAAGCCATGGCATCCTACAAAGTGGACTCCGGACTTATTCTGGATGCTATCCAAACCCTAAACAGGCTTGGGAAGCACAACAGGGTAAGACTGATGTGGGTCCCTGGGCACAAAGGATTCCATGGTAACGAAGTGGCTGATGAACTGGCAAGGGAGGGCTCACCGAATGATTTTGTGGGTCCAGAACCATGTGTAGGCATCTCGACGTGTCTCGTAAAGGCCGCATTTAGGGAGTTTGCAGATCACAGACAACGAACTTGTTGGCTGTCTACTACCGGTCTACAACACTCCAAGAGATTCCTGGGCTCCACTTTCAAAGCCCGGGATTGCATTTGGAACATGAGCAGGGGGCAAATCCGCTACCTGCTTGGGGCCTTTACTGGGCACTTTGGAACCAACGACATGCTCATGAAGATGGGTCTAACCGCGACACCCATGTGCAGGTTGTGTGGGGAACATACGGAACGCATGGAGCACCTACTGTGCACATGCGATGCACTGGCTGGTAAGCTAATGAATCTCCTAGGGGTTGGATACCCAAAACCAGAAGATTATAGGCTCATATCTCCTAGTCTCGTTGTAAAACTCATGAAAACAGTTTTCAACGAGAATGAGGAGGAGTAAGTTATCTAGGGGACCACAAAAGATCCCAATGGGTCGAAGTGTCCGAGGTATTTCTCGGCCCCTCCATAAGATAAGATAAGATACCGACATAGCCCGAAGAATTGCAAACTTGTGGCAGTGGGCAGGGGACATTGCTCGCAGAACGGATGGCCGATGGGGCAGAAAAGTTCTGGAGTGGACGTCTTTCGGCTGATATGATGACTGTAAAACCCGAACTACGGTAAAATGGGATTTACCGGCTTTTTCAACTCACGCGTGTGGAATAATTTCATGTGTAAAGCTATTATTTAGATATTTTATTATGTATTTTTTAATGTTATATGTAAGCATTTGTAAAGGTATAATATTTTCTCTATTATGGCACTCTCACTTATATAATTTTAACGCAACGGGGACAACGGGCATAATTTTAAAAATATATATTACACTAAATTAACGGGGACAGCGTACGGGGACAACGGGCAGTAATTTTAACTATTTTATAAAATTCCCGTTGTCCCCTTTAACGGGGATATTGCCAACGGGGACAGCGGGAATACACCAAAATAACATCTTGTATACGAAAATGTATTTACATATATATTAAATTTTTTATGTATATATATTTTTTTTCCTAAATTCCTGTCCTCTCGTACAGTCCATCCAAAGGTTGTCTGTAAGAGATTGCCCTGTGCGATAAGACCGCCCATTGTACACTTGTTTTTGTGATTTTTTGTCCTGTATATATATTTTTGTTGTGTACAATAAAGAATCATCATCTTCCTGCCCTTGTCCCATGTTACTTGGGGTCGGCGCAACACGTTTTCTTTTTCCATACCGTCCTGTCCCCCGTCACGCTATCACTGACTCCCTTTTCTTTCATATCACTCCTCACACAGTCCATCCATCTTTTCTTTGGCCGTCCCCTCCCTCTCCATCCATCCACATTTATATTCATAACTCTTTTAGTAACATGCGTTTCATCCCTCCTCATCAGATGACCATACCAGGACAAACGGTTTCCTTTCAACTTTTCTGTCACTGGCGCCACTTTCAAACTTCCTCTAATATACTCATTTCTCACTTTATCCATTCTCGTCACTCCGCACATCCATCTCAATATTCTCATCTCTGCTACATGCAATCTCTTTTCATCGATCTTTTTCATAGCCCAACATTCTGATCTATACAGTACGATAAAGAATATAATAAATAATTTATTAATAATACACATATACAAATAAAATAAACTAATAAATACTTCATCAAATACCAATAAAAAACGAGAAACCTATTTATAATTACTATGACTAGACTTCTGTCTCTAGATGAGAGCTATTTAGTCTGACTCAAATATGCCTTTTTTTTGGGTGGGAAATCATCCATTGACTTCTCCCGCTCTGGGTGAAGCGGCAAGGCATGTTAGACTTTTAGTGACTAAAACCACCCGTGTTCCTTCAGTTGCTTGAGCCAAGGCCGCGGTGACTCTTCTCTTATCAGTATGCAGTTAAACAGCAGCCTTATTGCGTAATTAATTCGGCAAGGTACAAAGCAAAGAGTATAGACGTAAATCCACATCGCACCTTTCATCTCGCATGTGATTGGTCGATTGTTCATACTCTTTGCCATTTGCCTTGTCGAATTAATTACGCAGTATTGTTACAATTTAGTTATTGTTACAATTTTAACATCTAATAACAGTATGTTGTGTTTGTCATTTGTTTTTTAGGTTGAGAATATATGGTATACTGCATTCAATGGTGATTTTCTTGAGACAAGAAATCGATCGAATGCAGAAAGTAATTTTTCTTGTCAGAACTACGTTGCAAGATTTACTGCTTGCTATTGATGGAACGATCATCATGAATGAGGTACTGAAAAATATTTACTGTCACTTCGTTATAACCTGCCACATTTTTGATAAGAATATGGTAAAACCATCTTCAGCAATTAAACATTTCTTCTTTTAATATTAGAATTAAAATATGATTAAGTTTATCTTCACCATTTATTTTTATTTTTGCAAAGTATACCTACTAATGATCACCAAATGTATATGAAAAGAATTCGTAAGGTGCCATCGTGGGGCGGACTTGCATGAGACTGGATTAGGGAGTGGCAATGAGATTTAATCTTCCAAATGCTTAGCAATGGTGAAATTCGAATGACGGAGATATTGAAATACCTGCGATAAGACAATATACTTGTTAAAATTATTAAAATAAATACTTAAGTACTTATGCTAATGCGCTTTAAAACATTTTTCTATGCCTTTTTATAAAGTTTTTGTTGTAGGCACTTCGAGATTCCTTAGATAACATATATGACGCGAAAGTGCCAAATGTCTGGTTGAGGAGTTCGTGGTCGTCGTCAACGTTAGGCTTCTGGTTCACTGAGTTTTTGGAGAGAACTATTCAATTCTCGACATGGTGTTTCCAGGGTAGACCGAACTCTTTCTGGATGACCGGCTTTTTTAATCCACAAGGTATGTAGTAGCAACTATAAGGGCGTGGACACATCACCACGTCGTGCCTTGCCGCGCCAGCTCACGGTGCCACGCACCCGCTCGGCAAGTCGGCAGTTGATGTTTCAGGCCCAGTTTCTCACTTCTAAATTAACGCAGAATTAATGTAACAAGTTGTCAAGCGCGCGTTATCGGCTATGATTGGTTGAATGATTTTTTGTCGCTAAGTACCCACGCGTTAGTGAATTAGTGCAAAAAAAAATACTGAAAATATTGATGTTGACTTGTTAATTCATTAGACGAGTTGCTGCCGGAGCGGCGCACCGTGTGCACGCCGTGGGTATGTCTGGGTCGTGGGTATGTGGGTAGGTCCACGCCCTATCAGTATTTTGGCTGTTACAAAAATACTTTTAATTTAGTATAATTATGGCAAGGCTGGACAGAGCAGATTATTGCTCTTGTAGCTGCAGGTTGTCGAAAATAATAATGTTGGTTGTGTATTTTAGTGATCTTCTTTTCTACTTTAACTTCGTGCTGTTTTCCGACCCGATGTTGCGAGTAATTACAGCAGTTGTCATTGTCGATACTTACCTACCTTGACTATTTTCCTTGTTGTAGGTTTCTTGACAGCCATGCGTCAGGAAGTGACTCGGGCACACAAGGGCTGGGCACTAGACATGGTTGCCTTACATAACGACGTTACTAAATTTACCTATGAAGAAATTAAGGCGCCGCCGCCGGTAAGATAGTCTTTTCATTGTAGCTATATCAGGTGGAATTGTAGTAGAATACAACATTAACGTTTATTATTACTAATTCAGGAAGGCGTGTATGTTCACGGCGTGTTCCTGGACGGTGCGGGTTGGGATCGTCGCAATCTGCGCCTGTGTGAGTCTACCATCAAAGTAGTGTACACTGTATTGCCTGTTGTACACGTGTACGCGATAAACTCCACCGCACCCAAGGACCCCAAACTCTACCTGGTTGGTACACACATAATTAGTAGGTAATTATTAGTTAGTGCGCATTTGTAAACACTTTTTACTTAGTGGTTGTCGTTTCCAGTGTCCGTGTTACAAGAAGCCGGTGCGCACAGATCTTACGTTCATCACACCGCTCTGGCTGCCAACCATCAAGAATCCTGATCACTGGATTCTAAGAGGAGTCGCCATCTTGTGCGACATTAAGTAATATGTAGGTGCCATGTAGGTAGGTAATGTCATTTCAACCAAAGAAGGAGGGTTTAACCACTCAAAGAAAAGACGCTCTCGTTTTGCATCAGCACAGTTTGTTACGACATAATATACCAATTTATCTTTATTTTTAATAATAATATGTTTTCCAACAGGTAGTGTATTCTTACTTGTTTTAGTTTTGTGGTTTTGTTTTATTATAGATTTTTTATATTAAATAATCAAAATTATTAAAATTTATGTATTATTTAAAAGCTGAGGTATTGCAACTTATTTACATCAAATGTAACGAACAATACTGTGGATGGATGAATTACTTTACAGATGTTGCTTGAACTCGAGTCAAGGCTATATATATTTATAACTTTTAGTTCCTAACGATACCCACGTACGAAGTTGTCTACCGAAACTAAAACTTGATTAATGTAATGCAGGAACAATGGGGCGACAACAATATTAATGGACGGAGTATATTCGCTGAATATTTTACATATTGTATCACGAGTAGCTTGTCTGCGTGTACATTTATTAAGCTTGCATTTAATAAGCTTGCCAAACAATGTCTTATAATGTAAATGTCAACTCTTAAAGTTGAATATTCTATCAAAGTGACGGCAATATTTTTTTCTTGTATATTGTGGTTTTAGAGAAATATGATCGAAGTTTTTCTCGCTAAGTCTAAAGCTTTGGCAGTAATATAGGTACTCAAATCACTATTTAAATATATCAGTCTGATTGCCTTTCTAATTGTCATGTGGATGTTTAAGCAAATCTAGTCTTTATTGATAGATACCATCGTAACAAAAATGTTCTATGACCACTAGTATATACAAGTTACAGTAAATAACGAGATCTAGCATTCCTAACGTACTTTAACAATAGGTATCAAATAACAGACTACAACGAAATATAACAGTAGCTACAACTATACATACAGTCTTATTTTACAAAGCTAAGATTTATTTTGTGTAAACATTAGACATGATAAACATTAAAATCGTGTTAAATAGGGCTTTCTTAATGAGCATCCGCAAGGTCACCTAGTTGAAGTTTAGGTCAGAAATATTGACATTATTTAGGCCTACCAGCGCTTATAGGCGAAAATACATTGTTATAACCTGAGTGCGTTTAATCAACCTCTTTCCCACTTTGTGATGGGAAAGAGGTTGATTGAAATCTTAATATTATGAACAGCTTTTATTTAACCAACCACAGTCCACTCTGGATCCTGGGGTGAATGTTGTTCGTAAAGTACACAATCACACATTTGTGTACGAGATAGTTTCTAATATCAATTTAATAACCACATAGCTTTCAAGAAGCCCGATTTTATACACATTTTACCGTAAGAATATAAAGCCGACTTACATTTATGGTGATATTACACATTGTCGGCCTAGTCGATCAAAACAAATAATAATTAATTAGTTCCAGGGACTTTTACAATTATTAAGTTAGCTGAAATGTATCTATAAAACAAGCATCTTAGAATTGCCTTTGGCTATAATGAATAAAGAGTATATTATTGCACTCAAAAACACCATTGTCTCTTTGGGATATAAATAAATTGTATATTATTATTCCCGCTTCACGTCGCCACGAAAATTGCCGAGAGGTTCCACAGATCTCGACCTGGGTGCTCTGAAATATAAAACAAAGATTTTCATTTTACAATTAAAGCAAGTCAAGAAATTTTTGTGAATTCTTTTTAAAATCTTTTATAATGTTATAAAGAGGTAAAGTTTGATTGTATATCTATCGCGGTATCAGCAATTGCACATGTTCTCGATGCGGTTTATTTAAATCTAATGTATATTTATGTATGTATTTATATATATAATCTGAATCTCGGAAACAGCTCCAACGTTTTTAATGAAATTTATTATGCAAAGGGTTTCGGGGGCGATAAATCGATCTAGCTAGGTTTCATTTTTAGAAAACGTCGTTTTCTCTATTTTCACCCGAGCAGAGTTCGGTCGCCAAGGTACTATATTATAACACTGTAGCAGCATTACGAATCTACACTAATCAACATACAAAATTTAAAAAAAAAAACAAAAAAAAAATTTACGTAGGCCAACATGGGCACTTATAAAACGTCGACAAAAGAGGCTGGTTCGGGTTAGTCGTTTCCTATGGAGAAGAACCGGCATTAATATTATAAAGAGGAATTTGTTGCTTGTAATGGAACTCAAAAGCCATTTCACCGATTTAAAAAAATCTTTCACCTATGGAAAGCTACATTACGAAGGTGCGGGTAAAAGCTAGTAGGTAGTTAATATTGTCAATTCGTTGATGTGAATACTTCATACAGGCGCACACAATGATGGGTCACATGATAAAACACAAAAAAACAAACCTTCGTCTTGAAAGCGTCAGTTCTATTTTTCCTTCTTTAACTTGTTTGAAAAGAGATATAGCACCAGCATGGCTCAATCCACGTGTTGGCACAGTATTTACTGACAAGATCTCGTCACCTGCAACCGATACATTTTCATGAGTTTATTGGAAATACTTTACCTATATAAAAAGTCACGTTTGAATTAAATAACTACCTTCAAAAATAGTACCCTTATCAGCTGCTTGGCCATTTGGGAAGACGGTTTTAACAAATATGCCCATTTGGCCCTTTGGTGAATCGGTTCCTCCCACAATGCTAAAACCAAGACTTTTATGTCCTTGACCTTTCCAAAATTCGACTTTGTGTAACGAACTGTGAGCGTAGTGTCCTCCATGTTGATTATCTTGATGTAACGCCGCAGTGTGTTCTTGAAGTCTTGATATATGGGGACCAGGATTTGGAGAGCATCGTTGAGACCCAACTCTGCTGAAAAATCTACTTCGACTACTATTTCTCAATTGTTCAGGAATACTTTCGAATGATCTGTTCTGGTAAAGCCTTGGCACATGCTTTATGTAGTGTGAAAAGTTTTCTTTGATTTCGTTTGTTGCGTTATCGTTATATATCGAGTACGACTGAGGAGTTGATGGTGGTCTAGAAGTATGGAAAGATATTGGTCTATAGTTATTACCCTGGTTCGACCTTGGTGTGGGCGACGACCGTAATGATATTTCAATGTTTGTAATGTTTTGCAAAGAAGCGGATTGGGAATAACAATGCCTCTCCAGCAATTTTTCATCATCACTCTTCTGGTTTGAATGTATTGGACTGTTATTTACTTGAATACCAACTTCACATTTTCTATGGTGATCTATTCTTGAATTAGGATCATAATTACTATGTTCTGTTGAATGTTCTTTGCTGTGATAAAATTGTTTTTCAGCGGGAAAATGCGTTTCAATTCTTATTTGATTGGAAAGCAACGGTTTATGTACAGTTTGTGATATAATATCTGGAGGAACATTCGACGCCGGTAGCGTGTCAGTGTTCTGTTCTAAAGGCTGATTGTTTATTATTCTACTTAATGTAATAGGGGTTATTTCGTCGTGGGCCATCACTAGGTCAACTTGGTATCTTTGAAATAATGCTCCGTCTTCAATCGTAGCTTCCGTCGAACAAGAGTTGACTATATGTTGCACTTCTTTTAGAGATGACAATCCTCGCAAAACTCTGCCATTTACGTTGACTATCTCATCGCCAATTCGTAGCCTACCATCTCTGTGAGCTATTCCGTCAAAGTCTAATTTGACTACAATATATCGTATTTCATAATTCGAACCGCTGTTATCGAAATCTACCCTATGCTGTGCCAAGTAAACACCAAGACTCTCGTCAATCCTGGCTTTTAATAGTCTTATTTTTCTAAATCGTTTAGTACACGGTCCTCTGCCCAAAATGTCTGTTTCAGGAACATGTTGCGTTTGCGACTGACTATCCACAATATCTTGATTTGATGTTTGTTCGATAGGGAGCAGTTGAGAGTGTAAAAATTTAATTTTTCGAGTCTGTACTCTCTCGTCCAATGTTATTGTTTTGTAGACATATGGTTGTTTTTTGTTAATTGTTTTCTTTGGAAGCGGTGGTGGTTTTGACTCTATATGGTCAAACATTGCATGTTTCATGCTGTCACTGGGAAATTTATGGTTGTTATCCCTATTTTCACTTCCATATTCGTAAGAGTTGCTTTTCTCTATGGGAAATAGAGCACACGGAGTAGAACTTCGTCGAACTGGAACTTGTACTCGGCCATAATTAATTTTGTGATTTAAACTATACTGTCTTGAAAAATTTCCATGATTACCTTCACAGCCTACATCCATTGATTCTTTTCTAGTGGATGCATGATTAAAATGAGATGCATATCCTGGTGGCGAATGGCTGCTATGGTCATCGGTAGGCCGACCATCACTATCATATCCTGACTCATTGGAACTTACATAATTACTAAGACGATGAGTTTGCACTTCAACATTTTCTGGTCCATGATGAATGCTATGGCTGGAGGATGTGATCTCGGTTTTTATATCTCGCATTGAACCTAGAACAGAACTGTATTCATATACAGGTAAACTGTTTCTATTCCGTGGTATAAGCATAGGATCATAATCTAAAGGTGCTCTGTGAGAAATCATTGACGATCTACGAGGTACATCATCGATACGTCCCATTGGATATATAGAACCATCTATTTCATTGATACTTCTCATTGAACTTCGCGAGAAATCATAATCTTTCCTTAAAGCACTGTTAAATAGTAGATTTTCGTCGTGAATAGATATGCTATCACTACTCTGATATCGTTCTTCTGATCGTGAGTTCGTAAAACAATTTCTATCTCTTCGAAATTTCGGAGATTTTCTATCAATTCTTTCAGATAAACTTTGTCTGATAGAACTGGTTCTTTGCTGAGAAGCCATGCTGTTCTCTTCTGGCAAAACTGATAACTTAGATCTTAAGAACGCATAAGGGAAATTTGGCTTTTTCGAAGCTCCGTTATTTGTTTGCCCATCGTTCAGATTTGTTATATTATCACAACTAACGGCTTTAGCTGAGGATGTCACCAAAGTCACTTCAGGCAGAACATTATTTTTTTTTGGCGAGCCTTTACTGTCATTGTCAGCATTTTGTAAATCTATGTCGTCAGATGGGTCATCAGCTTTAACATATGTGGAGAGATGGGATGTAGAACAACTGCGATATAAAGACGGGCCATTTGCAACAGGATAATTTTCCGGAGTTTTGTGCATGTTGAGGGATTGTGATTTAGCTGAATTTAACATTCCCGTGGATCCCATTCTATGAAAAAATGATTTAAAAGGGCTCGGAGATCTGTCTCTGGAGCCACTTCTGATGGAATCAGTATCGTTGTCTTTTTTTAACGACGTAGAGTCTGAACTACTTCGCCCCATTTTCCAGTGTTGTTTCTTCTTATACTGTCCGGTGAGAACAGTTGTGGATTGCTCTTTAACATCCTCATTGGGTTTGGCTTCTGGTGATATTTCTTTCGTATCTGCCTTCTTCAACATTTCAAGTTTCTTTCCCATACGGCGACCCCACGTAGCAAACACTGAAAAGCAATAAATAAGTTTTACAGTTACAGTTTTACAGTTTATACAAAAGTATAATATGATACATCACATCATGTTACTATACACCATAAAACGGGGTAAAATGGAATGCAGGGCAACAAAATTTATTTTTACATTATTTTATATCAATTTATTAATGAACTAGCTATCCCACGCGGCTTCGCTCCCGTCAACTGGCTACCTACCTACCCTACCCTACCCTACCCTACATACATGATTGTTGCGTAACTTAAACCGTTTACGGAAGCTCTCAAAAAGGAATAATTTTGCCTGTTTTTGCAAAATTTTTCATTTATGCTCCGCTCCTATTGGTCGTAGCGTGATGTTATATAGCCTATAACCTTCCTCGATAAATGGACTAACCAACATTAAAAAAAAAATTCAATTCCAACCAGTAGTTTCTGAGATTAGCGCGTTCAAACAAACCAACAAACAAACTCTTCAGCTTTATAATATTAGTTAATTAGTTAATGAATAAACATATTGTAATTAAACATATTGACGCTTTGTTACAAATCAATATGGTTTCAAAGTGAAAAATCTATTCACTCCGTTTATAGGTAACTTAAGGGAATGATGCGATGTGATAGAATATAAATATTACACGAAAATGTTATTACCAGTAAGCTACACTGATGCTTACCTTTCTTCATCTCCTTGACATCATCCTCCATAACCATGGCTGGCAGTGCGGTGACGAGTGTGAAGTCGTGAGCGACGTGCGGCGTGGTGTCGGCGATGTCTGCGGCGGCGTCTCGGCGCGGAGACGGCGTCGCGGCGGCTCGCGGCCCGGTCACTTCCCTGCGCTTCGGCCCGCGGAAGAGGCGCATGATGACCGATCACGCAACCATCGCGCCACTCCACACGCGCCTTCTGCTCTGCAATATCAAATACACATGTTGCTTTAGCTCAAACACTGATCTCGCGTCACTGTATCGGTGGCGCGAGGAAGCGCGGGCGCGGGGCGAAGGGCTGATGCAGCGACAAATGGAGTTGCGTCAGTCTCAGCTTCGCGAGGTCCTGGTGGCGGAATGGCGGGACAGGCTTTCACGCCCTACCGCCGGCCTCATTACCATCGAGGCGGTCCGGCCAGTGCTCAAGCGCTGGCTCGGGAGGAGGCACGGCTCTCTGTCGTTTCGGGTGACGCAGGTGCTCTCGGGGCATGGTTGCTTCGGGAAGTACCTGTGTCGCATAAACAGGGAGCCGGACGCCCGGTGTCACCACTGCGTCGACTGCCGGGAGGACACGGCGTGGCATACGCTGGCAGAGTGTGCCGCTTGGGAGGAGCCACGCCGTGCCCTCATCTCAGAAGTAGGCAGTGACCTGTCGCTGCCAGCCGTAGTCGAGTCTATGGTCGGCAGCGAGGAGTCCTGGGACGCGGTGGTATCCTTCTGCGAAACAGTCGTTTCGCAGAAGGAGGCTGCGGAGAGGGAGAGGGAGATATCATCCGCTAACCCGATCCGCAGCAGACGCGCTGGGCGTTGGCGGAGGGCGGACAACGCCCTCTTCCAGCCCCCCTAAATGGGTCCACGGGTGACGGACTCGGGGACGTCCGTCGCCCCACCACACATCAGGACCTGAGGTGGCGGCGCGTTGTGTTCCACGCGCGCCCCTCTAAGACGTCGTGGGGGGAGTCTAACAACTCACTCCCCCCCCAACCCGAGATCGAGGCCCGCAAAGGCGGGCCGGCACTAGCCGGGGGTTGCGGAAGTATCGTTGTTCCCGCGACCCCCAGCGTAGGTGTGAGATGGAACACCGGGGTGGTTTTTAGTCAGTAGGAGTCTGACAGACCCCTCCGCCACCCCAGGGTGGAGGACATCCAATGAGGATTTTCCACCCCGGAAAAAAAAAAAAAAAAAAAAAAAAAAAAGCTCAAGCACTAATGAGGTTGTCTTACATTTTTCTCGTAAATGTTACATTCCTAACTACACTAAAATACTTATATTTCATTTAATAGCACATGTTCTTGTACCTATATTATTACGATTAAATGTTCTTTCAATGTATCTATAACTTTTGCCGGTTTAGTGCCATCCACCACCCCGGTGGCAGATGGGAATAAAGTAAGGTGGCAGATTTCGCTAAATAATTCCCATCGACCACCGTGGTGGCAACTCGAGTGTGGCGGATGGGAATAAACCGTTTTGCCATAATATTTTTTTGGATCGGTAAGGTATCATTAACTAAGGTCCACTGAAAAACAGCAGAACGTTCAGGATGTAAACCGTTCTTAGCTGTCATTAGATCAAAGTGATTGACACACACGAGTGGTATAAGTAATAACACAGTATAAGCAGTAGAAACGCTTAAACCTATTGCGTGCTCGAGCGGAGTGAGTCATAAACGAGTCGCCAGTCTCACAGGATGGCCGGAAACGCACGCTTTGAGACGTTAGCCTTATCTAATGACTGTCATCCCGAGCCAATCCAGTTCAGTTAACTTCTTCTATGTGCTAGCTGGTAGGGACGTGGTTTTACGCCCGAGAAACGGTCATGCTAATTACAATTAATATCCAAGCAGTCAGTCCGTTATAGGAAATGTTAATAGATTAAACTAAACGGAGCTTTTCGGTAGTGTAGATAATAAATTATGTAATCTCAACTATTAGTACGTTTTTATCGCAATTTTGGATTAAATAAACCGTAATTTCATAAAAATAACAAAGTTAAATTGTTTGTTTATGATTCTAAAAGGTAATCTATATAAGTACTGATCCGTGTAGTAAGAAAAAACGGCAACTTCTTTGGACCTACAGACTAAAATCAAATGAATAAAATAGAATTCGCTTTAAAGAATACTCTAAACATTTTAGAAAAATTATGAATCTGACACAACGTTCACAAAATAACTATAAAATCAAAACATCATACAATAAATGTAAAACCGCTTGGCAAATTACAAATCAAAGTAAATTTACCTAAAAATTGTATTTTGAAAATTGAAATAAAAAATGACAAAATTACGGATGCAAAACAAATTTCTTATAAACTTAATTACTATTTTATTAATAAAACTAGCTTCTGCCAGCGGCTTCGCCCTCGTGAAAAGTATTTGATCATCCCAAGGAAACATTATACCGGGCTATTCCAGACTAAAATCTATCTCTGTGCCAAAACTCATCCAGATCCGTTCAGGCGTGATTAAGTTACAAACATACATCCATCCATCCATACTTTAACATTTCAATACTAATATTATAAAGAGGAAAGATTTATTCTATGACTTTATTTGCAGATGATATCACGGTGACAGTTTCTAGTATGTTTTTATCGGAGGGTTCGAAAAGGCTTTAGTTCAGATATTCGGCTTATCATCATCATTTAAGCCCGACATTACCTATTGCGTGGCTTAGCTCCTTTTTCTTTTGCTATACTTTCAGTTCCATGCATTCCTTATCCAGGTGTTTGCCGCAACTCCTAGACATCTTTGATAAATCTTTGAAAACTCGTTGGGTTAATATCCAACGTGGTTTTGGACAGCCCACACCATAAGCTCTTAAAGCAAGCGTATTATGCCCTCCTTACTCTAAGAGCTCATGGTAGGGCCGAGTGTCTCTTTGACCAAACCTTGGCCACCTCTCAGATTAGCTTCGCTTAAGCTACTCTCAGATATCCTGCCGAACACCACGTGTAGTATTTCGGGACTGGCAAGCTAGTGATGTAACGCGTGATGGATTAAGGAAGCGCCGCGTTGTTGCCGGATGTAAGCCGCAGCCACTCACCGGTTATTATCGGTCACACACCGACACAGTGCAACTACTTCACGGCTTGTGCTGTATATCGAGATACAGGTTTTAACATAGGTCTGCTGCAGATGCTCTCAATTATGTATTGTTCTCATTATAGTCTACTACTTAATTTTTTACGCAATTTGGTTATAACGCTAACATTTTTGGGTCTATTTTTCTTTCTTTATCTGCAATATGGGATTCATTTATAGTAGGGACAGTTAAAATTAATGTGCTACGCAGTAATTTTGTAGGTAATGACTTGAATGTTAGCTGTCGCAAGATTGCAGTGAACTGAAGACACTTACGGAAGCCTCTCGTGATAGTTTAAATATCAGTTGATTACTCTCCTCTTAACATTCCTAGCGGGTAAGACCGCACGGCGCTTCAGTCAGAGCCACTTTTCTTGGACCTGATTTGTATACCTACTTTCTTCCTTAGTTTAGTAATTACGTTTTTCTTACCCACTGGCGCCAACGCGTATACGATACATTATATTATGCACCTAACCATGTATATGTAGCATATCTACGAAGTAATAATTTTTGTAATTGATACTTTTTCCGCAGTGGGAAAAGGTATCTATATTTCATAGGCCAATTTTATAAACTTAATTGCTACCATTGATTCTTCCAGATATTCTACAACACAACTGATGGTATCAGTAAATTCATTGTGTTGTTTATATGGTAGGTTTCGCGCAAAGTCCGTATTTAAGTGTGTGATGCTTGGTCAGGTTACTGTATGCATTGTATAATAACGTACCTAGTGAAGTAGGTACCTATTATAAGTAGAGGCTCGGGGCTCGCCTTTGACGGACATTGACATCGCCACATCGCGACCGCGGGACAGGTGCGCGTGCGCGGCGCTAACTTATAGCGTGCTCACGATAATGTGTGAGTAGCATGCTGCACGGTTCGCAACGCCAACTACGTGATAATTTCCTTCATTTTGGAGAAAAAATTACGCACTAATAACACTGGCTATAGACACTTATGATTTGTTCTGTTACTACTCGTACCTACTGGCTGAATATACCCATACAGCTTTACGAACTTAGTGACTGAAGTTAATTTAAGTGCGGTGACTCACCTCATACCAGTGCACATGGAGGAGACAGCGATACAGGCGCGGGCGCAGGCAACGCGACGCTTCACTGAAACATTATGTTGCCTTTGTAAAAATGAATTTTATACTGTTAATTAAAACTACTTTCCAATTACAACCGCGGGATGCATATTAGACATAACGTGTCGCATGCTAGCTTCGATTCGTATCCATCTAGATTAAAACTAAGTGCCTTGAATATTTTAGATCCTGCGACAAGATAATGCAAGATTTTTAAATCAATAAATTTAAATATGTTTATTAATTTATCAGTATCTATTTTAATTTATTCGTGGTTGGGGCCTTCAATCCTTACGCAAATAACCCTTTTTATATCATAAAAGCCGCTTACTAGTGTCTAGGGATCGGAAACATAAAAATTCCGTCACGTAGAGAGTGTTTTATCGCCATATATTGCAGGACAATAGGGCGGCGACGTAAGAGTGCTTACTTGCGATGTATAAGCCTCGCCCGGGCCGGGACAGGTGACACACAAATACGTAGTAGGAATACACCCTGTACACGAGTGTACCCACATACTGAGTATAGCCCAACGCCTTTTACTAGCCACAAAATTGCTAAGCACATTCTATATTCAAATTTGAATTTATGTAGAATCTGCTTTGCAGTTGCTACTATTTATAAATTAGTGCTTAATAGCCCAGGAAAATAAGCGTAATTTGAGGCCAATCTGCAAAAAAATTCCTAGTTAAGTACGAACACCGGAATTATGTTCATTATGGTAGTAGTATAGTTTTCTGTAAAGTCCATGAAAAATCCAAGCACAACGAAAAAAAAATGGGCTGTCAAAGGGCCCAAAAATCAGTTTTTTTTTCTGTTTGTAACCTAATTAATAATGTATCTACTGAATAAATTATCCGACTTGGTTTTACGTTCGATCACACTACTTTTTGCGGTAGAAGAACTGCGCCGCGAGACTTGTGTTTTTTACATGTTAAGTTTTTGATAGGATTTGATTTACAGCAATTCGTGCCCAAGGCCAAGTTGTTCCTTGTTAAATTGTGCACAAAAATTCCTTCATAAGATTCACTAATGTTCATTAGTTTTCGAGATATGAGCCAAAATATTATTATTATTCTTGTATTAAATCTGTGGGTATGACAATTTAGGCCAGTCAAATTATGTTTTTATGCTCAAGAGAGCTGTTTAACAGTCATATTGACGTTTTTACCATGTTTTGACAGCAATGTTATACATTTTGAGTACTTAAAATGTGCAAAACCAGAAAGTACTGAAATATACTAAACCATTAATATACCTACCACCACAGACTTAAATCTAACTAGATGACGCGATTGTATCTATGTACTTCGCGTGCCAAAAAACCGGCCAAATGCTAGTCGAAATCGCGCACGAAGGGTTCCGTACCATTATCGCAAAAAACAAAAAAATCACGTTTGTTATATGGGAGCCCCACTTAAATATTTATTTTATTCTGTTTTTAGTATTTGTTGTTATAGCGGCAAAAGAAATACATCATCTGTGAAAATTTCAACTGTCTAGCTATCACCGTTCATGAAATACAGCCTGGTGACAGACGGTCAGACACAGACAGACAGACAGACAAACGAATCGCGGAGTCTTAGTAATAGGGACCCGTTTTTACCCTTTGGGTACGGAAGCCTAAAAAACGGAGTAAAGTTACGATCAATGATCGTAATCTGAGTTTTTCATTTAGCATTATCGGCACTGGAAATCCACAAAAATCTAGATAAATGCCTTTTTATGCCATATTGAGCTACAAAGAATGTATAGAAAAAGTTGGCTGAGGCATTGGAATGTTTTCTTTCATTGGTAAGTAAATTTGTTTTTAAATTGTTTGTGAAAAAGTGTCACGCTTGGTTTTCTTGCGTTATCTAGTTAGATTTATTTCTGTGCCTACCACATATCAGTGTTTTTCACTGACTACTAAAGAAATGAAACAATTTCGAACATGATGAAATGTGAGAAATAATACTAGATATTAATAGTTTTTTAGGATCTTTGACATCCAATATATTTATATATTGGCTGTCAAAGATTTATTTATATTTATTAACAGCACTCGGTGAAAAACACTGCTATGGGGTATATTTCAGTACCGTTAACTGCCGGGTTTTACGTATTTTAAGTACCGAAAATTAATAATATTGCTGTCAAAACATGAAAAAATTCCAGAAAACGTCATTTTGAATGTTAAGGCCGTACCCTGACCAAAAAATCAGCATGAGATATGATCATTACTATTGGCCTAGCGGCACTGTTGGTGCATGAATTACGTTAGTGAATACGCCCAGATTTTAGAATAATATCTTTATAAAATCGAATATTGGTCTTTTGAAAAACATAAAACTTACAAAATGTTCGTTATCAAATTGTCTATCCATTAGTGTTAGTATAAAAATAATTAATGAACACTTTACTAGGAGATGCAGGCAATAATAATAATTATTTCACATTTTTATGGTTTTGTTGGAAGGAGATTAGTGAAACATATACCTCTTTAAAAAAAAAAGTGTACTACAATTTTAGAATCAACATTATGTAGAAATTTGATGTATTTTTATTAATTGATATTTCTTTTTAAATAAAGAGTAAATAGCTCTTAAAAACTGCACAAAAACGACTAGCGCGGCGTTTTGCTCGGGGAGGGCCTTAAACAGCCTTCTTGAGCTTAAAAACATAATTTCACTGGCCCAAATTACAATAGGTACGCACAGATTTAGTACAAAAAAACACTAACAAAAATGGTCATAGATATCTCTAAAACTAATAACATTAATGAATCTTATTAAGACTTTTTGTATACAATTGAACAAGGAACAAACGATAATTAAGCAAAAAACAGATTTTTGGTCCCTTTGACTGCCCATATTGTTTTGTTTTTTAAGGACTTTTCTGGACATATTATTACTACCATAATGAACATAATTCCGGTGAAATTACTTAACTAGGATTTTTTCTCAGCAATTGTCATTCCTGGTAAACACATTTTTACTCAACTCAGCTTAAATACTAATTGCAACTCTAACAACTTAATACTTAGGAAGTTTTGACACTGAATACTTTATCGCAACCTATTAAATTAGAAACGTCCGACTTTAAAATGGAGGATGAGACGAGATTCCATTGTTTTGAAATTACATAATTTCTTTGTGAACGCGTTTACAATACAACAATGTACGCGATTGTACACGTTAAATTGACAAATATGTAGGACCATTACACATGGATGCCCACTTCTTAATTTTTGCTGGGACCTGCAGCCTAATTGCGCAAGTGAATTCTGCAAAGCAAACAAGTCGATTCCTTCCCAAAACGACTTTACATATTGCATACGTAAAGTCGTTTTTGGGAAGGAATTGACTTGTTTGCATTGCAGAATTCACTTACGCAATTAGGCTGCTGGTATTTAAGCTTTCATTACAGCAGCCTACATTATAATCCGCTAGGCTTAACGAAGCTGTACGTAGGTAATCTCCAGCAGGGTCGTTGCTTAGTTGCGAATGACAAGTATGCTTGCAATGAGACGTGATTAAATACACTCTATACGGATACGGTATAACTGTTGGCGAACTTAACTAGTCGATAATTCTTCCATATAAACGTAGTCTAGGGATTATTCCACTGTTTGACGATGTACGTTCAAAATAAAAAGTGATATCAATTTGTCTCATCATTATCAAGCCCTGTATGGCAGCAAAACAGTAAAATAAGAAAATATTTAAAAGTTATGAGCGTCGAAAGTTCGACGTTTCGACAATAATTTTAACGCATTTTTGGGCGCGTGTAAATACCATAAGAAGACGGAAAATTGCAAAACGGCCTCCATAAAGGGATAGATTAGTAGTTCAACAATGCAAATAATTTTATTTTGAACAGATAGATTTAATCGTTTTTTCATGATATCTAGACTGCCAAAGCTCTGTTTATTAAATTCGCACGCTCGGTTTCGTCCTAAATCATTATCCATTTCGCTACAAATTTGGAAAAGTGTGTATTCGTACGGGAACTAGCTTCCTACTGCTCATCACAGCATCTATTTCTTCCGCACGTGTTGTCGGTTGATATAAAATGCATTTTAACCCCGCGCACAAAATAGTTCCCGCCGTCGACTAGTGTACACTTAAGTTACACTAGTCGATCATTCTTCCATACAAACTTAGTCTGGCGATTACTCCACTGTTTGGCAATTTACATTCAAAACAAAAAATGATATCAATTTGTCTCATCATTATCTAGCCCTGTATGGAAGCAAAAAAGTAAAAAAAGAAAATATTTGAAAGTTATGTTGTTTGAGTTATGAGCGTCGAAATTTCGACACTAATTTTAACGCATTTTTGGACGCGAATAAATACCACAAGAAGTAGAAAAATTGCAAAACGGCCACCATACAGGGATAGATTAGTAGTTCAACAATGCAAATAATTTTATTTTGTAAATATACATTTAGTCGTTTTTTCATGATATCTAGACTCCCAAAGGTCTGTTTATAAAATTTCGCGCGTTCGTTTTCTTCCTAAATCATCATCCATTTCGCTACAAACTTGCAAAAGTGCTAATTCGTACGCGAACTAGCTTCTTACTGCTCATCACAGCATCATTCTCTTTCGCATCTATTGTCGGATGAGTTAGCAGGCATTTTAACCCCGTGCACAAACTAGTTCGTGCCGTCGACTAGTGTAACCTTAAAGTCAGGTATTCCACAAATGTTAAATTAGTTGTCTTCTTATCCCTATATATTCCCTTATCTTGTACGTTTGTGCTTTGTTTTAAGTGTTTAAGAAGCATGGTGCATAGGCATACATTTTACTGAGCTACCTGCAAAATACAAAGAAATAACAAACCAATAAATGTTGCCGACCCTTCTTGGTGTTACTCAAATCTGGAAAGTAAATTCCATTGTTCGTAGGTAAATTTAAACACAAAAGCGTGCTTTGGCGGTAACTCAAGCAGTACTTGTAACCACAAACTAGCAACAAATTATATTCACTTGTTTAAGTAAATATACATTGTTAGTTTTTCTGACATACATTCATGAAATACTGTCATTTCACAAAATCTAAGACTACTTCATAGGCCAATTCTACAATCTGGCTATACGACGAATCTACCAACTTGTAAAATTCCGCCTCTGAAGATATCGGGTAGGTAAAGTTTTTATTTTAGTCAATATTTGATCAAGGCATTGTATTTGGCAAGGGATTGTATTTTAATGTGCGTATTTCATTCCATTTTCTTTCTGTTTTTCAAGTACGTATGATAATTATTTACAGTTCGATTATACTGAGTTTATTTATTTTTTAGGTATTTCTGCCAAATAGATTATAATTTAAAACACTCAAATATGTGTATTGTTTTGATGATGGATTCATAAATATAATCAAAGATGCTTAAAGGCTGTAGGAGCATAATAAACATCTGTTTTACAATAGTCATTTATGCTACAAGTGCGGAAAGTAGGTGATTTCCGATGAGTGGATAAATCGACACGAGTCGGAAATCATCTTACGCACGAGTATCATACAACAATTTACTATGCATTGTGCGAGGAAAAAAAAAATATCTAAACCAAGCAAGAAATTAATAAAATGGCGCTTATTAAAGGGCACTCGGCATATCCACAGATTAACTAATAGTTCATAGTTCCTCGGGCATATCTACTGCGTATGTGCAAATAGCTGTCACGTCGTAACGCAAAAAGGCACGAGCAAAATATTCATTCTGCCAAACATATTTAATGAATATTTAAAATTAATTTAAAGATCAATATCTAAATCTAGAGTAATTAAAAACGCCTTAAATGAAGTACTAGTTTTGTTTTACCTTTTATCTGTACTTAACTAATTTTTAAAACTTTTCTCAAATAATAAAAACTCTATGCGGCGGGCTGACGTTGGAGTTAAAAATTAAAAAGTACAGGAAAGTAAAAAGCACTAGTAAAAAAAAGTAACACTTTCCGCATAGTTTGGCTGCTTGGCAAACGCTCTTTTCGAGGACATGCATTGTAAATGTTTAAATGATCCGATCGATGATACTGACATACATAGTACCTTAAAAAGAAATGCTGATATCTTGGAACTCTACCAAAAAGTCGCGACACTGGCGACGCGACGTATAAATTGGGTATAAATGTTAAGTTTTAGTTGCGATAATAATCGAATATTGTAACGTGCTGTACAGTTTATCCGGGCCAAGATCGTCAGTGTAAAGTTTCACTCGGTTAAAAGTAACGTTTATAATGTGCACAGCAGATTGTAATTCCGCAAATCGTAATGTGAGTTTCTTACTTTGTAATAAGTTTCTAGCGGTAACTGTTTTTATCTTTGTATATTACATCGGAAATGTAATGTAAGAGATAAAATTGCTGTCAGTTTAATGAATGTAGATAAAATATGCTGCGGATTTTTTTATTCAAACCTTAGATTATACTCGGATATAAAATATAGACTGTCAATAATATTAAAATAATCAGCATTTACTACATAATTGGTTTTCTTAACTTTCAAAACTTGTATGTGGAATCTACTACTAAGCAAGTTAAGCTAGACATAAAAAAAAACACAAAGACAAATGGATAAGTTAAAATACCAAAGAACAAACATTGTCAGCTAACTTGTATTATTGAAGCAGGTACTTGTGAGAGCGCTCGTTTGTTATTTGCTCATCATTAACGCTGTGCCGTTAATCTGAAGAAGCTTCTCTTACTAGCGCAGGTGCACGGAAAACGAAGGTATAGTTCTCGCCAAACTTCTTGGCCGCCCTGAAGTTGGCTTTCCAAAGCGCAAGGCACGGATCGGTGCTGTTTTTGTATGAGATTTACTACTGCGCAGCCATTGTAGCCAATTTCAGGGTAGCCAAGAAGTTTGGCGAGAACTATACCATTCGTAAAGCTATCACTGTGGACCCATGCCTCAGTAGTTCACACTCCACTATTACTCTGAGCAGCGATACAACTCGTGATTCTGATTTACATGGTACAATCGTACGTTTAAATATGATCCCCATCATATTAAGATTAAAGGACCGCTATTATGCCTGTTACACGGGCAATTTGTCGTGGGTACAGTTAGGGCACAACTTAGCGTGCGTGGGCGGGCGGAAGGCGCGCGCCGTACGGCCGTGGGCGCACACAGCCATTCAACAGAAATTCTCTTCTAAACTATCTCCTCCTACAACCAAATGCACTTTTACGATCTACAACAATACATGGCTTAATAAAACCCTAACACCTTTACAACGCCATGCTGCACGCTGGGTAAAGCAAACAATGACAGGAATGAAGTCGACTGGTAATGGTAAACACAGCGGAGTTGCTTGGGTAAGCAATTACTTTTGTTTACTAATAATACCTTAATAGCTTTATTTATTTTACCGCTTTTCGGCTAATAGGGTACCCGTGTATTGTTCAATTGTTAAGCTAAGGGTTTGCTCAAAAATATATAAACAGATGAGCTAGGGTCAATGCTTCTCGGAGGTACTTAATTGATTAGATAACGATGTACCGTACAACGGTATCGGAAGTTAAGTGGCACCACCTTGCGTAGAGCGGCGGAGGTAAATCAGGCACGTCCAGCTATGAGACATTAATAGTTGGCAATAAAACAAACTCGACTGTTTCCTGTCACTGAATTGGATCCCAGCCACTTCACATTCAACATATTTACGATTACATATTTAGCATATCGTTGTATTTCCTCGAAAAGGATTGTTGTACGCATGTGACGTAGATAGATTCAAATATTCATGGAATGTAAAAACTTATTTTTCGCGAATCCATAATAGCAGAATTCTGCATTCGCAAAAACTAAGTTTTAAAATTAATGGAATCATTATTTATTTATTTTATTATTAATGTACACACAGCAAATACATACAGAAAACACATCATGACAAATGAGTACAAAGGTACTAAGGTAATCATCAGATTATTGCAAACACCAAAAGTTTGCAATTTATCATACGAGATTATAAATTATAAATCACATCCAAATGCGATGGTTTAAAATATACCCGTGTCTTATTGAGAAGAAAGAGTTTAAAATCTAACGCGATTTATTATAAACTTATGGTGTTTGCAAATGAGTACTTCAAAATTATAACCGACTTCCAAAAAAAAAACTACACAGTGAAAAATAACTTAAATTTCGGAAGTCGGTGTTCCTATTTTCGTTTCTTCATTTTTTGACATTTTGCATTTGCAAAGACTTTGTTGCTAAATGTATCCATACCGCATTAAAATAACAAGAACTAGTAGGTACCCTACGTCCAGTTCAAAAAATAATTTACGCGTTAACACCCACCCAATTACCTAATCGAGTAGTTGCTTAATAAAAACGCAGACGAGCCATTCAGACGTTTTAAAAAGTGATTTTAAAAAGAACAAATTGGGTAGAGAACTGGTTCGGCGTAACTCCGGAAGCGAACAGGTTCCGCGGCGCCGAGATAAGTATTAATTGGAATTTTAATTTTTACTAATCAAAGAGGCTTGTGAATGGCCGCTGCCGGGAATCGGTTTTTCTGAATCTATTACGTGTATTAAGTAACACGGCTTTCACTGGATCAAGTTATTCGTTACAATCGAACCGTCACGCAACCATTTTTAGGTAACTAAGCTGCTGGTAGTTTACATTTGACCACGTTATGGTGCATATGTAAACCGCTCCACCATATGGTTTGGATAGGTGATAGGTAATTAATGTGTGTCTATGCTTTATTCTAAACAAGCCCTGTGCTTTGATATAGACTGCCTACTTGGAATTACAAATTGCTTTTAAATTCGAATAAGCGTATAAATCATTCGAGGCTATGAAATAATTAAATTGGTCAAGAGCTATGTATGACATTATACTTAATGACTAAAACTTGATCATTATGTATAATTATTTTCCTCGCAAATAATAATAATAACAGCCTAGCGTTGCTATCCAAGTATCCAGTACCCACAATTATAGCTAACCGCAATAAGAGATTCATGGCACAAAAGTTAGCAACAAAGCGGGATGATGAATCATTCTCGTAACTTTTCTGTTTTAGATAAATTCACTTGAAAGGCCCATTCCGTGACCATGAAGCATGTCCGACAACTATAGATAATTGATCGAGATAATTGGTGAATTCTGTTGATCACACGTAGAACTAATCGACATCGCGAGTTCCGGATAACAATGTCAGGTATGAGAATAATATCAAAGCGATCCGATCTACTTGTTTTCAAAAGTAAAACGCGCGATCATTAGCAGTGACGTTGAAATATTATATTAATATAACAGGCTATTGTGTGTCAGTAACGCGAAAGTACGTGCAACGTGTTATTTTACACTGGAGTAGTGGGAATTTTTACTAAAGGTGTAATCAAGTTGATCCTTGGCATTGTAAGCAACTAAGCATGTTTCATACTTGCCTCTTTTGTGGTTATGGATGGCTTCGCAAGTAACCACTAGAATATAATTGACAACCTCATTTGAATACCTACGCTACTAAAAATGCTTACATGTTTAACAGAAAAGGTTCTCAATTCGGATGTTTATGTATATTTCTTTTTTTGATGTATGTTCGGGCATAACTCCGTCATATATAAATAGATTTGCAAAATTATTTTTTTGTTCGAAAGAAGTTTATTTCGAAATGGTCCCATTTAAATTTGGTAAAGATCTGATAAAGAACTTCGGAGATATACAACGGAACTCTTCAATAAATGACGAAAAATCTAGGGATTGCTGCAATCGCATGTCTGTTTGTTGTGTACACCATTTCATAACGACCATGACGCCAGTATGCTCTAAACGGGTACGCAGACGTGTACAGTTCACCCTGGTACATTCTCATTCCACTGGTAATGTTATCATACATGTTATTCGTGTAATCTATTCTGGCATCACTGTGGGCATTATAGGTACCTTACTATAGTACCTACTTGTCCATTATGTAGAACTAAAAAGTGAAAAATAAAAACTTTTTTGCAAAAAAATACAACCGCTAAAAAAAACATTACAAATTGAAAAATAACTTCAATTTCGAAAAATGAAGAAAAAAATGAAGCAATAAAACTGAGTTTCTGATCGTCGCGTGCTAAACTCAGTAAAAACTTTACTTCCCATAACTTGTTTACAATCAACATTAATGATTGTACATACTATTTCAAGATTATATATTAAAGGTTGCGGGCAACTTGTTCCATTTTACATTATTTATATAATTCGAGTATTGTATTGTTTTTGACTTTGTCTGAAGTATGTTTGTATTTTCATTGTACAGCAACTAACACCGTTCTCACACAAGAATTTTTAAATTGCTCTGTGTTTCATAATTCGCGTTTCTCGACTAGGATTAGCCAGCTAAATAACTTGCTAACAAACAATATTTTCAAAATAATGTTGAAAAGATTGTATGTTAGCAAGTTTTGTGTCTTCCTCATTTTTAAAGGCCTTGTACCTTGAAACCAAGATTGTGTGTGTACCTATAGATTACAATGATCAAATTAGAACATTTTAAACCAATTTGATGCATTGCTACTTAGGTAGTGCCTATAAATATAACAAGATTACATTATCCTATAAAATAGTAGTAAACACTACATTGTAAAGCTGATTCACCACAAATATATCGACCGCCTCTACATTACGTTTTACTTCTTTTTTACAATTTAAATTGTCATATTTTATTTTTAATAGTAACAAAACGAGTTGGTGACATTTATGATAAAAAAAAACGTTCATTTATGCAAGACAACCTAGACACATATTTACGATTTGTGTGCGAATGCGAAATGGCTACCGAATCCAATTTTGCACATTTCATCGATAAGCAATCGAACTATGAATAATTGACATTTCATTATGATTATTTTATTCAAATTCGAAGCTTCGTGATATTTATAGGATGTTCTACTGAGAGTTAAGGTTTTACATTGATTGTTTAAATCAAAAGTTTCAAAAACAATTGAAGTAAAGAGTTATTGAGGCTAAAACGAATTGGAAAAGTATGAGAGTGACCTTGTCCAGCATTTAACAAAAACAACAATTTTTTTTATTAAAAACTATAAACGATCATTAATTAAGAAGTTAAAGTAATGGTTACCGTGCTATTTTATGTAAAGCTACAAACTACCCCAACTACTCGATTCTACATTCACCTAATTCGCAGCTACGAGCCAAATAACTGAAATCTGTATAGCGTATACCATAAGCATCAACAAGGAATACAGTCTGACAGTACCACTAATACCAATTTGATCTAAGATGCTGTCACAGTTGCTTGACACGCACAAAACATCCGCATTCTGCAACCAAAAGTGATTGCGCGAGACCGTGACTTCAAACGTAGTGGAAATGAATTCTGCTAAAACATGCTCCGGACTCCGGCGCAACATGAATGTTTAATTACCGAGGGCGATGTTGATGAATTGACCAGATATTATTACGAGACGGTCTGGTGGCATCCAGGCCGCATGTGCGAGTGCGCCACGGCCCATCGCGAGCGCGGCCGGGGCCCCAGGCCCCACTCAATGAGCTCTGTTTTATCTCAAGTAAAAACTTTAAGGCGCCTCCCCGAGCAAAACGCCGCGCTAGTCGAATTTTGTGCAGTTTTTATGAGCTATCTACTCTTTATTTAAAAAGAAATGTCAATTAATAAAAATACATTAAATTTCCACATAATGTTGATTCTAAAATTGTAGCACACTTTTTTTTTTAAAGAGATGTTTGTGTCACTAATCTCCTTCCAACAAAACCATAAAAATGTGAAATAATTATTGATAGCATGCATCTCCTCGTAAAGTGTTCATTAATTATTTTTTATACTAACACTAATGGATAGAAAATTTGATAACGAACACTTTGTAAGTTTTATTTTTTTCAAAAGACCAATATTCGATTTTATAAAGATTTTATTCTAAAATCTGGGCGTATTCACTACCGTAATTCATGCGCCACCAGTGCCGCTAGGCCAAAGGAACGCTCATATCTCATGCTGATTTTTTGGTCAGGGTACGGCCTTAATGTTTGCAGATTAACCCGCTCGAGATGCGTTGTGTGCTCACACTGTGTAAGTGTAACACGCTGTATAAAGCATGTCTTCAACATTAACAACTGGTAACCGCAGCATAATTATGATAAAAGTGTTCGTACGTTTAATATTTACGCAAACGCGCCGTGAATAATCATGAATTTGTGGTCATGATGATGTTTATTTCGCATGATTTTCTAACCTTGATAGAGTGCGGCAAACTCATGCTTTTAAATATTGTTGTAGACTATAATCACGCCGCGATAACACTCAGCTGTAGAGAGCACATACATAAGTGTGGGCTAAGATTGTTGAGTGGAAGCAGTAGGTAAATACCTAGAACTTGTGTCAATGCACCTGTGGGTACATTGTCGTTTTATTTATTTTGTCAACATGCTAGCTTTTTTACTAAAATGGTTTTTACCTCGGTTCGTAGCAACAGCCTGTATTTATGTAAAACGTATCATGTCAAATCATATTATGCAGTGCTCAAGTACACACATCATATTTGTATCAAGGTTAAACGATATAAGTAAAATGCGCCACTACAAAGGATGGTTCAAACTTCAAAGTTATAACTTATAAGTTATTGCACACATTTTGATGCCCCATAACGGATACGGCTAACTACTTTACAACATATTTTAAGTATAGCTTGTACAGTACATACAAAGGCTATTCCATCGCAACTGTAGCCTTGAGCATGTAAATGTCGCAGCATTTCAAGCATCGATTAACAGCTGTAATTAATAAGACAAGCTGATTTTATTCTTATTACAAGTATTACAACTTTCAAGATATTATGAAGTTGGTAAGAGGCTTTTAAAACTGTGATGTAAGTTCAACTGTTGTTATTGAATTGTCGCAGATAACATAAGTTTATTTTACAATCAGACCAGACAAAACAATATTTTACCTATGCCTAAGGGATTATGTGTACTCGACAAAAAGGTCCCTTCCTTTTTATGCCAAATAGATCCTATACAACCAAATTCTAAAGTTTAAACCTAACCCTAGGCACAGTGCAATTCTACCTAAAAATTAAAAAAAAAAAAAAAAAAAATGGATAAATTAATAGACAATTAATTGAAAGAGGTACCTAAGATTAGACACCGTCTATAACGACAAAGATTAATTGAATGCCAAAAACAAAACAAAAGTCTTCTAAACAACAGAATTGGTGAACAAATAAAGGAAAACTTTAAAGTAGTTACAGCAAACACAAACAAGTATAACTTGTGTCAGTCGTTTGTTATTTTGGTTCTCAGAATCTCAAAAAACCATCGTTCCAATATTCGCCAAGGTGATTGTCACCTAATTGTAGTACGCTCGTGGTGGGTACGATAGCGATGACATTTTACAAACTTGTTCGTTTAGCGGAGAACAATCACCCTCTGCCGAGCATTCACTAGATCTGTGGCTCTGCAAACATAATCACGGCCATCTCGCAGTGTCGAGTTTATTAAGAGGTGTAATAGCGCAGGAGTCGTTAGCGTATAATGCGAGTGTCTCACAGTGGCCGTCATCACAGCATCGCAGTGTGCCTGCGTGATCTTGATGCTTCATCCTAACACATGCACGATTTGTCTTCTCAAGCACGTTGCTTTGCATCCGTTTGCAGTTATTGTTTTTATTATTTTCTCGTAAGGATACACATGTTTATTTGCAGTCGATTAGTGTCGATGCAATCATGATTCATCAAGTAAAGATATGTTTTAATAATAAATACACAATGTTTGTATCAAAAGCCAGACCTGGAGATTTTCAATAATCTTCATTTCATGCATCAATTCAAAACTATAGGTAGAAATAGTAAAAATCTGAGAGAAGATTCATCAGGTTATAACTTGTCTCTACAAATAAATTTATCTCACTGTTCAGTTGTAGTTTTACTTTACCGTGTTTATTCGTCACCATTGGCACGTCAAGAAATTTCGGGAGTTACAATTTTTTTAGGTTCAGATAATAAAATTATACGGAAAGTGATAAGATCGGTCGACAACAACTAAAACTCTTTTCTGATAACTGTATAAATCGCTGATTAAAACCTAATCGCTTCTTATTAATTTAGTACTCATCCTTTATAATGAAACATTTAAACCAATAAAACCTGAATAGTATTTACGGCAAATTCCAGCCTTGAAAGTAATTACTTAAAATTAAAACTACTTTCTGTTCAGTATCATGTGGTTATGAAATATGAAAGAGGCACACACTTTTAGTCATAAAATGCAGTTTGTTTCATTTGGAGCAGCTGTTCAGTTCGTTTCTTTCGGTAACTCTTTAATGTTTTCGTCTTCGGGTAAAAATATCTGTGTGTGATGTTTCTCTAACATCCTGACTTCTAAAGGTATACATACACACACGTTTCGGAATACAAATCGGTCTGTTTCTTTTGTGTTCAGAGACTGAATGTTTCTGATTTATTTCATGATATACAACTTGCAAAGATTTAAATACTGCCTATCTAGTTGAATTTATTTGTAAGATTCTCGAACGCAATTTCAGGGATATCCAAATAGTAAAGAGTTTTATTTAACTTTTTAGGTGTCTCTGAAAAGTACTCTCAGAATCAAAATGTGTCCTTAGTTGCTTGAAAATTAATTTTCACAGGCAATTAAAACATTTTATAGCCACATTAATAATACAATTTGCGATAAATGCCTTGTAATTCAAGACATTGAAGTTAAAATTTTACCAAAGCGTATCTTTTGACCCCGTTATTTACTGAGCAATGTAATTTTTTACTTTTTTACCGATCTATTAGCACTGGCTGTCTGTTAGACACTCGGAAAAAGTGGAATTAAACGAGAAAGTGCATTTTGAAGATGAAGATTTACTATCTAATTAAATTGAAAAACTTAATAAACTATCATTTATTAATCACTTTTTTAAGTTTATCCTTGGAGATATTCTAAAGATCATGCAAAATAAAATTTGTAGATTATACAGTATGTCTCAAGAATATTTTTGTTTTGTTATTGTAGAACTAGATTAGCACTTTTTTACGAGAAGGTACCTAGCTTCTAGTAAAAAAGAAACTTTAGTACATGTTTACAAATAAGAAACTTGAAAACAAAAATAATTGTAGTACTCACATTGATCCTTGAATATAAAACTTAGTAATTATCCTGAACTGTCTAATTAAAAAATCAGAAGGTAAAATCACATGTCAAACACAAGCACGTTAGTATTTGGGAGTGTATCCAGTAGCACTCGGGGCACAGTGTCACGTCGACTTGAGAGGAGTCGTTATCAGTGCGAAACGCGTGAAGACATGCGGATCGATCCCAATGCGGGAATGTTGTGATAAGGGCGGCGCGGAGCTCGAGCGGCGGAGCGTGGGGCCTGCTGCGCGCGGCGCGACTGACTGGTGACTGCGGCCCGGGCCCCGGCTGCCGCGCGCCCGCCAGCTCGACGTGATAAGCCGCCGCCTCCATGCACCACGCGACAAGTGCATCCATTCATTCCACGCGGTTACACTCCCCCGATTTAACGATTCAAACAATGGATTTATGAATAAAGCCCTTGATAACGACATAGGCCCATTGTTTTCGGTGCGCGTTGTGTTTTCGTAAACAACACCCGCGCCGACCGCAACATACAGTCTATAATAATGAATGACGGCTAATTCATTAATTGGGCATTTGTCTCTACAGTAGAGAGGTAAATGAAATATGAATCATGAATCAAATTACGCGCTTGTTTACATTCTGCATATTTTCCTCTCTCGTAAATGATGATAACATACATAGCACGTACATACACTCACGTATTCCATTGAGGTTTGTAATAATTACGTATTACTAAAACATGATGAACGAGGTAAACCTTGAAATTACTGTAATGTTTACCAAAGACCGGATTGGGAACGGTACTTTATAACCCTTGTCAAATTCTTCTCATCTTGTAAATCAATACAAGCGTATAATTTAGCGCATGCTTATACACAAATGTTTTTTACTCTGATTATTATATGTATATTATTGATTAGATATAGACAACAGAAACTCTAAACCCAATTCAAAGCATGTGTTCTATCAGTGCAAATTTGTCTCTAGTCTCTACCTGTCCAGTCTCACTGAAATATTTAGGTACTATTGTTTCAGGCCAACTTCTATGTTGTGCTTTTCATTGCATTCCAAATCCAAAACTAATCTACTCCAAGGTTATTTTTGGATTTAGAAAACACACCATCTTTCAGGAAAAAATACTATTGGGGTAACTCTATCAAGCATGTTTTTTTTATTGTAAACTTTTTTTACTGTGGAAAAAAGCACGAAAAAATTTAACTCGCAGTTAGTTGCTAACACGAGGTTAAATTGTCAATGACCCACGAAAACACCCTATGCAATCTCATGCGTCAAGCCCTAAAACTAGTAGAGGAATGGTGCGGCGAGCACCAACTCTCAGTGAACCCCACAAAAACGGAACTAATTCTCTTCACTAAAAAGAGGAAACCAATGCCAATGCAGCTACCAAGATTCTTTGAAACAACCCTAAGCCTTTCAACCGAAACCAAGTACCTGGGAATTTACTTGGACAAACAATTGAATTGGGCGAGACACATGAACTATATTACCACAAAAGCCAGTATATCCCTGTGGCAGTGCAAAAGACTGCTGGGCAGGAATTGGGGGATCAGCCCCATAATCACCTACTGGCTATACACCACAGTAATTCGACCAATCATTACATACGGCTCGTTGGTCTGGTGGCCCAGGACAGACCTCAGCACAGCTCAAAAAGATCTTGAAAAACTGCAGCGGTTTGCTTGCGTTGCAATCACCAGCAGCATGAGAACCACACCCACGGCCGCCCTACAAGCAATGCTAGGACTGCTACCTCTGCATCTTATCGTGCGGGAGGAGGCAGCTCTGGCCGCTTTTAGACTCCATCTATCAGGTATCCTAACTCAAGACTCCAGGGTTAAGCACACACGCATAAGAGAAGACGCGATCAAGCGAAACCCGATGCTAGCATCACCATGCGACAAAGCCCCAAAAACACACCACTTTCATAGGCACTACAACATAACACTTACTGAAGAACAATGTGATTACTCAGGCCCGAAGGAGATGAGAGTATACACCGACGGGTCGAAGACGAACTCCGGTACCGGAGTCGGAGTCTTTTCACAAGACCTAAATATAAATATATCCAGACCGCTAGGAGGTTTCAACACCGTCTACCAGGCGGAGTGTGTGGGCATCATACTGGCGGTCCATGCCCTAGAAGCCAGGAGGGTTACGGACACCCATATTCGTATACTCTCCGACAGTGCCTCAGTCCTCCAATCCTTACGAAAAAAATATATTACATCGAAATTAATACTAGAATGTCACAACGCACTAGAACAAATAACCGTATCTAGTCGTAACACGGTGACACTGCAATGGATAAAGGGAACAGCGGATCCTTAGGCAACGACGCAGCTGACGAGCTTGCGAGACGCGGATCCAGCACGGCGGTCTATGGACCCGAACCCGTCGTACCCATCCCCTTCAACCAAATACGTAGGTGGCTACAGGAATTCACCAAGACACAGGCGGGGAACTGGTGGTCCTCGGCACCAGGCTGCAGGCAGTCCAAAGAAGCTTTGCCATCTCTGGACAGTAGTCTTACCAGACGTCTGCTACGTCTAGACAGGAATGGCCTGCGCATGGTGACGGGGACCATCACGGGACACTGCTCACTTAACAAACATTTCCACACAATAGGCATAACGGACAGTCCTCTGTGCAGGGCATGCATGGAGACTGAGGAAACCGTCACACACGTTCTCTTTGAATGTACAGGGATCACACAGATAAGAACACAAACCCTCGGGTCACCCAGATCTTACACGGACGTTCTAAAAAGACCAGGAGCCCTAATAAGCTTCTGGAGGGAGGTGGGCTGGTTGGAATAACCCACCCAACGGCCGCCAAGGCCCACGCACAAAGGTCCAACTACAGGACTAAGTGCGGAAACCGAACCCCATAACATAGAACATAGAATTGTCAATATTGTATGGCAAACTGTCAATTTTAACTCAAAGTTAGTTGCTAAACTAACTCTGGGTTAAGTTTTTGTGCAAGTGGGCCTTAGGTACAGTTAATTCCGCAAGACTCAAAAATAATAAAATCGAAACAAGTTATTGTACTAAGTTTAAGCAAAACCAATATAACCAAAAAGGATTGGAATCTTTGCAATATTTGAAAAAAAAGTGCCAATAAGGTTTTACCCAAAAAAACAAAAAAATCTTTACTTTTCACACTTCGCTCGAAAGTGCACATATTCGATACTTGACTGCTACTGCCATTCGTTCAGTATTCGATACAGTTAGCAGATAACATAATGATCCTATCGACATAATATATACAAATGTTACTCGGATCATTCTGTAAGCAGTCTCGCGACCGTTAGTTTAGCAATCGTTAAACTTAAACATCCATTTCATTCGACTATAATGCCTTTCATTTAGTACCTTTGTTATTAATTGCAATATTTGATTTCAGTATTTCTTAATGGTTATTGGAGCATTTGAAAAGTAATTTTATATTTTGACTGTTTGAAGAAAATTTCTTGTTTATGACATATACAAGTTTGCTTTGATATGATCACTCATACTAATACCTTTTACAGTGGGTTAGGTTCTGAAATGTGAAAAATTCTGCTCTTGAACACAACGCAAAAATATGTTGCCTACTGCGACAAACTACGAGTATCACAAACTGCAGGAAACAGCTGGTGATGTAGTATTTAACCTGATTTCAGGGTTTATTTATTATTATGGCACTCTAACGAATTGTTCACAATAACATCGACAATAAATTAATCACAATTGACTACAGACCATAGCGAATTTTTCACTTATATAATGTCAAATAAAAAAATACAAAATAAGAATTCAAAAATTGATAGTAATGAGATAATTGAGAATAATAATAGATAAATTACAAGTAATCAATAAATAATCACTAAAAATAATAATATACAAAACATAGAATTAATAAATAAATATTGAAACAAGAACATACAAGTCAAAATACTGAATTAATGGGTGATAAAATAAAACAAAAAAATAATTAATTTTATCAACCTTCGAGTTGTTTAGAGAGATGTGAGGGTTGGTCCGAACACTATGAGTTATTTATATTCTCGATTATTTTCACCCCCTGAAACATTGCTTCTGTATTTTTATAACAGATGAGATAATAGAACTTTTCCTTTGTTTTAAACTGATTTTAGTAAAATGGGCACCTACTATCTAACAAGCAAAATATGCATTTTGCTTGTTAGATAGTACTATTTTGAGAAAATACATTCGCAGAACACGAAAAGAAAATAACACTTGTCTTCTTTTCGTGTTCTGCGTGAAAATTATATTCTTATTTATTGCACCACAGTTAATAACATAACACATCAAAGACCGGCTTGGACAAAATTGTAATTTTATACATTTTTCACACTCGCATAGTCACGATTAATAGGAGAACGTATGTTAAGTTAGTAATTTAAAAACTATGTTGTACCACAGATAATATAATACTAGCATAGTTGCTAAGCTGTAAGTAGGAAGCGTTTATGTACTGGTGTTTTATAACCGAGAGCAACATGTTATTTTCAGGTATAATATTATAAGAATATTTATTTTGTTCAAGACTTAAACCTATTTACAATTATTGTACCTTAAATAAGACTTTATAAGTTAGTGGCAAGATACAAAACCATACAATACAATTGCAACTGGGCTTAAACTAGGAGGATTCCTGTGATAAAAGCACCAGTAACTTCCATCGCCAACGTTTTCGAGCTGTGAACTGAATTACAAGTGTGGTGCGGTGCTAGAGTAAGTAATTATTCAGTATTATGAATTTATTAATTACTAGCTGTTCCCCGCGGCTTCGCTCCCGTGGGCCACCCCACAGGACCCATTTCGGGGTTAAAAAATAGCCTATGTCACTCCAGCCACTCAGGAATAATGTAGCTTTCTATTGGAGAAAGAATTTTTCAAATCGGTCCAGTAGTTTCGGAGCCTATTCGGTACAGACAAACAAAAAAATCTTTCCTCTTTATAATATTAGTTTAGATTAAGTATAGACTAGCTTCTGCCCGAGGCTTGTCCGCGTAAAAAGTGTTTTATCATCCCAAGGGTTATACAAACTATCCTATGTCCTTTCCAGGGTCTCAGACTATCTCCATACCAAATTTTATCTAAATCCGTTCAGTTGATCCAGAGATTACCCCCTACAACAAACTCACAAACTGTACCTCTTTATAATATTAGTATGAATTATCATAATATATAATATAATATGGCTACTTATCTACTACATCATTGCAATTTTACCTCTATAACAGTCTGTTTTCTATATTTTCAAGTAACTTTTAAAGTAAGTTTTACTTTATAAGCATTATTCTTAATTACTTAGGAATCTAAATCATTGTTGTACGAGTAAAGTTACTAAAACGCATACTGGAAGGTCGAGCATTTTCTGAATTGTAAACTAAATCATTTTCACGAAAATGCACCGATTTTTCGCTGATCATCGATCGGATATGATCATCGAGATGTCTTAGCTTTGTCATGATTGGTCGGGGGAATATTATTGAGACAAATAAACATAATCAGGCTTTTAATGTTTCCACTGCTAGGGCACAGGCCGCCTTTCTGGAAGATGGGCTGGGCCGTATAATCCACCACGCGGATCCATTATAGAGACACATACTCGTAAAAGGAATTATTAGAAAGGACTCGCAGTTTATTGTTGCGCAAGGACCAACTGGGATGGTAGGCGATTATCTTCTTATCTTGTGGAGAAGCCGAGAAATAACTCGGACACTGGACACTTCGACACATTGGGATCTTTTGTGGTCCCCTTTATAATCTACTCCTTCCCAAACTCGTTGAAAACTCTCTTCATGAGTTACAACGAGACTAGGAGATATGAGCCTATAGTCTTCTGGTCTTGGATATTCAAGTTCTAGGAGACTCATTCGCTTACCAGCCACTGCATCACATGTGCACAGAACGTGCTCCATGCGTTTCGTATGTTCCCTACACAACCTGCACATGGGTGTCGCGGTTAGACCCATCTTCATGAGCATGTCGTTGGTTTCAAATACTACGTTTGTTCTAACGGAAAGGAGCATCGTTATAATTCGGACATTAAACATTGTTTTAATACAGGCATAGAGATACAACTCTGTTTCATACATCACAGACGACATGCTCCAGAGAGCTATCTGTCCGTTATTCGTTAATTACTCGCACACTCATGCACGAATTTAATTGTGAAATGAATAATTAATTTTATATAATTTGGAATTTTTACCACGTACGGTGATGATAACGGTGAGTGCGCGAATTAACTCGCATATTTGAAGATGTTGAAAAACTAACATCACTTTAGATCTCTTAGTTTTATCTCTGTTGGTAAATTACATGCAAGGAAACTAGGACGATGTACTAACAGTTAAGTTTAAGTTATACCTACAGTCACGCAGAAAATGATGTGTGGAAGTGACAAGTTATCCGGTAATAATGGTATTAAAACTGGTTTACTTTTGAAGACACTTGCGAAGATCCTCTATTGTAAATAATAATTTTTAACATCACGCTGTATTCTCAGAATTGTAAGACTGACAAAAGACAAACTTAGTGTCCCTCGGTTTCGTCAGTCGTCGGCTTTCTATCAGACTTGCAAGTTGATTGAGAGCGTCCGGTCTAAACCAAGTGCAAAAGGCAACTGATAGAAATCCGATGACTGACGAAACACGAAAATTGCCGAGAGACATTAAGAAAAGAATTGTACTGTCAGTCCATTTAATAGCAGTAAATCTAACTCCGGGCTTCTACTGAGAAATTTCAGATGGACAATCCCAATGATACTGCCCAACTCAGGACGTCATGTTCAATAGTAGCGCTTGCTTTTGAGGAATTCCAAATGGAAAAATGCATTGTGCCGCAATTTTTTTATATTTTGTTTGTGGAGAATCATCCAATGACTTCTCCCGCTGTGAATGGAGCAAGAAGGCGTGTCAGACTTTTACTGGCTAAAACGCAACCCTATTCCTTCAGTTGATTGTGCCAGGGCCGCAGTAACTCTATTTCAAATTTTCCGCGATCTGTACCTCAGATTTGTGAATCAAATATACGATGATAAAATGGAAACTTCCAAAAAGCCCTATGCGTTATATCAAACTTGAATGCCGACCATTTCCTTTGCAAAAGAGATCGATCGAGTGTCACGAAGATTTATGTTGGAAATGGTCAATGTGATGGAGGTTGCCCTTCTAAGATAGGTACTGACTGTTAAATTCATTTTTATCTTTCTTTGTATATTTAAAAACTCAAATAAACCGCCCACCGATAAGGCCGCCCATTGTGTCACCCAGTGTAATGTTTTCTTCGTCTATACTTTATGTGCGTGTGAACTGAGGGACCACACTGGTATTTCGCAAAATAGAAATCGTAGGATTTAGTAGTACACTTAAAACAATTGTAGAACAAATCTGGGAATTTGTAAACAAATATATTAAAAACTACAGCCCTTAAAGTGTGGTCCCTCAATCCTCACAGACCATCAGCCAGATCTCGGAAAGTATCTGAATAATTAAGATATTGTGACTACAGACATTTAGTAAAGAATTTGTAAAGATATTTACTTAAAAACAAACCACAAAGCATCAAAGATATAAAATATATAACGACTAAACTGTGGTCCCTCAGTTCACACAAGAAAGATGACTATTTTAGTGAATATTACCGAATCAAATAAACAAAATCTTATTTTTTATATAAAGTTTTAATAAGAGACCAGAAACATTCTTTAAAAAAGAAATGGAAAAAAACATCAACGCAATTTGAAGATAGCGATTATTAAAAGTGGTCCCTCAATCCTCACATCCACTGACATATGTGCATGTAGTAGCTGCTAGACGAGAGTAATATCAGAAAGACTAGTGTACTTAACTTTTTGTAGAAAGTTTCTACTAAATAATAGTTATCTAAAACTGTGTATTTCTTACCTCTTAGCAGAGATAATATTGTTTTTTAATCCTATGAAAATAGAGAGAGTAGTATGACCACACAATGAAACAAAGTGTAGACAGTACTATTATACTTCATTTAGTATAGCATTAAGTGAAACGAAAACAATGTTGAACTGTTAATTTAATTTTATATTACATGGCATAAGTGTCTTTAATAAAAAAGTAATTGATAAAAAATAAAAAATAACACTAACACATTTATCTAAGTAAGTGAAATTTGCATGTAGCTTAGTGAATGTAAGAATATTTGTTGGTCAATACTTTCAATAATTTTGAGATGTTGGTCATCATAGCAAAAGAAACGCTCATACATATAAAAGTGGCATCGGTAATGACCAAGACCGCCAGGAATTAATGATGTAATAAATTCAGATGTGCCCATGATTTTGTTGCTTTTGTTCTATACTGTTATGGTAACTGGAACTTAAGTAAGATAGAACGTTTTTCAGTGCCATTCAAATCGAATGATATTATTTAAACACATGTTTGTAAAAGTTGCACTAAAAAAATATCTTAGAATACATGTTCAAATATATATGTGGTATTACCCTGGCAATCATAACAATATGGTTTCCTTTCTCGCTTAATGGGCTAAAATATTGTGAAGCAATTTATGCCCTTATTAAATAAATTTCATCGTTTTTAGATTCAATGTTGCAGAGGTTCTTTATATATTGTGGAATTAAATCTTTGTCAAAAGTGGCCATAACGTATCGAATATTATCATTATCGTTAAATCCTGCACTCAAAAAGTACATTACAGAATCGAAACCACAAGTATTCTTAAGAGTGACGTATTTATCATTTAGTAATACCGAACGACACAAGTTACCATTTTTTTACAATTTAACATTATGATTTGTTTTCTCTTTATCCATTTCAGCTTCTCCTCTCAGAGGGCTGATAAGAAAATATAGAATCCGTATTAAAATATCCAGTAGAAATATAAGATTGAACTTTTTTGGCGTTTTTATTATCTTTAATTACTTTTATACCATTCCCCCTCTAAAAAGCTTATTTTATTCACTGAAAACAGTGAATAAAAAGCACTTTTGCTCACTGTTTTGGTGTTTGAATTTAGAACACACCAATATATATTCGACGTCCATCTCAATGCTATACAACCTCCTTGCGCAAAAAATACTCGATACAAACTCCTTTTGCAAAGAATATTCGACTTTCAAACTCCTGCATCGATTTAATTTTCAGTTTGTTAATATTTAGGATTTTAATAATGATTTTGATTTTAGTCTGGGATGTTTAGTGAATACTTATTTGGATTGTAATTCTAATGTTAATTGCATTGGTGTTTAATTAATTATAATTATGTAACGTAACGGAGGTGGTCACTGGTCCCTGAAACACAGATGCAAAGAATATTAACAGCTAGCTCAGCTTCAATTTACAAAAAATGTGAAACCCTGAGTTTTCACATTTTTTTTTAATTTAGAAGGTAATAAAACATTTATTTATTCAAATTCCTTGTGCTTTTAGCTTAAATCTTTCTTTTTCTCGTAGTCATGGTATAAAATATAGTATGCAACTCTTGAAAAAAACGGATTTATATCGAGGGCCATGAATCACTCGCGTCGCTCAGGATTCGGTCGTGATTCAGTTGTTTGAATCCTTCACTTGTTCGTGATTCAACTATGGCCCTCGCTTTAAATCCGTCCTTTACTAGTGAATAAAGGACGGATTTAAAGCGAGGGCCATGCATAATATACTATTATACATTTTCTCTTCCTCGAGCTTTTTTGTGTGGGATGGTTTTATTCACTTCATCTTCACCTAGACCAGCAAGTGCAGTTTTTATTATTCCAATGTTTTAAATGGAGAAATTTTTGATGAACTCGTTGATTCTATATTTTTGAACTTTCTACACCTGACGATGACGGTGCTTTATTTTCTGAATCGAAATATGAACATGATTTTGACCACAATGGAAGTCTTAATATTATTCTTCTTAACGTTGGAATGAATGGTGGAAAATAGTATAAATTTGCATTATATTTTAAGATCATGTTAACTTTTTTCTTTTTACTGTTTTAAGAATATCGTCGAACCAAAGTAAAAAAGTAAAATCCTCAGTATTATCATCAAATTTGTTAGTCTCATCCGATTGATTTTTTTCTGAATCTAATGGGTCAACTTCTACTCCGTTTAATAATTTATCAAGTCGTAGTTTTGATTCTTTGCAGTCATTGCCCATATCATTGGTATACTGACCACAGCAAACATTAATAATATCATGGACGGTTTCCTTTACTGTTATGTAATTTTCACAGTGCTTTAAAAATACTAAACAGTGTAGGTAAAAGTACTGTAAAATGTTTTTGTGTGTACATAAATAAATAAACCAATGGCTGTTAGATCATGGGTTATGTTTAAGTACTTTATCCGCGCAACGATACCAGACTTAAAACATGCTAAATTATGAAGTGACTTGATAAAGTGACTCGTATCAAGTCTGATAATAGCTTTAGGTCTCTTTGAATTGTTGCCTTCGAAAATGGAAAACTTTTTGTGGAGTAAAAATAACGCAAAAGCCTTAACGCAAGCGGAAACTATAGCCGATGAATCATCCGTTTTGATTTCGTGTGATGGATTATTTATGAAAGTTAACCACTTTTTTAACCAAATTAAAATAGTTTCATCAGAATGTATGTCTGTCACCATTTGAAAAATTGGCACGGACTTCAACTTAGCGTTACCTGTGATAAGCCCTACGTATAAAAATGATCGTTTTGTGACCATCTGGAAGACATACTTTTTAGAAAAAGTAACCAGCAGCATCTATTGATATAGTTATTTTATGAAATTTTGCGTGATACTCGTACTCATTATAGTACTTAATTTGGCAGTCACTCCAAAAAAACAAACGAAAATCTGGAAATATACATATTTCACGAATAATATTCTTATTGTCTTTGATCCACACTTTTAGCTAACATCAACAACGAAATAATTGGAGAGTTGGACTTGTGCACGAAGGGTTCCGTACTATTGTCGCAAAATACGGCACAAAAATCACGTTTGTTTTATGGGAGCCCCACTTAAATATTTATTTTATTCTGTTTTTAGTATTAGTTGTTATAGCGGCAACAGAAATACATTATCTGTGAAAATTTCAACTATCTAACTATCACGGTTCATGAGATACAGCCTGGTGACAGACGGACAGACAGACAGAAAGACGGATTTATATCGAGGGCCATGAATCACTCGCGTCGCTCAGGATTAATAGGGGCCCGTTTTTACCCTTTGGGTACGGAACCCTAAAAACCACTGATCTGATACTAATTAAACATAAATTAACAGTTCAACATTGTGTTCGTTTCGTTTAAATGAAGTGTAATAGTACTGTCTACATTTTGTTTCATTGTGTGGTCACACTACTCTCTCTATTTTCATAGGATTAAAAAACAATATTACCTTAGCTAAGAGAGGAGGAGAGGAGAGAGGTAAGAAATACACAGTTTTAAATAACTATTATTCAGTAAAAAACTTTTACTAAAAGTTTAGTACACTAGTCTTTCTGATATTACTCTCGTCTAGCAGCTACTACATGCACATATATCAGTGGATGTGAGGATTGAGGGGCCACTTTTAATAATCGCTATCTTCAAATTGCGTTGATGTTTTTTTTTCCATTTCTTTTTTACAAAATGTTTCTGGTCTCTTACTAAAACTTTATGAAAAAAAGGAAAGATTTTGTTTATTTGTTTCGGTAATATTCACTAAAATAGTTATCTTTCTCGTGTGAACTGAGGGACCACAGTTTAGTCGTTATATATTTTATATCTTTGATGCTTTGTGGTTTGTTTTTAAGTAAATATCTTTACAAATTCTTGTCTGTAGTCACAATATCTTAATTTTTCAGATACTTTCCGAGATCTGGCTGATGGTCTGTGAGGATTGAGGGACCACACTTTAAGGGCTGTAGTTTTTAATATATTTGTTTACAAATTCCCAGATTTGTTCTACAATTGTTTTAAGTGTACTACTAAATCCTACGAATTTTATTTTGCGAAATACCAGTGTGGTCCCTCAGTTCACACGCACATTATACTTTCTGTAACTTATATGGTGTACATAATAAAGAGTATTCTATTCTATAAACAAAAATGTATTATTGATTTGCGATGTTACCTCACTGTTAAGTGTTCGGCTCACATGGTGATTATATGTGGCCTTTGTTGGAGATCCTAAACATATTTTTTTTGCATTTACCTACATAGTAGAAATAACATAAGTGGATTCGTCTGATCCAAACCGGAAGACGTTGCGTTGGATGGCCTACAACCAGTTGGGATCCGCGAGACGTACGGGACCGGTCAATATGGTGACGGTTGGGGGAGGCCTATATCCAGCAGTGAACGCCTTTCGGCTGATATGATGATGATGAGTCGTCTGATACATATATCAAATCAACGCTCTTGAACAATCGTGGTCACCGTTAAAACCTGTCAGTTTAACCCTTCCAGGAAAATTGCCCGTTTTCTTTCAGAACAAACCTAATTAGCAACATCCGGAAAGATCTCCATTTTCTGGAAAAACACGCGATACACTTGTCTATATTAATATTGTGAAGAGGAAAGATTGCTTTGTTTGTTTTTTTTGTACCGAATAGGTTCCGAACTACTGGACCGATTTAAAAAAATCTTGCACCAATAGAAAGCTACATTATTCCTGAGTGACATAGGCTCTCACTAATATACATATGCAAATAAGTATGAGTTAATTGAAGTGTGTCCCGTGTATGACATGCCAGTGCAGTGGATCAAAGCTGCGTCGTTCAGCTCAAGTAATTAGATTTGGTTGGCCCCACGTTGGCCCTCACCCAGCTGCGCTTGACACAGATATGGTGTTATGTCATTTTATGTAACAGATTAACTCGATTTACGATGGCATCCTTGATCCATTATGGCTTTGATGTTGTTGTGATTCTCTCACGTGGACATTTTGAAGGTACTTTGTCCAGTCAACCACAAAATTTGCAACATTGGTCCTGACTTTCTTCGCCTTACATTGCCTTCCTGTTATGAAAACCAAGCAAATTGTAGAAACGGGTTGAATTTTTGATACATGTATAGAAGTATGTCTTGGAGCTTTTTAGAACCTTATCGTCATAATATACTTCTTTCATATCATTACTTATATTAAGTAACTAGCTGTTGCCCGCGGCTTCGCTCCCGTGGACCACCCCACAGGACCCAATTTTGGAATTAAAAAATAGCCTATGTCACTCAGAAATAATGTAGCTTTCTATTGGTGAAAGAATTTTTAAAATCGGTCCAGTAGTTTCGTAGCCAATTCGGTACAAACAAACACAAACAAACAAACAAAAAAATCTTTCCTCTTTATAATATTATTATAGACTAGCTAAGCCCGCGACTTCGTCTGCGTAGCATTAGTACTTTGAATAGCCTATTTTTGTATCGCGCCATAACATTAAAGGTGTGTACCTTACTTGAGAAATTATTAATTCACCATACAAACTTCTACCCCCCTGTCCACCCCCTAAAGGATGATTTGCGGGATAAAAACTATCATATGTCCTTTCCGGAGTATCAAACTATCTCCATACCAAATTTCATCTAAATCGGTTCGGCGGTTTAAGCGTGAAAAGGTAACAGACAGACAGAGTTAATTTCGCATTTATAATATTAGTATGCAAAGGCATATTTAAATGTTTGTTCGTCAATCACGCCTCAACCGTAAAACCGATTTGGGTGAAACTTGGCACGCAGATAGACCCTGACCTGGATTAGCACATAAACACACAGGATACTTTTTGTCTTGGTAGTAGATAAGTTCAGTAGGCGAAACCACTGGGAAAAACTAGATAGCAATGAATAATTGCAATCACGAAGACGCAATGAAGAAGACACTAATGTGCAATAAAATTAACTTGTAAATGATTCGAGGTTTATTTATATAAAGAACGAAGCACCGTGAGTCGTGCCCGGTGAGCATGTTCAACTTGTACAATAAAACGCGACACGTTTCCGAACAAGACACGTCTGAGGCACCGCGGACACAGGAAAATACCATGTTCTGCTAATTGCTTAGCACAGCACAACCCTACCAATTTGTCCGGCGAATATCTTGTCGGCTGTAACTAGACAGTGTGATGCACGCTACGCTAATAACATTTCACGAGAATGTTTCGGCTATCCTCGGCTAGTAGGTGTATGACGATATTTACCCAGTTGGCACTCTGACGCGGAGGGTCGTTGTGCCAGGCGGTTACCACACAGGCGGCCTAAATACTCGCCAGTTTCAGTCACTTATATTTGCTCTTTTTGTAAAGAAATTCTCGAACTTTGTCACATAAAGCCTACAATTTACACAACGCACCGTGAAACGATTTGCTCACACGCAGACGATAACAGCTCAGTGTAAATGAGTTTGGCATTGCGATTTGAATTTTGTGCAACGCATCCGAATAATCGTAAATATCCTGAGTAAATACCCGAGCTTTGGGAAACCGTGTGCGTTGTTGAGGACGTTACGAATTTAAGATTAAACTGAAGAATACCTTTACGCATAATTAGATTTAGATATACCTCTCTATATAAATCACAATAGTACCACGTGTTGCTAAACGTTCACGTAGATCTGTGTGCAGGCGAACACTGCGTTTCCTATGAAATTTTTGCAACAGCGGACGCGGACTCACCTTGCCTGCAATTTAATGTATGTATATCCTGTGCCTTTTTACACTTCAAAGTATTCAATTTCTAACAATAGTGTTCTTTTTTACAGTTCATCTCTTACCTACGTTTTATTTCAAAAGCCGTGGTCGTTTCTGGTGAAAAATCATTTAAGAACTAAGAACAAGTTTTAAAACACAAATTGTTACCATGGCTCATTGAGCACCAATAAACCACCGAACATCTGGTTCTATACAGGCGGTAATCCCTTGCGCTGTCGAATAAATAGAGCGTGAAGAAAAAATGGAGGCCTCCTGCTTTATTAGCATACCTGAATATTTATTTGTGTCACCATGGGAACCGTCCTCACTCCGCAAGAACCTACATTATATGCTATGATAATCCTACGTATTATATTAAGTGCCTACTTGCTGAAGTGAGTAGCCAGTATTGGCAAACATGAGCATTTCAATTTAAGGCGCGTCCCCGAGCAAAACGCCGCGCTAGTCGAATTTTGTGCAGTTTTTAAGAGCTATCTACTCTTTATTTAAAAAGAAATATCAATTAATAAAAATGCATTAAATTTCTACATAATGTTGATTCTAAAATTGTAGTACACTTTTTTTTTTAAAGATGTATTTGTGTCACTAATCTCCTTCCAACAAAACCATAAAAATGTGAAATAATTATTGATAGCATGCATCTCCTCGTAAAGTATTCATTAATTATTTTTTATACTAACACTAATGGATAGACAATTTTACAACGAACATTTTGTAAGTTTTATTTTTTTCAAAAGACCAATATTCGATTTTATAAAGATTTTATTCTAAAATCTGGGCGTATTCGCTACCGTAATTCATGCGCCGCCAGTGCCGCTAGGCCAATAGGAATGCTCATATCTCATGCTGATTTTTTGGTCAGGGCACGGCCTTAAGTGTTTGCGTCTGTGACTTCGCACTGCACTACTATTTGGGTCATCATTGCATAGGATAAGTGAAGCATTAAATCCTGATTTATGTCCGTTCTGCACGCACTGAGTACAACTGTACAATCCAATTTACTTAGACAGGCGTTATTATACTAATATGAACTAAGCCTTTTGTAAGCGTCTTATCGGTTCAATAGTGTCCTGAGGTTACTGTCGCTGCATAACGTTCTTAGTATACGTGAATTTATATTTCGCTCATTGCTGTTACACAACACAGCGAAGCTCGAATGTAAACAAAATTAACTGACCCAATTATTTCAATTTTATCATGTAGCAGATCAGGAAACTACACACATGTGAGATTGTTGCACGATACTGTGAATTTTTGCATCTTCGAGTGATTTGCTCACAGTCATACCACAGTATAAATATGGACGAACAGTACGGTAACTACTTACAAACGCTCGAAACGGCACACGCACACTCACACAAACATGCACAACGACGAGACCCCTAAGCGGCTCGCACTATTCACGGCACCGCGGACGCTGCTTAGGGGTCTCGTCGATGCGCATGATTGTGTGATTATGCCGTTTCGAGCGTTTGTAGGTAGTTTCCATACTTGTTTGTATATTTATGCTGTAGTCAGAGCATCGTGGTGGTATGTGTCAGTATGAAGTTACGTTATTTTATGCATTTACAATAATTAATATACCACGTGCGCAAGTTACAATGCTCATAAGATGGCTTACTAAGATTGTCGGAACACAGTAATTAAACATCTGTGTAACATTACATGTTTGCATATAATTCGCAGTGCGTTGAATTCCGCGATGCAACGTGTGATTGTAAATGTTTCATATACGCAGGTACCCGTCATGGCGGCTGGTCAAGTCATAATTATTTTCCACTAGGAATTGTCGGATTGGGGTTACGTTCGTAAAAATCAATGACGAAAGATTGATGTCTGTTTGATCGACGTGGAATGTGTTTCAAATAATTTATAGACGATGTTCAAATCGCAGTCCTGAATTTTTTCATCCGTCCGTTTTATTGCGCCAGCGTATTGTTGCACGCACAATTAACGTCTAGATTTAGGTTTTGATTTCAATTCACTTCGACGTCCGACAATGTAATTAAGAAATAAAGATTAGGCAAGTTGGAGTACCAAGTATGTAATATGGCGTGACAGGTGTGCGAATGTCAGCAGGATTCCTCCAGTGGTCCATCAAAAAACTAGGGTTTATTTGCGGGATCTACAGTCTCTACAATTAACCGGCTGAAAAATGTCACTCGACATCCTCAGAAAATAAAACATATCTGAACACCTGCCCCGCTCTCATGTCAACTAATAACGAGTATTTCAGCTTTGTATGAACTATTTAAAAATTCTAGTTACAGATTTTTTTGGATTACTGCGTGAAACTAGTTTTATAAGTAACTCTTCTACCTCCAATTAATTAATTCATGGGCGTCTCTACTGTCACCCGTGTTCTAATTAACGACTTCCATTAAACTAGCAATTTTTATTCAACATATAAAATGTTTTTCATCGGTCGACTGTCAAGCAAGATGTACCTACATACATTTAATTATTCATTATAATCTTGTCAGTAATAATTATTACTGACAAGATTATAATCGTAATTATTTAATAATAATAAAAAAGAAGGCATCGAAACACAGAATCAAATCTCGTGTCAATACTTTTCCCGTCGAGTTCATCCATTTTGTGACGTTTTCTTTGCGTATTATTTGTGGTTGACAGGCGCGCTGATGTCTCGCGACGTTGACAAATCGAGAGCCGACCACATCGCGACGTTGTAGTCCTCTGACGTGCCTTTACTATATATAGACAAATAACTAGGTACTACATATATGTACAATATGTAGGAATGCCTATAGAAAAAGATGATTGTCTAACAGCAATTACTGAGATGATATGGCTCTTTATTGCATTTATCGAGAACATTGTACGTTTCTATACATAATATTCATAATATATTCATCGGCATAAAAAAGAATTCTGTTTAACCTACCTACGGATGTTTAAATTTATCTACCCTCATTAGATCGATTAATTAACTCGAAGTTTGTTTATGCAATACGGTAGATGACTTAAAAAAAACTATTTAGTCCTCAGTTAGATTATCTAAAAATATTGAACACGTAGTTTTCTTTAGCGATGTAAACAAAAATTACGACGATACAGTGCGTTGATATAGCGTGTGACGTCACGGTGTGCTACACTTTTTACTGACAAAGTGACGTCACAATCCCCCACTCCTGAAATTTGATCAAATCAAATCATTTTTATTTGCTCAAACATTAGTACCGTACATACGTAACAAATTGTCAGCATGTAGAGATGTTAGAATACAAAATGATAGAACGTCATGTTTACCTTGGAAAATGGTATGCAAATATTAACAAAGAATACAAATCAAAATACTTAATAGAATGTGATATTTATTAATAATAAAAATAATAAAATGAATGTCGTGCAAATTTCAATAAAATAATACAAGTTAAAATTATGATAAAAAATGAAATTGAAAAATTATGACAGAAAATTATGCTTCTATAATTATGTCAGAGTAAAATAATAAAAAATAAAGATATTAACATAATATCTCAATTCAAAATAATCATTCTAGAATTTCAACGCAAAATTATTAGAAAATGTCAGGCTTAGTAAATATTTATACTCCATTTGCGATAACATTAGACGTTTAAATTAGCCCATTTTACAGCCCGTTCAACCGATTTTGACTTCTATTGCGTTGGTGATACGACAAATGGTAGCTGTAGTAAACAGTTGGTTTTGGTAACAGGTTTATGCTTTTTATGTCATCCTTATGTTTACGGGATAGAACTCAAAATCGGTTGAACGGACTGTAAATAGATTTGGAAAAATCTCTAATGTTATTTCAAATGAAGTTTAGGTAATGTGTAAAATGCAAATTGTCATGAAAAATCGTGCAGATTTCATAAATAACACAAATCAAGGATGTCAGATGATGCGCTTTATCTTTTTCAATCTAGATTTATTTGATAAAGCAAAAAATACGTCTCCAATATTAATTGATAATTTCACTGACGGAAAAAATAGGAATATCATAGTGAAAACACTTGCTCATAAAGTGGCTCTAATATCACCGCAATTAGGCACATAATGATACCTGTTATCAAACTGTGACGTTTTCATTGCTATTATTCACAAGTGAGTTATAAAGTTTTATTTTTTTAATTTATTGGTTGAGTTTCTTTGTTCTTAAAAAAGTTTCGATACAAAAAAGATCGTGCTCAATAGTACAAATAAATTAATGTACCTATTGCTTGCTCATTTCATGCAACTTCGTATATTTCAACTTGTGCGTGCATAATAAATAAAACTGTCACTCAAATATACATTTTATTTGCTCTGTAATTAAGAAAAATGAAATTCTCTATTTTGTACGTGGCTAAAACAATAGTGTTTTAGCCACGTACAAAATAGAGAATTTCTTTCTTCTTTATTTTTGGCTTTTCTAGGATAGCCTAGAAAAGCCAAAAAAATTTTAGTCTATGGCCGATCGCCATTGTTAAATGCGCGCGCATAGGAAAACTGATTAATTTTTCCCGCCATTGTGAAAAAAATTTCACAACTCGTTTTTACTGTTGAAAATGATTTTCTAGTATTATTTTCTTCACAAGTGTGTTGAAAAACGTCGTATGATACACGTGTGTATTGATGATTACCGTCCTCGGCTCTCTTAAGACCCTCACCTACGGTTCAGGTCTCAATGGCGCCTCAGCGGTAATCACCAACATTGCACACTTGTACCATAATGTACTATTTCTACCAAGGAAACATCCCTATTGTATGTAGATCACCGTACCTGCTGACTAATAAGATATTTGTCCCAACTTAGTAATATGTATACTATGATAATAAAAATAAAATATTGTCAGGCCACTAAATGCACGGCTATCGGTCATTGCGCGTGTTTGCGTCTGCCGTATCACTGAACAAACTGTGACACTCATTGATTGGACTTCTTTGTTTATTTATTTATATATGTTTATGTTTACGATGCGGTGCAGGAACAACAACCGAGGTGTTTGTGTCTCAAGCAAAATAAACTGATATGAATAGCCACTGCTCTATTAATCAATGAGTGTAATGATTAGAATAAAAACATGTCTTGTCTCGAGTTATGCTGATTAGAGTTGCCGCGAATAGTGTTTATAGCGAATAGTCGAATACCGATTAATCGCCATTCACTTTGGCGAATAGTCGAATAACTCGACATTACTATTCGACATAAAAAAAAACATTAAACACATTAAAAATATTTGGCTTTGAGTACCAATAAGAATAGATTTCCTATTTTAAGTAAGCTTGCTAAACGATACTTAAACACACCAGCAAGCTCTGTTTATTCAGAAAGACTATTTTCCGAGGCAGGTTTAATTTACGAGGAAAAACGAAACCGACTTGCTCCAGAACGTGCAGAAAAAATTGTGTTTTTTTGCACCACAATCTGCCTCTGTTGGATTTTAAATATTAATTAAAAAGCCTTACTAATTTAATTTCATGAATATGATAGGCACAGGCACATATTATCAGATAATAATTGATATTGTGTATTGTTTTATTAAGGAAAATAATTTAAAAAATGATTATTTTTAACTCATTAGTTCTTTTGTTTTTATTTTCGACGACTATTCGCCGAATGCCGAATAATACTAGCTATTATTCGGTATTCGACGAATATCAAAAAAATTACGAGTAATGCCGAATACCGATTAATAGCGAGTATTCGCGGCAACTCTAATGCTGATGCATAATACTGGTGTGGAATTATTTTATGCGTAATCTTCTCGGTACATTTACTTCCTTGGTATGTCTTGTATTGGCTGTGCGTTAGGCTAGAACAATAAAGGATTCATAGCGCGGATCCTGTCAATTCGTTAGCAGCCAAGGCTCGACAGACAATGCGGCGTGGCATTGGCGTGCAGCGCGCGTCCCACCGTACCGAGGCCCGCTCACGTAACATTTCCCCAAAAGGCGCGCGCGCAGGAAGGGCCACTGACTCAGCGACCTTATGATCGCAGTGCGCACTCCCCACGCGCCTTTCACGATGCTCAATAGACCTTTACAAACAAACATGACGCAATAATCGCTATTGATTTGCATCTATCGACACTACCTACTTCGGTCATGGCAGGTGTCGGCAGGTGGAATATTATGCGATACTACCTGTCATTCTCGTCATCAAAGTCATTCAAATCGATTACTTGCATAATCTGAATTCGGTAACTGGAAATTAGATTTGACATTTATATCTGCTATTTCACTGTACATCAGCAATTGTTCAAGTACTCGGTAGTATTTTCCGTGCCGTATGATCTTACATTCAATAAGGTCACCAGCAAACGATTTTGGCACTGGACAAAGCAGATTTCAGCGCACGTACGGCATGCGTAAAACATGTATTTAATTTAAATAGGGTGTCACGTAAACGTGTCGCACGTATCGAGCATGTTAGTGTTTCAGTAATTTAGTTAGTGTAGTGTGACGTGGCGAGTATTGCTATGTACAAATAAATGGTGACGTGAACGACCGTCCAGCGTAGTTTGTTGCACTCGCGGCCGTGTGCGTTGACACTGCGGCACACTCGTCAGATGTGACGTGTCGTGTGCCGCGTCCCGGCGATCGGCAAGCGACCAGCAGGCGACCGGCGGAGGGCGGCCGACTGGCGGCGCCAGCGACGCTCGCTGCGCCCGCGCACCACCGTCGGACTTTCTACAGCGATGATTCTCTCCAATTAACAGAATGATTGGCGGGCGGTGAGCATCTTTGTCTGCACACGCGACACACTTTACTGTTGTTACGAGTCATGCAATTCATATAAGAATGGTATTTATTCGATGATGTATTGGCATTTCCGATTGTATCTTTGGTGACTGACGGTTTCTCTATGCGGATGAAGCGCGTATAACTTACCGATGTTTGTCTAACACTAACTAGTTGTCTAAGATTGAAATGGCCTTTGACCTGCGTAGGTACATCTTTGACTTAGTATAAATACCTAGTATCTCCTCGTTATAAATACCTAGTATCTCCTCGTTTGTAACCAATACGGACTGACTGCTCTATTTGCCTGCCCATATGAAGAGGATTATAAAGCTACAGAGGCGCTATTAGTTACCACTTGGAGTATAATTTGAGAAAATGTATTCAAGTTGCGTATCGTTGCGGCATTTGGTCATATCGACGTGTGACGTGTGTGCCTGCACTTTCACTTAATATGATGATTATACGCGCAAGTGTCTACATTTACATTATGTACAATACGCCACGTTCATTAACAGGCATTATGTATTTTGTATCACTTTGAAACTTCTAATAATTATGTGATTTGAACCATTCAATATTTTCAGAATCTTAGTTTAAAAGCTTAGTATTTAATTTCTATTAATTACTAAAGATTTCTATTAATATAAAAAAAAATATTAACAAACATAGATATGTTCCTCAATCCAAAACTCATAATTCCACCCTGTGTGGGTACAGGGTGGAATTATGAGTTTTGGATTATTGATAGAAATATGATCGAACAGCTTCAAAAAAGTTTTTGTGTAAATTGCTCGGTTTCATACTGATTGAAGACTTCTTTCAAAATCTATAAATTCAGCTACTGAATTCACAGAGAGTAAGATAAGGGTCTCTGCTGAAAATTTTCCTCTAGCCAGAACTGTTAACGATATCATCGTTAATTGTCCTTGCCATAAAGTCTCTCTATATTTTTCTAAAACTTAAAAGAAGATCTAGAGAGTTTGCTATATATCATAGCAAGCTCTCTAGATTTTCTTTTACGCCAAAACAATTTAAGAAGAACCATATTATGAACGTGAAACTCCTCCGTCATAATATTCTGGTAAGAAATCCTACGTTTCAGGATATAAAACGGCCGTAGTGATGAACGGCCTATTTGGCAAAACGTCCGACCTACATATTTTATTATATGTCGTTATTACATTACCCAAACGTTGAGAGAAATCTTCAGGATTCGTCCCTCGTGCCATTGTAATGCTCAACAAATATATTTTTATTGTGGAGTGTTTGTTTGTTTTTACGATTTTCCTGAATATGACATAAGATTTTCGGACTGTAGAGCTAAGCTTTACAAATGTTTTATCACTTGTTTCTTCAAGTAAACATTTAAGTAAGAATAAGATGTTTGAGCTTGAGTGGTCATTGAAACTTAATTTATTATTATACTAGCTGTCCCACGAGGCTTCGCTCCCGTCAACTGGCTACCTATCTACCCTACATACATGAATGTTGCGTAACTTTAATCGCTTACGCAGCGCACGCAACGGAAGCTGTCAAAAAGGAATATTTTTTTTCCCGTGTTTGCAACATTTTTCATTAATGCTCGGCTCCTATTGGTTGAAGCGTGGTGTTATATAGACTATAACCTTCCTCGATATATGGACTATCCAACACAAAAATAATTTTGCAATTCCAATCAGTACTTCCTGAGATTAGCGCGTTAAAACAAACAAACAAACTCTTCAGCTTTATAATATTATAAATATATATAGTATAGATTAGTATAGACTAGCTGGAACTGCTGTGTGTGTGTGTGTGCAGTTTTGTGATGCCTTTTAACTTAGAGTTACGTTACGTGCAAGCAATAAGTGAACAAAGTTTTATCGCAATCGGATATGGACAGTATGGCTGAGTATGGCAAACCGTAAAATACAATAACCAAACGTTGATTTTATATATTAAAAAGATTTTAGTTTTGACGATTCTCCTGAATGTGACACGAGATTCTCGAGAGATTAAACTATAAAGCTAAGCTTTCCTAAAGTTATATCACATTTTCCTTACAAAAAGTAACTATATAAGTAAGAATGTGATGTATATGAGCTTAAGTATCCATTGGAACTAAAATGGTCAACCGCTCTTGTGGTAAAGACTTTTAAAATTAGATAGAAGAAAATCGAAACCTGTAACTGTAATCTATGGAGCATTCTTCTGAGAATTATAAGGCAATTATTACTTGTCCGCAAATAGTTATGGCTTGGCAAGACATTTGATTGAGGAGCGTGCTGGCCATCCATCCCGGTACGCCGCACCGGTGACTCAGCGAACATTGGAATGCCATAGTTTCCTGAATCGGTCGTTGATTGGCTTTATTTTGTAAGCGATCGATATTTATTATTGCTCGACATCACTCGAAAGAAAAAGATGCGTTTTACAAAATTGCGTAACTTACTTATAATTTGGAACGGAATGAATACGTTTTGATTGAATTGTGACAATTTAAAGGACCGAAAGCAATGTAAAATTGTTAGAAGAGATAATCCGAGATATACTACAACTCAGGGAAAGAAACTAACAAAACAACAATGACATTAGCACTAGAGAGGATTTTCAGAATAAAAGAGCTATTTAAATTGAAATAGAAGGGAGTTTTTGTGAGTGCGATATAATAAACAATCGGAACAAAGAGGTATATTAAATAAAATATCTCTAGAAACCAGATCAAAAGAATTTAAATGGTAGTCTTTCCTGGATTTCATAATAGGCTATAGAAAACAAAATGAGAATACTAAACGGTCAAACAGACTATAGTCCAAGTAAGTATCATGGTAGCCAAGTGTAAATTCTTGTAACCTATTTGCAAATTACTCATAATTTCCACGTATTTGTAAAATATGATCCCATGTGGCAAAAAAACATTTAGATGTTAGCAATTCTGGCTTTCTGAGTAACAACTCTTTAATTAGCGGTGGCCGGCGGTCAAGCGAGTTATGCGGATATAGCGCAACCACGAGTACAATGCTCGCCGCCCGCCGCCGCCTGCGCCCGCGCACCGCGTCCTTCGAGGTCGTTCTAGTTCCAAGCCACGCACTCCACTCGCACTCCGCAATGGGAACAAGCAAGCAAGGGAAATTACACATTACTTCATTATTTTAAGGTTACATATCCGACACACATCATAGAGTATCTATCGCTTCAGATAAAGTTGTATTTGTCTTTGATTACCTCCCTAAATTTATCTACTGTTCTGCACCACTTAAAATAATTTATCTCAATGTAAATGTTTCGTAAAGCACCAGCTTCCTCGCTAACCACGACTTGTTGATTGATTACTAATTAAATTTCATAGAATGAAGACGCCATTAAATCATTCATTATTAATGGTTGTGTGCGTGTTCGTGGCAGTACCGGGAACTGAGATGGCATTAGTTACCTCCGGAGCCGAGAAGCCGCGCGATTTACAACCAAACACAAAGTTCAAAATCATTACTCGTGTTATTATTCCAAATGGTTCACTAATAACAGCACATCTATCAGGCAAATAAACTACTTCTAACCATAAGTCAAGTGTCCGTCGTGAATCAGAAATGTATTTGCGGCAATAAAATAAATGACAACGGTCAACGTTGAACAATTGAATCAATAAAGCTAGGAAGTAAGAAGTCGATCAGGGAGAAAGGGGACAATCTATCCGGTATAAAAGGGTTGCGAGTGTCAACAGATTGCTTTTATTACGTGAATTACTAGGCTGATGAGGCAACCGGAGCCACGTGAAGGTAATGGCGCCTTTAAATTACATTTCGAGTGGAATCGCCGACGCACATCCGCCCTCAGACGTAATTGGTCATTCACTTCGCTGGATGCTGAGCGATCTCACGATGTATGGGAACGTCAACTTGATCCAGCCGAACGTTTCCGATTAGTCTAGGTATTCGTTGCGTAACCGATACACATATCATTTGTGTTAACAAATTAAAAAAATAGCTTGAAGAAGCCTACAGAATATCCGGTGTAGCATATGCGAACTGTGGCAAAAAATTGAAAATATCCGTATATAAAAAATTGAGAGTTTCCATCTACGACTTCTTTTGATCAATAAGTCATGCAGAACGAGCGCTTACAGATAAAAACGGAGTGCATGCCAACATATATAAAACACCTTTCTGTATTTACTCGCAGTCTAAAAAAGTAACGTTGGACTGGGTGCAGAGTGACTGCAGTTTTGTGCGCAGCGCTCTAACGTAAAAAACAATACCTCTATATTCCGTGAAGGCTCATAGACATCCATGTTATTCACAGCAAGTACATTTAGATACGAAACAATGCGTAACTCACGTTCAAGAACGCGTAATTAAACCATAGAACCGGATCCTTCATGATCGGATGGCTATTCATCGTAAATGAGGTCCTTGCGGAGACGTGTGCTATTTCACTACCTAATGGAAACGTTATCGGGGTGCCAGCCTATGAAAATATTTATACACTCACTGTGGACTTAGCTTCTCAGTTGTGCTGATAAGTTGGTAGGAACCTCCGCTTAGTGCTGGGATATTAACAGGTAGTAAGTACCACAACAGGTGATAAGATTACTGCCTGTAATAACCATTAAGTAGCTGTTACAGCTCCTGTTAAACATACATTCTGCAGCCGATCATCGAATTGTTGCCCGCTGTTTTATTAGGGTTCCGTACCCAAAGGGTAAAAACGGGACCCTATTACTAAGACTCCGCGATCCGTCTGTCTGTCTGACACCAGTCTGTATCTCATGAACCGTGATAGCTAGACAGCTGAAATTTTCACAGATTATGTATTTCTGTTGCCGCTATAACAAAAAATACTGAAAACCGAATAAAATAAATACTTAAGTGGGGCTCCCATATAACAAACGTGATTTTCTTGCCGTTTTTTGCGATAATGGTACGGAACCTTTCGTGCGCGAGTCCGACTCGCACTTGGCCGGTTTTTTTCCATTTATGCTCCGAAGTGGTCGTCGTATTATCTCGATTAGCTAAACGATGTTTTTAATTAAAAGCCTCGGCTTCTTATCTCAAATGATAGTTATATAAAATTCTTATTCGCCAATGCTTTTCTTTTTACCTTGAGAGTATAATAAAATGTTAAATCAGTGGTATCCCACTCAAGTTGCTTTAAACTTTGTTTTTTGACTCGTAATTTACCGCAGAAAAAAAATTATTATCGCAAGCGCAAGCTGACGTGATTTTTACAAAAATGATATTCATGTCACAACTTTTTTCGAGCCGAAAGTTCGAACGCATCGTTCGAAATTCAAACGATGCTTTGCCTTGAAGAAGTTAAACCGATGAAATAACCATAAAGCAAAGTTGAAACATAATTTGAAATTAATAATATAGAAGGGCATTTTCCAGCAGTCAAGGATAATCGTTTGTATGTAGCAACACCCGAGTGAAGCCTGATCCAGGGCGCATTCCCGATTCGTTCCCTGTTGTTTTTGCGGCTAGGCACTCACTAATGGGTACTGGTTTAGCCTCCGCGAGCCTCCTCACTTGTCTACTCACGTTCTATGGCTAGTCTTCCACGTTGGTGATTAAAACGACATAGCTTGATTGAAGTGGACTATAAATATTTTCATAACAGTACTTAAACGTACTACGACGTCACTGTTTTTATAATACGTAAGAAAATAATTACAAACCTAGTGAGGTCAACGTTATCATATATACTTATAACATGAAGCTTCGTTATTATGCTGAACGGAGAGATATTTCGAAAAACCCCTGGTCTTTCCCGGTAATTTGTTTCCGCTCTATTTCCCCTTTCATTAAATTTTGTACCACTTCGAGGGGACACGTCAAACGAATTTCGGTATTTAATTTGCAAACAAAGCGTGAAATAGAAAAAAAGAAATCAAAGTATATCTAAAATCTGGCAAAGTGTTTCTAGTGGTTATTTTGAGAACAAAGCAATCAATTTAGTTTTAATCTATATCGCTTATATTTTCTCATTGCATAATAAATAAATCATCTTGTATTCGTAGAAGGAGGTTCATAAATCTCAGTATTGCACAAATAGAAAGGTATCCAGCTCACTGGTATTTAGTGAAGTAACTTCACATTCAGAATGTGATTGCAATCATCACAATAATAATATCAGCTCTAAACAAATTCGTCACAGAAAAATAATATTCTCGTGTGATGATAGTATCTATTGTTCAAACCAAAATAATAGCACAGCCAAACAAGGCTCAAGAACGATGAGTTTCACATTCATGATTCACTATTTTCATAAATATTACCCAAAGGATAAATAATGAGAGCATTCTCAAAAGAACTGTCACCATAACAATATCATTCATATATATTTCCTGTCTTATACAGGCTATTTCATAGCCTAGCAAGGAGGACAGCACGTCACCCACTTGATTGTCAGAGATTTACAACTACCTACTTTGTAAAATTGTTACATGTACTGCAATCTGTTTTTATATAAATAAAGATTATATAATATATTATTAATTGATATCATTTATCGAAGACAAAACATTGAGAAGCTTGTTTCTAACTATAACACAAATTGTGTTAAGGGTACACTAGTCGACGGCACGAACTATTTTATGTGCGGGGTTAAAATGCATTTTATATCAACCGACAACACGAGCGGAAGAGATAGATGCTGTGATGAGCAGTAGGAAGCTAGTTCGCGTACGAATACACACTTTTGCAAATTTGTAGCGAAATGGATAATGATTTTATATCAACCGACAACACGTGCGGAAGAGATAAATGCTGTGATGAGCAGTAGGAAGCTAGTTCGCGTACGAATACACACTTATGCAAATTTGTAGCGAAATGGATAATGATTTAGGACGAAACCGAGTGCGCGAAATTTTATAAACAGACCTTTGGCAGTCTAGATATCATGAAAAAATGACTTAATCTATCTGTTCAAAATAAAATTATTTGCATTGTTGAACTACTAATCTATCCCTGTATGGGGGCCGTTTCGCAATTTTCCGTCTTCTTATGGTATTTATTCGCGCCCGAAAATGCGTCAAAATTAGTGTCGAAATGTGGAACTTTCGACGCTCATAACTTTCAAATATTTTATTTTTTACTTTTTTGCTTCCATACAGGGCTAGATAATGATGAGACAAATTGACATCACTTTTTATTTTGAACGTACATCGTCAAACAGTGGAATAACCCCTAGACTACGTTTGTATGGATGAATTTTCGACTAGTGTAACCTTAACATCACAATTCAAGTTGAAGTATCAAAGTGTAGGCTAGACCAGTTGCCATCTACGGGAATATTATAAAGGATAATTTAAATCGCTTACAGCTGTTAACTAGTGCTTTATCGCTACCGGTTAATTATTGCATTGAAGCTAAAGACTCTTAGATCTTGTTGCCCGTACGCCTGAGATATTGTTGACTTAGTTCGATCAGCTTTAGTACATGCTATACCCAAGGCCGCCGACAGTACTTATTCCCATGGCATTTAGAGACAAGTGTTAAGAACTGGACCTACTTGTATTGTGGCTCGAGAGCTATGATAGGAATTTGGTTTATTTCATGTACTCGTAGGTACACTAACCAGTACAAACATCACTCCCTCCCTGTAAGGTTTCTTGGTTTCTAGAGGACTCATCCTTCCTGGAGATGAGATCCCTGCATTAATATTTGGTAATTTAAATCAAATAACAACTAAGTAATCATAAAAGATGATAGAACAAGAAATTGTTTATTCCCAGTCAGAGAGAGAGATGACATTATTTAAATGACATCTTTATCACATTGAATTGGGTTTCGGAATCCGGATACAATAATGGTTTTGAATATTAAGAGACACCTTTTTTCTTGAAGGTAAAAAACCATCGATGGATGATTTCATAGTAAAAAACGTTGCAATATAAATAATACAGTAGACGCCATATTTTGAATTTCAAGTCACGTCTATCGTTGATATTGATCAGGTTGGGATGACAATCACTTTATTTGATGGATGTCTGATGTTGACAGGCGTGAAAAGTACCCACAAATTATGAAAAAAAAAGTGAAAGCGAAAGTGAATTAAAAATATTATTTCTATCAGAGATGAATTTATCTTACGCGACATTAAAAACAAACTACTGTTTTGACAATTTATTTTAGTATTTCGACAACATTAATATATCTACAGATTTATTTTCGACTAGCTGTGCCCGCGGCTTCGCTCCCGTCATCTGTCTGCCTACCCTACCCCTACCCTACTTACCTTACTGCCTACCCTACTTGCCTTCCTGCCTACCCTACTTACCTACCTACCATTTTTGTTTCTATAGCCACCAATTTTTCGAGGAGAATCTTAACACCGAGATTAAGAAAATCACATCAAATGCACAACGCCATCTATCGAATATCGAGTTCAACTGTCCGAGTATCTAAATTGCGTGTGTTGTGATAGTTTTACTTCTTGAACACTTTAAATTCTTCTAACTTTTGATAGAGTGAACCGATTGCGATGAAACAAAAACTAAGCAATTCTTCAAAGTACGCACAATTTTTATGTATAAAAGTTATTTACATGGGTTTCGTACATTCCACGTGATGCGTGTACAAATAAACAGACAAACAGACAAAAATTCCAAAGATATTCCGGAAATAGGTTTTGTTGGTTATCCTTTAATACCCTGGCTATTTTTTTTTAATATTTTCGATGTACAAAAATTACTTTTCTACAGATTTATTATATGTATTTATTGATTGATTGATGATGATATTGATGATGATTGATGATTGATTGATGACATCGTCGTTGATTCTAAAGACTCTACATTATGTAGAATCGATATTATTAACTCTTGGCTAATAACAGTATATTATGTTTTAAGAACATACTAAGTAACATGTAAGCGCAATATTTACACAAGTGATCGGTTTGTGTTTCCAATTCGCGGTACCCATATTTCAAAATTTATTTTGTCATTAATTTTGGTACTTTAACAAAATACAACATTAACATAAAATGAGGCAATAAAAACACGTAAAACACTTTTATAATGGCAATGTTATCAATTTTATGGACGATATTTAAAGTTATTTTGAAATGGCTTCTACAAATTTGGCGCATTTAACTACATACTTTGTAGGTAGTCCTACACTTAATTTGAGTCTCAATTTTTTTCACTTACACGAAGCCTTTTTAGTTTTAAATATTTTTGTGTAAATCTATACCGAAACACTTCATTTTGAATTAAAATAACTCAAATAATATGATTCAACATTCGTCAGATATTAGTATTTTCCTCAAGACGCGACTCCCCGCTGTCTTTGAACTGTGAGATTCAGCAAATGAGACTATTATCGTAGTTTCAAATTATTTATAGGTAATTTAATGTGTTAAGTATAATATTTTACAATGTCGTGAATAAACGACTTCTGTAAAGATAAAAAGTTATAGACGCAACAAAGTAAAAGAATTGATAGCAATTGACGTCGATCGTATCAAAACTATTCCGAACTATGCACATATCTTGGATATTTTACAAGGCACTTAGGCCTTTAATAAACTGAGTAATTTTAATTAATATCGTGTACTTCGAATCAATTTACCACCACTTATATATACTTTAATTCTTCCTTTTAACTACAGTGCTATTTCTTGCGAATGCAAATTGTTATGGACATAGTAACTTGAATATAATAGTACATTATGGTACAAGTGCGTAATGTTGGTGATTACCGCTGAGGTGCCATTGAGACCCGAGCCTTTAGGTGAGGGTCTTAAGAGAGCCGAGGACGGTTATCATCAATACACACGTGTATCATACGACGTTTTTCAACACACTTGTGAAGAAAATAATACAAAAAAATCGTTTTATTTAGTAGATATTTTTCCTTGGAGTCTTCAGGTAGTAAACTTTCCATTACGTTAAGGGCTTCACATCTTATGTCGGGCGGTGTTACAACATTAATAATTTCTTCATAATTAGTACTTCTAGATATTTTAATTAAAAAAATACTGTAATTTCAACAGTGAAAACGAGTTCTGAATTTTTTTTCGCAATTGCGGGAAAATTTAATCAGTTTTCCTATGCGCGCGCATTTAACAATGGCGATCGGCCATAGACTAAAAGAATGAGGTTTATTTTTTTTCGCTTTTTGTGGATAGCGTTTTAGCCACGTACAAAATGGGGAATTTTAAGTTTTCATTATTACAGAGAAAACAAAAGTCATATTTGAGTGAAAGTTTTATTTATTAAACACGTACAACTTGAAATTATCTATTTAAATACGAATTTGCATGAAATGAGCAAGCAATAGGTACATTCATTTATTTGTACTATTGAGCACGATCTTTTTTGTATCGAACCTTTTTTAAGAACAAAGCAACTCAACCAATAAAATAAAAGGAAAACTCTATAACTCACTTGTCAATAATAGCAATGAAAGAGTCACAGTTTGATTATAGGTATCATTAAGTGCCTAAATGCGGTGAAATTAGAACCACTTTATGAGAAAGTGTATTGAAAAAGTATGTTAAACAGTTGTTTTGTACAAAAACAGCACACAGATATAACCATTCAATAAACATCGCTCCAGAGGCCCTAGAAAAGTTACATTCTAGCAACACAAGCGTGGCGATAGTGATTGAAAAAACACGTGTTCAATCCCCTACATTTTGACATTTTATACCGCCATCGCTGACATCGAATGCCATTTGTCAATAGCATCTGGTTCAGTCTGAGTAAAGCTATCAAGTCTTTGCTCTTGCTTGTCTTAAATAACATTGAAACGAGCCATGAAAATGCGGTTAACGATTCTGTTGTTTTTTTTCACGAGACACGGTAATCATGCACACTTTCTTCTAAACAGCTCAACTTTCATTTTCATGTGTGGCAGGGTTCACGACGAGGGGGTTATTAAGTCGCGAGGAGCAACGACCCTCAGCCGTGACTTCCTTTTTAACGTGACTGCCTCAGTGCAGTGGGAAAGTGTCGAGGAATTAACAGCGGCGTGGCGAGCCTCTTTGTTCTTCGTCTGTAACGAAACAGCCAGCCGGCTCAAATGACGAGTCATTACCGAACCCATTACACCCGTAGAATATATTTGTTTATTTATTAGTCTTGTACTCCTCTCCAAAAGATGTTAAAAGAACCTCATTTGAAATTAAATGCGGCTACATTTTTCACGTTTGAATGTGCTCGCACGTGTCTCTTACAAGTTGTGAGTGAACAATGACTGTCACCAACTATGTATTTCGGTGATGCCTCGTTCCATATCGTATTAAGGTTGGTTATGATGCAGTTTCGGTGGGCTCGCCGGTCGCCGGTCGGCTGGAAGGCGATGGTTTTGGAGCCAGTAAACTGGCAAGTCATCTGCGCTAATAGCCCGGGTCCTGTTACATCGCGATACTCGACCCATTGTGCTGCTAAGGAAACACGACCTTAATCTGCGTAATGTGATGTAAACGAACATTAAAAGTTAATGAAGAGCTAAAGCTCTAAATTGATTCTCGAGATTTCATGATTAAGCGATAAAACAAGAGTTATTTGAATATTTTGCAGAAATACACCTATATATACATAGTTGTTGCATTATACGATATCATGTAACTTATACCTCTTATTCTATTGTATGATGTAAATCTTTCCTGTAAACGAACAGTACGAAGATGTGGTTTAAAAGAATAATCATTACATGATAAAACTAAAATTATCGAAGTTGAACTATTTACCACTGATATATTTATATATTCTAATATTGACCGCTACAAGAATGAATATCATATGTTTTGCGACTCCATGCACTGTAATATGAACCTAATAGAAATACTCGTAATTATTCAATTGCAAATGGCATTATGATTGAGTAGATACGAACAATATCGTATTCGATGTCACAAAAAAAGCTGTATGTTAATAATATAGCAAGTAGGTACATCTATTATGTGTTCTTATAAGTAATCAAAATTGATCCGGGGCTTTGACATAGCAGGATTAACATTACAGAAAGGCGAGAACATTACGAAGAGGCTCTCGCTGGCGGCTAGCGATAGTGACTTTGGCTCGCTCATTCGCACTAGTCGAACGCAGCACAAGCTCGGCTTTCAATTATGCTTATATCGTCTTTTGATCAAGTATTATGTTCAACTCGCACGATGTGGCCACTGACCACTCACATATGAATGCATATTGAATGTCCGCTGGGATTCAACGTGACAATAACTATAGATCTGCTTCAATTGACGATTCCTTTCAAAATATGTTTCCTTTTAACGATTAATTCGTATCAAATAAGGCTAAATAATACCGTCGGATCCTATTCTAATTGAAACTCGGCACGAGAATAATTAAAAACAATAATGAAAGTTTGGATTTGTTGGCAACGAGGGCAACCCCGGCAACGCGGCGTACTGTGCCTAGTTATTCCACATCCCGGTCCGAAGGGGTGGGATTTAAGTGCAAATTGTGAAAATTATAGAAGAGTCTGTGGCGAGTTGGCGCCGAGCCAGCGCTCGTGCGACGACCTCGATGTGCGCCTGCCGTGCGCCCAGCCCAGTGCGCGCCGTGTGCCGCCACCAGCACACAGGCCACAGCTCTTCCTAGTTGGTACCGATTTTTCAACGCGAGGTACGAGTGGGCCATCCCGCGTCAGCGATGCGCACATTAGCGTGTGTTTACTGCCGCGCCGCATGCGCTCGTGACTCAGACTCCTGTTCCACGCTCCACGCTCAGCGCTCACTGCCGCCATGCCGCCCAACGAGTTATGGATATTTGTATATTCACATGAACATGAATTAAGCCGTAACTGTTCATAATTTTATACGACTCTAATCGATGTAACCAATGAGATAATTGATCGGAACACAAGGTCTTTAACTTTACAGGCACAGCATGAGAGGTTTATTTTTAAGTTACGACACTCGAAACCCTGCTCGGCACCAGATGTCCTCCGCTCGGTTTATCAGTGAACGAGATAAAAATGCACTGGTTCAGGTCGCTACAGCATGCTTGTGTTTCGATAACCAGTTCGTTAAGTGTACTAGCGCAGCGCGTCGTTGTATAATGTGGAGATACAGCCTCGTTTCATAATTTTCTGTATGACATAATGTTAGCATGTCATCGTTAGATATATATCAAGAGTATGTACATTAAGGTAATGCTGAACTACACCTCGAGATTTACTGCTCATGGATAATTAAAAGCAACGGGTAAACACGCGTGCAGGCAGCTTGCGCGCCGTGTGTCTGTGTGACACAACTGCAGCGCGACGGTTCGGGAACTGTTTCCTTTTATAACCGCGACGTCTGAACTATTCTTATTCTTAGTGACGGTCAGATATTTTTTGTGCTTATTGTATTAGTCCGTATCGCGGTCTGTGTTTTTGGGTCACGGTGTGGTTTTCTTCGGCGTAAAACGGTTAACCTTTATTTATTTATTAACAAAAATAGTTGAATGGTAGCTCTAGCTATTACGAAACTACATTCAACGGAGTGAGAAAAACTATACCAATGTAGGAACGAATTTTTTTGAGTGTTATCTTATAGTGAACTAGCTGTTGCCCGCGGCTTCGCTCCCGTGGACCACCCCACAGGACCCATTTTTGGGATTAATAAAAATAGCCTGTCACTCAGGAATAATGTAGCTTTCTATTGGTGAAAGAATTTTTCAAATCGGTCCAGTAGTTTCGGAGCCTATTTGGTATAACCAAACAAACAAAAAATTATTCCTCTTTATGATATTAGTATAGATTTACCAACACCACTATAGAAATTGATGATGAAACTAAAAAAAACTGATGTCAGGAAATTGCTATTATATGCAGAAGACGTCAATAGATAGGTACTAAAAGAGGAACATCAAGTGTGAGGACAATGGAAACGCACTATAAAGTTCATTTGGAGCCTCCACGTGCACGTATGTTATAAATTAGGTTGGTACCAGTTGTTTGAACAACAACGGGCTGCGTCCACACTCCACACATAATATTGACACAGCGGTGACACCGCACACACGCTATGTTTGAACTAGTTTTTAATTACAGAACGTCTTCGAAATATATTAAGGAAAGCGGAGCAAACACAGCGTGATGTGAGGAGCTTCCTTACATTCTCTTCATTATATTGATCGTATGGATTATTTTAATGATAATATCAAACATAATATGGCCTACAGTATCTAAGAAAAGTATGGACGTAAGTAAGTATTTCAGTACGAAAGCCTACACCAAAAACGTAATAGCTAGCTACCATTTAACAAACAACAGCAAAACTAAATTTTGTACTCCCTTTGAGAATGGTACTGGTTCACTACCGAACGTAATTTCCACAGTTTCAGCAATTGAACCCAAAACGTTGATATATGAAAGGGTGTACTAGTTAGAGAATAGCTGTGACAAAGGGAAGGCAGGGTGTTAGGAAGAGAGCCGAAATCTGGGCCGGAAAGAATCGCAGACGACATAAATTTTTCGTGCACCATTTATTTTACCAAACGATTGCGAAGCCTGTCACAGAATTGGAACGCGGGGGAACGACTGCGAATTTCATTATTGTTTCTATTGTTTTTGTTTTGATGAATACGTTTGCCTTTTATGGCGCCAAATTACCCCCACACGCCATTATCCTTTTATTCGTAGGCGAATATTACCCCAATACTTTGTCTTTCCATTCGAATTCATTTGTTTTGTGTCATTCATAAGGTCGTCCATCATAAATCAAGTAATTCATTGCTCAATACGCACTTGTATCAAGATTATCATTGAATGAATCTTATCTGTTTTCATTATCTCTCGCCTACATTTAATAGACAATTATTATTTTTATAAATAGAGCTATCAAGGACGAGGACGGCGGTGCCTTTATGGTAAGCTTAAATAGTAAGCTTAAATTCTGACTTTTAGATATAATGCCCGCTAAATTAAAAATGTTTGTGTTAATATTAAAGGCCCGTTTAAATTTCGTTTTCAAATGTCTTATAGAATCAATTTGAATTCATAAAGCAATAGCTATGGTAAATAAACATGTAACCGTTCCGAGCTACGGCAGTTAATATAAATTACCTCATCGCGCAAGTTTCACAGATGAATATTGCAGTCGCCTGTGTGCCTGACTAATTACTTATACAGCGTTCATACTGCACGTTTAATTTAACTAGTAACTGTATGTGAACATCATTGTAAAACAGACTCGTGTGCCGCACCGCACCGCGCTGCAGGAGCGTGACTCCACTATTAAAACTATGGACGTTAATGGTTAACGTGCGAAGGTACTGCTCCCTGCAGGATCCTACACATACTTGTTGTTTCTTAAGGGTACACTAGTCGACGGCGCGAACTATTTTGTGCGCGGAGTTAAAATGCATTTTATATCAACCGACAACAGGTGCGGAAGAGATAGATGCTGTGATGAGCAGTAGGAAGCTAGTTCCCGTACGAATACACACTTTTGCAAATTTGTAGCGAAATGGATAATGATTTAGGACGAAACCGAGCGCGCGAAATTTTATAAACAGACCTTTGGCAGTCTAGATATCATGGAAAAACGACTAAATCTATCTGTTCAAAATAAAATTATTTGCATTGTTGAACTATTAATCTATCCCTGTATGGTGGCCGTTTTGCAATTTTCCGTCTTCTTATGGTATTTATTTGCGCCCAAAAATGCGTTAAAATTAGTGTCGAAATGTGGAACTTTCGACGCTCATAACTTTCAAATATTTTCTTTTTTTACTTTTTTGCTTCCATACAGGGCTAGATAATGATGAGACAAATTGATATCACTATTTATTTTGAACGTACATCGTCAAACAGTGGAATAATCCCTAGACTACGTTTGTATGGAAGAATTTTCGACTAGTGTAACCCTAACACTTCATATTTATACTTACTTATTGTTCATACATCGATTTCAAACTGCATTTTCCCAAGGAGCTATTCAGAGTATTTAGATTATCTATATCAATGACAATTACAGGCATCTCATAATTTATCTGAGAATGCTGCCACCAATTTAATTTACATATACTATCTGTTAGCCAGTTTATGTTTATAGATAATTAGCTAAACAAACTGCTTGTCTATTCGATTATGAAACCTCTCTGTCATACAGAGCCTACCATTTATACGCGGTCTTAATCGTGCGATTGAATTCTAAGACAATTAATTTTACTGTTAACGATATAATAAAGCTGATGCAATAAGATATTGTTGGCTTTGTAAACATTAACAGTGACGTGAATGATATATATAAATAAAATTGTTAAAATGCTAGCTCATCCCCGTAGCTGCTGTATTCTATCCCTTATAAACCGAGCACTTTTCGGGATAAAATTAACACTTAGCAATAGTATAAGTCAATGAAACATTTTAGAAATAGGTTCAGTGGCTCCAGAGGTTACATTTTACAAATATATATATTTACCTCTTTATAATAAGTTATAACTTTTATAGTTGAAATGTATTGTGAGTGCATAAGTAGGTACTGGCGGAAGGACGAGTTACGTTATGTGTTTGATATTCCGCAGAAGACGCAGAAGCGCGAAGGTTCCGGGAACCGCTGCCATACTTGGCAGGCGTTGGGCTATCGCTGACATACTAAGTGTTACTTTGGGCGTGTTTATTGTTAAGTTGGTCGTAGTGTACGATCGCGTGCTGCATTATGTGGAGTGCACGGGTTTATTACATTCATAAGTATTACTTATTAGGCTTCTGTTTCATTGAATCGTTATTTGAGATCATAGGTTTTGGACATTCTTGGTTGACGTAACATCTAGTAATTTCATCGGTAAAGGAGATTGCCTATACACAAGCCCCTTATCAGGTATCGTGTCTGCGATTTCAATATTATCCAAAAATAGGATTTGTATTTTGTGTTTTTTTCCATCCGTGTCCTTTACTTTTTATGTACAACAGATCAGGTTTCTTCACTTGGACATATGTATGCACCTTATTGCATTGTAATAAGGGTTCATTTCAAGAACAGAAACATCGTTATTTCTCGTGAACCCCACAAAATAAATAAAAATGTTTTCTAATTATGAATATAACGTGTTTTTTTCTACAATATACAACCAAATTCATCAAGATACTGGCATTTTTTCAAAGGGGCTCAAGTTCCCTTACAAAATGGGCATTCCCCTTTTCATGTTTTACCAGGTCCTACGTAGATGCATGTTTAACGCAATCATACCCAATCTTCAAATAGCTATCTTTCTTTAACATGATTTTCTGAAATCTTAAATAATGTATATTCGTGGTCCTCACTTTACCATACCATGATAAATCGACATATAATTCAGTAAAATATGATTTTGTGAAAGTGAGATGGGTAGGGTATACTCGTCAAGTGAGGAAGGATTTACCGTGCCGTCCCCCGGGAGCCCACTTAACCAGGATTTACTTCGACATAAATATTCAGAAATCGGATGAAGGTACGTTCGTCATTTTTCACAGCACAAATTCAAATTCATTTATTTATTGTTTGTCACAGGTGTCAAGGTAGTTCTTACAATCAGTATTTTTGTATCACTGTAACATACCCATGGGGTGTATAATATTTATATGTATGTCAATATTATTGGCTATATTAGAAATAATTAATAGTCATACAATTAGCCTCCTACATTGCTGGTACATTGCATTGATTGTTTCGCCAACTTCATTTTACATAAATTGTTAGATATAGATGATTATTATAGTCATGCATTTAGTTTCATAAGTCAAAAAAAATATACATATAAAAACAAATTTAACATGTCAATTTTTTTTATAGGTTACCTCATCATACATTCATTAATAGAAATAATTGTAATAGTCATACAATAAATAATAAAAAAAAAAAATATGAAAGTTAAAGATGTCATACTACATTCATTAATAGACATAGTTATTACGGTCATTTTTTACATTAAATAAATCAAAAACAATTTTAGTCAATAATTCGGTCATTAAGAAATTCGTTAATTGAATAATACGTTTTAAATATTAGAAATTCTTTAAGCTTTAATTTAAAGATATTTAATGATGAGATATTCTTAATACGGTTTGGAAGTTTGTTATAGAGTTTAACGCCGATACCAAATATACTCGATTTAAATTTCTCTGTTCTACATTTAATGCCTTTAAGTTCAGTTTTGTGTCTCGCACCTCTCAACGTTTCATACATATCTATATCGCGTTTTATCATCATTGCCGCTTCAAATATGTACAATGAAGGTAGGGTTAAGATTTTCAACCTTTTGAAAACTGGTCTACATGAATCAGTCTGTCCTAATCCGCATATGCTTCTAATGCACTTTTTTTGTGCTTTTAGAGCACATTCCCTGTTCGTTGAATTACCCCAGAATAAGATGCCATATTTTAGTATGGAGCCTACATATGCATGGTAAACACTTAGTAAAGTACTCTCATTTGTAACTTTTCTCAACATGTAGAGGGCATATGAAAACTGATTTAGTTTTTTGCAAACATGGTGTACCTGTATTTTCCAGTTTAGTCCAGAGTCAATATGTATGCCAAGAAATTTGGTGGTCTTTACTTCTTTTACAGCTTCACCTTTGTAGTTTATATTTAGATTCTTTGGTTTTTTATTTATATTAGCAAAGGAAATATAGCACGTCTTTTCTAAATTAATTTTAAGATTGTTGACATTTAGCCAATTTATGATGCATTCTAGGGAATTATTTACATTCATTTCGTATTTATTTTGATCCTCGTGAAAATAGTCCAGTGAAAATAGCTGTACTGTCATCTGCAAATAATATCATGTCGTGGTTTATGACTTTAGGAAGGTTATTAATATATATTATGAACAAAAACAAGAATCTGTAAATAAAACTAAGGGGACACGAGCTTAAAAAAGCTCGATCTTCATGCACCAAAAATCAGAATGCCAGTCTATATCAGATAAATTGGCAATCAACAAAATTGTGACTCGTCAAAAATATTTTTATTCGACTTTAATATATATTAATATCTCTTCTAATCTTGCTAGTGTCACTGGCTACATTAAAATTTAAAAATGGTGGATTTTAGGCGCTATATTCTGGGGGCCCAATTTATTTTTTCTTCTATACCCATTGTGTGGGGTATCAAAATAAAGGGTTTAGAGGTAATTTCAAAAATAAATAACACTTAGATGTTAAAATGTACATAAATAAAAAAAAATGTTAACTAAAAAGTTAGAAATAAAAAAAAATACAAAAACCCAACAAGAGTTAAACAAAAAGGCGTAAACAAGAAAAAAAACATGCTGTGCAGTTTTTTTATTTTTTTAATTAACTTTTTTTGTCTTTACAATACCTAAGAGCACTAACTACAATAATCAGTCGATCGTCGAACGATAACATCGTCCGCTTGGTATGGCTTTTTGATTTGGGATACTGTCGATCCATTCTACCATCGATCAACGACCGTTTATTTGGTTTGGTAACATCCGAATGATGATCATTTCTGTTAGCGACTACTTACGTTAATACGCATGTATTCCAAAAGCATCTCCTATCTATTTATTTCACAGGGATGTCCTTATGTGAGCAGAGCACAGCCCGGCCGGGCCAGTGCCCGCGGGCCGCGGCCTCTCCGCTACAAAAACACTTGATAAGATACGCCGCAGGATGTGATTCGACACTTTAATGAATTGTACGTTTATTAACATTACTTCTTCTGTTTGTTTAGTTAATGATACTTGCTGCTGACCGTTTTATGAACGTTATTGAGTACACACTATTATATGTGAGACTTGAGATAACTTGACAGTTGTCAATTTATAGCCGGTCTCCAGTTTCTTTATTGAATGTTTAAAAGTTTATTTCAATTCGTTCTCGTTTCATTTATTACATTGGGTTCGGTACATCGACGAAACAAAGTTGAGTCCCTCTCATAGAGGTAACTGGTCGGCTACTGTGCTGTAATATAACAAGCAGACTCAGAGCAGCGAGATAGATGGAAAATATCACACATGTCTCCAATTTTGTGTTCTATTAGGGAGAGAAGCGTTGTCCGGTTTCCTCAAGATGATTTCTGCCAACATTTAGTGAGAAAACCTGTAAGGACAATATTTTTTTTTTCTTAAATTCGCATGTTATATTAATGACCAGTTACTAGCCTACTCTCAAGCCTATTGGATTCAGTAATTCTTATGTGAATTGCAATCCTTTCAATAATTATTGTCACCAAGCAGTATCGTTGTCGACATTTACGTTCGGACTACATATCAAGGTTATAAACTGATTTCTGTTGTAAGTGCCATTAAGTCATTTTATGAACACAGGTTTGCTCTCGTAAAACTCTTAAGTAAACGTAAGTTAAATCGTTTATGTGGCGAGTGATTGACTTATGATTATAGTCCGGTTTATATCTTTTATATTGTGTTACAGTAAAACCGACATTAGACATCGGTATGTCTTGTGCATCGAAAGGCTCTTTGGAATAAATCTTGTTACTCTTTATACCCAAATCTTTACGGTTTCTGATGACATACCGATTAATATCGAGTTCATTACCAACTTATATGCCAACATCCCTCAAGAAAACTGCCTTACAGTTGGTTAAATCTTGACATTTACTAGAAGATCCAAGGATTCGTCTCTGCTCGGTCTTTCACTGCAACATACGATACAAAGCCAATGTATTTGCAAAGTAACGATGCATCGCTTCGCCGAATTGACGTTATCAAGTTTACTGGCGAAACGAACATCAAATTTTTTATGATAGAGACGAAATAAGGATATAAAAGCAGTAAGAGTATTAAAAATTACATCTACCTACTTATATTAATAAGTACAGTTAAATACTAGTTAGTCCTGCGGCTTCACCCGCGTGAATAACCACGGGCATTAATCTAGGTCCCAATCCAAATCCGTGTACCAATTTTAATCCAAATCCGTTGAACATTGACTTGATGAGATACAACTTTATTTAACAAACATCCAAAACAACAACAAAATAAATGAACAAACATCCAAACATCCACAATCTCACATTATAATATTAGCAGGAAGTAGGATTTATGTTTGTAATAAAATGTCAACTTTCCTCAGTAATTACGATCAACTTTAATTAATTTTGCGCATGGAAGTGTTGATGTTGACCTAATTAAACAAATATATGTTTAGATGAAACATGTTCGTGTAATCTGAAGTGCTTAATATCAATTGACACTGCGCAACTAACATGACCAGTTAACGGGGCGATCGTGACACATAGGTAAGTGAATAAGTGCTAACTGATATTTAGCGAGCCCATCGCATCGCCCATTGCCCTTTTAACCTACTTTTATAACATAAACAAGAGTGTTAACCCATTTATAAGGCATGACTAAGTAGGACTTTTAGTGAATTTTATTTATTGATCTATTAATATTTTTAAACTAATATACTAGTAAGTAACTATATAACGTTAGTGTAAAAAAAGGTTTTCGCCCCAAATTATTAATGAAAAAGAAAACCAATATTTATCGGTCCTTCCAAATTCTGTTTGTTCTACTTCGTACGATTTCCTATATCCAATGGAAGTTATTAAATTGATCGCATCTGTCCGATTGATACAAGTATGTCGGTCAACAATGGAATGGGTTTCGCTCGTGGACCGTGGATCGCTGCCAGAGCGATAACCGATGGATCGTTGTGATAAATGGATGCCTGCTACAGCCCTCTGTCGGCGCCAGGCAGTCTCATTCCAATACCAACTTCTGATGTACGATACTGAATTCCACCACGACGAATTTTATTGCTATCTGATGTAGTTTTCCTTGGCAAAACAACGTGGGCCAGTTCCCAATGCTGCATTAGTCACTTCGAGGTCGATACTCACTATTGAGGCCAATAAGTTACGAGGAGTTTCGTATGAATTTAGCATTGTTAAGTCAGAGTTAAGCCAAGAATACTCAATCCACAGATCGTGAGTTCGGACCTCATTAAAACTTCAATCGCTAATGTAGTGAATCGAATCTTAGAAGCAGCTCGCGGTTGTTTGCCAACCTTGAAGCTGAGTAGATTCGTTATTTGGTCACAGTCACACCTGTGGATTATCTAAATAACCTATACCTATAAAGCAGCTCAGCGAGATTCCTAGCAAAAATGTGTCTATAATAATTCTATGAATATGCACTTTCTTCTGAAATAAAGTTCATCACTTTATTTAAGTTTCGCGCTAACAGCCTGGGAACGTGCGCTTGCACATAATATGTGTATTAACACGTTCGCTATCGTAATTACTGAAATAATTAAAACGCCTTTGTGTCGGACTCGGGAGCTGAGTCCTTGGCAGCTAATGTGTTAAGTTATGTAAATCTAGTGAATTAAATTGTAAACATAATCCTCTATTTACATAAGAACATACATTTATCTATTAACAGCTCTCCTCTTCCATGTATTTAATAACAAGTTACCTAAACTGGTAAGTAGGAAGCACCTACCCACCTCCGTTGAATACTTTGTTGCTAGTCAAATATTATCCCAATAACAATAAATACACCCAAGTTAAAGCTAACAAACAAAAGACAACAAGCTTCTCAAGTAACAGTGGTGCGCTTGCGCAAAGCTTTGAGAAAATGTTGCTGACTCCGCATTACTGTGTCGAAGTCAATCGCCTGGTAACACATAGACAAAAAGTGTTCCTTCTTATTAGATTGGCGTAAAACGTATCATCACTTTCAACTCACGTTCGCTGGATCTACTTAGGCGTATTAAATAAGGTTACATGGCCCACCGGGAAAAGGCATAAAACTAATTTCAACGTCGGAGACATAAAAACACTGTTAAAAACTTTTGGGTACACATAAATCTTGTAGACGTGTAACTTTTGGGTTGTGAACCCCTGGCTTAGCGAATACGAAAGTCTTAGCAAAGAAGATGGAACTTGAATATTAAATAATACAACCCATTACTATGTGAATGTTCCGACTTCAAGTACTTATAATAAAAATACAGAGTAATAAAACGAACAATATCACCAGTTTCACTGTTACGAAATTTTGTTACTTTCCAATATCGACGTTTTATAAGATCAAGCCAATTAAAATGCCCTCCTTTTTGTCATACAAGCACCGAAAATGTATTCGCTAAATTCAAAGAGCCACATTTTTTCTGCGTACAATGTCAATAGTGAGTGGATCACGAAACATCGAGCACGTATCAAAAATGATTGATGCGCGAGTACGTTGAGTCGTTGAAGCCGCAAGAAGAACTCCACTTCCGATAGATTCGCCGCAGCGAGGCCCCGCGGCCCCGGTGCCGGATGTCACGTATGTCGTACTTCCCGTTGGACCGACTTAGCTTTTTGCGTACCAATAACATCCATTCTGTGATATTGGATTGTGCCAAATGTAACGCTAGCCACGTGTATGCAGTTTGTCAGAACTTTAATACAGTAAGTAGGTTCTTTAGTTTTCAAACGCGTTTTGTTTAATGTCTGGAACAAAAAATATCTAGGGAGAAATTGTCAACCGCGCCACAGTAATGCTAAGTATCATTGCCGTAACCGCGCGCTAGCCACTATGAGTATCATTCATCCAGAATGATGAACAACCTATCCTGTTTCTTGAGTTGCGTTTAATTTTTGACGCGTATATAATTAATTTATTTTCAATAACTGGGGTTCTGTACAGTTTAAAAAGTTAAGGGTCCCCAGTTGGTACACATAAGAGCCTTTCTATAAAAAAAACTCTATCCTTTAAACATTTCAGAGCCTCGTCGGCTACCAAAACTGTGAAACCTTTTAAGCCGATGCCCCAAAGTGATAAAAGGGCCGTATTCTGAACATTTCGTCGGTGCAAACATGTTCATTAACAGTAAGTCGTCCCAGGGGAGGATAAGACGGGTATTGGCATTGGCGTCTAGCCGGCCGTAGTTAGGGGCACGCAAATAAAGATCAACGACCGGCTTTAAGCCCAGCTGCTGCATCTGAGCTTAAGACGCGGGTTAGCGAACACTTTTATGGCTACGATATCGTCTGTTTAGATATTAACTAGGGTGAAATAAGACGACGATATAGGGATGTTTTGTAGGAGAACTGAATGAAAAATTAACTGAGTGAAAAAATTTACTGAGTGAAAAATTTGTATATGAATAAATTAAGAGGAAACGGGGGCGGAGAGGGCCGACTGAATTTCCTTGGTAAAAAGTCATAATTCGAGGTTTGGCTCTCGTCTCTTGCCTCCTCCAATATTGGACCAACTTAAAAGATATTCCGTAAACTGAAAATTAAAGATATATACTATGTCCCTATGTTTTCCTTTTGGATGTTACACTATCTTTAGAAGCACTAGAGCCTTCAAAAAATGCACAAAATTGCGCTGTCAACAGAGGCTTAGTCTACAAATTTGACAAATATAAATGAAAAAAGGAAAACATAGGGACATAGTATATATCTTATTTAACCAGTTTTTAGAAAATCTTTTAAATTGGTCCAATATTGGAGGAGGAAAGAGACGAGAGTCAAACCTTGAATTATGACTTTTTACTAAGGAAATTCAGTAGGCGCTCTCTGCCCCCGTTTCCTCTTAAGTTCTACCCTACTACCAGACATGTGAATAAAAGTTTAGGTAGTGCGTGTATATACTTTGTTCCGTTTTACTAAATGCAAGAATAACCAAAAAAGTGCTTAGGAAATCCACCCGTCAGTCCTTACTGCAGCACACCCTTTGTTCTTTGTATTTGAAATTTAAAACAAGCGGGTTCACAAAAAAATAAAAAAAGGTACCAGCTTTTAAAGTCCTAGGGAAAAAATTCGAAGCTCATTTGATCCAAACAAAATTCATGATAAAATAAAATCATTAATGGTATCTCTGTGATGTTTTGAGTGTAGACAGCTGGTACAAATTGCATGGTTATTTTTGAGCCAAACGTGTTTGTATTTGAATGTTTTTAGCTATTCGTAGTTAATTTTCTTCAAGTTTTCTTCCGTAAGCCATTTACTGTTCATTATTGAACTGTTAATTTAAGGAATATTCTGATAAAACCAGACATGTGAATAAAAATTTATTTCGTTTATTTTTTTTTCTCACTGCAGCACTCTCTTTGTATCTTTGTGTTTTCAAATTTCAAACCAAAAGTTTACTATAAAATAGAAGAAAAAAGGTACAGGCTGTTTCCGATGAAAAAAATAAAATCGAAGGCCATTTGAACCAAAAAAATAAACGTGGAAAACCGGCCAAGTGCGTGTCGGACTTCTCACATTTAGGTTTCCGTACAAAATGTAGAAATAAAAATCGAATTTATATATACGATACCAAAATATACGTAATAATAAACATTATCACTTAATTTCAAGTTCGTAGCTCACATCACATCACACATCATCAGCCTATTAATGTTCCCACTGCTGGGACACAGGCCTCCTCTCTGTGAGAGGGAATGGGCCATAATCCACCACGCGGGCCCAGTGCGGGTTGGTGGATGTCACATGTCTTCGAATTTTTGGTTCTAGGACATGCCGGTTTCCTCACGATGTTTTCCTTCACCGTTTTTGAGAGCAGTGGTGATGAAATAATTTACACAAAGTAAAGCGCCTGCCTGGGTTCGAACCCACGATCTACAACTTGTAAGTCGCGGCCGATACCACTGGGCCACCACTGCTCGTAGCTCAATAATGGGCAATTAAAAAAATGTTCGGAACAAAATTTGGTAAAAATCTACTAGCTAACCACCAATGCTAGTAGATATTTACCAAATTTTGTTCCAAACATTTTTTTTCTCATTGCTTTGTTTTCTAATATGTTTTATTAATGTTATCTCTGTGATTTTTCGAGCGAAAATGGCCAGTACACATTGTATGGTTTCAAATTTGAGCCAATTGGGTTTTATTAGGATGTTTGAAGATAATTTTCATCACGTTTTCTTCCTTATGCCATTTAGGGAACTATAAATCAATTTAGAGAATATTCTGGTAAGCCTGTTTTAGTAGGTACACCTTGGTAATTGAAATAATATTATTTATAATGTCACATTGATACAAATCCTGCAATTTTCAGCAATAAAACGAAACGAGATCGAAATGCAATATCTATCTTTATTTAAAAAGTAGTTGCACGTTACACCGTGTTATGAATTTAGTATTAAATAAGTATTATAAACCGTGACTATATCTAATAGCACCAACATAATAAATGAGAAAAGTATAAATTATGATTTAAATGTTTATTTCTGAAAACCGTGAATGGCTGTAATAAATGTATTGAATGTTTTCAACTGCAACCGCTTTCTACAATCAACTGATTAGCTATTTCGCTTTCCAAAGGTATTTAACTGATAGAAAGCTGGTTTAGCAATATCCCCAAATGATTGTTCATTGTTAGCAGAGACTCTTCGTAGCTTAAGTACGGTACCTATGCTGTTGATAGGGCATGCAAAAACCGGTTTTTTTTTCAGAAAACCGTTTTTTTCGGGCTTTTCGTTTACAAAACCGGTGAAACCGGTTAATTCGTTTTTTTCGTTTTTTTTTCATTCTTTATTAAAGAAATGAGAAATATGTGTGTAAAGAAATGAAAATGGTGAAGTATAATCAAACTATGTATTGTTTTACGCTTATCTCACTTATTTTTATAATAATGAGCATTTGTTTGGACTGAAACAAGCTACAACTACTAAATAACAATACAAAAAGTGTATTTTATAAACACACAACATAGAATAAAGCTTATTATTTAGGTAAATAACATATTCTTCAAAACGTAAGGTACCTAACATACAAAATTAGGAACATTTGGTAAGAATACAAAGGTCTAAAATCCCAGAATATGAAATAACAATTTAACCCTCATAAAATACAATCAGGCGAAATCAACAATGCGAATGCGATGAATTTTTTTTTTTTAAATGTCGCATAAAATAGAAGTCTTATTCCTAACCTAATTTAACTAAACAAAATAAATCAGTCATTCTTATAGATATCGTTTTAAATCTCAATTACTGTTTTTTACTTTGATAGAATGACCGTGAGGGTATAATTTAGAGTACTACGGATTTTATTACACATGAGACCCGCTGATGAAAAGACACTCTCTGATTCCACACTTTTTGGAGGTATACATGATAGCGCTGCTAAATGAAAGTAGTACCACAGACGAAATCAAACTTCAAGGCAGATGACTTAACGGAAACCCGAATTAAGTATTGTTAATGTAAAGATTTATTTTTATTTGAGTAATATTTTAAAAATCAAAAATGGAAGGTAGATCACTGACTGTTAGTTCATTCAAATAAAATAATTGGTAGCTAAATCCATTCAAAATATTTGTAAAAAGTGTTATTAATTACTAATCAAATATTGAACACAATTACTGTATTTTTACAAACTTAAATCTAAAATTAATTGATAAACTAATGTTACCGGTAGTTGTTGCTATGTGACGCCTTTTCATTTGTCTAAACGTATAAATAGGCTAGTTCTAGTCGAAAGAACTCAATATTGAATTGTATTTTGAACTGTGCACATCTTCTTATAAAATTAAGTTGATTTACTGTTGGTGTGAGTAATAAAAAGTGTTAACAAGATGTCTGATCGTTATCATTTGAGAACCCTGAGTACTGCCACTCTTACATCAGAAGAAAGGGATCAACTCGAGCCTCAACTGGACCGCACTCGCCTAACCTACCGACCACTCGACCAGGACATTCGGATGAGCTGAATTTACTTCGTTGCCAGATCAAGTTGCTGAAAAGGATGGCTTTCAAAAACAAAACACCAGTACCCACAAGCTAAGTGAAATTTATTTACCTAATTATGATCTTGATTAGCATAAAATAACAATTGAGTAAACAAGTTACCTGTCTAACAGCTGTGCGAGACAGTTCAGTCTGTTGCTAGCACGGGTTGCTAGGATGAAGGGATTTTCATGCTTGCAGGGATGCATCAAGCAATCGGAACACTGACTGTGAAGTCTGCAAGAAACTAGTTCATCCATTTGAAGGCTGCTGGTATACAAAGAAAAACTAGGAACATTCCGAGACAACCTCTGCTTCATCTGCTGCGCCACCACCTTTACGCGGGGAAGCTACTACAAAGAGGTGATATCTTTCTTGTTTAATTGACAGTATTTTAAAATTTTCGCTTATTAACAAAAGTTTTTGGGTCAATTTAATAGTAAACGCCAATTAGAACTTTTGTATTATGAGAGTTTGGGGGTAGTAACATACCATCGATTAAAGCCATTAACAAATTCGATGACGTGACATTTGAAGTAAATCTTTATATTGGTAATTACTTAAATTAATATTTCATTCTAGTACAGACTCTATTTTTAGGTACTGAGTATTAGAATTTTTTTTTTATAAATGAAGGTAAAAAAAAAAAAAAAAAACTTGCAACGCCATAAAGACGGTTATGATAATACATTTGGGATCAGTGGGTCGTAGTAATGTAGTATTTGATCAAATCTCTCATGTTAACTATTCAAATTAAAATAGAGAATCATTAACTCGTGCAGTTTGTAGTCCCTGAATCATTTGTTTGTTCATTAATGAGTAGATAGTTTAGAATCTTTGGCGTTTCGAACTTCACCCTATTGATGATCATTGAATAAGTATAACTTTCCGATAAACTTAAGCCTTACGGATAATCTTACTGGAGGAAGACTACCTAAATTTACTTCTGTATCCACTGATTAATAAAGTACTAAAAAAAAAAAAAAAAAATTAAGTACGAAATTAATCTTTTGGTACCTCATGCAGAATTATTTCAAATGAGGAATCTGCTACTATGGGAACAGATTTCAGCCTTTTTTTTTTATCGAAATTGCTTTTACTCGCGGTACATGGTCAAACTGAAAAGGTTTGGCTTAATAAAATAGTTGCATTATAATTGTGAATATTGAATTCCATACTGGATTCTACAAAATTGGATGACTGAACACAATCTAGAAATTAACTTCAATAAAACTAAAATAATTTCATTCCACCCTCGCCAAAAAGCACCACTAAATATAAACTTTAGCTTTAAAAAAAAAAAAAAAAATCGAATTAGTTGATGATTTCACCCTACTAGGCCTAAACATTGATAAACACAAAAATTGGAAGTCATACATTCAGAAAGTAAGAGCATATATAAATATCTAAATTCTCATACGCCCTCCCCGATATCAAAAAAAAAACTACGGAGTTTAAAACTGCACTAGTAACGTACTACGAGTACGCCTACGCATGGTTCAAATACGGTGTCATCTTATAGGATAATAGCACTGATGATGCACCCACGCTGATAACCCTACAAAAAAAAAAAAAAAAAAAAAAAAAATCTTAGTAAATATTGAAGTCACCGATAGCTGTAAACCCCACTTTCAGGAACTAAAGATTTTACCCTTACGCTGTCTTTACATATTCAAATGTACCCAGAATTCTGTACAAAAAGAGAGGACATACAAAAGAAAATTAATTTAAGACATAAAAATAGACTAAACTTACTACAATCGCGACTAAACATGCACTCCAATAGTACTTTTAATTGTCATGTCCATAAAAAATTATAATAAGTTACCTGAAATAATAAAGAATTCAAATAAATATCTTTATCAACAAATTGAAGCTCTTCCTTGTTAGCAAATGCTACTATAGCATACGCGAATACCTAAATGATCGAGCCGACCCATAAACAAAACATTTTTTTTAAATAAATATGAAGCGTCCAATAAATAACTTACCTTAAGAATAATCAATATTAAATACGTAATAAATAAAAATATTAATTAGTAAATAAAATAAATATGAATAATTAAAAAAAAAAAAATATGATTTGTACTATGTTACTAAATAGCTAATAAATACGCAGTATATAATTTTGAAACAATAATTATAATTCTTAAATTCAATTCTGTATTAATAGAACAGTATAACTTACTAATACTTAACCAATTATAAAATTTATCACAGTAAACATTCGGTGTTCTTCCTCCTCTCTCCTACTTAATCTATGATGTCAAAGTCAAAGTCAAATATATTTATTTCAATTAGGCCAGTAAGCGGCACTTTTGAACGTCATACATATATGAATTAAAATTTACAAGTAGTAAAAGTTGATTCTACCGTGCATTCGGAAAAGTAGCTTGTTATGGAGATGAATGCACAAGATACTCCATACTTACTCTTTAAAAAAAAAAGGCGATTTACAATATTTACATAAGTACACACATTAATAAAATCACTTATGTGAGGACGATGTTCCCAAAAATAGCAGTACACACTACGTACAGGTATAAATATGTGCCCGACAGGATCCATAACTGTGACTAATATAGTTATTTCCCTAAGAACTATATACATTATGGAACGCAATAAAGATTTGAGAATTGAGAATTGAAATAAAAACGAAATATAAGGCTACTGTATGGCCCTTTAGAACTCTTACTAGGTAAAATATCCTCCCCTGCAATTGAAAATACCGAATTCATTTTAAGCACAGAATGGCCGAAACGGCAGCAAAATCAAAAAATAACATTTTGGTTTTAGAAAAAGACTGTTCACTTAATGATGGGGTTTCAAAGTAGGACCAAAATATCTGGTATAAATAATGGATCAAATAATAAACTATACGTAAGAAGTAAATAGTACAAGATAGGTGTCTAATCCTAATTTTAACTGAACACAGACCGTGATAGCAAGAATAAATAATAATGAACAAAGGGTTAAAACTGTTTGCAAAATTATTTAGAATTGAAAAGATAAGCTTATGGATAAAATAATGAATGATTTGTTTGAGTTGTTTGGTTACATAAAATTCGGTCAAAACAAGTCAAAGACGGGCCTCTGAATCTATACGATCAAGCAACGATCTGCGACCTCTGAGTTTGATTTGAGTAAGTTGGTTAAATAAAATTCTGTCAAAACAAGTCAAAGACGGGCCTCTGAATCTATACGATCAAGCAACGATCTGCGACCTCTGAGTTTGATTTGAGTAAGTTGGTTAAATAAAATTCTGTCAAAACAAGTCAAAGACGGGCCTCTGAATCTATACGATCAAGCAACGATCTGCGACCTCTGAGTTTGATTTGAGTAAGTTGGTTAAATAAAATTCTGTCAAAACAAGTCAAAGACGGGCCTCTGAATCTATACGATCAAGCAACGATCTGCGACCTCTGAGTTTGATTTGAGTAAGTTGGTTAAATAAAATTCTGTCAAAACAAGTCAAAGACGGGCCTCTGAATCTTTATGATCAAGCAACGATCTGCGACCTCTGAGTTTGACAGAGTTAGTTGGTTAAATAAAATTCAGTCAAAACAAGTCAAAAGACTGGCCTCTGAATCTTTATGATCAAGCTACGATCGGCGACCTCTGAGTTTGATTTGAGTTAGCAAAATGGATGTTGAAAAAGGCCTTGGTTAATGGCTATGGTTTGAGTTGGTTGATTCAATAAATTTTAGTCAAAACAAGTCAAAGACGGGCCTCTGAATCTTTATGGTCAAGCCACGATCTGCGATCTCTGAGTTTGACAGTTTCACCAGAACAAGCAATGTTTTAATATTTTTCTATGATTTTCAGATATTCGCTGGGCCTAGCAAGGCCCGCTCGTCAGTATGGCCGTGATAGCGCTGCTAAATGAAAGTAGTACCACAGACGAAATCAAACTTCAAGGCAGATGACTTAACGGAAACCCGAATTAAGTATTGTTAATGTAAAGATTTATTTTTATTTGAGTAATATTTTAAAAATCAAAAATGGAAGGTAGATCACTGACTGTTAGTTCATTCAAATAAAATAATTGGTAGCTAAATCCATTCAAAATATTTGTAAAAAGTGTTATTAATTACTAATCAAATATTGAACACAATTACTGTATTTTTACAAACTTAAATCTAAAATTAATTGATAAACTAATGTTACCGGTAGTTGTTGCTATGTGACGCCTTTTCATTTGTCTAAACGTATAAATAGGCTAGTTCTAGTCGAAAGAACTCAATATTGAATTGTATTTTGAACTGTGCACATCTTCTTATAAAATTAAGTTGATTTACTGTTGGTGTGAGTAATAAAAAGTGTTAACAAGATGTCTGATCGTTATCATTTGAGAACCCTGAGTACTGCCACTCTTACATACATTTCATACCTCAAAACCACTATTCATAACTACGAAAAAATACTAGGTTAAAGCTATTAATTAAAATTAAACTTCTTATTCCTTCGTTGGAAGGCCTCCAACTAGGTGGACCGATGACCTGGGGGGTGACCATAAGCTCTTAGATCGGTATCAATTTGATATCGAGTAAGTGACAGATGTATGATGTACGAGTAAGTCAGATACATCTGTCCCCTATTCGATCTCAAATTGATACCGCTCTAAGAGTTTATGGTCACTCCCCTGGTTAAGGTTGCGGGAAGGCGCTGGATGTGAGACGCACGGGATCGGTCAATGTGGCGACGCCTGGGGGAGGCCTATGTCTTACAGTGGACGTCTTATGGCTGAAATGAATTACTTAAATATGCAAAACATCATACACTTCATGTAATATTAGCATTGATATAAAATGTGATCAAACTTACCTTGATAAAATAATATCTGCAACACGACACGTGCACTCGTCTCACTATACACAGACTGACCGAAAAACAAAATAGCGGCAGCGTGGCATAGTAGTGCGTCAAGGATCTAAATTAACGTGGCCGAAATAGGAACTAACGCCGCCTCGCCGTCCTGTCAACGTTTGTCAGTGTTAAATTTAATATTTTGTTTGGGAAAATTAAAGTATTATTAAATCAATAACATAGGAGAAACATAACCGAAGGAACCGAAATCCCGGTTTTAAATCAGTCGGTAATCCGTTTTTTTTAGGTTATCCGGGTATCCGATTTGCATGCCCTTGTTGTTGACCATAAGCTATAGCTATGTACGGTAGTCTTATAGTCTATCTTTGTATCTCTGAAGTTGGCTGCAAGACCCTAAGCAGTAGCTATTTTTGGTCAATGTTGAAATTGAAGATAGCGTTGTATAACTGCCTCTTTCACTCGCCTAGGTTTGTCTCATCGTCCTATCTCATTTATTCTATGCAGTATACTCTATGACAAACTGTTTCTTGCGCAATGGTTCGCAAAGCCAACTTCAGAGACGCAAACATCCGCTGTGACTACTGTAAGTATCTATTGGAATTTAATTTTCAAACTATAGTCGTGAATCGGATTTGACAGCTATAAAAATCTTTAATAATAATTAAACGTGATGCTTACGAATGACACTCATTGTTATAGTGTATGTATAACATAGTAATTAATTGGGATTTATTTATTTATATTTATTTCTGAGCATACGGTACATTAAGATCTTAATATTAAACAGTTTCACATACACTACCGTTGCCGGTGTAGAAATATTAAAATTAACTTTAACTTACAAAACCAAAGTCAAAGAGTATGTAACACTACGTTTAAATATAACTGTAGTAAGTTTGTCATCGAAACGCTGATAAGAGGCTATATTCCCCCACTGCGCGTCATTAATCAGACACAATAGAAACAATAATTATGATTATGAATTTGACTTTTCAATTTCTTACGTAGCCACGCGTACAAAGTTATCGCGGCATGTAAAATAAAAAACGTCATCCGACTTCTTAGATTGTTACGATTATAGTAAGTTATAGGCAAAAAAAAAATTAAGTAAGCTCTTTGCCTCAAACTTTTATTCCCTGACTCCTATTTACTACCAGCTTCCAAGATGGAGCTAGAGATATGTAACAGAATGTGGAGGATTTGGAGGAAAACGCTTCTAAGGGCTCAAGCGTAGAATCCTTAAAATATCAGGATATAATGTTACAAAATGATCGCGCCTTTGCAGAAATACGATTTTCGCTTTTTTACTGCAACATATCCTGAAGCTTTAGAAGTACCCATTTTATTTAATAAGCAAATGTTTTTTATTGACAACTACCGTTATAAACTTTATCTAATTGTTTATTTGGCTAACTCTCAATTTATTTGATTTCAGTGTAGATTAAAATATAAATAAAATACATTTAAATTCAAAGCAAATTTTTCAAGTATTTACCTAATATACTACTTCGTCTGTGTTTGTAATTCAGTCGTACATTTTCCAATAAGTTAGAGGACTCATATTCAGGAATGCAGTATAACAGCAAGCAGACAGATATTCGATACTCAGGGTTGTCTCCTACGGACACTGAATCGAAATACATTTCAATGCTTTTTTTATTCTTTAGCTTACTTTGTTGCAATTCAATCTTCAATTCTCATGCTAAAGCTGAAATGCTCACGTTTCATGGTAACTTTAGCATGCTGGTTTAATCAAAGTGATGTGTTACTTCCTTCAGTTAGAAAAACATATTTTAAGCGAATGCCCAAAAAGGAGGATGTTCTCAATTCGGATGTTTATATTTTTTTTAATGTATTTTCGGGCATAACTCCGTCACATGAAGACGGATTTGCAAAATTCTTTTTTTGTTTGAAAGTGTGAACTCTCAAAGTAGTCTTATTGTCACCAAGTCAGAATCTGATGGTGGGATCCCATGGAAATCGAGGGAACTCCTCTAATATTATAGGCAGACATATAGCGATTTCGGTATTTTCATGACTATGGTAAGTATTTGATATCAGAAAGTATAATTTTGTTAAGTGCAAGTGATGAAGAACACCACAGATGGGCACTCCTTAAAAAGTTTATCATCATGGGTGTAAGATATCTCGAATAGTTAAGAGACTATGATGAAGCAAATACATATAAATGAATGGTACTGATGAAAATGGTACCAACGAACTGATCTGATGATGAAGCCGGAAGATAGTAACTGGAACTACGTAATAAAACAATGTATCCTAGTCGTGTTTGGGCTTATTGGAATCGAAATGAGATGTACTTTGGCTATAAATGATTTTCATGGTAATATGAGGTGCCAAAACTAAAAAGAGAAAAATAAAAAACTTTTGATAATTAAGTTTTTTTTACGGTTTGTATGTTTCCCTTTAGAAATCGTTTATTTGTTAAGTTTTTTATAATAGCTAAAATTTTTAAGACTAACAACATAACACTGAGAGGCTCAGACGCATCAGAAGACCTGGCTCTACTTTGGCAAAGATAAATTGTATCACAAATAACGATTGTCTAAATATAAGCGCTATCGAAATGTCACATAGTCAACTCCTAATATTTTGGTCTTTGGACAATCGCTGAAAGCTGAATCGCTGTCACTTAGTCTGCAGCCCCTTCGCCTGCTTGAGTGATGATAACTCTTTTTACCCGACTGCAAAGAAAGGATACCGTTTCCTTTTTACATACGAAATATTCTTTATTATCTCATATCTTTCAAACCACTTGAAGACATCGTTAGATAGGTCTAGAACGCCCAAGTCAAACATAGCGGATTTTGAGCGCTATATTGTGAGGTCCAATTTTTTCTTCCAAGCCCATCGAGAGGGATATCAAAATAAAGGGTTTTTAGTTGCGATTACAAAAATATATAACACTTATATATTTAAAAGTAATGCGAAGAAAAAAGACAACCAAAAAGTTTTAAATAAAATCAAAAATCATGCATTACATTACATACATAGGTACAGTACATTCGGAGGATAGGTACATATGGTTTTGATCAGCGAGCTAGGTAACGTGAATATGTATCCTCCGACTGCACAAAATGATTTTCTTCTTATTTACATATTTTTAGTTCGCTTCTTAAGCAGTCGGGTTTTTTGATTTTATTATCATCTTTTTGCATTTTTTCGTTCTATGGTTACGGTCACCGAGCGAGCGGTAGCGAGACTGGAATGGGGGAGAGTAAAGCCAAATTTTAAAATAATAGCAGGTCTTGAAATAAAACAAACATCAACCCTGTGCGGTGCGGGCGGAGACTGGCGCGCAGCATCGATCCGACGCGACGACTCGACGAGCTTTCGGTGAGCCAGACGAGGCTAAGCTTGCTCAATATATCGATATATCAAAAATCGATCATTTTTGTTCGAATTCAGTCAAATTTCAGTAAGGAATACGACACCCTTTTTATTTCTGATGACCCCGCTCTTGACCTTGATCTAGACTGATGAGCGATCTTGGAACGTTACTCAGTGTCCAATTGCACGTACACTTATGTCACATATGAATATTATATATCGGTCTTCCGAACTCATTCAAATAAGTAATTTTTGCAATTTACTGGATTTTGATTTAAAATTTTGATAGATATTCATTTTGTGAATACTTTTAAATAATTAGGGGTTTAAATTGCGATATTATTTAACCGACAAATACTGTCTGGAAATATCGGATCGTTTTTTTTTATTTGTCCATCCCTAGACGCGACGCTGCTGCTGCCTGCCCGAGCCGACGCGACGCCGCGACGTAGCTCAACGCGACGTGACGCGACGTGACGCCCGCGCCGTCCTTTTTATTATTTAAATTGCGATATTATTTAACCGACAAATACTGTCTGGAAATATCGGATCGTTTTTTTTTATTTGTCCATCCCTAGACGCGACGCTGCTGCTGCCTGCCCGAGCCGACGCGACGCCGCGACGTAGGTCAACGCGAAGTGACGCGACGCGACGCCCGCGACGTCCTTTTTATTATTTACTTTTCAATCATACATTTTATATTATGAACTCCACTATGAACCTTTGAGCTGATACAAAGGTCACCTCAGTATCTTAGATAGACGTCTGGATGGTATTTTAGTTTTTTGCTAAATGCCCTAACATTTTGCAGATTATTATTTGAGTAGTAAACAGTACTCTTCACAAACATGATGTTATGTAAATGCATTATGTAGCGTTACTTTAAGTAGTCAGTTAACTACGTAATATTGCGCAACAAATATTTTCCTTGCGAACGTTAATAATTTTAAATGGTTCCGTACGCATTTTAAAGGCTTTGCAGCAGCCGAGCACAGTTACTGTAATTTCATTAAACGTTGCGACCAAGCAGCAATTAGGACCTTAATACTCGCAGAGAATTATCTCGTCTATCATCACCGAGTCACAGAGTCGCGCACTGGCCTCATCTGGCTGCACTATCCTGTCATCACTTAGCTGCGGATTATTTATTTGTTTGGTCGCGGATGTAATTACACCCTCTCCGCAGCCTCAGCGCGGACAGATCCCGTCCAACAGGTCTCGTTAATATTAATCTGATTAACTATAATGCTAATATCGAGTCTATAAAGCAAAGATGCTCACGGACTGTGCGAGTGTTTCGCAAGCGTTTCTTCTATTCCTGTTTTATTATTTCGCTTTGCATACTTACAATCATTAAGTCCCACTTGATTTATGGCAAATTTTATTTTATTGGAACACACCTACTCTCAGTAATAAAATATCTATCTACAAATAGTTAAACTTTTGATGTCCAAAAAAAAACTCTAAAACATACTATTGTTCCGCAAATGGACCGAAAATGTGGAGGCGAGCCGAATGGCGATAAAATTACTGTGTAACACTCGTAAAAAATGGCCATAATATTTTTACGTCCCAATTTAGGAACTTTAGTGGACTGAGCCTGGACATAAATTGTGCGTATCCATGTATCTGTGTTCTCTACTAAGTAGCAGATAGTGTGGATAGTGATGTGTGTAGGCAACTATAAGTTGTAAGTAGCAGCCCCACCAATAAATAGTGCGTAGAGAACATGCGAGGCGCTTGTTATAGCGTCGCCTATTAGATAGGTATTCTGTACCTTATTCATGGGTATTCACTGCGGCATTCACCACATAAACATGAGGCAGGTGGATCCCGAGCACTCGAAGGTTAATGAAACACTTTTATTGCGATGTCACTCGCACAGTAATTGTTCTAGGAACGGCCATAATTTGTGTCCACGTAATTGTTTTTATACATAGTTCCAGTAAGCAGAACTCGTTGTACGCACTTGTCAGCTCCAATTCCTAGTCAAGTTGTAAAAAAAAAACCAGCCAGTTTATCTTGTTTCAGCAGTTTCAGAAAAATACTTTATGTTATACCTACAGATTTTTTGCTGCTCCGGAATTTATCCATTATGTTTTGCTATTGGTTTAAAATATAACAGTAATTTTATCTATTATGGTGGGACTCTGCTCTTTTGTGTTGAACACCACGACGTCTGCTGAGTTTTACACTCATTGTTGCCCGACTTTGACAGACTTTATAGTGAGTTAATTTTAGCATTTCCTGTGAGCAGTGCGTAACTTCTGCAGCTTTATGTTACTAAAGGAATTTGTAACACTGCTGAGAGTAATTGACTTAACACCGGTGCGCTATAAACATAGCCTGACGCGTAACTGCATGCGGCCGACGATACTGAAATAGACGCAGAATGCAAAACGCCGCTCAGAAGTTCATCATCCTCGCAGCTATTCCAAATATGCCTCATATGAAACACCTTAGCGGACGCAATGGACGTGGGGACATGAGTTGTTTATTGGACAGCCTCGAAGAGTAATTGCGGTCGCGTTATGTCTAGAATTACTTGCAAAAATGCGCCTTTGATACCGTGAACAATCTGAGGCATGAGATTACCGCTCTAACAGGGGGTTTACATCTACACACATAATATTTTAATGCCTACTCTAAAGTAGATACTGCTAAAACGGGTTGACCGCAACAAAGTTAACGATGACGCTGGTCGCTGCGTCCGTCGCGGGATGTCAGGGAACAGTTAGGTGAGTCCGCAGTCCGCACGCGTCACATAGACTCATATACGCCACTAATATATAAAGTTATACACTGCTATGCAAACGACTAGTCAACTACTATAACTCCGGCGATTTCCCCCGATACAGTCACATATATTGACGTGGACATTGTTTACGGACCAGTCCCGCGTGTGCTTGCTTACATCTCTAAGCAGGAGTCTTCATAACTTAAAATCAAATGAGAAAGGTTATAGCCATGTTTTGCAATGTTTTGACATTGTAGGTTTACGAGTTGTATTACTGTCTACTCAGTCCTCTCCCTGGTATAAGTAATTGAGGGGTCCATAGAGTAGCTTAGTGGTAAAAGCGATCGGAATTTTTGATCTGGCTTGTAAATTCTTTTGCTGGAAGAGAAAAATTATAAAAAAGTAGTATGAACAATCCTTCTAAAATCATGACTACTATGTCTTGCCAGGGCTTGGTTTATTGACACTAAAGTTGAAACGTTACAAATAATACTTTCTCACGTATATATTGTACCAATAAACTGATATCAATTAATGAAATAGTTCTAGTGATCATACATCCCATATCCAAGACATTCTTCAATATGATTAAAGTCGGTTGAAAAAGTTGGTAAAGCTAATTATAAAATAAAACTTCTGAGTACAGTAAAAAAAACTGTAAGTATTCGAATGTTGTAAATAAGTGGTTGGGTGCGTTGGCGGGTGGCATTTCACGATCTAGGAAACATTCCAATATGGACGGGACACGACGCAGGGTTGCAATAAAAAGCAAACACCCAATTATCTGGACTGCTCCACGCCTTTGGTAATGTTCGAAACCAGTATGGCCATCGAGCCCTATCTCTAAAACAACCCAAGTAATTAAACCCATAAACACGAGTCAAACAATTAGTAGGAGCGATGACACAACGATCGATTTCTAAGCGCATGAAATTATACGAATTACTTATTGATTATATGGCTTCAAGATACCATCGACAAGTGATGTCCTTATTCGTTTCTACGACTCCGACAACACAGTCGCTTATTAGGAATCTTGTCTGTTTACTTCCGCTTAATATACATTGTATAAATGAAATCATTCATAATTAGGTACCTTATGTAACTGAGGAAGTACGCCATCAAACGTTAGAATCAAAATTATAACCCGTACAGAAAGTGAATGTTAATCTCAATACTGTTGTTTTTGAACATGATGGAGAAAAACAACATGTTGTTATCGTACAAAATCCAAACACCAAAATTGGGGTGCATAGAGATAAAATTTGCATTCACCACTTGCCCACATTTCTACTTTGCATTTTTATATTCGCAGGGAACCAACGTGCTCGGGAAGTTAACAAGATCAACACGAACAGGGCCAATTGAAGGGAACGAAGCTTACCGTTATATATTTTTTAAATTCATTGCTTTATAAGCAAAGCTACTTCATCTGTGGACAATAATAGGGGATGTAAATGAGTTTATTTTGAACACTTATTTTCTTTTGAATGTCAATATTTATTGCATTGTTTACAGCAGTCTCCTTGCTCTTGTTTTCATTTCAGCTTTGTTTTGTTTTATTTTACTTTCCTCCGTCTGGCTCGTCGAGTAGAGTTATGGCCGCAATTTGATACTGCCTGCAAAGCTCCGCGCTTGCACCTGCAATGTGATTGTAAATGTTAATTTCCTCGTTTGGAATCGTTTCCTCCTTAGAAATATATTGTTTACTCTTTTTTTTAATAACTATGTTAAATACAAAAACAAAAGTAACGCAAATCATGAATAAGTGATGGACTATAGCACAGCGGTCATGTGAGGAATCAAATGAGACAGAATTAAACTACAAAGTTAAAAATAACCTCGACTATTATGTAGCGAGGAAGTGAATGAGAATACATTTGTGAAATGTTTACACTTGCTAGTGTATTTTAAAATAATAATATGTTACAAACACAAATCAAAAAAGTAAATATTATTTCTAATTTCATATTTCCGCTTAAAATGTGTATAATAAACGATCTGTTAATGTTATTCTATTAATGATATCTTCCTGCGAGCTTGGCTGCGGTCGTTAAATATATGCTTTGGTAGTGAAGGGACATCCGAAAATAAACTACATGACTGTGTTTATAGTATCACCACATCCCTAGCGTGCAGTGTCCGCAGTGCATTCCCGTACGTCACGATCTAATGATATTGTCACCACCGTGCACTGCGACCCTTTTATTAAATAAGTTACTAGAATGCAAAAAAATTTCAATCTTATAATTTCGAAACAATACTGCCGTTTTCTGCTGCTGATCTCAATTTTTAACACAGCATATGTTTTTACATTGTCACAGTAGCACATTGCGTAATTCCTTTTGAATTACATTTCTTGTACTTACAATATTGTCATTGTAGCTTCACAATCATTGCTGACCCCAAAGTGAGTGTTCATTGTTTGTGGACGGACATTTTGTTTATTGTCAACAGCACAAAGTGAGGAAGTGTCGCACACCCATGCACCATTGATTTGCGCGGTATTTCCTTGACCCCTTTACTCATAAGTTATAAACTACGTTGAAATGTTTCTGCATGATATTAGTTTAGCTCCACAGCATGTAATCGTTTAGTTCATTGTCACAACCAGACAAAATATACACATTATGGGTACCTCTAGTTCACAATGGTGTTATTTATTATGATTAGGTTGCAGACTTGTATTACTAGTGCACGGCGCATTTCGTATTTTTAAATGCAGCACCCAGCCCAGATTTGTACGAAATTGTTCTATTTTCTCATGACAAAGAGCTCCAGCATGCACTACATATTAAATAAATGCAATTCATGAAAGTTATTATGTAATTTATCAATTCTACAGCATCAACTACGGATGTGTTTAACTAAACCCTACTATCTCTATAACAACTGTTATCCTCTCTGACCTCAATTGACTCCCACGACCAACGTAGGAAGATTCAGATGAACACTCTCGGTTTCTCTAGGAAGACGAGCAAATGCACTGTGCTATAATTCCCACAGTAGTTAGTACAGATAGTTATGTATAATTGCATTGTTGAGAGCAGTTGGCGATGACATTTGGCCGGCGCGCGCGCACCGCGCAGTGAGAGGCGGCCACGGATGCCGTAACCGCGAGTCGACCCTTCCGAACGAGATGCACTATCCGATGCATTCACCAGCACCGACCGACAGTACAATCGATGCCAAATTGCCGTACAATTACTGGCTTAATTTGATATTAAGTACTTAGGGTACCTTCACTTTCATTTTCCTGTAGGCTGTTGGTTAAAGGCCAATAATGCCCTATGGCGATCTGCCTCAATTTCTTGAGGCGTGGGAACACGTTATAACTTCATTTGAAATATTTAAGAACGATAAGATCATACAATACGATAGGTATAGGTCTGTATTAACAAGTGCTTAAATCAAACATTATTTTGCAGCTTACGTTTCTAACTTTTCAATATTTCGTTGTCTTGTCTTCTCAATAATTATTAGACTTACCACGGTTACCGAGACAAAATATTAATTATAAGATAATAATAGCAGACTCATTAATTTTAATTGTCACTGTAAGAAGACATATTTAGTCGTTAAATTTAATAGGTATTTAAAGCGTTTTATTGCTAATCTTTAATTGATTACGGTATATACCAACCTACCAGCAAAATTTGAGCTTTTATTTTAAAAGCGCATTGCTTTGGTAGACTAGCCACTGTAGCATGTAGTACCTAAAGCCAATAATAACTGTAAATCTCGCAAAACATCGTTAAATTAAATATAAAGGGAATCTGAGAAGCTTCACTTGTCTACTGTGCAGTTTATTGACGATATATTATTTAGGTTTCCCTTCGTGACCGCTCGTTCCGAAGGTTAGTTTGATTTTGTAACAAAATATCACTGGAGTCAGCAGAGGCGTGGTCATTGTTTAGCAGTCGACCTCGGGATCTCTAAACACCTATTGTTTATGTTATTTTATTCGCAAGCACCATATTTCACGACATTAACACACATTATTAATGATGTGTGATTCCGACATTTGATATACTTAAATCAAGATTATTACAATTTGAGCTTTTCAAACAAAAAGTCTAATGTTGTTAATAAACAGTCCGTACATTTGCATATTTTTAGTTTTATTGACGTTAATTGATCCGGTCTTCGTGTTATCATTTAAAATATCAGGCCGGATAGCTAACTTGGGATCATAAAGCGTGGGTGGTCTCGAAAAGAATTTCTTGGTAATGTATTTTGCTAAAAATCTGCTCAATAAAGTGGAGATGCCTTTTAACGGTTGTATGGTGATAACATTAATGAGAGATCGTTCGTTGCCATTTGTTCTTATATTATAATATGCATAATTTTTGCATTCGTTAGTCTGTAAATTACTGTTACTACGGGGGGTGTTAGCCGTTAATTCAGGGGAACAACGAAAGGGAGGGGGCATTTCAAATTAATTTTAAACATCGGGCATTCGGACAGAATTAATATCAGTTATAGGCTGCATGGTTCATTGACAGAGTGTGTGCCTACTACCTACTGTGTTGTGGGTGGCCTGGCCTGCACATCGCTAGTTCACTGGAACTTTACGGACAAACAACTGCGTACTTCCTATTTGACCTTCCTATTGACAAGTTAGTGGTTCATTGATACCTGATCGACAGCGTAAAAAAAACTCGCACTAAGCCCTCAGTTCTCCATTATGCCGGTTTCTGAATTGAGTATATGTGGATTTTAATTTAGAAATCGGGTTTACCTACCTGTATTTATGGTCTGAACCAAGTTCAAGCACTGCCAACTTGGTTAAGATGAGCTGATCGCGTTCCCTTCATTGGTAGACAACTTAGAGAAAAGTTGTGAAAAGTCGATATTGAATTTGCAGATGCATATCGTAATGCAAGGGATAAGGATACAAACAATGTAGCGAAGCGAAAAGAACATGCGAACAGGAAAATACATGCAAGGGCAATAACTTTTTGAAAGTATACGTGAATATGATGGAGAAAAACAGTTGTATAGTTACTAGTTACCAGGTTTTTATGAAGCACCACAAACAGTCATCCAAAAGGAAGGTAAATATGTAAAAATTGTAGATACTGGCAAAAAATACGTAGATATATTATACGCTTAAAGCGAATTTAAGGACAGTGGAAGAGAAAGAGTTTGTATAGCTGCGAATGGATCTTCTGATTCCGCTTATGCTATTGATAGTAATGGTGGCTGGAGTTGGTACCTACAAATATTACAGAAAATACTAATAACATAAAATGATTATTAATTGATCACTGTAGGCTTTATAGAATTATGAGTAGTTCTATGATTTAGTATTATTATAAAACTAACTGCACTACAATTATGGGATTAAGGTAAGTATTTTGATAGAATTTTTGATTCTGATGAATGATTAAATCTAAGACGTGATTTGAGAGTGGAATTCACAGACGTTCTTGATCAGACATTCGACGAAATAGTGCAAATCATCAGGGAGGAAGGTAAGCGATATTGTAAGATGCGGCGTACGAGCAGAAGAAACTCTAGTGTTATGATGGAATGACGTGAAAATCCATCTGTCACTTCGCCAGAACAGCGGGCACTTAACAAAAATATTAGGAAACTGGGTACGACGCGACCTCCGATGAGCCCACGCTCTCTATAGAGAAAGCGATTTAGCAAAATCGGGGGTCGAAAGTGTTTGTCCAGCTGCTTGGGAGGAGCCACCTGACGAACCTGACTAATTTAGTCAGGTTGGTCAGGTATGGGGATATCGACGTTTCGAACCCGGCGATTCTTTCGAAAGTTAAAAACTTCTACGGCCAATTATACGCATCACATGCATCTTGGTCTGATCCCAAAAATGAGAATTCTAGAGCCACCTTAACCCGCCATTACACAGAGGACCTGCCTAAAGTCAGCCAAGATGAAACCGAGTGAGCTCTTCAACTCTGTCCTGTTCTCTGGGAGAACTCCAGAGGCGTAGCAAGGAGCGTGGTCGTTATCTTCTTTAAAAAGGGTGACAAGACGCTTTTAAAGAATTACAGACTCATTTCGCTTCTTAGCCACATCTACAAGTTGTTTTCAAGAGTCATCACGATTCACCCAGCACGAAGACTCGACGAGTTTCAGCCACCGGAGCAGGCTGGGTTCTGAGGGGGCTCTGTATCCTGTACATCCACACAGTGTGCCAGATTATATAGAAGTCCGAAGAGTGTAATCGGCTATTGTGTTTTACATTTGTGTACTATGAGAAGGCTTTTGACTCTATGGGACCTGATATGTTTTGGAGTATATGCAGCGATGCCAAGTTGACTGGCGATACATCGAAGTTCTGAGATGTCTATAATTTGTCAATGGCGGTGCTCTCAAGGTTGTTCAAGAATACGTTTACCTCGAGCAAACTCTGCAGTTTGGTAAAATCAACTTTGAGAGGGAGGCTAGCAGAAGAATACAGCTGGGCTGGGCGGCGTTTGGGAAACTTCGTCGAGTCTTCTCGTCACGTATTCCACAGAGGCTAAAGACACGAGTATTCAATCAGTGAGTCCTACCTTTTATGACTTACGGGGCCGAGACGTCACGACACTCATGGTACGGCTGGTCCATCAGCTTAAGGTCCCTCAGCGAGCTATAGAAACGGCTATGATTGGTTCGAATCCAAAACAAGGTGATCCGGCAGAGAACCAAAGTTGTCGACACAGCTTAGAGAATAAGCAAGCTGGATTGACAATGGGCCGGCCATATTAGCCGTAAAACCGTTGACCGTTGGGTTAGCCGGGTTCTCGAGTGGAGACCACGAATAGGTAAACGTAGCTTGGGATGCCCTCAGGCTAGGTGGAGCTATGATCTTCGCAGTGTGGCTGGTAGCAGCGGGATGAGAGCTGCCGAAAATCAAGTCCAATGGCGTGCGATTGGAGAGGCCTATGTCCAACTGTGGACTGCTGTAGGCTGATCATGATGATAAATGATTAAAAATTGTACTTATTCGTTAGATACAGTTTGAAAAGTAAAAGCTACTGAAAACAGTAGTGACAACATAAGTTAAAGTCGTCTAAGCACTAAATATTGGAATACCTTTAAATAAATACTTTAACACACAGCCATTACTAATTTGAGTGTACAATACCAACATTATTCGCTGCTGAAGTATTTATATCCTTGTTTTTACATACAGCTGTAAACGTTTCACAAGCACAGGTTAATGTAACAAATGGGCGCGAAATACTCTGATTTCAACACGTAATGTAAAATAATTGAGTGGCCATGCGCTTTGTCGATAGGACTCGCATTCCGTCGGCGTCGTCGGCATTATGAGGTATTTCATCAGAGCTACTGGCATGGCGATGGCGGAAGCTATTGCCGTGGGCGTGCAGTGAATAGCCCAGCAATACGCACTAATTCATAATTTTGAATGATTTATGGACTGCTTTGAGAATTATTAGCTTTATTATTTATCACTTATCTTCTTACCATCCCCGTCTTCCTGAGGCCTTAGTGCGAGTTTTTACTCACGCTCAATCGCGTTAACGTAAACTACAATTTGTATTGAAACTGGATAAGCGCCGTCTGGTGACGGTAAGGCAAAACCTCTTTTTTTGTATACATTTTGACATAAGAGATCGTTTACGTTATCACGAGTGAGTACGTTAAAAAACACGCACTAAGGCCTCTTAGCTTTAGCGACGACATAAAGCGAACGCAGCAGCCTATGAAACATAAATGCATGTTTTCAACACTTTTTGTAAAATCTTTTAAAACATGTGAATCAATTTTACTTAAATTAATGACTTTCGTGTAATTAGGCAAACTTGGTGTAGGAACCTTTTCTTGTATAGTTTTCGCTAAACTTATTGGCCGCCCTAAAGTTTGCTACAATGGCTGCGCAGTAGTCAATCTCATACAAATACAGCACCGCACCGCGGCTTGCTCATCGGAAAGCCAACTTCAAGTCAGCTAAAAAGTTTTGCGGGAACTATACTAATGTTCCCATACCTATAATCATCATTCACCGGATTCAGCTAAGTAACAGTGTTTTACATGGAGCGACTGCCTATCTGACCTCCACAACCCAGTAACTGGGTAACACGGTACCCCTTGGCAAGACTGGTGTCAGATCTCAGGCTTCTGACTACCCGTAATGAATGTCAAAGATTTTCAAATGACAGCCGGGACCAACGGCTTAACGTGCTTGTCAAGGCACGGAGGAAACTCGGTATTTCAACCATTTCAACGGTCACCCATCCACGGACCGACCTCGTCAAGCGTTGCTTAACCTTGATGATCGACCCGTGCGGCTGTTATTATTTAGCCACGAGCTCCTCAATACCTACCTATAATAATGTATAATAATGGGTTTTATTATGATAAGTGCATAAATATAATATGACAATAATGATATTGTAAATATTTTCGATAAGTTTTAATAAGTTATTTATCCTACAAGTGCGGGAAGTAGGTGATTTCCGATGAGTGGCATTTTTATTCACGAGCGAGCAAAGCGAGTGAGTGGATAAATCGACACGAGTCGGAAATCATCTTACGCACGTGTATCATACAACATTTTACTATGCATTGTGCGAGGAAATAAAAAAAAATATCTGAACCAAGCAAGAAATTAATAAAATGGCGCTTATTCAAGGGCGCTCAGCATATCCACAGATTAACTAATAGTTCATAGTTCTACTGCGCATGTGCAATAGCTGTCACGTCATAACGCAAAAAGGCACGAGCAAAATATTAATTCTGCCAAACATATTTAATGAATAATTAAAATTAATTTATTGATCAAAATCTAAATCTAGAGTAATTAAAAACGCCTTAAATGACGTATTAGTTTTGTTTTACTTTTTATATGAATGATAATCTGTACTTAACTAATTTTAAAACTTTTCTCAAATAATAAAAACTCTATGCGGCGGGCTGACGTTGGAGTTAAAAATTAAAAAAGTACAGGAAAGTAAAAAGCACTAGTAAAAAAAAGTGACACTTTCCGCACAGTTTGACTGCTTGGAAAACGCTCTTTTCAAGGACATGCATTGTAAAATATTTTTCCCTTCCATTTCCGTCCCTATGGACGTAAAAGAAAGAAAAAGCAGGAAAGAAAAAAGAAAGGTGACACAATAACTACTTTTATATACACAATAGCAAGTGAAGCTAGATACAATTCATATTGTTATTCATCTTCGTTCGCTATCAACTGTCAAGCTGACATTCCTGTAGGTACTGATACAAAAATATTCTGGCCTTGACGTCCACTTTCTTACAAAGAACTAATGAATAAATGTTAATGTAATAAGGGCTATTTTAATGTCTGTGCACTTACTGCATTAACGGCCACTTTGAATTGAGCGTGGAGATATTGTATCGTAGATAGATATCTACTGTTGGGTAAGAAAGAGTTTGTATATCCTTACCTAATATGTATTATAACGTGAAAAATTATAAAGATAGATTGCAAGGATTTGGATGACAGAAAGAAATAGCAAGACCCATCTGTGCATTTTTGCAGGCTGTTATTTGTAGTCAGCAGCAAAGATGTATCGTATTAACCAGTAAGTAGGCTGTGTAAGTCTGATAAGCCGAACTCAATATAGTCCGGCAAAGGCTAGGCATTATGATGAAATAATAAGGTATGATATTGAATGATTCTCATCGGATTGAATCTCAATATTCCCATATTCTGTTGTGATGTCATTTTAGAACATTTATCATTTATCCATGGTTTTTGTTTTTTGTTATGTTTACAGTTTATCAATAAAAAGACTAAAATAGAATACTATTATAGAGATATAACAATTTAAATAAATATATCTGACCTTCTCTACGAAAACGCCGTCTTCTATGGCAGCCGTATAGGCGTCGTGCTATCTGACGTCATAAGGCTCGTCGGACATCTAATTCTCAACTTTGACGACATACAACTTCGCCTGTGATTGAGATTGATTAAAAAATCTTTAATATTTGTTTATTATAGTTAAGTATTTCAAGAAGCAAATAAAAAAAATACATGCATATTCCCTATAGCTTCTGCGTTTATAGACTTGTTTTTGTTCTCGAGTGTATTCATACATTCTAGAAAATGATCTAATTTTCTCACTGCCAAGATAACAAATGATCTAGATCCAACAAAGATTAAAAAAACATCAGTTGGTTTGCATTTAGCGCAATCGGATCTTCATTGACATGCTCTCATTGTTGTATCTTCGGCACGATTCGTATTGATCGCATGATTAGTCCCGTCTTTAACAACCTCGTAAATCTTTCTAATACCGGATTTACTTATTGATTCTATAAGAAACTATTTAATCAGAAAGATTAAATCAGAATTTGCTGATGATACAATGTTCTGCAATTTTAAGCAAGTGAATGAAGTTCCTACTGAAATTAAAATTGCGAATAACGTCACAAGTCATTAGGCGGGATTCCTAAAGACGTCTTTAAATGCACGTCACTAGATAAGGTAAGCCTTACACCTCTTACAAGCAAAGCTCATTTTGAATTAAGGCACACTTGCCACTAAACTTATATCCCACTCATGCACCCTAAAACCTCAATCTACTGTTTCTTCTACCAACTTTTAAATTCAGTCATTCTTGATTAAATATTAACTTCGAATATAAACCACACGCTATATTATCCTTGTATCCTTATGTATATATCTCTCTTTATTTGGAGTTTGTACAAGATCTCCCTACACCTTTATCCACCACTAGCTGGCCCCCGCGGCTTCGCTCCCGTCAACTGGCTACCAAGCTACCTACCCGACCATATCCTACCTACCTTCCTACCCTACCCTATCCTACATACCTACTCTACCCTACCTACCTACCCATCTACCCTAGGTACCTAATATCAGAACATAAATGCTGCTATTGTGACTTAACTATGATAGTTAGATATTTTTTCTCACAGACTTTTTGTAGGTAATAATGAGTACTTTAATCATGTAGTACATAATTTTTATGTATCATCAATACTTTTATCATCGCACGCCAAATTATGAATTTAATAAGCAAAATTTTGCTACTTCGGGTTACATTATTGCTATTTTCTTAAGGATCTCTTTTTTTATTGAAAATAAATTATAGCCTATGTTACTTCTTGATAATTTAGCTTTATATTGGTGAAAAAATGGTTAAAATTGGTCCAGTAGTTTCGGAGCCTATTCGGTACAAACGAACAAAAAAACCTTTCCTCTTTATAATATTATTAGTATAGACTACGCATAGTCTTTACCTCACATCATCACATCATCAGCCTATTAATGTTCCCACTGCTGGGACACAGGCCTCCTCTCTGTGAGAGGGCATGGGCCGTTATCCACCACGCGGGCCTAGTGCGGGTTGGTGGATGTCACATGTCTTCGAATTATTGGTTAAAGGACATGCCGGTTTCCTCACGATGTTTTCCTTCACCGTTTTGAGAGCAGTGGTGATGAAATAATTTACACAAAGTAAAGCGCCTGCCTGGGCTCGAACCCACGACCTACAACTTGTAAGTCGCGGCCGATACAGTCTTTACCTCATCGTATCATATTTTTGAAAATCCATATTCTTTTCTTTGATCTGTCTCTTTTCTTACAACTATCCACAATTTCATGTGACAAGCTTCTCCGCTCCACAGTCACATTACTTTCTTCTATCCTACAAAGTAGCTCGCACCAATACTTTGTGTCAATACCTGGTCTGGTAACCCCGTAAGTGAAAAAAGCGTGACGCTCAAACTCATTGCTTTTGCTATAATAGTATATTCGGATGCACTATTAGCACGTGGGGCGGGCACGCGTGACGGGGCATTACGAGATCGTCACGGTACCACAGAAAATATCATGTTTAGTTATGCATTCGCTGTTGCAATTATATCTAAGTATGGCATGTTGATACTGAGAACTGCACGAGTAGGTTTGTTGTATGACTTGAACAATTTCTACTTTGTGATGTAAAAAAACAGAGCTAAAGAAAATTACACATTTCTCAAAAAAGGTAAAAAAATTGTGAGCTGATTTTACTGCTACCGAACCAGTGATATCAAAATAGATCTGAGTACTTCTAAAGTTACAAGACAGAAATGGTTTTCACGAAGATACAAAAGCAAGATCAAATTGTCCGCCAAGGGCTAAAGAAGTCCAACGACCTCTCCAACATACAGGCGTGACCTTTATATCTGTAAATTTTTCGCAGAATAAAAGTACTCATGAATAGGATCATGGTCAACTCAAAAATATGAGATAAAAGATCTGCTGTTCAGAACATTTTATGTTTGCATTACTTAAATTGACAAAATGTACGCCGATTAATATAATGCCGATTTTAATTAAGAGTTTTCAGGTATTTCATGTAAATGTTTTTCATATTCAGGGATCATTTCACCCTCTCAAAGATTACCAATAAAGTCACCTGCATAAACAGTTGTAAATTCCTGAAAAAACTAATAACCGCGCGTTGAGTTACTCACATAATCGAATATGGACCAATAGATACATATGATATCATACAGCTTGTCATTATACTAACATAACGTTGATTTATTTTTACGTAAGTTCGTCAGTGAGGCGACAGTCTTGGGCCGTTTATTTCCCTGAACAATGGAAGTTGCCTCTAACTACTCAGCTGTGGAGAGACACAACTATACAGCACAGCGACTTCCGTTGGTCCATTCAACAGAACCCATTCGAACATGTTCGATTCTTCAAGGTTACTTACAAACAACATTATATTGACGTTTTATTGTGATAGATTTTCATATAACTCAACAATTAATCTTTATAGGTTATTTATGTTCTATGCATACGAAATTAATCGGTCAACAAGAATGATGAGTCGCTACCACGCAGCCGCGGGCTTTATCAATTAGAAAAATAGAGCAAGAAGTTATTAACCGTTAATTAATCCGTAGGCCCATTCATCAATTAGGTAATGTCGAGTGGCGATGTATGAAGTGGACGGAATTCTGCGCGACTCCATATTCGCACTGTGTTAGTTGGTTGTTTTCACAACCGCTGTGCAAGCATGTGTGATAGAATTGGGGTGTCCATGTAGTTCTGCAGCCTAATTGCGTAAGTATATTATCCAAAGCAAAAGAATCGATTCCTTCCCAAAAACGAGTTTTCGTATCAATATGCACTACGTAAAGTCGGTTTTGGGAAAGAATCGATTCTTTTGCTTTGGATAATATACTTACGCAATTAGGCTGCTGGTTTACTAGGAGGATTTATGTTCTTTTGAACGTAATAATACAAAAAAATGGCTAAAATCAGCTTTATGTGCGATCACAGCTCTTTCTTTTACATCAGCTTGAAAAGAAGTTTTGGGTTTTATACAAAACTATGGTTTTACCTATGATAACGATTGTCAAAAGGCCACATTTTTAACCGACTTCAAAAAAGGAGCAGCGTCTTATTCGAATGTATTATTTTAATGTTTTTTGAATCAGAACTTTTTACTAGGTGAACCGATTTTGATGATTCTTTTTTTATTTAAATGTGCGTTCCTCATGTGGTCCCATTTAAATTTGGTCAAGATCTGATGAAGAACTTCGGAGACATACAGCAGAATTCTTTAATAAATATCGGCAAATCACTCGGGATTGCTGCAATCGAATGTCTGGTTATTGTTTACACCATTTCATAAAATAACATCAAGCCGATAAGCTCTAAAGGGGTACGCAGATGTGTGCAGTACACCCTGGTACATTATAATTTTACCGGTTGTGTTCAAGTTGCATGTTATTCGTGTTGTATTCGTGTTGTATAATCAATTCTGGCATAACTGTAGGCATTACCTATAGATATGTACCACAACTAAAAAGTAATTGTGGTAAATACAACCAAAAGAAGAAAGAAGTCAAAAATAACTTCAAATTCAGAAGTCGGTGTCAAAAAACGAAGAAACAAAAACAAGAACACCGACTTTAGTGATCTTATACAATGATTAGTGATCTAGAAGTTATTTTTAACTTTGTACTGTTTTCATTTGGAAGTCGGTTGTACTTCTGCCGTCCCTCACTACCACCACTGCTATAACCCGACGGGTCGCTGGACCACTCCGCTGAGGAGAATGCCTCTCTTTTTGCGGAATCTTCGCGTCTGAATCCTGGTGGCGCGCGCCCCACTCCTTCTACTGATGGATGCAAGACGAGTATATCGGACATTCGCATCCATCAAAAGAACGTAAGTACGTAGAGTGCTAGCGGAAGCGACGGTAGACGAGCAAGACAGGCATGACTTTCAAACACTACCGGCATAGTACCGCACTACTGTACAAAGAATGTAACGTCCTGACCGTGAGACAGCTCTTTGTGCTGAACTGTACGTTGCGTAAACATACCGACCTGAGGTTGGACGCTAATCGTCCGGCAATGCGTAGGACTGCTAACGTTTGTCCCTCCGTAAGACATAGAACCACGCTTGCGCAGCGACATTATATGGTACTAGGTGGTCGTATATACAACTTCATTAACAAACAGTGCAGCATTTACAAGTGCAATAAATTTGACTGCAAGGCTCAAGTCAGTAAATGGATCATCACTCTTTGCTATGATGAGGTCGAAAGAATTCTCGATGCGTGACCGTATTCTCCTCTCCCTTATCCAAACTTTCCTCCATCCCACACATCCTCAAACACACATAAACACTTACAACACAAAACATAAACACAATACATACACACGGTTTGCCTCTCAATTAATTATTTAATTATTTGAATTGTCACAGTCTTTGTTTCTTGTTTGACGTGTACTTTACTCCGAACTGTACCTATGCATTGTATTGCCCTAGTGAACGAGAGCCCTGACACTCATAACACAAGTTCAATCTTAGCTTGGGTGTCAGAGGTGTATAACTCTGTGTTAGGTAGAATTCTAATTTAAATCTTAGTTTTGTTAAACCATATAGTGACATGGAATTGGAACTGTATTCTGGCAATAAATGTTTTATTATTATTATTAATTGTCCTGAATTGTCTCCGATCTTGACACGCCTGTTTCGCCTTTCTTATGAGACTGGAAAAGTGCCGAATGCTTGGAAGCAAGCCAACGTACAGTCCGTGCCCAAGAAGGGCAGACGTGCTGACCCGGCCAACTACAGACCCATCTCTGTAATACTACACCAACGCACGGGCGTGTATATACTTGTCCAACGCACGGGCTACTGGGCCTCAGGTCCGGTCTCTCCGTGAGGTCATGGTGGAGCGCTTGAGCTTGTCCTTGAAGGCAGTCTCCGAATGGGGCGATGCCAATCTGGTCAAGTTCAATGCCGCAAAAACACAGGCGTGTCTCTTCTCCACGAAAAAGGGCCAATTTAACCCGGCTCCATCTTTCCGATGTGTAACCGTACCGATAAAGGACCATCTTGAGCTTCTTGGCGTAACGTTGACATCGACACTCAATTTTGGCCTATACATTGAGGCAAAGGCTCAACTGGCTGCCAAAAAGTTGGAGATCCTTTTGAAGGGGGGGCGGTACTTCACGCCAGAGCAGCTGCTTAAGTTGTATCAAGCGCAAGTTCGATCTTGCATGGAATACTGTTCTCACTAGAGTCGATCGGAAAACGGGCCAAGAGGCTCATCGGCAATGAGGCACTGGTCGAGTCAAAGCTCCAGAGCTTTGAACATCGTCGTCGAGTTGCCAGCTTGTCGGTTTTTATCGGTTGCATTTCGGGGAGTGTGCGATGGAATTGCATGATCTAATGCCGCCTAACCCGTTTCATCATCGGACTACAAGACGTACGGCGATGCGCCATCGGTACATGGTGGATATCCCACCCATATGCACTAAACGTTTTGGAAATACTTTCATTATGCGTACAGCTAAGGAGTGGAATTCCCTGCCGGAGTCTGTGTTTCCAGATAGCTCGGGGTCTTTAAGTCAAGAGTGAATAGGTTACTTCTAGGCAAGCGTGTTACACCGTAGACCACATCATCGCTTACCATCAGGTGAAATAGTGGTCAAGCGAGAGCCTATCTACAAAAAAAAGCTACAATTACTTTGTAGTAAATACAACCGACCGTGATTTGTGTCGGTAGCGCATGTCATTACACATTTTGAATTTATTGGCAATTGCAATCGTTTTCGTTGATAGAATCATCACTTTGTCTAGAATTCTGGGGCCTCTATGAGATAGTCTCTACTCTCTGGATGGCGTAAATTTTACTTTTTATGGCGGTATTCAATTACAAACCATTTATTTAATTAATTTAGTTACGTTGATTCATCATTTATTTCTCCTTCATCACGTTTAGTTAATTTTAATTACGTACCACTCTTATTTAACGATTCCAAGTAAGGAAAAAGCAATTACTAAGGTAGTCATGATTCCCTTCATTATAATTAAGTTTATTTCACAATTTGTGTCAATGCCATTTAACCACAGGGACTAAATTAAAGAACTGTCTCGCAGTTTTCTTTTACGATCCTGCGACTTCTGTAATAAAAGCCTCCCGTGTGTGACTTACAAAATAAAACCGTCAATTCTCTCAGGAGAAGAGTTTCAAAATATCCACCTGCTTTTTCTCCAAGGAACTTATTTAGCGAACACATTTTAGGCTCTTTCGTAGGCTGTGCTGTGAGTCATCTGTTAGTCAGTTCGTGAATGAGGAATAGCGAAAATCTTTTACCAATGTGTCTGTAGGTAGATAAGTCTCATAACATAGCAGCTTCATGGCCCCCCTACCCACGTACTTATGAGCATCAACGGTCGCGGATGACTTGACTGATTGCCGCACGCGTTATTGGTATTCGTGGTGTAATTGGTGCGATCCTTCGAAATGCCTATCATATAGTTATGACACATCGCTCGTTGCGTGTCTGCGTGTCTGCCACTCTGCCGCGTTAGGTAAGCCTCCGCTAAATACCTACAAATTACTTTATCAAATCTGGATTTTAGATTTTTATTGGCTTGTTTATGAAGACGTGGTTGTGATGTTATGATGAAAAACCGGTCAAGTGCGAGTCGGACTCGCGCACGAATGGTTTCGTACCATTATCGCAAAAACGGCAAAAAAATCACGTTTGTTGTATGGGAGCCCCACTTAAATATTTATTTTATTCTGTTTTTAGTATTTGTTGTTATAGCGGCAACAGAAATACATCATCTGTGAAAATTTAACTGTCTAGCTATCACGGCTCATGAGATACAGCCTGGTGACAGACAGACAGACAAACGGACAGTGGAGTCTTAGTAATAGGGTTCCGTTTTTACCCTTTGGGTACCGAACCCTAAAAACTAAGTTTTAGTGCAGACTTTTTTAAACAACAGGGACCTAATTTAGTTTTAATAATTATGGGTAATAGTAACGTACTCGAACTATACGGGTTCTTATCAAAGCTTTTTACATTTTAATAGCTGTCACTATGCAGGTACTTAACTATTCACATTGGTACTTTTACCTGAATTTTCAAAGAAATGAAACCTATGCGGCGGTACAAATGTCCTAAAATATCTGACAGTAATTACGAAAGCCTCCCTGCCTCTTACAAACATAGGAACCTAACCTTATTCCGTAAACAAATAAATTATGCAAATTGAAGCTCGTACCTTTGCTACAAAACATTCGATACAACAACAAACAACTCGTAAACAAATTCGCTGATAAAAAGCAATACAATTTTATTTGTATTTCGTGAACCCGTGCGAGTGCGTACAACGAGGAAATTTTCAAAATAAACATGGCAATCAGGTTAATGTTCTCATTCGATACGGGATTCGCAGTCATTCGCAAATGTGCCGACTGCCGACCCAATTCAATCCACTTTTCGCAAAGTGATAAGAAACTGGTCCGAGTCTAGGAGAGTCAAGGCTCTCCGACTGATAGCATGCAATTTATTGTACTGATAGCTAATAATAGAAAATCTATCGGTAAATAGGCCAATTTAGGCGCGACTGATTGGCTCGATTGATAGACTAGACAACCACGTAGGAAAGTTCAATCAAGCTAACATATCTCCAATGCTCCGGACTCATCAACTGTAATTGATTCGCTATATAAATTACTAAATAATGGCGAACGATATTAAAACGTCTTCGGTTCTTCGATATTGCAATCGACACCTCTTGCTAATGTTAAATTAAATTTACAGCACGGTAGAGGCGTTGTTTGTTTCTCTACAGCTGTATACATATAATACCCTACTTTTATTCAGCACATTACACAGCCCACTAGAATCTAATGGAGCATGAAGAGCAAAATTATGTATTCAGTACGTTTTATGCCGATAAAATGGAAGCAAATCATTTCTGTGTCTGTAGATAGTTATTATATAAGTCGATAGATACAGAATTACAGACACACTAAACCAAAATGTTATATAATAGGCCGTCAAAAAATAGATAGTCATCTCCTTCGTTGAGTCATTCAACGTTTTTCCTGTAATTTTTTTAGCTACCCGTGGGTTTGTGAAGCCAAGGCCAGTGGGACGATGATGGAGCAAAAAGGCACACAGTCCGCACACAATTTGGTCCAATTTGTTGGTCATGGCTCGCGAACAAAGTTGCATTAGCGACAACAGCAACGATATGGATCGCGACGACTCTAATGGCTCCGGCCTGGAAGATGAAAGTTAATTTCGCCATTTCATTCCTTCCCTTTGTCATAAAGCTATTTCTTCGTAATGTCATGTACAATATATTCAGTGTTATCTCCAAGTTAATAGCCACAGTGGCTAAAGTGTGGAAGTAATTATTTATGTGCAATTGATTGTAGTTTTGATAAATATTACGCCATTAAATTACTGTTAACCTTCAGATGCAATAAGGGCGAGGTGTCCCTTTCATAGCGGCTAATGTCCCTCTAATGCTATACAATTTCCGGCTGCCGCAGTCGACGACTTCCTCCGCTATCAGAAGCATTAGCGTTCGCAAAAAATATGGCTGCGGATCTACTTCGCACTGATACTAAGAAAATTATGCGCAAAGGCAATCTAAATGGTGGAGTAACCCGAGTAAAACCATCTTGCAGGGTTATTGATTGAAAGAAGATTATGCAGCGTATACCTCGCTGTTTGTCTTATAATCCATTGTTTGCGCAACTTTGTCACTTATCAAGATTAATTTTATGTAATGAAATATTAATGCCCGTGGGAATTTATTTTGCGATGAAGCAACACATTGTTTATCTTGCAGGATTCAATTTCGTGCGTAAGCGATATTAGATTACCAGTGTCTACTAGTCAAACATTACTTAGCAATAATGACTTCCTACTGTTTTATGACTTATTATTAAGATAAGTAAAGTCAAGCAAGTTGATTCATGACCCATTTAGCCGATAATTCGTTTGACACCTTCAAAACATTAAAGTTTTCTTGTTATACCACTCACATCATCAGCCTATTAATGTTACCACTGCTGGGACACAGGCCTCCTCTCTGTGAGAGGGAATGAGCCGTAATCCAACACGCGGGCCGAGTGCAGGTTGGTGGATGTCACATGTCTAAGAATTTTTGGTTCTAGGATATGCCGGTTTCCTCACGATGTTTTCCTTCACCGTTTTGAGAGCAGTGGTGATGAAATAATTTACACAAAGTAAAGCGCCTGCCTGGGCTCGAACCCATGACCTACAACTTGTAAGTCGCGGCAGATACCACTGGGCCACCACTGCTCTCCTACCACTCATAGTGCACATAAGGCGTTTTATATAATTAAAAAAAATGTCTCAATGCGGACATAGGGTGGTGCAATTTGAGCTTTGTTCTCATTGCGATAGATTTATAAATGAACTAGCTTCTGCCAGCGGCTTCACCCGCGTGTAAAGTATTATATCATCCCAAGGGAACATTATACCGGTATAAAAAGCCGGTGTGCTATTAGAGACTGTAATCTATCTCTGTGCCAAATTTCACCCAGATCCGTTCAGCCGTTCTGACGTGATAGAGTAACAAACATACATCCACACACACATCCATTCAAACCTTCACATTTATAATTATTAGTAAAATTAAGTCTGTAGAAAATTTATTGATGGTCATGAATTAACATTGTCGACAGTACCTACCTAATCATATGTTTCATTTAGCGGTCAAATTGATTCTAATTTATGTATTTCCTTCACTTAAAAGAAAACTCGTAAAATAACTGAAGATGCATTTAGCATGCGAGGTTATGGCCAGATCAAAAGAGCCACATCCTGATGATACTCGTATTACCAGTAGTACTTACATAATTACATACATAACTTGACATTAAAATCAATTAATGATCATAGGAGACATTAAATTCCCTATTTTAATTCCTGTTAAGTGTCCCCAGAATTTCAGATTGCTTTAGTAATTTGGCACGGTAATCATCCCTTTAGATAGTCCTAAACTTTGTATCTAATAGCTATGTACGCAGTTTCACAAGACAGACAAAAATAGCCTGAACAGAATAATATAGGCCTTATCTTGCTGGTAATAGAAGCTTTTACACTCTTTTCGTTTCAACGGAGTGTTTCAATATCTTCAAAGCTCTAAAAGTGGCTTCCTTTTGTGCTGCAAAATATCAACATATGTATGTACTAGGATCACTTTGCAGAAGAGTAGAGTGGAGTGGCAATGTTTTTGGGGATGTCTATGTGCAATGCGTGGTCCATATTGCATCAGGAGGTAATTATAATTAAGCAAGATAGAGTTGCCCATAAGCCTCCCTTTTGTTCTGTCAGAGTCCGAAATCAAAACACATATTGTAGACCTTCACACAGAGTAGTCGCGAAATGTGAAGTAAAAGCTTCTCCGTCTAGCCAAGCGTGTCTCGTAGGCACATTAACGTGGTTCCGTGGCCACTCGACCCCGTTGCCATTGTGGCCGCGACAATAATGCTGCGACAAATCGACCCTTTGTTGTCACTCGACTTGCGACACGCTACTCACGGCGACTATTCTTCGGTCGGTCTTTAAATGATTGCATGCATGTGAGGTAAGACAAGGTACGTCGATAAACAATGCTGTCTCTCGAATGACTGAACCGCATGAATTCATAGTTATGAGGGAATTATGTAATTATTTACATGTTCACGCATTTCAAGTCGATCTATTGACTGAAGCATTTCGTTGACGAGTTGGCAAAAATACAGGTAAAATTAGTGAATCTATTTCTGATAAGGTTTTGCTATAAGTCTTCGTTACCTACCTACCTACTGCCTTATTTCGTTTGATGTTTTCCTACCTAAAATATTTCGTATGATTCAAGAATAAGTCCTTCGAGATTGTGTTCATTGTTTGCTTGTCATGTTGTCTTACGAAACAGCCTCTTCCTTTACCTAATGCTTACGTTACGATAACATTACGTCAAGATGTCTCTGACGTGAACCTTTTGTTCCACGGAGAGCATTGAATTATCTGTCATTTTCTGTGATTCACAGCACTAGCGTGATTTACACCCGAACAATAGTAATGTGTGTAATTTTAATGGAATTTGGCGGTAAGTGATGAGCTGCCCTTCAAAAGAGGATTATAATTTTATAACTATAATTTACATAATGCTGTAATGATGTAAGTCTTGTCAAATGTATCTAGGTACCTAAAGTTAGTACCTATAGACAGAAATGGAACGGATAGATATCTATACTTATAATATTATAAAGCTGAAGAGTTTGTTTGCTTGAACGCGCTAATCTCAGGAACTACTGGTTGGAAATGAAAATTTCTTGTTGTGTTGGGTAGTCCATTTATCGAGGAACATAACATCACGCTATGGCCAATAGGAGCGGAGCATAAATGAAAAATGTTGCAATAACGGGAAAAAAATATTCCTTTTTGAGAGCTTCCGTTGCGCGGTTAAAGTTACGCAACATTCATGTATGTTGGTTAGAGTAGTTTTTTTTTTTTTTAATATTTGTTCTTGATGGAACAGGCTAAGGTCTGAGACCATGCTGCCTAGTCTTCAGTGCAATTTTAACATTCTTTATTATGCATTAAAATCCGGATGTAACAGATTCTAATGTTTTTTGGAGTAATTGGCAGCAAATTGTATCGAGTTCGCCTTCCCAGTAAGCTTTGCGGAGGTAGTCAATCCTACAATAAAATTCTCCGCTCCACTATCCTGAGATCGCTTCTGTCAATGATTTCACATATTGTCCAGTTGCGTAGACAGTTGAGACACAAAACTACACCAATTTTATATCACAATATCCACTAGGAATCAATTTGCAAATAATATTAACAGCCGCTGAACTGCACTCGAAAAAATCCCGCCAAAAAACCCGGTTAGAGTAGGTAGGTAGCCAGTTGACGGGAGCGAAGCCGCGTGGGACAGCTAGTGTCAAATAAGAACTTTGGTATGCCTTGTAGGTTTTGGTGAGTAGATACGGATCACAGATATAAATCTAACTAGATGACGCGACTGTACGTACTTCGCGTGTCAAAAAACGGAGTAAAATTACGACCAATGATCGTAATTTGGGTTTTTCATTTAGTATTATCGCCACCAGAAATCCACCGAAATCTATAAAAAAATCCTTTGAATGTCATATTGAGCTGTAAAGACTATATAATAAAGTTGACCGAGGTATTGGAAATGTTTTCTTAATGGTAAGTAAATTTGTTTTTAAATTGTATGTGAAAAAGTGGCACGCTTGGTTTTCATACAGATGGAGAAGACTTGCGTTATCTAGTTAGATTTGTCTATGGTACGGATAAAACTGGCTTTTTCGGAACTGCTGAGTTGTTTTGCAAATCAGCAATACAAGAAATAGGTACTACAACAACAACATAAGACACCAACATATCCAGAACCATAAGGAATATAACTAAAACTTCCTACCAGCAATCATCCAAATTGAATGTGACGCAAAACATAATCGACGCGAAGTAAAACGAGAAAGGTGTTTTACATCATCATAAATTCAAGTTAAGACGCCATAAATGATATATTTACGACGAGCGGTAAATTCGACGGTGTTAGCCAAGTTCTGAAGAGAAAGTAAATAAGTACTCTCTTATCTTTACATAATGTTTCCAGCTTCGGTGAACGCAGTGAAAAATTCACTAAGCGAGAGCTCTTAGCAATAAATCATAATAACATCGAAACGGAACCATTTCCCAGCAGAATCGGTTTATGAGAAAACTTTGTGGTGGAGAGAAAATGTGAAAAAAATATTGTGAAATTTCGAAATCGTGTGGCTATTTATTCAATGTACGAGTATTGTTTTCTGCGTTGATGGCTACTCTCCGCTGAGATTGGCCGAAATTCGATCAGCAATTTAAAATAAGGACTATTTATGTATTTATATTTGTGTAATATTGATTTCACTTTATAACTCTGATCCTCTTATTGACGACTACTTATCCACAATCGAAATATTTTTTTTTGTGCAATTTATTTTAGGCTACTTTGAAGAGACTACAGAGTCAGGCATTTTGACAGGTCATGGTTATTACATACTGGCCATTGGTCGTTAAAAAAATTACAAGATGCCATTAAAGCTTTTTTTCCGATACATTTTATTGTGACAAATTGACAAATAGCTTTCTAAGGATCTTTTTCAGCGGTTTCAGCCCGTATTATCTTAAATTTACCCGATTTTAGGTTAAATACTTTTTGCATGCAAAGGTATACAAACTTTTTTATACTTTTTTCAAACATTTTGATCCGACCATTGCCTTAAACTGAAGGTTTTACCCTTTTAAAATTTTGCATATTAGATTAATTAAAAGGTATAGTATTAGTGTTCCCAGTGGAACCTTTAGCCTACCTACCAACTTTATTACTACGAGCCAAAAATAAGTTGCAAAATTTCGTAGGGGCAGGATATTCTCAATATAGGTAATAAACAGGAGGAAATTATTCTCCCGTAGGTACTCCGCCATTACTTTACACTAACACGGGAACCCTTTTAGTTGTGCTCCCCTGGCCAATATTGTGTGCTTATGATCATTGTCAACTTGGGGCTTATGATAATAAGTAAGTAGGTATAACATAACACACACTCTTTGAATAAACTTTTGTCATCAATATCTAATGAAGAAGAAAATGCTAATGTTCGTAAAATTGTACAATCTTCTTATAGGGAAACAAGTCTCTATAAAAACTAATATTATCTATCATACATTACTGATACGGGCCCAGTTTTTTAATCCGCATTTAACTAACCAATGGTTAAACATGGTAACCAATCGTTAACGAATAAAACATTTTTTTTTTCTTTTTTTAGTTTCGGTTATGCATTTATTAATGATTTTTAACATTACAAATAATGAGTTAATTATTTGTCCATTTGTTAGACTTTATTGATGAATAAAGGCGTATTATCGAAATTTGATACCATTGGTTACCATATTTATCCATTCGTTGAGTTAATTACGGATCAATAAAATCGGCCCAGGGCGATTATTTCACTGATAGAGAGCTAAACAATTCACGGAAAATCCACGGTAACGTTAGTTTAGACCACTCACGGGAGCAAAGCCACGAGAAACAGCTAGTTAATAATGAAGAAAAAAAGTGTTTAGATTCAGAAAACTGATTAGAAAAATGCCTAAGTGTCTAGAATAAATAATAGGTAGTACAAAGAAAGGTAGGTGTTAAATGAGGTAAAATTGATTACTTTATTTTGAAATTCAAATTATTGACAATATATACATAATATTTTGAAACTATAAAAAAAAAATTGTATTGTTGGGGACTTTACTTAAAAGTTTCATTTCATATTCTCTAATAAAAAAAATATTTTATTCATGGTTTGGTAGAAAATAAAAAAAACGAGGCTTTCAATGATAAATAAATAAAAAACCGGCCAAATGCGTGTCAGACTTCGCACATTTAGGGTTCCGTACCAAACCGCAAAATTAAGTTGGTTGTAATAGGAAAAATAAGGGAATTTCAAAGAAAAAATCTCGTTTATCAATATATTGGTATTTGTTAGTAAAATATACGCAAAAGTCAAAAAATTCTTCGGAACAAAATTTTGTAAAAAGACTGAATTTGGTGGCTTCTTATTCCTTTGTTTTTGAATATATTTTTAAACAAAAAATACGTTATTTATCTACTCAATGAGTTCTAAACGATACTCCACTCGATGGGGTAAGTCAAAAATTTTAAGGCTGTTGGTCCAACTGTTTGACCGTAAAACCAGTGTGACACATGAGTGACAGCAAAAGGTTTCCGTTTGGACCCTTCGGGTACGGAACCCTAAAAATGGGGTTATATTGTTTTTTCGTTGCAATGTAAAGTAACCCCAATTTATTTTTAACGAATTCTCACTGTATAATTTAAAACAGTCCGTGTTGAAAATTCTAAAAATTGTAATGCGTTCCGTTTTCATAGAGTTAGCTTTAAAAACCTTAAAAAATCCAAGACAACAATGAAACCCCGTTCTACCGGTACCTACCTAAACACAAGAACCAACCATATTTTATTTTTCGTAGGAACATCTTTCTACTTAATATTCAGCTGTCTGTTCGTATTATAATCACATTTTCTTTGTAGATATTCTTTGTAAGTAGGTTGCTTAGTTATTATGGAAATAAAATCTCCTTTGTAATAAACATAATGGACATAAGAGGTTATTTGCGTCTTTCTTCTTTATCTTCTCATTGTACTTATCTATTTTTTTTTTTACTTTACAGCCCCAACTACGCTCCTTTGGCACTATGATTATCGTTGAAACACTTACTTCCTACTTCGTACGTAATTATAAATTGTCAACGCTGCCAACGTAATCATCCCTACATCAACGATTGTTTAGGCAACGATGGCCGATGTCACCACCACACAATTGATGAACAATCCTGAGTCTTGTTCCTCTAACAATAAGCCTGAAGTTGACGGCGCGTGATGCGTGCACGCAGCTCAGCGATTAGCCGTACTAGTCTAATGACGCGTATCAATCTGTGATGGGTCCTGCGTGCTTCCAGGATATCAATCATGGTGTCTATGGAACAAAAACTCTGAGTAATCGACGCCGTTATTCGAACCTTGACTAAACCAAAAAGTTTTTTTTTGTATTCATTTGGCACAACAATGAACGTGATTGATGATGACGTGCAACACTCTCAAAACAACAAACAAAACATTTGATTTGTTTCTAATTTACGAAAAAGGTAGTATAAATTTTAACAAAACTTTTTACATAAAATACAGACCGGGCTCAGTGAAAATATTTAAATTACAGCCATTTATTTACAATAAAGATAAAAAAATACAGAAAATGGCGAGTAAATGACATGTCATCTTGAAAATATGGTAAGACCTCTATGAGTAAGACCTTAGCAGTACTAACTCTTTGCTCTAAGAACGTTTTTTCGGGACCTATAGATAAAAAAAGAGAACCAATCTTGAAGTTTGAACAACATGTCTTTGTTTTCTTAGCTTTACTTAGCAAAGAAAAGTGCCGGACTAACGTAGTTTTTAAAAGTCTATTAGACTACCAGATACAGATGCTATTAATTAGTTACCTGGCCAACTCCCTTCGGTGCCCATACCAATTAAAGCAGACTTGTGTAGATTCCAAATTGCCCTCATAATAATTTGGGATCCCTTTTCTTATTTTTGCGTCACACCAAATCTCCGCATAACCTCAACAATATCGCTATCCGGAAATAATTTGTGTCGCTGGTCACGAACGACAGGGGTACAGTGGTCCGTACGTAATCTTAATAAAGGGATAGGTCCCCTGTGTCCATACAAACTAATACAGCCCTTCTTGAGACCCGGGGAAAAAGGGCAACGGTCCATAAGTTGCAGGAAACAGTTGCGGTTGGTTCGCTTTCGAAAAAATACTCCCGAAATGTGACAGCTGCGGGAAATGGCTTTTTTCGGGAATAGTGAAAGGGACTGATAAATGTGACTTTGGAAAGTATGTTTAGGTAGATATTTATGAGTTATGTTGGAAATATAGCAGACATTAATAAAACTGACATGAAACTTTTAGCATGATATGATCACAGCCTGTTTACTTTCCTTCAAGAGCAACATCATCATCTGCTTAGGCGTATCCCAACAATCGAAGTTATAGGACAATTTGGGTTGGTTTCAAAGGAACCCTCCCTTTGAAATCCGGGACCCTTCCGGTTGCTGTACAAATGACAGCCGAGACCGACAGTTTAACGTGGTTTCCGGGGTCAGGATACGTATGTAATGGTCCACCCATCCACGGTCCGACATCGGTAAGCGTAGCTATACCTTCGATCAAACCAAGCGGCTGCTTTTATTTAGCCACAAGCTTCAAGAGTCACATGAAAGATTATAAACCTTATTAATTTACGCTTAGAGTCTCTCTCTGATAGTTTGCGACCATAAATGTCCGTTTTGTCGCAGGTGGGCTTCTTCCTAGTTGTGTGTACATAAGAAAGCCAGGCCAAAAGCCTTTACACGTGCTTTCTCTGAAACAAAAGCAAGTCGTTGACACCCATTCATTAACTTTATCAGGCAAACAAGTTGTTTGTTCTTGACGATAAGCCATGCCCCGTCTCCTGTGATGCTGTAACGTGAGAAGGGAGCTATAGGAAGATAATGTGGCGACACCGCGACACGTGTGCTTGTGCAAACATTAGCGTAACTGTAATATAAAGCTGCGGCCTCTGCGGCTTTGTAAACTTGCTACATAATATGTTACGAACGATGCATGTAGTGGTTTAAGGCGCCTCCCCGAGCAAAACGCAGCGAGTGTCGTTTTTGTGCAGTTTTTAAGAGCTATCTACTCTTTATTTAAAATGAAATATCAATTGATAAAAATATATAAAATTTTTACATAATGTTGATTCTAAAATTGTAGTACACTTTTTTTTTAAAGAGGTCCACTAATCTCCGTCCAACAAAACCATAAAAATGTGAAATAATTATTGATAGCATGCATCTCCTCGTAGTGTTCATTAATTATTTTTATACTAACACTAATGGATAGACCATTTGATAACGAAAATTTAGTAAGTTATTATTTTCAAAAGACCAATATTCGATTTTATAAAGATTTTATTCAAAAATCTGGACGTATTCACTACCGTAATTCATGCGCCAACAGTGCCGCTAGGCCAATAGGAATGCTCATATCTCATGCTGATTTTTTGGCCAGGGTACGGCCTTAAGTTGTTTTTTGTTGTTGTTTTTTTATATGGAACGATGACTTCCTTAGTGTCCTTAGTATGTAGTCCAGTCAAAATCAAATATGTATAGTACTTTATCCGAAAAAAAATCTCTTCAGATTAATTTTCTCGCAGGAAATACTTCTCGGCATAAAATCATTGAGAGCAGTGGAAGCCCAGTGGTATCAGCCGCGACTTACAAGTCGCGGCTGATACTACAGGTCTACTATAGGTCGTGGGTTCGAGCCCAGGCAGGCGCTTTACTTTGTGTAAATTATTTCATCACCGCTGCTCTCAAAACGGTGAAGGAAAACATCGTGAGGAAACCGGCATGTCCTAGAACCAAAAATTCGAAGACATGTGACATCCACCAACCCGCACTGGGCACGCGTGGTGGATTACGGCCCATTCCCGTCGCCAGGAGGCCTGTGTCCCAGCAGTGGGAAAATTAATAGGCTGATGATGTGATGACGTGATAAAATCATTGCATACGAATGGGTATCGAGAGTGTCTTGGAAAGCCTTTGGTGACACACTTCTAGTAAAACTTTTTTGAACCGCGGTAATTGGGCCACCCAAATACTTATAAGTAGGTATGGCTTCAGTCAGGGAGATGAAGAAAATTTATTCAGGAAGGCATCGCGAACATCAATATGCATGTTACAACGCCATCTATCGAGGTTATGACGAACTAAAACGAGTAAAGCGGCTACTCTCCTTAGCACCAGATTTCGAACTGAAGAAAAACCTTTAGATTTCAACCGGCAGACAGTCCCACCAATAAGTAGTCTAATATTGGTTTTACATTGGTTATTCGGAGCCCACGTCAAAGGCAATTGGGCACGGTCAGGATTCGGGGTACTACCAGGACCAGGGATGCGTACCTACGTAGGTACTGGCAGGTACTCGTCAAAGCGGCAAACGCGTACCACCACATCCTAACATTCTACAAAAGTAATAAATGGAGATATTATTTTTCTCGGTCTGTAATTAGGTTTGCCACCTATACTTTTAATAACAGTATTATACTGTTTTCATAATACTGTTTTCATACTGTTTGTAATCTAAGTTGAATTACCATAATTCAAAGTAATTTATGAAAAAGGATTAGAATACAGATTTTCTCCAAATGACACTGGTCAAAAGTGGAGACAATTAATTGGTAAACACTTCAGAAGAATTTACAGATAGCTGTAAAATTGTCTCTTATCTACTTTCTGTTCCCACTACCTCAGCATTTACAGAAAAAGTTTTTTTGGCCATGAATGCAAAGTGGCGGGCAGACAGAAATAGAGCTTCAATAAATTTAATACAAAATGAGTTCCTCATTTATTTTAATTTTAGTTTTGTTTGTGGCGAGGCCTATGAGACTTTCATAAATAATACTAAATTGATAAGTTGTGCTAGAAGCACTAAAACATATGTCTTTAAAACATAAAAAATAAATTTTAATTGAATTTTAATTTCGACATAGTATTTTTTTAATGAATTAAAATTTTTACTTTGTCATTTCAATTTAATTTAAATTATGACATTGCAACAAATTTTGTACACCATAAATGGCAAAACATGTAGCCACCTCATATTAATATAAGACCTTCATACTGAACACATGTTTTACAAAATAAAAAAAAATACTGTTCATATTTCTAAAATACTGTTCTTTTTCTTCTCAGACCTAAATATACTTTATTTCTTGTAAAGAAAGTTGGCAACCCTATCTGTAATCCTGCAAAAACTATTGATGTCAAGTGGTTGCCAAGTGCACTACGAGAGAACAAAGCTACGTAACGTCAAAACACCGCACTGTCAGTGAGTGACTCACTTAATAGTTACTATACTCTATGGACTCACTTTAGCCAATGGTCGAGGTCATCGACTGCGCGACCACAGGTATCAACCGACTCTACGCTCGCTGATTGGCTCAGTCAGCGCCGCGGCCGTGGCAGAACGTGAAAGCAAACTGTTAGCGGGGTTGCCAGCTGATAGGTAATTCCACACATGTTGGAAAATAAAAAAAACCAATAGGATGATTTTATGTGATCAATAGTTATTATAAAACGATAATGAGTTACTTACCATGTAATTAAAAAAAATTAAAGCATCATACCTAGTTATTAATCTTATTATTCAGAAAATGTTTAAAAGTCGAGGTGTGTCTTTATCTTCTTTTATCTTTATGAAAAAGTAGCTACAAGCAAATTAAAATAAAACAAATCTGGGGATTTTTATAATAACAATGCTCATAAAATTTTACAAGAAAAACTTTTCGATTGATACACAAAATAGGATGACACTTCACTTTTTGTCTTATATTGACCTGCATAAGACAGCGTGGTAAAGCTGTGTATGCAAACGTGTGCTCCCTTTTTCGATGTCTATCGAATGTACCTATATGAGCAAGTTTGCGGGTATTATTGTATATTGACAGTGGCAGCCCCGGTAAAGTGAGCGCCTCCGCCACCGCGCCGCTCGCTGCGCTATGAGCGGAACTCGGCAGTCTGTCTGCGCACATTGCGCACCGCTCACAATTTCACAATCACGTGCAACGATTTTGTTTAGACAACGTTCTTCTCGCCAAAATTATGACGTTTAAATACAACACTCGCCAATTCATTAAGGAAATGGAATGTAGACCATGTTTGTGGAACGTGAACACTGCAGAATACAATGACAAAAGTTGCAGAGAATCGGCCTGGGTACAAATTGCCGAGATTATGTATGACGAATGGGACGATTTGGATTTAGATGACAAAGCTGAGAAAGGTAAGTTTACTATTATATATAATACCAACTATGTAGATGTAGGTATCCTTGACCTTTGACTTTAGTGGTCAACTTTACACAGAAAAAACTTTGGCTTACTAAATCGTCTGGCGCTCACGCGGCACGGCTCACTGCCTCGGCTCAGTGCATCCTTTGCGCTCGGCTCTCCCGAACTGTGCCGAACGCGCCGACCGACTCATCGATCACCTTTGCGGACTGCCGAGGTACTACTACTGACTTTATGTATGTTTAGTACGTGCGGGAAAGAGATACACCTTTTATCCCCATCTATGCTCTAGCGAGTAGCGAATTAAGTAAACACTAAAGAAAATTGCGTTAATTAAAGGTAGGATTTATGAACATCAATATAAAGCTCAAAAGCTCGAGAGAAACATTAATAACTTAAGTATAGTAAATGTTTCTTCATACGGCATACCCATATTATTATGTTACAAGTAGGCCTGGTTCTAGAGTAAGTAATCTCTGCGATCAAGAGTAGTTGAAAATTCAGTGACAATCTACTTTTGTTGAGGGCCATGCCAACTCGAAGTTCCAAGTAGAACTCTTTTGAGTGAATGCCCTTTTTATCCGACTTGCCAAAAAGGAGGAGGTTGTTCGACTTTATTTTTGCTTTTTTTTGTGTATGTTCACCTATTTTTCCGTCAATTTTGGACCGATTATGAAAATTCTTTTTTTGTTTGAAAGAATATGTTTCGAAATTGGTCCCATTTAAATTTGGTGAAGATCTGATGAAGACCTTCATAGATATACAACAGAACTCTTCAATAAATAACGGCAATCTCTCAGGATTGCTGCAATCGCGTGTCTGTGTATTGTTTATACCATTTCATAACATAACATCACGCCAGTACGCTCGAAAGGGGTACGCAGATGTGTACAGTTCACCTTGGTACACTCTCATTTCACCGGTTAGGTTCAAGTTTCATGATATTCGGGCTATTCTGGCATTATAGGTACCTTACTAAACAACTTGCCTATTAGGTAGGTACAACTAAAAAGTGAAAAATAAAAATACTTTTTTACAAAAACATACTACCGAATAAAACTTTGTTTTTCACTTTGTAGTTTTTTTATTTGGAAGACGGTACGTATATTTTTGTAAAAAAGCTTTTCTTTTGTAAATAATAGTCCTACCTTAGATAGATAGGTAGGATTAAATATAACTTAGAACTCCAGATGAGATGAGTCAATGATATTAATAGTACCTAATCCGTGAGCCATGCTCTTTTTCAAGAATTTAATTAGGTATATCTTATTGGCATTTATTAATTACTAGCTGTTGCCCACGGCTTCGCTCCCGTGGACCACCCCACAGGACCCGTTTTCGGGATTAAAAAATAGCCTATGTTACTCAGGCATAATGTAGTTTTCTATTGGTGATGGAATTTTGCAAATCGGTCCAGTAGTTTCGGAGCCTATTCGGTACAAACAAAAAAATCTTTCCTCTTTATAATATTATATTATAGTATAGATTGCAATAAGCAGAAGAGTAATCATCGCAAGTTCATATTTTTTGTTTTAATTTCAGTAAAAGATCTGCAAAAGAAATGGAAAGGTCTTCGGGATTATCACACTAGAGTACAAAATAAAAAATACACACCTAAAAAATACGTACCTGAATTACAACTACAGAGAGGTCGCAAGAGACCATTTTTAGACATGTTAAGTTTTTTAAACGCCAAGAAAAAAATTAACCAAGTTCCACAGAATCAGCAACTTGCGGAAATGAATCAGGGGCCAGTTACAATTATACCCAGTAACTTAGTGACCTCACCTTATAAAAAAGCAAAACCAAGCCCGGCTAGAAGAACTCGAACAGTTGCTCCCCAAACACCAACAATACTTCAACCAGCTCCAAGTCAACCAGTACAAACTCAGGAGTCAACAGGAACACAATCTTCAGATCCAGACGCGAACTTCTTGTTCAGTATTTTACCAGACATGAAATCGATGACTCCCTCACAAAATTTCGAGTTCCGATTCCAAGTGATGAAATTGATCAAGGACATGAAATATAACCAACAGTATTCAAATTACTATGTGTATAATGATCGAGGGTCTATAATTGAGGAACAAGATACAGTAATAGATCCTATTTCAAATGAGTCTGCAGTTTCTTCTCCAGAAGATAGGAAAGTAATAATACATGACTCCGAATAGAAACCAGTCCGAAGAAATCATTTGGAAGATTGCAGTTTCCTTTTATATGCACATAAGTATATATTAAATTGATTATTTAGTCTTCCTGTTTTTTTATGCTCACGTCATGTATAGTTATCGGCGTGTAACTTGGCAAGGTTTTGGCGTAGTGGGGATAAGTTCGCGCATAGTACACGTACTGACCAACCACCATATAAAGCGAACGGAACATGGATGCAACGCGATTGGTCAGTCGATCCTTATGTTAAATAACCAACCAATCGCGCGCTCAGAACTGTGCTAATCGTCCCCCGCGTCCCGCTAGGTAACCAAAGAGACCTAAAAAACGACTTGTCACTCATGCCAAGTTTCATGCCGACAAATATACAGTCAAGAGTCAAAAGTGCAGTCTTACTCTCCCTAAACTCCAATAGCTAATTTTGTAGAAGAAGTTTAACCCTAGTTTAGAAGTCAGAGTTTTTCACTCTGGAACACTAGCTTAAGCCATTTTTAGATCAAAATAATGTAATTCATTTATGGAGAAATAAAGATTTATTATTATTTATTTAGTATCACAATTGATTTAATTTGTTCTATAGAAATTAAAGTATAGATTATAGGTACCTACTAAACGTGAAAAGTTGAAATTCTTCTGCCTAGAAAATCATTGCCGCTGTTGTTTTGGTAGAGTGTGACTGCACTTTTGACCCTTGAATGTACATAGCATTTGCCCTGTTTTATATTCCACCTTTATTTTTTTAGTGGGAAGTCATGACTTCTCCCGTTCTGGGTGAAGCGGGAGTGCGTGCCAGACTTTTACTGACTAAAACCCACCCGTGTTCCTTCAATTGCTTGAGCCAAGGCCGCGGTAACTCTTTTTCAAATTTATCCGCGACCTTCCTACTATTCCACTTATATATGACCTATGACTGGTATAAAGGTAGGCAACTCCTTTTCCTTACTCACCATGCCTACATACTGTCTTCGCCTTATTCGTGTGTGCCCGTTTAAATTCCCTAACAAGCATATTTTAGTCCTTATTAGGCAGCAACGAGGAACGTAGGAAGTATGAAAATAGTGTTGTGCGGAGTGACATGGTGACACGACACGAGACGCGACGATGCGCTTCGTGTTGTCACGCGACTTCTCTTCCGTCCCTTCGTATCTAATGCACGGCAGCCATTGTTAGGAGAATGGAGAAAGTTTCGCACAGTAATTAGATCGATTAGATGGCGTTCAAGGAAACATTTAATAGTTGAGGAAGCGCACGAGAAAACTTCGTACTGTGCCATGAAATATGTATGAGGTGTCTCTTTGCCGAGTCAACTCGAAGCGAATAGGCAGCAGTAAGAAGTTGATTAAAAGCTTTGCTAATCATTATATATGAGGCAAACCTCGTGAGTCACGTCAGTTCTTTTTACGTTTGGTTTGTTTGTAATTTTGTTTACATTGTATTTGTACCCCCGGTAGACGGAAACAGTTCCCTCCTTATTATTATTTACTTTATTGCACACCATAACAAGCAAAGGACAAATATTTACATAAAAAGGTGTACCCACTATCGAACAGGGGTGACAGTGCAATTTCTTACAGCCCTTGGATGGACTGAAAGAAAGAAATACAACATGAAATTAATGAATTACAAGTTACAAGATCCAGAAACATTATTGGCGAAATGTGGGTGTAGATTCTATAAATTGGTAGGTACACCCATAGATTAATATCCTCTGGGTACACCACTACCTATAATTTTAGGGAATACAGGCGTCACAGATAATAGAACACTAGTATACAGGTGTCATGACATTTTGTTCCGTCCATTCTTTTTCCCTCATCCTATCGCCCGTACACAACTATATAACTTTCCGAGTTATAGACGTGGAAACCTCTTCTACTTCTTCCTGCCCCATTCCCATTTTTTTGGGGAAGGGCCTCCTTGACGTGGAACCCTAATATTGTAAAAATATTCTCTCAACCGAATTACGATCACAGCGCAGACGTCTGCTACTGAGGATTGGAAATCACCATTATTTTTCACCCGAAATCTGATAGTAAAGAAGAACACATTTTAACGTATTCTTTTGGATATGGAGTTGATTTCTTTCTGCCATTTATTTTGATTAATATTTGGTGGTACGAATAAAAACTATTGTATCCATCATCGACAGTTGATCGACAGCATCAATACACAAAAATCTAACTTGTCTATTTATGAAACCGCTAGCGACATCTACCACATATTTTGTTCAACTCAACAGCTCTACGTACACTGGCAACATTGCGGTTCTATCCACACTGCCCATTGGCTGCCAGACCTCGTTGATACTCGCTAGATGGCGCACCATTCACCTTTCTTCGTTATTCAATAGCAAATAAAAACGCAGTTAGTTATGTAAATAGGAAAGTAAACATCTTTATTCATGAATGAAAAATATTATTGTTTTCTGAGTATACCAATGAGGCAGTCTGACCTATTAAATGTACTTTGTAATGTACGTAGTAACCTACATGTACTCGTAAGACTATGTATAACAATGGATAGATATTATTCCACTTATTATACCTTTTGCAGGGGCGTACATAGATGGAAACTTCCCGTAATCGTTTTGTGGTCTGATTATTATGTCCACGTTCATATAAATCAAACACAACATTTTTATGGTCGAATTATTGTAAACGGTCACTAGATGTTTTTTAGGATAACATTGATTGATAACCTCTTCATAATTGTACCTACTTAGACTACCATTATTCTTGAATAAAGAATCAAATAACATAGCTTTTGTTTCTTTGGTCTTGTAGCTAAAGTAGAGTTCTCTTTTCAGGGGTATTCCTTGTCATCAGCGTCGAAGTGCACACCCAATTGCTTTCTGACCGTATCCTCAAGTATGGCCAAGTTGATACTTTCCTGGTGGGTCATGCGAGGAGATTCGATCAGTCCTGAAAACAGATAAAATTTAATAATTATTTATTTAGGACTAATAGCTACCCCCATTTTAATCAAGAAATTATGTTAGGTAGACACATAAATGTACTGGGAGATTTCAATTTACTTTAAACAAGTCTGACGCACCAGTGTCAAGCCAAGTTTGGCAAAGTGAAGACAGCACGTACCTATTCCCTAAAATAAATCTAAGATGATTATCTAATCTAAGAATTTATATTCGATCTGCATGCGCGACGTGCCAACAATATACGTGATTTTACGTTAAAATAATTGCCGAAGAACCTATTCACTAACTAGCTCCAACATAAAACACCACTTGGAAATTGAAATTACTAAGGAATTTGGGTCTTTACTGATCCGGTGTCACGATCAGAATCCTATCGTGGTTTGTACCTATAGGTAAATCAATACATCGGTGGATGGAAGGATGGATACAATCGATACCTACGGTACTTTGAGAAAGCTCCTCAAAGACAGCATAAACCGGTTGAAAGTAAGGTAAAATAGGTTTAAGGGTACACTAGTCAACGGCACGAACTATTTTGTGCGCGGGGTTAAAATGCATTTTATATCAACCGGCAACACGTGTGGAAGATATAGATGCTTTGATGAGCAATAGGAAGCTAATTCGCGTACGAATACACACTTTTGCAAATTTGTAGCGAAATGGATAATGATTTAGGACGAAATCGGGCGCGCGAAATTTTATAAACAGACCTTTGGCTGTCTAGATATCATGAAAAAACTACTAAATTTATATGTTCAAAATAAAGTTATTTGCATGGTTGAACTACTAATCTATGCCTGTATGGAGGCCGTTTTGCAATTTTCCGTCTTCTTATGGTATTTATTTGCGCCCAAAAATGCGTTAAAATTAGTGTCGAAATGTGGAACTTTCGACGCTTATAACTTTCAAATATTTTCTATTTTTACTTTTTTGCTTCCATACAGGCCTAGATAATGATGAGACAAATTGATATCACATTTTATTTTGAACGTACATCGTCAAACAGTGGAATAATCCCCAAACTACGTTTGTATGGAAGAATTTTTGACTAGTGTAACCTTAACAAACAAATTTACCAGTGGCGGTTTGTAAAGGTGTTTAATATGGAGAGGAACCTGCATGTGACTTCGTATTTCAATTAACACCTGTATTTTAACAACATAGGTACATGACTACTAATTTCTTTAATTGAATTCTTATCACCTTTACGAAATTTACGTCGACAGTCGTCAAAATATTTGCTTGACGATCAACATTTATATCATCTTATTGTTCGGAAACATTATCCAGTTAATACCTGATTTTGATAACACGATAATTCCTACAACCATAAATTTTAATCTAAAGATAAAACTACTATTATTATTAGATTACATATAAGATATTAGATAGTAATAATAACACGATTAGCAGATTACCTAACAACCAGTTGGTAACTGTTTTGTGGAGATCAGACAAAGAGTCTCTCCATGTAAAATAGGTTAGATTTGAAGCCAACCTCATTGAGAATTTGGGATCATGATGATGCGGATAGATACTAATATATTACCTGCTCTGATACATCTTGCCACCTCGAGAGCCTGGTACACCAATCCCGGACTGTTTGTAAAATTGTATGACAGCTTTGATGAATGTAGTTCGTAGTTCTTTGTTTTGCCATCTACGTCTATCACGATGTGGGGGAAGTGGAAGGGTTGCTCCAACTGAAATACAAAAATACTTTTGTTCATTTTGGTAATACTAAACCTACGAAAGTGACCTAAGCGCTACTAGTCGGCGTGGAATTGGGGATGTTTTGAAACAGTAATTTTACATGAGGTTGGCCGGAGAAGGCAACGCACAACCGGAATAGAATGGAAGGCTACGAGGAAGAATAATTTGTTCCAGCAGCATTTATTCCACCTAGGTTAAAAAAGACCCCGATATAGGTACTATCGTACCAGCGACATGAAGAACTAGAGGAGGTAATACAATTACTTTTTGAGCAAATGAAAAACCCTCAAACCAGATAATATAGTTACTTTAGGACCATAATTTTGCCTGCCGCTAAGCAGTACTTATTAATTGCTATATGTTCCAGGAAGAGGCAAGTCGGGCAAACTGTTAATGGGTTTTTCCATCTAAAATTTCTCATCAGTATCCCGCAGTCTGGACTTGTGCTTGGTTGATGGATTAAGTTATATGTATGTTATGTTCCAGTTCGTGCATGAGTGCAAGTGAAATTCAGCAATTTCACCAACACATACCAATGTCTGTGTGCGCACATGACTTACGTATTTCCACTTTGTTGCCAGTGTCGGCACAGATAACGTTATAAACGTTACGATAGCGGTTCAGTTCAGATCTTATGAGTCTGCTTTAACCCAACGCAGGGACAAGGCCTTATTTCCATTGTTCTCTTTCTTTTAGAAATATATGAGGATTTAGTTACGAGCCCAACTTATCTTCATCAGGTCCTACCGCATCAACGTTTTCTGATGTTCCGAACCATAGAAATATTAATTTCTTATATCTATGTTCGGAACCCAATCCCAGCCCAGATTTGTTGCGGCTTACGGCAGATATGGGCTGCTCAGACAACCGTGTTGCCTACTTCTACGATTTACCACTAAATAACAAAAACATTTTGAATTATTCTTACCGTGACTCGGCCTTTAGTTCCGTAGATAGTCGCTTTGTTCCAGAACTCGAGCTGAGTATGAATGTTGAGTACAGCCCGCTTGCCACCCTCATATTCCAGGATAATCGTTTCCGTTAGATCCACTCCGGAGTCGTACAGACTACCAACAGTTGTCACCTTCTTCGGTTCTTCTTTCCATATAAATTGTGGCAGTTGCAGCACGTATACTCCTACGTCAAGCATAGCACCGCCACCAAATTCTTTAATACTGAAAACATTGTTACTTAGGTCACAAAGTACGTAAGCGGCGACTTAGGTACATGGTGTTTGATGACGTCAGAGAGAAATGTTGACGATACAGTGAGCGAACCTAATGGGCACGATTACGTCGCCTTAGTTCAATATTGAACATAACAATTGGATATTTACTTAACAATAGATAACAAAAAGGTTATTCACAATGGATCGAAGTACATAAACCACTAAAAGAAAAACGCCATGAGTAGGTAACATTGTAATGTATGATAAATGGAGTTATTATCACACCGCTAATGACCGCGAACCTTCCATAAAAAGTAAGGAATAATTTAAAAAACCGGCCAAGTGCGTGTCGGACTTTGCACATTTAGGGTTCCGTACCAAATCACAAAATCAAGTTGGTTGTATTAGAAAAAATGAGGGAATTTCACAGATAAAATATACAGATAGTAAAATATACGTAATAATAAGCATTATCACCAAATTTGAAGTGCATAGGTCAATGGAAGGCAAATAAATTTAAAAAAAGCTGAATTTGGTGGCTTCTGATTCCTTTTGTTTTACAATATTTGTGAAAAAAACAGTAACTATTCAATAAAATTCAGTAAAAAATCAATAAGCTCTAAACAGCAATGGGGTAGGTCAATGTATTTTTTAATTTTATGGGAGCTAGGGAGCAAAAAACATTTTATAATATTATTTGACAATTTGTATGGCTTTGGAAGAAAGAAGCCAAACGCTTTACAAGAAGCGTTTGGCTTAAAACCTGTAAGACAGACGACGCGGACAGAAAGACACGTGAGTGACAGTTATGAGCTCCGTTTGGACTCCCAGGTACGGAACCCTAAAAATGTAGTTGTAGGTAGGTCAGCCACTGTCATTCTAAATTTTGACGGATTTCGACACGGTCCCAGTTTCTAAAAACAATAATTCGACTACTCATTGCTTCGACAGAACATATATTCGACTAGCATTAGTCCGACAGATCATAGGTACTTCGACAACACACACCTTCGAAGAGCCCCCTTCTTCGATTTGCACTTGTTCGGCGGATCTCTATTTCGACGAAACATACCTTCGATATAATACTGCTCTATCATTTTTATCTACAAATGACTTCATTACGACAAATGACTTCATTAAGTACCTAGTTAATGTGGCTTCAGCAATTAAAACGAACTGTAGATATTATGAGCCAGAATTCATCATCTAAAAGGTAATGACTCATTGATTAAATCAATGAATAATTAGATAGATAGAAACTCAGGAGTTTCTCTTTCTACAACCCCTAATTCTACGGCTGCAGTTAAGGTTACACTAGTCGATAATTCTTCCATACAAACGTAGTCTAGGGATTACTCCACAGTTTGACGATGTACGCTCAAAATAAAAAATGATATCAATGTCTCATCATTATCTAGCCCTGTATGGAGCCAAAAATAAAAATATATATATATTTGAAAGTTCCACATTTCGACACTAATTTTAACGCATTTTTGGGCGCAAATAAATACCATAAGAAGACGGAAAATTGCAAAACGGCCACCATACAGGGATATATTATTAGTTCAACAATGCAAATAATTTTATTTTGTACAGATACGTTTAGTCGATTTTTCATGATATCCAGACTCCCAAAGGTCTGTTCAAAAATTTTCGCGCACTCGGTTTCGTCCTAAATCATTATCCATTTCGGTACAAATTTCCAAAAGTGTATTCTTATTCTTTATTGTACACAAAACATAAAAACATACAAATACAAAAAGAAAGTTTATGTACAAAGGCGAGCTTAACCCATAGTTGGGTTCTCTTACAGCAAACCTCAGTTGCGTAAAGGAAACTGCATATGAGGATAGTACATCCATGTGCACAACAAAAGCTTATTATATAAACAATTTTAAATACAATTTTAAAAGTGTGTATTCGTACGCGAAATAGCTTCCTACTGGTCATCCCAGCATCTATCACTTCCGCACGTGTTGTCGGTTGATATAAAATGCATTTGAACTCCGCGCACAAAATAGTTCGTGCCGTCGACTAGTGTACCCTTAAGGCAAACATCTCAACAAATTAAGTGTATCTTACTGAGTGCTCCTATCATCCGGACTAACAATCCCAAAGTCGGCCTCAATGAACGTCACATCACCAAGTTTCCCGTTCTGAATATCTCTCTCCAAATCAGCATAAGCGGGAGAGAAGCGGGTCCACACAGCTTCCATAACGAAGAGGTTTTTCTTCTTAGCAAGGTCTATGACACTGCGTGTCTGTTCAGCATTCAAGCAGAACGGTTTCTCGCAAAGCACGTGCTTGTCGTTACGAAGGAAGAGCATTGATAGTTCGTAGTGCTCGGAGTTTAAAGAGCCGATGTAGACTACATCTGTGGAAGAAAATTTGCGCTTTTGTAATGAAGATACAACTCAAATTTAACTCCACGTGGTCTAGACTAGGGCCCACTTGCGTTAAAAACTTAATACAGAGTTAGTAGTTGGTTAATTGACAATATTGTAACATATTGTTTATACATATAATATAGTACTAGCGGACGCCTCGCGGTTTCACCCGCGTAGTTCCCGGTCCCGTGGGAATACAGTGATACAAAGTAGCCTATGTCACCCGGGGATAGTGTAGCTTCCCAACGGTGAAAGAATTTTTGAAATCGGTCCAGTAGTCTTTAAGTTTATTCGTTACATACAAAAATACAAATCTCTCCTCTTTATAATATTAGTATAGATATAGAAGATTCCATTCCCGTGGGAAACCAATAAATTCCATTTTTTTTTCGTTCGCCACCAAACTTTATAGGATTATCCGAAAGGTTAATCTAAAGATTGTCTGAAAATTTCATTAAAATCAGTCCAGCCGTTTCGGAGTCTTTAAGGAACATACATAGATACTTTCTCTTTTATACATAGGAGATTAGCCAGGATACATATAAATCTAAATAAATATTATAAATTTAAGTTTGTAAAAGGTAATCCCAGAAAGTATCGAGTAGCACCTACTTTAGTTGATCTAATTATGAAAATTATTCAATCGCCGAGTGCCATAAGCTTTTTATCCCGAAATTTTAAACAGCTCCTGTGGTATACGCTGCGAGACCGAACTCGCAGGTGAAAGGTAGCATTAATTATAGAGAAGGTACATTGATGATTAGATCCTAACATTAGAACCTGGATCTGACATCAGAAGTGGGATACGAGGGGTATCCCACTTCTGATGTTTCATTCTCTCTTTCTTCTGATGGCATACAGGTATCAGCTTATAGCTGTGGGCGCATTAACGAAGCCCGTTAACATTAGAACCTGGATCTGACATCAGAAGTGGGATACGAGGGGTATCCCACTTCTGATGTTTCATTCTCTCTTTCTTCTGATGGCATACAGGTATCAGCTTATAGCTGTGGGCGCATTAACGAAGCCCGTTAAGTGCACACCCCGCACAAATGCAATTAGGTACCCGTAGCCCGTAGCGAATCAACTTATTATCACATTCATGAAATGTGCACCTACTGTGTTCATGACAATCGACATGCATGAATAATGGCAAAATTAAGTAAATAAGTACCGTTAGCTATGCAAATTAAGTTGATTGTGAAGAATTGAAAACAAAATACGTACAAAACTTACAGTTTTCACTTCATTTAGTGCAGTAGGTACGTAGATACGCTTTCAATTAACGCTATAACGTTTATTACTTTATTTGTATTTGATAAGAATACTTGTATTACATAATTCGTTAGCGCACTTTGCACAATCTTCTGTGACATAATATTTTCAAAACATTTTTATGTAGGTTTGAACTATGATCCAACCTGAACCCTGAACCCAAGTTTTTGGTTCATTATCATAATAATCGGACTGAAACGACCGAACAGGGGGGTGACCATAAGCTCTTAGAGCGGTATGAATTTGCGATCGAATAAGGGACAGATGTATACACGTCAGATACATCTGTCACTTACTCGATCTCAAATTGATACCGCACTAAGAGCTTATGGTCATCCCCCAGGAGTCCTGCAAAAGAGGTTTGCGACACAGGACTCCTGTCGTGAGAGAGAGTGACAGCCAAAGATTTAGGTCTATGGGTAGGTAGACATTCTATACATCGGTATCTACGTCTTTAATAAGAACTCATAACTTCTATGATCTCTATACGTACCAACATCTTTACTTTTCGCCAGTGCCTCGTAGGAATCGAATACTTTCGGAATGTGATGTGTTTTCGCAAAATCAGCGGCTCTCGTCTTGTTCCGTGCAGCAACTGCCACTATTTCTTGGTCTCCTTTGTTGGGATACGAGTTGAATGCGTTGACGAAGTCATGGCTGATACGCCCGGCTGTCACAATACCCCACCGGAGTTTCATCTGTAATAAAATTTACCATATTCTATTAATCTAAACTAGTATTATAAAGAGTTCATCATATCTACTATTTAATGAGAAAAACTTTTTGTTCATAGGAGGTAGATAATCTTATGTATGACAGATCCGATTAAACTTACATTTTAAAGAATCCTAAATTTTCACAGAGTGTCCTAAGCACAAGGCGTTTTTTTTATCTGTGGTCCTAAGCTACTTTTTGTCCCGGCAAAATGCACAGTTCTTATGAGTTAGGGGTTAATAAGATACCCATTACTATAAAAGCTCAGAATGATGTGGTTAACACATTCAAATGAATGCTAACAGACTTTATGTCAAAAAAGTCAAACATTCCACTCCTTATGAAGCGAACTAAAACGATGTAAACAAGAAGAAAATCATTCTATGCAGTCGGAGAGATCGTGCGATCAAAGTATGGGGGCAGTCGGTGGGTTTTTCTTCTATTCTGACTCTGATTTGTGTGCTCTCCATTAAAATAACCCCCGACACCATGAATTTCAAATATGTTACATAATGTAGGCAAGTGTGATGTTCCATTGACAATCAAGGGGAAAAACACGCAAAAATTGAACAGAACAAAGGCAGTCTTCTCCGGAACCTACAACAATATAACTATTCATAGAATCTACAACTAGAATCATACAAGAAAAGAATAGAATCATACTTTACATGATTGAAAATGTAAAACACAAACAATAATATTGAACTAACCTTAGCAGAGTGGCAAGACACGCGTAGTCACGGCTCTACTAATATCTGAAAGTGAGAAATATATTATGCCGTAAGTAGTTATTGGTTTATTATATCTAAGGTGATAGGGCACCATGTCAATATTTTGTTTAAGTGACGAGAAATATCTACTGATACGTTACCCCCTCGAGATAATTGCATGATTAGGTACGGTACGACTAGTGTCGCAAATGGTTTCTAAGCCTACCTTATTTTTTAGGGAGTTCCAAGTGCCAATCTCCTTTCACACCACAAAAACAAGAACCTCTTCGCACCGGCAGCCGTAGTTTGTAATTACCGGCACTTTTGCCGCCGAATTCCAATCCTTTTCTTCTTTTCGGTGATTCCGGTTGCCGAGACCTGGTTATTATCCCCTTGTTTTCTGAAGCAGGTTTCTACATTCCGGTGGCCAAGCTTTATTGTTTCAATTGGACAATACGGGGTCGTCACTGCGGTAGATGTCGTTACAATCGCGTCGTATTTACAAGGCAATGGGTATAATTGAACGGAAAGAGCTCAATTGGTTACCTACATATAAGTTTAGTGTCCTCATTTCTTGAATGATTTCAATCAACCTCCATCTAGTGTAAACACTAACAGCTGACTTCATGTTCACTTCACCTCCTAAAGGTGAAGTGAACATGAAGTCAGCTAATCAAAGTGTAGTGACAGTTCACTTCAACTCACTCCAGTTTTCAGTATATGATGTTTACAGAATAGACCGGCAGTAGACATCTCACTGTGATCATTTAGGTGAGATTTCCGAGTGACTGTGACATGACCGATGTCCGGTCTAATCTATGAACATCTCACCATGAATACTTATGTAAAGTGAACAAGAAGTGAGGGTGTATTCCCGTTTTCCCCGTAATCTGTGTCCCCGTCACGGGGACAACAAAACGTCATAAAATATCCTTACCGCTGTCTCCCTTATGTAGGTACATACGGGCAACGGGGACAACGGACAGTTAAGATTCCATGTATCGTACCTATATGTATAAACGTGGGTAATTTAGTGCGGCAAGCCTAAAACTAAAATAAAAGACATTTTGTAAATCAAATCTGCTCGCGAGACGATTCGTAATGATTCTTGGCTGAGAAGCAAGATGGGCTTGTAATTCTTAAACCAGTCATTATCACCCTTCCTAAAAAAGAGTACTTCTCTGCATAATGTCTGCGACATGTGCAGCTCATCATCGTCTCGTTTGCCCAGTTTCGCATTGACGTCCCCCATGACCCCGTGAAGTGAGTTTTATGACCATGCATGGCTCTAGAGATATCCTCATACATAGTCTCTACTTCTTCGTCCCGGTGTGCCGAGGTCACGGCGTAGACCTGTGTGACTTTCAATGAATATCTTGAGGATATTCTGAGTATAAGGTACGCCACTTTGGTCGACATATTCTTGTGAGCTTATTTGCTGCTTGTTTTATTTTCGCGGCTAAATTACAGAGTCGATAGATAAAATCTTGCAGAGACGCAGTAGGTTATCTCTGAGATGAATGAAACAGCACACTTTGTGAATCCAAACATTGCCGGTTACATAAATCTACGTCATAACAGCTTTTTTGGCCGATTATTCAATTGACATATAAGCAATCCAATTGATAAATTGACTGTGGAGTCAGACTCCTCACACAAGTTAGACACCTACCGGTGGTCTTAAGGTTCCGTATCAAACAATGCCACATAACTCTAGGTACCTGAGACAAAATTTTCGTAGGCAGTGCAGCGTTAGTAATGGAATCACCACTGTACTACTAAATCTCCTCTGTCTGTTGGTCTACTGCCTATATCTGTCGCAGGGCTACTTTTTTACCCTCACGGAATATACCTCTATATAGTCAGCCGGACAACTAATCAGTTAAGGTTAGACTAGTCGATAATTCTTCCATACAAACGTAGTCTAGGGATTAACGTAGTCTCCACTGTTTGACGATGTACCTTCAAAATGAAAAATGATATCAATTTGTCTCATCTAGCCCTGTATGGAAAGAAAAATGTTTAAAAAATTAAACTTATGAGCTTCGAAAGTTCCATCTTTCAACACTAATTTTGACGCATCTTTGTGCGGAAATAAATACCATAAGAAAAAGGCAAATTGCAAAACGGGCACCGTACAGGGATACATTAGTAGTTCAAGAATGCAAATAATTTTATTTTGAAAATTTACATTCAGTCGTTTTTTCATGATATCTAGACTCCCAAAGGTCTGTTTATTAAATTTCGCGCGCTCGTTTTCGTCCTAAATCATCATTCATTTTGCTACAAACTTGCAAAAGTGCTAATTCGTACACGAACTAGCTTCTTACTGCTCATCACAGCATCTATCTCTTTCGCACGCGCTGTCGGATGAGATAGCATGCATTTTAACCCCGCGCACAAAATAGTTCGTGCCGTCGACTAGGGGAACCTTAAGATCTCACCGTGAAAATGTGAAGTGACCTGTCTCGTTTCATACTGATGCTTGGGATTAACAGCTAAGTTATTTCGAATTTGCTGTCCCTGCTTTACAGTAAGATACGGAACCTTTGTGAGTCTCTCTTGCACTTGACTATTTTTTACACGCGTGTGCGAGTTTAGTGTTATTACTCCATGTGCCCAAAGAGCAAGGCCACTTTATCTCCTTCAATGCTGATAACTCGTTCATTACCACGGCCTTTTATGTGTTATCAGGTTTTGATTACACTATAAGCGATTCATACGATTTATGTGGCTGTAATTGAATAATGTGGCTCTGACCGCGTCTCGGCGATTTTTAAAGGTTTTGCATATAATTTATCAAAAATGGCAAGTATCTTTGTTCTGCTTTTGAAGGCGGAGAACACAAGGGTTAAAGTTATTAATGTCGCTTAAAATTATGAGACTGTTCAATGACAAAACATAGACGTGAATCATAATTTATACAATCAATCAATCTGCCTAGCCTTTTCCCAAAATATTGGGGTTGGCTTCCAGTCTAACCGGATTAAGCTGAGTACCAGTGTTTTACATGGGGTGACTGCCTATCTGACCTCCACAACCCAGTATCTTATCTTATCTTATCTTATGGAGGGGCCGAGAAATACCTCGGACACTTCGACCCATTGGGATCTTTTGTGGTCCCCTAGATAACTTACTCCTCCTCCTTCTCGTTGAAAACTGTTTTCATGAGTTTTACAACGAGACTAGGAGATATGAGCCTATAATCTTCTGGTTTTGGGTATCCAACCCCTAGGAGACTCATTCGCTTACCAGCCAGTGCATCGCATGTGCACAGTAGGTGCTCCATGCGTTCCGTATGTTCCCCACACAACCTGCACATGCGTGTCGCGGTTAGACCCATCTTCATGAGCATGTCGTTGGTTCCAAAGTGCCCAGTAAAGGCCCCAAGCAGGTAGCGGATTTGCCCCCTGCTCATGTTCCAAATGCAATCCCGGGCTTTGAAAGTGGAGCCCAGGAATCTCTTGGAGTGTTGTAGACCGGTAGTAGACAGCCAACAAGTTCGTTGTCTGTGATCTGCAAACTCCCTAAATGCGGCTTTTACGAGACACGTCGAGATGCCTACACATGGTTCTGGACCCACAAAATCATTCGCTGAGCCCTCCCTTGCCAGTTCATCAGCCACTTCGTTACCATGGAATCCTTTGTGCCCAGGGACCCACATCAGTCTTACCCTGTTGTGCTTCCCAAGCCTGTTTAGGGTTTGGATAGCATCCAGAATAAGTCCGGAGTCCACTTTATAGGATGCCATGGCTTTGATTGCAGCCTGACTGTCACTAAGAATATATATGGATTTACCTTTGGTCCCTCTATCTATATTCTCTTGAGCACAGGTTATAATGGCATATGTTTCCGCTTGGAATACAGTTGCCATCTTCCCTAAGCTTTTGCTACATTTGTAGCCTTTTGCGTATATTCCCGCTCCTGTACCTGATTCCATTTTGGATCCATCAGTGTACCACACCAGACTATCTTGTTCTGGTGGATCAAGTCCCTTCGTCCAGTCCTCTATTGTAGGGATTTGGACCTTGAAAGACCTCTCAAACACAAACATAGTTTGCATTTTATCGGATAACATGCTTGTTACCCGATCCAGGTCTTCATTCTCATCGAACTTTGTATGGTTAGTCTTTGGCTTAGAGGCATCCCATAGTCCAGCGACAGCGAGACGATGTAATGTCTTCCTTGCCTCGAATTCAACCATCATATGCAGAGGAGGGATATTGAGGTATCTCTCAATCGCTGCCGTAGGTGTTGTCCTGAAAGCACCCGTGATGCCGAGACACACTGTTCTTTGTAACCTGGTGAGTGGCGCTTTGCACGAGGCAAGCTTTGTTCTTGGCCACCACACTATGCTGCCGTATGTGATAATAGGTATTATCATTGTCCGGTACAGCCATCGTATCACTTTGGGCTTTAGCCCCCAAGTTTTACCGTAGGTAGAACGACACATGCCGAACACTCGTAAGGCCTTTGTCGTAATATTTTCCACATGAGTTTTCCACCTGAGTTCTTTATCAAGCGTTACACCCAGATATTTAACTTCGGTGGACCAAGGCAGTTTTATTCCATTGAGGGAGAGCTCTCCTAGGTTTCCTAGTTGTCTCTTCCTCGTGAAGGGAATAATGACTGCTTTGCTTGGGTTGATAGAGAGGTGGTTCACTGTACACCATTCCTCTGTCATCCTCAATGCCTGTTGTAATAATCCAGACACTATGTTCGGGAATTTACCATTGACCATTATAGCTATGTCATCCGCATAGCCTACTGTGTAGAATGGTCCGGTATTAAGTTTGGTTAGTAGCGAGTCTACTACCAAGCACCACAATAATGGTGACAGCACTCCGCCTTGCGGACAACCTCTTGTTGTTTTTGCACTAAGTCTGTCTCCCATTAGTTCCGATCTGACTGTTCTGCTTCTCAGCATATAGTCAATCCAGTTGCACGTGGTATCATTGATGCCATGTTCCTTTGCAGCAGTGCGTATGGACTCAAATGTTGTCTTGTCAAAGGCTCCCTCTATGTCGAGGAAAGCCCCGACACATATTTCTTGTCCCTCTAGCGCAGCCTCGGCTCGACTCGCAACATAGTGCAATGCCGTTTCCGTAGATTTGCCGGGGCTGTAGGCGCATTGTAGTTTATGTAGAGGGAATACTTTCAGAGGACCCTCTCTTAAGTACCTGTCTACCAGTTTCTCCAGAGTTTTCAAGAGAAAGGATGATAGACTAATGGGCCTGTAAGCTTTAGCTTCTTCATAAGTCGGTCTACCCACCTTCGGTATAAAGGTGACTTTGACCTCCCTCCATGCTTTGGGTACGTACCCAAAGGCTATGCAGGCTCTGTAGAGCTTACTCAAATGGGGTATCAAAACAGATGCCCCTTCTTGCAAAAGTATTGGGTAGATGCCATCTGGACCAGGGGATTTGAGTGGCTGGAAGCCCGCTAAGGCCAGCTTCAGTTTATTTTCATCTACCACTTTCTTTGCCGTGAGCCAGTTATTTTTGGACGTGTGCCTTGTAAGCTCGTCCCTTGTGACTGGTTCCTCTTCATCGCTATCGCGCAGTATACATTCTGGGAAGTGGGTCCTGAACATCACGCCCAGAGTGTCCTGTCCAGTTTCCGTGAGTTGCCCATTCTCATCCCTTACAGATGCTAGTGGGTTTGTCTTGGTCATGGACATTGCTTTGCACAACCTCATCCCATTTGGCAGAGTTTCAATGGAAGTGCAATGCTGCCGCCAATTAGTTCTTCTGGCCTTGCGTACCGCCGTGTTATACCTTGTTAGCATGCTATGATAGCCAGAAAAGTCCTTCCTGGCTTTAGCATCATTAAAGGCCTGTCGTGTTTCCTGACGTATTTTGGCTATTTCAGGAGTCCACCATGGTACCTTTTTGCCATAGGCCTTCTTCTCTGAGCAGTTATCTTCCCATGCACCGATGATGCCTGCCTTGATTCTGTCCGCTTCAAATTCTATATCCAGTATGGAATTGAGCTTACCTTTAGGGTTCCCCAAATTTACTTTGAGGTCCCTCCTGTATGAGTCCCAATTTGTATACCTTGGGTTTCTCCTTCGTCTAGTTTCGGCTTCTCCCGCCGTCCTAAACCTAAAGCATATATAATTATGGTCAGACAAAGAGATTTCGTCCGATACATGCCAATTTTCAATATGAGCGCTGGCCCTGTTTGAAGCCAGCGTAAGGTCAATAACTTCAGTCCTCGCAGAAGTCCTAAAAGTAGGATTATTGCCTACGTTAAGGATTTGTAAAGAAGAGCTTACCACAAAGTCCAACAAATCCTCCCCTCGTTTGTTGACATCCGAGCTGCCCCAAACGACGTGGTGTGCGTTCGCATCGCAACCAAGTATCAGGTCAAGGTTCTTTTGGTTGCCGTAATCAACCAGTCTTCTGATTAGTGGTGTTACTGGTTCTTTTTGTTCATATGGGAGATAGGCAGAGGCAAGGATGATTCTCCTTTTCTCTGTTCCCGTCCCCACTTGGATCAAGGTTGTTGTGAGATCCCTGTAACAGAAAGTACGTAAGGGCATTGCCTCTATACCGCCCCTGATATAGATGCAAGTCCTCGCGTCATTAGTTGGACAGTCATAGAGCACTATGCCTCCTGTCCCACCTAAGCCTTTTATAGTCCCCTTATACAGATAAGGTTCCTGTATCAAGGCAACGTCGTATGTGTTAAGCTTCAGTTGCCGAGCCAGAAGGGCAGTAGCGGCTCTGCAATGATGCAAATTAATTTGTACACACCTTAGTCCCTCCATCTTGGATGATTTTAATGGGTCTGTGTTGATATGGGAGGGCCTTAGTCTTGAGGCCCCTCCTCCATCGCCTGGCTCTCCTCGAGAGCAGTCGGCGACTCGATTCCCAGGGTGTCGAAGTCCCCGAGGATGTCATCCTCGTGGTCTGTCTCCGACGCTCTGGTCCCAATCTCTGTTGCCTGCGCTGCGCCGTCAGCAGAGATTTCTTCAATGGCCTCCCCATGTTGTGGTGGTCCATCTTCGGAGGGCTCCACTTCTGCTTCCGCAGCAGGCGCCTCTCCCTTGTCTTCTTCCAGGAGCTTGAACGAGTATCGTTCAATCCCTCCTGGAAGAGAGTAGCCCGCGGCCTTGATGACCCCAGCGGACACCCCGTCCATGAGGACGATACGACGAATGCCGGTCTGCTCAGTGAGCGTATTCACGACCTTCCAGTCGTTCGTCCTCAAGGTAGGGCTGAGTCGCTGGAGCAATCGAATGGCCCGGGCAGAGTCTTGCAACGCCAAGTTGCGACTCTTCCATGCCATTTTGACTGGCTTTGGAAGGTCCCTGGCGTCAACAACCTTGAGTTTCAGGGCACCAAGTTCCACATTGTGGATGGCACCCCGAAACCAGTTGGCTGCATCAGAGTTGTCGCAGGATACATGAATTGCACCCGCGACGACTCCGGGAGCAACCGTTAGGACAGGCAGAGGATCCGGCGCCACTTCCAGTTTCTCAATTATGAGCTCCTGGATCGGCACCAAGTCCTCCGCCTTCAAGTACTCCTCCGGGTACTTGACTGTCACGACAGCGAGTTTCACAGCCGCCACCGCATCCCTAAAGGATCCGGTTGAGGATGATTGCCCTTGGGTCTTCATCCTCTTGGCCGCCATGTCCCCGCTGTCCCCGCTGAGAGCAGCACGCGGTCTCTTTGATGGGCCCTCCGTAGGAGTCCCCTCCAGAGCCGCCTGCTGTCTCAGCTTTTGGCGCTTTTTCCTGCGCGCCCCAGATCGTCCAACCGGAAGCCAGCCTGATTCATGCTGGCCGCCGGGAGACGACGAGGTGCTGTCTTTGCCGGTCGCGTCCGGGGCCGCAAGGTCCGAGGTCATACGATCTCTAACGCAAGCGTTCCGTATCGCGCCAGCTTTGGCAGTACCCTTATGCCCGGTGGGCTGGTTTGCAGTTCCGCCCTTCGGTGGTCCCGCAGCAGTGCCGGCCCTCGACAGTGCCGCGACAGTCCCGTCATTTGACAGTCCCGCCACAGCCCCGCCTTGAGACGATCCCACTGCAGTATCACCTCTGGACGTTCCTGCGGAAGATGCAGTCCCGGCTTGCGCCGGTCCCGCCGTCTGGTGTGCAGTCCCAGCTTTCGCCGGTCCCGCCTTTTGGTGCGCAGTCCCAGCTTTCGCCGGTCCTTTCGCCTTGTGGTTTTTTTTAATTAAATTGTCCATTAAACCCGATAAAAACAATTTTCATCCCTCGACTATCCCCACCCGCCATGGAGTGCTCAAGTGGCGATGCTACGGTAGCACCAGGGATTAGTCGAGGGATATAGCCCCCCCCCATTAGTTGCCCACGAGACTGCACGACACCAACTCACACCGCTACCACTAGCGATGCGAGCGAGCGCCGCCGTCTGCAAGCCCCTAATGGGAGTGAACTCGCCTGGGGGCCGTCTGACCGGACCCCGCAGCCGATTGACCGTAGCTGGCTAGGCTACGGCCACCCGTGTGAGAAGAAATCCGGGCCAAAGTGGAGTGTTGCCTCAGAGACGTTTAACCGCCTACGCTCATCGGCTCAGCCACCAGGATCCCATCATCCTTCCGTACGGGTCCCTGCGCACGGCACAAACACGCAGGAGGTCATTACTATCCATCATCTGATTTTTTCCGATGGTGGACACCCAGGGGCATGACCTCGCCACCCCTGTGATAGGGCGCCCGGTGATTTCTGTTGCGTCTATTTCATAGGGAATTAGACCAAAAACAGGGCGGCAACCACGAGAAGGAAAATCACCGAACTTGCCTTGAGGATCATCACGACCGTGCGCTCTCCCTCAAGACCACGCCACCTTGCCGTCTCTGAAGGAGTCAGACAAGGTAGGACTGCATCGACAAAGCCAAGCCCCATAGGGCTTGTCGCTGAGGGCTCAAAGCGCAAGTTTGTTAAAACAGCCCAGCCCCTTACAACCCAGTAACTGGGTAACACGATACCCCTTCGCTAGACTGGTGTCAAATCTCAGGCTTATGACTATTACCCGTAACGACTGTCAAAGTTCTTCAAATGACAGCCGGGACCAACAGCTTAAACTAGGAATGTTGAAATGGTCACCCATCCACGGGCCGACCTCGTCAAGCGTTGCTTAACCTTGAGGATCGACCAGTGCGGCTGTTATTATTTAGCCCCGAGCTATTCCGACGAAACGACGACGAGACGTGAATCATTACACGAAATACAATTCAAATACAAATTCAACTTGTGATATGTTTATAAAATAAATAACCAAACTATATAAGCTATAGGAAAGTTTGCAGACTGATAGTTAGGTACCTATTAAAATTTAATGTACTTTTTGTCTTTAGATATCGATAAACCTTAACCGTCCTATTAATAAACGTGGACTAAGGTAAGATTAACTTTATTCCAAGCATTAGGTTGGTACTAACAAATTTCCGTATTAATAAACACGGAATAAGGAGAGATTATACTAATATGACTCTAGTCTTGGACTAAAAGTTATTCCATGGTGCTAGCTAGTTTAAGGTCGGATTAAGGTTGGATTAAGACTGTATCCATGGCGACAACATTTATTATTTTTGATTGACATTTTTTTCGTTGTGATTTGATGATAATATTTTTAGTTTAATATAGATATATTGTACTAGACAGGAAACACTGTTTCAGGAATTGGCATGAAGATGTGTTTAATACTTAGGTATTTTACTAACATTAGTATCAGAGATACACTCAGATAGCAGCGATTTCTCAAAGGATCCAAGACATCTACAAAAAACAAGCCTCGAGAGGCCTTTAGAGGATTTTTTTTTTTTTTTTTTTTCTCTATGTTCAAACTACATAAATATACCTAGTAGTAGATACGCTACAATCAACAATCTATCGAAACAGGTAATGATGACATGATATCTTGCGAAAAAACCCAGATTCAAAGAGTAAAATGCGGATTACTTTTGAACGGGTCAACCGATTTTAATCAATCATAGCTAAGAACACTGTCGACAAAGTCAACTTTCAAACAAAAACAAAATCGGTTCATCCGTTCAGGAGCTGCGATGCCACAGGCAGACACACACACACACATGTCAAACTTATGGCACACCGTCGTTTTTGCGTCGGGGGTTAAAAGAAATCCGTAAATAATACGACCATTTTTATATACACATTTTTATTACAGCACAACAATCAATATTTTATTTTAAAAGTCTGGTTTCACAGTATCCAATTATAGATCTAAACATAATTTACCCCCTACACTTGAGATTTTTCCGAGAGCCTCTAAACGTGCGTATTCAAGAGAATGCCTGGCCATCCACATCATAGTGCACTCCCAATTGACTTCTTACGGTGTCCATAAGTCTGGCCAGAACAAGACTCTCCTTGTGCGGCATACGGGGTGACTCCATCAGTCCTGCAGGCAAAATAGGATATTATGTTTGTTCAATGATTTTTATTTATTAAATCTTATGTATAAGGCATATATAAGATTTAGTAAAAAAATTAGAAAGATTTAGGCTGGTTTTAGAATCATGCTGACCGTCGGCGCTGACTGTCGGCGCGTAGTTCGTTGAGACGGCCCTCAGCACAGCTGAGCGGTCGCAGCCATGCCACGAGGCATGGCTGCGACCGCTCCGTAGAACGCTTAGGTAAAATGCTTTGATAAATAAGATAGGTTAACATTTACTTTAATTAAAGTAAATGTTAACCTTAAAACAGTTAAAAAAAAACTAATATTTTAGGACAATTTCGAAGGATTTTTGTAATTTTTCATTTAGAAGTCTAATTCTAAAATCTAACCCTGCATCGTAGCGATTAGTTATCAAAACAAAATGGTACATACCAGTTCGAATGCACTTCGCTACTTCCACAGCCTGGTAAGCGAGCCCCGCACTGTTTAACCCATAGTTGTAGGGAATGCTAGACTTATGCAGCGGGAACGTCTTCAACGTCCCATCGATAGCTATCAGTTTATCGGGGAAGTGCATCGGATCCTCCATCTATAAATTAAAAATAACAATTAATATTATCTTGGATTGTTTGCTAACACTTGCTTCAAAACAGTCTCGCAAATAGCTTCAAACAGTCTCTCGATCAACACTTTTAGTCACGCAAATGGTCTTACGCGAAAGAATTTTCGGCCTTTAGCGAAAGTTTATCCTAGAATGGAGATAAAACCCTTCATTTTCTGTTCTTACCGTGATACGGCCTTTGGTTCCATATACCGAAAAATATTGATACTATGGATATTTTCTAAACTTGTTTCCGAAGTAGAGGAGCAACCAAATGGGTAAAAGACTCTCGTCTGTGTCTTAACAATCTCGCCAAAAGCTTTTGATGGCGCCAAAAGCTTTTGATGGCGACAAAATTGTCGTGCGCGAAAATGTTCCAAATTCTAGACGGAAATCTTTAATTCTCACCGTGATACGGCCTTTGGTTCCATAGATCGTAGCCCTATTCAAGAGCGTCAATCTAGAGTGAGTGTTGAGCACGGCCCGCTTGCCACTGCCGTATTCCAAAATTATTGTCTCGGTATCATCCGCTCTCGAATCGTTGAGGTTACCAACAGCAGTGACTTTCTTCGGTTCTTCTTTGAAGATGTACTGGGATAGTTGCAACAGGTATATGCCAACGTCAAGCAAAGCGCTACCTCCAAATTCTTTTTTTCTGAAAGATATTTATTTTTATGGTAGTTCCTGATCCTCGTACTTTGACACGTTACTAGATTATTTGACAAGAGCAAAACAAGCATGAAACTTACAGGACTCTCTCATTCTCACAAAAAAAGCCGAAGTTAGCTTCAACGAATCTAATTTCACCAAGGTTCCCAGCGGCGATCTCTTTCTCCAGGTAAATGTAAGATGGAGAGAAGCGAGTCCAGACTGCTTCCATCATGAACAACTTCTGCTTCTGGGCAAGGTTGATCAAACTCTGGGTTTGTTTCGCGTTCAGACAGAAGGGTTTCTCGCATAGCACGTGCTTACCATTTTCAAGAAAGAGCTTGGTGAGCCCATAATGGTCTGGATTCAAAGCACCGATGTACACGACATCTACAAATCAAAACATTACCAATTCATCTAATAATCTTGATCATCATAATCGCTTTATTACAATAAAATGTCACCACCTTGTCTGCATTCTAGTCATTGTAGTCGATTTAATGAGATAAAGAGTGATGTGCATTCTTTTAAATAAAACTCCAGTCATATCCTTACCAATATCGCTGCTGCTGGCTAAGGCTTGATAACTATCAAACACTTTCGCAATATTATGAATTTTCGCGAACTCAGCAGCTCTGCTCTTATCTCTGGCTGCGATTGCTACAATTTCTTGGTCGCCCTTTTCAGTATACGAATTAAAAGCATTCACGAAGTCATGACTGATCTTGCCAGCTGTTACTATGCCCCAGCGTAATGTCATCTGGAATGAACAATACATACATAAGCTCACGCCTTTTGCCCATGGGGGTAGGTTGAAGAAATGAACAACTGTTATATTTTTCGCAGTTCCGATTTAATTAACAGCATGAAAGAAAACGGTGAAGGAAAACATCGTGAGGAAACCATCCACCAACCCGCACTGGGCCCGCGTGGTGGAATACGGCCCATGCCCTCTCACAGAGAGGAGGCCTGTGTCCCAGCAGTGGGACACAGACATTAATAGGCTGATGATGTTTTGAAAGAAAACCACCTATCGACAATTTTTTTTCAGCATGATTTATCTACCTAACTAAACCTATTGTCAATACTAATTTAAAATAATTTCTCTTTTTTATGAGGAATAGAAATAAAATATACTTTTGTTAAGTTATAGATTTTTTAGGGTTTCATTGCCAAATAGTAAAAACAGAAACCTTACAATATCGTCCTGTCCGTCCGTCCGACCGTCCTTATGCGACACAGCTAAACAGCTGTTAGACAATGACACTATAAATCCATGTTTGGGATCAACAATGGAGTAATGTAATTAGGAACAATATAATTAGGGGTGGATTGACTAGATACGTGTGTAGGGTATTTTTATTGTTGGAGAAAGATTATGTTGTTTCTAAGTGACTTTTCATTTTCAATTCAATTCACTAGTCAAAACTGATTCGCAAAAAGATCCTAAAGCTATATTATGCTCTTTTTGTTTTGTTTTTTTTTTACCGATTTCAAAAGGTGAACCGATTGTGATGATTCTTTTTTTTTATTTGGAAGCTGGTGCTTCTCATGCAGTCTCATTCAAATTTAGTAAGATCTGATCAAGAACTTCAGATATATTACCACAGAACTCTTCAATAAATGACGGCAAATCTCTCGAGATAGCTGCAATCGCACGGTACGGTACCCAGATGTGTACAGGGGTGGCCATAAGCACTTAGAGTAAGGTTATTTTAAGTGTGTGTAAGGGACAGATGTATATGACTTGTATACATCTGTCACTTACGCGATCTCAAAACAACCTTACTCTAAGAGCTAATGGTCACCCCCTAGTTACACTCTCATTCCACCGCACTAGTGATTTTATTTGGAAGTCGGTTGTATTTTTTCATTACAGCACGAACGAGTTACCTTGACCGGTTTAACCAACATAATCTACAAAGTACTAAGTAACCACAGTTTACATTGTTTTACATAGGTAGGTACATTGATAACCATAACGCCGTTGCTATTGCACGTTGCACGTTCTATGTCAGATTAAGCTGATTTTTCAGGAGAGATATAAAACATTTTAATTTCGTAACGATTACCTATTGTGATTACCTAGGTATATTTTTAAACTACATTTTCTAAAGATCTCAGGCTTAGTGGCTTTAGATGTTTTTCAACATATTTGACAACTAAATAGTAATACTAATACTTTCAGAGATTTAGTTACATAGAAAGAACAATTAATTTCAAGCAAGCATTTCAGTTTTCCAGCTGATAATCTTCAAACTCTTAAATAACAAATGTCGAAATTTGTTCATGTTCTTCCAGAAGTAAACCTTTCAGTATTAAGGGTACACTAGTCGACGGCACGAACTATTTTGTGCGCGGGGTTGAAATGCATTTTATATCAACCGACAACACGTGCGGAAGCTAGTTCGCGTACGAATACACACTTTTGCAAATTTGTAGCGAAATGGATAATGATTTAGGACGAACCCGAGCGCGCGAAATTTTATAAACAGACCTTTGGCAGTATAGATATCATGAAAAAACTACAAAATCTATCTGTTCAAAATAAAATTATTTGCATTGTTGAACTACTAATCTATACCTGTATGAAGGCCGTTTTGCAATTTTCCGTCTTCTTATGGTATTTATTCGCGCCCGAAAATGCGTTAAAATTAGTGTCGAAATGTGTAACTTTCAACGCACATAAGTTTCAAATATTTTCTTTTTTTACTTTTTTGCTTCCATACAGGGCTAGATAATGATGAGACGAATTGATATCACTTTTTATTTCGAACGTACATCGTCAAACAGTGGAATAATCTCTAGACTACGATTGTATGGAAGAATTTTCGACTAGTGTAACCTTAAAGCAACACTCTCGAAAAAAGATTCCGAGGCTATTGCTTTAAGCAATACTGAAAGGTTTTCTAATTATATTTCAGTAACGACATAGAACATTTTTGTAATGATTAAATACTGGTTATCTGAAAGTTTTTTAGTCAAAAGGAAAAGTTTTTCAGTTATTACAAAAATAATTTATCAATTATTTGCCAAAGAAACAAAACAGTCACTAATTTTTCACAATGAAAAACAGTTACTGTTCAAAATCAGACAGAAGATATTGCAACATCAAAAAAAAAAAACGGTCAAGTGCGAGTCGGACTCGCGCACGAAGGGTTCCGTACCATTATCGCAAAAAACGGCCAAAAATCACGTTTGTTGTATGGGAGCCTAACTTAAATATTTATTTTATTCTGTTTTTAGTATTTGTTGTTATAGCGGCAACAGAAATACATCATCTGTGAAAATTTCAACTGTCTAGCTATCACGGTTCATGAGATACAGCCCGGTGACAGACGGACAGACATACAGACGGATCGCGGAATCTCAGTAATAGGGTCCCGTTTTTACCCTTTGGGTATGGAACCCTAAAAAGATTCCGACGAATTGAGAACCTCCTCCTTTTTTTGAAGTCGGTTAGCGAGTGTTTTTTGTCACGTGACCTATTGCATCTGTTTCGAATCCAGTGATCTGATTGGCTGTTGACATAGAACGTTTAACGGATGCGTTCACAATTAAAATGTAAAGTCATTTTGCAGAAAAACAAAAGATTCATAAAATTATGACATACAATTTATTGCAATATCAACGACGATATTAATATGTAGTTTTGAGTTAATTAGAAATGGAGAAATTTATTTTAACTTAATTTACTTATATATGCTTAATTTTATAACTCACCTTCACTGAGTAGAGTTTCGCAAATGACTGATACACTTCTGAACAACAAGGTCATGGGTTAGCATTTGATAAGTTTTAACATAAACATTCTTATGGTTATCAATAAATTATATGTCGCTAAGAGCGCCTCAACCTAATATTAATCAGAAATCTCGTGCGTCAGGGTTAAATTCGTAGTACAGGGGTACCATTTTCCATGCTGGCAATTCCGAATTGTAGGAACAATTTTTTTTATAGAGTACTCTACAATAATTTCGTCCGTCAAATATCGGGTAGCTAAAGTTAATTGCATTGTTTACCTACAATTTGACTAACTGAATGAGGCCATTGAGTTAGTAGGGAAGCAACGAGTATCATTAGAGTGTACTAAGGTTATTCCTCGGTTATCAGGTTAGCTGCAATTAATCCATTCAGGAGCAATTCATTAAGCATTAGGAAATTCATACAAAGAGCCCGCTGGGTCCGTGCTACTCCCGGGGTATTGCGATGCGCTACGCAGCGTAACCACGCGTCTACCGGCGGCGCACCGCGCGAATCGCGATACAACTGCAGCCTAATTGCGTAAGTGAATTCGGCAAGGCAAAGAGTTTGGCCGTCATCAATCAACCAATCACTGGCGAAATGAAAGACACGCTGTGGATTTACGTCTATGGCGGTCAAACCATTTGCCTTGCCGAATTACGCAATACGCAATTAGGCTGCTGGCCTCTACAAACATCGTCTCATCGCGTTCCGTCTCGGTGTGGGTTGAATGCCGTAATTACCGAGATTCAACCGAGGCATTCAACCATTCAGTGTTAAAGGCAATTAAAAACTCATTTTTCTCGCGTGTATCCACGTTTCAGGCACTCAATGGGTAGGCCATTACACAACCCCAACGTAGCAACGATGTCTTGAACTGAAGAATAAGGCTTTTTGAAATCGCTGATGATATCAGGGAATTCTGAGATAGGCAACCTATTTGTTATGGTATATTTAACAATATCCATAATAAAAATGAAACATTATTAAGTTGTAAAATTTTAATAGCACAACAATCAATATTTTATAGCAAACTAATAAGTAAATAGGTACTGTCTTACAGTATCCAATTATAATAAAATATAATTTGAATGAGCACCCTAAAATATAATATGTCTAATAAAGAGACATTGAGCCTTACAAAAGTATTGCACTCGCAGCTATTCAGGGGAATTCCTGGTCATCCACATCATAGTGCACTCCCAATTGACTTCTTACGGTGTCCATAAGCTTGGCCAGAACAAGACTCTCCTTGTGCGACATTCGGGGCGACTCGATCAGTCCTACAGGAAAAATAGCACTAATACAATTTATTTGAAAAAAGCAATTCTTCATGCATGCCCAATTATTCGATCCTAACATATTATAAACGATCTTCTCAATTTTATCAAAATACCTCAGATAGCGCAGGTATAGTATAGATCAGGGATGGGGATTTGGGTCCGTTTTTTTTAATAATATGACCGTCGCGGTCCATCTTAAAAACAAGTAACCCGTTACATCGTCACGTGTGAGATGATTCGACCGTTGTCGAGTCGAGAGTGAATAGGTTTCTTCTAGGCAAGCGTGCTTCACCGTAGACCACATCATCGCTTAACATCAGGCGAGATAGTGGTCAAACGCGAGCCTATAGATTATAAAAAAGTAAGGACAAAGCGCAGGATAAATGATTAAATTACGTACTCAAGTAACACAAGTAAAATATATTGTAATGTTTACTTAAGGCGATATATACGCCCCAATGTTAACGCAGTACTGGCCGTGCGCCCCCTCGATGCCAAAATATCAATATTGAACTTCCTTTTGAACAGTTTTGTTTGCAAAATATTATTTGATTTACATATGCTATTTCAGTTATGAAGAAATTCCAGAACTATTAGTTACACGAAAAAACCTTGTTTCAAAAATTATGTGCACGAATCAATAATAAATATATATAGATATTTACAAAACCTTTTAACCAAGCCGTTACTAAGGAGTATGCTTTAGAAAGTAACCGTTTTACGGCACTAAAGCGGTTGTAGGCCCATAGGTCGGCGGTCAGCCGTTTGGTGACCCTGTGGTCACCAAACGAGTACAGATACATCGACAGCAAAGATTTAATCCTTAAAGGAGGATGGGCAAAAATGTCCACGTGTTGTCGGGGAGCCGTCACCATCATCAATAAATTTTATTGACAAGCTCATAAATGACTGGTACTGAATTATAGATTATATGGTAGTGCAATTATTGATTTTGCTTTGGTAAAATAGTTCTAAAACATTGGACCAAAGCTTGATACTACGGTGTCGTAGATCATACAATAGTAAGACGGTACATACCAGCTCGAATGCACCTCGCTACTTCCACGGCCTGGAAAACGAGCCCCGCACTGTTTTCATAGTTGTACGGGATGCTCGACGTGTGCAGCGGGAACGACTTCAATGTTCCATCTACAGCCGTTACTTTGTCGGGGAAGTGGAACGGATCCTCCAGCTATATAAAAAGAAAAAAATATTGATACTATGGATATTTTCTAAACTTGTTTCCGAAGTAGAGGAGCAACCAAATAGGTAAAAGACACTCGTCTGCGTCATAACAATCTCGCAAAAAGCTTTCGATTGCGACACAAAGGTCTATGGAGTTCCAAATTCTAGACAAACATCTTTAATTCTCACCGTGATACGGCCTTTGGTTCCATAGATCGTAGCTCTATTCAAGAGTACCAAACTGGACTGAGTGTTCAGCACTGCTCTCCTGCCGCCGCTGTATTCCAGAATTATTGTCTCGTTGTCATCCACTCCCGAATCGTTGACGTTACCAACAGCAGTGACTTTCTTCGGTTCTTCTTTGAAGACGTATTGGGATAGTTGCAACAGATATATGCCAATGTCAAGCACGGCGCTACCTCCAAAATCTTTTTTTCTGGAAGACAAATAAGTATGTTTATAGTAGGTCCTATTTGAAAAGAACATAATCCGCCGCATAAACGGTAAACACGCATGAAACTTACAGCACTCTGTCAGTTTCACAGAAAATACCGAAGTTGCCTTCAAGGAATCTAATTTCACCAAGATTCCCAGCAGCGATCTCTTTCTCCAGGTAAATGTAAGATGGAGAGAAGCGAGTCCAAACTGCTTCCATCATGAACAACTTCTTCTTCTTGGCAAGGTTGATCAAACTCTGAGTTTGTTTGATGTTCAGACAGAAGGGTTTCTCGCATAGCACGTGCTTACCATTTTCAAGGAAAAGCGTGGTGAGCTCATAGTGGTCTGGATTCAAAGCAGCGATGTACACGACATCTACAAACAAAACAGATTTTATTCACCATAATTGCTTTATCATAATAAAATGCCACTATCTAACAGATAAAGTAGTAGGCATTGACACCAATAAATAACAAACAGATGCAATAATCATACTGTCGATTTAGAAGATAAACAGTGACGAGCATTTTGTAAATAAAACGCCAGTCATATCCTTAATTCCTTACCAATATCGCTACTTCTGGCTAATGCTTGATAACTATCAAACACTTTCGCAATCTTATGAATTTTCGCGAACTCAGTAGCCCTGTCCTTGTTTCTGGCTGCGATTGCGACTATTTCTTGGTCACCCTTCTCAGGATACGAGTTAAAAGCATTCACGAAGTCGTTGCTGATCAGGCCAGCTGTTACGATGCCCCAACGTAGTGTCATCTGAAATGAGTAAGTAAGGGTTTTATGTTTAGGACATAAAGGTCATCATTTTGAAACCGGCCAATGTTTACAGTTTACATAAAAGATTCCTTGATTGCAAGAACTTTGTTTATTTACTACTCTTATCACCTATCTTACTTAACCTAATTCGATAGTTAGTGCTATCAGCTGGAACGGATTGTGCACTAACAAATTGTGTTCTACTTAAAATAAACAGTAGGTAATAAATACAACACTGAAAGGAGGTTAAAAAAATGTAACATTTTAATAAGCTACCTATGTAATTAATACATAGGTAAGTTCATTTATCAGTCTCAGCACTAAGATATCTAGAAATAAAACCTTCTCCTTTATTTAACAAAAGGTTACCTATCTTAATGTACATTACTAACTACCTATATTTTTTTTGTGAATGCATTCAAACTGCACGAAAATATATCAAACTTTAATGATCCTGATTTGGCTACACCTATTTTTTAACTTGTCTGATTATTGCGGCAAAAAAGGAAATTAAATAAAATAAAAAAATGCTGTTAGGTTTGAGTGAGACCAATTAACTCAAACAATTTTTGAATCTTCGTTTCTCAATATTCCCTAATGATGTTTCTAGTAAAATAGATCAGCGAAAAAGCTTTTGTACTTAAAATACCTACTTATGTTTTATAGGTACTTATAGAGAGCCTCTATTTTCTAAGTGTTCTATATGTGGGTACATAAAGCCTATTCTGTAATCATCTCACCGTGAAAACATAGCTGGCCTGGCTTGTGAAGTGTCATTCCACCTTGATTGAATGGATCGTCGGCTCACTTCACCTAAAGTGATCACGGAACTCCTTTTTTGGACGAACGAAATACCTTGGCCAGTTTTACCTATCTTTTAGATAACTAGTATCCTACCAAAAATCAACCAAAGTTTTATATGTGATTTTCCAAGCACAAGTTAGAGCTGAACTTCATATTGTAAATGACTTTACTAATATACATATTTATTGGAACAAGAAACAGTTTACAAAATTTTGAGATCGTTAACAGCCGCATTAGTATGGAGTACTGTGTCGCGGCCATTAGCGCCCACCTCCAAGAAGGGAGACGACAGCGTTCCAGACACACAAAATATACAAAATATCAATAAAACTTAGTATCAATTTCATAATATCTAATATAAATATAAACTCACCTTTACTGAGTGGAGGTTCACAAACAACTGATACTTCTGAAATACCAGGTTATGATATTATCATTTGATAAGTTTTATTATAAATACTGTTTTGTTATCTATTACATGTCGATAAGACTTTCTAATCAGCCCATCGGTGACTCTGAGAATGAGCTCGAAGTAAGTTGTGCTGGACGTAGCGTGATCACTGGCCCCGAGAAAAGAAGGGCGTAAACCTTCTGGCCATTGCCGCTGAACGCCCCGATCACACACGAAATAAGGTTCTTGGATGCCTGGCTGCAGCAGCGACGTAAGGTTGCAAATCGACTCGAACGATTCAAAAATGTGTTGGCTGTACCCGAGTTACTTCCAGATTCTGGGTTCCCTTCTTCTGGATCAGCACTCCTGGAGTCCAGGTCCCGAGGTTCAGCTCGACAGGATCGAAAAGGGGTGTCTTCATTGGGGTTGAAGTCGACGAATTAAATGAAACACTAAGTTATTCAGTACACGGCACGATCCTAGGGCTTTCAACAATTACTGAGACTCGATTCTATATAAGAATTACTTCTTATTTACTAAGACAAGTACAAGCGACTAGCTTTGGATGACTACAAATTCAAATTTTGGACCGGGGTAGCTATATACCCTCGGTCCGTGCCATTAATGAGAGCCCCGCAAATTCTCGCCGAAATTAATTTTTATTATTGTAAAAAACCCTTATCAACATTTGGTAATAGGGTTGCCGCACCCCTTCCACGGTGCTATCAATAGCTGGATTTCTTCGTACTGTAACACAGTAACGCCCCCTATCTCTGTATCTAATCCATATACCTAATTTCCAGGTATTGATAGCTTCCCTAGACTAATTCTATAAAGGGACAATTTCCTTTATTTTCCGGTTAAAATCTTAATAGCTTCTAACCTAGCCTAAGGATATCTATAGGTTGGGTTGACCTGCTGGTGCCAATAGCAGGCTGTCTGTTGACGTCTAGAAAAAGCTTATTTTCGGGCTTTTTCTATGGGATATCATCCCTTATGTACTGAATATGTAAAATCCTAAGTCATTTTACCGACTTAAGGATTTTCTACTTAGGCTAACAGACAATCACCGCCTATTATGGGGATTCTGGTAGCCGATAGACCACACTTTACATTCTTAGTGTTTATATAAGTCTATCCAGGCTATATGCACATAAGGTGCCTCGATAAGTACTAAATCGATAGCTGGTCACTTTCTTTGCGCCCAGCTATCGGAGAAACTATTTACAAAAAACTAATAACTTTGGGACGACACGATAGCGCGTTTATCGGGCTATCGGGAGGTCCCCCAAAATTCCTTATTTTTGGAATTCCCAGGGGTGTATAGTCCCGGGGAATGCCAAAAACGGGCTAAAAATTACATTTCCAGAAACCTATTTTACTATTTGAGCGATTTTCGCTCCAAAGTGATGACTTGGTAGCTAGTCCAGCAAGCCATCCGAAAGTACTTACACCATAAGTACATCTATTCCCTTCATGGAGTTATTCCACCTGAAGGGTCTACAAATTTCAACGTTTTACGTTGGTTACGTTTTTCTTTGCTGTTTATCTCGCTACTATCCAAGCGATTCTTCCCATCTAGAAACCGCCTGGAAGCCCTTTCGACAAGCTTTCCAATGGTAGTACTTTTACCAGTACACCTATATGTTTTCTAGGTACTTGGAGCTCCTAAAACTGTAAGCCTTTGCCGAAAACCAGATAAACAGCATGTTTATACTATATACCGACTTGATATCTCAAGTAAATGGGCTTTATATCAAAGACTACGCTAACTATGAGGTGTATATAGGTTTCCCGTCTCGGTCTAGGTCCCCTATATACCCTAAAATTACCTAAATCCTAGACACAACCTACTACAACCTAAGTCACTGTGATGACTTCACCTGAGTCACCATATTGACTTTTTATACAGAACTAGCTGACCCCCACGGCTTCGCTCCCGTCAACTGGCTATCTAAACACCTAACCTACCCTGCCTACCAATTTTTTTAACTATTTTATTTGAATAAATACGAATGTTAACAACTTCTGTTTCTACCAGCGATCAAATTAAATTCTATAACACAAAAGCTGTTATTCTAACTTAAGGGGCTGAAGTGGAATAGTTGACAATCGACATCTGAGGTTCTAAGCCACGCCCACTGTCATCGATAGCTTAGGGGCAAACTCCAAGAAGCTCAAGATGGTAAGTTATTGGCACGGTCACATCTCGGCAAGTTGAAGCCGGGTGAAATTAGCTTTTTTTTGCGGAAAAATTCAATTGGAGCGAAAAGTATTTGAAAATTAAATACACAAGGCCGACCACAGAGGCCCACATCATAAACGGACTCTTCCACAGGTTTTTACAAAAATATTACCGCGCAAGTTCTTATTTCTAACTGGGTAGCATCTGACATCAGATGCAACCTTATTACTACGAAAATAAAGATCACTAAAATAGGGAATGTGGCTAGTGTCATACTAGTCTTTGTAGTGCAAATTGAATAAATATTATAATTGTGTCTGCTGCTATGCGACTGCCATATATAAGAACACAGTATGTGACTTATAATAATAATGGTTTTATAGCCAGATAATTGCATTTATATTATTTGAATGAGTTCTACTATACTGAAATGGACTGTGTAAGGTTAACCTGGAAATTTTAATTTTGAATTGAGATTTGGTGCTTTCATTAATCAATTTAATCATTATTTACAATAAGAAAGTCCCATCAAATTGTAAAAACACCTTAAATTAGCAAATATCTAGAACTGACTAGGTTCGAAATTGCCTTTTTTAGTTATGTTTAAAATATCCAATAGAATTTAGGTCAGTATTTGTAGAATAAGTTCTCTATGGTTTGGTCTAGGGAGAGTTAGACAAAAAAAGATGGCGAGTGAGCGCGGTGTTATAATTGGTGAACGTAAATAAACGTACTTTAATATCATACAGTTGTTTCTATTACAATACATGGTGGCAGCGGTGGGATCCAATGCACTCTGTGTATATGTGAGATGTTGGTTATATGGACGGCCCTAAAAAACTAGAAGTATATATGTAAATATGGCGTCTTTTCCAGTGACGCCGCCCGCTGAGTCAACTTCGAAGAGCCCAGTCGGTGGAAAGCTTGGCTCAAAAGATTCCAACAGTACATTTCAATAACAGGGAAGCGCTCGGATGCAGAACTAAAAGATTTACTGCTATATTGCATGGGAGAAAGGAGTAACGAAGTGTGCAATCAGTTTGAGAAACCATCCGAAACCTACGAAGAACTGGTTGAAAAATTTACGAACTACTTTGAACCAAGAAAGAATATTATATTCGAGAGAGCAAAATTTAATGAAAGAAAACAGAGGAAAGGTGAGCCGGTGGATACATTCATCACAGATTTATATAGCATGGCCCAAAGATGTAATTTTGAGAAAATTACCAAAGAAGAGATATTACGGGACAAAATTGTTGTGGGAATTAGCGACAGGAAGCTGAGTGAAAAACTTCAGTTAAAGAAAAATCTCGATCTTCAAGAAGCTGTGACAGTAGTGAGACAGTGGGAGATACAAAATAAACAATCCGAACAGCTGTACCAGGAATATCCAGATGAGGCTAGAGTGGATAAAGTACAAGCTCGGCAACCAAAAGAAAAGAAGCTCTGTGGATATTGTGGTTTAAATGAGCACCACAGAAATGTATGCCCAGCAAAGAATACGGAATGTTTTAAATGCCATGTTAAAGGACATTTCGCTAGAGCATGTAGACGTCAGGTTGTTAAACAGGTGAGGCTGGTAGAAGATGAGGAGTCAGAAGATTCAACAGGTACAAATTTTTTTTTATGGGCAATTGATGGCCATATTGGGAACGGGGCATGGATGTCGGAGATATTTGTAGAGGAATTTAACAAGGCCGGAAGGTTCTTAATTGATTCGGGGGCAGACATAGTCTGTTTACCATTGACATTTGTACCTGAAAAATTTATAAACAAATTGATAAAAACAAATATAGTGTTAAAAGTGGCAGATGGTAGATGTTTAGAAGTGTTGGGATATTTAAGTGTTAAATTGTCACATAAAAATAAGGCAATATCTGTGAGAGCTTACGTTGTAAAATCAATTAAACGGGCAATATTAAGTAGAGAGGCATCTAGAGAGCTGGGAATATTAAAGGTAAATTTGGACCAGGTTTTGAGAAGAGAGGCAACAAGTTCAGTAAATATACGTAAAGAATTTCCTATCTTATTTCAGGCGTTGGGGCAATTTAAAGACTGCATTTCCATACAACTGACACCAGATGCGAAACCTTTTGTGCAATCTGTACCTAGAGTGGTGCCAATTCCTATGCTGGAAAAACTAGAAAAAGAAATAAAAAGATTGCAAGATTTAGACATCATTGAGCCAGTGGAACAGGTAACTGAATGGGTAGCACCAGTAGTATGTGTACCAAAAGATGAAAACGAAATTCGTTTGTGCTGTGACTATACTCACTTAAATAAATGTGTTATGAGACCCTATTTTCCAATTAATAATGTAGAATATACTTTGGCAAAGGTTAATGGAGCCAAATATTTTTCCAAAATATATATAAAAAAATCTTTCCATCAATTGAAATTAGATGAGAGTAGCCAGTTGTTAACAACCTTCATATCACCTTTCGGTAGGTTTAAATATAAGAGATTACCTTTTGGATTAAATTGTTCTTCTGAGTATTTCGTTACAAAGTTTGCTCAGATACTGAAAGGTCTAAATGTAGTGTACCATGTCGATGATGTTCTTATCTATGGAAAATGTATGTCAGAACATGATGAGAATCTTAGGAAAGTACTAAAAAGATTGTCAGATGAAGGATTATGTATTAATGAAAAAAAGAGTGTGATAGGAGTACAAAAAATAAAATTTCTGGGGTTTGAGTTATCATCTGATGGGATATCTGTAGATCCAGATAGAATTGAAGCAATAGAGAAATTTCCAAAGCCTAAAAATAAAACAGAGTTACAGAGATTTTTGGGGATGATTAATTTTGCATCAAAACATTTAAAAAATAAAGCTGATTGCATGGAACATTTAAATTGTTTGCTTAGGAAAAATGTAGATTTTTATTGGGGCCCAAATCAGGAAGAAGCATTTGATAAAGCAAAAAAGTTATTTTGTGAAACCCCAATTCTAGCATTTTTTGATCATACTAAACAGATAGTGATTAGTGCAGATGCAAGTTCTTATGGTTTGGGGGGTTGCCTTATGCAAATAAACTCTGATGGAAAGAGAGAAATTGTAGCTTATATATCAAGAACTATGAATGAGACAGAACGTAGATATTCTCAAATTGAGAAAGAGGCCTTAGCATTGACATGGGCTGCTGAAAAATTTAAAGAATATGTTACAGGGCTGAAAAACATTTTTGAAACCGACCACAAACCGCTTTTACAGGTCTTACAGACCAAGCATATGGATGATCTGACACCAAGATTGCACAGGTTTCGTATCAGGTTGATGTCTTTTAATTATGAGATTAATTATATTCCTGGTAAAGATTTAGTGATGCCAGATTCACTATCTAGAGCACCTTTAACAAATTCAAAAGAAACTATGTCTGACAAAACTATTCATTATGTTAACTTTGTGATAGAGCATATTCCTATAAAAGATGTCTACTTAAATAAACTGTTACAGGAGCAAGAAAAAGATGAAATTTGTAAAATGATAAAAAAGTATTGTAGTGATGGTTGCCAAGAAAGAAATAAACTTGATCCTGAATTGCTACCATATTTTCAATGTAGGTATGAATTTAGTGTTTGCAAGGGTCTATTGTTGAAAGGATCAAGAATTGTTATACCTAAAATTATTCAAAAAGAACTATTGGAATATATTCATATGGGACATCAAGGTATTGTAAAATGTAGAAGACGGGCACAGATGGCTGTATGGTGGGTGGGTCTAAGTAGCCAACTAGAAAACTTAATAAAAAATTGTCCGAATTGTATTGAACATAGATCAAATAACGTTAATACATTTTGTAAAGACCAGAACCCTCCTACTAGGCCGTGGCAAATAATTGCAGCAGATTTATTATTTTGTAAAAAGTGTTATCTGATTGTTACAGATTACTATTCAAGATTTTTTTAAATTTTCGATTTGAACTCAATGACTGAAAATGTTATTATAACTAAAATTAAATAATTATTTTCTAGATATGGGATTTGTGAAATATTCAGATCAGATAATGGCCCACAATTCCAAAGTCAGTTCAAAAAATTTGCTAATGAGTATAAATTTACACACTTAACCAGCTCTCCATATCCATAGTCAATCAAATGGGTTGGCTGAAAATGCGGTAAAAATTGCGAAATCCATGATTAAGAAAAATGAACATATTGATAAAGCTTTGCTAGCATATAGGACAACACCTTTAGAAAATGGTTTCAGTCCTGCAGAACTGTTAATGGGTAGAAAATTAAGGTCTTTTCTTCCTTTTATTCCCTCAAAACTAATGACAAAAGAATCAAAACTAGTAAACAAAATTGATAAGAAAATCAAAGACAAACAAATTCATTATTACAATAAAAGGCACAGAACAAGTCCATTGTCTGATTTGGCTATTGGAGAATCAGTTTGGTTAAGTGATTTAAGAACCTATGGGACAGTAATTAAAATTTTACCACATCGTTCATATGTGGTACATACTGCTAATGGTAATTATAGAAGAAATAGATGGTTTTTAATTCCTGCCCCATATATACAAAAAAATAAGAAATGTCAAAGAGCTCTTAGTCTGGAATAGTTATTTATGCTACAAGTGCGGGAAGTAGGTGATTTCCGATGAGTGTCATTTTTATTCACGAGCGAGCGAAGCGAGTGAGTGGATAAATCGACACGAGTCGGAAATCATCTTACGCAAGTGTATCATACAACATTTTACTATGCATTGTGCGAGGAAATAAAAAAATATATCTGAACCAAGCAAGAAATTAATAAAATGGCGCTTATTCAAGGGCGCTCAGCATATCCACAGATTAACTAATAGTTCATAGTTCTACTGCGCATGTGCAATAGCTGTCACGTCATAACGCAAAAAGCAAAAAGGCACGAGCAAAATATTAATTCTGCCAAACATATTTAATGAATAATTAAAATTAATTTATTGATCAAAATCTAAATCTAGAGTAATTAAAAACGCCTTAAATGACGTGTTAGTTTTGTTTTACTTTTTATATGAATGATAATCTGTACTTAACTAATTTTAAAACTTTTCTCAAATAATAAAAACTCTATGCGGCGGGCTGACGTTGGAGTTAAAAATTAAAAAAGTACAGGAAAGTAAAAAGCACTAGTAAAAAAAGTGACACTTTCCGCACAGTTTGGCTGCTTGGAAAACGCTCTTTTCGAGGACATGCATTGTAAAGTATTGTAAATCAAGATGATTGTTTAATTCATCCTCAAAGAAGGGGAGAAGATCTGATTGAAAATGATTGTAATATCAGTTTAAATAACATGCAGCCTAATAATCCAATTATTCAACGACCAGTTAGACAACGAACACAACCAAAACATCTTAATGATTATGTTGTTTATATTAATACCAAATAAAAATGTTAAGTTTAGAACAAATCCTTTGTTCCATAGTTAAATATGTTAAAACACATAATATATATTTTTAGGGTAAATAATTTGGATTAAAATATCATAAGAGGAAGGATGTAGAATAAGATCTCTATGGTTTGGTCTAGGGAGAGTTAGACAAGAAAAGATGGCGAGTGAGCGCGGTGTTATAATTGGTGAACGTAAATAAACGTACTTTAATATCATACAGTTGTTTCTATTACAATACAGTATTCCCATCATTTGTACAATTCACAGGTTCATATTCCTTGTTTAGTATTCTCTTGAAATATTAAGATGTCATTTAGTTACTAATACAAGATGACTTTCTATTGCCTACTTTAAATCATAATATATTTTTGTGCTATCCTGGAATATAATAGTTTCAAGGCACTTACTGGGTTTTGATATACACCAGCCCTCTGGGGTGAGGTCACGTGGTGCCGTTTTTTCTGAATATTAGAGTTTAAAAACAAATAGACAGGGCGCAAAAAAACGGCCATGTAAACTTTATCTATCTGTATAATTCAAAATGATGTATGTGATTAAAGTAAGCGAAGCGTATCACTAGAGAACGGCTGCAAAGATTTGTTGCTTTTGTTTGTTATCTAAAGAAAGAAAGAAAGAAAAACGTTTATATGCGCCAGGCACGACGCATACCATAAATACAAAATACAGTATATGCCTCACAATCACGTATATGTGTCGTATATGTTACGGTAAAAGCCCGAATTACGATGAATGTTTATCGTATCGTTCATCGAATCATCACAAATATTTTATTGTTTTTGTGTAGCCATTGCTATAACAGTGGGACTGCTGGGCAAAGAGTACACGCAAGTCATTTCCAGCTAGACATACATTTCCCGTCTCGAATCAACCCTCATGGTACGCGTCCAAATCATCTCGCCACCTATTTCTGGGCCGGCCTTAACGGCAAGTTCCATCTTCAGGAACCATTGCCCATCGGTCAATTCGCATGCAACTAACGTGAACCGCAATGGCATTGGCCTATTTGAGCCTAGCAGCCTTTTTATCCACGTCTATTATGCCCGTTTGGGAACACAGCGTGGTATTCCGTATTCGGTCCGTTCTTTTTACATCGAGAATGCTGCGTAACTCTCTGGCAATCCCCAAGTGCAACTCTTTGAGTGACCATGTCTGAGAACAGTAAGTTCGGATGAGCAGAATACATATATCGATGATTTTGCTCTTCAGGGTGATCGGCAGATTTATTGTTAACTAGCTGTGCCCGCGGCTTCGCTCCCGTCATCTGCCTGCCTGCCAACCCTACCATACTTACCAGCCTGCCTGCCTACTCCGCATACTCAAAAATATAAATACTACATACCACCAGACCACCCCCTTTTTTGAAGCTAAGTTCTCTCAGTCCATCCAAAGGTTGTCTGGTAGATATCGCTGTCAGCGATAAGACCGCCTTTGTACCCGTATAATTAAGATTTCTTATAAAATAGATGTGTAATTTTTATGGTGTACAATAAAGTATATTCTATTCTATTCTATTCTACATACCAATTTTTTTTTCTAGTGTCATTCTTTCGCGTAAAATCTTAACACCGCGATTCAGAAAATGACTTTAAATGCACAACGCCATCTATCGAAAAGCGAGATAAACTGTCCGAGTAACTGAATTGCGTGAGCTGTGATAATTTTACTTCTTGAACACTTTAAATTCATCTAACTTTTGATAGAGTGAACCGATTGCGATGAAACAAAAACTAAGTAATTCTTCAAGATACGCACAATTTTTATGTATAAAAGTTATCTACATTGGTTTCGTACATTTCACGTGATGCGTGCACAAATAAACAGACAAACAGACAAAAAATCCAAAAATGCTAGAAATGGGATCTGTTGGTTATCCTTTAACACCCTGGCTATTTTTTTTGGAATTTTTTCGATGTACAAAATATATTTTTCTACAGATTTATTATATGTATTGATTGATAAATAATAATGATTAGTGCCGATTAGATTTTTTGATTTGTGCCAAAATGATAAGATCAATTAATAAAAATGATAAGATTCTTGGTGAGCTCTAGGTTGAATTTACTTTTTCGTATTTTATCATTAAAAAACTTTATATGATCATGATATTGTGCAATGGTTGCCTAATTTTCTCTTTTATTTCTAAATTTTATTTGACTAATTCTTTTGTTTACATCGATCTGGGTGGATGGTTTCAAATACCTGACGAAATGCGCATCTGTGTCAGTTTTTAATAATAAAATACGAAATAGTAAATTAATTTGTTTACCTATTTGCGTATGTATATGACTACAAGCGTTTAAATCCTATTTATTAATTGACTGTTGAGTTGCGTATCTATCGAGACACGCTTTTGTCAAGTTGCGTGTTTGTCCAGACGCGCATCTGTCAAGTTGCGTGTTTGTAAAGCTCGTGCAAATCTGACGAGATGCGTTTCTGTCAAGGGTAGTATTTAAACGCAAATCAAAAAATATCCTTTTTCTATGCAGTTGTCTAAAGCGGTTGAAGCGAATTTCTGTCGACCCACTTTACCTCCAATGCTGAAACCTGATGGGTCGCTGGCTCACTCTGCGAGTGAGAAAGCAAATTTATTTGCATCTCTCTTTGCTAGCAATTCGCGTCTGGAGGCTGGCTCCAAGCAACCACCTACTATACCTCACTGTGACTCTTCGATGCCGGAGATCGCTGTGCACACTAAAGAGGTCCGGAGAGTATTGTCCAGTCTAGACGTGAACAAGGCCAGCGGGCCTGACGGCATTCCAGCGAGAGTGCTGAGGCAGTGTGCGCCTGAACTGTCTCCTGTATTGACACGCTTGTGCCGCCTCTCTCTTGTAAAAAGAACGGTGCCGAAATCCTGGAAGCTTGCAAATGTGCAACCAGTGCCCAAAAAAGGCAACCGTGCAGACCCTGCCCATTACCGTCCGATCGCCATTACCTCCATTCTGTGCAAATTTATGGAAAGGGTACTGAACAGCAAGTTGCTGACCTACCTTGAAGACAATAATCTCCTCAGTGACCGTCAATATGGCTTTCGCCGGGGACGGTCAACTGGCGATCTTCTTGTGTATGTCACGCACTGCTGGGGCGAAGCCATCGAGAGACACGGCGAAGCACTTGCTGTATCGCTTGATATTTCGAAGGCCTTTGACAGGGTCTGGCACGCGAGTCTGCTTAGTAAGCTTCCTGCATATGGTATCCCTGCTGGTTTTTGTAGCTGGATATCAGACTTCCTCAGTGAACGGTCGATCCGAGTAGTCATTGACGGCTGCTCCTCTGACCTTATGGCTATTGATGCCGGAGTTCCTCAGGGGTCTGTTCTCTCTGCAACTCTTTTCCTGCTGCACATCAATGACCTTCTTCAGCCTAGTATTGTTGGGTACGCAGATGACAGTACTGTTTCAGAGAGATACTTGTCCAGCGCAAAAACCAGCGTGGATGAGGTTCGTTCCTTGAGAGAGGCTATGGTGGAGCGGACAGATTTGACCTTAAGCCTTGTCTCCCAGTGGGGTGATGACAATCTGGTCTCCTTTAACGCCACCAAAACACAGGCGTGTCTTTTTACCGCTAAAAGGAGACTTTTCGATCAAACTCCTACTTTTCGGGGTACGTCTGTTCCTGTGACTGATCGGCTCGAGCTCCTTTGCATGGAGTTGACATCCAGTCTCAACTTTGGCACCTCCATTGAGTACAAAGCCCAAATTGCGGCCAAAAAACTAGGCATCCTAAATAAAGTGAAGCGATACTTTACGCCTGGACAGCTTTTAACCCTATACAAAGCGCAAGTCCGATCCTGCATGGAGTATTGCAGCCACCTTTGGGATGGCTCAGCTAAATATCAGCTTGCCGCGCTTGACTCGGTGGAACGCAGAGCCAGGAGGCTCATTGGCGACGTTGAGCTGGCGGGTGCCAGGCTTCACAGCTTGGCTCATCGCCGCAAGGTTGCCTGCTTGTCGGTCTTCTACAGACTGTACTTCGGTGAGTGTGCTGAAGAACTCCACGACCTCATCCCACCAGCCCCCTTCTACCATCGGACATCTAGACGCACTGCAAGTTATCATCCTTACCTTGTTGCCATTCCACCAATTCGCACCAAACGCTTCCAAACATCCTTCATAATGCGCACAGCGAATGAATGGAACTCGCTACCTGCGTCAGTGTTTCCGAATCATTCAACCCGAATCTCTTCAAAGTTAGAGTGAACAGGCTTCTTCTGGGTAAGCTCACTCCATCGTCGACTCTGTCTCTGTCACCTAGACTAGAGTCAAGAGCAAACCCATCACAAATAAAAAAAAAAAAAAAAAACCGAATTCTCATCAAAATTACTGATTGCGCAGCAAAATATTCAACGCAAAATATCACTAAACACACTACAATTTATTTTCTCGCAGCGTACAGCGATTTTTCCTAAAGTAAAAGCTTTTTTATTAATGCACAGCTAATAATCTTAATGCACATCATACATGTTAACTCTTTTTCTTTTAAATATAGCTTCTATTTTTATATTATTTACAGCAGTTTTTCTAAATAAAACAGCATTTTATTAGTCACAGTAGAGGGGGAGGGGCGGGAACCCCCCTGTACCATCCCCACAACTCGGAGCCCCATGGTTATGGAGATATCCATGGTTAAAGTTTTTACAATTACTATTTAACGACAATGTCGACGGAGCCCCGCTGCTCCGTCGACATTGTCGTTAAATAGTTTTTAAATAGTTCCCCGGGGCTCCTATTTCTGTCTAAAGGGTCTAAAGTAACCTAACACGAAGAAGATGACGGGAGCTGAGTTCGCTTGCTTTGCTCGCTCACTTCAGCTGCCGTCATCTTTTCGAACCTAACCTGTCCGTGTCGGGGTGCCCTAAGTTCCCGAGCTCGCTTCGCTCGCTCTTGGACTAATTTGCTGTGCAGTTAGTATTTCTGCTATGTATGTAGTATTTTTGTACAAAAATAAATTTAACTGTATTGCATTATGAGGAAAAAAGTAATGTCATATTGATGTATAATTTCGAATTATCTGCAGTTTGAGTTTTGCTAAACATTTAGTTTATTTGTAGTGAAGTAAGTTATTTGATGTAAAAAAGAATATAAATGATGAGTATGTATTGATAGACGATTATTTTATTTGATATGAAATTTATAATATCCCTTCTGTCAACAAGCGATTTCTGGCGAAATGCGTAATTGACCACTTGCGTTTCTGAAAATTGCAATAATGTATCCCAAAGTAGCAAAATGTTTTGCCTATAAAATTCATTATTTGGCGTGCGCTGAGAAAACTATCGATGATACATAAAATTATGTAATACATGATTAAAGTAGGTACTCATTATTAACTACTAAAAAGTCTGCGAGAGAATATATCTTACTATCATAACCTGGGGCTGAATAACCAAAATAGGCTTTCTTTTAAACATTTTTTTGCCAAATCTATTGAAGATGTGGCAGCGGAAAAAATATATGTTAATCTTGATCATATATCTGAAAACTTCGCTAGGTCCGAAACACGTTTAAGCACAAAAACCTCGATACAATTGAACGGCAAAGTAACCTCTTAACGTGATCTTCTAAAAAAAAAACCAGTAATACTGATCAATGAACATTGGTACAATTAACAACAATAATGTATCATAACAGGACGCAAAACATCAGTGTCGTATATTTTGAAATTTCATTCATTATTTTTAAGTAATTCATATTATTATATTTTATATTTTAAATCTATACAAATTCCATCGTGCTTCTCTATCAATCCAGTGCAATTCCACATTGACCGCTTTGCGGCGTTACTAGGGAGGGGGACGTATGTTGCTTTTTTCGGCAAAATGCAAAAAAATATACGATTTATTTCTCGTCATTTCAACCTGTCAAATAAATATCAGGTATAATGCAGCCAGATCATGTAGCCTGGTGGCTTTAATTGGAACTAACGAAATCACAAGGAATATTGTCACAGTCTGTTCTTTTTATTCTTTGGCACTTTCGCTGTCACTAGCATCACATTTTTGTTGTATTATAAACATGAAGTTATAGGTAAAGATGGACTTGGAACAAAATCTTGAGGCAAATACCTAAGTATCTCTATCTCGCTTTCTGTGGGCCGACCTCTCTTTCTAGTGTGGACTATAGTATTGCTATCTTTCTTATATAAATCTCCTAGAAAATTCATAGAAATAGTCACCACACTAGCCCAACCAGAAGTTAAACACTGTCAAATAATTTACCTATAAATAAATACTTGAACTAAGATTAGTTCCATAGGTAATTGAAAATTCCAAAATTGTTGGTCACAGCATATCTGGGTTGTCAAATCAACGAAATATAATCCCAATTCTTAAGGATTCGGTAATGTGGCAACATTGGCCCTATATGCCAAAATAAATCAGGCCAATATGGCGGTTGTTTACTTTGCAGTTCACAGCTTCGTTTAAGATTTTTCGATATTTTACATTGTTATAATACAAAAACTGGTGCAAAATTGTGTTGTGAGTGGTTGCCATAGTACGTGGTGTCCAAAAGGTGATATAAGATTTCAAGCTAAGTGTTTAAATCGTGATTTCTCACATTGAATCATTGTAAACATATTTCTTAGTATTTTCACATAATTTCCTCTTAAGGTTACACTAGTCGAAAATTCTTCCATACAAACGTAGTCTATGCCACTGTTTGACGATGTACGTTCAAAATAAAGATTGATATCAATTTGTCTCATCATTATCTAGCCCTGTATGGAAGCAAAAAAGTAAAAAAATAAAAAATTTGAAAGTTATGAGTTCCACATTTCGACACTAATTTTAACGCATTTTTGGGCGCGAATAAATACCATAAGAAGACAGAAAATAGCAAAACGGCCTCCATACAGTAGTCCAACCATGCAAATAATTTTATTTTGAAACTATACATTTAGTCGTTTTTTCATGATATCTATGGCAGTCCCAAAGGTCTGTTTATAAAATTTCGCGCGCTCGCTTTCGTCCTAAATCATCATACATTTCGATACAAATTTGGAAAAGTGCTAATTCGTACGCGAAATAGCTTCTTACTGCTCATCACAGCATCTATATCTTTCTCAAGTGTTGTCGGATGAGATAGTATGCATTTTAACCTCGCGCAAAAAATAGTTCGTGCCGTCGACTATGGGAAGTAGGGGAACCTTAACACTGACTAACCCCGGAATCTGAAAAAAAACTGCTGTTAATTATGTTTCACTGTCAGCAAAATTAATGAAACATCTTATTTATTTTTCGCAATTTCTGGGTTGGTCCCTTAGTACCTAGTTGTAGTAAAATGATGTGTATAATAATGCCTCTTTCTCGTGCCCGCACAGATCTCAGTCATTCATTTCGTATTGCCACTGTAACTAAACCTATGTCCTGGTCATGATCTATTTCATCGAAAAATTCTGTCCATGTCGACCCTGCACTTTGTGCGTGATTAGATAAATGATAAAGAGCCACAAACTCGGAAACATCCAAACTTTCATACTTAAACAAACAGCTTCTTTCGTAATTTACTATCATCATATCAGCCGAAAGACGTCCACTGCTGGACATAGGCCTCCCCCAAGCATCGCCACATATTAATTATTAATTTATTATACGCATGCATAATTATCATGATCTATATAATCTTTAGGGGCTCGGTCTAAGTATTAATGAGATGTAGATAATTGTATAAATATTATTGTAAACCACTAAATGGACAGCAACAATTATAGCGATGTCCTGGGAAAAATAAAATGAAGGTTACCCTGCTTAGACAGAGAGGGTCTGCCCACAGAGAGCGAGATAGTGACACATAGGTTTTGCTTCAAGTAGGTATTCGAAGTGTGGTCTCCATCTTTATCTATACCTTCATGGTTATAAACGACTCATGTCGTTTAGTTTATTTACTAAGTCCATGACTAAAAAGTATTTAAACCTCTTTAGACAAAGAAAAAGATATTTTATTTAAAGTAGGCCACCAAGCGGCACTTTTGAACGTTACATTAAAATTTACAAATAATAATAGTTGATTCTACCGTGCATTCGGAAAGTAGCTTGTAATGGAGAAGAATGCACAAGAAACTCCATATTTACTCTTTATAAAAAAAAATGTTTTACAATATTTAGGTACATAAGTACATACCTTGATGAATGAAATTGAGTTTATACAATACAAATATATTTATAGTCTTCAGAAGGTCCAACAATACTGCAAAACAATAATGTTTTGCATATCACTTGTTTTTGCGCCCTAGTGGATGTGGAGCAGGACTAGCATTTAGCCAAGCATTTTTATCAGTGATGTAATCCCCCAACTTATAATATGCCAGCCTGCATAGTGTTCGTTTTATACAGGTTTTAAATTTCGTCTCATTCAGTTCAAGAATGTGGGGAGGAATTTTATTGTAACATTTTGTACAGTACCCCATGAAAGATGAGGTTACTTTAGCCAGTCTGAAACCTGCAACCTTATTACGTAAGTGAATTCTTCAAAGCAAACAAGTCGATTCTTTCCCAAAAACGACTTTAAGTATTGCATATTACACTCTGAAACGGAAAGGTTATGCTCCTTTCCATTACCAATATTTTGACGTAAAATTTATTGTAAAGAATGAACGAAAGCGGAAGAATCGAGATAAAACTTCACTATTGGTATTGTGTAATGTTCGAGTTTGATGAAACATAACGCAGTAGATAAACTTCAACTCAAAGGAGGATGTTTGTACTTTTTCCAAATTAGTTTCGCAATACCGAAAAAGTTGAAAGAAATTATTCTGATTCTTTGAAGGAATCGACTAGTTTGCTTTGGAGAATTCACTTACGCAATTAGGCTGCTGGTTGAACTAATTGGTCCCTATTTCTAGTAACATAATTAATTCTGTCGCCGTTTTTACTAAAAAGATGTAAATTCTTTCTCACGTACATGATGTTTTCATAAATATATTGACAAGGAACCGTCATGATGTTAATGTCCTTAAACAGTTCCCTTAGAGAATCGCGCCTGCGAAGATTGTATATCGCACTGATGGCTTGTTTTTGCAGAATAAAATTTGACTCAATGTCTGCAGGCCTTCCCCATTGGCATGGTTGAAGTGGCGATCACTAACAGGAGTCTTATGCGATGCTCGTATGCCAGTAAGAACTAAAGGCAAGATCTGCAGAACGGCGGTGAGGCCGGCAATGATGTGCGGAGCAGAATATTGGCCAGTGAAAAAGACGCACGTACAAAAGCTTCACACTGCCGAGATGAAGATGCTGAGGTGGTCTGGGGGTGTGACGAGACTGGATAAAGTAAGAAACGAGCATATCCGCGGTAGTTTTAAAGTCGCTCCTATATCGGAGAAACTAACCGAGAGCCGTCTCAGATGGTATGGTCACGTGATGCGAAGAGACGAGGAACACGTAGTGAAGAAAGCTTTGCAACTATCTGAGCATAAGAGAGGTAGAGGACGACCTCCAGCTACGTGGTGGACTAGCATGACGAAACTCCTATTGGAGGAAAATTTGCCCGACACGACAACCCAGGACAGATTGTCCTGGCGCCAGATAATTAGGAGAGCCGACCCCACCTAAAGTGGGACAGTGCTAGGAAGAAGTCTGCAGGCCTTCCCCATAGTAAGATACCGTAAGACATTATACTATGAAAATAACTAAAATAAGACTAGTCTGGCGGTATCCACATCCGTTAACCGACGAATCTTTCCAACAGCATAAGCCGCCGAACTCAGCCGCCCCGCAAGGGATACCAAATGAGGACCCCATTGCAACCTTGAGTCTAGCGTGATCCCAAGGAAAACCGTTTTATCGACGAATTCTAGCTTCTTGTTTAATATAATGTGACAATCAGTACTTTTGACATTCGGCAAGGAAAATTTTACGGACTTGGTTTTTTTACCATTTTAAACTAAAATATTGGCAGTGAACCAATCCTGAACCTGCCGTAGCGCGTTATTTACGTCGTCAACCTGACAAGTACGTCTATTTATTAAAAAAAATAAAGAATCAGAAAATAACACCATGTTTAGTTTGTTTAAAAATACAACTACTGTTATGTCAATTTGAATTAAAACATATTTAAAACTAGCTGTGCCCGCGGCTTCACTCCCGTCATCTGCCTGCCAACCCTACCATACTTACCAGCCTGCCTGCCTACTCCACATACTCAAAAAAACTTTTTACAAAAAAATACTACCGACTTCCAAATAAAACTACAAAGTGAAAAATAACTTTATTTTTGGAAGTCGGTGTCTTTCGTAGGTACCAATTTATTGCGTTATGGACACCGACTTCCAAAAATAAAGTTATTTTTCACTTTGTAGTTTTATTTGGAAGTCGGTAGTATTTTTTTGTAAAAAGTTTTTTTATTTTTCACTTTTTAGTTGTACCTACCTAATAGGCAAGTTGTTTAGTTAGTTACCTACTCGTATAACGCCAGAATATATTACCCAAATATCATGAAACTTGAACATAACCGGTGAAATGAGAGATCTGCGTACCCCTTAAGAGCGTACTGCCGTGATGTTATGTTATGAAATGGTATAAACAACAAACAGACATGCGATTGCAGCAATCCCGAGAGATTTGCCGTTATTGATTGAAGAGTTCAGGGGTGTGACCATAAGCTCTTAGAGCGGTATCAATTTGAGATCGAATAAGGGACAGATGTATCTGACTTTTATACATCTGTCACTTACTCGATATCAAATTGATACCGCTCTAAGAGCTTATGGTCACCCCCCTGTTGTATATCTTCGAATTGCTTCGTCAGTCCTACACCAAATTAAAATGGGACCAATTTCGGCACATACTCTTTCAAACAAAAAAAGATTTTTTGAAATCGGTCCACAATTGACGGAGATATCGGTGAACATACACAAAAAAAAAAAACATACATAATGTCGAACATAGAACCTCCTCCTTTTTGGGAAGTTAGTTAAAAAATATACATATTACATACCAATTTTTTTTCTAGGGTCATTCTTTCGCGTAAAATCTTAACACCGCGATTCAGAAAATGACTTTAAATGCACAACGCCATCTATCGAATAGCGAGTTCAACTGTCCGAGTAACTGAATTGCGTGAGCTGTGATAATTTTACTTCTTGAACACTTTAAATTCATCTAACTTTTGATAGAGTGAACCGATTGCGATGAAACAAAAACTAAGTAATACTTCAAGATACGCACAATTTTATGTATAAAAGTTATCTACATTGGTTTCGTACATTTCACGTGATGCGTGCACAAATAAACAGACAAACAGACAAAAATTCCAAAAATGCTAGAAATGGGTTCTGTTGGTTATCCTTTAACACCCTGGCTATTTTTTTTGGAATTTTTTTCGATGTACAAAAAATATTTTTCTACAGATTTATTATATGTATTGATTGATGATTGATTGATGATGATATAGGTGAGGTCGAATACGATTTTAACCTTCTTCGTCCATGTAAAAACAATAGAAGGAAAAAACACAGAATTTTACCCACCGCGCTGGCAGTGTCTCGAAATGACAGAACTAATAAAATTCTCCGAATCCATTTGTTTCAATTTTGTTTCTTTCTATTATATGGCACCTAGAACTGACCAAAATGCTCAACCTAGAGCTCACAAAGAATCTTATAATTTTTATTAATTGATCTTATAATTTTGCCAAATCGGCACTAATCATTTTTTTATGTATTAACAATAAATCTGCCGATCACCCTGAAGAGCAAAATCATCGATATATGTATTCTGCTCATCCGAACTTACTATTCTCAGACATGGTCACTCAAAGAACTGCACTTGGGGATTGCCAGAGAGTTACGCAGCATTCTCGATGTAAAAAGAACGGACCGAATACGGAATACCACGCTGTGTTCCCAAACGGGCATAATAGACGTGGATAAAAAGGCTGCTAGGTTCAAATGGGCCAATGCCATTGCGGTTCACGTTAGTTGCATGCGAATTGACCGCTGGGCAATGGTTCCTGAAGATGGAACGCGCTGTTGAGGCCGGCCCAGAAATAGGTGGCGAGATGATTTGGACGCGTACCATGAGACTGATTCGAGACGGTGCGGGAAAAGTATGTCTGGCTGGACATGACTTGGGTGTACTGTGAGGACTCACCAATTAAGAAGGCAACCTACTTGCCTATATTAAGACTGGCACAGATAACTTCTGAAAGGTAACTGAATTTCGAACATAAAAATAGGCGAAGATGGTTTTTGCTAAGCTTGGCTGTCATATCTAGATCTTAGTCGCCTGAAAGCAGGCACGTTTTTGCCTAAATAAATCAGATGAAAGTAAATTAATTTCTTTTAATACGTAGCAACCTGGCTACGTCATCACATTTTGGTGTAGTTGCGCTGGGTAAAGTACCCCAGTAAATAAAAAGTTATAAAAAATATTTCGCGTGTGCACGGCGAAAACAGTGCACGAAGCCCCATCTACGAGTGTATGAGTTTATGGAGAACGAACGGGGACAGGAACAAAGTCCAGTTTGAGGATTTCCTCATGCAGTACCGACGAGTTGCCGCTATAAATAAATGGCAGCAACATGACTTCAGATGGCGCAGGTATAGATCAAGGATGGGCATTTGGGGTCCGTTTTTTCCGTCGCGGTCCCTCTTAAAAACAAGTAACCCGTTACATCGTCACGTGTGAGATGATTCGACCGTTGTCGAGTCGAGAGTGAATAGGTTTCTTCTAGACAAGCATGCTCCACCGTAGACCACACCATGCGAGATAGTGGTCAAACGCGAGCCTATAGATTTTTAAAAAAATGTAAGGACAAAGCGCAGGATAAATCACAAATATTATTATTTTATTATTATTAGGCAACCATTGCACAATATTGTGCAATGGTTGCCTAATTTTCTCTTTTATTTCTAAATTTTTATTTGACTAATTCTTTTGTTTACATCGATCTGGAAGGATGGTTTCAAATACCTGACGAAATGCGCATCTGTCGTGTTGCGTGTCTGACAAGTTGCGAGTCTATCCTAAGAGATGACGAAATGCGTATTTGACCACTTCCGTTTATGACGACATGCTAGTGATCCTTTTTTTTTGTTTGTACCGCATAGGCGCCGAAACTACTGGATTGATTAAAAAAAATCATTCACCTATGGGAAGCTATATATTAATCCCGCGTTACATAGGCTGTTGGTTACATAGGTGTAGTTCGACCTCTTTCTTGAAGTCGAACTACACCACTCGAAATTACTTCTTGGCGTCTATTATTGTCCCTCCTTACCTACGCATCAATTTCTTCGCATCGTTTGAAAATCTCTTAGAACTTCTAGTCCCTTCTTACAATCATAGCATAATCATGGGTGATTTTAACACTTGTCTCCTGAAAAAAGACCATCGCTCTTCTTCTCTGACTAATGTTGCTACTTCTAGCAATCTTTCTATTCTGCCGCTACGTGCTACTCACAATTTGCCAAACTGTACTCCTTCGCTTCTTGACTTGATTTTTGTCTCCTCTCCTGATCGCGTGGCTAAGCATGGCCAATGCGCAGCCGACGCCTTTTCGCATCATGATCTGATTTTTCTAAAACTGTGAGATTTGTGGTCCTTAGTCCTAGGTTTCACTTACTTGGGAGATACTTTCAGCAAATAGTCTTAACCAAACTATGGATAGGTACTGGAAGTCGTACAGGAAGTCTGTTATGCTATTAAACGAGAGATTATTTAAATCAAAAGAAAAACAAATGAAAGAAATTTATTTTTGTTTTGTTATTTAGTTGACGTTGACAGCGCAGGCGTTGTTGTCACTGTCAAACTTCCTTCTCTTTTCTTTGCTGTCAAAGCAAGCACAAGCAGTCAAGCAGTGTCACCAACCTTTACCAAAAAAAAAAAAACATTTTTTTTTCTGATTTCCCTAAAAATCCCTAAATAGAATTTATTTTATATGTAAGTACCTGCATACTTATTTCGAACCTAAATAATTTCGTAGCTCACAAAATAAAACGTTTCATATTAAGCTAGTAAAATATTTTATTGAACAATCACATGATTGTAGTATGATCAAGTTTTACTCACGATCCATAATCCCGATTTAAGGAAAATCGTACCACCATGATACTCTGTACCATTTTAAGGCATAAAACTTAGATAAAGGGATATAATGGCAGATCGTATCGTTCCTTTCTAAGCACAAAACTAAAAACACAAGCTTTGTTTTCGATTTTGCAAGTTTTGTTTGAAATCCCTAAAAAAATCCCCAAAGAATTCCAGTCCCTAAAAATATTCCTCTTAACACTTCAAGTCCCTAAATTTAGGGACAAATTTCCTAAGTTGGGAACCGTGAGCACAAGACGACCCGTGAGACGACCGTAAAGACCAGACGGAAAATAAGCTTGTTTAAAATTGCCCGCTAAAATGTTTTATGGTTATAACTTAAGCTACAACTGGTTATAACTGTTATTTTAACTGTTTGGTTGAAAACACTCGTATAGTATGCTCAGTATATTTTATCTAAAATCGCTTTGAAATATGGAAAATGTTTAAACTATCAATTATAAATAAATAATAAAGATTAAGAAGCATCCCGTAAATGAGAAATTGATAGAAATAGAAACAATTTTGCTAAGAGAAGATTTTCATTGATAATTCTTAAATACTCTTCTTCTTCTTCTTTTATTTATACATCAGGAAAAAGCATAAGTTTTAATTAAGTACCTAATGATTTTTTTCTTGTTAAATAACTGAAATACTAAAAACAATTGAAAATGTGACATAAAATTAAGTCCTCTTCTATTGATTGCAGTATTACAGACACTGATTTTATCTTAGAATGTGCGTTATTATTCTAAGGATTTCAGATAGAAAAACCTAAATATTTTTTTAATATTGACTGTCCTAACTCTAACGGTTATGTTAAGAATACTTTTTAGGCGATATTTTTTAAGAGTTTCTACCAAAATTCAGTTACGTCGTCAGCTTTAATAGTATCGCAAACGTCTTTCATGGTACAGTGCTTAGTGCACAAAATACAGTAGGTACAGAAAAAGACGCATCGTTAGTGTTGGAACAATATAGTCGCATTCTAGCTAGCTCATCGGAATACCCCTATCTGACCTGTTGTACTTATAGTATTCAACCTGGCTTCGAAGTCATTTAAAAAATAATCTGGTGGGCCAAGTTTGCCTCACGGAGAGCTTTTCTGCAGGCTCAACGGACAAATGGACAATTCTCTCCAACAGACTATGTTGGAGAGGATTGTCCATTGTTTTTTCGTGCATCTCTAGGGCTATTGTTATTTATTAGACATAAGGTATTGAGACTAGTATATAGTTATCTGTGATTGAGACTCTTTAATCTAGTCTTCGGCTGCTCCATGTTGTACTCAGTTGTACAGTAGAGGACGTTAGTCAATGCAACTGGGGCCGCAATGATAAACGTGTACCGAACGATGTTTTTCAACAGACAAAAAAAAATCACAAACAAAATGATCTGGAAAAATTCGTGAGGAATGTTTTGTAACCAACAAACCGTGCAAATATTTCTTTATTCTTATTATTTATTCGTTCGCCGTACTTGATTTTTTTAGTGGACTACTATTGAAAATATAGAAGGAGCTCGTGGCTAAATAAAAACAGCCGCACGGGTCGATCATCAAGGTTAAGCAACGCTTGACGAGGTCGGTCCGTGGATGGGCGACCATTTCAACAGTTTCCTCCGTGCCTCGGCAAGCACGTTAAGCCGTTGGTCCCGGCTGATATTTGAAGATCTTTGTCAGTCATTACGGGTAGTCAGAAGCTTGAGATCTGACAAGAGTCAGTCAACTACCATGCAGAACCGCCTCATCGAGTATGTGGACCAGCAGCATGAACACTTTGTGGACCCTTGCGTCGTGAAGGATGCCAAATATCTCGCGCCTAAGGTAGGATTTACAACAACGCGGAATATGGGCGACAACACTTCGTGGAAAAGCTAGATTTCAAGTCATGTTTTTCATTCAATTCAGTAGTCCATCCGATTTTTGCTCCAAAAGTAGGACCGCTCAATAGTCATAAAGTCAGACTCCAGTGACCAGTCTTGCCAAGGGGTACTGTGTTACCCAGTTACTGGGTTGTGGAGGTCAGATAGGCAGTCGCTCCATGTAAAACACTGGTACTTAGCTGAATCCGGTAAGACATGAAGCCGACCCCAATATAGTTGGGAAAAGGCTAGGCAGATGATGACTATTGAAAATATAATAAGCTGAATAGGAGTAGGCGAGCCGCGCACTGCTGTAAGTACCGCAAAAACGCACTATGCGTGAAATACATCGCATTTCGAGACATAAAGCGATGAGATAGTGCAATAGGAGAACATATTCGTGTAGGGTGTTGAAAGTAATAATAGGTAGGTATAATAAAACCACTGAAGCGTCAGTATTTTTTTATTCTTCAATTCAATGCTCAAAAATTGTTAAAAAAAATGCATACGCTTACTTTTTGCTACATAAATAAATAATAAGGACAATGCAATAATCAATAAAATGATAATGAGATATTTAAAGATTATTTGATTGTGTTTCAAACTATTGTGCATTGTATCGGAATAGCACTTCATAAAAACTAACCACAATGAGGTAGGGAATAGTAGTTTAGTAAAATACTGTCACGACAATATTGTAAACAAATGCACACACTTAACCTTTTTCTATTGATATGTTAAGTTTAACCAGTAAACTCTATTGTGTGTTTTTAAAAATAGATTTATTCGTGTGAAGATTTAATGTTTGAATAACATTATGGTAAATTATAATATGCTTAACAATACTATCTTTAACAATATTGTAAATAGTTATGAGATACAAAAATATCACCATTGTGATTGTGCTAATAAATAATTAAGAACGCTTAAAAACTGTCTTGTTTTTTGTAACAACTACACAGTTAAAGCCATGTTGATAATTAATGTGATTGTTTTTTTTCTTGCAACATTGGAACTCCTATAAGGCGAAATTAAGTTACACGCGGCTAAGAACGCCTAATGTGTTGCTGTACCATTTCATAATAAATAATTTCATGCACTAGTTTTTGGCACACTTAACTTAATTGCACCTTGAAAGATTCGTCACATCCTAAAACAATTATAAAACATACAAGATTAGAATAAAAAAAAGAGATTGGATTTAACTTAAAACAAACTAATGTCATCAAAATGCTTCTCTAAACGCTAAATCCAAGTCTTGAATGAGATCCTCAACATCTTCTAATCCAACTGAAAGTCTTATAAGCGAATCCGTGATACCAAGTTCTACTCTTTGCTTCTCGGGAACCGATGCATGTGTCATCAAAGATCTGAAAATGAAAATATCAAAATATAAAAATAATTTATTTGTACCTTTACATAATCTTTACGTAACAAAATGAGAAACTTACGGTAATTCCGCCAAACTTTCATATCCGCCCAAACTCTCAGCCAAAGTAAATACTTTCAAGGAACTCAAAAACTTTCTTGACTCTTTCAGATCACCGCTATGTTTGAAGCTGAAGACACCCGAATGACCAGTCATCTGCTTTTTGGCAATGTCATGTTGCTTGTGAGACGTAAGTCCTTAAATAATAAAAATACGTAATAATTATATAGCTAAAGCTTCGTTAGTAGACTTTTAGAATATTATATATAAATAGGTAATACAATACCTGGATGCATAACTTCGGTAACCTTCGGATGCTTTTCTAACCACTTAGCAATGATTAAAGCTGATTCCTTATGGCGTTCCATACGCAAAGCCAAAGTCTTCAAACTCCTATTGACTAGGTAACAATCGAACGGTGATGGCACGATTCCCATAGCTGAAAAGAGTTAATAAATTGTCAATTTTCAAATATTCTGCCAATAATAAAATTATACTCGTAATATCTAATTTATGTATCTAGGTCCGGACTTTGCTCCCAATGAATGAAACATTGTTAACTGAATGAGCCTTGTATTAATGGGGTCTTAAATTATTCTCAAGATCTAAGTGATAGTGATCTAGATTCATAAGTACAGTATATTTATACCTCTTAAGTCTTTAAACGTATTTACGAAAGTAACAAAGTCATTTTGCATTCGTCAATATAAAAATATGTACATTGTTTTCAATTCTGTGAGTTTAATTTTAATCAGCCTGCAGTCTTTCTATTAGGATTTTATTAATGGAAAGAATGCTAATAATTTTCATTTCCACTTATTATATAATAATTGTGTTAGAAATCCTAATACAATGACACGCTATAATAATTTCATCACCGTAAAATGAGTCATACGAGACTATACCGGCGAGTAAACCGCAAGTCATTCTATACTACAATAAACTGATCATGAAAAAGTTTATCTACGTCATCGTCTACTACAAGTGACTACAACTATTTTCCCATATCATGATTGATGATGTTTCCTTACGAGTAAAGGTCGCAACAATTTGTAAACACTATTTCATTAGCTAGTGTTTCCACTATGTCCTAATGATTGATAGATTGTCGTCTTGTTTACGATGGTTTGAATACACATTTATAAGGAGCTGATCACGCACAGTTGACACGGCAAGATGGGCAACTGTTTTCAGACACTTGATAGTAATATTTTCTGTAGTCACGATGTTAAGAATACACTCGCTTCAAACGAAAGCGAACGCAAAATTCGTAAAAAAGGAAGTACAAACAAAATATTGAAAATACTACGGCCTTAGGTTACTTCTAGGCAAGCGTGCTTCACCGTCGACCACATCATCGCTTACCATTAGATGGGATAGTGATCAAGTGCGAGCTTATTTATAATAAAAACTAAAGGCCACATTCATATAGAATAATCTAGAAAATGTTACTATAATTTATCCGTATTATAAATGTTTAGCCTGTAGTCGACTTATCATATTTAAATTAAATTTGGCACACATAAGATGCTTTTTACCCGTGTATAGTCTATAGTCTGTTTCCGTAGTATAATTTTCAATGTTAACGTGGGCGATGCTGTTGGCATAAGCTACTAGCGTAAAACTATAAATAACTACAAAAAGTTCAAACTTACCATTTTGTAAAAATCTAAGCTTATCTGCTAATGCTTGGTCATTGACAACTGCTGCTCCCATCACAACATCGGAATGACCATTCATGTATTTCGTTAAAGAGTACAAAACTATATCCGCACCAAAGTCCAGAGGCTTTTGTAAGTAACATGTCAGGAATGTGTTGTCGACAACAATAACAATATCTTTGTTGCGACTTTTTGTTACTTTGGCTGCCTCCGCAATATCAATAACTTTCAAGTTCGGGTTTGTTGGAGTCTCTAACCAGACCATCTAAAATAAAATAAAACATATCTATAGTCTAAAGGGATTTTCATTTTTTTGATAAAACCATACCAAAATGCGCACGTAATTCAATATAATGCAATAAGTTTTATCGTAATTTATTGCGTTAATAATACCTAATTACTTCGAAATAAAACACTTGTGATAAAGATTGTTGTGGTTAAATCATGATACGCAACACATTAAATAACCATGTAATAATATTATGATTTTCGTCACTTTAAGTTAAACATGCGCATTCGTGAAATGATTAAGTTGATAAAGATCCTAATAACTTACTCAAAAGAAAATTCTCTATCTACGATTCATTTACAACTAATAGAACACGACAAATAATTAATTTGGTATTTAGCTACTTATATCAACATTCCAATAAAAAACCTGGGTTAAGTATATTATAGGTAAATAATACAATAACCTTCCCGAAACATATTCAAGGAAATATTGAGATTCTTTATTGGCACAAGTGAGAGTTGGCAAATCCGCTCATTCTATCGAAACAAACATTAAATTGAACAACCTTCTCATAAATTAAAGTCATATTCACAAGAAGAATAAGGAATTGGAAAGTCGAAAGTTAATGAAATGTTTAAAGGGAACCAGTAAAAGTTACATGAATGCTTTACGCCTACCTTAATGGAAACCTGAAAAAGACTCACCTTTGTATTTTCTTGAATTGCGTTTTCTAAAGTACCAGGAACTGTAAAATCTATGAACGTTACATCGACTCCCATTCTTGAAACCACTTGCCTGGAATTGAAATCAGTTAATTAATCTCCTTTCAGTCGTTTTAAATAATCGTCGTTATTATTTAATTTTTATGTTCCTTACCTAAGAAGGCGGTTTGAACCACCATAGAGATCATCAATTGACACAATATGATCACCATGGCTAAGTAATGCGGCTACTGTTGATATCGCTCCGAGACCAGAAGCGAAAGTGAAACCATGTTTTCCGCCTTCCAGTGCTGCAAGGCATTCTTCCAAAGTATTTCTTGTAGGGTTTCCGGATCTCCCATATTCAAAACCCTACGAATAAATAGTGCTATTATAATTTAACCAACGAAAAAACGGAGGAGATTCTCAATTCGACATGTATATTTTTTTTATGTATGACCGCATAACTTTTTATATGGGTCCGATTAAAAAAAAAATTTTGTTTGTAATACGTATAGGTACCTCAAAGTTGGTCTCATTTAAATTGAACGAAGGTAGAAAAAATAAAATTGGTAATTTTCTACTGAGAATTTACATTGTAAAACGATTCTGTTGAAATTAAGTAAAATAAGAGAAAAAAACCATTTTAACATAAAAAACAACGAACTGAAATGCAAAAATAAAACTTTTAGTCCAGCATTTTGAGGTGGCGCAAAACAAACAATCAACGAAGATCAACCTAGCTACAACCATTCAACGCTTTCGGAATTAATTTGCATGTTTGTTTATTTGGCGCCAACTTTTTGCTTTTTAGTTCGATAAATCGTCGGCAATTTTTTTTGTTAAAAAGTCTTTTTAGGGCTTCCTCTCGTTGCTATTGGATACCGGCAGAAAAAAGACTTGCCAGCAACTGATTAAAAACAATTAAAACATCGTTTTTAGTCAATACTGCTGGACGCATAAGCATAGTTTTACCAACATTTTTAAGTCATAAGAACAAAGTTCAGTTCATTGAGGAAAAACAGCTATTATTTATAAAACATTAAATAAGGTGGCTTACTGTGTGTTCGGCAGGAGCCGGTTGTTTGAAAGTGGTTGATAACGTAATTGGTGGCACAACCGCAGCGGAATTCCATTTTTCTGGCTCCTGACCAGCATGTATGGCAATAGTAGCAAAACCTGATTGTTGTTCCAAAAATCCTTGATCTGCCATCTAGTATTTTAGAAACCACAACTAATAAGTATCAACTGAATAAATGGTTACATGGTTGATAAGAAATACAAAAATACGTGGAAAATGAAGCTATAGGTTTTACCACACTTTAATTAAATGTAAAGAACAACGTAAAGAATTAATTAATGTTCATATTTTTTTTACATTTATACACAAATAAAAAATAGTTTCAAGAATAAAATCATACATAGTATCTAACGTTTAAAAAAAATTGAAAGTAATTAAATTAAAATATAATTTAAATGCTTTAAAGAATGTCATAAACGTCCAGACAACTTATAATATTATATTCACAAAAAGTATAAAGAAACACGGGTTATCATTCAACACCATTAAATCTAAAAATAAGTCTCCTAAAAATTGCACGCTAAAATTCAAGGTTATTGGGTATGATAGAAAAATGGCTAGTATTTCATCATCATGTTATCACAAGACGTATAAATTTAAATTAGTTTATTTTATATTGCTTTCCAATATTAATTGAATCTTACCTTAGTTCCCGATTTCAATTGCCGCTTTATTAATTCTTATCTAACCTATTCAACACACCGCCACCGGGACTTGAACAAAAACTCCGAATGAACAGTTTCAGATGTCAAAACGCCTTTTTATTGTAGTTTTATACCAATGCATGAATCACATTGGTCGAGAGTCGAGACAGCTTATGAAGTCTACACACTACACATCTACGATGGCTTACGATTAACACGTTGATAAAAAAAAGAATTCACATTTCACAAAGATTCTCGTCAATATTGTGTTACCATCAAGCACGCAATCTAGTTATCGTTATTCGTTATCAGTTATAACCGTTATTGCTCAAACTTATGGTTAGCATATAAACTGGGTATAACTTTCAGAGTGATAAAGTTAATATTTCAATATAATTGATTTTTCAGTATTTGATCATGTACCAGCCATCTGTTAGAAAACTATGATAATAATTTTTAACTGTTTGTAAAAAGTAGGTATTTAAATAAATAATGCTTCTACTAGTTCGTCTATAGAGTTCGTTCAAGATTTGCATAGAAGATTTGACGTTGACATTTGACATTTTGCTGAATAATTTCCCGCCAATTTGCAAAAGAAGCTGTGAAGTCATGAAGTGTCAAAAACTCAAAATAAAAAAGTTACTTGAAAATTATTATGTTGTTAATTGATGTTGTTCATTGATAATTTTATAAAATATCAAGTTTACAGGCACTTTGTATTAGTTTAAATTTCGGTTAAATATGAAAATAGATAGCAAACCATTACGATATGCTCATGCTGAAGGCCACACTGATGTATGCTACACAGAAGATGGACAGTAAGTTTTACTTTCGATTATATCTATAATTCTTCAAGTTATAGCTTTAATTTAATTAATTCGTCTTCTTCAGACATATTATTACATGTGGAAACGATGGTGATGTACGAATATGGGTGGATATAGAAGATGATGATCCGAATTCACATTGTGTCGGGGAAAGTGCCCTTGCTGTTTGCTACAAAGAGAAAAGACTTTATGTGGCCACTGATAATCATGCCGTTCAAGCATACACGTACCCAGCCTTCGATAAAGACGGTATTGTCACTAGATTTACAGCACCAGTCACACAAATCAAGTCATCGAGTAAAATTGAGGTGATTCTTTGTTTTTTCTGGATTATATTGAATATTGCTAAGTGTCCAATAAAATATTTCGTATTGTTATGGTTTATAGGCTTTGGGATGTACATCAGAGAATATGGAAGCAAAGTTATGTAACTTGGAAGGTGGAGCACCCTTATTTGTAATGAAGGAACACACAGGACCAGTTCTGAGTATTGCTATATGCCCACATATGAAGTTTGCAAGTACTGCATGTGGAGATGGAAAATTGAGAATATGGGATATTGATACACAGAAGATTGTTAAAGAAGTAACATGTGTACCAAAGATAAACACATTTTATGCTGCTAAAGTTTTGTGTATGTTTGGTTCATTGATACAATTTCCAATTATTTTAATCATTATTAGGATGTGTTAAAACATATTTTGACAGCCTTACACAGTAGTATGTATTTACAATAGGTATGTAGGTAAAATGTTTGGAATATTTCAGGCCGAATGGATTTTGAGCCTACAGAGGGAAAGTACCTAGCATACCCAAATAATAGAGAGATAATTTTGTTAGACTGCGAGTCTTGGGGGCAGAGGATGACTTTTACACATCATTTGGTGGGTATTTACAAAGTTAACTTACAAAATTCATACAACCACCTCAGTCTGTAAATAACATTTATACATGTAACACAATTACTTCTATTCAAAACTACATTTTGTTTGTAGATAAAATGCGCAATATCTCAATGTGTGTTTTCACCATGTGGTGAATATCTGGCTGGAAACACAGTTGCTGGACAAATTGCAGTGTGGGAAATAGGCTCAGGTGAATGCACTGGCATTATAGAACATCCTACCTCACACAATGTTTCTGCCATGGCATGGAATCCTAAAGGTATGTAAACAAATATTCTATTGTCGTCCTATCCTTATTATAAATGTGAACACGGGTAGACCATGGGTTGGATTAAGATATAGGATCTTTTTATCCATGGCCCTTGATCTTTTGATCCAGTGAGTTGTAACCCATGGGATCATTTTTGACTTATACCTTACACAAAGCCTCTGGCAGAAGCTGGAGTTCAAATGAAATCGCCCTACTCAGCCTATTTAAAGTCCACACACACACATGTTAGACAGTAGTGGCCCTGAGTCCCATAAACATACAAGAAGATTAGTAGTCTTGGTTGCAGAATAACTCCGACATGGCAAAGATTAAAATATAATTGATTTGCACTAAAGACATTAAATTTATCTTTAAATCTCTTTGATTTGCACAAGCCAAAATAATGATAATAATACAAAGTAATTATAGTGATGCTTATGGCAATGACCTGCTTACCTTGTGGCTTGCTACTATTTTGCGCCTTATTCACTATGCTCATGGTGAAAACATATTAATAATCATCATCTTCACCTTTCACCCATATTTCTTGGGGTTTGATGGAACATGTTTTCTCCTTCCATTTCTTCTTGACAACCATAACAATGTTGGGATTGTTAATATTTCAGGAAATGGGGTTTTGGCATACTGTGATGTTGCTGGTCAACTGGGCATGTTAGTGAACTGCTACGGCAAGGACAGCTCGGCAGCTGCTGATAATGCTGATGATGTGGAAATGATTGAGAGGGCAGATGGTAAGTAAAAGGATAATTTGTTATAATCCTCTAATCCTCTTTTGCCCTGTATGTGTTTTGTGGTGTACAATAAAGTATATAATAATAAACCATACGATTAATAGGTGGAAAAAAATAACCACCACAAGAAGCGGACTAGTGAAACCTATTTTTTATAGTATAACCCCTATTGTTTTCAAACTTTCTTTTGGTCTTATGTCATTTGTTTTCACAACTTCACAACTGTTATTATCCCTATACTTCTACGTCATGATCTTTCCCACTATAAGGTAAATGCCATCTGTACTGAATAATAAGAATGAAAGATTTCCTGCAGATAATGACGACATTGTGGATGACTTGATAGAGAACTATGAGAGTGATGATGACAACGCTATATCACTGCAAAAGATAAAGAATGACACTATGGGGATTGCTGTCGATCATGATGAGTCACGGCCGGCTTCTCGGCATAATGCAACTCCAGCACCCACCACTGTGCCACCACAGGCGCCTTTTCAATCCTCGGCTACTCCAACGCATTTGGAGCATAGGTCAGTGACATATTTATCAATATTTTCATCTATTTATCAACAATAATTTGATAAGCTCAATGATATAGTTGATATTATTTTAAGCAATTCAATCAATCTCATTTTAATCTCAAGGCGGTGATATTATTTTGATGTTTGCTCTACTTGTCTTGAACTTTAATTTTTTTTTTTAACTCATTCCCTTTTCTGAAACTCACTCGGATGGGCAGCCTGATTCTCTTTATAATGTAGTACATGTATCCACACATTGCAGACGGAACTTAATTCTTCTTTTTTTCTAGATACATGTGTTGGAATGACATCGGCATAGTTCGCTGTCATACAGCGGAGAATGGAGAATCAACTATAGATGTGGAGTTCCATGATACCAACTTGCATCATGGAATTCACTTGAACAACTATCTGAACCACACAATGGCTAGTTTGTCTTCTACCGTCGTCGCGTTAGCCTGTGAAACACCGACGTGAGAACGAATTTAGGAATTTTAATTTATCTTATTACTATCAGGCTGCATAGTATTTCTTTGAATTTAAATTTTAGGTTGCTGCCTTTTATCGAGTGAATTGTTGCATTTGACTCACTATTGTCCTCATCAGATAGTTTCCTGACGTTACGTACCTACTTCTGCCACATAATCCGGACATTACGTCAGCAACATATGCAGATGATACAGCCGTTCTGGCCAGCCACAAAGACCCCGAAATTGCTTCTCAAACTTCAGGTCAGTTTAGATGACATTGAGAAATGGCTAAAGACGTGGCGAATAAAAGCAAGTGCCTCAAAATCAACCCAGGTCACTTTCAGCTTAAGACAGGAAATATGCCCACCTGTAAAACTAGGCGAGCATGTACTACCACATAATGAGTCGGTGAAGTACTTGGGCATGCACCTAGACTGCAGGCTTACATGGCGGAAACATATACAAGCCAAGAGAGACCAACTGAACATAAAGTACAGGAACCTATACTGGCTACTTGGAAGAAATTCTGTCCTGTCGGTGGACAACAAGTTATTGGTATACAACTCAATTTTAAAGCCAGTTTGGACTTACGGTATCCAACTATGGGGTACTGCTTGTGTCTTCAACATCAATATGCTCCAAAGTTTCAAAATGTTATCCTTAAAAACATCACAAATTATCTCTAACCATGGTTTAAAAGAAATTGCGAGGTTCATGAATACCTTAACGTAAACACAGTGCACCAGGAGGCGAAAATCTGGGCAGAACGCTACAGAACACGCTTGGAGAATCATCCAAATTCCTTGGCGAAGGCTCTCACAAAGCCGGATCACAAAAGGCGGCTAAAAAGGTTGGCTGTAATGGACCTCGCAAAGTAGGACATCGGAACGTATGTCATAAATATAAAGAGGGAAATCTCGCTGGAGAAACCACTCTGCACCACAATATTGCAACAATTCTGCTCATAGTCCTAGGACTGATTGAAGAAGAAAAAAGAAAACGTACCTTCTTCTATACCAATATACCGAATCCGAAACTACAGGGCCGATTTAAAAATTCTTTCACCAATAGAAAGCTACATTATTCCTGAGTGACATAGGCTATTTTTTTATCCCGAAAACGGGTCCTGTGGGGTGGTCCTCGGGAGCGAAGCCGCGGGGAACAGCTAGTACGTTATATTTTACTAATATCGTGTCATGTCAATCCTTTTTTTTTCTCGTTCTCCTTCCTGGCAATCTGTTGAATGCAACAATAGGCCACTTATCTGTCTGATATTGTTTCTGTTCGGGTTTTTAGCTTGGTGACATACTTCTCAGTTGAGTGTACCTATCAATCCATCCTCACGCTACACATTGTCTCTTTAGTCTCCTATATCGTAAACTTTTGCCTCCTGATAGTCCAAGGGCAAGCTCATTTCTATGATTTTTAGGTCTCCTCTGATAGTTAATGCTATATTTTATGATCTCCTGTTTAACAATTGGTAGTGTCAGATCGTGATATATGTTTTTATTACTGTCTAGCTGGCCACCGCGGCTTCGTTCCCGTCAACTGGCTACAGTTGACGGGAGCGAAGCCGCGGTGGCCAGCCTACCAACCTACCCTACCCTGCCCTACATACCTCCCTAACCTACCTACCTATCTACCTGCCGTACCTTACTCATAGACGTATAGCTCTCGCCAAACTTATGCCAAGCAGTTTAGCGAGAACTAACAACTCCCGCACCTCGGCAACGCCCACTCTATAGAGTAGGAAACAGCGGAGGCGTCGAACGGTACGCTTATTGCATTTTTATACTCGTGACAACTTCGATATTAAATATCCGATTCGAATGAATTAAAAAGTATTTTACTGCTACATACATAGGATAAATACCCTTTATGATCAAACTATTTACTTGAATAAGATTAATACTATGATACGAATGTATCCAACTTTTGTTTCTACCGGCGTTCTAATTTACAAAAAGCTGCTTTTGGGACTTAACTATGATAGTTAGATATATTCCGTCGCGATAAATTTTGTAGGTAATAATGAGTACTTTAATAATTTTGTACATAATTTTTATGTATCATCAATAGTTTTCCCATAAAACAAAATTCTCGAAATTTCGCTACTGTGGTTTACATTATTGCAATTTTCTTAAGGATCTCTAATTTTATAGCCTATGTTACTTCCTGATAATTTAACTTTCTATTAGTATAAAATGGTTAAAATCGGTCCAGTAGTTTCGGAGCTTATTCGGTACAAACAAACCAAAATATATTTATCTTTATAATATTATTATTGTGTGAGCTCTGCTCGGGTGTAAATAGAGACAACGACGTTTTCTAAAAATGAAACCTAGCTAGATCGATTTATCGCCCCCGAAACCCTCTGCATACAAAATTTCATGAAAATCGTTGTAGCCGTTTCCGAGATTCATATTATATGTATACATGTTATATACTAGAATTGCTCGTTTAAAGGTATTCGATACTGTGAGAGACTGAGGTATGCTGAAGATGAATGTCCAAAAATGCTGCTAAAATTATTGTGGTTGTACTGACATAGGAAAATAAACTTTATTGTCAATTACCGAACGTTCACAAAAGAAAAAAACGACCCGAGATATTTGAGCCTGCGTCTATGTTTGAGCAACTTTGCACTTTATGTCAGTGTTGATAACTTGTATTATCCAATGTCACCGGACACAGACTTGTTCAATTTGCTTTGTATTCTGCAGTAAGCTAGTGTGCATATCGCTGGTGGGCAGCAGTAAGGAGTGGAGTGCTTCCATGCCAGACACAGAAGAGATCCTGTGCGTGTCGGCCGGCGCCGGCGTGGTCGCGTGCGCCACTACCGCGCGTCTGCTGCGGCTGTTCACACCTATGGGCACGCAGCGACAGGTGAGAATACTTACATTGTGTGAAAAGGCAGTTGATATTAATAATTCTAATTACTGCCAGAGTTGGCTAAGTAATATTTGATGGCAAGAGCGAAAAAGAAAACAGAAGGTGGGGGTACTACTTAATGAACGCCCCTAGATTTTTGTGATGATTTATTCTTCTAGAAAAATAAATTTATGAAACCTTCCATTCTATTTTGCGACGGAAGTACTTGGCCTTTCTATAAGGCACTTAGACAACGCACAGTATAAGCCGCTGGGTCTTGCGGTACAATATTTAGCACCAGATTGCCTTATATATATGACGAAAGTGAGCACTGAGGGATTTTGGAAAAGTCGGAATGACTATGGGTAAAAGCATTGTGAGACAGAGTCCAAGCAAAATTTATAAATATACATTGCATAATGACCCCTATCTCCTCATTGTAATACACACTATCCAGATTAAAGACGATCGCATTATAAAATATTAGAAATTGGCTTCGACTCTACGTCAATATGCTTTAACCCTAAAAGGTATTTAATAAGATGGATTTGTAAGGACGTTCGTAATTTTTGCCGATGCGAATATTGACCATGTTTATAGGTAATATCCCTAGCCGGACCAATGGTGGCACTAGGAGCGTTCAACACAGCAGTATTAGCAGTATACCACAGCACAGACCCTGGGTATTCAGATCAGCACCTAGCCATGGACATCGTAGCTTTGAATGGTAAGTACTATATTTCACTTGTTGCTGTGGTCCATAGCACGTCTACGAATGTAGGCATGATGTAATGTAATTATCGTCTCTTTGTTTTATTTTTCTTTAGTAATAAGTAATGGGTTTTTTTGTTATGTTATATTCTAGTCCTTCCCGCAGTAGATGATCAACTTTTATGTTTACAAAACGGGAAATACCGTTACGGAAATTGTAAACGGAAACAATTATGTTTATTCACATACATCCTTTTTCCTGATATTGTCTGTTTCACCTGTTATTGTGGGTTTACTATAAGTAGGTGCACCTCTGCCCAACTCTTCGGGAACTATAGGCATGATGTTATGCTTCATCGCTGTCGGAAAAATTTTAAATTTCAGGTCGCCAAGTCCGAAGCAAAACAGTCCCTTTGCCTTTAACGCCAAGTTCTAAACTCGCGTGGCTCGGCACTACGGACGTGGGCTCTCCTTGCGCTTATGACAACACAGGCATGTTGCGAATGTATGACGTCGCCAGCGGAGTGTGGATGCCTCTCTGTGATACTAACACGCATTCTAAGGGTGCTTCTGATTCCTGGTTCATTGTTTCTGTAAGTACACTTTTTAGACTTTCACTAGAGATAATTTATAGCATATCGAATTACTCACTATTTTCTTTGGAGATACTGACAACCTAAAGTTGGAATGATTAACTTTGCTGTTATTCCAATAATTTCATTGCACAAATAAAGTTAGGAGTTTCCTTGTGATTTTATGTAATGTTTTTACCCCTGGAAGGGACTATTTCATGCAGTCAGGAAGTTTGTTGTTGTTCTGCCTTCAATAGAATACATAGACGATAGTATTAATCTCTTTTCTTAATTGCAGGTAAGTGAAGGAACACAAAAAGTGCGTGCAATACTCTGTCGAGGGGCATCATTCCCAGCTACTGCACCTAAACCCATTGTTGCAGAATTGGCTGTACAGGTATCATAATGTCGTGCTTTATAATTTACTTACGCCTTTTACTCGTGAGGGTAAATACTACAGGACTGCAAATGATCCAAAGTCCCATTTACATACACATTGGGTACATTTACATACATTTGGGTGAACCCAAAATAAGTCACAAATTGACAAATAGTAGATTGTTTATCTACTCCAGAGCAGAGCGAAGGTTCTAAAGTAGAATCCTGAGCGCAGCTAGGGATTCGAAGTACGTCACTCGACCTTAAAATAATGTTGCTCCCGAGCACTACATTTTATCACCCTCTATGAGAAAATAAGTAAGTGCAACTTGTGAACAAGAACGTTACGTTTATTTAATTAAATACAATTAGGTACCATAAGACTTTACATAGAAATAATTAGAGGTTAATGTTTATTTTTGAACAATTATGAAAGTGCATCGTAACAATTTTATTAGTACCGTCCGCTACAGTTGTAGATTTATTTTTTAACTAGCTGTTCCCCGCGGCTTCGCTCCTGTGGGCCAGCCCACAGGACCCGTTTCCGGGATAAGAAAACAGCCTATGTCACTCAGGAATAATGTAGCTTTCTATTGGTGAAAGAATTTTTGAAATCAGTCCAGTAGTTTCGGAGCCTATTCAGTACAAACAAACTAAAACACCTTTCCTCTTTATGATATTAGTATAGATTTGGCTCACGCGCGGTTTTCCAGCCAGTCACTTTTTCAATACAATGTTCCCGTGCAGTCCGAAATAGAATTACAATCGCTCATTAGCTATTCACCTCATACATTCGTCGTAATCGATTTTAGCGATACTATCCTATTTTGATGATTGGAATATTTACTAACAATATCCACATTCCAAATTCAAATCACTTTTAGTCCCTAGGGATTAATGAGCTATTTTAGTCCCGGTTTACGTAGAATAAACTAGATTTTAATATATTTAAGATACCCCTTTGCGAGATGGACACAGAAAAGAGTCAGTATGAAGAGCAGCTAGTTCGCTGGGCCCATACAACGGCTGATGTGGACGTGAAAACTGCCCGAGAAACTGCACTCAAATTGTTTGCGGTAAGTGTGCATGATTATAGTGCAAAACACTTGTGATAATGTACTAGCCATCATAGTAATAAAACGTTCTTTATCATGTCATTCTAAAAACATGTTTTCGTAACTGATAACTGTTGCAACGAATTGCAAATATTTACCTTAAAATATATTTTCAGCTTGCTTGCCGTAGCGAGATAGAACAAAGGGCGTTGGAGCTCATGGAGTTATTAAAAGACGATCGCCTACTGCCTCTCGCCGCCAAGTATGCCTCAAGGCTTGGTAGAGTACATTTAGCAGACAAACTGACGAACTTATCAGAATCCTGGGACAAAGAGGCAGACAAACTGAATGTTGCGCAGACCTCGCACTTCCAAGAGCTGGATACACAAGAGACTTATGACGTCACTAACGGCGATACAGACTTGAACGCTAGTCTCATTATACCACAGAAAGTTAAAGAGAAAAAGACTGATCTTGAAACGACACTTAAACCAATTGTAAGTTCTTTATTTGTAGAGATTACAAGTATTTTGTGCCCAGACTGTACTCTGTATTATTCCATTCCTGATTCCATTTCATTCAATGGCTGATTTGCACGTATTAATAATTGTAATTTGAACCCCGTGTCATTATTCTTAAAAGTCACACTAAATGCTTTATGCAGTTTAGTGTGACTTTTAAAAGTTTAACTAAGGAGGAATTTGTTTTCTTACAATTGCAGCCTATAAAGTCTTCGCCCGGTAGAGCGAGGAATATATTCAAGAAGCAGGCGACAAACTCGAAGAGTGCCCAGAGTCCGCTCAGTTTGACCGAAAGGACTCTCGTGGAGGTCCACAGACCTGCTGATACTTCTGAAAATAATGACGTAAGTGTTTACTTAAATCGAATTAAACCCTTCTTGATAATGCGATATAAAATCGCATATTCTTCCGCAAATAATTTTAAGGAAAAACGCAGAAGATATTTTATTTCGAAAGCATTAATTGCTATTCGCTTTATAATAATGATTTTGTTGGGACCCGTCGAAAAAAAATGCACATCCATTAAAATCCTGAAAGGTATAGAAATTTCTTAGTCCTTTTTGTTACGAAATTCTACTCAGAACCATGAGATAGCCCATTCTAGCCCCACAACTACTATGAAACTGTAAATCCTCTCTTTTGTCTTAACAGCCTTCAGCACCTCTGGAAGGCGAGACCTTTGTAGACTGGTTCACAAGAAATAAATCTGTGCTAGAAAAACAGAACCCAGACCTCGGTCCGTCGGAGTTAACTCGACACGGTATCAAAATGTTCAAGACAGTGCAGGGCAAAGCGACCAACGGCATAGACAATGGCCCTAAAAGAAAGTTAGATGAAGATAGCAATGTAACCGACACACCTGTCAGCAGCGCTCCGAAACAATCTAAACTTAGTGCCTTTGCTTTTCAAAAGAAATCATAGTTGTATTTGTTAGCCAGTTTTATCATGTAAGTCATTTTATTTCTTTTAATTTAAACAATAAAATAAGATTTTACAATTATGATTGTTTTTTTTTTCTATTCAGCATCGTCGGCTATCCTAAAATGGTAATTCTTGGTTCCTATAATAATATTTTAGCAAATGACAGAGTCTCATATCATCAAATTGATCGCAGAACTGCATAACAACTGATTGTGTACACTACATAGATGCTCTTCAAAATGTCAATATTTTCGAGTCTTATCATAAAACAATAACAAAGTGATTTAATTCGTTTGTTTTTGTTTGATAGTACTGGGTCAATAAGAATGTATTATCACGCAAAGATTGCTAATTTTACCACATCATTATGTGAGATAATTATTTGATTGCCTTCTGCCCTTTGTTTGCATCAGCCCATATTATGATTAAGGCCATCGATTTATAACAATGAATTATTCCACACTTCGCTTGGGTATATTAGTATTACTACTTTGTACTTTAAAATCAGAAAAGTATGTATCTACTATGCTGAAGTTTTTGATATACATAGAATCATGCTCGAATAATTTTATGGCCGGTGAGCTCCGCCTACGGCATAAGTTTCAATGGTATAGTTCTCGCCAAACTTCTTGGCCGCCCTGAAGTTGGCTACAATGGCTGCGCAATAGAAAATCTCATACAAAAACAGCACCGTTTCGTGCCTCGCGCATCCGGTAAACCAACTTCAGGGCGGCCAAGAAGTTTGGCGAGGACGATACACACTTCTTCATTCATTCATTGCCAAAACAAACAAAATGCCCATACCACCACTGTAGTACCACTATTTATGTCAGACTAAATAGCTCTCATCTAGACAGAAACTAGTCATTGTAATTAATAATTGGTTTCTAGTTTTTTGTTGGTATTTGTTGAAATACTTATTAGTCTATTTTATACGTGAATTAGTACATATCTATACTATAATATAAAGAGGAAAGATTTTTTTGTTTGTTTGTACCGAATAGGCATATTTTTTTATCCCGAAAATGCGTTCTGTGGGGTTGTCCACGGGAGAGAAGCCGCGGGCAACAGCTAGTGTAAGTATGTAAATTTTCGTATACAGGTTGTTATTTATATATATTATTTTGTAGGTACTCTTTCTTAACATTGTCCTATTTAACCCAAAGGTTGACTTGTAGAGAATACCTTGTGGTACTAAGTCCACCTTTGGACCACTATTGTACATGAAGTTTAAATAAATAAGCACATAAGGTGGAAACAACACATTAAATATTAGATCACGCTAGCATTGACATAAAACACCACATCAAATGTGAGGACTTGTAATAATAGTTGAGGTCTTCCTCATAACAATGACCCATTGACACTGCAAACAACATTTTGTACTGAAGGGAAACCACAGTTTAAATGCTATCCATGTTTTTGTTTCCTGAACGGCAAATTATAGCATTCCTTTTATGAAAAGTAAGTCATCATCAGCCTTTTTAATGTTCCCACTGCTGGGACACAGGCCTCTTCTCAGTGTGTGGGAAAAGTAACTAATCAATTGCTAATATTTAAAAGGAAACTATCAAATATGGAGCCAAATGATTCAGCATTTATCCATTTAAGGTACCTATGTTATGAAAATGCTAGTCATACACCTTTATCAAAACAAACCGGTTTTATAATAGATGATGCCACCAGGCCATTATCAAGGGCATGTCGATGTGCCTTTGAACCTTACGTATGGACTCGAAACTTCTTTTGACTAGGCACAATAATCGAACGTAGATGACATGGACCCCACCGCTAAAACGATAATCAATAAAATAAATATGAATCCAAGCATTTTCTTGTTATAACATAATTTAGTGAACATAGTGTTCCATGAATAAATCCAGTAATTTTCCGATATATTTCTGGGCTGCCGCCCACGTGAATTTTGATATTGTCCCAAAGGAACCTGTGCTATTTGTTAATCCAGTTTATAAACTATCTGTGTGCCAAATTTTATCCAAATCCGTACAGTAGTAGTATTTGTGTGAAAGAGTAACCGACATCAATTCATCCATAGTCGCACATCGCATCGATATAATTAAACCCCTAGTCGATCTGATTAACAAACCCAAAATTCAGGAATATTCATGGTACCAAGTTATTCGATCTGAATTCAGACTATTCAGTGAAAATATTAGTCATGCCAGGATCTACTAGCGTGTAAACTTGCAAGTCATACTGTTCTTCAACAATATTTTAATGATACCGTCAAATAGCTTCACGTCATCGTCATCGCCTATGTTCTACAACTATTTTCCTATGTCACGATTTCCTAGACAAGAAAATTTCACACCATTGGGAAAATTGAATCATACAGGCATTGCATGAAGTTTTAAATAAATAAGTAATACAGTAAACAATTGCCAATCGTTAACATTTTTTAAGGATCCTCCTAATATTATGAAAATCTGTCTGTATGTTTAGATGTTTGTTAATCAACCACGCTTCAACGGATATGGAATTAAAACATGGCACGCGGGTAAACCATGACCTGCCTTGATAAGGACATAATACTTTTATCCCGGTAGTAAGGTCCCATGTCCTTATCATCAATTTTCACGTTGAGGAAGCTGTTTGGTAATAATTTATTTAGAAATTGTAGGCTCAATCGGCTCACACGGTGGCTGTTTAATGATATCATTAAGCAGCTACCGTGTGAATTCAGCGGTCGCCATGTAAGCGTGTAGGTAAGGGACTCCGTTACTTCTTTTGTTAGTGAAATAAAAGAATTGTTTTTTGGAAAATCGTTTAATCATAGAGCATAATATTCAACGGTTTTGACGGTTTGATCTTTTAGTTTTAGACATTGACTAATTCAGCTTCATCAGGGGGCGGGAAGATTCCGTCCTTGATCATCTGCCGCCATTCGCTGCCGTTAGGATAAGCGAACTTGTCTAATATGCCCGGTAAGAACTCTGTGCTGTATCCCGGTTGCTGAAACAAAATATAATAACGTTATAGCTCGGTCGCACAGAGTCGCCGTTATATTAAAAAACAGTGTATTATCTAAATAAGGACACTAAAATATTAGGGGTAAAGTTCTCGCAAAACTTCTTGGCCGCTCTGAAGTTGGTTACAATGGCTGCGCGGTAGTAAACCTCATACAAAAACAGCACCGTTTCGTACCTTGCGCATCGGAAAGCCAAGTTCCAAGTTGGCCAGTAGGATTTACGATTCAATACTTTCTTACATAGCATTTAAAAATTGAAAGGTTCTTTATTGGGGTCGGTGACCAGTCTAACCGGATGCAGCTGAGTACCTGCCTATCTGACCACCAAAACCCAGTAACTGAGTAACACGTTACCCCTTGGCAAGACTGGTCACTGGAGTCTGACTTTCTGACTATTGAACGGTCCTACTTTTGGAGCAAAAAATCCGATGGACTACTGAATTGAATGAAAAACATGACGCTAGAAAATCTAGCTTTTCCACGAAGTGTTTTCGCCCATATTCCGCGTTGTTGTAAATCCTACCTTAGGTGCGAGATATTTGGCATCCTCCACGACGCAAGGGTCCACAAAGTGTTCATGCTGCTGGTCCACATACTCGATGAGGCGGTCCTGCATGGTAGTTGACACGCTCGCGAAGTCCCAGTACTGGAGGTGTTGTACCATCTCACACAGACCGACGCCGCCCGCGTGAGGACATACTTTCACTGCAAACGATGACGATGTTAGTTTGAATGTGTGAAACCGCTATAAAACTTGATGAGTAACCAATTTTATAATTTTCTTTTAAGAATGAATGTATACACCAATATTTATATTACCAACTAATATTAAAGGCAGTTTTTAAAAACTGCCAAATTTAATATTAGTTGGTAAATATTGATCTCCAAAATAGCTTCATTGCACGATCATGCATGACGGATAATTGCTATTATAACTACGGGTCGCAAACGATTTGAAGATTGCAGCTCAAAAGAATGTGTCACAGACCATCTTTTGGACATAACTCCTCAGACGTATTTTACCAGGCTAGGCAGTTTTTATCGTCAGGCCATTGTAGATAGTATTATTCAGTTACCTTTCAATTTTTCTGCCATGAGATAAACGGAGAGTATTTCGTTAACTCCACCGATGCGCGCCGAGTCTATCTGACAATACTGCATGCCGCCGCTCTGGAGGAATTGCTTGAACATAACGCGGTTAGCGCACATCTCACCCGTAGCCACGCCGATGTTGTATGGCCTTTAAATATAGATACAATTGTTAATTTCTCTGAAATTTAATCAAATACGTCGTTCGGGTGAGGCCTGATTTGTATCAAAATTAAAATAGGAGGATGTTTGAGTAGGTAGATAAATAAGATTGAAAATTATGATACGGTAAGGATGATTAAGAGCAGTGGTGATCCAGTGGTAACGGCCGCGACTTACGTGTCGTAGGTCGTGTGTTCGAACCCAGGCAGGCGCTTTACATTGTGTAAATTATTTCATCACCACTGCTCATAAAACGGTGAAAGAAAACATCATGAGGAAACCCTTATGTCATAGAACCCTTGTGACATCCACCAACACGCACTGGGCCAGGGTGGTGGTTTATGGCCCATTCTCTTGCACAGAGAGGAGGCCCTTGTCCCAGCAGTGGGAACATTAAAAGGCTGATGATGAAGGATGATTGCTCTTCACACTACGTTTTGAATGGCTGAGTTCACCATGAGCAACATAGTGTTCTCCTGTATCGTGTCGATGGTTAAAACTTTTATTTTCATCGACATCAAAAGACGAGGTTCTCTATTCGGTTTTGATGACTGATAATCTTTAGCCCAATACTTCGCTAATTCCACATTATAAACAACGAAAACGCATAGATCTCTTTGACTGTAGACTGGGGCACAGAGGGCGGGAAAGGAAGTGAAACATTTTTGCCCTGCATGGTTCACATCTGCTCCCTATTATTCGTAGAAATGTCCAGTTATCTCGAAGTGGGTAGTACTCACGCCAAAGCCTTCGATATAGCGGCATGTCCGAGAACATCATCAGGAGACGTGGGCTCCTCGATCCACATCGGTTTCAACGGCGCCAGCTTCTTCACCCACTCGATGGCTTCGTTCACGCTCCACGCTTGGTTGGCATCAATCATCTTTAAAAAAGCGCCGTCTAAATGTTTTTTTGGTGGATTCTTTCATTCTAATCATTCTAATAAAATTTTGACTCGCGGCAGTCGCCGTCATAAAATGCCGCGATTTTTTTATGCCTTTTAATTGCAAAGAAGTAGATGATGAAATAAATAATGACCGTCGCCTATGGACAACTGCATTACCAGAGGAACCCCCGGTGCGTTGCCTATTATTTTTGAAGAGGACTCTCAAGGCCTCAGATAGGAGCCAATTCATCATTTTCTATAGACTCGATACAGTGTAGTTCTTCATTCATTATATTATTATCATTTATTCTACTAAAAACTTCATACTAAACCGCGTAATGTCACTTACCAAAACGTTATCAGGCCCAATACACTTGCGAACAGCGCTGCATCTCCTGTAATCGTCTTCAAAGTTGACACCAACTTTAACTTTGAAGTATTTGAAGCCCAGTTTCAGATACTTGTCGCATAAAGACTGCACGAGTTCATCACTGTAGCCCAGCCATCCTAAGAGGTGAGAAAAGCATTTAAAGGTCATATAGATAAGTAGGCGTTTGGAGTAGAGAACTGACTCAGAGTAAGTTCATCTACATACAGGTGTAACAAAAGCTAGATCTGGGGAGTGACCATAAGCTCTTAGAACGGTATCAATTTGAGATCGAATAAGGGACAGATGTATCTGACTTGTATACATCTGTCACTTACTTGATATGAAATTGATACCGCTGGCCAGGCATTAAAATAAATAAGTGGGACACATCCTGCAGTCCAAATAAAAATGGGTACATCTGTTCTATGCAAAATTAAGTTATTATTATATTAATACTTATGCATTTAATTATATTTTTAGGGTTCCGTACCAAAATGGTAAAAAGGAACCCTTATGGTGCGACTCAGTATGTCTGTCAGTCTGTCACAGCTGAATATCTCAAAAACTACTAATGCTATCAAATTGAAATAGTTTTAGATGACGTTTGCCCAACTATTTTGCAAAAAGGAAGATTTTTGTTTCTTTTTGCAACTAGCTCTGAAAGGGGACTACTAGGGCAGGTGGGGTATCATATTAAAGAGCGTTATTTGCAAATTCTCAAAAAAAAAAAAACTTTTTAAACCGACTTGTTTTTTTTTTAAATATACCTTATCTCCGAAGTTTGCATAGGTAAAAATCTGAAATTATTCTATGTTATAGAAGTTTATGTAAAGATTACAGGAAAAATTGTCTATAAATAGCACACTTTTTTTGAATTCTACAAGCTTAGGTACAGTTCTATAAAGTTTAGTTTCGCCGAACAAAATGTTCAACATCTACGTGAACAAAAACTCTCTATGTTCTGTCTCTCCTTAATCTCATGGGACAGCAATCCGCACACGACTACCACTAAGAAATGCCTTATTAAAAAAGCCAATAATACTTTGGCCGACCTGGGAATCGAACCTACATTCAGTATTTAAGAGGAAATGCGGTCGCAGACATCCGACTGACCATCCTAAGGTAGTTTTATATTATCTGTGTCCTAAGTAAAAAGTCATAATTCGAGGTTTGACTCACGCCTCTTTACTCCTTCAGTATTGGACCAATTTAAAAGATATCTCTGCCCGCAATTCCTTTTTTTTATATAAAATCTATAGGCTTGCCTTTGACCACTATCGCCTGATGGTAAGCGATGATGTGGTCTACGGTCACGCTTGCCTAGAAGTACATTCACTCTTGACTTAAAGCTCCTCTTAAGCTTTTACGACCGCGAGACCAACGGGGCAGCTATCTTAGCGAGCTAGACACTATTGTCGACTGACTATAGGCAGGTCGGGAGTCTGCCTAAATAGGGAAATAAGTGTTGCCATTTTTATTCATGTACCAACTAAAAAATGCCTTACCAACTTGTGTGGTGTACGCAGGGTACCCGTTCTGCATTAGATACTTGACTCTCTCGTCCTTGCCGGCTCGTTTATCCTTCAGCAACTTGATCGCTTCTTCCTTCGTTATCACGTCTGTTATGTAGCGGAAGTCTATTGTTGATACCAATTCCTGTAGATAAATAATAATATCTACTTACATATATAATTCCTTTTAATCATAAAATGGTAAAAACCGACCCTACTAGTTGGTATATAAGTATTGTATTTTTACTATTGGCTATTATTTATTTTACAAATGGCTAATCTAGTTGAGAATGTCATCACTGATTTGGACAATATTGAAGTCGCGAAGGCTTACACATGTACTCCGAATGAGTGCAATAACTATCTTAATGGTTTAAGTGCTTCTACTACCATTCTCCATATCAATATACGTAGCATTAAAAGAAATTTTGATGAATTGTTAACCTTACTGACTCTAATTGAAGCTGATTGCGATGTCCTTGTACTGACCGAATGTTGGCTGAGCAAAATAAGAGACTTGCCTGTGTTGGATGGCTACAACACTTATTACACAAAACAAACTAAAAACCAGAATGACGGCGTAGTTATATACATTAAAAGTGAAATTAAATACACGATTAATGAACCTGATTTCATAAATGGTAACTGTCTCACCTGCCAAATTAACAACGAACTAGCAATAATTGCAATCTATCGATCTCCCTCATACAATACAAAACTAGAGTTCGAGCAATTCATATAGTCTGGATAACTTGTTAACCACCTTGGCCAAATCCAAAAATATTTGTCTTATTGGTGACACCAATATAGACATCATGCCATCAAATATAGCTGAACGTGCAGCTAACTACTTAACCCTCAACGCTACCCATGGCATGCTACCGGCACATTCTATTCCAACTAGAATAAACGCCTGTATTGATCATGTTATCGTAAAAACTCTAAAAACTACTACTGTACTTATACTGGATTGTCACATCACCGATCACCTTCCGTTGCTTGTAAAAATCGATGACACAAACCCAGTAAAGTTAACAGTACCTGCATACAGAATGCCTAGGATAGACTACCCCAGTGTCAAAGCAGATATAGAAAGTCATGATTTTTCCCAAGTTATAAGTACAGACGACCCTAACTTAGCCTCCACTGCTTTAATAACCGCTATCCAAAATATTATTAACTAGCTGTGCCCGCGGCTTCGCTCCCGTCATCTGCCTGCCAACCCTACCATACTTACCAGCCTAAGCTGCCTGCCTACTCCACATACTCAAAAATATACATACTACATACCAATTGTTTTTTCTAGGGTCATTCTTTCGCGTAAAATCTTAACACCGCGATTCAGAAAATGACTTTAAATGCACAACGCCATCTATCGAATAGCGAGTTCAACTGTCCGAGTAACTGAATTGCGTGAGCTGTGATAATTTTACTTCTTGAACACTTTAAATTCATCTAACTTTTGATAGAGTGAACCGATTGCGATGAAACAAAAACTAAGTAATTCTTCAAGATACGCACAATTTTTATGTATAAAAGTTATCTACATTGGTTTCGTACATTTCACGTGATGCGTGCACAAATAAACAGACAAACAGACAAATTCCAAAAATGCTAGAAATGGGTTCTGTTGGTTATCCTTTAACACCCTGGCTATTTTTTTTGGATTTTTTTTCGATGTACAAAAAATATTTTTCTACAGATTTATTATATGTATTGATGATGATGATGTAGGATTTGAAGAATCTTCATACTCGCATAGTAAACACGAACGATTCCATATAGTCTAACTTCACGGTACAGTATCATCTTTTTCATTCTATTCTTTACCAAACCATAACGTCAAAACAATACACAATTCCTCCAATCAATACGAAACCACTATAAAGCCATAAACACATCGGCTCCCCACAAAATATAAACGCTAAAGCCAACATTTGCCGACGCAACGGTAAACAACGACAACAAAAGTGCATTTGCGAGAGAGCACGTCTGCTTGAACCAATACAAGTGAATACCGCATCGGGTCGCCGCGCAATCGAATTTTCACGTCCGTTCGTCGAAAACTATTCGGATCTATTCGAAATTCGAATAGTTGCCGCGCGTGTGGACTTAGCTTTACAACTCCGATTATGTTTATTGTATGTTGCGTTTTATTATCTACTAGCTGTGCCCGCGGCTTCGCTCCCGTCATCTGCCTGCCAACCCTACCATACTTACCAGCCTGCCTGCCTACTCCACAAACTCAAAAAAACTTTTTACAAAAAAATACTTCCGACTTCCAAATAAAACTACAAAGTGAAAAATAACTTTATTTTTGGAAGTCGGTGTCTTGCGTAGGTACCAATTTATTGCGTTATGGACACCGACTTCCAAAAATAAAGTTATTTTTCACTTTGTAGTTTTATTTGGAAGTCGGTAGTATTTTTTTGTAAAAAGGTTTTTTTATTTTTCACTTTTTAGTTGTACCTACCTAATAGGCAAGTTGTTTACCCAAATGTCATGAAACTTGAACATAACCGGTGAAATGAGAGATCTGCGTACCCCTTAAGAGTGTACTGGCGTGATGTTATGTTATGAAATGGTATAAACAACAAACAGACATGCGATTGCAGCAATCCCGAGAGATTTGCCGTTATTTATTGAAGAGTTCTGATGTATATCTTCGAATTGCTTCGTCAGTCCTACACCAAATTAAAATGGGACCAATTTCGGAACATACCCTTTCAAACAAAAAAAAATTTTCGAAATCAGTCCACAATTGACGGAGATATCGGTGACCATAAATAAACAAAAAAACATACATACTGTCGAACATTGGACCTCCTCCTTTTTGGGAAGTCGGAAATACATAGACATACCAATTTTTTTTTTAGGGTCATTCTTTCGCGTAAAATCTTAACACCGCGATTCAGGAAATGACTTTAAATGCACAACGCCATCTATCGAATAGCGAGTTCAACTGTCCGAGTAACTGCTGAATTGCGTGAGCTGTGATAATTTTACTTCTTGAACACTTTAAATTCATCTAACTTTTGATAGAGTGAACCGATTGCGATGAAACAAAAACTAAGTAATTCTTCAAGATACGCACAATTTTTATGTATAAAAGTTATCTACATTGGTTTCGTACATTTCACGTGATGCGTGCACAAATAAACAGACAAACAGATAAACAGACAAACAGATAAACAGACAAACAGACAAACAGACAAAAATTCCAAAAATGCTAGAAATGGGTTCTGTTGGTTATCCTTTAACACCCTGGCTATTTTTTTTGGATTTTTTTTCGATGTACAAAAAATATTTTTCTACAGATTTATTATATGTATTGATGATGATGTGAACACAAAAATAATTCAAGTTTCTAAGAAAAACAGAAACCTAAAGCCGTGGATCACCCCCGGTCTTCTAAGATGTATTCACCACCGCGACAGATTACATAACAAAGCACGGAAAACACCTGATAATCCAATCCTACAAATCACGTATAGACGGTATCGAAACCATTGTAACAGCCTTCTTAGAAATCTAAAAACACTACATGATAAATATGAATTGGAAAAAGCAAAACATAAAACACTTTGGAATAAAATAAAAGACATCACTAACACAAAAAAGAAATGTTCATCACCTACAGAACTGCTGAACACCAAACCTGATCCAAAGGCAGCTATTAATAGTGTATGTAACTTTTTTGCCACAATTGGCGCTGAGCTAGCCACAAAAATGCCTGGAACTTCACAGCTGCCCGCTAAAAGAAACACCTTCGTAAATTCCTTTGTATTTCTTGAGGTGACTGAATCTGAGGTGGAGTCCACCATCATCGGTCTGAGGCACGATAGTGCTACAGGCTGGGACGGAATACCGACAAACCTTCTGAGGGTTTGTCGGAGTACTCTTGTGCCTCTAATAACCCACATTATTAACATCTCCATAGAAAAAGGAGTATTCCCACAACCATTCAAGAGGGCCCTGGTCCACCCGATTCACAAGGGCGGGACCAGAGACTGTGTCAACAATTATAGACCAATTTCGGTACTCTCGGCTCTCTCTAAAGTAATGGAGAAGTTAATAAACAGTCGCCTAGTAAACTACCTGAACAAGTACAATATTGTAGCATCCAACCAATACGGGTTCAAAAGAGGAGTGTCCACCGAAGACGCAGTTATAGATTTAACCCAAATTGTTTCACAAAAACTAGATGAAAAACAAAAATGCATTAGTATTTTCCTGGATTTGAAAAAGGCTTTTGACACGGTCTCTGTTCCCACCCTTCTCTACAAATTGGAGTGTATAGGTATTCGTGATAAGCCTCTCGAACTTTTTAGGGATTATCTATCAAACAGAAAGATGGCTGTTAAAATTGACTCATGCTTAAGTGATGAAGAAACAGTCACATACGGCGTCCCACAGGGCAGCGTGATAGGACCCACACTTTTTCAAATCTACATAAATGATCTGTGCACGCTGTCCTTACATAAATCACAGATCTTTACGTACGCTGATGATACTGCGATTGTCGTTTATGGTAATACGTGGAGCGAGTTCAAGCGTTCTGCGGAACAATCCTTAAAGAAGGTTGGGAGGTGGTTGCGAGAAAACCTTCTCACGCTTAATGTGGCCAAAACCAATTTCATTCCGTTTTCTATTAATTACAGGAACAAAGCACTACCGGAATTTGAAATTATTGCACACATATGTTCTGCTGATCACAGCCACTGCTCATGCGCGGCCCTTACTCGGGTCAACCAAACGAAGTATCTGGGTGTGGTGATTGATGATGGACTGAAATGGTACCATCAAATAGACAATGTCACTTCAAAGGTCAGAAGACTCATCTACATTTTGAAATCCCTGAGATTCTGCGCAGACAAACATGTACTGAAAATCGTTTACTTTGTCAGTCCGTTATCACTTACTGCATCCCGGTTTGGGGAGGGGGCTGCTAAAACCAAGTTCATTGAAGTGGAGAGGGCACAGAGAGCAACAGCTCTTTTGAGAACACTCAAGGTTATGCTTGGTAAACCATATAGATTTCCCACTATTGATTTGTATGCGGAATGTAAGTTGCTAACGGTGAGACAGCTCTTTGTCCTCCGAGCCACGCTTAGGAAGCATAAACAAATTCCACCACCAGATAACACTAAGCGCAAAGCAAAAATGATATTCCCAACAATAAGCCACAAGACCACATTCGCCAGGCGCCAGTTCTACGTTATGAGCTCTTTCATTTACAGAAACATTACTAAAGTTATTCAACTAACTGAGCTAAATCACCATGAAGTTAGGGCCAAGGTACAAAGTTGGCTTCAGGATCAAGACTACGTTCGAACAGAAGAACTACTCCACCTCCAACAGTAGCCGCACAAAACTTCTTCTACCAATTATTATCAATCTCGGTCTCAATAATTTCAGCAAGATACATAAAAATACTAACACTATAATACATATACATGCGAATATATACATACACACCCTTACATACACTTATACCCCCTCATACACACGCTCACTCACATACACACCTCCACGCCACACACACAATAACATAATTGTCACATTTTGCACACACACATCACAACTCCGTTTAATAAATTCCCTTACTCTTAGTTTAATTTTTCTGGAAATAATTTCAAACCTGTTCTTTGCCATGATTTTGTGTACCGACATAACACACTTTTGTAAAAGGTTTTTGGTATCATAGTGACAGCAGAACACTGACTCCTAAGTCACAGGATCTCCTAGTTTAGGTGTAAGGGTTTACTCTATCTGTATAACCTTTATTCACTGTAATTCATGCGACCTAGTATGTAAGCATTGTTGAAGGTTTTTGTATAAATAAAGTTTTTTTTTTTTTTATATGTTATTTGTAATGCCATGATCATAAACAGCAACCCTAAGAGCCAAATCAATCAATCGATGTAGTAGATCAGTCTACATTGAACGACGAATTTCCTAATACATATACCAAATTGATTAGTCGAGTCGCCATAAGCTAAATGTTCTTTGATCAATAAAGAACCTACCTAAATAGGTATCCAAAACACTAGCACAGTAAAAATATACAAACTGGCAACTACCAACAATCGCTCGAAACGGCACACTCACACAAACATACGCACCGACGAGACCAATAAGGCATTTCTGCAGTGCTGTCAGTCAGTAGTGCGAGCTGCTTATGGTATATTTATTCTGTGCTGGTAGTTGGTAGCAACTAATATCAGCCGTTTGGCTTAGCGGTTAATTACCTTATATCTGGGCGACCGAGCTCTGATCGGGTGAAAATAGAAAAAACGACGTTTTATTAAAATGTAACCTTGCTAGATCGATTTATCGCCCCCGAAACCCCATGCATACAAAATTGCATGAACATCGTTGGAGCCGTTGCCGAGATTCAGATTATATATATACATAAACTAGCTGACCCCAGCCTAATTGCGCAAGTGAATTCTCCAAAGCAAACAAGTCGATTCTTTCCCAAAAACGACTTTACGTATTGCATATTACACTCTGAAACGGAAAGGTTATGCTCCATTCCATTACCAATATTTTGAAGTAGAATTGATTGTAAAGAATGAACGAAAGCGGAAGAATCGAGGTAAAACTTCACTATTGGTATTGTGTAATGTTCGAGTTTGATGAAACATAACGCAGTAGATGAACTTCAACTCAAAGGAGGATGTTTGTACTTTTTCCTAATTAGTTTCGCAATACCGAAAAAGTTGAATGAAATGATTCTGATTCTTTGAAGGAATCGACTTTTTGAATTCATTGTATTTTTATCCTACCTACCCTACCCTATCTAAGGGTTTAAAAATAGTTTACGACCGATTCTCAGACCTACCAAATATGCACAAAAAATTTCATAAGAATCGGTCAAGCCGTTTCGGAGGAGTTTGCAGATAAACTGTGACACGAGAATTTTATATATAAGATACAAGAATTGCTCGTTAAAAGGTACTATAGATAGATAAGTAGGTTCAAGCAATGTAGGTCAGTCTCGTTCAAGCCTTTTAGCATAACCGCAAATAGATTGCGGTCTGGTATACATTAATGTAGAAAACTGTTGCGATACGAACCTCAGGTTCCATGTCGACCAGAAGCCTCCATAGAGGTTTATTTTCAAGGCGTGCCCATAGATCCCACAAGGAGTTCAGTATGGCAGCCGCCGCCAAGTGAACTACGCCCTTTTCAGGACCGATCTGAAATTATAAATATGATATGATAACGTGACAACCATCAACCAAATGTTTGATTGTTGTCGTTGGTAAGCAGGCCGAGTATAGTGTCCTAGATTTGATTCCCGATTGAGGAATTCTTGGAAAGATGCGGAATATGTATATCACTACTCTACCTGTCCCCTCGAGGTATAGTACTATATAGGCGTAGTGTTATATTACATAACATGTTAGAGTTGCACCAAGACACAGATAATATAATATTAGTATACAGATGCCTCATCCCATACAAAGAAACCGTAACGACGTAACTAGCGTTTTACGTCTGATGATGATTATTTTTATAAGTAATTCGATCGCGTTGGGTTCCGTTCCACTGCTATAGATGGTGTTAGCAGCGACTTGCAAGTAAAAGGGTTTTTTCGGTTCGTGACAATTTTTCTTTAATTTAGTGACGATATAAAAAAAAAGTCGGGTGGCATGTCCCCAGAAATTTAAAACCGCGCCATCTATTGGAATCAATTTTAAATGATTCTTTCAAATAACCTTTGAAATGCGAATTACGAGCAATGTTGATTAAATAAGAACATACAATATTTCTGATCAATTCTAGAACCAATGCATATCGCGCCATCTAGTGACATTTATTTGAACTAAATTCTCTTTGTCATCGCACGGGGTTACCGTGACCAAGATAAATATTAGCTTACCCATCTCATCTGCGAGTCGTTGGTAATGGTCCTCCAGAAGCCGGAGAAGTCTGCAAATATATCAGCCGCATTCTTCCCGATGATAAACTTCTTCATAGACCTGATGGTGAGGACGATGATCTCGGTGCCTCTGCCGCAAGTGAAGGTCAAACCGAAGCCCTGCTTGCCATTCTTCGTGGTCGTAGTGACGTAGGCACACGAGTAGTTCGGATCAGTGTGCTGAAAAATTTTTTTTTGGAAGTTTCACAATTTTTTTTTCCAGATTTATTAACTTTGGTTTAACTAAATACTAATTAAGTACCTATCTATAGAAGCTGTCAAAGATGAGTCGGTATAATTTTACTTACCTAAATACCTTTAACATATACTGATTATTTTTAATTATCTAAATTTACACAATGACGAAGGTTATATACTACAACTATGTAAATGGAATGTGATAATTATATCTTATAGGTACCTTACTTAGTTAATTTCTTTCCAAAAACCATAACACAGTAACCCATTGCTTCAGTTTACTCATTTAGTACTGTTTATATAGTAGGAAATGGGTTGCTACACGCTTTCCATGATTTGTTTTCCCTAAACAGACTATTTTTTTTAATAATACTTCTCCACACTAGGAATTTCTTCCTGTGTCATGGTTTCGTTTACAATCATTTAAACTTACATACACAAGTCACCCAGATCCGGAACAACTTTCTGTGGGCCATATATATGTATTATTGCCGTGCGGACATCGAACCCGCGACCCGCAGCGCAGCAGCCGATCGCTCAACCACTATGCCCGCCGTGTCGGCAAATGCGGATTTCATTTCCAAACATTAATCGACACATAATCCTGTTATCAAGCGACCAGTTAGCGCGGTAAATAGGTAACAAACTGAACACATGTATAATAATAATAGGTACAAATTTACTTTTCATTACAAAAGACTACGTGAATAAATTCAAGCCTAGACTGTAAGGCAAAAATGCCTAAAAGTTTTGTTACGATTTTTTGAGGAAACTAAAAATACATTTGTACCGTTTTAAGCTGACCTAGGTGATTGTTCCGTTTTTTACTGACCCACTCATTTGTTTTACTAAGTACTTATCTACATGTTACTTAAATACATATTAATACGTAGGTATAGGTATAGGTTCTAAGAAATACTAATTTAATCTTAAATGAATGCAACAAGGCCACATTTGCATATAAGCAAACCGTACATAATATAGAAACTTACCTACTTACACCGTTCTCCTGACCAAATAAAATGCTTGATATATGTTATTGACTTACCAGCGCATCAGAGCCGTGCGAGCCTAGTGATGTAGGGAACCTCACATCTTTTACGTCTAAGGAGACAATTTCCAGGCCGCTTCGGTTAGGCACCGGCATTTTGTACAAACGTAGTTACAGACGACCGACAACTGCGCTCGGATAACCCCGACGTTTTGTTTAGCTATTTGGTTATCACTAACAGTATTTATGTTGTTTTCGTTGAGATAAATAATGGGGTATGTTTAATTTAGGGAGCTGTTCAATTTTAGACCTTAAATTTAACAGAAAAAGGTTGAAAACTACCTGCTCTTTCGAATTGTTAATTATGTAATACTTTGAAATGTTTTATTTAACAACATTATTTTTATCTACCAAAAGATGCAGGTTCACATATTCCTACTGTTCTGTGCTGTGAACATGATGCCAAACTGATATAGAAAAGAAGTCTTTTTATGTTTTAATAATTATGACAATGTGTTGGTCATTTTAACATTTGCTTTTTTTTTTTTCAAGTTACTAGAATTTTCGGCACTTATCTGTTAGGGAGTCTTGATAAACAAATTGTGTCTGTAATTGCTGAAATCTATCTATTATAAATAGAGATAATTCCTGGGTAGAAAACTATAATTCTATTTAATTCCGTCAGTGAGATTATGAATGAAATAATATTGGACACGTATTCTTTGCTTTACTAAATAAATAAAAACCGACAAAGATAAAGCGCATCAACGTTCAGGAGTGGGGGCTTGTGACGTCACTTTATCAGTATAAAGTGTAGCACACCGTGACGTTACAAGATATTTCAACGCACTCTATTGTCGTATTTTTTTGTTTACGTGGCAAAAGAAAAAATACGTGTCCAATATTTTAAGGTTATCTAACTGACGGACTGAATAGATATTTTTTGTCAACTACCCTAGTGTTGTGTACCTACGGGTGTCATTCTGAATTTCGACAGTAATTTTTTTCGACACGGTCTCAATTTCGAAAACCAATAGTTCGACAACACATTGCCTCGACAGAACATATGTTCGACTAGCATTACTTCGACAGATTATACTTCGACAACACGCATCTTCAAAAACACTACTTCGACAGAACCCTTCTTCGATATGCACTTGTTCGGCGGATCTCTATTTCGACGGAACATACCTTCGACATAATACGTGGGACACTCAGAAAGTTTTGCGAAACTAAAAAAAATTGTTCTATACGTACATATATTTTTATTAAATCTTTTCAAAGTACTTTCCACCAGCCTCTATACAAAGATTCATGCGCCTAAACCAGTTTTCAAAACACTTTTTCCAGTCCGCCGCAGACACCTCGTTTACAGCCTGCTCGAACGCAGCCAGCGCATCTTCCGGCGACGAAAATTGTATCCCTTTGAGCTGATTTTTTATTTTTGGGAATAAAAAGAAGTCACACGGTGCTAGATCAGGGCTGTAAGGAGGGTGACCCAGGAGTTTGACTGGCGTGCTGTCCAGGAAGTCCCTCGTTTTGAGTGCGGTGTGCGCAGGTGCATTGTCGTGGTGGAGCAGTAGCCCGCGGAGCCCTGTGTTTGGTCGCTTGTTGCTTATAACAGAGAAAACTTCTGGCAAACATTTGGTAGTATACCATTCGGCATTAATGCTTCTTTGATCCCGTAAGGGAATTGATACCAAGTGGCCAGTCAAATTAAAAAAGCTAGCGATCAAAATCTTACCCCCGCTTCTAGATCGCTTCACTTTGGTAGGCGTTGGCTCATTTTGAAACACCCAAACAGTCGACTGGCGCTTGGTTTCTGGGTCGTATTGATAAATCCAGGACTCATCACCTGTAACGATGTCGTAAACACGCCGAGACGAGCCTGCTTCAAATTTGTTAAGCATATCACGGCACCATTCCACCCGGGCCTGCTTCTGAGCATCGGTGAGGTTGTGCGGCACCCAGCGTGATACTATCCTCTTCACGCGAAGATGGCTGTGTAGAATCTCGTGAACGCTTCCCGATCCAATCTTCAATATGTGTTGAATCTCCTGATATGTAATTCGCCTATTGTCTTGGATTAAATTTTTCACTGCTAGCACGTTTTCTTCGGTAACAGCCGTCAAAGGGCGACCGCTTCTTTCGTCATCCCCCAAAGTTGGTCGACCGCGCTTGAATTCGTTATACCAACGATACACGGTTGCCTTGGAAGGGCCTTCATCCATGAATGCCATTTGAAGTCTATCGTACGATTCATCCGGTTTCAGGCGACACTTGAAATCGTATAAAATCATAGCTCTAAAATGTTCCCGGCGCAGATCCATATTTCAGTGAGACACAATACTTTGAATTAACTCGCAAAAAATGTGGAGGGAAATTTTGAAATTGGAACTTACTTATTTTTACTTATAAATAATCATATTTTCGAAAAACATTATAACTGGCCAGTCTCCCATATATAAAAACTTTTTTTCGCAATACTTTCTGAGGGGCCTGGTACTGCTCTGAAAGGTGACCATACGATCACGTGTCGGAGTTTCGTACTAAATTGAAGTGGCTGCCGATTCGGCGTCGTCAGTTTCGTGTATTTGAAGACAAAGGTCTATTCTGTCATTTTAAGTGTTTTGGTGTTTGTTGTGGCCCAGTGGTATCGGCCGCGACTTACAAGTTGTAGGTCGTAGGTTAGAGCCCAGGTAGGCGCTTTACTTTGTGTAAATTATTTAATCACTACTGCTCTTAAAACGGTGAAGGAAAACATCATGAGGAAACCGGCATGTCCTAGAACCAAACATTCGAAGATGAGATTCAAATTTCATCGAATGTTTGGATCCACCACGCGGGCCCAGTGCGGGTACCAACCCAGCGCGGGCACTGATCTTGACGATCGGCAGCCACTTCAATTTAGTATACGAAACTCCGCCACGTGATCTTATTGTCACCTTTTAGAGCAGTATTATGTCGAACGTATGTTCCGTCGAAATAGAGATCCGCCGAATAAGTGCATATCGAAGAAGGGTTCTGTCGAAGTAGTGTTTTTCGAAGATGCGTGTTGTCGAAGTATAATCTGTCGAAGTAATGCTAGTCGAACATATGTTCTGTCGAGGCAATGTGTTGTCGAACTATTGGTTTTCGAAATTGAGACCGTGTCGAAATAATTAACTGTCAAAATTCAGAACGACACCCGTTGTGTACATCAGACGGTAGTCTTGCTCGGAAATAAAAATAAAATCTTTCCTGTCACCTGCGCCGCTACGGGTATTTTGACAGAAGCATACAGTCAGTCTCTAAAATAAAGTCTATCGACAAGAGTCTAGCTAGCTGTCTGCTAGACAATGTGTTATTATGTGTTCCGTTTGACGTCCGAAGTCCATTTATGAGAGTACATCGTCTTTTTCCCCGCCAAATCGTTAGATGATGCTACTTCCGTCACGTGAGTCAGCCACAGCGCCGCCTGTGGCCGCTCCTGGAACTAACTAAACAGCACACAGCAAGCCGCCATTCCTTTAACATTGTGAAAAACCCTTTCGTTTTCAACAAAACAAATCGCACCACGGGAAGAACAAAAGACGAAATTTTGATGATCATAAGAAAAGGGGGGGGGGGGCGAAAGGGTGAGGTTAACAAGAGCGGGCGCAAATGACTCGAGGTTCACGGGAGGTTGTCTGATGCATTACCGAAAAGTGTGGGCCCAATTCGGGCCACCCAAAACAATTCTCAAATTAGTTCTGCAGCTCGCATTCCATTCACTCAGACACCTCCGCTTGTTTTTCCGACGTTGGAGATCATGAAGAAATTTCAGACTCCACGCTCTGCAGCGATGTGGTTGGAAATCCAAGCCATGATAAAAAGTCGAATCCTCGAGCCCGCACCTTTAACTCCGTCCTTCATATCCCCACTTTTCATTTTAACAAAAAGCAGTGGAAAACCTCGGGTTATTTTCAACCTCAGGGCACTGAATCGATATTTGCAACCAAAAAGTTTTCACCTTTTCCATCATCAGCAAATGCCCAATTTTTTACAACCGGTTACTGGATGGTCAAGCTCGATCTAACCCAAGCCTATTACCATTTGCGAATATCTCAAAAACACCGTTGTTTTCTTCGCATGAGCTACGAAGGTCAACTGCTACAAATGACATGTCTTCCTTTTGGTCTGGCCGCGGCGCCAAAAATGTTTGCATCAGTCACGAATTGGACTGCCGAAGTGTTACGCAGCAAATGCCTTCGCCTGGTCCTTTATTTAGACGATTATTTGATAGTCCACCAAAGCAGAGAGACTTTAATAGATCATGTCCAGTTAGCGTTAGAATTCCTCACGACCCTAGGTTGGAATATCAATATGGAAAAGTCTATACTGATCCCGACAAGGTGTATAGAATTCCTGGGAATTGTCTGGGACACACAATCCAACTCCAAGAGTTTGCCGCCAGACAAAGTTTCCAAAATCCGTCAGTGCGTTTTGATTCGCTTAGCAACCGGCGGTTGGACCCTCAAGCAGGCGCAACGCCTCTTAGGGTATCTCAACTTTGCGACCTTCATCACCCCCCGGGGAAGGTTGCATTGCCGTACGTTGCAGCGCCAGAGCAATCGTCTGCAACAAAGTTCGAGCCATTCGGCTCTGTTCACAGACGAGGTGCGACTAGAACTACATTGGTGGGTAGAAAATGTCAGCCAGAAATCTTGCATTCATCCCAAAAGCTCACATGTGAATTACCTGGTCACAGACGCCTCAGATATTCAATGGGGGGGCCGTAGTGAACAACAAGACGCTAAAAGGCCCTTGGAATCACCATCAAATGAAGTGGCACTGCAACTTAAAGGAGATGTATGCAGTGATAGCCGCAATATCTTCAGAGGCAAACGCTCTAAAAAATTCAACCGTGATCCTACAAAGCGACAACAGAACCGTTGTGTCGTACATAAAAAACCAGGGCGGAACGAAGTCACAAAATATCTTAAATCTGACGAAACAGCTACTGGCACTGACGGACAGCCTCAATGTTGTACTAGTCCCTCACCACCTTCCGGGACAGTACAACGTGGAAGCCGATCGTCTCTCTCGAAATCGAACCGGCTCCGAATGGCATCTGCTGAGCGAGGCGACCATCAAAATATTCGCCAAATGGGGAACACCAACCATAGACCTGTTCGCCTCACAAGGCGCTCGAGTAGTGAGCAATTATGTTACTCTAGACTTGTAAGATTCGAGCGCTTGCTTTCACGACGCTTTCAGCAGATACTGGAGTTACGACCTCGCATGGATATTCCCTCCACCAGCCCTGCTTCCACGGGTGTTACGCCACCTCAACTCTGCAAAAGGAAGGTATATAATAGTAGCACCCAGGTGGAAGAAACCCTTTTGGCATCCAGATCTGAAGAACCGCGGCCTAGCTCGTCCTATGAAAATCAGGGACCTCAAAACGTCACTGATGGACACAGTGACCGGGCGTGCCCCAGCTCAAGTTTACAACCTAAAGCTGGAAGCCTGGCTCATTTCGGGTGGGACTCTCTAACACAAAGTTGGTCTAGGGAAGAACAGCAACTTTTGTCAACATGTTGGAGAACTTCAACACTCAAGACTTATACGCCTATAAGGAGCAAATGGATAATGTGGTGCAATCAAAATAACCTTAATTATCGCTGTCCGAAACCTACCGATGTAGCTCGATATTTAGCAAAACTTTTTCTGGAGGATCGATTAGCTTACCGTACTATTCTTGTTCACAAATCAGCTATAGCATCAGTTTGTGAAAATCTCTGATATTAAGATTTCATCAAATCATTTGGTTAAACATATTTTAAAAGCGGTATCTTTAGCTAGATCAATTCCACCAAAATTGCCAATATGGGACGCAAGGATAGTAATTCAATATTTAAAAAACACTAACGTAAATTTACAAAGTTTATTTGATGTTTCTAGGCGTGTTGCCACTTTATTTTTGTTGACCTCGGATCGTAGAGTTCACGATTTGACTCTCTTACATTTGGATTCAAAACATTTTAAGGATAATGGGGATTCAATAACCTTGCATCCGGTATTTGGCTAAAAAACTGATTCGGCGGCATACCAACAGTCAAACTGGACGTTGTTAGCTTCACCGGACAAAAATACAAATGTTCTATTTTGGTTACGAACATTAATAGATATTTCAAAAAATGTTAGAGGTTCTCTGACAAATTTATTTATCACCACAAAGGAGCCTCGTAAGCCAGCTAGTTCTGTAATAATCGGTGGATGGATAAAACGTGTTCTTTTGGAAGCTGGAATAGACGCTTCTCCTGGTAGTTGTAGGTCAGCTGTTTCATCTCTTAACAGCTTAGAAAAGTACCCAATTAACGATATTCTAGCTAAAGCTAACTGGCGCCATGAACATACTTTTACAAAATATTACTTCAGAGAGGTAATAAATACCGGTCTCAATAATAGAACTGGATCAGAGAAGTCCCTTTCTCAGTTCTTTACAGTTACAAATTGAAATTGTAAAGGTTACAGACAGTAAACTTATAGTAATTGATCAAGCAATGTTGATTGTTTATTGGAATCTTATTTACTTATTGTGATTTTGTTTCTATGATACTATCTTACACAATTATTAAAATAATTGATCACATTGTTGCGTTTTATTAAGCAAGCCACCAGGAGATAACAAACAGATCTCTCATAAATGGACTTCAGACGTCAAACGGAACACATAATATAAAAATTTTACCTTAAAATAAAATTTGTATTATGTTTCCTAAGACGTCCGAAGTCCATACAATTTCTTCCTGGTGTATACCATCATCATTAAACTTTATGAGCCGAACAATGTCAAAGGAATGGCGGCTTGCTGTGTGCTGTTTAGTTAGTTCCAGGAGCGGCCACAGGCGGCGCTGTGGCTGACTCACGTGACGGAAGTAGCATCATCTAACGATTTGGCGTGGAAAAAAAAGGAGATGTACTCTCATAAATGGACTTCGGACGTCTTAGGAAACATAATACAAATTTTATTTTAAGGTAAAAATTTTATATTATTGTCTATGTTTAGAATCTTTGTTTGATAATGTTGTATCCCATAAGAATGGCTACAAAGTAGAAAAGTCCTCAATCCTCGCTCATATTTTCTGGACAGGTTATGTAATCCATCTAAGCAGCAGTGAGAAAGTGTAAATTAAAACAAAGGACTAAAACATTATAAAAATTATATTCAATCTTGTATTACAAATATAAAAATATATAAAAATTTTGATTAGATTTGGTTTCATGTTCGTAAATAAGCACACTGAATTATAATTCTGTGACTAAATATAAAATTTTGTTTTACATTTCTTTTGTCAATATTGTGATTGTAAATAATTTCATTATCTAATAGGCACTTCTATAGGCGTTTTTGTTATATATCATAATAATAGATAGATGCATTAAATGCATATTGAGCTTTAAAATATATCACATATTTATTATAACTAATGTACAATTTGTATCGTTAAGCTTGCTCCTAAAACTTATCCTTATTGGCTAATTTAAGATAGCAAATGCTGCCTTGTCTTGCATTAAAAAAACCTTTTTAACTAAAAAAATAACTGACGAAATAACAAACCCAAAAATATCTTTTAGTCTAGGATTTTGAGTTGGCGCCAAACAAACAAACATGGCAATTAATTACGTAAAGCGTAGAATGACTGTAGCTAGGTTGATCTTCTTTGATAGTTTGTTCATTATTAGATATATTATTTCGTCGATTATTTTTTCGCTTTTTAGTTTACTTAATGTCAACAGAATCGGTTCACAATTGAAAATTCGGTGGGCAAATTATCAATAAATCCTTTTTTCGTACCTCTATGGGGTGGATATTATTTTTGAAATTTAAATGGGACCAACTATGGGGTACTTATACTCTTTCCAAAAAAAGTTTTTTTTTTAAATCGTATCACTATTAAAAGTTATGCGTGGTACATAAAAATATACATGTCGAATTGAGAACATCTTTCTTTATTTTTTTCGGCTAAAAACACAGTAATTATTAGTGATCAGATTAGGCGGCGAGTTTAGGCAATTGTGAAAGTCGTATACAAAATCATTAATAAAACGCATTTGCCAACTTAGGTTAGCCTAATACATTGTGATGTTACTGTCCACTGATACAGACATCCGTATTCACATCCCTCATTAATTCATCATCATCAGCCTATAGCAGTCCACTGCTGGACATAGGCCTCTCCTGGACATATCCCTCATTAATTAATGTCATACAATTCATTTACATACACCTCCTTTATACACTAAAATAATCTCATCATCAAGGAATGTTCCAAGTTGAAATTCATTTTTATCTTTGCTAAACAATCTCAAATCTCAGGTTGCCGGTCCTTACTCAAAGTTTAATTTCATAGTAGTTTGAACAACTGGACATCTGTAGTAACATTTGAAGTATGAAAACCACACTCACTGGTAAGAAAAAAAAGCTGTCAAAGTTGAAACTGTTATCATAGACATGCGGTCGGCTGTACATACAGTTTAGCACATTTTTAGGATACCAATGGCCGTTTTCACTTAAGCAATCCATTATATTTATTTAGCTGTCCCTTATTGTTCGTGAAAACAGTCATAACAATTGTATCTATCAAGAGAAATATGTATAATTAAAATCTAAGAAAAATCTGTACTTCTGTACTACATGCATACACATATCCTCAACATACAAAATTTTTTTACTTGACTAAATGCACTTAGTGCCAGATGAACTATACTATGGATAGTATGACCCAGGCAAAGCCGCGGCCGACCGCTAGTATATTGATAAAATGAAAGCTAGATATTAGATACATAATTAACTCTACAACTACCAGACCTTTCTTGATTTCAATTCTCATACCCTTGGATACTGACACAATCCGCAAAAAGAAATCACTTTTTACTCTTCTTATACATGACAGAGAGGTCTCTGACAACACTTCTCTCGCCCTCCTCCCACAGTAAAGTTGCAAGCCGTCCAAGAGTTCCATCGTCGTCATTGTTCACCCAGTCCAATAACAGCTTGTAGCGAGCCTGGAACAATCAATATCAATACATATAATAAATCTGTAGAAAAGTAATTTTTGTACATCGAAAAAAAAATAAAAAATAAAATACATATAAATTGTGCGTAACTTGAAGAATTACTTAGTTTTTGTTTCATCGCAATTCGTTTACTCTATCAAAATTTAGATGAATTTAAATTGTTCAATAAGTAAAATTATCACAACACACGCAATCCAGATACTCGGACAGTTGAACTCGATATTCGATAGATGGCGTTGTGCATTTGAAGTCATTTTCTGAATGGCAGTGTTAAGATTCTCCGTGAAAGAATGATGACCCTAAAAAAAAATTGGTAGGTAGGTAAGTAGGGTAGGCAGGAAGTTAGGGTAGGGTTGGCAGACAGATGACAGGAGCGAAGCCGCAGGCACAGCTAGTAATATATAAATTGGTATATTAATATGGCATACCGAGACTCCTCTGATCCTCGAAAGGCATGTTAAGCCATTAATCCCGTCTGTCATTTCAAGATCTTTGATAGTTGTTACAGTAGCAGATTATTTTTAAAGTAAAGTTATTTAATTTTAAGGCATACAACAAACATTGTAAATATTTATGAAAAGCAATCAAGGCTATTATTATTTTATTTATACAGTAGTCAGAAACCATATTAATCTGACACCAATGATGCCAAGGGGAGTCATGCTACCCAGTTACTTGGTTGTGGAGGTCAGAGAGGCAGTTGCTCCATGTAAAAGCCTGGTACTCAGCTGAATCCAGTTAGACTAGAAGACGACCTCAACATAATTGAAGTGTGAGCAGATTTGAGTGTTTGGTAAATTAATCTATCTATAGATATGTGTATAGATATAAAAATGAACCCCTATTTGTCCTGATCACGCTATAACTTGAGAATGGCTTTACCGATTTTGTGTGATTGTTAGGAGAAGGTTCGTATGAAAAAAAAAATAAGAAAAAAAGAGAGTAGTAGTAGTAGAGTAGGTAGGGTAGGGTAGAAAGGTAGGGAAGGGTAGGCAGTTGACGGGAGCGAAGCCGCGGGCACAGCTAGTATGATTATAATAATTGGAAGTCAAACTTCAGCAAAATGCAAGCCATAACTGATAAATATTTTTCCAGGAATGCATGACTATTATCAGACAGAATAAATTTTATCATTACATTGTCAATTTTTTTCTGATATAATATTTTTACAGCCATGCAAATTATTATACAACGTATATTTGCGCCTTAATTACTACGTCAATCAAGTCAAGATACGATTATAGAAAATCTTATCAGTGTTTACTACAGTGTTTAAGGAAAATTTTTCAAAATAATTAAAATGCTTGATGCACATTATGATAATTGCTTTTGTTTTAATTTCAAACAAACCAAAATAAAGGCACATAACAAAAAAATAAATACTGATCAACAAATAGTTATTGTTTATCTGAACTACCTAAAGAGATAATATTGCTTGTAAAGAGCCTCTGGCATTTCTAATACAATTGAAAGATAGCTACATTATTGCAGTGTTATAGACTACTTTTATCATAGAGAAATGGATAGGCCGCAGGAGAGAAGTATCAGGAACATTCTAGTTATTAATATAATTACTGTTTAACAGCATTTAAGTCTCTTGTCTTGAGACCCTAAGATCCACTTCTAAACAATGAAAACACACTAGGAATATATGATACCTAATAATGGTACTTAGGATAGGATAGGATAGATGGACCCCTTATCCGCACTTAAGACTCGCACTTGGTCTGTTGTGCGTTCAGCATTGTGAGGGAATGGGATGTAATCCACCACGCGGGCCCAGTGCATGTTGGTGGATGTCACATGTCTTCGAATTTTTGGTTCTAAGACATTAGACCGATTTCCTCACCATGTTTTCCTTCACAATTTTGAGAGCAGTAGTGAAGAAGTAATTTACACAAAGTAAAGCGCCTGCCTGGGTTCGAACCCATGACCAACAACTTGTAATTCGCGGCCGTTACCACTGCTCTTTAATGGTACTTAAATATACATAATGTAAAATCATGTGAATATTTAATTGGCGAAACACCGGGAAAATTAGAAAAAAGATTAGGGTAAAAGCTAAGGGGACGTTTGGCCAGCAATGAGACAATATATGTAAAAAAGAAACCTATTTATAAAGAAAATATTATATAAAATTAAGTACCTCAGAGATATCATAACGCTCTGCATTGATCTCAGCAGTTTCAATTCTTCCTTGAGTAAAGCCGAGTGCTCTGAAGATTGTATGCCAGTTCCTTCCTAGGTTCTTTGATATGTAGTCCATGTAGTCATGATCAGGCTGGAAACATGAATTATAATATTTTTGATTTTAGGATCAAGCCCAACATTTATTGGCTAAACATTGCTGCTACTAACATTAACGTTTGGCATTAAGGTATGTACTTGAAATGCTATCATCATGCATAAATAATTAATCAACTAAAGAGAATTGCACTTGGATATGGAGTTGCGAACTCCAGCTCAGAATAGAATACAACTAAAGACAATTACCTTTACTGTAGCTTCCATGAGCAGTTTAATGAAATTATCCTTCTCAATTTCTTCCTCCTCATATTTTTTCTCTCTGCCTGTTTTATCAGACGTCTTGGTGACTGGGCCAAAGTAATAATCATTTCCTAGCCTTACACCTTTAGCATTTACAATATTGTACACATTCCCAGTAGCTGAAAAATAATGATAAACTTGGGTAAAAAAGTAGCTTAAGAAATACATAATTTTTATCATCCTAACTGTTTAGGATCAGTCACATGAAAAGCAATTATATTTAGTTGAACTTCTTTGTCTTTTTGTGTGAGGATATGGCCACCTCTAGTGTCAGAGTTAGTTACACTGTATGCTAAACACACAAGCTTTACTGCAATCAAATAAATCAAACACTCATGTGCTTTCAGAAGCCGCTCAAACTCTGAAGGGATTTCTTACAGATTGTATAAGGAAAACAATTAGAGAAAATATAGACCATGACATCATAATGCAATTATATACTTTGCGATTTACATAAATGTGGATTGGTAATATCAATTTCATATTGAACGATATAAAGTGCCAGTATTACTGTTACCAGAACTACATGGTGTTATGAAAGTCAAACAACAAAAAAAATTAAGATCTAAATAAATAAGAATAGCAGTTTTGGGCAATATTTGTGACAGCCATGTTTCACCTTGTACAAATAAAATATTGCACTTCCACCGAGTACATCATATATGACTTGTAAGCTGACAAATATCATAAATATTGATATTATGACTCATCAATACCCACTTTACATAGTGGAAAGCGTTTTAAAAATAGGGTTATTACAGTGCACCCATGTCAGAAACAATGATTACCTTGAACATTTACTGAACTGGCACTCCCACGTTTTTCTTGTGAAGACTTCGAAAACTCTTCCTCATCATCGTCATCATCTTGTTTCTTTGATTTTTGTTTCTTTTTCGCGTTTTTCTTTTTAGGTTTCTTTTCCTTTTTGATCTCGTCGTCAGATATTGATTCTATAATTATTTCTTCCTCTTGTTCTTCAGGAAAGTCAACATTTTCATTATGCGCTTCTGGACTCACAGTCTCTTCATTATTTCTAGGAGCTCTCGGGACTGCGTCCGATTTCATCCCCAGTTTCAATATTTCCAACATTTTATAGAGTTTACTCGACATTTTTGTAAAAAATAATATAAATGTTTATTGCAGACCGTACAAGATCAAGATCCATAAAAAAACATTCACACGCAATGTTTGTCGGAAACAGTCACAAAGGAAGTTCCAGTTCCATATCAAAAAAATACATGGATGTTTTCGAATTGATTTAACTGTCTTCTAGAATATATACAAATTCTGTTGCTTTAGAACTATTGTTTAAGACAGTTGTATTTTTTACTGATTCCACGCAAAATTATTACAAAAATAAACTTTTGCACAAGATTTACAGCAAGATGACCACAGACTACTTAGCACCTACTTAGAGATACTACGTATAAGATGACCGAGTGACACTCAGTGTTACCAACTCCAAAAAATATTAACCCCTAAAGCTAAGTCAAAAACCCTTATAATCACCAAAAATACTGGCAAAACCCCCCAAAACATAATAATTAAGTTCTGTAATTTTTTTATTTATAATTTATTTAATATTTCAATATAATTTAATTTTCATCTGGTTTTGACTTTCTAAAATTAAACATTTGCATATTAAATAAACTTAACATTTCAGTGGATGGATTATGTAAATAAGACTTGATTTGACTCTGATTCGATTTAACGAGGAAGTGTAATAGATATCGCTAAGTCACTAGGTCAACAAATAAATATGAATGGCTAGATAGGGTTATCCCAGGGCCTATAAATATCAAAAAGTCCCTAAAAACCCCTAAGAATGTAAAAAAACTCGACACACTTATTTATCCCCTAAATTTGGGGGAAACCCCTAAGTTGGTAGCACTGTTGACATTGACAGAGTTGACTTGACAGACATATTTTTGTGTTGCCAGATCGAATTTTATTCAAATAGCCAAACATATGTCGGGTGAAGTAGCCGAAAATCAGAATCGTCTAACGTTACGTTAAGGCGTCGACCTAATAGTTCTTGTTTCGTCAATTGTATCAAAGACCAAGTATCTCACATTTGTACAGCAAAACTGGAAGGCGACTTCTTTCGGCGTTTCGGCACGATCGGGTTTGCCATACGAATGAATGCGACGATCGCGTATTCACGCGTTGATCGCTTTACCTTGCAGAATGGGAAATCTGCACAGAGGGGTTTTGTGGACTTACCACTGACCGTAATTTAAGTCAAATCTTCATTAAATGAAATTATCATCATTATCAGCCTGTGCAATGTTCCCACTGCTTGAACACAGGCCGCCTCTCTTTCAGAGAGAGAGTGGGCCATAATGTCACCACGCGGGCCTAGTGCTGGTTGGTGGATGTCACATGTCTGCGATTTTTTTGTTCTAGGACATGCTGGTTGCCTCACGGTTTTTTCCTTCACCTTTTGGAGAGCATTGAGAATAAAATAATTTACACAAATTAAAGCGCCTGCTTGGGTCTGAAACCGCGACCTAAAACTTATAAGTCCGTTATCACTGGGCCCCCACTACTTTATTATTATTAAATGTTTATTAATTTATCTCTATTTATTAATTAAACTATCACATCACATCACATCACCAGCCTATTAATGTTCCCACTGCTGGGACACAGGCCTCCGCTGGCCTCTGCTGGCAATTAAATTATATTATCTGTTAATTAGACAGAGAAATATTAGACAATATGAATAGTATAACTTTTAGCTTTTGTGTGTTTGTTTTAAACTTATCTATTAAACATTTTCGTCAAATAGTCACCCTATTGTATAACGATCCTTCATCCGGCGTAATTACAGACACAATAGGAAAACAATTAAATAGACGCCTTATAAGGTCCCTCGCCGGCTGAAGGACAACTACTAACAGTACCTATGTGAAAGTTAGTCAGCAGATGCGTCTATTTTTTCATTGATGCCGCTAGTTGAACGGCACCGTTTGGTTAAAAGGTATATAAAATGCTATTATGGCAAATTAAGCTGTGACATTCATTATGCTGTGTGTATTCATTGCATTGCATTTGCATTGTGTGTATTTTGCTGTGTCCCAGCAGTGGGAACATTAATAGGCTGATGAGGTATGTGTGTGTGTGATGTATTTTTTTTTTCTAATATTCTACCGCGGACATGTAGCAGTCCGCGCTCTTTTTTATAGTTATTATATTTTGTTTGTTTTTTTTTTTTTTTTCATAATATTTACAATTGTTTGACTCCTACGTCAGACATTATTTATAGGCTAACTTAACTAACTTAAGTCTACGTGAGTTCATCCCTCACTAAATACTATACATATATATTACACACAGGCATTACAATTTTATGTTTCTATTAACTACTTATCTTTATGTTATTAACATTTTTTATTTTATTTTTCTTATTTCTCTTGATACATTGCTTATGTTATATCATACACTTACGTTACGTTATATTATACATTTTCCGTGAATATGCATGGCAGTGCGAGCAGACCAGTCCCGGCTGACGATTCCGGATAAAGAACCCCGTCGTTAGGACATTAAGTTGAGTATGACTGACTCGCTCCACCATGCAGGCAGGTTGATGGTTTGGGTATGTGTTTGGGTTGGAGTTTATGGATGGGACTTGTTAGGTGGTGTTATGGTGATGTCTGCTGACCAGGGACTTCGCTAGCGTGAGCAAGGCCTCTATGACGACTACGTCTCGATGCTGCATGGCCGTCTTAAGATTGTAATTGACGACCGTTTTAGTCGGCGCATCCATCGCCCTCTTAGCAAGGCGGCCCGCGGCGTCATCGGCGTCGTCGGCGTAAAAGACGCAACTGACTGTATGTCTGGACACCGCCACTACCGCGTGGGAGATGCTGTCGTGAACCTGAAGCCTCCTGGACTTGGTGTTGATGATGATGACGCTGTCGTAGGTTGACCCCTGAGCCTCGTGTATGGTTAGCAGGCGCGAACCTTCGCCGGACCCATATCCCTGGCTTGCAAGAGAAACTTTCTCCCCCTGCGTATGAACTAGGAACAGGGTGTTTTGGGCAGTGCTCGGTATTTGCGCCCCTGTGTAACTTTTCACCTTCAGGGAGTGGACCCGCGACAGCGATGACTTGGAGGAGTATATACCGGGGTATATCTCACTCAGTGCAAACGCCACATCCATTGGATTGCGGTGTGTGCAGAGAAACTCCTGGGTGATACCAGCCACCAGGTCTGGACGGGTATACCTAAGCTCGAAAAGGTTCTCTCTGTCCAAAAATGGAAGCTGGTTAACGTCTCCGACGAGGACAAGCTCGCTTGCTCCAGACAACTTTACTGCCATGACTATGGCCCCAAAGTGGTTCATAAGAGCCTCGTCTACCGTAAGACGGTAGCATTTGTCTTGGCTCTTGAAACCGTTTGCTAGGATTGAGGCCATAGTGCGCACCTTGGTCTTTGCTCGGTCTCCCAAGCGTCGCGCAAGCTTTTCCCTGAGATCTTTGGCAGCTTCTGTTGTCGTGGTGGCTATCACGTCCCTGTCCTCGTCGAAGTGCTTTACCAGCCAGGTTGTCTTACCGCAACCCGGAACTCCGTTAATCCACCTGATACTGGGTACCGCCCAACTTTCCTGCGATGCCGTAATACCTGAGGTCCCCGAAATGGACTGTGCCATTTCCAGGATCTATAAAACCTCGTTAAAAAAGTGTTTCAATAAGTTTAAACAGTGTCTACAATAGTTATAAATAAACATTTAGTTGTGGAAAGTGCATCAACTAAAAAAATCACGCACGAACTCTTCTAAGTAGCTAAAATATTGCTGTGGAAATAAGTATAAGATAACCTCAAATAATATTCAAATATTGAGTGTAAACCATAGACAATACTGTCAAGTGTCAGGTGTCAATGTAGCCAACATTACAAACTAAATTTGGCAGATAGAGTGTTGCCATATAAAGAAGTTAATTTCTACCATTAAACAATTTTACCATATATATTGCGCGCCAGTTTTGAAAAATCACAAGTAAGACATGGAAGACCAGATGCAATATCTACTGGAAAAAATTCAAGAACAAATGGATAGGCAAACAATATCAATTACGGAGGCTGTTACTCGAAATATTACACAGCAAATGGGTGAAAAGTTCAAAATGCTAGAGGAACAAAACCAGCATCTTCAAGCAGAAGTTTCGACACTAAAAGAAAAAATTAAAGGAATAGAGACACAGAAGAAAAAGAACAATTTATTATTTTTTGGTATAATAGAGGGCAGCGCAGAAGAATCAAATACAGTAAAATTTATGAAAGAAAAAATCAACACCCACCTGTCACTGGGTATCCAGGCATTTGAAATCGATAAAGCTCATAGGATCGGACAAAAAACAAGCAACGGACTTCGACCTATACTTGTTTCCTTCACCTCCAACTGGAGACGAAACACAATCCTTAAAAACAAAAAGAAACTTCCTGAAGGAATATACGTATCAGAGGACTATACGAAAGAAACGTTAGAAATAAGAAAGTCTCTGCAGCCAAAACTCGAAGAAGAAAGGAGCAAAGGCAATATTGCCTACCTGCGAGGAGAAAAACTTATAGTCAAGAAACCATCGGATAGCCAAAAGAGTGAGAAGAGGAAAAGAGAATCATCCTTTTCACCTAACCAAAACCAACTACCCTCCTCAGCGGGCCCAAAGAAAATTGCTGCAAAGAACGCTTTCGAGTTTATGACACGTCCTAGAAGCAACTCACTTAAAGGAAAGATTGATAATTAGCAATTAAAATCTGCCAGCAATCGGAAAAACGACAAAGTTAACTACACAAACTCACAACCAATAAACCAAACAAAAACTCCCCCAAGCCGGCTGGTCCCCGTGGGGGAAAGAGACCATAACCCTCTAGCTATCACAAAAACACAAAATGAAATTCTAAAAATTGGCACATTTAATGTCAGATCATTAGGGTCAGAGATAAGATATATAGAATTAATGTACTCACTACAAAATATAGAAATAGACATACTCGGTATAGCGGAAGTCCGGAAAATGGGATGTAATATTGAAGAACATGACAATTATATCCTATGCTATAAAGGAGAAACGCCTGGGTTGTACGGAGTAGGCTTTCTCATCAATAAAAAACATAAGAGTAACATAGTAAACTTCACAGGCCTTTCAGAGCGGGTCGCTGTATTACAAATGAAATACGAACATGAAAGTTTATCAATAATACAGGCGTACGCTCCCACGGAAAAGTCATCAGAAGAAGCAATTACCTCATTTTACAAAACCTTGGAAACAGCTTTTAACCTGGTTGGAGCACACGTCCTTCTGATTGGAGATTTTAACGCTCAGGTGGGACAAACAAATATGAATGACAGTTTAGTCATGGGAAAATTTGGTTACGGAATCCGAAGCGAAAGGGGTGAAAAGTTAGTGCAATATGCCTTAGAAAACAAACTATCGATTATGAACACCTTCTTCAAAATGAGAAAAAACCGTAAATGGACGTGGCTATCCCCAGATGGAAAAACAAAAAATGAAGTAGATTATATTTTATCAAACGAACCCAAAAAAATAAGGAACATAGAAGTTCTCCACGGCTTAGGATTTAGATCAGACCACCGCTTAGTAAGAGCTACTTATCTTCTAGGAAAACAAAAGAAAACCAGAACAACTTTTAAATCACAACCCAAGCCATTAAAAACAACAGAAGATAACAATCGCTACTTGAAAAACTTAGAACATAATATACAAGAATTGAATCTCCAAGACGACGATCATGACGTTCAGATACTATATAATAAACTTCAAAACGCCATTATTAAGAGTACGCAATTAAAAGCGCCTGATTCATTAATAGATAGAGCTGAAAATATTATAAGTAAAAGAACCAGGGACATGCTGATAAAACGAACAGAGTTAATAAAAATGAAACAAAAAACTAAAGAAATGAAAAATGAATTAAGTGTTCTCTTTAAAACAACAAGCAAAGCCATCAGAACAGATTATCAGAATTATAGAAATAAGGTAATAGAAGACAACCTGCAGAAATATAGAAGCTCCAAAAAAGCCTACAAACAGTTGACAACACATAAAAATTGGATTCAAAACCTAAATACTAGTAAGAATGAGACAAAAACCAGAGACGACGTGATAAATAGTGCAACGAAATTTTACAAAACACTGTATGCAAAGAAAACTGGCATATCGATTACATCTCATATAAGTAAAAATACTCTACATACTGAAGTAACCAATCAAGATATCGATATACCACCAATAGACGATTTGGAAACTATTAAACATATCAATAAGATGAAAAATGATAAAAGCCCAGGACCAGATGCTATACATAACGAGGCTTTAAAAACAGGTTCTCTGCTCCTAGCACGTCCTCTCACTTACCTATTTAATAAAGTTCTAGACACTGGTCAGGTGCCAGATCAATGGAAGAGATCCGATATAATCTTATTGTACAAAAAAGGAGACCCGAAAGACGTAGGTAACTACAGACCTATAAGTCTTCTTTCAAGCGTGTACAAATTATTTATGTCAATTCTGCAAAGCAGATTGTCCCCAAAAATTGATGAACACCAACCGTTAGAACAAGCTGGCTTCCGTTCGGGCTTTTCCACAACAGACCACATACACGTTATTCAACAAGTTATAGAAAAACACAAAGAGTTCAACAAATCACTATATATAGCTTTCATCGACTACGCTAAAGCTTTTGATACAATCTCTCACAAGTCTATATGGGAAGCCCTAGATCACTGCAAAATCCAAGAAAAATACATAAAGGTATTAAAGAACATTTACAAAGGAAGCACCAGCAGGGTAAAACTGGAAAAAAGAGGAACAAATATACCAATCTGTCGGGGAGTAAGACAAGGAGATCCTCTTTCACCAAAACTTTTTATAGCGGTACTGCAGCTTATCTTTGAGAATCTGCACTGGCCAACACACGGAATCGGAGTAAATGGGAGGTGGCTAACTCACCTAAGATTCGCTGACGACATCGTCATTTTCGCCGAAACCAGTGACAAACTAAACGAAATGATAAGCACACTGAGAGAAGAAAGCGAAAAAGTTGGGCTCATGATGAACCAAGATAAAACCAAGCTAATGACAAACAGCAAAACTACCAAAATCGACTTGTATGGCAAGCCACTAGAATACGTAAACAACTATATATATCTCGGCAAGCAAGTATCATTCAGTAACAATAATGAGGAAGAAGAAATAGAACGGCGAGTGAACATTGGATGGAAAAGATACTGGAGTCTAAAAGAAATTCTAAAAGGCGCTTTCCCCCTACACCTGAAAAAGACTGTAATGGATACATGTATTCTACCGACTCTCACCTACGGCTGCCAAACATGGACGTATAATACAAAAATAAAAACAAAACTAACAAACTGTCAGAAAGCGATGGAAAGAAGTATTTTAAAAATAAGAAAAATTCAAAAGATAAGAAGCAAAGACATACGAGCAAAAACCAACTTAATAGACGTACTTCATCATGCTCGCACACAAAAATGGCGATGGGCTGGGCATATAGCGAGATACACAGACAATAGATGGACATTAGAAACCACAACATGGAAAGGACCGACGGGAAAAAGAAAAAGAGGTCATCCAAGGAACAGGTGGATCGGCGAAATAATTCTAGTAGCAGGAAAAAATTGGAGAGACAAAGCAAAAAATAGAAAATTGTGGAGTAAGCTAGAGGAGGCCTTTACCCAGCATGGGGTTCCAATAATAGAGTAATAGTTATTTAGTAATAAGAGAAAATGTTATTTAAGGTTGTTGGAAATAAATGGGCTTTATTATTATTATTATTATTATTTCCAGGATCTTATCATCCGGCATAATTTTGGTACATTTGGCGGTAACCACTATCGGGTCGTCATTTGGCACACTGAACTTGAGTTTGCCCGAGCGCTCCGTCTCCTCCTTGTCCAAGGCCACAAAACCACTCCTCGCGCTGTAGGCTGCCATATACGACCCCGTCATTTCCCCTTTGATGACTTGGGATGTGATGTATATTCATTAAGTTCCAATAGAATAAGTGGCCAAGGCCACTGGCTAGATATGTGCTAACTTTGTTTTTACTAACTTGTAGCGGCATCGAGGCCGCCACATACAAACTACAAAGTCTACAAACTAATCATTAGCCCACGAAGCATAAAATGGCTTTAAAGGAAAAACTCGTTTAATCAGGCGCTTATTGGATGCTTTGTCAAAAATTAGCCATCCTTATGTTATGTGAGAGTCTGGTGGCCACACTGTAGGTACAATATTTTTTTTTTGCCGTTCCAGCAATGATGTTGTCTCTTTTTAAACCGTAGAAAAGAAGAAGATAGGTACATAACAAGAGATGATTAATAATAATTGATGAGCCATGATGTCGATGATGAATATGACACACAAAAATGTATCTGTATTTCCCCGATTGAATTGCAAAATGCCAGAATACTGTAAATTCTTGACAATAGCCGAACATTGCCCAATCCCTACTTTTTGCTAAGGCTTAGCTTAGCACGCACTGCGATTTCTATTCGCGCGAATTTTTTTACCGCGCATTCTGTGACCTATGGAAATGTATGAAGCTGCATGCACTGCGGAAAAAAACGCGCCCAAATTGTGTTGTGAGCTGAGTATTTTGAATTTACTTCGTGATTTCCTAGCAAACAATCACGATCGCCATTCCCGCGTTTCGCAAATGAGCGAAAGGGAATGAGTGCCTATATTTAAGGGGATAAATATAATGACCACCAAAAAGAACTTTGTGACCATAACCTCCATTACCTAAAATATATAATAACAGCACTTAAACGAGACCAACGATTTATAAATTACCTAAAGAAAGACACAATTATGCCTTGCACTTACAAAAAACAACAAACAATGTAGGTACCTAAACGTATTATCCATCTTGAAATTAGCCTCCATTACCTACACTGCAGATATAATAAAAACAGACCTCACAGTGAATGGTAATATTTGATATGATGAAGTTTTTTCAGTGGTTCAGAAAGAGTTCAATAACACTTTTAAGAAGAAAACTAAATCTATACCTATCTCCTAAGTTTTTATTCAGTGACTGGGCGGCAAAGTAGGCAAGGCTTTACGAGCTATATGGCCTTAGGCCGCGAGTCCACGGCAAGAAAAATCGCCGGGTCTATGCAAGAATTCGTGTCGTTTCTACACACAACTATAAGTGTACACTGCGTCGGCGCTGCACAAGCACAAGACAAAAATGTCTGCGCCAGACACGACGCGATCTGTAGGGGGCGGGGGCGGTGTGTACAGTGCACATGATTTTCATACGAAAATAAAGGACGAACTTTTTCTCATACTGTCGCAGTTCTAAGTAGCAGTTAGCAAACTCATGTTGTTGAATTAACATAGGATGCACCCAGTATTTTCTCTTGGATTTAGTTTTCTTTTTAATTTTTCTATACATATAATAGGCAATCTCCATTTTTTTTGCTTGGTAGTTAACATTATTTACCACAATTACACGACACGATGTACACCCTACAATGTCTCAACCATGACTGAACGAAGCAATTCGTACCGTGTACATACTAGATTTTTTCTTGTCTGCAACAGACACGATATTCTTTCGTGCAAAGACCCGACAAAATTCTTCTCATGTACATAAATATTTTCATCTTGTCTCGACAAATTTCTTGCCGTGGACACGCGGCCTTAGCCTTGTATTAACACTGAAACGTTTAATAATGTATGTTGCACTTGCTACTTACTCAAGAATTTTTAAAAATACATGTAAATCTAAATCACCAGTAACAGTAAGATTAAATCAGCAGATATTAAAATCAAGACGTTTTGGAAAATTATAAACAATGAAACGAACAGGTATAAAAGAAATAATAGGCAGGTACTGATTACATGCTTGAGACCACACAAGGACACTTAAAGATAACAAAAAGTTGCTCAAGAATTTGTTAATTTCTTTACCAACATCCTTCGCCCTCTTGCTTTTCGATTATTAAACGCGAACGTTTCAGCCTGCCCGAATGAATTTAACTTTTCACATATAAACCCCATAACAATAATAAAAGCTTTTAAGCAAATCATGATCACACCGACCGAAGATCTATGGGGAAAGTCCATCAAAGCTTGTACCTCCATTGTTCAGACTATAGCGTCGTACTTAGCTTTAATTTTCAATGTGTGTGTGGATCAGGAGTCTTATTATTATTATTTGGTTAGACACACTAGCAGATAATTAGCTGATGCGTGTGTATCAAATAGCTTGGAGATATTTAATCTATCCAGTCGATTCTTGAAGCAGTTCAGTGAGGGAGCCGTCACAACATTCTCCGGGAGTCTATTCCATGCAGATACAACTCTGTTATATAGGAATTGCTTCAAAGGATGTAAAGTATGTAAAGTCTTGCCGGATCTAATGAAATATATTAAGGTTATACCACTTTTTAAAGCCAGGGATAGTAATGCTGTTGCGTAAGTTTACCAGCCGTGGGCCAGCTAGGGCTTTGGTCAGCAGGTCTGCCTCCATTTTGTCAGTTTGTAGATACTTGACCTCTATTGATCCTTCTTGGATGCAATTTCGAATAAAGTGCATCTTTAAATCGATGTGTTATAACTTTGAGGTCACCATTGAATTTTGGCTTAGTTTGAGAGCTGCTTGGTTGTCATTTATAATGACTATGCGTCCGAAGTCTGCTCCCAAATCCTTGAAAAGATTTTTCAGATGGGATGGATTCTTTCGCGGCTTCGGTCAACGCAATGTATTCCGCTTCAGCAGTCGACAAGGCAATGCTTTTCTGCTTTTTGGCCATCCAGCTTACAGCTGTTCCTGCATATTTAAAGCAGTATCCTGAAAATGATTTTCGATCGAGCTTACATGCACCCCAATCCGCATCTGCCTTGCCGTACAAATCATCGTCTGTTTTCTTAAATGTCAAGCCGATACTCTTTGTCGATTTCAAATAACGAAGTACCCTCTTTGCGCACTTGAAGTGTTCTTCGTTATAGCAGTCATTAAACTGTGAGAAGTAACTTATGGCAAATGTTATGTCGGGTCGTGTTGCGACTGCCAGGTACATAAGCGTACCTATAAGATTTTTGTATGGAAGCTGGGAGCATTGGGCTTTATCTTTTTCATTTCTGTTTAGTTTGAGACCAGGCTCCATGGGAGTAGATACTCCTTTACAATCTTCCATTCGAATTTTTTGGAGAGTATCTTCAATTAACTTTTGTTGATTGATTTTAATCTCATTCTTGTATATTACATCTATGCCGATTAAGTCTTCCTAAATCTTTCAATAAAAATTTGGAGTTGACGTCTTTGATTTCTTCAAGTTTTCTTGGACATGAGTAGGCAATAAGTAGATCGTCGACATAGTCCGCCTGCTTGAGTGCATAGAGTGCTTTAATAAGGCAGAAAACCTTCTCCTTTGATATGCTCTTTATATCTTTTAGCATGTCCACTGTCTTATTATAGATAGTCAAATCCTCGTTTGTACTTTCTTCAACCATGATTTTGGTCAGGTAGTCTTCGAGATAGTCAGGGTATTTCATTAAAATATTTTCTTCCAGTTCACCATTGAGGTATGCGGTTGTGATGTCCATCTGGTTTAATTGTAACCCTTCTTCTACAGCTATGCCAATTATAGATCTGATCAGAGACGGCTGTACTTTAAGTTCACTCGTGCACTGAACTGCCAGATTTGAATAGGTTTAGAAATAAAATAAAAATGTTTAATAATATCTGATTAACGATCTATTCAATATTTACGAAATTATGACGAACAAATTTAAGCTCTTTGCTAAAGTATTAAGACGTATATTGCTGTAAAAAAAACTCCCCGTGCGCTAGGCTTAAGCGCACGGCGAGAGTTCATACTATTCTACGAGAAACAAGCGAAAACGCCTGGCGCGTGAGACAGAGATAGTTCAATAGAAAATGTACGGCAAAATATGACCATTCTCGTGCGCCGTCCCAGCGAACCGAAGATTACCGAGAGCGGGCGAAGTTTGTCGAACGAAATTTATCTTCGTGTCGAGTACCAACATTACAAGTTGTACAACGACGTAACTAGATGGCGTTGGCGTCGAATTAGAACTCGCTAGCGAGATGGTTTGCCGATTTACATAGGCTCCTGTGAATTTTAGAAAATCTAACACAATTACCCAGTGAAACAGCAAAGTGCACTACTACTACTATGATCCACCAGCCGCCACTGGATCTGATCGAGCTTAGTTTGTAGAGATGGGTCGTACTAGGTGAATTTTGGACTTGGTGCACCTAGTCCAAGTCCGTACAAATACTCGATCCAAATACCTGTTCCACCTAGTCCACCTAGTCCATGAAATACGCATACTTTATAGATGCTTAGTCTTGGCGTACCGCCGATACGTGTACGTACGCAGTAATGAATTGTAATCTTTCCTTCATACTTTATACAGGCTTAGGACTGTCAACGAAAAGATTTATCGAAATTGAAGATTGTTGGCGTAATTAAAAGATTTCTATTAATTTTTCAAAGTACTTAATTAGTTTGTTATTGTTTTTTTTTAAATACTACTTCCTTTGGGAAACATTTTTTAAAACAATAAACACATGAATTAATGTCGTAATAAAAAATAGATATATGTTCTTTAACAATTTATCAAAATTTCGTTACGAAAACCGATCACACTAATAAGTCCGACAGTACGTGTTTGCGACGTCTAGTAGGTATCATTTCATTCATTCATTTATTCATAAACAATATTCATTGTGTTTGAATATATAATTATTATATTATTTATACAAATTAAATTTTACAACCAAAAATTACAACAAAATAGACAACATAGTTCACTGCTTAAAAATTAATAAATTCAATGTCAAAAAAAGGTATTCAAATTCAACATAATAAAGAAAGTCAAATAGTTATAAAAATTAAATGCCAACCTTACATTTATCTAATACAACAACCAAAAAGAAAACAACGAAAATCACTACATGTCATAATAATAAATATAGTTAATAAATTCAATGTCACATTCTGCAAAATCAAGAGGTATCAATACGTGAAGCGAGATCACATTCGCACGAGTCCGTACTTGATACTAGACTGCATCACATAGTCTTAATTCGCATCGAGTATTTTCAAAGTACCTATTCTATAAAGTCTGCCTAGTCCCGACTAGTCTCGAGTATTTTCAAAGTACCTAGTCTATAAAGTCTGCCTAGTCCCGACAAGTCTCGAGTCTCGAGTATTGACAAACAAGGATGGAAGGATTGCGGAATAGTGTAGTTAAAACAGGACAGAATATATTCTAGCAAAACATAGTGCGCGTTGCGTTACTTTTATGCACTTTGAATTAGGGTTCAAATTCAAGTGACTGACACACGTATGATTTTGGCAAACATTAATGAACTATGACTATGATGCTATCTCGCTTCGCCGCGTCGTCGGTACTTTATTCCCGCGGGCCGCGGGTGCCGTGCACTGCGTGTGTGAGACTAGGTGGATCGAGTATTATAAAAGTTAGAATAGGTGCAGCCTAGTCTCGTTAAATACCTAGTCCCTGGATCTGTTCTAGTATATACGCTTCATCTCTATTAGTTTGGCTACGGGAGCATATGTCTCGTTGTAGTCTATTCCTGGTCGTTGTGTGAAGCCCCTCGCAACAAGTCTGGCTTTTCTTGTGACGTTGTTGTGAGGGCTAACTTTGTTCTTTAAAACCATCTTATAGTCCACGACTTTCATCTCTTTGTTTTCTCTGCAATTTTCCACGTACCATTTTTAATGTGTCCTCTTATTTCTGCTTTGATGGCATCATGCCAGTATTCTTCATTTTCAATTTCATCAGACATATTACAGATCTCGGTGAGTAAGTGACCTTCTTCAGTATCACCTAATACAAAATCCTTTGTCCATGATTGTGGGTGACTTGTTCTTTGTGGCCTCCCATTTCTGAAGCATCGTCGAAGGTCTCCACTTCGTCAATTTCTTTTGGATTGCTAGGAATATGTGAAGGATTTTCATTTCTCTGCTCTGTAATTTCGATTTCGATTGGTCGTATATTGTTTTGATTTATTGGCCTATTTTTCTGTCCAATTTCAGGTTTATTTGTGCGACGCTCCTCTTCATCCATAAGGCTTTCATAGTTTAAATCTTTGTTTACAAAGTACTTTTTTTCTGTGACTTTGATGTCTCGGCTTATCACCACGTCATCATCTTCAGGTAGGTACACTCTGTAACCTTTTGAGGTCAACGAGTAGCCCATAAATACTCCATCATTAGTTTTTGGTGTCAGTTTTCCTCGTCTGTTCATTTTCAGACGAAAGTTTTCCTGCCAAAGACGTAAAGGTGATTGCCAGATGGTGTTCGCCCTGTCCATTTTGTGAACGGTATGTTGCCATTTAAAGCCTTTGAAGGGCTACGATTTAAAAAGTAGTTAGCAGTATATACTGCTTCTGCCCAGAGCTTTTTGGGAGCATTAGCTTCGATTAATAGGCATCTCGCTTTGTCCAATAACGATCTGTTCTTTCTCTCACTTATCCCGTTCTGCTGCGGGGTGTAGACTGTGGTCAATCTTCCTTGGATGCCATGTGATTTTATTCCGATACTCGGTCCCGTTGTCTGATTGTTAGATGCCAACTTCAGGCTGCCATTTTCAGGAGTCAGGGTGGAAAACATTGACTTATCACCGCACATATGAGACGAGCATCCACTGTCAAGACACCATACATCTTCATTGACGCTTGAATGTGCAGTACTCAGACAGATGTTGTAATTTCTGTTCTGATTATCTTTGGTTTTCTCATTTATAGTTTTCTTTTTGCCCCAACATGCCTCGGTAGAGTGCCCTTTCTTTTTACAGCTCTTGCAAAATGGTTACTTTTCTTAGAGTGGTATGCTTCAAAGCTTTCGGCTTGTTCACTACCATTCCTGGCCTGGTATTCTTCAAGTCGTCAACTTTCAGGTCGTCAGGATTGGGCAATGTGTCTCTGGATTCTATGGCTATACGGAAGTTTTCAAACCACGTTGGCAAACTGTAGAGTAGCATTATACTGAGCAATTCTGGCGGTATTTTTATTTCCATATCGGCGAGCTTGTCCACAATATCCATAAAATTAATTAAGTGATCACGAATGTCTTCATCATTGATCATTCGCTTCAGAACCAACTGCTTGTCGCTTTCTTCGCAGGTCCGGTACTTTGATACGTAGCTTTAAGTTTGTCCCATACAGCTTTAGATGTCGTGCAGATCTTTATGTGTTTAAGTTCGGAAGGTGACAGCAAAAGTAAAATTTCAGCTCTTGCCTTTAAATCCTCCTTGTTGAACGCTAACTTCGCTGCCGCATCAGGGTTAGGGGGCATTGTTTTCTCGCCGCTTACGATATCCCAATTATCATTTTTAATTAGGACGGCCTGCGCTTGTAAACATCATGTGTCATAATTTAACTTGGTCAGCGGTTCTATATTTCGATAACTCGTCGATGCCATTTCGCGTAATTTTTACTTACAGGGGGTGCAAACCACGCTCTGCTACCAATTGATGGTGTATTTCAATGATAAACACACAAGTAAACATTAATCAGCTCTTTTAATAATGTAAAGACTAACATCATGACGGTTCCTTGTCAATATATTTATGAAACATCATGTACGTGAGAAGAAATTTACATCTTTTTAGTAAAAACGGCGATAGACATAATTACGTTACTAGAAATAGGGACCAATTAATTCAACCGTTTCATACTGGCTAAAGCAGCCTCGTCTTTCATGGGGCACTGTACAAAATGTTACAATAAAATTCCTCCCCACACTCTAGAACTGAATGAGACACAAAACACTATGCAGGCAGGCATATTACTCGTATAAGTTGGGGGAATACATCACTGATAAAAATGCTTGGGTCAGTGCTAGTCCTGCTCCACAACCGTTGGGTGCAAAATCAAGTGATATGCAGAACATGATTGCTTTGAAGTATTGTTGGACCTGCTGAAGACTGTATGAATATCGTTGTATTGTATAAACTCAATTACTTTTAATATTATATAACTGCATAGCACGTGTGTGAGTACTATGTACCCAACTGTAAATCTACCATTTACTGTACCCTGGCTTGGGTCGACGCTCGGACGCGCAAAGCTAGCGACGTGAGCCAGTGGAAGAGAGCCTTCAATAGGGCTGCCAAGTCCTGCAAGAGGGTATTGCGAAGGGCTCGGTTTGACCACATAAGCCGTATTGGGTCCAAACTTGCTTCCTATCCAGCCGGTAGTAAAGCGTTCTGGTCCCTAGCTAAGTCGGTCGAATCGAACTTCTGCCGGCCCTCACTACCACCACTGCTGAAACCCGACGGAACGCTGGCCCACTCCGCTGAGGAGAAAGCAAACTTGTTTGCCTCTCTTTTTGCGGAATCCTCACGCCTGGATTCTGGTAACGCGCGGCTCCCTCCTTCTCCTGATGGATGCGAGACGAGTATGTCGGACATTCGCATCCAACAAAAAGACGTCCGTAGGGTGCTGCGGAATCTTGACGTGAACAAGGCTAGTGGCCCCGACGGGGTACCGGCAATTGTTCTAAGAACTTGTGCGCCTGAACTATCCTGACTCGCCTGTTTCGCCTTTCATATGAGACTGGAAAAGTACCGAATGCTTGGAAGCAAGCTAACATTCAGCCTGTGCCCAAGAAGGGCAGTCGGGCTGACCCGGCCAACTATAGACTCATCTCAGTTACGTCCATCCTCTGTAAGAGTATGGAACGGGTGCTCAACTCCAAGCTCCTGGCATACCTAGAAGCTAACGACATCCTCAGTGACCGTCAATATGGCTTCCGCCGAAATTGGTCAACTGAGGATCTTCTAGCATATGCCATTCACATATGGAGTGAAGCCATCGAGAGGAACGGGGAAGCGCTTGCCGTCTCCCTCGACATCTCGAAGGCTTTTGACAGGGTCTGGCATGAGAGCCTTATTGGTAAGCTTCCATCATTCGGTCTGCCCGGTGGTCTGTGCGATTGGATCGCAGACTTCCTGAGGGACCGGTCTATACGAGTGGTTATTGATGGCCGCTCGTCTGACCAACTGGATATCAACGCCGGGGTCCTTCAGGGGTCGGTACTCTCAGCAACATTGTTCTTGTTGCACATAAATGATCTGCTAAAACCTGGCACTTTTGGATATGCAGACGACAGCACTGTTGCTGAGAGATACTTGTCCAACGCGCGTGCTACCGGGCCTCAGGTCCATTCTCTCCGGGAGGCCATGGTGGAGCGCTTGAACTTGTCCTTGCAAGCAGTCTCCGAATGGGGCGATGCCAATCTGGTCAGGTTTAATGCTGCTAAAACCCAGGCGTGTCTTTTTGCCGCCAAAAGGAGCCAATTCCACCCGGCTCCTACTTTCCGCGGTGTAACCGTGCCGATAACGGACCATCTCGAGCTTCTTGGCGTTACGTTGACATCGACCCTCAATGTTGGTCCATTCATTGAGGCAAAAGCTCAACTGGCTGCCAAAAAGTTGGGGATCCTTGCAAAGGTGAGACGGTACTTCACGCCAGAACTGCTGCTCAACTTGTATCAAGCGCAAGTTCGGTTATGCATGGAGTACTGCTCTCACCTCTGGGACGGATCTGCCAAGTACCAGCTGGATGCACTAGAGTCGATCGAAAAGCGGGCCAAGAGGCTCATCGGCAATGAGATATTGGTCAAGTCTAGGCTCCAGAGCCTTGAACATCGGCGCCAAGTTGCCAGTCTGTCGGTTTTTTATCGGTTACATTTCGGGGAGTGTGCGTTGGAAATGCATGAACTAATTCCTCCTAGCCCTTTCCATCATCGGAATACAAGACGTACGGCGATGTGTCATCGGTACATGGTGGACATTCCACCCATACGCACCAAACGTTTTGGGAATACTTTCATTATGCGTACAGCTAAGGAGTGGCATTCCCTGCCGGAGTCTGTATTTCCTGAGAGCAACCTGGGAGTCTTTAAGTCAAGAGTGAATAGGTTTCTTCTAGGTAAGCGCGCTACATCGTCGACCACATCATCACTTACCATCAGGTGAGATAGTGGTCAAGCGCGAGCCTATCAATAACATTAAAAAAAAAACTAAACCTATGTGTTGTTCGTTGACTTATGTGTGCCCTGGCAATTGATTGTGTCATGCTCTTTCTAATGTCTCCCTGATGGTGGCGCGTATGTTGGATGTTGGATCATTCGGTTCCCTTCATGATGGTTGAGCTGGGTGGTGCCGATTCATGCGTCATGTTCGTGAACGGACATCGTCATTTGGGATTGGTCATAACTTAACTGCTTCGGATGTTAATGTTTTTCTAGTACCTATTATATAACTGCACAGTACATGTATGAGCGTACTTTTAATACTTTATACCTGTACGTAGTAGGTACCTATAGTGTGTAGTGCTATTCTGGGTGCATCGTCCTCACATATATGTTTTTTTTTTTCGTACTACCCTGGTCATAGTGAACAAATAACAATGGATATTATATCAATTAGGGACTTTATTATACTCATTGTGACCGACTTCAGAATGTCGTTGTTTTATGTAGCTTGGATACTTGGTGTATCTACCTAAGTAATTATAGGTATATCTTTTGTTAAGGCTATTTGCAAAACGAAAGAATCACTACATATTGTAAAAAATTATTCATTAAAATATTTTTTTTAAACAAGCCTTTTTCGTATTCTTCTCATTAAACACTTTCATTTGATACCCATATTATGGCAGTGCACAAAAAATAACTAGTCCGACATCTTGGGCCGTCCGCCATATTGGATTTTGAATGACGTTACTTAGCTAACCATCCATTGTCATCCAAACTAAACATGTATGCAAAATTTCATCTTAATCGGTGGAGGATAACTGCTTTAACTGCAACTTTGCAAGATTTGACCCGAACACACTTACATACGTACATACATACATACACTGCAAGTTAAATAAAAGCTTGTAAAATAAATTTTCCCGCCGCGTTTATATGCGATAAACTTAAAAACTACTGGGGTGTGACCATAAGCTCTTAGAGCGGTATCTATTTGAGATCGAATAAGGGACAGATGTATCTGACGTGTATACATCTGTCACATACTCGATCTCAAATTGATACCGCTCTAAGAGCTTATGGTCACCCCCCTGAACGGATTTTCATGTGGTTTTCACTAATAGAAAGAGTGAGAAACGAGGAAGATTTTTGTGCATAATTTGTCACGGGCAAAGCCGGGGCGGGCCGCTAGTATATTATAAAAAGATAAAATCAATCTAGATCTTAACCGATAGGTATATTTATACTGTGCCGATAGATACCTTTGGGCGGCAGAAATGAGTTCATTTGAGAAGTAGGTATGTAGTTAAGTTCCATTTTTAAAGCCGTGTTAAATTTGACGTTTGCTCTCAATGTCAGCGCAGCTACAAAATTTTACATGCATTTTAGGTATTAAAAATGGTTAAAAAGGAAAGTGTTTCGAAGTTTTCCATACTACCGGTGTTAAATTTAATTAAAGTGGGACTTTTAGGAACCGCTTATGCTAAAGGCCCCTGTGAAGGTAATTCTCCTCGGCAGGAACAGTGCCCCTCCGACTCCCCACGACCAAAACTAAGTATCGCTAGAGAGCCACCAAAGGACAGATGTGCTGGAGGTGATGCTCCTCCGATAAAAATATGCAAATGCAAACCATCTGAGAACACTTGCTCAGCCGGAGACCGAGGGAAAACTGGAGCCGGGATCACTGGTTCCCGAGCAGGAATCGACGTCCGTCCACAAGAAGAAAACCTGCCGGCGGGTGCCACCAACCCAGGGCTTCTTCGGCATATACATAATGCGGCAAGATATCGACTACCACAATGTTTTGAAGGAGGCAGTATATCTGTAAAACAGAGTGCAAAAAGCAATTGGATTTTAGGCCATTCTCTATCGTTTAGTTCGGTGTTTCCTGGGGGTTATAAACTGCTACTGTCATATGCGGACAAGACCAAGCCGACAGGAATGCCATACTTCGTGATGGAAGCGGCGCCTGGCGGTCAGATGAGCTGTGAGATGCGCGTGGGCCCGACCAGCGGCACGCGGGCGACGGTCATGGCACAGATAGCCGAAGCAGAGCTATACAGTTTTGAGAGTATCGTAGACGCGTATTTCAATAGATTTACAGCCTCCATTATAGCCGTGAATCGGGAGTTCATTGCACTTCATTATCTTCAGGTAGGTATTATTAGTTTTTTGGTCTGTGTGTATATCTGTTAGGTATCTAACTTCTCTTTTAATTATATTCTCTCATACGTACTCAATATAACTATTAAGTCGCCAAGTAAAGTAAATATCTCGAAAAGTGCTAACAAAAATGGAACCTAAAGTGACGAAGATATTTTTATTGTTACTGTAGAACCTCATGCCTTCGGTTTTTAGGCTGTGACTGAATCGTTATCACTGGGTGCAGAGGTGGTCGCTCGAGGGCACACTACAGAGGTGAGCTCAGCCTCGGGCGCCGGACGATGGGCCAGCGGCGACCACTCCATCAGCGCCACCCTGGGCAACAGAGGCCTGGACCTGTGCTACGCCAGGGATGTCAAACCGTTCCTTACAATGGCTGCTATGCTTGAGGTGACAACACAATATAACATTCATTAGTAGAACCATTTTTTTTTTACATTTATCAGAGAATTAAGCTTTAGGCCAAGATTAAGGGTTGCTTTCTGATTTGAGTGTTTGGAGTTAAGAACGTGAAAAACCGGCCAAGTGCGAGTCGGACTCGCGTACGAAGGGTTCCGTACCATTATCGCAAGAACGGCAAAAAAACACGTTTTTTGTATTTATAGGAAGCACTTAAATATTTATTTTTATTTGTTTCACCAGAAATACATCATCTGTGAAATTTTTAACTGTCTAGCTATCACGGTTCATGAGATACAGCCTGGTGTCAGACGGACAGTGGAGTCTTAGTAATAGGGTCCCGTTTTTAACCTTTGGGTACGGAACCCTAAAAACTCTGATTTGCCGCCATATGACAGATTTTCATTCTAAAGTAGGGATTGACAATACTCAATTTTTTTATTCAAAAATCGGGGATATTGCTGAGTAAATAAGTATGTTCTCAAGTCGGCTAGTTATTTCTTTGTCAAAAGAGAGGTGGGATTGCGGGCGAGCAGTTGAAAACAAATTAACAGAAACAGAACTAAGTACTTAGTAAATGCTTGGTCAGTGGGTCGTCTTAGGGGCTTAAAAGTTTATCTTGTAATCACAGGTGGGATTCGCAGTGCGTCGCGCGGTAGCGACCCTGGCTTACGAGTGGCACACGCTGGAGTGGACCGTGCGAGCCTCGACGGACTCCGACGGGCTGGTGGGCGCCACGCTGCAGAGGTCCCTCGGCGGCGAGAATGCGCAGCTGGCCTGTGCCATCTCCGCACTCCTCAACCATCCTAACAATAAGTTCAGGCTCGGCTTTGGTATCACCGCCGCGATTATCTAAATCTAGTTTATCTAGGTACCAATATCATGAATTGATGACCTAAACTCACTACATTAGATCTAAATCCTACTAATATTATTAATGCGAAAGTTTGGATGGATGCTGTCAGAACGGCTGAATGGATTTGGATAAAATTAGCATATAGGACACTTTTCATCCCTGTAGTATGTTCCCGTGGGAAAATTCCCGACGCGGGCGAAGCCGCTGGCAAAAGCTTGTAGTTAAATAACGTCTTTGACAGAAACACATTATAACTATTAAATTAAATTTTATTTGTGTTTATTGAGTACCTAAAGTCACCGCCAGATAAGAAAAAATAAAAGTCGTTAACACCTGTCTACCAATGTATTGCAATATTTAAAAACGATTCGAAAAAGTGTAAAGGCAGGTGTCGCTAACACGATCAAAACAAACGTGTCGCGGTAAAGGGCGTCCTTGACACTTTCACTTTGCATGAGTTACAAACCTTTTGGTCAAAACCATGTTCAGTCGTATTTATTTAGGTAGGTACTTATAGTATAGTGAAACTCATATACCAAATTATAACCTTTATTTGACAAATATTTTCAACGCGTGGACCGATTTACATGATTAAAACCGATAAAATGGATACTACGCCTATACATTCATTTGAGATCAACATTATCAGAATATCTCCATAAACAAAAAATCATGTTTTACGCAAAATACACGCTTGGTCGTGGAGTTGCGGAAAACAACCCGTTTTAACCTACCAACCAAATCATGTTTTTAAGTTACATACCTATTATACTTTTTGGTTTAAGTCGGATCAATGACTTAATTTTTTTGTTATCTGGCGACGACTTTAGTCGAGCACAAGCCAGCCTGTGATCGCATTCTCGTGATATTTTTCTGCTGATGCCCTTTACAACAAAATAATTCACGGAAAATCTAACGGTAACGGTTTATACGTTGTGTTAGTCTTCAGCTGAATTTTCAGCTTTCTAAATAAAATTCGGTCGAATTTCATTTTATCTAGCCAGCTAGTTAATGTTTTGTTAAACAGCTCTAATAACCGTTTATTTTTACTTTACTAATTAATAGATATATAGCAAGTTCAAAAGAGCTAAAGTTAGGTGGAAGACTGTTCTAGTTTCTTGCGTATAATCTCATTAATTTCGATCAAAAATATTTTTTATATAGTTAGCGAATGAAAAATGGAACTACTTAGGTATCTTATTCCACCAGTTTTGATTTGATCTAGTAGCTAATCCATTTAACTCGAAACATAATGAAATCGAAATATTTATTATTTGTATTGTGATGTTTACTGTTTCTTGAGACTGTTTTCATAAGAATTAGTAGTAAGTAGGTTGTATTCGTTAATCTTGCCTTTCAATATGTATCTACTATCCTTTTGATTTGGTTTTTAGGACGCTTCTTTTAAGGTCATGACAAGAATGATTTATTATGCGTATTTAATTTTAAACATATGTGAAAAGCTCAGATTAGAGAACGTAAAAAGTATAAGTGTTTTATTTTGATTTCATTAGGGCAATTGATGAATTGTATAAATTATATTATATACAAAGTACCAAAAAAAATATTTTTTACCTTGTAAATACATATTTTTTACCTTTTAAATAAATATTTTTATCTTGTATATAAATATATTTTACCTTGAAATCGCGAGACAGCTAAGTGGCATAACCGCTTACGTCGTTTTTAAGTCACAGCACATTCACAGGTTGTCCTCACAGTTTAATAATGCACACAAACACTAGAAAATACTATTAAAAATTCATTTTCAATGTAACGATAATGTAGGCGTGTATGAGCCGCCGCCGGGTGCGGAGTGCCGGCGGCGCCGGCTGCTGGGCGGGCGCGTGCGCGGCGCCTGGGCGGAGTCTGACTCGCCGCCCTAACCCCGCGCGCATACAATAATGGACTTTACATCGTAAAAATAAAGTACCGTTTGATGTAAATGGGTGTCGAGTGTGGCAGTGTGGGCGTAGGGTGCTCGGTCGCTGCAGTGTGTAGTGAGTGGAGCGTGGTGCGAGGTAGCGCGCGGCGCCGCGTGTCGGCGGCAGTAATGGTGATGGAGCGGCTGGCGCACTTCGTGAGCAAGTCGCTGGAGGGCGGCGAGGCGCCGGCGCCGCCGCCCGAGCCCGACGACTGCGCCGACGACGTGGACGTGGACATCACGGAGCTGGAGGAGCCGCCAGCCGGCGCCAAGCGCCCGCGCAACTGGCTGCTGTCGCCCGAGCCCGCCTGCAAGCGCGAGCGACACGCGTCCCACGACGACGACGACGACCACAGGCACGGTGAGTCACTTAAACCACCCACAAGGTATGAAAGAAAAGAGATTCAGTGCTAGCGTGACGATTTACAGGACCGAATGGACGATTGAAATATGTTGCGCCAACCCCTAGTAACATGGGACAAGGGTAGGAAGATAACGATAATAGTGTACATAATGAAACTCTTGTTTCGTATAGAATTGTGCTAGTTATGGAGGTATTAGCTAGCCAGTGAATGATAATGAGAACACAGGAAAGAATCAAAGAAGAAAACGTATTGCGCCGAGCCTTAGTAACATGGCAAGAGCAGGCAGCTGATGATGTATTTGACACTTCATTAAGACAAATTCACTATTTTAACTTCCACCAGACCATCCATCTGAGAGGTCAGAATTTAAGATGAGTACTTCGCAACAATCTCATATTTAACAGTTTGTTGTTATAGATAAGTACTACATAACTTCTTGTTTACTTTACCCTTGTTATGTTATTCATCTGATTTTCTCACTAAATACTTTTTGCATTATTCAAAAAGACTGATATCAACTGTTGTTATAAAATAAAAGCTTTGCTCCTTGTGCACAAACACAACAGTGAAAATAATATTAAAATACTGATCCGTTTTGTTTGAAAGTTGGTGGTACATGACTAAATGTGGTGCGAACATTATAGCCAGCAGCGACGGATCCGTTAAAATGGTACTGTAAATGCGGTGTGAACATCACCTCCAGTACCGACGCATCCGTTATAAACTATCCTGGAAATATGAATGTTATGTGTGAACGTACCGTTAGTTTTCTGATGCAGAGACAAAAAAAGTGGGTAAATTAACCATTGAACATGGAATTGTCGAGATAAAAAAGAAAATAAATGTTTTGTAGGAGGGACGGCAAATTTGTTCAAATTTTCCTGCGAACGTAGGATTATTATTTATTTGTGATTATTATGTCCCGTTAGGTAGGTGGAATATCATGATATTATGAAACTGGAGATCAATATTACATGGATCAACAAATTGATTGTACGCACCCATCAGTATGAAATCCAGATTGCCTTGTAATTCGGTGCATTCCTTAAAATAGATTAGAAAAGGTACAGAGCTAAGTGCAACTATTTTGAGCCCAAAAACTTGGTCCAAATTGGGTTATTTTCGAGTTATCGAACATCCCTATTTCTAGAGGTGAAATGCAAGAGATGAAACCCTGTATAAGTACCTACCATGCATGCATTATGATCCCAATTCATTTTAGGTTACTAAGTTTCGGTAGGTACTTCGGTAGGTAACCATAACATCCACTGCTTCCGATACAATAGTCAACATAAGAATCAGCAGTAATCAGCTGTCAAACTCGTGTAAATTGCTCCTATTGGATGATTAATTTTTTACGAGGAATCAAATCAAATCATTTATTTGCGAAATATGGGTAGTTTTCAGGGTGATATTTTTTTAAAAGTTCTATAGACCATATCCTACCATGGCAGGTGTGCAAAGTATTACAATAAAATGAATAAAATATTACATTATTAATTAACAATTGCATTATCTATACATTTATAATTCTTTTTCTCAAAAATGGTATGTAATGTTGTCATAACATCTCTAAAAAGCATCCAGATAGTAAACTCTACCGGACACTTATTCACAACTGTCCAGTAAGAAGCGAGTTTTCAAATTTGAGATCTCCTACTGTCCAGTAAGTAAGAATGTAATTTACTTACTGGACAGTAGTAGGGATTGGTCCGACATATCAAAACGTAACTTATATCGGATATGTGTTAGATATCATATCATATCTAAATCAAAATAACCGATATTACAAAAACTGTATCTAATAAAAACCTTACTAGCGTGCGAGAACGAATAAGTCAAAACTTAAAACCGTAACAATGCGGAAACGTACGAACTACGAAGAAAACGCAAACTTCACAAACGATAGGAACCATAATTATGCGCTACCTCTCTTTCTAAGTATTATTTCGCGTTCGTTGGTAGTTTGCTCATCTAAATAACATTTTAAGTTATGCAAACTGTACTAAATGATATCGATAACTGAAAACCGTTTTCGATATAGATATTAAATCTGTATATCGGTTACTTAACCGTTTGTGCAAAGAACCGAAAACACCCACTTCTAGACAGTTGGTCATCCTCTTCAGATCTGCTAAGAAAAATAAACATAGTACCAGCCAGACACATATTAGAGTTTAGCCATTATAACATGGTTATAGGAGGGAGGCTCCAAATATATATCTATCTTTTTGGTATGACATTTTATGAGATAGATATATTTTTGAGTCCGTTAACCAAGACGTACAACAAACAAATATAAATGCCCCCGGTAAATCGATAACAATATCTATCAGTAATTGCCCTAATATGAATGTAACCTTCAATATTAATTAAACGAATTTGTTGTTTAACTTTCTTTAATTTTTGAGAAAAGCATTATACAAGCCTCAACCAGTAAGAAAGCCATCCTGGCATCGTAAATGGTTAACTCATACTTGGCCAGGAAGGCTTACTTACTGGATTCTGCAGTAATGTACTATTACTGGACAATTACTCATTACACTTAATTATTCCATTATTTTCTAATTTAAATAAACATTAACAGAATAATAAGCTTTTTGAATCTCCAGCTCATCTTTTCAAGCTATTCTATAACTTCTTTGTTTTTCCTTTGTCTTAAAAGTAGTTTATTTTATTTTATTTTATTTTAGAAGTGTCGTCTCGTAGATCAATCAAAGTGATTGTGCTAAACCGGGCTATGCTGTGGAGACTAAGCTACCTAGAGCCGCCAGCAGCACCAGACACAAAAACTTAACCTAAGCACCTAAGCGACCACGTTGACGGCTATCCCCAATAGGATACGAACGTCGGCTCAAGGCGTCGCAGGAGGGACAACAAAGCTTGATCATGACTAAGTGATTCTACCGTTCGTTCGAAAATTATCTAACTGGAGAAGAACGGACAAGACAAGAACTAGTGTTTGTCGTGACTCATTGTAGGGGTCGCCTCTACGGCGTAGTGCATGGAGTAGACCTCCTGGGGTGGACCACCCCAGGTCTACTCCCTAAGCACGAAGTCTAGTCTAGTTTCGGCCTTCGTTACGGGCCTTTCCTACTCCGTATCCCCTACGGACGGATGATTCTTTTGGTGCCCGAACTAAGAATGAATGACAACACAATTTGAACAGTTGTACCTATGTGTTTTTACCCATCCGAAAACTGAACACTTGTTTTGTTTCACTCCAAAGTTTCGGAGTACTTTCGGACGGGGCCCGTAACTTCGTTGACGGACATTGGGAGTAGACCCCCTGAAACGCTTCACACGTTCCTTTCGCGCGCCATCTGTATCCAGTTCGGTTCAAAATGTTGGGTAAATAATAATATGTCTCGTGTTCTCTTTCTTTGTGTCCCTTGCTTTCATTTACCTTCTAATCTATTACTATTCCGATTCCGCATAGGGGATTTTGGTCTTACTCCTCCACGATGACCAGTCAGCTTCGAGGAGGTGGGGGAGTGGTGCTTACTGGTTTTTTTTCTGTTTCTTCGGTATCATCCATTGTACCCTGGCTTGTAGGATTTAGTTGTGAAGGTCGCAAGAAGCTGGCTTCTAAACAACAATAACTGGTCATTGTTGTTTTTATGAGATTTGTTTTTCTTTCTGGCTTGTTTTGCTCCTTCAGTGTTATTGATAGAATGTGTGGCTGTAGCAGCATTCTCCAGCGACGCCGACATGAAACTCTTCTTAGGTTTTTTGTCTGTTGATACTAAAACAGATTGAAATAATATCAGCCAATCAAATCTTGGGCTTGGCAATTTGTTAGCTATCCTTTGTTTTGACTAGCCTTTCAGAAACTGGATTTTATCGCATTTGACTCGATGCACGTCTTTATAATAATATACTTACTTATTGCCTTTTCATTTGGGTTTACCATCGTGGTGAAAGGATTACACAGCTAGACTCTGCGTTACCGAGTGCTAGCTAGATGTCCAGGGTGCGCCGGGTGTTTGGAATCGCAGTACTCGGGGAGGCTCCTGTAATGCAAAATATTTAAAGGCCCGTATTCCAGCCGTAATTGACTCATGCACATGCTCAACTCAAACTCAAAATTGACGCTTGTGATTGGTTTAAGTTTGGCGCATGATTCTTCAGCTTGACATAATGTGTACCTACACAATAGAGCAAGATCCCAGACGCCCCAGACGTTACTGAATCTTTCTACACAAAATGTGTGGTAGGTATTGAGTAGTTTTAGTATGTACTTTGAACGGTCGACTGCCAATTAAATAGTAATTATTCAAGTTTCAACTCATAATTAGTGAATACAATAGTCTCAGAGCTGGTCGCCACCTTGATTGAGGTCCTACTCACAAGATTGAAATTGGATCACAGTTTTAATAGGTGTTAATAGTGAAAATAAAAGTCCAAGTTAGCAAATATGCGTTTTCGTCGTTTTCGTTTGGGGCGTCTGGGATTTTGGACTAAAGCTCGTTAATGTCAATGAAAACAAACCAACCAATCCCAACTGTCCTTTTTGAGCATGAGTCAATGCCGCTGGAATATCGGCCATGAGTTTTCCATCGACACGAGAAGAAGATGAATTTCCTTTCCTTACACATTGATAATCCCTGTTGTGTAGACTCTGCTAACCTAAAATAAATTGAGCGATTTTAATCCTCTGCTCGTATCGTGATCCATTTTTCAAATTAAATTCAAACTCAAATATTTATTTGTAAAACATGTCTCAGTCAGAGTTCGCCTATTCGTACCTAGACTTACCTACGTATACCTTCATATCTGTAAGGTCCAGTAAAAGCTAACTTTTATTGGATGCATCGTGACGTTTCTTAGACCCACAAAAATTGGCACAAAGAACACTATAGTTCAAGGCCGTCCAACACCAGCAGCCTAATTGTGAAAGTGAATTCGGCAAGGCAAAGGGTTTGACCGCCATTAATCGACCAATCACATGCGAGATTAAAGACGCGCTGTGGATTTCCGCCTGCGGACCACGAAATGGTTTGTCATTGTATTTCGTCATACTTATAGCTGCTTTTTTAAACAAAATTCTTTATTCTCTTTATGAAATTTTTTCATAAAGAGAATAAAGTTTGTTCCATTTTCAATATTGTCCTTAAAGAAAGAAAACGTATTTATTTGTGACCCACACAGGAGACAAGAGAAATAAGCTTAAAATTAAACAATAGTAAAAATAAAAACCCCGTGCGAGACCAAAAAGGCCCCTATATCAGCATGTGTGCTTCACGAAGTTATGGAATGACCAACTAGTAATTACAGAAACACAAAACTAATTTGATAATTTACTTGAAACAGATTTGTTACTGAAACAGTTTCTTCATAGCCCACACATGTAGGTTGTTTACTGTTCAGAAATGTAAGTAAAGTTTGGGAAATGGGTACCAAAAGAAAACTTTCCTGCAATATGTGATATTGTTTTACAGATTGCATAAATACCTATATGTGATGAATGTTTTTTCAACCCTCAGTTCTGTGTAAAACGCACTCATTGCAAAACATATCTTTAATGCCAGCTGTACACTCTCGCGCGAGAGCCCACTCTAAGAGTGATTGTACCTACATTGCTTTCAGTACTGAGTTCTAAAATTCAAGTATTTTGCTTAAAAACTCCATTGAGTTTTTAAGCAAAATACTTGAATATTAGAAAATTTCGTGCGCGAAAGCACGAGGAAACGCTGTACATTTACAGCGTTTCCTCGTGCTTTTGCGCGAGAGTGTACAGCCGACATAATACTTGACCTCGATAAAGATCTCACTGACATAAAGTTTTGCTCAATTTTAATAGCTTGGTGCTACCACAGCACTGTTGTAATTTTTTTTGACGAGTTGTCCCGCCGGCTGTTAAATATTGCAATATTAGTTTGGCGACCTTACTCTAGTTGCAATGGTCTGGTTAGGTTCCATGCATTTTCGATATCAATCAATTCAGCGTATAGCAATCCATTGCTTGACAGGCGTCTCTCAAACTTGTGCCACAACCCTGGTCCTCTGCCTTTCGCATCCAGTCTGTCCCAGCTACCATTTTAAGGTCGTCGCTAATGGGTACCTACGCTTATGCATCCCACGCCTCGCTTGCCGATACGGTCTCCACTTTAGGACTCTTCTGTTGCATTGGCTACTGGTCCATTGATATAGCCGGCCTACTGCCACTTCAGTTCCTTTGTTGCCCTGTAGTTACTAACAATCTTACTACCAGTTGTAATACCGTTAATTTGGATTACCCTTCCTACTACTCCAGTATTGAGCTGTTAGAAGGGAAAAATTTAAAAGCCCGTGTTACTACCGTAAATAACTACTTTATACTAACCCTTTTTACTATGATTATTTAAGGTCTCGCGTTTGACCACTATCTCACCGATGATGTGGTCGACGATGGAGCACGTTCGCCTAGGAGTAACCAATTCATGACTTAAAAAGACCAAAACGTTTTGTACGTATGGGTTACAATGGAGCATCGGCGTATGTGGCGGAATTGATCAGTGCAATTGCAATACTTTCTGAAATGTAACCGATAGAGAAGCGGTAGGCTGGCAAACCTGAGACGATGTTCCAGGGTCAATGTTTGGAGCTTTGACTCGACCTGTGCGTTTTGCCGAGCAGCCTCTTGGCTAATTAGAACAGAATAGAAAAACTGAAGGATCTATGTTAGCCATCCATTTGATATATCATCATCAATATTCAATTGAGACAAATGCGATGGAATATGGACTATAAACACTACTTATATACAAATTTCTCATGAGCTTTCTGGTAATTATACCAGACAGCGTTTTGGACACTTTTATTATGCGTACAGCTAAGGAGTGGAATTCCCTGACGGAGTCTGTGTTTCCCGATAGCTACAATCTAGGAGTCAGTCAAGAGTGAATAGGTTATTTCTAGGCAAGCGTCATTCACCGTTGACCACATCATCGCTTACCAACAGGTGAGATAGTGGTCAAGCGCGAGCCTATAAAAAAAAATACATATGGTGTTACCTTTTTTCCCACGAAATCAGATCTACATTTTTATCAACTTAAATTAAATTAAAATCGCGTTTCAAGTAACCGAATAAAAAGGTATAATTCTTCAAACAATCATTAATTACATTAAAGCGAGGATTATCGCCGAACGCGGAGTGAGAGAAGAAAGCTCCGAACAGATCCGTGAAAGAGTTCTCAATCAAATAAATCAGAGACGCTCGGCGACTTTAACAGGGGTATACTTACGGAGCGTTGTACAATTAATCACTGTTCGCTGGTCGTTAGATGTCTGAGGAGCTCGGATGCCCCGGAGACGAAAGGGGAGAGCGGGTGTGGCTCACAGCGCCGCCCACAGCAGGATAATCCCTCCATTTACATAATTGCCGTATAAAAAGGAGAGCTTCCCAATTTGCTAAATTGCTTCAAACGACAATCTTAAACGTACAGCCGACTTGTTCCCGGGAGGCGAGCCGGATTCGGATCCGGAGCGGCACACGAGCTCCCGACTATCGTGCCCGCTCCGGCGGTGGATGCGATTAACGATGTATTAGCACTTCGCTGATTTATTTCTTGATGAATTTAACCGTTGCGAATAATTCATTAGTCTCTTTGAATACTTTTTAATTTGATTAAAGTTTTAGAAATCATAAGTTTTTTCTTACTGTGAGACTATTTTTTTATGTTTTTCATCATCTCTCTCATTTTAGTTGTATTGGTGCCTTAACTGAACTTTGTATTTAAAAACTACTAATAAAGATATTCAGCACGCTTTAAGAACAGAATAGGACAAGTTGTACAACATCGGTTCAACAGCTTTAATTCGATTTAAAATATTTTATATAGGTATCTAGCTTTAATTCGCATTCAAACTGGACTAAAAACAAATATTAATAAAAGAAATTGGTATTACGGGACATTTCAAACAGCAGTAAAACTGAGCGGAGCTGTTCTCTGAGCGAATCTGTTATTCCTTAACTCAATTACGACCCGGCTACGACGACGCTACGAGAAATGCTACGACAACATTCTGTAGTCAGATTCAAAGTTAGTATAAATGTTAAACTGTAGTTTAACATTTTCGTTTGAATAAAACATTGAAATTGCGTTTTCATCGTATTCAATTAATTACGTTGTGTTACAAACTCCTTCGTGATTACATCAAGAGTAAGCAGTATGTTGTTAATTCCTTTGCCCGGTAGCGATATAATTTAATAAGTTAAAATAACGACTCAATCAAACACCTATTTAATATTTTATTTAATAATACTCTAGTAATATCGAGCCTATTCTAATTTAAAAATTAATATTTTGAAATCTATACTAATACTAATATACTAAATATATATATTATATAAAGAGGAAAGATTTTTTGTTTGTTTGTTTGTACCGAATAGGCTCCGAAACTACTGGATCGATTTGAAAAATTCTTTCACTAATAGAAAGCTACATTACTCGTGAGTGACATAGGCTATTTTTTTATCCCGAAAATGGATCTTGTGGGGTGGTCCGGGAGCGAAGCCGCGGGCAACAGCTAGTTAAAAATATTTCAATGCTGCTTGCATTGAAATATTTTTAACTAGCTGTTCCCTTCTTTTTTTTTAATAATTTTTCATTGTGCGTAATTAATAAAGAGAGTGAATTCACTTGAATTAAAGACTTCAGTATATATGGATCATTGAGTTGGCATTCTTGACGACCTTTGTGATTTTTCTTGAAGTAAAAAATATTTTCGTTTTCATGTTATCACTAAATCTAATTTCCTGTAGAGTCAGAGTAGCCCTACCTTTCTTGGTGCGCCATGGTTTCGGGATATCCCTGGAGAGTAAGGGATCCCTCCGACTCGTATGAAATGTTGATTTAAACGGCACTTTTATTTTGATTTGCTCTATTACTTGGTATTATTTATGAATTGAATTTATTTTGTAAATATTTTGGTAAGTAAAGTAGGTTATTTGTAAGGGCTCATACAGATGACTTTGTATCGAAACCACTCATTCGATTTTGGAGACCCACAAGTTGAATTTAGGAAAAAAAAATACCATCCAATCCACACTATATTATATTATATTATATTATAGTAACTGTTGCCCGCGGCTTCGCTCCCGTGGACCACCCACAGAACCCGTTTTCGTGATAGCAAAAATAGCCTATGTCACTCAGGAATAATGTAGCTTTCTATTGGTGAAAGAATTTTTCAAATCGGTCCAGTAGTTTCGAAGCCTATTCGGTACAAACAAACAAACAAAAAAATCTTTCCTCTTTATAATATTAGTATAGAAATGCGAAAGGAACTGTGTGACCACGGTTAAACGGCTGAAAAGAGTCAGATGAAATTTGGTATGGGGATAGATAATCTTACGAGTTTTATTTATAGCAATTACCTTAGACTTGCACATTGTTACAAAGCAAAACAGGATTGGGTTTTTACTTGTTCCGTTCTTATTCTCAACCGAGCCGTGCATTTTTCTGGGATATAAAGCGCCATTTTTACGCTCAGCAAGCGCTATCTATCAATAGGTACACGGACAAAAAGCACAAATTGCCGTAATAATTTCCGATTACTAAGCTATACAATCATATAACTTTACCACCTCAACTAGAGACCTTTGCAGGGGCTGCTTTAACGCCGAGAAATCAGCCGCCTACGTCATCCTGGAATGCGAGGCCGTGGCTTTCCAACGTGCTGAAATTCCGAAACAGTGAGATCGCTCCGTGAAGCCTGTAAAGCCTCCAGGAAGCTTCTGTTCTATTAGGTGAAGCTAGGCTGATTATGTCAGCCAGAAACCCCAAGAACAACGGACAAAATGGGAGTCTAAGCGGCAAATGGAGTCCCAATATCTAGATTTGAAATACATATTTCTACTGTTACTTATTTATAAGTGACAGTGGATTTTCTTACACGTTTTCCTCCATAGATCTATACCTATGCTTAGAAACGTGCAAATAGCTTCATTTTTCTGATCGATCGTGACAATTCAAATGTGGCTCTAAATGGTTTTTTTATCAGCTTAAACAGTTCCACTCTTGGGTAAAACCTTCCCCCATTCCTTCCATTTCTCTCTGAGTTTTACTTCTTCATGCCCATTCTCCAGGAACCCAGCCATAGCGTCCCGCCATTTTCAACTTGGTCTGCCGCGATCCCGTTTAGCAGTGTCTATTCTGTATTTATTTGAAATCAATGCTTTGAGTTTGAGACTCATATTGTAACACAATAATTTCATCTCTTTTAGACGCCACAGACAAATCTCCGAACGGAGGTAGCAACAACGGCGGTGGCAAGCAGAGACGTTCTCGGACGAACTTCACTCTGGAACAGCTGGGTGAGCTGGAGAGGCTGTTCGATGAGACACACTACCCAGACGCCTTCATGAGGGAGGAGCTCAGCCAGCGGTTAGGACTCAGCGAAGCTAGAGTTCAGGTAGGTAACTACATTCACCTTTTTAGTCTTTCATACAAAATTCGATAGCAGAGAAACGTTCAACCAAATCCATACTAATATTATAAATGTGAAAGTAATTCTGTCTGCTTTTCACGCTTAAATCGCTAAACCGATTTAGATGAAATTTTGTATAAAGATAGTTTAAATTGTGGTTGTGTGTTTGTTTGTGTGTGTGAATTGTTTGGATAGTTTTTATCCGGAAATCACCATTTAGGGGCTGGACAGGGGGGTAGAAGTTTGTATGGTGCTCTAATAAATTATTAGTTTTGATATTATTTGAAATGGCGTACAGGATGGCCAGGCTGTTTCTGGACATGACACCGGCTTCTCTGGGCTGGGTTCGGCCTCTCGTTTTTAAAATTTTGGGGATCAGCTAGGGTTATTTCATGAAAATTGGTACGTATTGTCGTTTATTTTAATTTTTTCTTTGGAATGTCTTTTTCTCTAGTATTCCAGACCCGGTTCTTTTTGCGGTATTTGTTTCATAATTTTGATTGTCTGTTTCCTTGTCTGTAGATATCAGTTGATAGAAGCTGATATCGGCTTCACCCCCCGAGCAAAGCGCATGGCCCCTTGTTGATTTCGTTCATTTTACAACGGGTTCCGTCCCTTTTTAGGGTTCCGTACCTCAAAAGGTAAAAAACGAACCCTTATAAGATCCCTCTCTTATCCGTCTGTCCGTGTGTCACCACCGATTTTCTCAGGAACGGGTTGACCTAGCAAGTTGAAATATATACCAGATACTGAGGTCTATAGTCCCTATTAGGAGTATAACAATCAAGGTCCTGAGTCATCACGATAAAAAGATATGGACAAATTTAGATTTTCGCGAAAACTTGTAAGTACCAAAATTTACCTTAAGATTCAACTTTTTTTTTCGAAATTTTCCCTTTACTTGTGCTGTAAGACCTTGCTTATAACCAAAATTGACAATTCTAGGTCAAACGGGAGTGCCCTATAGGTTTTGAGTCGAAAACCTATGTGGTAGTTCCCGTTGACCTAGTTACCTAACTATGTTGGTGAATGTTGGACCCTTGGTGCGCGAGTCCGACTCGCACTTGACCGGTTTTTTTCAAGGGCCTGTGTTTTGCTAATGCTGCTAATCCAGTTTTGGAGCGTTACTATACTGGAGGTTTTTTTTTTTCGTCCAGCGTGTGGCTGAAGTACCTATCATATTTTTATTTTTTGTGTTCGAATTAACCTGTGATTTAATTATGTGATACTTTCTAAATTCCACGGATCAAAACTTTGTTGGATTCGTTACCACCTGCATGCTGCCAGAATTGAACCGGATGCAACTGCGTTGAGGATAGGCACATATGTTCAGTGTATTTACTTTAAAACCTAACTAAAATATCATTCCTAAGGCTTTTTCTTACTAAACTTTTAAAATAATTAATATGATATCGTTAACTGCGGTTTTTCTGTATTTTTTAATTCAAGTGTTTTACGTTAGTTAGTGTTTTTTTTATATTAGTTTATTTCGGTGTATTTTTAATCAAAAACCAAATTATACTTATTAACATGGCGTTAACTGTCTATTTCCTTTTTTGTACGATACAGTAGGTAATATGAGGTATCCTACCACGAATGAGAGGGCAACTCACTTACTTTCTTATAATGTATTCTGATATTTATTTTGGTATACATCTAGGTACTTATAAATCTATTTCGTTGTTACACTTATTGCTCAAATGATGTTTTGACATTCTGCATTTGCCTGACCACCATCAAATGCGGCGATTAGTTAGAGTCGCTAGGTTTACAACAAACTTCAAACTAAAGAATAAGTATTGCATAGTAATTTAGTTCTGATTCAGGTATTGTAATACCTCGCTTAACACAACTTTCAATTTATGAGTCTGGTCTCGTTTTTTTTACTATTTATTGGCTACAATGTTGCGTGTAATAAATCCTACCAATGCAACAGCGTATGCAAAAAAAACTTTTTTACAAAAAATACTACCGACTTCCAAATAAGAAAACTACAAAGTAAAAAATTACTTTATTTTTGGAAGTCGGTGTCTTTCGTAGGTACCATTTTTATGCGTTATGGACACCGACTTCCAAAAATAAAGTTATTTCAGCCGCCTCTGGGAACCCCACAGGCCTCTGACTTGACTAGTTATAAGTTTCCTATAACGCCAGAATATATAACCCGAATATCATGAAACTTGAACAAAACCGATCAAATGAGAGATCTGCTTACCCCTTAGGAGCATACTGGCGTTATGTTATGTTATGAAATGGTATAAACAATAAACAGACATGCGATTGCAGCAGTCCCGAGAGATTTGCCTTTATTTATTGAAGAGTTCTGTTGTATATCTTCGAAGTTCTTCATCAGATCTTCACCAAATTAAAATGGGACCAATTTCGAAACATACTCTTTCAAACAAAAAAAGAATTTTCAAGATCGGTCCACAATTGACGCAGATATCGGTGAACATACATAAAAAAAAACATACAAGAAGTCGAACATAGAACCTCCTCCTTTTTCGAAAGTCGGTTAAAAAAGGCCGAGGATCAGCGAAATATAAAAAAAAACATCAACAACACATGATAACACAACATTCATATGCATAAATATCTCTGGACTTCTGGAGAGATTCCTCATTCGAATTCTCTACCTGTAGAGAATTTTGCCTATCAGGTGCTAAACAGTTTAGGCATTATTATGAATTTTTTGAATAATATTTTTCTGACCTGGGGTTTATTTCAGGTCAGAAAAATATTATTCAAAAATAATCTGCCAAAAAAGAGTTAAATTAGGAGTCCTTTAAAACTTATATTCAAGTAGGATACCTGAGTATGCATGTAGGTAATAAATGCTAATATTTACTCAAATGAAACACGCTAAACATAGGATTCGACGCCTTTATTACGATTATATCAACCTGTCGTCACAAATATCAATTAACACCTACTACACATACTTATACTCACGGCATTATCACGCGCGATATTAATTAGAGCGTGGCAATATCCCGGGCCCCTGTAATTCGACTCGATTGGGTTGCGTACATGGTGCATGAGAGAGCGGAGCTTCTAGCGACGATTTGCGTTGTAAAGAGCAACCATGGTACTGATCATTTTGTGGACCCCGCCAATTTAAGTCATGTGGCATCACTGGTTTCCGTTTTGAACGTTTGGTCTAAGACAATTAACCAATTTTCCCCTGTTGTACATAGGCCTCTATCAAGTTTTGCCTCAAGACCCGCTCCTGCATCTTTCGCATCCAGCTTGGTTCAGCTGTATTTTTAAGATCTTCGGTCCACTAACTAGGGAGCGTCCCGCGTTACGCTTGCCGGTACAGTCTCCACAAGGACTCTCTTGTCTGTTCCTCTGCGTCCTTCTACAAACATGGTCGACCCACAGCCACTTCATCTTGCTCACGCTGTAAGCAATGTCGGTGACTCCGGTTCTTTTCCAGATATTCTCAAGTAAGAAGTTCCTCGATACTAATCCCAATAATGCTACAAAAACTTCAGGAAGCTTCACGATTGACGGAACCAAGTACGTACGGTACGGGTACCTACATCAGCACTTCAAATCATTCGAGTGACAAATCTTTGCCAAATTAAGTGTTTAGTTAAAACTTAGGTTCTAAAGACTGGCCCTGACCTCTTTTCATTACGATTAAGACATTAGCGAATCGTTTGGCCCATTCTATCATAATTATCTCCCTGCCTTTTTACTTGGGCTTGTTTTTGTTACGAAAATTATCCCAAAATTAATGAGATAAATTGTCAAACGTGCGTTAGTTGTTGCAATAATTCCTTATTCACCCCGGACTGTTCTCCTGTACGATACGTTTAAATGACTGTATAAACGTAGCCTTGTTAGTGATGCGACCCTCACTCATTACTAATGCACGTAATTAGCTGTGAGCGGGCAACGAGCGACACGTTTATCGGCAATATATCGCGATTAGCGTCCGAATGCTGCTAAGTGCCGTGAGTATCCGATCGCAGGGGGTGTAACAATAAATAGATAAAATCCTTGACCCCGGGCACCGCTGTGTGTCTTCACTAGTGTCAAGCGACCTGCCTCTTTGTTGACCCTATTGATATTTATTTGCAGTGATTTCGTTTATTTTGCGTCGGGTCTATTGTATGGAAAGTTACTGTTGTGAATCAAATGAATTATGATGAAATGTGCACTCTCCCTTGATTGATTTACGACTTGATTTAGATCATAGTAATACAGGGAATATGAGGTGATTTATTTTATCGCAGACTAAGAAAGACTACTGGCCATGGCGAAGCTTTTATCTATTCACTAGCTTCTGCCAGCGGCTTTGCCTGCGTCAATGTCAAAAATTATCCCAAGAGAACATAATCCCAGGATATAAAGTATCCTATAATGTGTTATTCCAGACTATAATCTATCTCTGTGCCAAGTTTCATTCAGATCCGTCCAGCCGTTTGCGCGTGAAGAAGTAACAAACATACAATCACACTCACAGACTTTTCGCCTTTATAATATTAGTGTGATGATCATCAGCATTTCAGCCGACAGATATCTAATGCTGAACAGATTTTATCTATTAAATTCAAATATTTAACACTTTACTGCATCAATAAGCACGTTAAGTAGTTACTTCATTTGTAGATCTTTGATAGTCATTATCTGGGGCACTCAGAAGCCTGGATGTCTGACGACCAGTTTTACATGTCTGTTTATTGTTTACACCATTTCATAACATAACATCACGCCAGTATGCTCTAAAGGGGTACGCAGATCACCTTGGTACACTCTCATTTCACCGGTTATAGTCAGTTTCATGATATTCGGGTAATCTATTCTGGCATTATAGGTACGTAACTACTTGCCTATTAGGTAGGTACAACTTTTTTACAAAAAAATACTACTGACTTCCAAATAAGAAAACAACAAAGTGAAAAATAACTTTATTTTTGGAAGTCGGTGTCCATAACGCAAAAAGTTGGCACCTACCAAAGACGTAAAGTCGAACATAGAACCTCCTCCTTTTTTGTAAGTCGGAGGTTTATATACCCGTCTGATACCCAGTGTGAGTGCGGTGCTCCTGTGCAGAATATTACACACTTGCTGGAATGCCCAAAGAGTCATTACACCTGCACTTTTTTTTAAGGACCTTCTGAACGCCAATTAGCGTGGCCGCCTACTGGGCCCAAAATAATTAAATAGTGTTCCATCGATTTGCAAAGAAGAAGAAGAAAACTGGCCAAGTGCGAGTCGGACTCGCGCACGAAGGGTTCCGCACCATTATCGCAAAAAACGGCAAAAAAATAACGTTTGTTGTATGAGAGCCCCCCTCAATTTATTTTATTTTAATTTAATAATTATTATTTTTTGAAGTGAATGTATAACTAAATATTCTGTGAATATTTCAAGCGTCTACCTGTTGCCGTTATTAATATCGGGCAAAAAACGGCAACAAAATCACGTTTGTTGTATGGGAGCCCCCCTTAAATATTAATTTTATTCTGTTTTTAGTATGTGTTGTTATAGCGGCAATAGAAATACATCATCTGTGAAAATTTCAACTGTCTAGCTATCACGGTTCATGAGATACAGCCTGTTGACAGACGGACAGACAGACAGACAGACAGACGGATCGCGGAGTCTTAGTAATAGGGTCCCGTTTTTACCCTTTGGGTACGGAACCCTAAAAACGATAAACACATTAGTCTATATTTTCCAAAAAAATATTCATTTATCTGGTTTTTCTTCAGTCATATCCCCTGACTGCAGCTTCACGTAGGTCTGCCTAGCCTTTTCCCAACTATATTGGGGTCGGCTTCCAGTCTTACCGGATTCAGCTAAGTACCAGTGTTTTACATGGAGCGACTGCCTATCTGACCTCCACAACCCAGTAACTGGGTAACACGGTACCCCTTGGCAAGACTGGTGTCTGGTGTCTCTTCTGTAAGCTTCACGTAGGTACTGCATCTATAAGAATGTAAGCAAAACATTTGTTTGGACTAGAACGAATGTTCGTGTGTTTGCTTGTTATTTAGTCGTATTGTCTTATGTAATCAGAGCTAATGAATTCGCCCCTAGTTAGCGTATCGGTCGCCACTCGGTAACAACGTACTAACAATGCGAACTACGCATACAGTATGTCGTGGCAGGCGTTGCCAAACTTTTACTTGTCCAGGTCCTGAGGTAACTAACAGTAATGATTGTAGGCTTTTTTTTAGGCTGTGCGGGTCACAAATAAATATTTTTTTGTTTCTTTCTTTTCTTTTCTGTATTTAATTACTAGCTTTTGCCCGCAGCTTCGCTCGCTTTGTTGTTTTCCCTCGCAAACAATTATTTTTCTGGTTGAAAGGTACACTATATCCTTTTATGTACCCCAGACAATGTGAAGATATGCGTCTCATGATGGTCGGTCGATTAATTAAGGAGTGAAAGTGTAACAAACAAAGAAACAAACTAACATTCGTAATTATAATATTACTTAGAACTCTTCAAGATGAACCGAGATGTTTGCACTATTAAGATCAAATTCAGATCAGCACTGTACACATAAATATGGTACTTGATAAGCAAGCGGCAAGCACTAGATTAGTAGGTAAGCAATAGTTTAGCAAATAAAAATGTTTGTCCAACATTGTGTCTGTTCCATTCTATCCACATAGATGCGGTAAACAATTCACAAATATAAATCCAACCGATTAATCCTTCCAAATTAATTTAGACGTAACCAATTACGGTACTTTTGTTAATGTAAATGACAATTGTACGCGAACAGATTGTCTGCAACATGCAATCAGCAGCGTTCGTGCTGGCTACACTAATGCGGTTACCATTGTTTGTTCGCATCCATGTACTGTAAGCTACACTAACACGGTACTGACAAACGTTCACACAGTACAACTACAGTGTCGTAATACGATTTCTCGAACTCGCGACGAGATCAACCCCTGTTTGTTTCGTCAATTATTGAAACAGGATTAAATGTAAATGTTTTGTGTTTGCTTGTCATTTGTATAGTGTTCATTTGGTTAAGCGATTTGGTTTTTCTATGCGATATACAGTCGTTAATATACCTACACGCTGACTTTTATATCATTGTGAATCAATTTTAGGACGTGAAAGTACTGCATAACCATGAATATGAATAACTTTCACTGCGAGACCTTCTTCTTCTGCTTTTTTTATTTGGGTTCGGGTCTCCTCACTTTCCTGCGTCAAGTTGTTCTATCTTGTTTGTTCTGGCAACTGGGCTTGCTTGAAGTCTCTTTTTATATTGGACCACAGAATCAATGGCAGGCGGCCCCTACTTCTCTTTTGTTAGAACAGTTAATAGTAGGCGCAAAGCGATTTGTATCACATGGTCCCTCCACTACGTCTCTTGACGTGCCCATACCAACACAAGTGGTTTTCGGTCATTGTCGGTTAAGTTAGAGGTGGTTATCAGTTTTATTTCAGTTTCACTACGAGATCCACACCAACATATAAAAACAGGGATTCCGGTTTCTTCATTTTATCGAATTATGCGAACATAAATGTTCTGATCATTGTATTGTGCCCGCGCCTACGGAACTAGGCCATACCCTATATGAAATTGCTTTTAACTTTTTGCTATTTCTTTAGTTGCGTACGTACATATATATATCTTGCTTTTCTTTGGTAGCATAGTGTAGAGCTACTCTAAATTATGTACGCAATACGCTACTAAAGAAGCAAATCAAGATATATTGCTCATCTGACTGTTATTTACAAACTTTAATTAAATAATGTAGACTGATTTGTAACCTACACTAAAGGCAAATTATAGAAGACTTATTTGGTCGATTCTTACTTATTAAGTGAGACTTCACTTAAGTACTTAATTTATTATGTATTTTTTTATTAATACTTGTGTTTCATTGTCCTACAGGTGTGGTTTCAAAACCGAAGAGCAAAGTGTCGCAAACATGAGAGCCAGATGCACAAAGGTAAGATAAGCTTTCTTAACATTTCTAAGTTCACGCTTCAGATATCAATTTGTTCTTAATTCTACAAAATCGAATCATACTTCACCTTACTTACGATTCAGTTAACTGCTCTCCACTAACAATCCTATGTTAATTTTTCATGGCGATTAAAACTCAGCCACATGTATCAACGTCATAATTTATATTCAAAACAGTTTGCCTGTTTAATGTAGTCGAAAACTACAAATTGCAAATGATTCTGGCAAACTAGTTGCAGGCGAGTTGGCACCGCTGTATAATCGCAATGAATTCACTCGTGCGTGGAGCGCACTACATCAGTAGTTAGCGGAGCACAGGCATTCACAGCCGACTCGTTGTCAGTACAGAACTAGCACATTATGTATTCTCCATGACTCCGTCTAACTCGATTACAACTCCCGCCGGCGCCGGTCCGACTCTAACAGTTTTTTAATTCGACCATAACTCACGCGGATGAATAATTAAAATGGCGGGCCGAGGCGGGAATCCGCGCGAACGCGGTAAAAAAAGCCCGGGAAACGGTACACGCGAGGCGATAAATTCAGGGAATTGCACAACGCACTTAGCGATCGACTGACTGACCTCCCTCACACTGGTCAAGGAGGAAATAAATAAATTACGGGAGATTTCTTACACTTGCAACTTGTCTCTATTAAATTGAAATACTTGCTGTTATCTACTTGCAAATTATAAATATAAAAAAACCTGTATAAACTACTTGTGGCAATAATGTTCATTTAGTTGCTTACTTATAATAGTTTTGAATCTTATAAAATTCTTCATCTGCAGATTTCAGCAATCTCAAGCTGAAGACGACTTAACTTAAAACGTCTCTGTTCTATAAAACATATTGGGGCTGAGAGAAAAGCAATAATCGTAATACAATGTGTCAAAACAACGTATCGTCTATCCAACAATTAATTAACCACATCTTGACACGGTGGTTGTCCTACATCCCCAGTACCACATTGCACGGACGAAAATATCACATTGTCTCATATGGTTGTGTTGTGTGGCGAGCGCCGTCGCTGCTCATAATGTGACGTAGACAAATGAGACGTGACTGCGCGACTTATCCGTGAAGATCTCCAAGAGATCGCACTACCGCGTGATTGTGAGAGCATTGAGGAACCGCTAAACGGAGCGTAAAGCGGAAAAAAGCCGCTCGCCGGAATCGAATAAAATGATTCCCCGCGGGAGCCATTCGGACGCAATCCCGCCGTCCCCTGCTAAATGTCTTATTAACTTATGTGCCGCCCCCGCGCCGCACGCCCGCCCCTCCGCCGCCCGGCCAACACGAGAATAATCATGTAAAGTGAAATGAAACGGTTATTTGTTATGTTATGCCCCTTTAACGGAGCGACGAGATTCCCAATGTTGTTATTGATTTACGCAATCGTTTGTGGCCTCATAACGCTGATTTGAAGATGCATTGTCACGTAATTCAATTATGGTTAAGTGTTGGTTGGAGTATAATGTTTATTTTGAAAGCATTAAGCATCTCTACAACTAAGGTATATCTACCGAGGGATCTTTTAAGGAACCTTAGCAAATAACTGTTTGATATGACGACTGTTCGTAGCCAATCGCTACGCATGGTTCGTAGCAACCTACGGCTACGAGCCGTAGCAAACTGAACAAAAATTTAAGGTCATTTCATTCCCGTTCACTCGTAGACTGATTAGGATTTTTTTTTAATTTAAATGGGCAATTCTTGAATCAATACAGACGCTTTCATATTCTATCCAGTTGGAAAATCTTATTGGAACGATGTGTTAATCAAAACGTTTAAGTAGTCACTTTTTTCTTGATTCCAGTTTCAGTGACGCCCAAAAATATTATTATTTATTTTATTATGTACGCAATTCAGGTAGCTTGTTGGTCATCATTAAAGAGTAGTTGACAAAAAATATCTATTTAGTCCGTCAGTTAGAAAACTTAAAAATATTGGGACCGTATTTTTTTTTTTTAACCACGTAAACAAAACATTATGACGATACAGTGCGTTGAAATATCTTGTAACGTCACGGTATGCTACACTTTATACCAACAAAGTGACGTCACAAGCCCCAACTCCTGAACTTTGATGCGCTTTATCTTTGTCAATTTTTATTCATTTGATAAAGCAAACAATACGGGTCCAATGTTATTTGATAATCTCACTGACGAACCAGATAGAACTATTATTTTTCTATCCAGGAAACATCCCTACCTTTAAATCGTTCTAATTCAAGAGTTCATCTTAGGGACTAGTTAATTTATGACATAAATAAATTCTACCTTTATTAAAATTCTGAGTTAAAATGTTGAGCCATTTCCACGTTTTAATCACTCAGTTTTAGTTCTTTTATTCTTTAAAATAGATAACAACATTTTTTTAATTTTAGTTGTTTCCACAAATAGCAATGTTTTCAACATCAGTTCACATTAAATCATAACCAGTAGGCGCTGAATCTTCATAAAAATTAAGAATTCATATTTAACGAAGACATGAATCTTTGCCGCTCGCAGGCCCGCTATAAAAACAATCAGAGCAGCCGTGAAACTCAAGAATATAAAAGAATACACCGAAGCTTAATTGTTCCCCTGTTCATAAAATTGTAAAGTTATTCGCGCGTCGCGAGGGTGGCGATATTTTATTGCGCAGAAACCGCTGTAAAGATGTTCGAAGCGCTTTAAAATAAGCGAGAGAGAGGAGCAGCCCCGGCTTACCTTCTAATTCGATTAAATTAAACAACTCAGAGTTAATCAAATAAAAGCACGGCGGTCGCCGGGTGGAGGGGCCGCGCCGTGCCGTACCGCACCGTACAGCGCCGGATAGCCGGCGTGCCGCTGCCGCCGTCGCCGCCGCCGGACGCACGCCGCCTGTATTTATGTCGGCACTTCTCGAAAGTAATTCGGTGTCAAATATGGAAATAACTCATACGCGCGGGGAACATCCATTTTGATAATGCCGACGGCGACCGGAGAGGTTCTGATTTACAGCGAGCGCCCGCCCCAGCGCCGCCGCCCGCCGTAGCAGACTCCGACACATAACATGGGTCTTTCATATTCTTAATTCGATAACCTTTTAGTATACATTTTACTACCGCACTAATAGCAATAATTTATACCAATAGCCCTTAAACTTCTAAATTAACTTATTATTACATACTTGGGAACACTTAAACCATCATAATTTAAAAAAAAACTGTTTTAATTAATTAATTAGAAGACATTAAATTAAAACACAGCAACCCTTTGTCATCGTTATAATTTAATGAAGAAACATTTCTGCGGGTATCCCAGTTTCTTAAAAGTAAAATCACATCTGATATAATCGAATGGCGAGGTATTCTATTAGCAGTAATTAAATGAATGAATCTTTCAGACGAACCCCACGGAGCACCTTAAGTCGGGAAGATCCGCGTTAATTTATTAATTGGCCACTTCGCCCGACAGGCGGGCTATAAACAACGGATCTCACTTAATTTACGAGCAAATTATGCTTTACTTAAATATCAATTTAATTAAGTGGAGTTCGGGAACTGATCTGGGTGGATTTGTGTAGCCGTGAGCGGCTGCCCGGCTGCCTCGTTTGTCTCTGCCAATCGAGAGGATCGATGCGCTCTCCGCCGCCGCGTGCCGCGTCACCGTCAGTCGCCGACAGATTAACTTGTTTCATTCATTATGGATTCATTTCTGAATCGTTAAAAAGTTGCAAAAACAATTACTTAATCGAAGCATTACCTTCTGAGTGAAAAGGACCTGTCATGTCTATAGAGTTGGTATGCGTGGTCGTCTTGATTGTTATGTAGAAGATGCCTTCATCCTAAAACTGAGGATTCAATTGATTATGAAGACTTCATAATCATTATTAATATCTTTGAAACACGTTGAGGACCTCAATTTGTATCAAATATAGTCATAATTGTTGTACCACCCAAAGTTTTACGGAAGGGTTTTTACTAGATACCCATATACAACGCCGGTCGATCATGATTAAATTCAAATAATTATTCGCAAATATGACTGTAAATAAGTAAATTAGTTATTATTGTATACATATACAATAATAACTACCTTACTCGCTCGGGCGGTATCATGAATTTCAATTTAAATAAGTAATTTCATACCGACAAAAATTTTTATAACATTATCGGTAGTTTTCTAATTTTATAATAAAGGAACAGACAGTTGAAATTTTCTGAGATGATGGATTTCTGTTGCCGCTATAACAACAAATAAATGTTTAAATGGGGCTCCCATACAAGAAACGTGTTTTTTTTTACGATAATGGTACGGTTACCCTTCATGCGCGAGTTCGACTCGCACTTGGCCGGTTTTTGTAAAAAGGTTAATTATTTCGGTTTTTAAGCAGTCGGTTTTTTTTAATAAACTTCATATTTATTTAAGTATTTAATCAATAATAAGATATTTATTAACATATATACAATTGATTATTCTAAAAAAAAACAAACCTATATACAAATAGAAAAGGGAGACGGAAAAAAGGTCATTGTGCATCAAAAAATTCGTCCACATCGATGTCAAGGGGAAAAGTGCCCAGAACGCTGGCAGCATTGCCGTGTTGGATGGCAATGCTGATTCTCTGGCCGAAGAAAAGGCCAGCCCTCTGGTCACGTGAAGAGTCGACGAGCTTTGTGCTAATTTCTCGAAAAAGTCGATGCGCACTCGGACCCCATGGACCTAAAGTTTCAACCCCAAACGGCTCAAACATATAACTTCCAATAAGGTTGTTATATTTGCGCCGTTTGAGGTTTTCTGTTTTTTTTTTCAGTATTTAATATGTATGCCTGTCGTAGGTCTCTTAGTGAGCGGCGGCGGCACGCCGCTGGAGCCGTGCCGCGTGGCGCCGTATGTGTCGGTGCCGCGCCTGTCAGTGGTGCCGCGGCCCCCGCCCGCGCCGCAGCTGCCACCACTGGCACCCCACCCGCCACCCAACACGGCATTTGCTCCCTTCGACTCCGCACTGCTGTCTGCTGCGGCTCATCAGGTAAGGCTTATCTGATGAGACTCAAGAACCACTATTGTGTAGTCTTTGCTGACCTGTTACGACAGTGGTCGTCAATTTCTATGACAAACACTGACATGCTTGATATATATAAAAGTTGACAATGGACTCCTCTAGCTGCTTAACCCAGTGCTCTCCGCGGCTTCGAGCAATTTATTTGGAAGGCACATTTATCCAACGCTTGTGTTTCCTGCAGTACGCAAGCGCGGCGGCGGCAGCGGCAGCGGCGGCGCTGTGTCCGCCGTACGCGGGACTGGCGGCGCTGGCGGCGCGCTGCCGCTCGTCGTCCATCGCGGACCTACGGCTCAAGGCGCGCAGACACGCGGCGGCGCTGGCGGCCGCGCGCGCCTCCCCGCCTCCCGCGCCCGCTCCCGCTCCCGCGTCCGCAGACACATAGCCGCGATCATACTTTGGGAGATACCGTACTCCCATTTACACTGCGTCGCCTGAAGAACCTGTGGAAGCGTCCTTGTCGCCGATCTTGATTGACTACGGCTGCTAACTGAGTCGTCAAACGACTAAGCGTTTTCATTGGGGCAAAGAAAGACTTCGTTTGATCGCTGAAGTTTTCCTGTCGACCGATATTCTGAATATTCAAGTTTCAGGCTAAAAGCAAGATTGTATTGCGTTAATAAGATTTATCCTGATGATACACAGATGCCACGGGCCACGAGGCTCTAGATGGCAATTGTCGAAATGCGATGGGATTGATCACGAGGCCCTAGACAAGTGATATTCTATAACATCGAAAGCGTAGCGACAGCGATTGGAAAAATGACAAAAATGTATGGGATTGTCGAATGCTATCGAAATGTCGCGTGATCAATGCCTTTCATGTTGGCATTTTGTCCTTTGCGATCGCTGACATCGAATGCCACTTGCCTAGAGCCGACATTTTGACCATCGCGATCGCTAACATCGAATGCCACTTGCCTAGAGCCGACATTTTGACCATCGCGATCGCTGACGTCGAATGCCACTTGCCTAGAGCCGACATTTTGACCATCGCGATCGCTGACATCGAATGCCACTTGCCTAGAGCCGACATTTTGACCATCGCGATCGCTGACATCGAATGCTACTTGCCTAGAGCCGGCATTTTGACCATCGCGATCGCTGACATCGAATGCCACTTGCCTAGAGCCGACATTTTGACCATCGCGATCGCTGACATCGAATGCCACTTGCCTAGAGCCGACATTTTGACCATCGCGATCGCTGATATCGAATGCCACTTGCCTAGAGCCGACATTTTGACCATCGCGATCGCTGACATCGAATGCCACTTGCCTAGAGCCGACATTTTGACCATCGCGATCGCTGACATCGAATGCCACTTGCCTAGAGCCGACATTTTGACCATCGCGATCGCTGACATCGAATGCCACTTGCCTAGTGCCGACATTTCGATAGCACACAATCCCTTATTTTTTTTACATTTCGCGACGCTTTCGTTCATAGAATGCCAAATTGAACTGTACATAGTTATTTACAATTTTTTTAATGAAATAGTTTCTTCTATAAAATCGGAAATGAGAATTATTATTACAGTTCTAGATTATAAATAAATAGACTGTTTGATAAAGCGGCGTATGGTTTTCAATAATTGATTGATACAATACGTTGTTGGTAATCTGATCGTTATGGATTAGAAAACAAAAATCTTCTAAGTATGTTTAAAATCAAAAGAAAGTCTTCGTATATAAAATAGCCTTTCAACGAACTAAAGTACTAATCAGAAAGATGTCCTAAAATAATATTACCTACTAAAAATAACTATTAAAGTGCCTTTGCAATGGGCGTTTGTCCAGCGTAGGCGCGGCGTAGCAGTCGCGTAGCAGACCCGCAGCAGCTCGTAGCAGACGCGTAGCAGTTCGTAGCAGACCCTTGCCAGTCGCGTAGCAGTCGTGTAGGCGCGTTGAAAAGCTGTGACGGAGCGCGTAGGCGCCACAAAATAGTTCCATGTAATGATCAACTGAGTATGGTTTTCATTGATAGGTTGGTTGCCTAAATATAAATGTTATCATGAAGACGAGTGTTAGGTCACCTGCTGACTGAAATTAATGTGAATTGTTTTATACATAGAATATTATCCAAAAATAAGTTTACATTACAATGTCAGTTTAAAATACAGCGAGCCTATTCTTCCACTTTTTAACGCCCATTGCGAATGCACCTTTAATTGAAGGCACTTTGAGGAGTCGTGGTTCCTAAACTTGTAAACATAATCCTAAACAGATGAACTTTGTTATGTGGGTGTTACCTATAGTTATAGATTTAAGATAATTGGTTCCAGTACAAAGTGATCCGACAAAAGTGCTCTACCGGAACAAATTAAAATAAAATTGGGTTTGTATCTCTCTCAAACATGAAATATCGGGGCTTTAAGTGGTTTATTTTCAGACTTAACATCGTGATACAGATACAGTATTTGAATCTTTACTATGCGGCACTGTTTGATGTACGTGATGACACCTGTGTCAACCTTAATCATTCAATAAATTATATAATAATTCCAGTGATACACAGTGAGGTGATCATTGAGCGAGTAAATAGCTCAAAATGTGTTTTGGCTTCCTTCAACGCGAACGCGTTCTGAGTCTTAGCTGATGTAACCACAAAGCAAATTCGCGACAGCCGAAAGGGCGTTGACAAGTATTTTCATATTTTTCGTCATAGGTGTTATTTACATGATTTTCGGGGTTAGCTACCCCAGTAATTGATAGATGGGGTCAAAACCAAAATCCAAGATGGTGCCGCAATTTGCCAACTTTTCGTTATTGGTATCGTTTTCATGGTTTTCGGGGTCGGTAATAACGAATATGGTGTCGGAATCAAAATCCCAGATGGCACCGACGAAACTTTTAAAAGTGCCACAATCCGAAATTCGCGTTGTGACCGTTCAAAGGAAGTCATAAAGCGTTCTCAGCAATTTTTTCGCTCAATGACCGTTTTCGATCTTTGAGCCTAACATTGTGCATAACAGTACCACTGTGTAACACTGGAATTATAATATAATTAATTGAATGGGTACGCTGATGATCACAAGTGTTAAGGCTGACGTCATTATACAGTGCCACTGGTTTCATTTCATTGTTATTTTCTACTCTTTTTGAGAAGGGAAAATACCACAAAATTAAATTTTACCAAATGAAAGGAAAGCTAAATTTTGTTATTTTGTTCGTTGTGTGCGGGAACCTTAACAGTAAATATGAGTAAGTAGTAGCGGAGACTTAATTTTCAAAAACACTGTACTTACTAAGTACAGTGTTTGTGAAAATAAAGTGTTCGCTTGTATCAGGCATGATGTACAGAACTGTATGTTAGAGATAAACGACCAAACGAGTAAATTGGACTGTGACGTATTTGTAAATTAATAAGCTGTGATAAGTGTACGAGTGGGAGGAGTCGATGATCTCTTTAGCTTGATTTTATTTATGTTTAAGTGATAATATAGTTACATCTACGGCCTGCTGCATCTTGCTTACCTAATATGAGATAACCTTTTTTCAACAACCTCCGGTTTTACCTTATTACACCATCTCTAATGATACTTAATATTCCAGATAGATCAGACATGGATTTATAACCATTAATGGGCTGTGCATAATTGCGTAACAAACAAATGCAAGAAATTAAGCCCAATGCCTTTTATTTTGACAATTCAATAAAATTCCTTACGTCCTTTACGTTTTTAACATATGTAACACTGGATCAGGTATTTTCTTCGATTGTGAAAAAGTGTGATTTAGTGTCTCGCAATTAGAATGCAGGTTTAAAACCGGTTGATTGCACATCTCTAGATCGGACGTGTGAAAAAGAATGAAAGGCTACATTTTCTGATTTTTGCTCTCTTTTAAACTAATATATATGTCGTATGTCGTGGTGGCCCAGTGGCTAAGACCTCACCTCTCGTGCTTCAGGTCGTGGGTTCAAATCCGGGGAAGTACCAATGTGACTTTTCCAAGTTCATATGTACTTTCTAAGTTTATCTTGGACATCACAGGCAACGGTGAAGGAAAATATCGTAAGGAAACCATACCATGACTTATATAGTTAATGTAAGTCTGAAATAGCCAAGTCAGAGGCCTGTGAGGTTCCCTGAGGCGGCTTTATTAACTCTGACACCAGAGGTGGCCACATCCTCACACGAAAAGAAAGAAAAATTATAATGCCTTAACAAAAATTCCTTACTGCCTTTACGTTGTCGAGCAGACGATATTTTTAAAATATGTAGCACTGGATCAGGAATTTCTAGTATCAGACTGCTATGATTTGCGATTATGTGATAATATTATTGTATTTATAATATCTACATATATTTAATTGGATCATGGCCGCAGATGTATTAAAAATAAATGAACTCTTGATATGTAAGTTAATTATTGTAAGATAACATTATGCCGGTCACAGATTAATGTAAATATGATAATTAAGTGTTCGGTATAGAGTATCAACGCTCTGTTCATAGTTGTGTACTTACAATAAATATTAGATGACCAATAACTTTTCCTTTTTTTATTATTTCCTGTTTAATTTTAGGCAATACGTTTTGAATGGAAAACGTTTGTCCGTATGTCCGTAGGAGTATTGTCTGAAGATATAAAATATAACACTAATTTTGTTTTCGCTGGAAAGTCAGTAGGATGTAGGTTACCGATGTATGAGCCAAGCCTGTTTAGAAAAATCCTGAATTACTAGGCACTACATGATCAAGGTTGCGTTTAACATATTTTCCTTTTACTGCACGCCAAAAAACTCATAAATTTTTCTAGTTACTAGATACCTGAAGCATAAAACTTTTAATGAAACTCGTTTACCAAGAGTCATCAATAGAAACACTTATTCATTGTTACAAATGAAAATTTTGAATCGAAATATCACTAAGCGACTCCGAGCAATGATACAGATGAGTTTGTTATTTGACATCCCTCATAAATCAGGGGTAGGTAGGGGTGTGCTGCGGCATCCCCATCGGCCGACGATATTGTTTCTGCATTTGCGGCAGATTGATGACAGCCCTGGCTGTATGGCCGGTGCCTGTGCTACAGAGTACGGTGGAGCTGAAACCTGCATAGCTAATGTTGTGGTTAAATAATAAATCAATAAAGCGATAACTCGAATGAAATTCAGAAGTGCGAGATATTTTTCAAATTGAAAGACGTTTGCGGATAAGCACAGTTTATATAGAACGATTTTGATGATATTTCCCTAATTATGAAAACAATCGATTATGACTACTTTTACACAGAAGCCAACCTAAAAAGTTAAGAATAAATAAATAAACTAGTAAAAAGCAAATATTAGTAGACAAAATGTGATAAACTAATAACATGCACTGAGTTTTTCGTGAATGCGAGACTGAGAGACAAACAGCAGGGCTGTGAATGCGGCCCAGACTGGGGAGCGTGTTTGCGCAAGCTGTTAAAAAAGCCCGCCCTCGCATCGGGTGCGCCCAATTAGGGCGGCGACGCTGCTGATTGGGCGTAATCGCGTTAGTATCGGCGACAAACAGCCCCTGCACCCCGGCGCACAACAGCTCGGTAATTGTTTTAAACTGCCTTTACGTCAACTTAAGGGCCCATTCAAATGATTGTAACGTCGCCGACCTCTCTTACATCACAATGTTAGTCAAAATACCTACTAATAATGATCTAAGGTAAGGGAATCTCTGGAAGTACTGGGTACAAGACCCAATTATGAATTCCTTTACTGATCGAAAGCTATATGAACGTCGTATATACTTATTATTCGTTTATTAAATTTTCTACACACTTTCTAATAACACTTTTAAATATTTATTTATAAAAAACAAAGGATAGTATTTAAACGTGAGAAAATAAATTAAAAATAAAGGTGTATTAAGTGGGCGACAAACAGTGAGCGAATACAAATGTTAAAAACAGCGACTTTAAAATAATAGTTGGTCGACGGAGTCCCGGAGCTTCTTTTTCTGTCTGCAGGGTCTAAAGTAAGAACCTAACCCATCCGTGTCGGGGTGCCCTAAGGCGGGCCGCATACGTCTTCCGCGTTCGATTTCCGAATTTGTTTTCCGTATTCGGAAACCTGAATGCACCGGTACGCTAATAAAATACATTTACTGCCGCACACGTCCGTTTTTTTTTAGAACCTTGTTCTCGTCATGCGGGATGGTGACCTCGATTATCATTGTGCGGCGCGCTAACCGGTCTACCACCACTACATCCGGCTTATTGGCAACAATAGTTCTATCAGTGATATATACAGGGTGTCCCAGAAATCGACGTCAAGCCGTAAATGGGTGATAGACCAAGTTATAACAGTTCTCAGAAAAATACGAAAAAAAATCTATCTCATGTTTTTAAAAATTTATGGTCACTTTAAAAATTTACTAAAAAAATCAATCCCTGTAATGGTTCTTTAACTCCAATTGCTACAAATCCCATAATTTATATTTTTTTTTTATTATTATGTAATGAAACTGACTGTACTGAAAAAAAAATGTACTACGCTAGTTTGGCAAGTAACATGAAAAATTGGCGCATTTAATAAGGATTCAAAAATGGTGTAACACTTGCTAGATTACGTTTTCAATAATTGGTCAAGTTTTTTTTTGTAAATAGTCTCAGTTTTTACGCAAAATAATTGGACCTTTTGAGCTGCCAGAGATTTTGAATGGCGCAGTTTATTTGGATTTTCTTCAAAATACTTTACCAGATTTATTAGAAGACGTGCCACTGAACGTTTACAGGGAAATGTGGTTCCAGCAAGATGGCTGCCCAGCGCATTATGCCCGTTTAGTAAGAGAACATCTTGATGAAGAATACCCGCTCAGGTGGATAGGGCGCGGTGGGACAATCTTGTGGCCACCCCGTTCGCCTGATTTAAATCCCCTAGATTTTTTTTACTGGGGAGCGGTAAAAGAGAAAGTGTACTCAAAAACAATAGAGAATTTAGCCGAGCTGCGGGAAAGAATAACGGAAGCCGTTGTCTTTGTAAATAGGGGAAGATTTGCCCGGAAAATAACCAGATCTTTTTTAAGAAGATGTCGTGCTTGCATTGCCGTTGAAGGAAGGAAGTTTGAACATTTATTGTAATAAAAAAAAATTAAATCTGATAATTTGTTTTTTTTTTCTAAGATGAGAAAACTGGTCCTGACTTAAAGTAAAAAGGTTGAGTCACTATCATAACTTTGCTCTTAAATTACGTAAAATTTCGATTTCTTATCTCGCTCACACTTCGTAAAATGACTCTCTCCGTCTCTATCGAATTAGAAACGGAGTTTAGCAAAGCTTTAGGTAAGCTAAAGTCATTTTAAGGAAGTATGGACATTTTGGGTAAAAACCGATACTATTTACAAAAAAAAATTTGACCAATTATTGAAAACGTAATCTAGCAAGTGTTACACCATTTTTGAATCCTTATTAAATGCGCCAATTTTTCATGTTACTTGCCAAACTAGCGTAGTACATTTTTTTTTCAGTACAGTCAGTTAAAGTTGGGCGAAACAGTAAATTTGAATAATTTGGTTTTGAAAAAGTTTAATTTTCTTCTAAGTAGGAGGAGTTGGCTTTAAATTTTAGGCAAAAATCTACACAAGCATTATTCAAGATAACAAAATAATAAAAAAAAATTATAAATTATGGGATTTGTAGCAATTGGAGTTAAAGAACCATTACAGGGATTGATTTTTTTAGTAAATTTTTAAAGTGAACATAATTTTTTAAAAACATGAGATAGATTTTTTTTCGTATTTTTCTGAGAACTGTTATAACTTGGTCTATCACCCATTTACGGCTTGACGTCGATTTCTGGGACACCCTGTATAATAATATACAGGATGGCCAAAAAGTCGTGGAACAAACGCAACTAGGGGTCAGATGGGGTCATCAGCTGCAAAAAAATGTTCTACGGGAGGTCCTTAAGGTCAACCCCTGCAGAGTTATAATTTATTTTGTGTTTTTATGAGGAAATTGTCTTTTTTTACTAATCCTTATTAAAATTCTAAAAAATCTCCAACCTGTATCTTTTTTATAATTTTCACTAGATTGGTAATTGGTACTGATGAGTCCTTGCCTTAGACATACTGTTTATGGTTGTTTATTGGGAGTGTTGAAGATAATATTAAGTTTTACGAAAAATTTCTTTCTCAAATGCGCAACTTTTTATTTACTTCGGACCACACTGTAAAAAAACATACTCTACCGAAAGGTGACCCTGTATTACAAGTTTTGGCGCATTTAAATCAAATCAAAACATTTAAATCATTTATTGGTTTGCAAACATGGATATTTAGTACATAGATGTTTTATTAACACGCTTTTATTAGCTTGGTATGTATGTATCTATGTATCTATGTATCAATGTAACAATGTATCAATGTATCAATGTAACGGAATCTTTGAACGTGATTTTCACCCACTTCAAAACGTTGGATTGATTTGAAACTTTGCACACTTATCAAGGACCGATGACAATGCAATAATTTAAACAGTTTGTCCCAGTATCCTTACCAATAAAGCGTGTTTTTTAGTTTTTAGAACTACAATTTATTATATAAGAGTCCTCCATGCTCTACGGTCACATGGGAATGCAAAACATATTATTTAATTTATACAAATTAAAATATTGAATTATCATTTTAAAAATCAATGAGAATCAAATAATATAAATTAATGTCAAAAGTTTGAATTGCAGTAAAATGTCACAATAATACATAATGTCACCAAGGTTACAATAAAAATAAAATAAAAATGTCAAATGGTATAAATAGCATGTCAATCAATCAGTGATTCATCATTATGGATGTCGTCAATTGTGTAATAACTTTTTTAATTAATATTTTCATTAGTGCCCTTTTAAATTTAATAGGGATTCTGAAAAAGTATAACACATGGCCATGAGTGGCTCTAATATCTTTCTAGAAACATGCATGCGCGGTCCCATTGCAGTAGGATGATAGGCCACAGCAGCCTAGTCGCGGGAACAGTTAGTATAAAATATTAATAAACTAGTTAGTTTATGTTTTAAGTAATTTTCACACGGTATGTGTAAACCTGAGATTGATATCATAACATCATTATTCAGTAACTACGTTAGTGGATGGAGAAACAAAAATAAAATTCCTTTCTGTGCGTATCTATCCAATAGACATTTTATTTGGTTTTAAGGAATTCGGAAAGGTTTCTGATTTCCTCATTTTTCATGTTTCATTGGTACTACCAATGAAACATGAGTCTCTCTCCAAACTTTCTGGTTAGTGGTTTTACCAACTTTCGTCATTAGCATTAGGGAAATTGATTCGTCATCATGATGAATTTCCCTGTTAGTCAGTTGCAGATAGGTAAATCTAGTGGTTTTTAAACTAGTGGTTAGGCCTCTGAAGTGTAACAAGTTTTAAAATAATATTTGTTTATTTAACTTCCTGTATGGCTTAATTTATGCATAAAAGGTCTAAACTAGTCCTTCCAGATTCAAAATAAAACCATCGATTGGAAATTTTGAGGTGTTACCTGTAATCCTTCAAAATGCCTAGTTATGAAAAACTTTTATCAAACAATAGCTGCTGGTCTGTTACATAAACATCGATAATATTATGCCATAATCGAGGATATTTTGATTCACGATAACGTCGGCAACGGTCACTAACTATGTACGATATGATTCAGAACATGAACTAGTAGGTTTTTACAGTTCCGAGATTTTCCTTACTTGTGTTTGCAAAATACCTACATTTCCTTATGAACAACGTCACAGATATATCATAACGTCAGAAGCACGTAAAAAGGGATCATTGGTTAAAGGTGGAAACATACTGCCAAAACGCGACGCCTCGCGACGCATTGCAGTATTAATAAATACCAATATATTTAATACGGTCAGAAACACAGACAACACGCCAATGTGATCACACGCACTCCCACGCAGTAACGTCCAGTTGGTCTGGATCAGCATGTTGCCAGGAGAGATTCGCACGCAGTGTGTTTCTAGTTAACACCCGACGCCACGCGTCAGTCAGTCGAGAACATACCTGGTATAAAGATATTTTTTGACAGTTTTTATTTAAAATGTCGGATGAACAATTAATAGCATTAGTGAAACGGTAGTCAGTATTAGGTATATGATATGAGTTCAGGCCAATACCGTGGTCATAGTATTAGAAATAATACCAGAAACGAAGCTATGATACAATACTTCATAAAAGATAGCTTGATCTCTGCGACAGCTGTAAGTATCAATACAGTAACAATAGCGCTTGACAGGCTAACAATAACGTATACGCCAATTGACATAATCTCGCAGAGATCAAACTGTCTTTTAGGAAGTATAGTAAGCGTGTTGTAGCATCACGTGGCGTGTTGTGTGTACACGATTTGCATCGGGTGTCGACACGTCACGTCGCGTTGCGTTTTAGTAGTATGTTTCCACCTTATTCATCATTTCTATGACGTGTTCAATATAGTTTCACAGTCACCCAGTGGCAAGCAATATACAGCGCGACCTTTAAATGAAAATACTGACGATAAAAGTTTTCATTTGAACTAGAGCCAGTGAATCTAACTCAATTCATTTCTTGCCATCGAGCGCTACTCTCGTACCGTACTGGTGCAGCTATGAAGTCTCAAACCGTTTTACCCTTGATATTTTTAAGTTTATTCAATATATGCATTTGTGAAAATAGTGATTCAGATATAGTAACAAGTCCTAATGGAACAATATTTTACTATGCGTACGGAAGTAATTTGCTAACGAAAAGGTTGCACCTCAACAACCCATCCGCAGTTTTCTACAGCATCGCCAAACTAAAGGTAAGCATATCGTTTCGATAATATGATTAACTGATGTTTCTGGTAACACGAGGAAATACTACTTACACGGTGTAAATTTACTAAAGTGGCAATTATTAAGCAATGGATATGGTCTCCTGTGTGATCACACCATCTAGACACGCGGTAGCGTGTCAAGCCAAGTTCAAGCAAAAAAGTAACTGGCGACGCAGCAGCTGTGTCTAATATTACACGAACCACTTGGAACTTTTGTCAACATCTATTTAACATAAACACATGAAATTTGGTTTATTTATTAAAATCTCTAAGATGAACTATAAACCAAAATTTCATAAATTTAGCTCAATAGGTTATTTAGATATTAACGTCCAATAATCGTCATTCTTATCACTGACTGACCTATAGACCAAATCTCTAACCCAGTTCCAGATGACCTAGAAAGTTCAAATTTGGCATCCAGATAGGTTGTTGGTTGAATACAAAGGAATAAATCAGAAACTAGTAAACGTTTATCATTTTATTATAATTTTTCTAATAATTGATTATATTAGGAACACTTACTTAAGGGTACACGAGTCGACGGCACGAACAATTTTGTGCGCGCCTGCGCGGGGTTAAAATGCATTTTATATCAACTGGCAACACGCGCGGAAGAGATAGATGCTGTGATGAGCAGTAGGAAGCTAGTTCGCGTACGAATACACACTTTTGCATAATTGTAGCGAAATGGATAATGATTTAGGACGAAACCGAGCGCGCAAAATTTTATAAACAGACCTTTGGCAGTCTAGATATAATGAAAAAACTACTAAATCTATCTGTTCAAAATACAATTATTTGCATTATTGATCTACTAATCTATCCCTGTGTGGAGGCCGTTTTGCAATTTTCCGTCTCCTTATAGTATTTATTCGCGCCTAAAAATGCGTTAAAATTAGTTTCGAATGTGGAACTTTCGACGCTCATAACTTTCAAATATTTTCTTTTTTTACTTTTTTGCTTCCATACAGGGCTAGATAATGATGAGACAAATTTATATCACTTTTTATTTTGAACGTACATCGTCAAACAGTGGAATAATCCCTAGACTACGTTTGTATGGAAGAATTTTCGACTAGTGTAACCTTAAAGAGCCTGTAATGTAAGAATCAGCAATCAAAATTGATGACAGCCGGTCTAGGGGATTTTAAGGTCTTCACGTGAATATATAACGAGCGCAATACCATCTTTTTTATCCAAACATGTGAGTTTTAGTACTTATCATCACATCACATCATCAGCCTTTTAATGTTCCCACTGCTGGGACACAGGCCTCCTCTCTGTGAGAGGGAATGGGCCGTAAACCACCACGCGGGCCCAGTGCGGGTTGGTGGATGTCACATGTCTTCGAATTTTTGGTTCTAGTTCTTCACCGTTTTTGAGAGCAGTGGTGATGAAATAATTTACCCAAAGTAAAGCGCCTCTCTGGGTTCGAACCCACGACCTACAACTTGTATGTCGCGGCCGATACCATTGGGCCACCACTGCTCACCGCTACTTATTAATACGTATAACTTAGAGTATAGTCGACTTTCGTATTATTTACGATTTTGTTATGAGGAATTAACTGTACCAAAATATGAGGCAGAAAACCGACCAACTTTTCTGCGAAATGTTGAATTGTGTGTAGTAAGGCAAGTACATAGATAAAGTCAAGACAGTTGCACTTTATCTAACCGACTCCTCAAATTAACCGCAAAAAATCAAAACGACTGGCTTAACGAAATCATGTCTTATTTTAGACTGCTGTCCGATGATACGGTATGTTTATTTCCCACAAAAAAATATGTGTAACCAGTTTAATGCTGCCATGTTGGCAAATATGGCGCAACCAGAAATTACCAAAATTAAATTACGATTACGATAGACGAAATAGACTGTCCACGGTAATTAAAAAAACCAGCAAACCCATTACAAACAAATAATAATAAATGAAGTACTCAAAAAGAACGAGGATGATTCGTCGCCGTCGCTAACTGCTGGCTTAGAAAATGTCATCACGATAAAAATAGGTGCGCGTGTAATAGTTTTATTTTCTCTGTGCGTGTAAGGCGCAGGCCACATAGAAATGGCATCGGGCGCGGACATCCTATTAATACTTACTTCTGGCTTAGAAAATGTCATCACGATAAAAATAGGTGCGTGTGTAATAGTTTTATTTTCTCTGTGCGTGTATCTAAGGCGCAGGCCACATAGAAATGGCATCGGGCGCGGACATCCTATTAATACTTACTTCTTAATACGAAGATATCTCTGAACAAACATACACAAAAATTCAAACGAATTCAGAACCTCCTCCGTTTTTCGGTTAAAACATCAAAATATCTTTATTTATCTTAAATTTCATTTTTAAGTTAGATATACACATCACATAACACGTCTTTTTAACCGACTTACCAAATAGGAGGAAGTTCTATGTTCTGTGTGTGTGTGTGTTATGTTCTATGTTATGTTGTTCTGTGTAGTTGTGTGTATTATGTGTTTTTGTATGTTCCGAAATTGGTCACATTTTATTTTGGTGGAGATAAAAAATAGAAATCTCTCGGGATTGCTGCAATCGCATAATGTCTGTTTATTGTTTATACCATTTCATAACATAACATCACGCCAGTGCGCTCTAAAGGGATACGCAGATGTGTAGAATTCACCTCGGTACTCTCTCATTTCACCGGTTATGTTCAAGTTTCATGATATTCGGGTAATCTATTCTGTCATTATAGGTACCTTACTAAACTACTTGCCTATTAGGTAGGTACTATAACAAAAAAGTGATAAATAAAAACACTTTAACAAAAAAATACAACCGACTTCCAAATAAAAAACTACAAAGTAAAAAAAACATTTTACAAAAAAATACTACCGTCTTCCAAATAAAAAACTACAAAGTAAAGTCTTTGGTAGGTACCAATTTTTTGCTACTAAAAGTAAAGTTATTTCAACACACTTGGTGATAAAGTGGCTCTAATTTCACCGCAATTAGGCACATAATGATACCTGTTATCAAACTGTGACTTTTTCATTGCTATTATTCACTAGTGAGTTATAGAGTTATTTTTTTAATTTATTGGTTGAGTAGCTTTGTTCTTAAAAAAGTTTCGATACAAAAAAGATCGTGCTCAATAGTACAAATAAATTAATGTACCTATTGCTTGCTCATTTCATGCAACTTCGTATTAATTTCAACTTGTACGTGCTTAATAAATAAAACTTTCACTCAAATATAAATTTTATTTGCTCTGTAATTAAGAAATATTTTGTACGTGGCTAAAACACTATCCACGAAAAGCCAAAAAAAATAAACCTCATTCGTTTAGTCAATGGCCGACCGCCATTGTTAGATGCGCGCGCATAGGAAAACTGATTAATTTTGCCCGCCTATGTGAAAAAAATTTCACAACTCGTTTTTACTGCTGAAAATGTTTTTTTTTGTATTATTTTCTTCACAAGTGTGTTGACAAACGTCGTATGATACACGTGTGTATTGTTGATTACCGTCCTCGGCTCTCTTAAGACCGTCACCTACGGCTCGGGTCTCAATGGCGCCTCGGCGGTAATCACCAACATTGCACACTTATACCATAATGTACTATTTTCACTTTGTAGTTTTCTTATTTGGAAGTCGGTAGTATTTTATGTAATAAAGTTTTTTATTGAAATCACCTCATGAAATCCTTTATTTTGATTCACCACATAATTCTGTCTTTGTGTTATTTATAATAGCTTGCATTATGGAGGGTATTTACTCTACCCGCACCATTTTATTTTTCAAATTATGACCTAAGTGATTTAAAATTGAAACGTTTACTCTAATCGCATCAACATTTGTTGCGCATATATTGTTAGTGTAAGTAGAAGACTTACTCCTATGTGGCTATAGGTGCGTTTTTTTTATTCACATCTGTATTCCCCGAAGCCCAATATATATATTTATTATAGTGGTCAAGCGCGAGACTATCAATAAAAAAAAATGCCCGAAGGGATAAGCCGAAATGTACCTATACACTTTCATTCTACTTACTCACGAAATATAAAGTAAGTTTTCTCTTTCTAATACGTCTGTCCTATTGTTATTAGAACCACAGGTTAGACTTCAACAGGTTCGAAGAGGCGTGGCATGGCGCCGTGGCCACCATCGTAGAAGACGACGAGGAAGAAGTGTGGGGCACCGTGTGGACCATCAGCTCTGACATGCTGTATCATCTAGACCAGTAAGATTTTTTACTACATTCACACCAACTCGTTTTGCTTCGTTAACGTTCAGGGGGCTGACCATAAGCACTTAGAGCGGTATCAATTTGAGATCGAGTAAGTGACAGATATACACGTCAGATACATCTGTCCCTTATTCGATCTCAAATTGATACCGCTCTAAGAGCTTATGGTAACCCCCCAGGTCCACGGCGGTTTGTAATAACTACTATGCTACTGACCTTTCTGAGCACAACAAACAGAACATCCCGTCCTTCTAGGGCTAGGGCCTGCCCTCCCGGCGTTTCCACTCATGTCTGCCTTGTAGGGTTACATACCTACCGTTTAAAATCTCTAAAGATCGTTTCACAGATTTTTGTAATAACTAATGAACAAAATCCATAAAGGAGAATTCACCTACGGTTTATTCAACTACAATTAATTAACCTAAGGTTGATTAAAGTAACGGACGATTCAGCTACTGTTGATTTATCTGTGGTCAATGTTTGTAGCCGATCTGCTTCAAAATCGAATCGAGGACCCCGACTTCACGTAGGCTTTTGGCTGCTATCCCTAGAATGTATATAGAAACCGGAGGCACAAAGGGAGAGCAACCCCTGCCGACTGTAACAAAGCATAGGCGAGCCGTAGCGGCTGAGCAGGCCGAAGCTGCGGTGGTGAGTAACGCCGGAGGTGATGCAGAACCAACTGTAGGCGAGTCGTCCATTAGGTATTTCTTACATATATATATACACCGTGAAATTTAAGTGGTTGTTTTCCCGCGGCAGAACGACTTGCCTTAAGGAGTACTTTCGAAGCATAGAGTTAAAGTAAAAAAATAACGATGTTTTTGTTTTAAAATAATTAAAAAAAAAAAACATAAACTCGAAAAAGTGAGTAACAATAGTAACTTGTAGGTACTAGGTACTACGGTGAATAATACGGTGGTGACGCGAGTAGTAACTAGTACCTACAAGTTACTATTGATACTCACTTTTTCGAGTTGATGAATATTTTTTAAATTATTTTAAAATAAAAACATCGTTATTTTTTTACTTTAACTCTATGCTTCGAAAGTACTCCTAAAGGCAAGTCGTTCTGCCGCGGGAAAACAACCGTTCTGCCGCGGGAAAACAACCACTTAAATTTCACGGTGTATATATATATGCCCAAAATAAAAAAAAACATTAGATTAATCGTTCGTAAGTGCAATTAATTTTAGTTTAATCAAAATTTAGTAGTTAAACTATAGTTCATTGGACCAATATGTGTTATGAACATATGTGACCATAGTTATATCGAAAATGGTTAGAATAACTTTAGATATTATACGAAATATTAAACCCTTGTAACCCCTTTAGCCTTTAATTAGGCGCATTTCGCTCATTTTATTTTGAACCACAACGTTGTCTTATTAAATCATTATTCAATCTATTATTTAACATTATACTCGTACCTACGTGCTTTCAAATTAGAAGGTTCGAGTCAATGTCGAATTTCGAATTAGGACTTCGTCTTCGCGGTCTTTAGTCTATGTCACCCATGGCGAAGAGCGATAGGCTTCGTTGAAACAAAAACAAAATTTGAAAAATACCATCGTGTGTATTTAGAAAGTGTGCTAATTATGATACCAAAGTACATAAAACAGAAGGTATCTCATACCAAAAGTGTGTAGGTATCTTTGCTGCCGCTGCTTTGCGTAACATTTTTTTCGGTTGTTTTGTGAGTGTATAACGTATCTGTTTATTAGAATATCATTGTTCTCACATCATTGTCAGCTAAGTTGATAATAGTACATTATGGTACAAGTGCGTAATGTTGGTGATTTCCGCTGAGGCGCCATTGAGACCCGAGCCTTTAGGTGAGGGTCTTAAGAGAGCCGAGGACGGTAATCATCAATACACACGTGTATCATACGACGTTTTTCAACACACTTGTGAAGAAAATAATACAAAAAAATAATTTTCAACAGTGTAAACGAGTTGTGAAAAATTTTTCGCAATGGCGGGGTAAATTAATCAGTTTTCCTATGCGCGCGCATCTAACAATGGCGATCGACCATAGACTAAAACAATGAGGTAACTTTTTTTTTAGCTTTTCGCGGATAGCGTTTTAGCCACGTACAAAATCGGGCATTTCAAGTTTTCTTTATTTCAGAGAAACAAAAGTTATATTTGAGGGCAAATTTTATTTATTAAACACGTACGTTGCATGAAATGAGCAAGCAATACGTTAGGTACTAGCATTTTGCTGAATTGTTTGACTAGAAGCTATGCCACATTTTATGTATTTAATGGATATCATGGAAATAGTAATTACTACCCATATCATGTTATGGATATAGTAAGTACTCCGTCCATGACAGGAATAGAAAGGGATTAATGTCGAATGGGACACTTTTAATTGATTAATAGTGTTACATTTTATTACATTGAAAATACTTCAATTTTAACTGGATTAGAATTAATGACTTATTTTATTAATTTTCATTGGATTGATTTGTGACACTTTTAAAATTAGTTAAATTTAAAAGTATTTAAAATGAAGGCAGGAAGCCATTAAAAAAAAACTATAACTCACTTGTGAATAATAGCAATGAAAAAGTCACAGTTTGATTACAGGTATCATTATATGCCTAATTGCGGTGAAATTAGAGCCACTTTATGAGCAAGGGTGTTGAAAAGACTGTGTAACCATTTTGACTTGTTTTCATACTTCAGGCAAGAAGGCGTTTCGGAAGGCTGGTACTTCGCTAAGAACGTGACCCTGACGACACCAAGCGGCCAACAATTGGTAGCCCGAACCTATGAGGAAGTCACTAATCCTAAAAATAAAACCGCAAGTTCCGACATCCCTATAGAAAGACGTCCTTCCAATACGTACCTTGAGGTAAGTCTGCTTCTGAAATGAAAAAGAAATCTTAGGTCCACTTGCACCTAAGACTTAACTCAGAGTTAGTTGCTAACACAAGGTTAATTAACAAATACGTCGTACATTATATCACATCCAGCCATTTATAGTTTATAGGCACTAGCTGTGCCCGCGGTTTCGCTCCCGTCATCTGTCTGCCAACCCTACCCTACTTACCTTCCTGCCTACCCTACATACATACTTAAATTTTTTTCCAAGGTCATCGTACATCGTACCGCCATTCAGAAAATGACTTCAAATGCACAACGCCATCTATCGAATATCAAACAATTTTTATACCATTCCCCCTCTAAAAAGCTTATTTTATTCACTGAAAACAGTGAATAAAAAGCACTTTTACTCACTGTTTTGGTGTTTGAATTTAGAACACACCAATATATTCGACGTCCATCTCAATGCTATAGAACCTCCTTGCGCATAAAATACTCGATACAAACTCCTAGTGCCTTTTCGAATTTCAAACTTCTTCATCGATTTAATTTTCAGTTTGTTAATATTTACGATTTCAATAATGATTTTCATGATTTTGGTTTTAGTATGGGATGTTTAGTGAATACTTATTTGGAATGTAATTCTAATATTAATTGCATTGGTGTTTAATTAATTATAATTATGTAACGTTACGGAGGTGGTCACTGGCCCCTGAAACACAAATGCTGTTACCTAGGTCAGCTTCAATTTACAAAAAATGTGAAACCCTGAGTTTTCAAATTTTTTGTAAATTTTGAAAGTAATAAAACATTTATTTATTATTATTCCTTGTGCTTTTCGCTTAAATCTTTCTTTTTCTCGTAGTCATGGTATGAAATATAGTATGCAACTCTTGAATAAAACAGATTTATATCGAGGGCCATGAATCACTCGTTATGCTCGTGATTCAATCAAAAAAATAGAATCCTTTACTTGTTCGTGATTCATTTATGGCCCTCGCTTTAAAACCGTTCTTTATTCACTAGTTGCATAATATACTATTATGTATAAAAGTTATCTACATTGGTTTCGTACATTTTACGTGATGCGTGCACAAATAAACAGATAAATAGACAAAAATTCCAAAAATGCTGGAAATGGGTTCTGCTGGTTATCCTTTAACACCCTAGCAATTTTTTTTTGAATGTTTTTCTATGTACAAAAAATACTTTTCTACAGATTTATTATATATGTTTTTTTTTTTGTAATGGGTTTGCTCTTGACTCTAGTCTAGGTCATAGTTGACAGAGACAGAGTCGACGATGGAGTGAGCTTACCCAGAAGATATGTATTGATGATTGATTGATGATGATATTGATATTTTTTTTTTTTTTTTTTTTTTTTTTTTTTTTTTTTTTTTTTATAAAAAAACGTTGCCCCACACTAGGAATTTCTCCTGTATCGTGGGTGCGTTTACAAACATATAAACTCACATACACAAACACCCAGAGCCGGAACAACTATTTGTAGATCATACAAATAATTGTTCCGTGCGGGAATCGAACCCGCGACACGCAGCGCAGCAGTCAATCGCTCAACCACTGCGCCAACCGTGCGCCCCACTAACTAACTATTGATTGATGATTGATTGATGATGATTTAACAGCTGCACGCCTATGAAGTTCCATAACCATTTTACTATCATAACTATTTTACCTTAGGTACATAGTTAAATAAACGTATATACGTATTCACGTACGTTTATAAAATATATAAACGTGAAAGTTTGTGAGGATGGATGGATGTTTGTTACTCTTTCACGCAAATGCTACAGAACAGATTTTGATGTAACGTTACAGAAATATAGCTTAGGCTTAGGTATGCATCAGAATGACACAGACTATCTATACTAATATACTAATATTATAATAAAGAGGTAAAGTTTGTGAGTTTGTGACGTTAGAAGGGTTATCTAATCTCTGGATGTACTGCACCGATTTTGACAATTCTTTCACCAGTAGAAGACTACATTATGCCTGAGTGTCATAGGCTATAATATACCTATTTTCAAAATTATTTGAGATTTTTAAAATTGCAATAATGTAACCCAAGGTAGCAAAATGTTGCATATAAAATTCATTCTTTGGCGTGCACTGAGAAAACTATTGATGATAGATAAAAAAAATTAGGTAGGGTAGGGTAGGCAGTAGGGCAGGCAGGGTAGGGTAAGTAGGTAGGTAGCCAGTTGACGGGAGCGAAGCCGCGGGGGTCAGCTAGTAATTTACAAAGATATTGGGAGAAGCTAGTCTCACTATATTGTTACGAGCTGGGGCTCAGGGATAAATTATTTAAACAGCAGACTTCAATTTATCACACTTTATTACAAAAACACTTCTTTAACAATTCTATTACTTCGCACTATTTTCCTTTTCTGATCGCTCTGTGTCGCTTCCGAATCGAAACTGACCCACGACGAACCCGACCGCTCTTTATATAGCACCGAAGATGTTTCTAGAATGTTCCATACTGTTCTAGATAATTCGAGAAACTTCCAGAACAATCGACTTTCGAACTCACTGTTCTCGAAGTGACTAGAAACTTCCAGAATGTTCGGTTCGAACATTCCGGAAAATTCCATTCGACACGAAGAGATTAGTTCCGCTATTCGATACTAGATGGCGCCACCAGTAACTACTTAGTTATTCTACTCGTCACTAGATGGCGTTGCCCTATCTTGTAACATTGCCTCCCTCTTAGACATGCTCGTCCCGAGCATCGTTAGACCCATGATAACGGGCCAACCGATCCACATGAACGACCTTTGATGCACCTCGGGGTCCCTTTTGAATTCGGTAGGTGACGTCATTAATCTGGGTAACTACGCGATATGGTCCATCCCATTTTGCTTGCAATTTAGGCGATTTTCCTTTGCTGCGTACCGGGTTATGTAACCATACCAGTGATCCTTCATTGAAGCCCTTATTGTTCGCCTTCCGATCGTAGCGAGTCTTCATCCTCTCAGACATCTGTTGACCTGTCTCTCTGATGTGCTCATATACATCTTTCATCCTGCTCCGTAGTTCGTTTGCATAATCAGTTATACTGCGTGGAGACTCAGGTGGGATGCCAGTGATGAGATCTGCAGGTAATCGTAGTTCTCTGCCGAAATTAGCAAAAGCTGGTGTTACTGTTGTGGTTTCATGAACAGCACTGCGATATGCCATGAGATATGGTTGAATGTGTTTGTCCCAATCCTTCTGTCTGTTTTCCACAACCTTTGCAAGATATCTCTCTAGTGACTGGTTGAATCGTTCAACCATCCCGTCTGATTGTGGATGATAAGCAGTAGTTCTGGTTTTGTGAGCACCCATCACACGATACGTCTCCTTGAACGTTCCCACGGTGCACCAACATTGTAAACCTTTAGTGCCCCTCTGCTTCGAGTTTGTGGTCCTTTCACAGCCGCACAATTTGTGCATTTGCGGCACCATTCCTCAACGTCCTCTCGACAATGGATCCAGTAAAATCGTTCTCGGATCTTGATTAAAGTCCTCTTAACTCCCATGTGACCACCTGAACTTTCATTGTGATAGAGCTGTAAGACCTCCGGTACCTTAACTTTAGGTACGACCATTTGTAGATGACACTGGTCACCGCGAGCATTCTCCCATTTCCGGCACAGAACTCCATCCTGGATAACCAAGCTTTCCCACTGTGCCCAATAACTCTTGGTGATGGAACTGGTTGCTGCGACATCACTCCAGTGAGGCCTAGGAGCACCTGATTTCTTCCATTCAAGGATCGGTTTTATGTCTCTGTCTTCCTGTTGAGCACTCTGCAAGGTTTCCTTCCACTCTTCGCTAAGATCCGTCCTCAAAACCCGCACTAGTGTTACCTGCTTAGCTTCTTGTCTCGCACAATGTTTACATTGGTCTGGACATGGTCTTCGCGAGAGAGCATCAGCATTACCATGCGACGTTCCGCTACGATGTTGAATTACGAAATCAAACTCTTGCAGTAATTCAATCCATCTTGCTACCTGTCCTTCTGGGTTCTTAAATTGCAGTAGCCATTTCAGTGCAGCGTGGTCCGTTCGCAGGAGAAATTTCCGCCCCAACAAATATTTATTGAAATGCTGCAATGTTTTTACTACAGCTAGAAGCTCCCTTCGAGTGACACAGTAGTTCCTTTCAGGTTTTGATAAGGCTTTGCTGAAGTACGCAATTACAACCTCCTGATCTCCTTTTCGTTGTGACAACACCCCGCCGATTCCAGTATTGCTGGCATCTGTGTCAACTATGAATTCATTTTCATGGTCAGGATAGCCTAGGATGGGAGCATTGCACAAATGTTCTTTCAGCTTCTGAAATGCGACGTCACAGCTCTCATTCCAGCAGAACTGTATCTTGTCTTCAGTTAGTTTATGAAGAGGTCGGGCAATGTCAGCAAAGCTCTTCACAAACCGTCGATAGTAGGAGCACAAACCGAGAAATGCCCTGACTTGCGTTTTGTTCTCTGGAACTGGCCAATCCTTGACGGCAAAGAGCTTATCCGGGTCCGTTTGAATACCTTTTTCGGAAACCACGTGTCCTAAAAAGTTCACTTGCCGCCTGAACAACGCGCACTTCTTTGGGCTTAGTTTTAGATTGGCTCCTCGTATCTTCGACAGCACTTGCTCCAGATTGCGGAGGTGATCTTCAAAGTTCCTACCCACGATGATAATGTCATCCAAGTAGACAAGGCAGGCATCTCCAATCAGTCCAGTAAGCACCCGCTCCATCAATCTCTCAAAAGTGGCAGGAGCATTACACAAACCAAATGGCATGACGTTGAATTGCCACAATCCTTTTCCTGTGGAGAATGCTGTCTTTTCTTTATCTCGAGGGTCTATCTCGACCTGCCAGTAGCCACTCTTCAGATCTAAGGTAGAAAACCACTTCATTCCCGTAAGCGTATCCAGCGTGTCGTCGATCCTTGGCAACGGATAACTGTCTTTTTTAGTGATGTCGTTTAGTCGGCGATAGTCAACACAGAAGCGCATGCTGCCGTCCTTCTTCTTCACCAACACTACCGGTGAACACCATGGACTGGATGAAGGTTCAATCACGCCATCTTTCACCATACCCTTGATCATGGCGTCAACTTCACGTTCCCGTGCCACTGGCACACGTCTTGGTCGCTGGCGGATTGGTGCCTCATTTCCTGTATTTATTCTGTGTTGAAATAACGCAGTCTTCCCTATGTCGGCATCATTTGTCGAGAAAATGTCGGCGAACTTGTTCAACATCTTTTTAGCCTTGTTCTTTTCTTCTTCCGATAAGTTATTTTGGGAGTCCTTCAAAAGCGAAGTCACGTCGTATCTTGCACTTTGAACTTTGGCGTTGGTAGTGTTTTCGTGGCATCTACGTATCCAAACCACTCCTTCACAAGTGCCTAACATTGTGCCTTTCTTGAGTACAAGGTCCTGATAACTTGTGTTGAGTGCACGTACGGATGAAACTCTAGTTCCCCTTACCAAGGTGCGTGCAATCTTCCATGAAGCATCGTTATCTAATCCTTCTATAAGTACACATCGGTTTTCCCGACCAGAATTTCCTGGTAGACAAACTGGTACGATTGTTTCTGACCTTGGACGAAGAATAACTTTCTTGACGCAGTACACCTTTCCCGATGATGCACCTTCCATGAAGACTTCCTCTGAGCCACACTTCAACACTCCTTGATGAACGTCAATCTCACACTGATGTTTCCGCATGAAGTCCAAACCCAGAATGCAGTCGTCCACTATGTCGGCCACGATAACATTGTGGCGATAAACTTTGTTCCCTAACTTTATGTCAACCTCCTTCTCACCTTGGACGGGTATGTGCTGACCGGTGGCTGTTCTCAGATGTACACCTTCATGGCTCCCGAAGAAGTCCCCAAGAAACCGTCTTGCTAATTGGAAACTGACAACCGTCCGAGAAGCTCCAGTATCCAATGTCAGCTTGCAAGGTGTTCTGTTAATTTCGCCCTCGATGATCAGGCTGTTCCCGTCACAGGATTGTGAGATCGAGATCCTTGGGGCTCTTCCATCACCAGCCAGCACCCGCCCCTTAGTCCTGGCTTCTATTCGTTTCCCTGCTGCTGTTGCCCAGCAGGGACGTCTGGCGATTCTTTAGCTGGCGGCTGCTTATTGCCGTGGGGTGGCCTTCGCTTTGGGCAGCTCAATCGGATGTGGCCTCTTTCTCCGCAGCCATAGCACCGGGGTGAAGTCGCAATCTCCCTGATTCGGTGACTTCGTTCGTCCCGCCGTACTGCCTCCACCTCCAAAGCGTGGGCTAGGGCGTCCTTAAGGTTCTTGAAATGCCCTAGCCTTACGGCAGCTCTAACCTCCAAGTCACGGATCCCATCCGTGAACGCCTGTACGAGGTTCCCGTCGATAAGCACCGGTGATGACTGGTAGGCCTTTCGGACCAGCTTTTCCACATCAAGAGCCCACTGCTGAAGAGTTTCACCACTCCGTTGCGATCGGTCTTTCAGCTGGGCCCGAAACACATGTTCCAGGTGTGCGTCGCCGTATCTAGCTTCTAATGCTTCTAGAAGCTTCTCAAAGGTGACGTCGTGTCCAAGCGCTTCTAATACAGACAAGGCCTGGTCGCGGAGGCCCAAAGTTAGAGCAGTCAATGCCTGTTCGTTGGTCCACCCATTCGATTTCATCACGGCCTCAAACTGAATCTTGTAGGCGGACCATGACGAAGAGCCATCGAATGGTGGCACTTTAAAACCACGAGGCGAAGGTGCCACTACCGCAGCTGCCACGGTCCCGTCTCCAGACTTGAACCCACGTATTGTCTTTTCCATCTCGACAATGCGGGTCTCATGTTGCTGGACCTGGTCTTTTACCTCTTTCATCTCCTTCCCGATGGCTCCGCGGAGGTCCTTTATCACCAAGAGCTGCTCCTCCTGACGGCGAGCCTGCTCCTCCTTGTCTCGCTGCAACTGCTCCTCCAAGCGCCGTGCCTGCTCCTCCTGACGGCGAGCCTGCTCCTCCTGACGGCGAGCCTGCTCCTCCTGACGGCGAGCCTGTTCCTCTTGACGGCGAGCCTGCTCCTCCTTGTCGCGCTGCAGCTGCTCTTCTATGCGGCGAGCCTGCTCCTCCTGACGGCGAGCCTGCTCCTCCTTGTCGCGCTGCATCTGCTCTTCCAAGCGGCGAGCTTGCTCCTCCTGACGGCGAGCCTGCTCCTCCTGACGGCGAGCCTGCTCCTCCTGACGGCGAGCCTGCTCCTGCATGAATGCCATCAGGGCGGCTAGGTCAGGCGACGCCGACGATTGAGCGGGTTCCGCTGCAGCCGTGGAGTCTCGATGTCCACCTGATGACGGTGAGGGAGCGTCTCCAAAGCGCCTCTGGTCTACATCTTGCTGGCGCTGACTCCTGGTGCGCACCCCTTCCGTTTCTTCATTTGGTAGAACCGGCATAATTTATCCCGCACTTCTGACACCAATTTGTTACGAGCTGGGGCTCAGGGATAAATTATTTAAACAGCAGACTTCAATTTATCACACTTTATTACAAAAACACTTCTTTAAAAATTCTATTACTTCGCACTATTTTCCTTTTCTGATCGCTCTGTGTCGCTTCCGAATCGAAACTGACCCACGACGAACCCGACCGCTCTTTATATAGCACCGAAGATGTTTCTAGAACGTTCCATACTGTTCTAGATAATTCGAGAAACTTCCAGAACAATCGACTTTCGAACTCACTGTTCTCGAAGTGACTAGAAACTTCCAGAATGTTCGGTTCGAACATTCCGGAAAATTCCATTCGACACGAAGAGATTAGTTCCGCTATTCGATACTAGATGGCGCCACCAGTAACTACTTAGTTATTCTACTCGTCACTAGATGGCGTTGCCCTATCTTGTAACAATATCTTACTTAATATAAATACTAGCGAAAGCTAAAGCTTATAATAAATGCGAAAGTTTGGATGGATGTGTGGATGTATGTTGTTGTTACTCAATCACGCCAGAACGAATAAACGAATTTATAACAAGTTACCTAAAGAACTTAGGGAACATGCAAAAGGTTTTATTTAATTCCAATCTTTATAGCTGGCTCTGTGATAAATTTTTTTACTCCATCCATCAGTGAATATTTTAAATGACATGCATTGTATCTTTTTTTTTAATTTTGTTTTGACACTTGTTTTGATTCAATTTTTACACGGATTTGACCATTTTTTTTTTTTTTTGTTTTGACATTCGTTTTAATTAATTTTAACACGGATTTGACATTATTAATAATATTTTTTGTTATATTTTGACATTTGATTGATATTTTACATGAATTTATACTAATTGATATTTGACATTTGACAATTTGACAAGTATTCTGTTGTTTGACATTTGTTTGATATTTCTAATTTTGATTATCTTCAATTTATTTAGGTTTATTGACTTTTGTAATAATTTCCTTTATATTAATTTCATTCATTGTTTTCAATCATTCATTATTTAACTTATTATTATTATTAAATTCATTAACTTTATTTAAGATTTGCACGCCATAGTATGTGGCAAAAATGTTTGAAACTTTTCTTTTTTTGTAATCCTGCATGTACTTATTATTATTAATTGTTGTATGTATAGGTACACATGTTTATTCAAATAAATATATCTGAATCTGAATCTGAACGGCAGCGTTATTGCGTAAGTGAATTCGGCAAGACGAAGGATTTGATCCCATCAATCGACCAATCACATGCGAAATGAAAGACGCGTTGTGGATTTCCGTCATGTGATTGGTCGATTGACATAGGGCGCGGGTGAAGGGATCGGGATGAAATTTGGCACAGAGATAGATTTTAGTCTGGAATAGTACATAGGCCAGTTTCTATCCCGGTATCATGTTCTTGGGATGATAAAAACTTTTCACGGAGGTGAAGCTGCTTGCAGAAAGTAGACAATAAAATAGGTGGCCAACCGAAACTGGTTTTTCAGCCGAAACCGAAACCAAAAGCGAACTTTCAGCCTTGGTCTCAGTTTCGGCCGAAACCGAAACTTTATCAGACATGTTAATATCTATTGTTTACTGAAATTTGGCTTAATTTGTACACTTATACAGACAGTCAAAACGTGTTACATAAAATAAAAAACCAGCCAAGTACGAGTCGGACTTAGCACATTTAGGGTTCCGTACCAAAACCGCAAAATTAAGTTAGTTGTAAAAGAAAAAAATACGGAATATCATAAAAATAATCAAAGAAATAATCTGATTTATCAATATATTGGTTTTTGTTAGTAAAATATACCTACGTAATAATAAACATTATCACTAAATTTCATGTTCCTAGGTCAATAGGCAAATAAAAAAAAAACATCCAAACAATACTTTGTTATAAAAGCTGACTTTGGTGGCTTAGCATTCCTTTGTTTTCCAATAATTTATAACAAGAAAACTACAGTATTCATCTACTCAACGAGCTCTAAACAACTATACCCACTCAATGGGGTAGGTAATTTTTTTCGCGCTTCCCTTTGTCTGTATGTCCTTAAAAACATTTAAAAAATATTTTTGACAATTTGTATGTTCTTGGATCAACAAGATGTATGCTTATGCGTTTGGCTGTGCCAGACGAACGATAGACCGACGGACAGACAGACAGACAGACACGTGAGTGACAGCAAAAGGGCACCGTTTCGACCCTTCGGGTACAGGTGCTAATCCAAACTATAATCTATCTCTGTGCCAAATTTCATCCCGATCCGTTCACCCGCCCTGGCGTGATTGAGTAACAAACATATATCCATCCATCCATCCAAACGTGTGTGCGTGTAATGTGTGTGATGTGTGTGTGTGTGCGGAAGTGAATGTGTGTGTATATTTATATTAAGTTTGTGAAAAAAAATATACTACTGCTATAAAATAAACAACAATTATAACAAAGATGCTAACGCTTTTTGAAAGAAAAATAAAATTTGTCAATAATCAACATTTACATTATTAAAAAAAAACTTTTTAACAAAAAATCAAACCGACTTCCAGAACAAAAAACTACAAAGCAAAAAATAACTTTCTTTTCTCAAGTAGGTGTCTTTTGTACCCATTGTTTTCAGTTTTTCGCCACCGACTGCCATTGCTAAAGTACATCTCATGACGATTCCAATAAGCCCAAAAACGTTTTTTTTTTTTGCGTGGTCAAATGCTCATGCATACTGCACTATCACGGGGAGATAGTGCTGTTATGTGGGACTCTAACCCACTAAAACTCCACGGTGTCCTCCAGTGCCGCTTATGGCGGGAACACGGGCACGCGTTAGCACTCACCGCGAACCCGCCGCGGCTGTCCCTCACCGGACCCTCCTCGGGGGAGTATCCCCCATCACCAGCGCACCAGAACACACTGTACGCCGTGACCACCCCAGGGACCAATTCAGCACATGGGTGCCAGACGACCCCGTATATGGCACACTTGGTCCCACTGTGACGGGTCGAGGTCAATGGCCCCGCCACCTACCATTTTGCGGCCGCAGGGGATAGGGAGAGCGGCTAACGCTATACCGACACTCCTCTTCCCCTGCGGCCCCACCGCGTCCGCCATCAGACGGCCACCGTCTAGGCCGCGGAAGGTAGGGAGAGCGGCACACCGTAATACCGGCACTCCTCTCCCGCCGCGGCCTCCAACCCTCAGCCGCGATATCGTATGGGACCTGGGAATCTCCATAAGACATCGCGGCCCACCTCAGTTGCGATGTCGCCTGTAACCAAGCGGCACCGCAACCTACTAGTTGGCCGCTACGTCTTCGGCTTAATCGGCAAAAGCCCTGACGAGCGGCCCCTCCTCGGGTTCCTCTTCGCTTCACCGTGGGTGACCAAGCCACGGTTACTGAGCCCCCCCGCCTCGACAAAGCGGGAACCCATCGGGGGGGAAGCCGAAACACGACTAGGTTACATTGTTTTATTTCAGAGTTCCAGTGCCTACCTTTAGGCTTCATCATCAGATCAGTTCGATGGTGCTATTTTCATCAGTATCATTTATTTATAAGTATTTGCTACATCATAATCGGTTAACTATACGAGATATTTTTACCCGTGACATACTTAGTATTTAGGAGTTCTAGTGCCCATCTGTGGTCTTCTTCATCAGTTCTACTTCACCAAATGATACTTTCTGAGTGCAAATGATTGCATTGTTGATGAAAATACCAAAGTCGCTAAATGTATGCCTATAATATTTGAGGAGTTCCCTCTATTTCTCTAGGATCCCATCATCAGATCCTGACCTGACTATGGGACCAACTAGGAAGTATACTCTTCAAAACAAACAACCTCTTTGAGTAATCGGAGAACCTCCTCCTTTTTTTGAAGTCGGTTAAAAATGTCCTCATTACCTAGTCACTGTGCGCGAGAAATAACACTTAGGCACAGGTAATATAATACTAGCATACAGATGCCTCATCCCATACAAAGAAACCGTGCCTACGTATGTAGCGTTTTTCGTCTGACTATACTGATTATTTTTTGCAAATCTATCGCGTTCGGTTCCGTTCAAAGGCGATAGATAGCCATCTAAATCCGTAGACCGGAACCGAACGCGGTCGATGTACAAATACTAATCAGAAGAAACGGCGGCACGGTTTCTCTGTATGGGATGAGGCATCTGTATGCTAGTATTATATTATCTGTGACTTAGGTATATACTTACTTACATTGTCATCATCATCAGCCTATTTATTGTTCCAACCATAGATTTAGAATAAACCGAATGTTCGGTCAGTCAATAAATAAAAATCAATATTTCACGGACGCTTACATGAAGCGACGTGCTCTTTAGCCCCATTATTCCGGAGATAGGTATTTGAAGTTTTTTTTTGTTTCAGGTTATCGCTCTCGGCGCCATTGAGTCACGCCTTCCTCCTGAATACATTGGTTTCATCTTCTCATTCCCTACGAACGGCAAAATGGCTTCAAAAGCGAGAAGAGATCAGCTTGGTTATCCTTTTTAGACTAAGTAGGTGTAAAGATAACATTATTAACTTGAATGATGTGATATGAATAAAGTAATAAATAAGAAGGTACCTATTTAATAAAATGACAAGTGTTGTGTTTAATTACCACAGTTTAGGGAAACTATAAGAGTATGAGCTATACGAACGTTCAGACACACTTGTTAACCACATTGTTAACCAGTTAGGGCCGGTGCCCACTAACGGCATGGCAAGTTGGCAAGGCGCGGCGGCGGGCGTGGCATGGGTTTTTTTCGTGGACAAATGATTTTCGACCTTATTTCCACGACTGTAACGATATTCCTTTGTTTCTACACGAATAGACCAAAATGACACGTGATGCCGCGGCATGCAGCGGCCGAATGATTCGGTACGCCCATAGATAAATATACCCGCCGAAGCGTGTGCTTGCCGTGCCGTGCCATGCGGCCAAGCCGTTAGTGGTCGCCGGCCCTTATAGCATCACTTCGCTCTCTTTCTGCCTGGCAAGACCCCTTTATTTTTAGGAACGCGTGGAGGTATAAAGTTGAAATCAATAGATATCAAATACTCAGGTCTCAGCTAGGTCTGCAATCCCTTTGAGCTGTGAAAAAACAAACTTCTAATACAACGCAATCAAAAGATGCGGCCTTTTATGGCGCAAATTTAATCGCTCGCAAGAGAATCAAGATCTACAGGGTTTGGCAAGAAGCAATCTCATATGGCACAACTGATATAGTACATTGTGTATTAAGGGCGGTAAGTAAGGAATTACGATCGAGGCTCTAGTAGAAGCCCGAAGTCGAAGACTGAGGGCTTTCCGAGTCGAGGTTCGTAATTCCCGTACCGCCCGTGAAACATACAATGATTTTCATCACATTTGCGAGTAAATAATTATGAATTATAGCTTTAATACACAAGTCAGCACAACTATTATTATGAAATACGTGAACTTTTTTTTAAGCGGATGGCGGGCTACACCACAGATTATACAAATTTTTCGTTTCGTTCAGAAACAAAAGGCAAAGGCAAATACTTACGTAGGTATAAAACCACAGAAAAATAATTTCGACGTTTTGATACAAAAAACTATTAAAATCGATTATTAAGAACATTAGTTGAGTATTAAAGTAACATGTAGCGAGATTGCAATGAAATTCCTGTTTAGATAACGTTTTAAGACAATTTTTCAATTGCATGTGAACTCCTTGCTTGAACTTGCATGACCTGTGTGCTATGCTATAAATTTAAAAAAAAATACTTACCGACCTTGGGTTTCATGCACGGAGCAGTTTCGTGCTCCGTGGTTTCATGACACAAAGAAAGCTCGAGGGTTTTCTATGGGACATTACGGCCAAGTTAACCTGTATGTTTACATACTGTTTACGTGCAAGTGAGATGGAAACAATATTAAATTATCTAGCTATTTCTCCAATTAAATATGTAATTACTTGATAATAATAATTAAAAGTATGTATTATGTTGACTATTGTAGTACCGACTGTTGTAGCTTGATCTCTGCGATATACGTCAAACTGACGTATACGTTATAGATAGCCCAATGAGGAAGGAAAATCTATGGAGACGGCCTATTCTACTATATGAAGAATAGTTATACACATATCTATCAAATCGACACACGCATGTCAAAAAGCGTTTTGTCTCTTTTTAACTAACCAAGAACTACATATGAAAAGAGAGACATCTAAATGTTTGTCAAGGACTAAACTTGGTAACACTTTTGTGTGACGTCAAAATCATGTCTATGCGTGGCCGGTCGCCATGTTGATTACCGAGTAAAATTGGTAGTTGTGTGCTGTTTATGTACGTTTATCTGTGTAGTTGTGCTGTCAAACAGTTGCAAATGGCCTACATCATTGGCCAATGGGCAGCCATCTTAAGTTCCCGATTTATGTAGGTATCACGCTAATTTCGTAGGTATGGCAAGTCCATAGGTTTATAAGTCAGTGAGATAGCCTGTCAAGCAATGAGGTAGGAAAACTATGGAGACGGCATATTCTACTACACACATCAACACGGTCTAGGGATATTTTTAAAAAAGCGAATTACTAGAGTCTGGCAAACGAAAGTAGACACTAGAATTATTTGCAAACTTTTTATATGGCAATGCTATACTAATGTCAACCCCAATTTTCCGTATGACGCTACTTAGTTGATACTTTGTTTTAATTCGTAATCACTATTTATATTTTCGTAAAAACAGTTTCTATATTTTTTTTTTATTATTAATGTAGAAAACAATGATTCCTCTGACTCTTATGATTTTTTTCACATGAAAGTCTTAGGTCTTAGATTCAGATTTTGATTGATAGTAAATAAACCAAAATTATTACAGAATACTGTTGCTTTTTTAATTCACATTGATATATCTAAAGTATTACCTACCAAAATGTACCTATAGTATTTTTATTCAGACTAAGTAATATAAATATGTAATTCAAAAGTATCAAATTAGGTTATTCCAGGTATTGTATACTAGTTTTTGGGGTTACTATGCTGATATTTTTTAAATTTGCCGCGCTTTTTCAGTCTCTACTTTCGTTTGCCAGACTCTATCAATGTGTTAATTATTTATATGACATGTATATATTTAAAAGATACGTTATTTAATATTCTACCATTTTTTAATAACGGTTAAGGTACTTCGATTAAAATTTAAGGATTTTATGTAAAAAAAATGAAGCATAGACGGAAACGTATATGAATTAACTTTTAATTTATGAGTAAAAACTGAAAAAAATAGAAAAATCATTTAATTTGTGTTTATAAACTTGAAGTTAGTAGTCTGAGAAAGCGCCCATGATGTTCATAACACATCGGCAACGATTCGGCATGCTCAGAACAAGGTTGTAATGTCTTGCTGCGGAATATTGTCCCATGTCCTTCTGAGGTGCGCAAAAAGTTGATCTTCTGTAGCCAGATTTTCAGGAACTTCCTTCAGAGCTCTTGTTTGCAGCATATCCCACGCATGCTCAATGGGATTTAGATCTGGCGATTGAGCAGGCCAGTCTAAGGCCCTAACATTGTGTGTATGTAACCAAGCTGCTACCGTTCACGCCGTGTGTACCCGGGCATTGTCGTGCATGAGCAGGAAATCTTGCCCCATTTGTGTTCTGTTGGGCAAGATTACGGGCCCCAGCACCTGTTGGACGTATCGTTCTGCCGTCATATTGCCCCGCACCCAAACGAGATCCGTCCGTCCTCCAAGACGAATTCCTGCCCAAACCATAATTGTTCCTCCTTGGTATGGGTGAACTTCCTGAGGGTTCTGAAGACGGCTCCATCGTCCAGGAACTCGCCAAACACGCGTCCTTCGTGAATCTGGATGGAAGCCGAACCTGGATTCATCCGTGAACAGCACATTGGACCATTGCTCACGGCCCCAGTCCACGTGGTTCCGAACCCATTCTAATCGTCGTCCACGATTGCCTCTCCGTAAAGGTGGGACCCGGAGTGGTCTACGAGAGCGTAGATTGCTTTCATGCAGTCGCCTTCTTACAGTTTGGTCACTCACAAGCACTTGGTGTTCCACTCGCAGCCTTTGGACCAATTGAGTCGCCGTTGCATTTGGTTGAGCTCTCGCAGTAATTTGCAAAAATCGGTCTTGTCTGGGGGTAGTGATGCGACTTGGCCCCCGGTGCCTCTCCGCTACTTCACCTGTGGCACGATAGCGTGTCCACAATCTTGAAATTACATTTTGGTGGGTCCCTATGGCCTCAGCAACATTACGCTGAACAGACCCAGCTTCCAGCATTCCCACAGCTCGTAACATCTCCGCCCTCGTCAAATGTTGGCGTTGCATGGCTACAATACCTCAATTTTAACTTTATCTTTCGTTTAAAAATGAAAAAAAACTGTAACTAAACGTAATTCGTATTGTTTTCTAAATTTCGTACAAATGAAAATTCCCTCTCCAACACATCAAGACATTTTTATGCCACCGAAACAAAAGAATTTTCAAAAATTTGAATTTGGAATTAGTCTGAGATAAATTACAAACAAATCGGTGTATAAAAGATTCCAATGCGGCCAGTACTTTTCGAGTTATTTAAATGAGTATGAAATATCCCTAGACCGTGTTGATGTGTTTATATGAAGAATAGTTATACAAATATCTATAATATCGACACACGCATCTCAAAAAGCGTTTTGTCTCTTTTTAACTAACCAAGAGCTGCATATGAAAAGAGACATCTAAATGTTTGTCAAGGACTAAACTTGGTAACACTTTTGAGTGACGTCAAAATCATGTCTATGCGTGACCGGTCGCCATGTTGATTGCCGAAAAAATTGGTAGTTGTGTGCCGTATATTTATGTTTATCTGTGTAGTTGTGCTGTCAAACAGTTGCACATGGGCCAATGAGGTTATAAGTCAGTGCAAATGGGCAGCCATCTTAATTGCCCGATTTTTGTAGGTATGCACGCTAATTTCGTAGGTATGGCAAGACCATAGGATTATAAGTCAGTGCTGTCAAGCGATAGTTACTGTCATAGATATAGTATGTACTAGCAAAAAAAAAAAAAACTATGGTTACTGTATTGATACTGACTGCTGTCGCAGGAACAAGCTATCTTTTATGAAGTATAGATGGCCCGACTAACTATCAGACCGCATTGGTTGGAATGTAGACAGAATGGTGGGAGCAGGTGGGAGTAAACATTTGATAGTCGCGCCAATACGTGTACTTGTAAGAATAAATAGTGCTGGTTGTATACACGAGATACATATGTTGGAAAGCATAGCCCAGCTATCATTTGTACAACTGTGCAATGTTTTTAGCAAATAAATGATTATGATTATAACTTTGACAGCCGTTTCAGGTAGACAGAAGTCAGAAAATCTGACACGAGTGTTATTCTACCCATTTACTGGTTGTGGACGTCAGATATTATACAGGAGTTGCTCCTTTTAAAATACTAATATAGTTGTTCTATCTCACGATGACGGGTTACGTGACTTTTATGACGCCGAAATAAGATTCATTTTGCTACGATTCATCCATCATCGTGAGATAGAACAACTTTACTTAGTTGCATCCGGTTAGTTGTGCTGTTGTTCTTGGTAGGTGTTTTTACGAAATGTAATACGTATACGTAATGTATTTAATGTATTTGATATTTAAGTATATAGTCCATGGGCGAGTGCCCCCTTCTTAAGCATTTTTATTTACATCGCTATGCCCGCTAAAATAACTAAACAAGATTTTACTGGATTATAGTCAAAGACTATTTAAATAACACCTACAAAACAAAAAAAAACGATTATAAACTTATCTGCAGTTGTTAAACTGACCGCTATAACCTATGTCAATGTACTGGGACAACAGTTCCAACGGCAAAGTTAACTTTGTCCCTCAATCCAGTTCATATTTTTATTAGAGCAATGTTGGGTGCTTTCCGTGCTTTAAAAGTTTATGAACTTCAGTAATAGGGAATGTTAGAAATAATTTGGTGAATGTAGCTTTTTTACGGCACCCTCGGAGCGCGAGTCCGACTCGCTCATGGCCGGTATCTCGATTATTTTATTTTTATGAGGGGCATCTCGCAGTTCAATCAAATGATGACTACTGCTTAACCGGACTTTCCCTGTGGAGACTCGATTATGTCCCCAGAGCAATACCTATAAAGCCTCTAAGGCTTAACACGCATTGCGATTTTTATTCGCGCAATTTTTTTGTATTATTTACGCGTAATTTTTTTCCGCAATGCGTGCAGCTTCATACAATTCCATAGGTCGCAGAATGGGCGGGAAAAAAAAACGCTCCAAATTAAAATACATAGCAATGCGTGCCGGCGCGCGGCGGGCAGCGCGTACAGCTGTAAAAAGTATACTCTGTGATGGATTTTCCGAACACTCAGTGTTGCCATGCCATTGCCGAATTGACAGTGACACGTTGACAGTTGCTGACAGCCAATGAGGTAGGATACACTGACTTATAAACCTATGGACTTGCCATACCTACGAAATTAGCGTGCTTACCTACATAAATCGGGCAATTAAGATGGCTGCCCATTTGCCAATGAGGTAGGCCATTTGCAACTGTTTGACAGCACAACTACACCGATAAACGTACATATACGGCACACAACTACCAATTTTACTCGGCAATTAACATGGCGACCGGTCAGGCATAGACATGATTTTGACGTCACTCAAAAGTGTTACCAAGTTTAGTCCTTGACAAACATTTAGATGTCTCTCTTTTCATATGCAGCTCTTGGTTAGTTAAAAAGAGACAAAACGCTTTTTGACATGCGTGTGTCGATATTATAGATATTTGTATAACTATTCTTCATATAGTAGAATATGCCGTCTCCATAGCTATCCTACCTCATGTTTGTCAAGGACTAAACTTGGTAACACTTTTGAGTGACGTCAAAATCATGTCTATGCCTGACCGGTCGCCATGTTAATTGCCGAGTAAAATTGGTAGTTGTGTGCAGTATATGTACTAGAGATGGGTCGTACTAGGTGAATTTTGGACTAGGTGCACCTAGTCCAAGTCCGTACAAATACTTGATCCAAATACATGTTCCACCTAGTCCACCTAGTCCATGAAATACGCATACTTTATAGATGCTTAGTCTTTGCGTACCACCGATACGTGTAGATACGTACGTACGCAGTAATTAAATGAAATCTTCCCTTCATACTTTACACAGACTTGACTGTCATCGTAAAGATTTATCTACGTTGAAGTTTGTTCGCGTAATTAAAAGATTTCTATTAATTTTTCAGAGAACTTAATTAGTTTTGTTATTGTTTTTTTTAAAATGACTGGCACACGAATTATTTATGTAAAAACTCGTTCGCGTCGCGTTACTTTTATGCTCTTTGAATAAGGGTCCAAATTCAAGTGACTGACACACGTATGATTTTGGCAAACATGAATGAGCTATGACTATGCTGCTATCTCGCTTCGCCGCGTCATCGGTACATTGATTCGCGCGGGCCGCGGGTGCCGTGCACTGCGTAGGCACAGTGAGACTAGGTGGATTGAGTATTTTAAAAGTTAGAATAGGTGCAGCCTAGTCTCGCTAAATACCTAATCCCTGTATCTGTTCTAGTATATACGCTTCATCTCTAATATGTACGTTTATCGGTGTAGTTGTGCTGTCAAACAGTTGCAAATGGCCTACCTCATTGGCAAATGGGCAGCCATCTTAATTGCCCGATTTATGTAGGTAAGCACGCTAATTTCGTAGGTATGGCAAGTCCATAGGTTTATAAGTCAGTGCTGACAGCAGACAGTGACGCTGTCACACTGGCAAGACAAAACTGTCAAGACAATGAAATGAACCCCACCCGTCGTTGTTCCAAAGCATCGTTTCTTGTTGTTTACTTTTCTAAATTCTACAAAAAGAAACAGTACATTTTAACGAAATCTACTCTTCTCCTCCAGTGCAACCACAACCACTAGTCATTTAGAAGTTAGTTTACTTGCTAAGTCACACATTAAAATAATGTATGTGCCAAAAATCTATTCAAAAGTCTTACTAGCCGACACAAGGATTAGATAATGAATGCGAGCCAAAAATAATTAACAGTGCAGGTATATAAATTATATCTTGCGTCCATAATATGATATTTGTGTTCATGTCAGTCAGGTGTAGACTTTTATAAAAATAAATGTAGAATTAAATTGAAATGAAGTATGTCTATGAATTGTATCTTCGGGTTCTCTCTATTCCTACTGTTGCTAGTAGCTCTGAATATATATTTCTTCTATATACTTAGCACTGAGCACAAACCGGCTACCTTTAGGCTGCCTATTGTAAAGTCTGAACCAATACCTCCTGTAATCAGGGAAATAAATGAACATCTTAACCGTTTGCCTAGTCAGTACCACAACAAAAATTCAAAATTCATACCCATTCAAAGAGATTTAATAAGCTCATTTAATTCTTCCACTGCTAGTTTAGACAGTGTTTGGCAGAATGTTGAAAATGTAAGTATGGGCAATCATGGCCAGTTTAGTAGTTCAATTTGTTTAGCATTATTTCTATGCGAGGCATAGTACCAAGCAGTGTGGTTACGCTTGAGGTAGGCCTATGTCCAGCAGTGGACATCTATTGGCTAAAATGATAGTGATGATGATGGTGTCTATATAAGTACCTAATTAATTTTTATAATCTTATTAATTGTGTAAATTTAATGGTATTACAGAACTTGTAATAAGCAGAAGCATTTTATATAGAGATCAATCAAGTGGAGACCTCTGCATGATATTAACACTGCTTATACATAAGAACTCTTCACAGAAAGGATTCACCCATTCTTTCATTGATAAGAATAAAGTTCAATAGAAAGAAAAAGGAATATTTATTGAATCAAAGTTCTTCCTACCCTTTTCCATTGTCACTTGGATTTGATGCAACATGATTTTGTCTACCATTATCACCTGTCAACCATCACACTATTATTCACTGCCGTTTAGTCTATATAATTTCTCACTGACTCACCTAAAGAAACAAAGTTGTATCAGCTGTGCCTCTTGCTTATCATTGGGCATCATAGTAAAGATATTAAAAACTTTTGTTTTAAAATTGCAGTGGGCTGATGAGGAGTCCTTGTTCCCATATAAGAATGGTGCAGCAGGTCAGATACTGCAAGCTTTGCGAACCTCACAGATAGCACTGGCTGACAATGCTCCTAAGGGGACACAGCTAAAGTTATTATTCCTGTTAAAGGTTTGTTAATATTTTTTTATTTAAAATCAATATTTCCTGCTTTAAGGCCTACTTGCACCATAAATACACTGTCGAGCAATGAAAAAGTTCCACCCACAAAATGCCGACAAACCTTAATATCTCCTAAGACATAGAACCTAGCTTCATAAATTTAAAAGTATAATGAAATCTATATTATTATGCAAACTTAAACTCTTTTAAATACGGCCAGTATTTTTTTAAATACGGTCAGTATTTTTCGATGCCATGGATGGGAAGTAGAAAAACATTTTTTTTTTTTTTGGAACGGCATCATAACGTTGCCCGATTGCGATACGCCCGCGAGCATACAGAATGGGGTGAGGACGAATGGGGCAGAGTCATGTTCTCTGATGAGTCAACATTCATGCTGTACCATCATGATGGAAGGAAAAGAGTATACCGACGACCAGGAGAACGTTTTGCACAAGCATGTTTTGAAGAAAAAGTGTCACACGGCGGAGGTACCGTTCACGTGTGGGCTGGTATCTCTGCAGAGGGTCGAACAGCGTTAGTTCCAATCGAGAACGGGAACCTAACTGCTGTGAGATACATCAATGAGATTCTCAATGAACATGCTGGTCCGTTTTTGGCCAATATGGGCGACAATGCAGTGTTCATGCACAATAATGCACGGGCCCACACTGCTCAAGTTGTAAATGAGTATCTTCAGGACGTAGGAATCCACAAAATGGAGTGACCATCAAGGAGCCCCGATTTGAATCATATTGAACATGCTTGTGACGAGCTTGACGGACGTGTGAGAAAACGAGTTCCACCTCCAATTACTTTTCGTGACTTGAATTACGCGCTCATCGAAGAATGGGAGAACATTCCTCAGCATATGCTGAGGAATCTGGTATTCAGCATGCCCAATCGCGTAGAAGCTGTATTGAGAGCACATGGAGGAAACACCAAGTACTGAGTTATCAAAACCTACGTTTACACCTAATAAAACCCCTACTTAGAGATTTGGTTTTATTTGCCAAATGGTCCCAATTTTTTAAAACATTTAATTTAAAATTTGAACACAATATTTACGTTTTTAGTTGGTAATATTCTGATGCGCTGTTAAATGTACTTCAATATTGCAGATGGCGTCATTAAGCTAGCCTTTCCCGTTTAGGAGTAATTTGGTGCTATGTCACTGGAACTTTTTCATTACTCGCGATTGTATTTGTAAAAAAAAAAAAGTGTACTTTTTTTTTTTTTTAGGGAAAACAAAAAGTGTACTTCAAACCAAAGAGGTATAATTTAAGCGATGTGATAAGAGGTAACATTTACGCGGGCTACGACCGCTACAACTCTGAAGTATTCACATACTACCTAGCAATGATACTGAACTATAAGTGGGTGGCCCCTTCTGTCATAAGGAGGATTCGTTTCAATAAAGAGATCCTAGCTCATGCTACAGCTGGATTGAAAAGGACTATGGTTAAAAATGGTGAGTTATATATTTTACAGTATTTTAATCACCTTTGTGCCTCCATATCTATACTTATCAAAGGTGATATATAAATAAATATTTTAAACTCCTATAGAATATAGAGTTTTACATGGGGATTGCATTGCAGTCCGGCTGTCCGTCTGTCTGTTAAAAATCTACCGGATCCAGCCAGACAGAATTAAGGTGAGTTTGATAAAACAAGGAAAAGTAAGTATTTTGTGCATTGCATTATAGAAAGCCGATTGGGAATGGGCTGTTGTACGTGTTCACATCGCGAGAGATGTAGGATAGATGCTGCTACGATACCATTTAATTCCCTTAGAGATCATTTTCTCACACTCAATATAAGTGTTAACATAATATTTAGTACTAGCGTATGCCAACGGCATCGCAACAGAAATTATCCCACGTACTACTCCAGACTATAATCTATCTTTGTGCCAAATTTCATCCAGATCCGTTCAGCTGTGCTGGCGTGATTTATTTATTTATTTAAACTTTATGTACAATGGTGATACATAGGCGGACTTAATGCAGCAAGGCATTCTCTACCAGTCAACCTTTGGGTTAAAAAAGAACACAACAGTGATTGAGTACCAAACATCCATATCGTATTTATAGAAGAAACGGCCCCGAGTGCCCGGCAGCCCGTCTTACCTTCGGCTACGGTAGCGGTCTAGGCGATGGCTTGGCAAGAGGTGCGAAGAATCCCCGCAGTGGAACCGGCTACCCCAATAAACACCGACGACTGGACCTGGGAACATATAACACGCGAACACTCCGGACCGACGAAAAGATAGCCGAACTCGAGGAAGGATTGAGCAGGTTACGATGGAGTATAATAGGTTTATCAGAAGTCCGAAGAGAGGGGGAGGACTCGATAACCCTCTAATCCGGTAACCTGCTCTATTTCCGAGAGGATGACCGGCAGTCCCAGGGTGGTATCGGGTTTAACGTCCACAAGTCCCTTGTGAACAAATTGGTGAAGATCGAGAAAGTGTCGACCAGGGTAGCGTACCTTATACTCAGAATATCCGCAAGATATTCGCTGAAGGTCATACAGGTCTACGCCCCGACCTCGGCACACCGCCACACCCCAACGACGAGGTAGAAGCCATGTATGATGAGGATATCTCTAGAGCCATGCATGGTTTCAAAACTCACTTCACCGTTGTCAGGGGGGACTTTAACGCGAAACTGGGCAAACGAGACGAGGATGAGCTGCAAGTGGGGCAATTTGGAGTTGGACGTCGGAACCACCGGGGTCATCTACTGGCCAGTTTTATAGAGAAGGAGGGCTTCTACATGATGAACTCCTTCTTCAGTAAGCGTGATCACAGGAAGTGGACCTGGCAAAGCCCCGATGGTGCAACTAAAAACGAGATCGACTTCATCATGTCCACCAAGAACCAAATGTTCAATGATGTCTCTGTGATCAATTCTGTAAAAACCGAGAGCGAACACCGCATGGTAAGAGGCGCATTGAACATTAATGTTAAGCTTGAAAGGTTTCGACTGATGAAGTCCACGCTCCGTCCAGCACAGATCCAGGTCCAAAACCCCGAGACCTTTCAGCTCGAACTCGTAGACGAATACAGCAATGGCTTCGTGGAAGCTGTCCATACGGTCGGGTCTATGTTTTTCAAGACCCGCCGTAAAGATAGAAACAAAAAGCTCTCTGATCCTACTCTCAAGCTTATGAAGGAGAGTCGTGAGATGATCCTGCAGTCTTCAGATGAGGCGTGCAAATACCGGCAGCTCAATAGACAGATGTCTAAATCCTTGAAATGAGACCTCCGCCGCTTTAAGCGCATGACCCTAGAGCTAGATTGACCCGACACTATACCGAAGACATTTTTTTTTAAATTATTATCTATAGGCTTGCGCTTGACCACTATCTCACCTGATGGTAAGCGATGATGTGGTCGAAGGTGCTTGCCTAGAAAAAACCCATTCACTCTTGACTTAAAGACCCCTAGATTGTAGCTATAGGGAAACTGACTCGGGCAAGGAATTCCACTCCTTAGCTGTGCGCATAATAAAAGTGTCCCCAAAACGTTTTGTGCGTATGGGTGGGATGTCCACCATGTACCGATGACGCATCGCCGTACGTCTAGTAGTCCGATGATGGAACGGGCTGAGTGTACCGATCCCTGAGGAACCCCGGCATTAATATCCAATTGGTCCGAAGAGCAGCCTTCGATAACCACTCGAATGGACCGATCTCTCAGGAAGTCTGCAAGCCAATCACACAGACCACCGGGCAGACCGAATGAAGGAAGCTTACCGATAAGGCTTTCGTGCCAGACCCTATCGAAAGCCTTCGAGATGTCAAGGGAGACGGCAAGCGCTTCCCCGTGCCTCTCGATGGCCTCACTCCATATGTGAATGGCATACGCTAGAAGATCCCCAGTAGACCGATTTCGGCGAAAGCCGTATTGGCGGTCGCTAAGGATATCGTTAAATTAGTTTCTAGGTATGCCAGGAGCTTAGTGTTAAGTACACGCTCCATACTCTTACAGAGTATGGACGTTACAGAGATGGGTCTGTAGTTGGCCGGGTCAGCTCGACTGCCCTTCTTGGGCACGGGCTGTACGTTGGCTTGCTTCCAAGCATTCGGCACTTTTACAGTCTCATATGAAAGGCGGAATAGGCGTGTCAAGATCGGAGACAGTTCAGGCGCACAGGTTCTAAGAACTATAGCTGGTATGCCGTCAGGGTCGCTAGCCTTGTTCACGTCGAAGTTACGCAGCACCCTACGGACGTCCTTTTGATGGATGCGACATTCCGGACATGCCGGACGTCAGCCTGTATGAGATGAAGATGGCTCTGAAACAGCTTAAGAACAACAAGGCACCGGGTGATGACGGAATTACGGCCGAACTCCTGAAGGCGGGTGGTATACCAGTACTTAAGGCCCTTCAGAAGCTGTTTGATTCCGTCATACTCGAGGGGAAAACGCCACAGGCATGGTGCAGGGGTGTGGTGGTACTCTTCTTCAAGAAGGGTGACAATGCCCTACTGAAGAACTATATATAGGCCCATCTCACTTCTTAGCCATGTCTACAAGCTGCTTTCAAGAGTCATCACGAATCGTCTCGCGCGCAGGTTTGACGATTTCCAGCCTCCCGAACAAGCCGGATTCCGTAAAGGCTTCAGCACCGTAGACCACATACTTACGCTGCGGCAGGTTATACAGAAGTCCGAAAAGTACAACCTGCCTCTCTATTTAGCGTTTGTGGACTATGAGAAAGCCTTCGATTGGATCGAGACTTGGGCTGTACTGCAGTCTCTCCAACGGTGCCAAATTGACTACCGGTACATCGAAGTGTTGGAGTGTTTATTCAAAGACGCCACCATGTCAGTTCGACTTCAGGATCAGACCTCGGAACCCGTCCTTCTGCAGCGAGGTGTGAGACAGGGAGACGTCATATCCGAAGCTTTTTACCGCTGCACTGGAGGATATCTGCAAGGTTCTGGACTGGAGAGGGCTAGGCATCAACGTCAATGGCGAGTACTTCACTCACCTTCGGTTTGCCGACGATATAGTGGACTGACACCATGGAGGACCTCAGTACAATGCTCGATGATCTCAGTAGAGCTTCCGAGAGATCCAATTGGGTAAGGCCAACTTCGAGAAAGAGGTCAACCGTCGAATCCGTTTCGGCTGGGCAGCGTTCTGAAAGTTGCGCGGTATCTTCTCGTCCAACTTCCCACAGTGTCTCAAGACGAAAGTCTATGACCAGTGTGTCTTGCAGGGCCTTAGGTCTTGCTTACAATGGGCCTTATCAGAAACCCTTTAGTCACTTAAAAGGCAATGGAGAGGGCTATGCGCGGCGTTTCCTTGCGTGACCGAATCAGAAATGAAGGGAAATCCGCAAGAGAACCAGGGTTACCGACATAGCCCGAAGAATTGCCAAACTTAAGTGGCAGTGGGCAGAGCGCATTGCTCGCAGAACGGATGGCCGATGGGGCAGAAAGGTTCTGGAGTGGCAACCGCGAACCGGGAGACATTGCGTTGGAAGGCCTCCCACCAGGTGGACCGATGACCTGGTGAAGGTTGTGATCCGCTGGTTACGAGACGCACGGGACCGGTCAGTTTGGCGACGCTTGGGGGAGGCCTATGTCCAGCAGTGGACGTCTTTCGGCTGATATGATGATGATGATATCGTATTTATAATATTACTAGCTGTCTCCCGCGGCTAGGCTCCCGTCAACTGGCTCCCATAACCTTACATACCATAACATATTTTTATGTATCATCAATAGTTTTCTAAGCGCACGCCAAATAAAGAATTTTACAGGCAAAATTTTGCTACTTTGGTTTACATTATTGCAATTTTCTTAAGGATCTCTATTTTTTCTAGTAATAAATATTCCCCTCCATTTATAATAATTATTCGCCACTTTAGTGCAAAGTAGGTGGTGAGCGGGGCAAGAGCCCTACCTAGAGCTAAAATAAATCAAATTTTACCTGCTTTATTTAGCTAAGCTGATTTTTATCGACTTAATTAATAATTTAAAGAAAAAAAAATCAGATCGGCATTATTCAACCCAGATCCGGCCCATTGAAAAGCATACCGGAATGCAATCCCTAGTTTATATTCATATCAGAAAAAATGATTAAATCTCATCTCTCACCTGTTTCAGATAAAGGAGTATGTGTTTATGGGAAGTGTTATTACTGCAAAGTAAATGAAACTGTATGTCCTGACAATAAGGGTGATGTTGAAGGAGCGGCTATATTGTACTTAGATAAACAATTCAAAGTTAACAAGTCACCATGGAGGCGATCTTATAATAGTTTGAAAATGGAATGGGAAAACGATAATGACTATTGTAAGTAAGTATCGTTTATTTGATTTATTGAGTTGAAAAACTACGCTACTAATCTATTTTATGCATCTAATTTAATGTAACTTAAGTATAACATATTATTTTACAGAAAAGTGTCATCACTACTTAGTACAAAGCGAATACTTAATTTAATTGATATTGCTATTATTGATTTCTTAATACAAAATGGAGATCGGCACCGATACGAAGTATACAAGCATAGGATAATCCTACTTGACAATGGGAAAGGGCTGGGCAACCCTATGCTAGATGAACTAGACATACTAGCCCCACTTTATCAGTGTTGCATGTAAGTATCCTACTGGCTCTTTCACATTTCAAAGACTATTTGAATGGTTCATTTAAAATGCATATCACGCCATCTAGTACAATTTATTTGTACCAAATTTTCTTTCTTCGCTTTGGGTGCCTGTGCTATAGGGCAGCAGCGTATTTAACTGTAGGCTTTGGTCTGGGGCGGAAAAAGGCTAGGGGCGGCGCGCTACCCTTTTAACAACCTGCTGTTTTACAATTAGACTAGTATGTCCTTTTAGCCGCCCCGTAACTTCTTGTCTATCAAAAGAAAATATGCAGAGCCAGGGCGTTTACATTATCGAGTTCGCTTCGCTCGATCTTGCAGTTTGCTTAAGTCGACAAAGTAACTCCTATTATCTGTATGATAACACTCCTTACTTATGGCCCATATGTTCCAGGGCTGTCCAGGATTTTTTTCTGGGGTAGCCCCAGAAGAAAATCCTGTATCTATCCTTGAAGATGGGCGGACGAGGGCCGGGATAATAGCTTAGGATAGTTTATTCCGCGGTTAAGACATAATTTTGTTTTATAAAAACGGCAATCCACATCGCGTCATTCATCTCGCATGTGATTGGTCGATTTGGTCGGTTGGATAGAGTTTAAACTCTTTGCGCAACTACGCAATACGGCTGATGCTGCTGGACTAAGCAATATTCTAGCAATGGAGAAGTAACCTTTCTTGTACATGACTTATTATGTATTTATCATTTCAGATTATCCTCCAAAACCTGGCAGACTTTAGAGCTGGTGTCTGGTGGCAGTTTAACAGACACAATCAAATTATTAGCTTCATTCCAAGGGGAAAATCTGACCACAGACGACCATTACAGAGCAGTAGAACGAAGACTATTGAAAGTCTATGCTACTGTGAAATATTGCATTGCTAAACATGGCAGTGCCAAAGTTTTTAGAAATATAGATGGAATTTGAATTATTTTTGTGTTTTCTTTAGACACCACTATTGATTAATTACCAATCTACCTTCCTAAATGAAGGCTCAGTTGTGCCTTTTTGTGCTTACACAATAAACGATTGCTGAAGCAGAAGAAGTAAGTTATTGACATATAATCTCCTTCGTGCTTCGTATCAATATCTATGATATTGACAACCATCACTCGTCACTTGAAATGTTATAATCTTCTGTCATATATTATTTTATTTACGACTTGATTTCTTATAAAAGCCAAGTTATTTATTTGGTGGTTTCTTCCTAATGTGTCAATTTTATTAACTAAATACAACTATGTCTGATAAGAAGAAAGAACCGGAGAAAACATATTCTTTAGCCAGGTATCTTCGACCTGATCGATTCGACGTTGAACCTAATGCTCCCGCAGCGGGTGAACAGTGGGCTCATTGGCAACACACCTTTTCAAACTTCTTGATTGAAGAAATACCTGGAGACGTCACGGATTCAATAAAACTAAAATTACTAGCAAACCATTTAACTGCAAACATTTACATACATATAAAAGATTGTCAAACTTATGATGACGCTATTTCGGTTCTGAATAAAACGTATCTCAAGCCTCAGAACGAAATCTTAGCTCGATATGTCCTCGGCGCGCGAAAACAAAAACATGTCGAAACAATTGCTGAATATTGTCGCGCTTTACAACTTCTAGCGCAAAATTGTAATTTCAAATCTGTCTCCGCCGACGAACATAGAAACCAAGCAATAAGGAGCGCTTTCATCGCAGGAATTATTTCGGCGAAAATAAGAGAGTGGTTACTCGAAAACTCAACGCTTTCGATGGATGAAGCCTTCAACCAAGCCGTCGTCCTTGAAACAGCTGAAAAAGACTCCGCAATAATGGGCGTTGGTGTACCAAATGCTTTGAATGCTTTACCAGTGAATGTCCCACAACAAGAACAACTTAAACTCCTAATACCGAGTTCAAACAATGCAGCGATCTCGTCCTCACCTCCTCCAACTGCAAGACGCTGCTTCTTTTGCGGTGGAAAAGTGCATCAAAGGGTTAAATGCCCAGCATTCCACGCCTATTGTCAACTTTGTTCTAAGAAGGGACATTTCGCTTCAGTTTGCCGTTCTCGCAACAACTCTTCAACTAGCAATGCTATTTCTTGTCCGAGTCCCACTGTTCCCGTCGAATATATGCAGTCACCAAGTTCTTTTCAAGCGATAAGCACCGTTTACTCAGCTGCATCTCCGTCCAGTTTGGTAAAAGCTACGATTTCCATCACCGTTAATCATACTCGTGCTGATGCGTTGATAGATACTGGGAGCTCCGTCAGCTTTATTGATCGCAACATAGCGCGAATGATGAACCTCAAGCAACGACCTTGTAAACAAACAATAAATCTGGCTTCGCTAAACCATACATCACATGTCGACGGACTATGTTTCGTAACGCTAGAAATTAACAAACACATATACAAACAGCGACCTCTTCTCGTAATTAACAACTTGTGTGCAGATGTCATCGTTGGACACGACATTCTTAAAGATCACGCCAAGCTAGAATTTCAATTCGGAGGTACCAGGGAGCCTCTACAAGTGTGCGTTATGGAAGCTTCAGTGCCACCAGCATCTGTCTTTACGCACTTATCTGCCGACATCACGCCTATTGCCATTAAATCTCGACGTCATAATAAAGATGAAGAAGAATTTATCCAAGCCGAGATATCAAATCTTTTAGAAGATGGAATAATTGAACCGAGCGTATCGCCATGGCGTGCTCAGGTCCTTGTCACGGGAGGTGGAACTCATCGAAGGAGGATGGTAGTCGACTATTCAAGAACAATCAATAAATTTACGTACTTGGACGCCTACCCACTTCCAAATATTGAAACAATCGTGACGAAAGTGGCTAAGTTTAATTATTTTAGCCAAATAGATTTAAAAAGCGCTTACCACCAAGTTCCTATTGTAGAACGGGAAAAAATTTATACGGCGTTTGAAGCCTGTGGCAAATTATACCAATTCAAAAGAATTCCATTCGGCGTAACTAACGGAGTTGCTGCCTTTCAACGTACACTTGAACACATTATCGGGCAAGAAGTATTACATGGAACATTTGCGTATCTTGATGATGTTACAATTTGTGGTAAAGATAAGGAGGAACATGACAAAAACTTACGACAGTTCATGGCTGCAGCAGAGAAGTACAAACTAACACTAAACGAACAAAAATGTAATTTTGGCAAAACGTCTATTAGCCTCTTGGGCTATACTATTCAAAACAATATAATAGAGCCTGATAAAGACAGACTTGATCCACTGTTAAAACTGCCGCCACCACATAACGCCGCTGAACTCAAACGAGCTCTTGGTCTCTTTGCTCACTACGCCAAATGGGTACACAAATTCTCCGAAAAAGTACATCCTCTCGTCGGCAACGTAAACTTCCCATTAAGCGAAAGCGGACGGCGTAGTTTTGATCTATTAAAATCGGATATTGTGAAGGCTGCATTAGTCGCCATAGACGACAAAGAAACTTTAACTGTAGAGACTGACGCATCTGAGTTTGCCATAGCCGCGACGCTAGCCCAGAATGGACGCCCTGTCGCTTTCTTTTCTAGAACGTTGTCGGACAGCGAACGTAAACATGCTTCCGTTGAGAAAGAGGCTTGCGCTATCGTCGAGAGTCTCAGAAAATGGCGCCACTATCTCATTAACAGACATTTTCTCCTTATCACGGATCAGAAATCCGTCAGCTATATATTCAATCAAAACCATACCAGTAAAATAAAAAACGATAAAATCGAAAGATGGAGGCTAGAACTGTCATGTTACAAATATGACATAATTTACAGACCAGGAATCGAAAATGTTGCCGCGGATGCACTGTCAAGGGTGTGTGCACTCATGAGTAACTCTAAATTATACGAATTGCACGATGCACTCTCTCATCCTGGAATAACCAGAATGTATCACTGGATTAAATTAAAGAATCTTCCTTACTCCCTAGACGATATTAAACAGATGACCGCTTCTTGTCGTGTATGTGCGGAAGTCAAACCTCGCTTTGCCAAATCAAAGGGGACACTAATTAAAGCTGTATCGCCGTTCGAAAGATTAAATATAGACTTCAAAGGTCCTCTGCCATCGAATACAAAAAACAAGTACATCCTGACAATTATCGATGAATTTTCAAGATATCCATTCGCTTACGCATGTCCTGATACTACTTCGGCTACTGTTATTAAGTGTCTAAGAGATCTTTTTTACGAATACAGTCAGCCTTTGTACATACACAGCGACAGAGGATCCTCTTTCATGTCGGAAGAAATACAGACCTTTCTCAAAAACTGTAATATTGCCACTTCTCGCACGACACCTTATAATCCGCAGGGGAACGGCCAGGTGGAGAGGCTTAATGGAACGCTCTGGCGGACGATACAGCTGAGTCTCAAGTCCAAGAATTTGCCAATAGAACATTGGGAACAAGTTTTAAAGCCCTCCCTTCACTGTGTGCGTTCTCTACTATGCACTTCAATAAATGCTACTCCCCACGAGAAGTTATTCAACTTTCCTCGGAGAACGCCAGTCGGCGAATCGCTACCGTCGTGGCTTGTTCCCGGTCCGATACTTTTAAAAAAGTTTGTTCGTTCGAAAACTGAACCTTACGTTGAGGAAGTTGAGTTGCTTCAAACAAACCCCAGCTACTCTTACGTGAGACGGCGTAATGGTCAAGAGACAACCGTATCGAACAGACACTTAGCCCCACTTCCAGCAATAGCGGATGATGAAAACCCGACAGTCGAAAACGAAGACTTTGAAAGGCCCGTACTGGAAGACAGGGCTGATGATGGGGGAATACATGAAGAAGAAGTTTTTAGAACTCCACTGCAAAATGTTGAGGCCCCACAAGTCAGAAGATCTACAAGGCCAAAGAGATTACCCTTACATCTCAATGACTATCTTCTTGATGCTGAAACCATAGAGGGGGAGAATGACATATAATCTCCTTCGTGCTTCGTATCAATATCTATGATATTGACAACCATCACTCGTCACTTGAAATGTTATAATCTTCTGTCATATATTATTTTATTTACGACTTGATTTCTTTAGTTAATAAAAGCCAAGTTATTTATTTGGTGGTTTCTTCCTAATGTGTCAGTTATTAACTATAATGTACTGTGTATTTTATTACAATTAATATTTTAATGCTTAAAACAGAGCCTTCATAACTGAACGCAGTACTTTTTGTATCATAAATTGTCACTGAACCACTTAATAGCTAGATCAAGCTATTTTTACACCCCTAACTACTCAGGAACAATTGAAGCTTAACTATGTAGCTAGATTACAACAAAGTGGCAAAAATATTAAATGAACCTAGTGAAGAATATACAGGAATCATATGAGTCTGGTAACTCTCACGTATAGTCTCCATATCAGAGAAAACTAGTCACCGGTTTCTCAATATACAATAGCACAACAATCTACATAATCTTTTATAGATTACTAGCTTCTGCTAGCGGCTTGCCCGCGTGAAAGTCGAAAATTATCCCGAGGGAACATATTCTCGAGATAAAAAGTGCATCCTGATGAAAAATCGACCAATCACATAGACGGAAATCCTCATCGCGTCTATTCTCTCATTTGATTGGTCGATCTTTCATACTCTTTGCCTTGCCCAATTCACTACGCAATGAGGCTGCAGGATCGGTCCATCGAATGAGTGACCTAACGCGCGCCCTCGTTCCTTCTACTCTCTCCTGGATCACATGCCGCTCAATAGAGTCGATGCCTCGTCGAGACACGTGGCCCAAGAACTGAAGAACTCTAGCCTGGACTATAACCGATAGACGCTGCTTGATGCCGACTTCTTGTAGAATGGATATGTTGACGCGAAATTCAATAATAATAATATTAAATCATGCAATGAATGCATTTATTATTATGCATGCTCCAAGCATGTTCCTCCAGCACCACAATTCCAAAGCGTCTGTTTTATACTTTTCGGTTTCTCTCAGCGTCTGGTCTCGGCTGCGAATATAAATAAATGGGAAACACCAGTGCGATTGCGATTCCTCCATAGTTTCCTCAGTCTATTCATGGCAGACCTCCTGGGTGACAGCCATGTGTTGCTGGATCTCGTCCCCGCATCCACCGTGGTTTGATATTGGAGCTTCTAGGTAGACGTATGATTATACGATTTCGCAAATCGCGATTTGTGTGACTTCGGGCGAGTTTTCGTTAGTACGATCGACAATCATCATCTTCGTCTTACTCCTATTAATTGTCAAACCGAAAGTCGAGCTGGTATGCCACAGAGAACTATTATTGGTATGCTCCATCCTGGATAGCAACTCTTCCAGGTGGGTGAATAGAAGTTGCGTACAGCGTAGTGTCATCCGCATAGCGTAGCTTCGATACCCCCATACCTCCTTGTTAACCGACTTCAAAAAAATGAGGACGTTCTCAATTCGTCGGTATCTTTTTCTTTTTAAATTTGTTTCCCGATTACTCAAAGACGCCTGGACCGATTTCAAAAATTTATTCTTCGTTTGTTTTCCTAGTTGATCCCATAGTCATCAGGTCAGGATCTGATGATGGGATCCTAGAGAAATCGAGAGAACTCCTCAAATATTATAGGCATAGGTACATATAGCGATTTTGGTATTTGCATCAAAAATTTTATCATTTTCACTCAGAAAGTATTATTTGGCTAAGTGAAACTGATGAAGAAGACAAGGCAAAAGGACCAAGAGTATGAACAATAGACCCATCACATAGATGGCAATCCACATCGCGTCTTTCATCTCGCCATGTGATTGGTCGATTGTTCATACCATAGACTACTATTTATATACTAGAGATAGACTGGCAACTTAAGCATTTCTTAAGAAGCGCCATCTAGTTACCCGGACATATACTATTTATCTGTCACGTGACTTCATGGTCACGTGTAGGTCACGTGACTTCATGGTCACGTGTAGGTCACGTGTCAAAATAGCTAGGTAGGTATATATACATAAACCGACTAGAATAATGTAGAATGGATGAAAATTCAGTTGTAGTACAACAAGAATCTAGTTTTGGATTTTTAAGGCTAAGTTTCACTAATCCAAAACTAGATTCTAGTTGTACTACAACTGAATTTTCATCCATTCTACATTATTCTAGTTGGTACCTAATGCTAATTTACTAAACTGGTTGATTCGAAGATAATAAAACAAATACCAATTTAGGATGTTCATATTTATTAGGTTAAAATCAAAATGCATGTAAAAGCGTCTTAAGTAAAACCAACCATTCAAAAATACAACATTACAAAAACTATGAAACTAAACATTAACTGCAGTGCCAGTTTGCCTTAGTCGTTTCCGGCCTCTATTTGTTGTATAGTGTTCATGGGCTTTTTTTTTTAAATGGTCATCCTTATCATAATGTATAGCCTTGCCCGTGAGGAGGTGGCTGACTTCTTTGCACCAAATATATATAAAAAATTGGATGCTTTTGTTAATTATATAATCTGTTAAAATATTTTTATGTGTCTCGCACGTTATAAAATTAACATCTATGTTAACTAATACCGCCAATTTGATATATTCTGCTATATTTTTTTTTAATGGTGTTGATTTTAAAATAGTGTATGTTATGTTTTCTACTTGTGCAAAGAAGTCAAACAAACACCTCGTAGGATAGCACAGCCATCTTTTGCTATCATATTCTTTTATTTTTATATATCCATGGAAATCTTCAGTATAGTCAGTTTCCATGGATTTGAGGCATGTATGACATTTTTTAAACAGCCTGCTTTTGGCTTGGCGTGCTAACCACCCACTGCAATATCCTATTGCTGCGCATTTTTCTATATTAGTTTTATCGTTTTCATTTATCATTGACGTCGTGTCTATGAGCTCTATGTACATGTGCTCATATTCCACGACATTGATGCCCTCGTTGCTAATAATTTGCTCGTCCTCTTCACATAAAAAAAAATTCAGTGAATCCAAACAAAAGTCATTATCAGCCTCGCAATTGGCACCTACAGAGTGTCTAGATGTTAAATTGTTTAATAATAATGTTTTATACGAGGCTTCAAAGGACGAGCAATTTGGCATGATATTCGCATATCCATGGGCTCTTATGGCTCCAAAGAAATTTTCGAGGGCATCTTGATTTAATCTGCGCAGCAATATGGCTTTCATACCTTTTTCATGAAGGAATTTGACCAATTTTTGAACATTTTCAATGGTTTTTACCCAGCCCATTAATGATGGCACATTTCTTGGAGTGTCGTATTTCATAGATTTCAAGACAGGCAAGCTGGCACTCCAGAGTTCATGATGAGCCGAGTTTGTTTTGACAGCGCTTTTTAACGGTTTTCCTGGCACAACTTCATAACTCCCACAGTTCACACTATCAAATAATCTGTCGAAGAATATTGCTAGATCTGCGGTATGAGTACACTCTTCTGGCATTGCTCCCTTCTCTGAAAATTAAGAAAAAATTCCATTTATAGTCATTATCATCACTAAGATTAAAATGCATTGAATAAGTAATTTATACACCTGCATATTTTTAAAAGGCATGTGAGGATTGTTTACATTTAACTTTTTGAATGTTGAACAGGGTATAGATAATTAAGGGAACATTCTTGAAATTGGTTATTCATAATAGTTATTAGATCACATAAAAAAAAAAGTTTGTTAAAAAAATCAAAAAACCCCGACTGCTTACAAGAAGAAAATCATGCTGTGCAGTCGGAGGATACATCTGGTTTTGGTCAGCCAGCTCGCGAATATGTATCCTCCGACTGCACAGCATGATTTTCTTCTTGTTTACATCTTTTTAGTTCGCTTTTTAAGCAGTCGGGGTTTTTTGATTTTTTTAATTAACTTTTTTTATTTATAACTTTTTAGTTAACGTTTTTTTCGAATTAGGTACATTTAAACATATAAGTGTTATATATTTTTGTAATCACCTCTTAAAACCCTTTATTTTGATACCCCACACGATGGGTTTGGAAGAAAAAATAAAATTGGCGCCCCACAATATGGCGCCCAAAAGCCGCCATTTTTATATTTTCCAATTTTAATGTAGCCTATGACACTCGCAAGGTTAAGACGAATCGATTGACGTATGAATCATCAAAATCGGCCAACGCGTTTGGTCCCTGGAACGCCACATAGGAACAAACATACATACATACATACAAACATACAAACATACATACATAGACTGATAAACACATTACCCTCCTTCGGCAATCGGGTAATTACAAAAAAAAGTGGATGGGCATTTTTATACTAGACTATCTCATGAGAAATTTACAAAGTTTACTTTCAAAATCATGGTAAGGATATTGATACATACCTGCCATAAATCCTAATGCTGCCCCAACAGAATGGCTGAACACTTGTGCACAGTGCTTAACCTTCATTTTTGGTATATGATTGGGCATAACATGCTGAGATGTTAAATTAGGCAGTATTTTAGAGCCTTTATAGTTAGGCGGCCTCTCAAATAAATTCCTGATATGGCTCCATTTTGCTGTTTGAGCTTTGCCATCCATAACATAATTTAGATTTTTATTTATCAAATTATTTCTAATGCACTTTAACAGATGTGGAGGATCATGCATGAAATAAATTTTTTCTTCATTTACTTCGAAGAATCCTCCTCTATAATCTGAACCTCTTCTCAAATATGCAGATTTGGTGTCTGTAACTAGACTGTTAATACCAGCAACGTTTGTTGTACCTTGGTCACAAATAGTGGCTACAACTTTAAGACCAGCTTCTTGAAGTTTTGTGATAACATCTATAATTTGTTTTTTTAAAGCTAATGTTTTAGTTGTACCGGCTGAATAGCTGTAATAAACAGGTTGCTTGTATGCTTTGACGATACCTCTTATCATGAACACCAAAACATGGTCACAAAACTTGTCTTCTTTTTGTTCACCATCATCCACAAAGCCTTCAATAGAGTCTCTTGTTTTGTTATAAGAACATGATGGGGCAATGGCCATTTCATCAAACACCAATGAACAATATCTTTGTATCTGTGGCATTTTTTCCACAACCTCCTTCAAATGTGTAAAAATCCTTTGATTGTAACCAGGACCCAGTTTTACTTTGTACAAAATATTCTGCAAAGTTCTTCTGCTGGGTAAAATGCAAAACTTACTCAAAATCCTATAGGCTTTAGGGGAAGGCTTATATAGAGATAAAGACAAAATTTTCTCGTCCATGGTAAATCTTCTACCTCTTACATCTCGTTTCCCAGCTTGCTTAACTTGCATAAGAAAAAATGTTTTTGCATTCACATCTTTCAAGTTTCTAGCAACAATCTGGAAAGCTTTTGTTTTTGAAATTCTTTTTGGGGTCATCCTTGTCATGTTGCATGACTGAATTTGTTCCGTATCTTTGAACTGTTGCTTCTTGCGTTGTGAAGTTCTAGACTTTCTCGCTCTGGTAAGCTCTGAAATTATTATAATAAACTATTTAATTTATGTACTTATAAAATAATCAAAACTAAACTAACTGCTACACACATTTATTTTTTATTTTTTTAAAGATATTTTTTTAAAAAACGTTGCCCCATGCTAGTAATTTCTTCCTGTATCGTGGGTGCGTTTACAAACATATAAACTCACATACACAACACCCAGAGCCGGAACAACTATCTGTAGGTCATACAAAAGTTGTTCCGTGCGGGAATCGAACCCGCGACACGCAGCGCAGCAGTCAATCGCTCAACCACTGCACCAACCGTGCGGTTGTGTGGTGTGAGTGGGCACTCACACCACACAATATAAGGGCATTATACATAGTGCCCTGATTTATTTATTAAAACTTCATGCAACATACAGGTACATAAGCGGCAGGTACTATACTATATAAGTATTATTAATGCAGTTTCTTACCAGTGCTACTTTGATTTAACTGAGGTCTGGTTTCTGGGACTGTATCAACTCGTATAGGATTGGATTGAAGAGATGTTGAAGGATGATTCTCAGGTGATACAGAATATGTTGATGGAAGGTTTTCAAGTGCTCTTTCTTGTTCTTGAGCTGAAAGTAATGATAAATGGCCATCAGAATAATTATAATATCTGTTATATACAATATCATCTGCCTAACCTTTTTCCCATCTAGATTGGGGTCGGCTTCCAGTCTTACCGGATTCAGCTGAGTACCAGAATGAGCGACTGCCTATCTGACCTCCACAAACCAGTAACTAGGTAACACAATACCTCATGGCTAGACTGGTGTCCAAGGCCGTCTTAAACTATGCCGGGGCCCTTAGGCACACAAAAATTTGGGGCCTTTTTGGAAAGTTAAGAAAGCGAATTATACTAACATTTTTCTATAATGATCTTCTATTAATTATGGGTAATCAAATGTATAATATAATATATCATTAATGATATTACTATGCTGCTAGTTTTTTAGTTACGAAATAAACATAACTTGACTAGTTTTTTTTTTGATTACGATAGTGGTTTCTTTCGGGATTTCTGTTGAGCAAAATCTCCTATTATATTCTTATAGCAGAGTAATTTTTTTGTAGGATATCCTTGCTATGCACATAATTAACAAATAACTTAGTCGTTCTTGTAAAATTGTTGTTCGCAATTAATTTTAGGATTCCGTACCCAAAGGGTAAAAACAGGGACCTAAGCTATTACTAAGACTCCACTGTCCGTCTGTCTGACACATATTACAACAAATACTAAAAACAATATTTATAACCATATTCATAACCCACGACCTACAACTTTTAAGTCGCGGCCGTTACCACTGGGCCACCACTGCTGTCCTGTTATATATTACATAATAATTATTAATTATAATTCAGAATATCTATGACGAGAATGAAATTAATAATTTACCTGATAGTTGTAGTTCTGGAATTGCTAGTTTACAAAGATGGTTGTTTGGGTAAAGATAAAACGCTTTGAAATGTTTACGACATACTCGCAGATTGTTGTAAACATATTTCTTATCCTGCAGACGTAGACTGCCAATACTTGAAACCCATGTCAGGTATCTCTCAGGATTGGTTTTTGGATCCGGAAACCGATGAAGAGGAATACCTGAAATAAAACAAACGTGATTTTATTATTATTATGCCATAAAATAGAATATACTTTATGACACATTCACTATGATTGAAATATAGACAAATATTATACATTTTTAAATCTATACAAATCAACTAGCGGCCCAGCCAGACGTCAACCGAATTGTACAATTATGTAATAAATATAGTGTATTGGGAACTGTACTTGCTTATTTATTAGGTACTTGACGCTGTATGCTGTAAATACATTAATACCTAATTACAATATAGATTATAGGCTTATGATAGTTTCCAGTTTGCAATTAGGTGCAATCAGCAATACATTATGTATAGTTCTCGCCAAACTTCTTGGCCGCCCTGAATTTGGCTACAATGGCTGCGCAGTAGTAAAACTCATACAAAACAGCACCGTTTCGTCCCTCACGCTTCGGGAACTATACATACGAAAAAATATAAAAATTACATTATATTTACCGTCATCTTTGATGACTTGGCAGCCGGGCACACAGCACTTGTTTCGAGACATTGTTATTTACACAGTAAAACACAATAAAATATGGTCCAAACTCCAATTTACGGAGGGCCTAAGCAAATAATTCCGAAATCACGGAGGTACACACATAAACAGCGGTCTCTACTCGACGTGATTTAGGAAAACGATGCAAACGTTTATCTTCCAAGATTTTTAGCAAACACGGAGCAGCGAACTGAACTCGACGTAAATTACACTGAAAATCGCAAAGTAAACGAAATAATTACAAAAAGATGCTTGCAAACACAAACATTTTTGGCAATATTTTGAATTTCACCAATCAACCTGTACAGCCATTCCATATTTCTGAATTCTACTAATAGTTGCTTTTTTTATCAATATTATCAAAAGTTTACTAAATACTATGATAAGAAAGCTTTTAAAAATGCAAAGAAAAATACAAAGAATATTTTTTAATTCACAATAGATTAAAATCAAAGTTTATAAGTTTGCCCTCCTACCAAAAATATACTACCAATTGCTTTACGGATATACGCTGGCAACACTACTCATTTTTAGTTCATGTCCCTATAGGTAGGCGGCGCTGAATGCTATGAAATTAAAATGTATACCAGTTGCCACCCTGTGGTTCATACTCTTTGCCTTTTGCCTTGTCGAATTCATTACGCAATAAGGCTTGCAGGTTCTTCATCAAGGTTCTTGCTCTAATTCAAGCAAAATCAATCTTGTAGCCAATCTAAGGTGCCACGCACGACATGAAGTATGTTGAAGCCTATACTATTTGTAATATTATAATCCCCGCCAGGCATGTAACTTGGCAAGGTTTTGAAGTAGTGGGGGTAAGTTCGAGCAAAGTGCTCCATCTGACCAACCACTGAACTTGGACGCGATGCGATTGGTTAGTCGCTTGTGTCAATTGGCCAGCCAATCGCGCGCTCAGAACGGTGCTAAACGTTCCCCACAAAGTACACGTTCCCCACGTCTTGCTTGGTAACCTAAGACACCTAAAAAACGACTTGTGCGCATTTAACGACTCTTGCCAAGTTACGTGTCGGCAATTAAACATAGTTAAAACCATAGAATTAGTATGTTTTCGCTAAAAACCCATCTATGTATCCGACTGAAAGACTTGTATCTATGGTCATGATAAACACTCTGAATAAAAAATCCTGTTTGTCAAGTTGTCATTCACTTGCACTGATTATAAACCTATGGACTTGTATATCGGGCACTTAAGATGGCTGCCCATTGGCCAATGAGGTAGGCCATTTGCAACTGTTTGACAGCACAACTACACAGATAAACGTACATAAACAGCACACAACTACCAATTTTACTCGGTAATCAACATGGCGACCGGCCACGCATAGACATGATTTTGACGTCACACAAAAGTGTTACCAAGTTTAGTCCTTGACAAACATTTAGATGTCTCTCTTTTCATATGTAGTTCTTGGTTAGTTAAAAAGAGACAAAACGCTTTTTGACATGCGTGTGTCGATTTGATAGATATGTGTATAACTATTCTTCATATAGTAGAATAGGCCGTCTCCATAGATTTTCCTTCCTCATTGGCACTGACTTATAAACCTTCCTCATTGTTCACTTGCATTCACTCACTGACTGACACAATGTCAAGTGTCAATTACTGTCAAGTGTCAATCACAACTGTCTGTCTGTCAGAGTGCGTCAGCCGTCAGCTGACTTTTTTTGTAACTTTGTAAGATCAACAATTCAACACTAACACTACACTATCAGTATCACTATCAGACCGTCAGCCGATATTTTTTGTATAGTTTCAAAATTTGGTTTTGGCAGATATCGACCAGGTAATTGCAAATATTGCAATACGTTTTAGTACTATTGACATATAAAATCAATTGACCAAATAAGTTATTTTTGCAATAATGTTTGAAGTAATCGAAAATACGTTCCTTTACTTTGCCTACGGCAGTAATTTACTCAAAAGAAGAATTCACATAAACAATCCATCAGCAAAATTTTTAGGAATTGGTCGATTGGACGTAAGTTTTTGAAATTTATAAAATATCTTCTTTATACAGCTTTATTGAAGAGAAATAAACCTTGCTTATAATAGGTACGTAACATTAATACATTTACACACAGCCTACAGCATGCATTGTAGTTCAATACGCCCAATAGGAGGATGTTTGAAGTTTTACACAATATAAAGCAAATTGTAATGGCACATCTACATAAAGCTGACCCTTATCATATTATTACTTTTAGGACCATCTGCTCGATTTTATAAAATATACTGAACACTGGCGAGGTGCTTCTGCTACAATAGTACCTACCCCTGGTGCTCATGTATGGGGAGCAATATGGAGATTACATAATGATGATATGCCTGCTTTGGACAGGTAAGCATGCCTCGAGATTATAATGAATTAATGATATTATGACCTTGTTATAGTTAATTGTTTAATTATTATACCTACTGCTTTTATTTGTAGACAAGAAGGAGTTGATACCAATTGGTATTTTGCTAAAACTGTAAAAATTTCACTACCAGATGGTTCATGTACAGATTGCCGAACATACCAACAAACAATCAATCCTCCAATACGGAAAAAGGATGAAGAGCTGCCTCTAGAGAGAATGCCATGTATAACATATGTAAACTGTATTGTAACCGGCGCAGTTGAATGCAAAATTCCAGAATATTATATTGAGGAACTCAAGAAAATACCAAACAATGGCCAGGAAGCCTCTCCTAAATTAATAGAAAAGTTACAAAAAAGTTTGTGATTATGTATTTTATGTCTGTGATGATAACCTTTGGATGAATATGACTGGGTTCATAAGTCCAATTTATCTGTCTTTTATTTTCAAATACCAAAGACCTAAACATACTACAGAGCAAGTAATTGCTGCACAGCACGGCTATAACCACAGCACTCCAATATGCTGTCGGTCAAGATTTTAATGCACTGTGTTCTATACCTACATGAGTACATGTAAACCAATTTTATGTCATAGCATCGAAACTCTGTTAACACACAACAGTTATCTGAATTGACGCAAAATTATTTGATATTTATGGCATTTCATCAAATTATTTACTGTTTTAATTCCAACAAAATTTCAATAATTAAGTATTTTGGTTTATAACGCAATTATTAGTAAAGTTTCGATGCTAACTGCAAATGTGTACCAGACTATGCTAGTATTTTATTATCTATGTCCAGACCTGGTCTGGTCCAGACTAAAGCAAAATATGAGAATAGCAATGACCTTATACGTATTTCTTACTACTAGACCGTGTACCAAAATTTTTTGTTAAGCTAAAATGAAATCTATTTTCATACACCTAGGTTAGCTATTTCATTATAAGCGGTAGCTAACCAAAAGCGGTTCTGCCGGTCCTGGCGAGTTGATTTCCGCTTGTGTGTGTCCTTGTGGTCTGACATCTTGCCAACTCTACTAAACATTGGGTTTGGTAGAAATGGTAGAAAATTTTATATTTTTCTTTTTTATGTTATACCAAAACGAACGATTTATAGACTTTAAAACGTATTTAAATATTTCTACAGTTCCTATAATTAATCAATTCGATGTATTTAAAAAATAATTTATTAATACTGAGTAAGAGTAGTACTTTTAAATGTTTGGGCCTGGTAATACTAAATGTAAGATGGTGGTATGCGCAGTTTTTGGCGGGTTTTGTTCGAGTGAAATTCAGCGGCTGTTAATATTATTTTCAAATTGATTCCTAGTGGAATAAAATTGGTGTTGTTTTGTTTCTCAACTGTCTATCCAACTGGACAATAATTATGTGAAGTCATAGATCCTTTGGGGTAAATTTAACTGCCGGTATTTCAAAGCATCGTCTCAAGACTGCAGGTCCGTCTCACGCCTCTCCTTCATGAGCTTGAGAGTAGATGAACGAAAGATGATGATATACGATGGGTCTAGAAGAACGAGACTTGGGATTTGAGGATTAACGAGTCCTCCCCCTCTCTTCGAACTTCAGATAACCCTCTAATACTCAATCGTAAACTGCTCAATTCCTTTTCGAGTTAGGTGATCTTTTTGTCGCTCCGGAGTCCGGAGTGTGCGCGTGTTGTACGTTGCCAGGTCCTGTCGTCGGTATTTGTTGGGGTAGCAGCATCTCCTCCGGGATTCTTAGCACCCCTTGCCATACCGTAACCTCGACCGCTACCGTAGTCAAAGGTAGGCAGGCTGCCAGGCACTAGGGGCTATGTTTTATTAGTGCTATTCATCGGGAGTGCTTTGTAGGCGGGTTGGCGATCGCAGTATGGTAGTTACAAATAGAGAAAGCTGCTGCCCATTCTCTGGTTTGTCCCTTAGCCGCCTCTTACGACACCGACGGGAAAACATGGGATGTCCAAATTCTTTACGCCCGACACCATACGGTAAGTGATGTAGATTCCAAAAAATATACACACATTTTTTTTTATTTACTGCAAATTAGGTAGGTTTAGGTAGCATAAATATATCGGGATACTTACATTATCGTTTTTACAATCTAATTGTCCCGTGTTCTGTTTGGTCATGGTCACGTCATCAGAAAGAGACACACTACCAACGGGAGCCCTCTCGCGCGGACCGTTTCTTGCGCCATAGTGCACAGTCTAGTAGTAAGAAGTATAAGGTCTTTGGAGAATAGGGTGGCTTGACATAGAAAGTAGGCAGTTTAGCGCATGCCATCGCGTTGCTGTAAGGTAAACTACTGAAAATATAAATATCGCCGCCGGTCTTTAACGGGCCCAACAAAAAAGAAATATATATGACTGCGCCGCCGCCGGCTAGCGTTGTCAGCTAGGTGCCAGTAGTGTAACCCCTGCCTTATTAGTTGTAGGTAGTAGGCAAGGTACCGCCACCTACGAACTAATGACATGTCGACGTCACACAAACATACAACAGTCCGACAATAACCGTTTGGCTTTGCTCTGCAGGTTCGCCAAAGTCGGCACTAACTGATGCTGGTCGCTTTCGCTGGGCTTTCCATGGTTCGCCATGGGTTCCACCTGGTGGGGGTTGTTGTGGTCGGTATTATAATTAATAAAACTTAGTTAATTAGAGAAACTGGTATAGTTTATTAGATAATAATAACACAATAAACACGGTTAGGACGCCATGGAGCCACAACTATTATATACCAAACACAACAAGAATCATCAAGATCGGTTTAAGACGACGCCGAGCGAACGAGGCGCGCGGCAATTAGGTATTTGCTACAGCGCGCTAGTCGTGTGCGTCGTCACACACACAATCACAAGTTCGCTCGAGTCCCGCTTGCAGTTGCACGACAAAAGTTCGTAACTTAGGATTTTTAAAATTTGAGTCGTTGTGTTGAGTGACTTGAAAAGGCGAATATTGATTATTTTGATGTTTGTATGTAGGTACTTATAGCCCATAATTAAATCTAATAATCTATATTATATAAAAATTATGTTTGTTTGTACTATACTATAGTAAACAGATAATCTGTTCCTTTACTATTCATCTTATTGCGATGAAATTTTGGCGTTGTGGATTGTACGCCCGGGAATTTTACTGGGTAAGTAGGTAGGCTAGGTGAGTAGATAGGTATGGTAGATGGGTAGGTGTATTTTATAATAAAACCAGTCTGTAATAAAAAATCTATATTTACCTAATGTTAATACCTTGCTTGTTTTACCATTTTACAAAAACCCAGGGAAACGTGGTATATTTATTATACAGAGTGTAACGGAAACGTTATATTTTAAAAATTGCTTCTGCTTTTGTAAATGAACAACTTTCTCCGGGGAAGTCAAAGGCATTGCCCAAAAAAATATTTGGATTTTCCATACACAATTGTCATCAGCTGACCAAAATTTATGTGGGTACAAAATAATAATAAAAATAAAAATAACTGGAAAAGAGACAAGAAGGAACAATTTCATTTAAAAACGTGTTTGTTATTTTCAATCACTGGTGCATTATGAACGTCGAAATCGTATGAAAAATGTCATATGTCACACGTCGTATCAAAAATAAATGCGCAATAAATCGCATGAACACGTTACGTGTTCATGCGATTTATTGCGCTATTCTTTTGCGTTTTGTTGTTTCTTTAGTTCCTAGTTTTCGTTTCGATTTTTTTTGTTTCTCCTTTTCATTGATTGCGTCAATAATATATTTAGGTTCCCTGATTTCCATTTGCCTATCTAACCGAGAATCAAGGATTTCTGGCAGTAAGCAATCAAAATAAAAAGTTTTCAATTTTTCTTCCATTTTACACCAAAGTTCTTTATCTTCCTCAATAAGCTCAACCTTCATGTCCACTTCAGTCCACACTGCAAATATGCATGTTTTTTTTTGTGTAACATGAAGTTGTCCTTGTGCTTGGAAGTACCAATCATGGTTTTTATTTAGATTGATATTACCTTCCTTGTCTCTTATCCAGAAATTAATTTTCTTTTCTTTTATGCCATCTTCAACACTCAAGTCTCTGGCTGAGTAAGGACATTTAATTTCGACAATTTTGTCCTCTTCCACAATTCCATCCGGACTTGCTCCTAAAAATGGTAAATCTTGGTCTATAAATAATCCACATGTCCGTATGGGACTTCCAAGATGTAGTTCCAGTTGATCTCGCGCAAGGTGTTCATTGTTTTGACCGTGTTTAATGGACTTCACATGATCTAAATTTTTTTCAGTCACGATACTTTTGACCAAAGGTCCGCATTTTATAAGCCCTCGTTTGCAAACTTTCCCAAAAACGGATGCCGTGAGGCGCAGTTTTCGTTCCTGACGCCATTCCACTGAATCAGCCTGTAGAATAGTTCGCCTTTCTAGTGCATGGCGATCTTTGTCGGCTAACGTTATAGTTTTCATATGTTCAGTCTTAGAAAAATCATAATCGGCCTCGCTTATGTCAGGTTTTTCGCAAGACTCGCCATAATTTTTGTCCTTTTCACTAATAGTAGGCTTTATGGGTGTTTTATGAAACGATTTATGTACTCTGCGTTTTGCTGACGCCAATCTTTTGATATTTCTCTTGGATTCGAGACGTTTTATATGTTTGTTAGGACTCTTGAGTAATATTTTTTTACTCAGGTATGACAGTGGTTGTCTCGAATTGAATGAGACCACTGATGCGGCACATTGTCCAGCATATGACTGCCTGCCTGAGTAATTTATTCTTTTGCCACCAATAAACTTTGCTATAATACTGTTAAAAATTTCAGCAATGTTGCTATTCACATTGTGCATCAAGCTTGTAGCATTATTCACCAGTCTGGAAGTGAATTTTAATATGGCTGAAAATATAAAGCCACCCTCTTTACTTTTCATCATTGAAACTAGATTTTCTTCTGTCGATGATTCCCCTTCAGTCAGTTTTTTACAATAATACGATTTGCATGAGCTATGATTTCCAAACACGTGGTGTGGCCCGTTCAACAAATCCTGCTTCAGTTCCAGTACTTTCTGAGAAAAAGTTTTTTCATTTTGTGCATATATATATTTTACAGCGCCAGTAACTGAACGCCTTAAACGCAGTATATTTTTTTGCACAGCTTTTCGGTACCTTAATGGGTAGCTTGTGTTTCTGGTCAGCTCATCTAATTTAGTGCAGTAATTTCGCAATAAATGATTAGTGCATTCAATTTTCTCCACTAAAACGTTGCCATAGGGTTTAGATTTCTCTATATTTTTATGAGTACTAGCATCACCGTCAGCTATCAATCTTGAATAAATTAGTCCATGGGTGTCTTTCGAAGTTTTGAAACCTTCAACCAGAGCTGTTGATTCCATGCCACTTGAAGAACCTGTGTAATTTTTAAAGCAGATGTGTTCTGGTATTGTACTTTTTTTATTCTCAGCTCTAGCACAAACCATGCAATACTTATTTTTAACTGCCATATATAAAACTTTCTTTGTCCTATAGCCTATTATTACTGCGGCACCAGATAAAGCATTGTAATTTTTTCGATACGATCTTTTAGACCAGCAGCCATCAGCAACCACAGTTATCATCGGCACTCCGTTCAAATCCACTTCCCCGTTGAGAATAGCTAGATCGTACTCTTCTTTAGCTGCTTCTTCCATGCTTTTTTCTTTGGCTAATTCCCATAGTCCACAGACTTTGGTATGGCACTTGGCGTATAATTTATCGGACATACAGGGAATGTCAAGCGAAGCTGCTACTTGTTCTAAACCAGAAAACCCCGCTCCTATCGACATAAAACTGCTTACAGCATTATCGTTCAGGTTGAGGTCTGTAGAGGTATCTGGTTCTTTACAATTTAATAATTCCATTTTTTTTCGACACATTCTACAAGTAAAATAGAATTTTGAAAGAAACCCTTTCTTTACCTCTTTGGTAAGTTTTAAACCACTCAAGTTGCAACCCAGTGGGGAGTTGTGATTTGCAATTTCTTGCAGTTGTTTATATAGGTATGCGAAATCCACTATTCTATTGCCATGTATTATGATCTCGTCTTTGTCTTCAGTTTCTTCTTCTACCAAAATGTTTGGATGTGAGTCCGTATGTTTTGAAGAATCCTGAAATAAAATAAGAATATTGTAAGTAGTCCTAAAGCCACGGGCAGAAACTAGCACTAGATACATTTAAAATGTATCTAAGAACAATTAACTTACATCGAGACTGTTGAATGAAATATCATGACTAACTGAAGGTTCTTCACCAACGTATGGGCAAGGTCCTTCACCAACGTATTGGCAAGGATCTTTATTGGTCAGCATTTCCTAAAAACGTAATAAAATATAGTTATTGTAAGTAATTTTATAAAATTATTAAATTGACGTAGTTATCAGATGTATTATCAACCTAACTCTTAAAATGTTGTGAACAGACTAATAGAAATATAGTTTACATGATACATAAATATTTTCACAAGTGAAAGACTTAAGCCAGCAAACACTGGCAACAAAAGAAGTATAATGAATTTAAAATTTCGTGGTGACCCCTTGGCCTTGCCTCTCGTGCTTGAGATCGTAGGTTCAAATCCAAGCAATGCGACTTTTTCAAATTAATATGTACTTTCTAAGTTTATATTGAACATCACTGACAACGGTGAAGGAAAACATCGTGAGGAAACCTGGACTTGTAGGTATTATATAAGTTTGAAATCGCTAACCCGTCTTGAGCAAGCGTGGCGAACGTACCGTCTCTGTATGAGAAGAGGCCTTTGTCCTGCAGTGAGACAGATACAGGCTAGTATTATTATTATAAATTCAACTTACGCCTTTGGAAGAATTCCCAGTTTCATTTTCTTTATTTTCACCAGAAATGGATCTACAATAAAAAATATCTTGTAACGACCAAAGATTTCAATAAAAAAGCATGTCTTAGAACTGGAAATATACAGTCCCAAAAACAGTAATAAAAACTGTACTGTAAACTTACAGCAATATAAGCTATAGTAATATAAGTATAGTATATACAAGAAGTTTCCATCCAACAGAATTCAGAATTAATTAGAATATTAAATAAGTTTAGCTAAGGGGTTTTTATAAGTGTTTGGCTTAGGCTTTAATTTATAATCATATTGTAGTATTTCCACACAGTACTAATTCCACACGGGTCCCAGTAGTACACACATAAACTAGACTTAATGACTCGTGGTGCGTGGTGCACAAGTTGCAAGCAACTGGCGTGATTACTCTTTGTAATCTCTTAAAAAACAGTAGTATATATACCTACTACTGTTTCTTGTGATAAATCAAAAATAAAATAAATTCTCAATTTTAATAAAAAATTGATCCTCCATCGTGTATTATAAAATGAATGTCAGAATAGATTGCTATTATTATTCCATCGTGTATTCTAAAATGAATGTCAGAATAGCAATCTATTCTGACATTCATTTTAGAATACACGATGGAGGATCAATTTTTTATTGCACCCCCAAATACCCATTACACGATACCCATATCGAATGTTTGACAAAAAGTTGCATACGCCATGTTGGATTTTAAAAAGAATGTCAGATTTGCAATCGGCATGCCCAAAAACGCATTACACGATACCCATATCGAATGTTTGTTAAACAATTGAAAAAAAAAAAAGATTACATGCGCCATTATGTTAGGCAAAATTTTTTACAAAAAAATACAACCGACTTTCAAACTAAAATACTACAAAGTGAAAAATAAATTCAATTTCGGAAGTCGGTGTTTCTGTTTTTGATTCTTCGTTTTTTGACAACGACTGCCGAAATTGAATTTATTTTACATATTGTAGTGTTTTGATTTGGAAGTTTGTTTTTGTGGTAAAAAGTTTTTATTTACACTTTTTTGTTGTGAACATAACTTGGTTTACTGTACACAACTGCGTATCCCTTTAGAGCGTACTAGCGTGATGTTATGTTATGAAAATATGGTGTAAACAATAAACAGACATACGATTGCAGCAATCCCTACTCAGCACTCTTTCAAACAAAAAGAATTTCTAAAATCTGTCTACAATTGATGAAATCGGTGAACATACACAAAAAATGCCTTCTTTTTGGAAAGTCGATTAAAAAGGAAATAATGTCACAAAATAGAAATACGTACTTTTTATAAGGACAGATTTTTTTTCGAAAAAGAGCGCCAACTTTCTTCTTATAATATGTTTCCTTACGCTTTCCCACTATTACTAAAACAAATATTTAAAAAAAAATGTTACAGAAATATGCATTGAATAGTAAAAACATAAAAAGTTAAAGTTAGGTAGGTATGCATAAAAAGTCATACTCAAAAAACAAAAAATATGACTTACCTTATTCAACTATTTGCAGCAAGGTATACGTACACAATAGATCGCGAATTATCGTTATCGGCGCGTCGCTCCACGATGAGACGTGACCACTCTCCGAGCTCTCGTGGACGACTGAATCGCCGACCGGTTTACGTTTCGCATGATTCAAAACAGCGCAACAATTAAGAAAAAAAATAAAACTAAAATAACCGAGTGTCATTTCGAAAATGTTAAAACTATAAATTGTGGTATGACAATTAGAGATTAATATGAATTAAAGTTTGTGAAAAAATTCAACAGTTTACTATAAATATTCAATAAAACACGAGCATGCTATTTTAATATTTTTGTCCAACTTTACGTATTTTTGTTATTTAAACTAAACAATATTTTTTGTTTTTGCCAACATAGAATCATTAACACATTCATTGTGGTGTTCATTACATATTTTTTATGGCAATTATGGTAATAATATTGGTTAAATCCCTATAACTGTGACGATCGTTTTGGATTATTTTGCTCGGCACAGTCTTAAAAAAAAAAGTTGTGCCCAAATAAAAAACAACTCACTACGGGATTTGAACGTAACTGATGAAATGAGCGTGTAGCAGGGTGAACTGCACACATCTATGTACCCCTTCAAACAGCGACTGATCAAGAGTTTTGATCGCCCTAGGCTAATTATGAGGACGCGCCCCCGCCTGGTGTGTTACGGTCGGCCTAAAAGTAGTATATTAGTTTTGACTTTGTTTAGTAGTGTGAAAATTTTAACATGGTTCATACTACCTATAAAAGTTTTCAGATCGATCTGCAAGTGAAACTAACGTTGTCCTATAATCTGCACGACATTCAACCTTAGGGTGGCAAACCATTTTTTAGCTGACCGTACATAAAGGCTAAGCACCTCACGCATTATACAACCAAATCCATGTCGTGTTTGGCCGCATGACTTGTATTCGCTTAGTTTCTATCGACAACTTAGTTGTTGCGGCTATAGACCATGAGCGTGGTCACACTAGAGTGTGAAGTTGCTTCGACTTTTAAGTATTTTTTAAATATTTACACTTCTGCTGTTATCTTTAAAAAGACGAGAGGAATCATACTAGTGAAATATTTTTGCTACCGATTTATTTGAAAATTAATCATCATCATAATCATCAGCCTATTAATGTTCCCACTGCTGGGACACAGGCCTCCTCTCTGTGAGAGTGAATGGGCCATAATCCACCACGCGAGCCCGGTGCGGCTTGGTGAATGTCTTCGAATTTTTGGTTCTAAGACATGCCGGTTTCCTCACGATGTTTTCCTTCACTTTTTTTAGAGCAGTGGTGATGAAATAATTTACACAAAGTAAAGCGCCTGCCTGGGTTCGAACGCACGACCCACAACTTGTAAGTCGCGGCCGATACCACTGGGCCACCACTGCCAAAATTAATAAATTATAGTAATTAAGTAATTATTATTATCTTATACAAAAGTCCTGTTTCGTGCTTTAGGGTTTGTAATTTTTTTCAAAAAAAATTCAAATTTAATAATTAGTAAAAAGTCACTTTTGTTGCCAGCTCAATCACTCGCTCGACCACCGACCGATTCGAGTGACAAGACAGTGTTTGTTTTAAGCGCGCTTTTTTAAATTTCAAAATGTATTGTTAGATTCAGGGAGTCCCAAGCTTTTTCAATTCACAGCGCATTTAGTTTTAGTGTTTTGTCTCGGTCTAGTTGAAATATGTAGGTAGATGCAATGATGCTAGATTAATAGTGCATGCGAAGACACGATTTCAGAGCGCCCCCCAGATCCTCGCGCCCTAGGCTGCAGCCTTATTAGCCTAAGGGTTAATCAGGCCCTGCCTTCAAAGTCTTCTGCTGCGCAATTTTATGTTATGAAATTGTGTAAGCAATATACAGACATAAGATTGTAGCAATCTCGGGTGATTTACCGTCATTTATTGAAGAGTTCCATTAAGATCACCGAACTTCTTTATAATTCGAGACCATACCCTTTCAAACAAAATACGGATAAACTTTCCTTTATGGGCCGCTGATTTTTGGCGCGAGGAGGGGTAGGGAAGAGTGGTTTGGCTACCCCACTGTACGATCCCCACCACTCGGAGCCCCATGGTTATGGAGATATCCATGGTTAAAGTTTTCAGGTGAGACTAAAAATTTCCACAAATGTCCATAGCTATATGGGGCGGGGAGGGAGAGAGGGCAAGGGGGGTAGGGTGGCTATCCCGCTGTACCATCCCCACCCCACGGAACTCTATGGTTTTGGAAATATTAGATATGTTTTTTACTTAAATATAACTAGCGAGGTAAAAAAATGTGAATTGGTCCAATAGCTAGCGAAGCGAGCTCGGGAGCTTAGGCCACCCCGACACGGACAGTTTAGGTTCGAAGAGATGATCATCCGTCATCTCCCTCGTGTTAGGTTACTTTAGACCCTTCAGGCAGAAATAGGAGCCCCGCTGAGCGGGGCTCCGTTGACTTTGTTGCTTAAATAGTAATCGTAAAAACTTTAACCATGGATATCTCCATATAAATGGGGTTCCGTGGGGTGGGGATGGTGCAGGGGGGTAGCCCCCCTACCACCCTTCCCCTCCCTCCCTCCCCGCCATTTAAAAACATATATTTAGTTTTAGCTCGAAAAATAGGCTGAAACTGCGTCCTTCACGTCTTCAATGCTTGAAAATTTCTGTCCCCGAAGTTCTTTTCTCATCTTTGGGTACATATAATTGCTGGGGGCCAGGTCGGGGCTATAGTGTGGGTGATCTAGAATATCAAAGTCCAACTTATGCAGAACAGCCAACGAAACACGACTCTTGTAAACGGGCACATTGTCGTGCAGAAGGAGGATTTATTTAGATATTATAGGACCTTTTACACAGATAATATAATACTAGCATACGTCCCACTTTACCTCCAATGCTGAAACCTGATGGGTCGCTGGCTCACTCTGCGAGTGAGAAAGCAAATTTATTTGCATCTCTCTTCGCTAGCAATTCACGTCTAGACGCTGGCTCCAAGCAACCACCTACTGTACCTCATTGCGACTCTTCGATGTCGGAGATCGCTGTGCACACTAAAGAGGTCCGGAGAGTATTATGCAGTCTAGACGTGAACAAGGCCAGTGGGCCTGATGGCATTCCAGCACGAGTGCTGAGGCTGTGTGCGCCTGAACTGTCTCCTGTGTTGACGCGCTTGTTCCGCCTCTCTCTTGTTAAAAGAACGGTTCCAAAATCCTGGAAGCTTGCAAATGTGCAACCAGTGCCCAAAAAAGGCAACCGTGCAGACCCTGCCAATTACCGTCCGATCGCCATTATCTCCATTCTGTGCAAAGTTATGGAAAGGGTACTGAACAGTAAGTTGCTGACCTACCTTGAAGACAATAATCTCCTCAGTGTCCGTCAATATGGCTTTCGCCGGGGACGGTCAACTGGCGATCTTCTTGTGTACGTCACGCACTGCTGGGGCGAAGCCATCGAGAGACACGGCGAAGCACTTGCTGTATCGCTTGATATCTCGAAGGCCTTCGACAGGGTCTGGCACGCGAGTCTGCTCAGTAAGCTTCCTGCTTATGGCATCCCCACTGGTTTTTGTAGCTGGATATCAGACTTCCTTAATGAGCGGTCGATCCGAGTAGTCATTGACGGCTGCTCCTCAGACCTTAGGGCTATTGATGCCGGAGTTCCTCAGGGGTCTGTTCTCTCTGCAACTCTTTTCCTACTGCACATCAATGACCTACTTCAGCCTGGTATTGTTGGGTACGCAGATGACAGTACTGTTTCAGAGAGATACTTGTCCAGCGCAAAAACCAGCGTGGATGAAGTTCGTTCCTTGAGGGAGGCTATGGTTGAGCGGACAGATTTGACCTTAAGCCTTGTATCCCGGTGGGGTGATGACAATCTGGTCTCTTTTAACGCCACCAAAACACAGGCGTGTCTTTTTACCGTTATAAGGAGTCTGTTCGATCAAACGCCTACATTTCGGGGTGCGTCTGTTCCTGTGACTGATCGGCTCGAGCTCCTAGGCATGGAGTTGACATCCAGTCTCAACTTCGGCTCCTCCATTGAGTACAAAGTCCAAATCGCGGCCAAAAAACTGGGCATCCTAAATAGAGTGAAGTGATACTTTACGCCTGGACAGCTTTTAACCCTATACAAAGCGCAAGTCCGATCCTGCATGGAGTATTGCAGCCACCTTTGGGATGGTTCAGCTAAGTATCAGCTTGCCGCGCTTGACTCAGTGGAACGCAGAGCCAAGAGGCTCATTGGCGACGTTGAACTGGTGGACGCCAAGCTTCACAGCTTGGCTCATCGCCGCAAAGTTGCCTGCTTGTCGGTCTTCTACAGACTGTACTTCGGTGAGTGTGCTCAAGAACTCCACGACCTCATCCCACCAGCCCCCTTCTACCATCGGACATCTAGACGCACTGCAAGTTATCATCCTTACCTTGTTGCCATTCCACCAATTCGAACCAAGCGCTTCCAAACATCCTTTATAATGCGCACAGCGAATGAATGGAACTCACTACCTGCGTCTGTGTTTCCGAACGCATTCAACCCGAATCTCTTCAAAGTTAGAGTGAACAGGCTTCTTCTGGGTAAGCTCACTCCATCGTAGACTCTGTCTCTGTCACGTATGACCTAGACTAGAGTCAAGAGCAAACCCATTACAAATAAAAAAATAAAAATATACTTAAGCCTCATCCCGTACAAAGAAACCGTGCCGAAATAACTATCGTTTTTCGTCTGTTTAAACTGATTAGTTTTCTAAGAACATTGATCGCGTTCGGTTCCGTTCCACGGATTTAGATGGTGTTAGCAGCGACTTGCAAGTAACTAATAGGGTTTACTCGGTTCGTTAATACTTTTTTTTTTAATACAGCGATGTTTTGTTTTATAGTATTTTTTTGCACGGTTTTACAGTTCCATTATACCAAAATGTGTAACAAAGCAAATTTAAAAAATCGAGTGGATGCCTCAGTAACCGCGCCTTCTATAAGAATCAATTTTGAATGATCCATTCAAATAATCTCTGAAAAGTGAAAGTACTTTGTTCTGGTAGGAAGGGACTCCCTTTTCCGCACTTTTTTTTAATTACGAAAAAGGTAGTCCTTACCACTACCACTACCTTATGAGAGTTAATTCAACAAGAACATACATTTTTTTATGATCGTCTCTAGAAAACCTTAATATTTCACAAAACTCAATAACAAATCGAAGCATATCACGCCATCTAGTGCAATTTATTTGAACCAAATTTTCGTTCTTCTCGTTGGGTGCCCGTGCCTTTTGTCAATTTTCCTTTTATTTTTTCCTCGATGGCTTATTTTGACTGATCCAGTGCTACAGCGTAATATTCGTCGGTTGTGGAAACGCCTTTGTCTTTACAATAGATTAATAGGACTCCTTCTGAATTCCAAAAAAATGTCGCCATGATCTTTTCGGCCGACTGTGACTTTTTTTGCCATTGCATGGAGTCCTGCTTAGACTCAGATTATTATGATGAATCCAAGTTTCACCCACGCAGGTCGAAAAACTCGCGAGAGCACTCCACACGCTGTCGTTTTCGCGGCGGCATGAGCATTCTCGGCACCCATGTTGGGCTGACCTTTAGTCATGAAGAATTTAAAAAATGGTTGTATCGGAAACTCCAATCATTCCGTTATTATAATCTTATTATTAAATATAATTTATTAAATTAAAGATCTTCCATTATTATTTTTCAACTTTTTGAATGATACCGGGACCGGAGTAGTCACATCGACCTTTCGTCCTGGCCGTAGGTCGTCTTCAAGTGAGTCCCTGCCTTGTTTGAAGAGACCGTGCCACTTGTAAACCATGGTTCTACATGGGCAAGAGTCCCCATAAACGGATTCATCTCTTTTAGAATGGTAAACAGACTTTCCTTGCTTGGTAAGGAACTTCACAACCGAGTGGCACTCGGATTGTTTCCATATTTCACACTTTCTTCCCGATTGAGCTGTTTGGTTGGCTATAGTGACTCCCGTTCAAAGAATAATGACCCGATTGAGATAAATCTTGGTATCATCATCATCAATACATATAATAAATCTGTAGAAAAATATTTTTTGTACATCGAAAAAAAAAACAAAAAAAATAGCCAGCGTGTTAAAGGATAACCAACAGAACCCATTTCTAGCATTTTTGGAATTTTTGTCTGTTTGTCTGTTTATCTGTTTGTCTGTTTATTTGTGCACGCATCACGTGAAATGTACGAAACCAATGTAGATAACTTTTATACATAAAAATTGTGCGTATCTTGAAGAATTACTTAGTTTTTGTTTCATCGCAATCGGTTCACTCTATCAAAAGTTAGATGAATTTAAAGTGTTCAAGAAGTAAAATTATCACAGCTCACGCAATACAGCAGTTACTCGGACAGTTGAACTCGCTATTCGATAGATGGCGTTGTGCATTTAAGTCATTTTCTGAATCGCGGTGTTAAGATTTTACGCGAAAGAATGACCCTAGAAAAAAAATTGGTATGTATTAACCGACTTCCCAAAAAGGAGGAGATTCTATGTTCGACATTATGTATGTTATTTTTTTTTTTTGTGTATGTTCAGTGTTCACCGATATCTCCCAGTTGTGGACCGATTTCAAAAAATCTTTTTTTGTTTGAAAGAGTATGTTCCGAAATTGGTCCCATTTTAATTTGGTGTAGGACTGACGAAGCAATTCGAAGATATAAAACAGAACTCTTCAATAAATAACGGCAAATCTCTCGGGATTGCTGCAATCGCATGTCTGTTTGTTGTTTATACCATTTCATAACATAACATCACGCCAGTACGCTCTTAAGGGGTACGCAGATCTCTCATTTCACCAGTTATGTTCAAGTTTCATAATATTAGGGTAATATATTCTGGCGTTATACGAGTAGGTACAACTTGCAACAACTTGCCTATTAGGTAGGTACAACTAAAAAGTGAAAAATAAAAAAAACTTTTTACAAAAAAATACTACCGACTTCCAAATAAAACTACAAAGTGAAAAATAACTTTATTTTTGGAAGTCGGTGTCCATAACGCAATAAATTGGTACCTACGAAAGACACCGACTTCCAAAAATAAAGTTATTTTTCACTTTGTAGTTTTATTTGGAAGTCGGTAGTATTTTTTTGTAAAAAGTTTTTTTGAGTATGTGGAGTAGGCAGGCAGGCTGGTAAGTATGGTAGGGTTGGCAGGCAGATGACGGGAGCGAAGCCGCGGGCACAGCTAGTTTATAATAATGAGAGTCAGTTAACCCGTTAGGACTTAAAAAATATTCTCTTTATTAAATCTAGGCACTCTCCCATTCCGTGAACTTAAAAACGTACCCTCGAAAGTAGATATTAAGAAGTTAAACCTATAATTATTAACTTCTTGAATCTTTTTCTTATCCATGGTCAAGTCAATACGAATACTGCGAATTGATGTGATAGAAGATCCTGTCAAAATCATAGACTATTATTATATTTCTAGTTTAGTCAATTTCTGTGCTAGTCAAAATCACAGAGAAACATATATACGGAGTCAAAATCTTCCAGTTACAAAATTATCATGAAATTATAATCTAGTAGTGTTATCTTATATTATTAACCTTTTAACGACCTACCCGTAACTACTGTGGTTTTAGTTTATTACTTTAGATATTCCTTCCTGCATTAAATGGCTTAGTATTTAATAATATAGTGTTATTTACAAAACTGGTTAACAAATCAATAGTTGTACCAATCTATTTGAATTTTCGATTACTGGCTTATCAACCCAGTGTTGGGAAACCGCCTCTCTTCATAACTTCTATCTGTTTCGATCCAGGGCTAGTTTGATCTATTGATGAATAAAAATGATGAAATCCGAAATACACCAACCTGACACATTTCTGTATTTTACGTATGCTGCCAATATGGTCAAATTCCGTATGAAAATATTCTGCCCAACTGCAGAATTTGTTTCTATAGCACGACTTGATGTATGTATTTGTTTACTGATATATATATGATTATGGTTATGAATTTGGTATAGTAGGTACTCGCCAAACTTCTTGGCCGCCCTGAAGATGCCTACAATGGCTGCGCAGTATTCAATCTCATACAAAAACAGCACCGTTTCGCGCCTTTCGCATTGGAAAGCCAACTTGGGGGCGGACCAGCAGTTTGGCGAGAACTATAAAAGCTTTACATAGCTATGCTTTTGTAGAACTTTAGACTTGGCTTCAATAAGTTATCAATGTTTTGGGAAGGTCCTGTCGCCACTATTGTGCCCACGGCAAACGCTCATGTATGGGGCGTCATATGGAGAGTTCATAAAGACGATATGGAAGCCCTCGATAAGTAAGTCAATTCAAGCACTTGCTTGCCAAAGCTCAATTATTTGTAATTTTTTCCATGACAAAATTTTCTTTTCTTTTGCAGTCAAAAAGATGTTGACATTAAAAAGTTTTTCGTGAAACATGTTCAAGTCCTTACACCTCATATGGGTATTTTCACGTGTAGGTCTTATATGCAGAAAGTGTATCCTCTTCCCAGAGGTAATAGAGATCCCATACCCGTCGAACAGTGGCCATCATGGGCATATAAGGAATTTATATTAATTGGGGCTAAACAAAGCGGACTTCCACTGTGCTATATACGTTTTTTGAGAAAGATGAAAGATAATGGCAACGAAGGTTCTATAAGAGCGGATTGTTTGTTGAGGCGCTACGGGAATGATATACCATGTGATTGTAGGTTACCAGTAATAATACTACGAGAACCTCTAAAGCTTAATTTGAAGAAGATAAGAGCAATGAAACAAGTTTAGGCCCAACCAAGGTTTAAATCCAGGGGTCAGGCAATCAGCTCCTTTTTCCAACCAAAATGTTGACGCCACCAACAGGATCCTATTTATTTATTTAAATTTATATGGATAACAGTATACTAAAAATATACAAAGTGTCTGAAACATATGACTTAACAAATATGCTACCCACTATACATTTGCCACAGATTACTACAGAGACTAAGACAAACTGATTAGCAAATGTTATTGTAGTCAGGGTATGTAGAAACATTAGAAGCCACTGTTGACCCTTCGAAATTTTGATAATGTATTACTAACAGAATTTACAAAATACTTGACTAGTCTTCTATCCTGACAAAATAAAGTAAAATAAAAATATTTTACTGATCCCTTAGTAAGTAGGCGAGGCTGATTCCGAATCGAACTGAGTTGGTTTGTTCTTTCGAAAATTTGTGTGGAATGGTGACTGGACAATTTTATTATTCTATGTTTATGGACCACTTTTCATATAACTTTGCCCAGAGTGTCCTTAGTTCAATTTTAGTGGGATGTATTGAAACTCGATTTAACTATTTTTGTAACTTTTTTTATTAATATAAATATTAAAATTATTAATAGGTACTCGGTTTTTATTAAATTAATTATATAAAATTGTACACTATCTCAATCGTTTGGTGAAATTGTATCTAAATTGAGCATATAGCACAACGCTACCCCGACACTTATACAAAACATACACAATTCACACAAGGAAATAAATCATTTGGAAATTATTTTATCAGTCAATAATTTATGCATAATATAATTACTAAAAATGAGGTAATGTAACTGCCTTGTAAAGTGATAATCACAATAAAACAAATACTGATAAAAACAAGAGCGTAAGTAACAAAGGTCGATAGTAGGCACAGTCCGCAGGGAACGCTGTGTGAGGCAACGTTGTGCGAGACTTCGCCGCAGTCACTCCACGCATCACTCACCACACCCCAAGTGTTTAAATGTGTGCTGCAGGCTCCATAATCAAGTAAATGCTTATCCGGAAGACTAGTTCATTGAACAGTTTCTTTTTTTTTATAAATTTATAAAACAAGTAGAATAATAATGTGAGAGGCGAGTATATCGGTGCGTGCGAGCGTGATTGGCGTGGAGTGTCTCAGCTCGCTCGTGACTCGTGTCACAGACTCCACACTATACATTACACCGCGAAACATTCCAGTGGCGCGAGCTTCAGTTTGGTGGGGCTTTGTGTGTCTCACTCACTGGAATATTAGAGAATAACTTAAATGGAACTACATTATAGTTCTAATATATTTAGGTTACGCTTAACGATACCTATCTATGACATTCCTCATAATTGAGCAAAAGGCACTATGCAAAATTTACTTATTTAAAACAATATTTAGATTTCGTATTTAACGAAGATCGTTTCGAATTTACTAAAATGGTTGGATCAGTAATGCAACGTGCCTTGTGCCCCCGACAACAACACAAACGTGTACGACCATGTACCAGTCCCAGTCGGCTAGGTCTTCGCCCCTTCGCGCTCCCGACCTATTACTTATATTACTGATTTCTTACTTATTCACAATAAAAAGGTGGCCAACGACTTAAATAAAATACTACCGGTAAGCCGTAATACATCGTCCATATCCATAGACAACCGAGCTGAATTGATATCCTGTGCCAGAGGTTCTTGATTGTGTTACAATGAAAACAATTTAAATGCCATCGAAAGTATTGTTTATCGAATTTGTAGCGTTAGTTTTAAAACAAACTTGTGCATAATAGAGGGTAGCTTTCGTTTCACCTCACACAATCAACAAACCTGCATGCATGAAGGCTGGATGTCTGAAGGCACTCGTTAAAACCCTTATACCACGTTATCTTTAGTCATTATTACTACACCGGACCCCAGCCGCGAGTGCTGGTTGACGCCTGGAGTCGAATGTCCACGACTGATGTATATATTGGAGTCTAACTTTGGTTGAATGATTATTATAATTATATTTTTTACAGTTAATTACTATGAAGTAGCTAACACGCTTGATTGTCGAAATTTTATTTACCTAAAAACTTAATGTCAATTGCTTTTGTTACAAATAGCAACAATATTGTGAATTCATAAAGAAACCATCACCCCACGACCATGGCTCTTTCGCGTTACGTCATTAATTAAATTAACAAAGTCAATAATATCTACATACTTGCTGCCAAAAATCACTGCACAATATAATGTGAAGAAAATAAAAAGGAACTATAAAGTTATAATAATATACCTTATTATTACGTTGTGTACTACAGATATATTTCAGTGAACTAAATTATTATAAAAAACGAATGGAAAAATATGAACACCATAAATGTTGAACTCTAAGAATACATAATGTGTATTTGCAGGGCCGTCTTAAGCATATTTCGGCGCCAGGGAGCTAAAGGAGGATACGAATAACTTTGTAGAATGGTGCAAACACGCTTTAAAATAAAATTTATGATTTACACCAAATCTCGAATGGGATTTTGTTTGCTCTAGTCCTGCAGATTTTACTAAGAGACTTTGTCGACTTGTGCTAAAAAGAAACTAAAGATTTATCAAAGATATAAATAAGGGAAAGTTTTTGCACATCTTCTCATATTGGTTAGGTTCTCTAATATTATAATTGGGACTTTTATTCTTTTCTGATTTTATGGATATTTTATACCCATATAAGCTAGGGCCCACCCTTTGACCTGTCTCCAGGCGCCCATATAACATAAAACATCAAGACAAAATTAGTTTTTATTTGGTAAAAAAATAGGCAGCCATTCTAACTCAATGAATAGATCTTTCCCAAAAATCTGAATTATTTTAACACAAGCCGTTTTCGCCGCTCTGCTCGCGTTGACTACAGGATTATCATGTTTGATGTGGTAGTATGTATATTCAAAATTAATGGCGGTCGGGTTTGCGCCCGTAGGGACGCCCGGCTTGTTTGCAAGCCTTATACCCCGAGTAAAGACGGCCCTGTTATGTTCTCATTTAACTTTACTGCTTGTTACCTTACATACATAAATATATTCGTATTTTATAAATTAACTATTTCAGTAACTTATTTAGTTATTTCCTTAGTGAGATATTACCATACATTGTAGCTATAGACATACATAGTTCACTGATTAGTTATTACAATAAGGGTCAGCGCATAACGGCAGGGACACAGTGCCGATGCTCGGATTGTTCCCGACACAGTGATACAATTTAAATAACTGTATCGTGTATTCGCCGGCGTGCGCTGATCTGTACATATATTTTACAGAAGTTTTTCTTTAAAATAATTGTATGTAAGTAATAGTACTACTTTTTTTAAATAGTGGCAGGGATTAATCTATTGCATTTAGTCGATGGGGAACACATTGTTTTCAGCGTAAACTCTTATAAAGATAACTTCAACACGATTATGAAATACATTTATAATCATCCATGCATAATAATATTAAGTTTTAAATAGTAATTGTTGCGGTATATGAAGTCATTTTAATTAAACGTTGTCACTTAACTGGTACTAGTAAGTACTCGTTTGTACAAACTACATGAGAATACACATTCTGCTTGTAGTTTGTGCAATATAAATATCGCTACATATGGCCGGCAACACTAAGTAACACGTTCTTCGTCTTTTCTCGTTATAATTACGCATTATGACTAAACTGTGGGTGTTGCTTCACGTTCCTACTAAAACCAGTTACAACTAATTTGAAACGACCCTGTATAATTAATCTAATACAATTACATATCCTTGCAAACATTGATAACAAAGCTACAATAAGTAACAGCATAAAAAGAATTGTAAATTTAGACGTTTATTTTCCAAATCTTTGGTGGTTAATTTATTTTTAATTTAATATTTGAAATTATTTATTATACAAGTAGCAAAAATAACTTGATATATAAAGCGGTATATCCAACAGTTGAGTATTATAAGCGGCTGCATTTTGCATCGATTACGACAAGTGACAAATTCATATCGCAAGTACATTTACAATAAAAAGTACTTGGCACAACAACATAATAACTTCAACGAATTTGACACCCGTTACCAAATTACTTTTACCTTTCATACAGTAGCAACGTACCGAACTCTATGTTAAGAAATCAATAAAAATAATTTGTACACGATCTCGCCTACATAAAACTATACACGCTTTACATCTTATACGGTAAACTTAACATTAATAGGCTATGTCAAAAGTGACACCGATCTATAACTATATAATAACGTCGAGGTAAACTATATAGGATTCACGTCGAGACAAATCGACTCACTCAATATCGTCTCAGCAAAAATATTACTTTCCTGATATGAAAACGAATCGTCAGACGAAAAGAAACGCATCGCCGTCTCGGGACGAGCTCTCACAGAACAGAACCGACGCTCGCTAACGTAATAAATGCGGGGGCTCCAGCTCCCCAATATAATATACACTGCAGTCGGAGACGATCCCCGCATCCCCGCGCGCAGGACGATCATTACGATATTTACACTAGGCTACGGCTACGATTCGAAGAGTCGGCGGCGCGGCGGCCGACCTGAGGTAGATGTGTGCAGTGCGCCGGCGGCGGCAGTGCGGCGCTAGCAGCCGGCGGCGGCAGTGCGGCGCTAGCAGCCGGCGGCGGCAGTGCGGCGCTAGCAGCCGGCGGCGGCAGTGCGGCGCTAGCAGCCGGCGGCGGCAGTGCGGCGCTAGCAGCCGGCGGCGGCAGTGCGGCGCTAGCAGCCGGCGGCGGGCGGCACGCCGTTGGGCGACTTGAGCTCGGTCTGCAGCGGCTGCAGCGGCTCGGCGGCGGCGTCGTCCTCGCGCGAGCGAAGAGAAGACAGCTCGCGCACCCAGGACGCCAGGCGGCCGGACACGCCGAACAGGTTGGAGCCCGAGCCCGTCGCCACCGCGCCTACGTTCACCTCCGCCAGCTCCGCCTCCTCCTCTGTGCACGGGGATACAGCGGTCAGGTTTAATACTAACGAAACAAAGGACGGTGGAATTCTAAACATAAATCAACAAAAATCACTACTTGCATCTTAGTCCAGTCAGTAAGGATTTTTGTCCTAAAAAAGGTGGTGTAGTAACAATTTTGAAATATGTCGTTTAGATTTGTACTCTGATTAAAAATCCAAGTTTGTGAGCCGACATCTTAGATGAAAGGTGCTAAAATTTGTTTTTTAAATATTCAGTACCTCAACGGTTGATCCTACGACTAAAAATGTTCAGTGCAAAATTGAAGATCAACAAAATTTCACACATTTTTGGTTTAAACATTTTTTTTTAAAGTCAGTCACATGTATCGAGTTGTAGCAGCGTAAAGATGAAATGATGGCGACCTGAGCGACCACTTCTCGAGGTCACAAACTTGGATTTTTCATCAGAGTATAAACCTAGCAGACATAATTATTACTACGCCAACTTTTGTAGGGCAAAGTTCTTTATTATCCTTACTGACTGGACTTTAGGACCGTTTAGAACTCCGGACCGTACACTAAAGCATAGGTCACCGAAGCGATGAGGCACTAATATTTACATCTTTTTTATTATGTTTGAAACAAGCACGGCTTAGCACGTTGCATATTTACGCCGAGCTTTTTCGGCTATCTCATAAAAGTCAGTGTCGCAAATGAATCATACTGTCACTACAATGGTTCATGGTCACTCAGAAAATGATAACAAAAGTGCCCGCATCTCACGTTACGTTAAACATGCAAACTTGTACCGCTACTTACGTTTCAACAGCGTGCCGCCGACGTACACGTCTCTACGGGGCGCAACGGTGGGGACAAAAAGCGGGCTCGTATTAAACACAGTTTCGTACTAACAACAAATGTTATCATTTGCTGATGACGACCAGGATGTAGGGGGACAGCATTGAAACATTATTTTATGTGTGGACAAGTTTGCACCAAAGTCGACGGTTTACAAGAATGAAATCTAGTATTTATATTAATTGCGGAATCTAATTCAGCTGACCAAAAAGGGACTCTAGGCGCACTCGAATGAGACATTTTGGAACCACTAATCTGCGCAGTCACCTCGGTGTAACGGAGCGTGTCTCGACAGAGAGACAGGGCACAACAGTACAGTGGGACGGTAGGACGGTAGGACGGTGGATACTGACCGGCGGCGGTGCGCTGCAGCGCGTACAGCTCCTGGCCGTGCTGCGTGTGGAAGAAGCTGCGCTGGCGGAAGTGCGGCTGGGAGTTGGGCGCCAGGTCCGCCACCAGCTGCAGGAAGCTGGGCCGCAGCACTGCGCGGTGCGCCCAGCAGGCCCGCATGAGCTCGTACAGGCGGTCGGGGCAGTGCTCGGGCCGCTCCATGACGCCGCCCTCCACCACGTAGCGCACCACCTGCTCGTTGGACAGCCCCTGGAACCACACACAGCTTCACTGACTGACCGATACTACAATATGATTCGTCATGGAGATCGTATCCGATCAACAATAGTACATTTCGTGTCGAGATTTTAACACGAGCGATGTAGCCAATTTAATTTAGATTTTATAATCTTGTGTCTAAATGTTCATATTTGGAAACGAATTTCTTAGGCAATGGGTTACATTATAGACAAGGTAGTGGAAAAAAAGTATTATTACTTACATAGTTTGATTTCGAAAAAACATTAATTAGACACTAAATCGTTAATTACTTACAGATAGCTTAAATGAATTAACGACTTCCGATGACCGTAACGTCCTCGGCATATAACTTGACAAAGTTTCGGCGTAGTGGGGGTAAGTTCGCGCATAGTGCGCGAACTGACCAACCAGCATATAAAGCAAACGGAACGAGGACGCGACGCGATTGGTCAGTTGATCCTTGTGTCAACTAACCAACCAATCGCGCGCTCGGAACGGTGCTAAACGTTCTCCGCGTGATAACCAAAGAGACCTAAAAAACGACTTGTAGCTACACCTAACGACTCTTGCCAAGTTACGTGCCGACAACTATAGTTCTGCGCGTTTACCTGGTAAGGCTGCATCGCGAGCGTGGCCATCTCCCACAGCACGACGCCGTAACTCCACACGTCGCTGCTGCTCGAGAACACCTAAAGCACACGAATTTGTTAACATTCGGAGCGATGGTAATATCGTACTCGCCACTCTTTGATATTTAGTCGAGATCAGCGCACTACGGTTATTTCTTTACGTTATCCCTGAATTTACTTTTATCCACCCATTGTTTATTTTATCCACAAAATAATGGGTGTCTGAAAACTTACTCCGTCTTTGAGGCTCTCAGGGCTCATCCAGCGCACTGGCAGCAGGCCCTTCGTGCCCTTCCTATAATAGTCAGTCTCGTAGATATCTCTGGTCATGCCGAAGTCTCCGACCTTCACGGTCAGGTCCCCGGCGACCATACAGTTGCGCGCCGCGAGATCGCGGTGCACGAATTTTTTGGCCGATAGGTAAGCCATACCGTCGGCTATTTCAATAGCCATCTGAAACAATACAAAAGATTATCTCAATTTTTTTGCGCAATAAACAATTGTATAAAGTATGGTTGACATGTGAGTGTAACATACCTGCAGTATGTTCTGCAGTGTGGGCGGGTCGTTGCCACCCTTGCGCGGCAGGGAGGCCTCGGCGTCGGGGCGGTGGCTGCGCAGGTAGGTCTTGAGGTCCCCGAACTCCATGAGCTCCATGATGACGAGTGTGGGCTGTCCGCGGGACACGACGCCCAGCAGGCGCACCACGTGGAACGTGTCGAACGCCTTCATCACCGACGCCTCGTTAAGGAACTCTTGACGCTCCCTGAGACATTAAAGCAACTTAGTGGCATGCTGTGTTTATACTCTGGGGGCACCTTAAGAGTAAGTGCATGCTAACAGCAGTATTTTTAACCTTATTTCGTATTTTTGTACAGTGACGTCTTTAAAACAAGCTTATTATATTCCTGTTACAATATTGTTTTTTTTTGTGGTTTTGATGAAGTAGGTATTCTTGAAAGGTTATTCAATTCGTGCCACATAACTCTTGATCACTAGGAGGATTGCCTTACGTTAAATAGCAGTTTTGTTGACCATTTAAAAAAAATCTCGGACAAGATGAATTCATTATTGTTTTACAAAATCATAAACAAAAAATAGTCCGGTCAAAATAGACACTTCAGTTTGCATTAAGTCGGCTAGAACTGAAAATAGGTGCACTAATTTCTGCAACGATTTTCCCGCTGACGACTTGAGAAAAAATCTGCGAGGCATAAAGCCATTTCTCGTCGTTTTTAGGGTTCCGTACCCAAAGGGTAAAAACGGGACCGATTACTAAGACTCCGCGATCCGTCTGTCTGTCTGTCTGTCCGTCAGTCACCAGGTTGTATCTTATGAACCGTGATAGCTAGACAGTTGAAATTTTCACAGATGATGTATTTCTGTTGCCGCTATAACAACAAATATAAACAAGAATAAAAACAGAATTAAATAAATATTTAAGTGGGGCTACCATACAACAAAAGTATTTTTTTTGTCGTTTTTGCTACTGCGTGTAGGTCGTATGTCGCGGTGTGAGTAGGTCGCTAGTCACATAGCTGCGGTAGTATCGTCGTGCAGAGACACGTTCATAGAGTCGTAAAAAATGAAGCAGTACAATAATATCGCCGCGATACCCTCGGGCGTCGCACGTGGAGGAGGCGTCTACGCAGAAACAACACAATATTGGTTGGTCGAGGTCATGGCACGAATATGAACATTATTATAAGCTTGAAAACACTTACTAGTGACAAGGTTGTTTTGCTAAACGTGATGTTCTTCAATACTATTTGTTCTACTTACCGATCAGTAGCGTGCTCGTTGACAGTTTTAACAGCACAGCGCGTTTCGGGCTTCCCTTTTTCAATACCTTTCCCAAGACCTTCATACACCTAAAAATAAATTAAGTTTCAAAGTAAAGGTAAAAGTATAAATGTTTTGATTTTATTTACAAGGGTGTCAATTATTCTATATTACGCCATTATCAATTACTGTGTACTAGAACTTCCGGGTAATCTCCGAAACGGCTCGACCGATTTTGACGAGACTTTCACTGGCAGATCTCTAATGTTATAAGCACTAACTTAGGCTACTTTTATTTCGGAAAAAGAATTAGGGAATACCGTAAAAAAAAAAAACTTTTTTTTTTTTTATTTGTTTCTGGAAATATCGCGGGCATCAGGTAGTTACAAAAGTACGATTTGTTACTAAGTCCTTGTGTTGAGTACAAGAGAGTTTCATCCACGTACCATGCCGAAGGAGCCCTGGCCCAGCTCCCGGACGAAGTCCACGGAGGTCCGCGGCACCTCCCACTCGTCGGGCACGTACATGGTGGACACGTACTCGGGGTTGACGCTGGCGAACAGCTTGTTGGCCTCCGCGGACGGCAGCAGGCCGCGCCGCGCGTACCAGATGCCGCCGCCCAGGACCACGAACATTATGACGCAGCCTCCGACCACGCCCCAGATCCAATCGTATGCCACTTCAGATTTTCTCTCCTGAAAATATTTTTAAATCAGAATCGACTACTTTGGTTTATTGCGATGGTAGCTATGAATATAAGGCGAGTTACTGTGCAGAAGTAAATCCATGTGTGCAGTGCTTTGCCGCATAAGTGCGAAATACACTTCCTTGTGAGCCTAAAAGTGGGTCCATAAAATATGCAAGCATAAAAGTGAGAGTTTCTAATTTTTTGAAGAAGTGTGCTGAAAAGTTATTGATGGGTATTAAGATTGAGGGAAGAGAGAATTCATAGTTGACGATGACTTGTGTTATATAGGGTGTGTTACCGGTATAAAGATGGGCGGGTAGACGGCGGACGCGTTGCCGGCGCCGGCGGCGGTGACAGGCGTGACCTCTACGCTGTAGTTGCCGGGCGCCAGGTTGCGCAGCGTGTAGCTGTGCCCGTTGAGCACGTAGTCGTCCGCCGTGATGCAGCTCTGCAGCCCTACGTCCTGGCCCTACGCCATAATACTACTTTATCATACACACACATAGAAAAGGTTATTCAAATATGAGTGTTAGTTTATAAACGTAATAATGATAGTTTATAAAAGCTCTTGGAGGCCAGCCGCCACTGCTCGTGTGAGTAAATCACCAAAACTCGTGGGGCCAGCCTCCACTGCTCGTTGTGGACCAGCCACCAACGCACATGGGGGCCAGCCGCCACAGCTCGTGTGGGCCAGCTATCAAAGCTCGTGGAGGCTAGCCGCCACTGCTCGTGTGGATCAGCCACCAAAGCTCGTGGGGGCCAGCCGCCACTGCTCGTGTGGGTCAGCCACCAAAGCTTGTGGGGGCCAGCCGCCACTGCTCGTGTGGGTCAGCCACCAAAGCTCGTAGGGGCCAGCCGCCACTGCTCGTGGGAGTCTTCCGGGATATAAAGGGAAGATACGGTTGCAGACTGTATCCAACTGAAGGAGAAACATTGGGTTTCTGAAATTAAGTTATAGAAAATGAGGAATTTTAAGTAAATTATGTACCGCCATATTATCTTCAACACGATAGTAGTGCACGGTGTACGCTACAACGAACCCGTTGGGGTTCTTAGGCGGTCTCCACGTGACATTCACTTCGGCTGTCGTCTTATTCGACACAATCACATCTGCTAGCAGGTTGTGCACTATATCCGCGTTTACTGCAAACATAATAAAATTATTATTGTTTTTGATAACACTTACTTGGGAACTGGCTCCTACCCCACCACTTTTAGGCACGATATGAAGTGTATTTCGTACTCGTGCGAATATGGCGGCAGGCAGCCTCCATAGATATTCGGAGTTGCAATTTTTTATTTCACTGCTAAATCCCACAAAGAGTTTTCCTTTTTTTGGAGCTTGGGCGCGAAATCATGAAAAACTTTATAAAGGTTCCAAAATCTCAAAAATTTAGAGCGCAGTTTAGTAAGTAAGTATACCTAATTCTGAAGTCCGGAAGGTGTTAAACGCGCGTTCAGAGCACCAAGTTTTGTTGTACTCCTCGAGTTTCTCTAAGTCGTGCTTGGCGCGGCACGCGTACACACTGACCGTGTACCACGTGAAGTGGCGCATGTTAGACACCGTCAGCGACTTCGTGTCGCCGTCCAGCTCGAAGTACAGGGACTCGACGTAACCTGCCGACCAATATTAAATGTTGTTACAGCTTTGAAATAAACTGTTATTAGAAAACAAGTTTATCTATCTCTATCAGGATTTTGGAGTGTTGAGTAGGTAGTATAGTTGCATGCAATGCAATGGGAAGCCGGTCAAAAAATATTTTCAAGGCATTACCGTATTGACCCTTAGGCCAAGAGGGCCATGGCCGGTACGTCACAGGGCGAGGGAGGCCCTTACTAACCAGCGTTAGGCATTTCTACAGAGAAACACCACTATGCTCTTCTAGCCGTCTGCCCATATTCCAGTATAGGGTGCTAAAATTGTAGACCTCGCTTCGCTTACTCATGCATTTTCAATTCTCTTGATTCTGAAGCTTTTCTGTAAGTAGACTAAATCTATCCGAAGTTCAAAACTTTTCGAGCTCGCTCTGCTCGCACTCGCAAAAACTGCTTTGCATTTTAAAATCATACCACTCTGGAGAAAACGTTTTTTTTTTTTTTGTTAATTATGGGGCCATAAATATTTAGCAAGAGGCGAAAAAATCTTAAATACGCCAGTTCAAGGCCTTTTTATTTTAGCCTTAGGTTTTATAGGTATGATTATTTATAATATTTACGGACCAAGTATTTTATGACTGCACAGGTTTATAAACGGTTCCTAAGAAGTAGGTACTTACGTTGCAGGTGTAATTTGCATAGGTACTTATAAATTGTTTAACTACAACTATAAAATTACTGCATGCAATACATAAATTATAATTTAGCCATTCCTGATCCTTGTTGGAAGATCTACGAAAGGTCATGCAAAGATTTAAGTTCCGAAGTTCTTTATCAATCGACGATTATACGATCAACTTTATTATAAAACAACATGAATAATGATGGCAACATGCGGCAACCAAATCCCCGTGTAATATTTAATAAAAAACAATGGCTTAGTTTATAACCTGTGGAATCCTTTACGACGCAAGCGTTAGGCTCGATGCGACTGCATTTGGCTGAAATGAGAATGTTAGATGGTCGTGATGAGGGTGACAAGCGAGGCTATGAAGGACGAACAGAGAAGGCAAGGCTTAGAGCGCATGAAAATGTTAACAGGACAGTGGGTGAATACGATATTAATATGAAAGAGATTCTTGATGTACCTTTCTCGTCGGTACTGTTGGTGTAGTTTTGTCCAAGCGTGGGCGCTTCGGTCTCGGCCACTTTCACAAGCATGCTGTTCATGTAGTGTTCCGTAGATCGCTTTACCCTGCTATTTGAATGCTTCTGTCGGTCAGGCTGTTTTCTGTACACCTGTAATAATTTTCCATTTATCATGTTGGATTTTGGCGCCATATTTACGATATTTAAATAGTGTTTTTGATTCGGTTAGACCTTAATTCATACCAGGGATGTTGCGAATATTCGCATCCGCATCTGCATATGCGGAGCTTCCGCATAGATTTGGACTTCTGCATCCGCATCCGCAATAATCAATGCGGATTTTCATGCGAATGCGAATGTAATACAAGTCGCGACAAGAAAGAAATTGGCGGGGCCGCCGAATGTTTCGTGCCATTCGCACGTGACAATGACCGATGGAAGCACCAGTAGTTCCACAAAATGGTAGCACTGAAGCTGTACTCAAAAAGGAATTACTTTCTTAACGCGCTAAAAAAAAGAGTCAATGTGGATGAAAATCCTCTTAAGTGGTGGAGTGTTCATCGAGAGGAATTTAAGATATTATCACCGATAGCACGAAGATTTTTATCCACTCCACCAGGCAGTGTGCATATCGAACAATTATTTAGTAGCGCGGGTTTAATTTACGAACCTCTGCGTAACCGCCTTGAACCAGAAAAGGCGGCTATATTACTCACTAATATGAAATTACTAAGTGAAGTACTTAAATAAAAATTGGAGCATTATACGTAATACTAATTTTCATTGATAAAAATGTTAATAATTACTTTAACATTGTTTTAATTCTTCATTCATATACTAGATTCAGCAAGGTACCAGTGTTTTACATGGAGCGACTGCCTATCTGACCTCCACAACCCAGTAACTGGGTAACACGGTACCCCTTGGCAAGACTGGTGTCAGATCTCAAGCTTCTGACTACCTGTAACGACTGTCAAAGATCTTCAAATGACAGCCGGGACCAACGGCTTAACGTGCTTGCCGAGGCACGGAGGAAACTCGGTAGGTATGTTGAAATGGTCACCCATCCACTGACCGACCTCGTCAACAATATAAATTTAAAAAATCTATTGGCATGCCTCAGAAATTTAAAACCACGGCATTTATTGGAATCAATATTAAATGATCCGTTCAAATAATCTTTGTGAATTACGAGGCCAATATTCCATAGTTGCTTAGGAGAGTTGATTAATAACCAGCCAAGTGCGAGTCGGACTCGCCTACGAAGGGTTCCGTACAATTATCGCAAAAAACGGCATAAAAATCACAGTTGTTGTATGGCAGCCCCGCTTAAATATTTATCATACCATTCCCCCTCTAAAAAGCTTATTTTATTCACTGAAAACAGTGAATAAAAAGCACTTTTAATCACTGTTTTGGTGTTTGAATTCAGAACACACCCATATATTCGAACTCTATCTCAATGCTATATTACCTCCTTGCGCAAAAAGTACTCGCTATGCTCGTGATTCAATCATCGTGAATCACTCCCTACGGTCGTGATTTAATTGTTAGAATCTTTCACTTGCTCGTGGTTCATGTATGGCCCTCGCTTTAAATCCGTCCTTTATTCACTAGTTGCATAATATACTATGTTATTCTGTTTTTAGTATTTTTTGTTATAGCGGCAACAAAAATACATCATCTGTGAAAATTTCAACAGTCTAGCTATCACGGTTCATGAGATACAGCCTGGTGACAGACAGACAGACTGATGAACCGCGGAGTCTTAGTAATAGTGTCCCGTTTTTACCCTTTGGGTACGGAACCCTAAAAAGAACACAATTTTTTTGATCAATTCTAGATAATGTTAATTTTACACACGATTCAATTACAAAAATAATTTGTATATAAGCATTGTTGACCCAAAGCCATACAAATTGTCAAAATTTTTTTTTTAATATTTTTATGGGGGCTCCCATACAGATAAAGCTGAACAAAAAAAAATCACCTTCGCCTTCGAGAGGGTGTCGTTGTTCAGAGCTCGTTGAGTAGATAAATACTGTATTTTTTAGAACCACGTAGCGCCGCTGAAATGGGGATTCATACAAAACGTGCGGACAAGAGAACAAAGATAAAAGCCCGTACCCTATTCTGCAGGTCGTTCTCGAAGGAGATAGTTTCTTCTCGCTCCCACTCCGCGCGCGAGCTGAACTTCATGTCCGGCTTGACCTCTTCCTTGCAAGAGCAGGAGCCGTTGGTGACTTCACCGGTCGCCTCCTTCTCCTGACTGTCCGAGGACTCTTCTGCTCGAGCATTGATCACATTCGTTAGGGCACTCGCTGAAACAAGAATACGTGTGTGAAAATATTAAAGTACTAGCTTCTGCCAGCGGCTTCGCCCGCGTGAAAGTCGTAAATTATGCCGAGAGAACATATTATTTCTTATAAGGTACACCAACAGCATTACATACAAAACAGTTTGTTGTAAACAAAGAAAAAATAAAGGTGCTTTATATGTATGCCTATTACAGGTATACGCAGCTTACACCATATGGTCAGAAACACAAAATTATTTAAACTTTCAAAATATTTAAATATTAATCTAAAGTTAAAAAAGTTAAAAACATAGTAAAAATAAAACATACAATATGAAAAACAGACAATAAAAATAGAAATAGGATGTATATGTTCGTAATTAGCCTAAGTTGAAGTATTTGCGCACTCCCGTACCTCCGAGACTGCTCTTCTAAACTTATTGAGTGAAACATCGTGTAAGTCAGTATCTGGAGTTGTACAATAGTACATTGTGATACAAGGGTGGGAAGTAGGTTATTGCAAACGAGCTGACATTAACAAGCCCGAGCCGAAGGCGAGGGTTTTTAATGACACGAGTTTGCAATAACCTACACACCCGTGTATCACACGACGTTTTTCAATACAGTTGTGAGAAACAGTAAAAACAAATCAAAGAATTAGATTTGTTTATTCACAAAAAATAAAATTTTCAATATGGCGCGTTTTTGCAACTGGACATATTTTTTTACAAAGAAAACAGCCTATACAGCCTATTAGGTTTTTGACAAACGTTAATGTGAAAATAATTAACTTAAAACTGTTAATTAAACATATTAAACAAATTTAAAAAAATAATTGTGAATTCAATGCTAAAACGTACGGAATCATTAATTTTTCCTCGTATAAAATCGTATCCCATTTTATTCTATGTATGAAAACTCCTTGCTACTAAACTTTTTTAAATTGACTTATGGTGCGTTTTTGCAACTGGACTTATTTTTTTACAACGATATCAGCCTATACAGCTATACAGCCTATTCGATTTTTGACAAATGTTGATGTGAAAATAATTAAATTAAAACTGGTAATTAAATATATTAAACAACCATTGATAAGACTTTTGAGAATTCAATGCTAAAACGTACGAAATCATTCATTTTGCCTCTTAGAAAATCTATCCCATTTTATTCTTTGTTTGAAAACTCCTTGCTACTAAACTTTTTTAAATTGACTTATAAATTTAAAACTAAACTGCAAACATAATGATCGAGCTCGTAAACAAAAGTCACGACCGCGTAACAGAAAGATGCCTATGCGTAAGATTTAACTTTCGAATCATAATTATAGCCTCTGAAAGTACGCCATGTTTAACAACTGTATTGAAAAAACTATTATAGTTTCTACACATGCGGAGAAGTGGAGCGTTGAGGCCTAGGCTGGTTTTGCGGAATGGAATATGGAGTAATTTTGTGATGGGATGTCTGGGTAGTTTTGAAGGGACTAAATATTGAATACATTCTACTAAATCACTGCACTTAATAAACCCGTTTGCTACTTTGTAAAGGAAAATTAGATCACGCGTACGGCGACGGTCACGCAGTGTCTTTATTTTGAAAAAGTGCAGGCGCTGTACATACGGACAGCGATGACTAATTCCCCTTGATATAAATGCAAGATGTTTAGTGAAAGCTCTTTGAATTTTTTCTAGTCTTTGCGAATGAACAGCGTATTCCAACCGACTTCGCACTAGGGTGGTAAACAAAACTATTTTGGTCTTTGGATATTCCCGGTATAAAAAGTATCCTGTGTGTTAATCCAGGATTATAGCTACCTTCATGCCAAATTTCATCAAAATTGGTCCAGCCGTTTGAGCGTAAAGAAGTAACAAACATAAAAACACACACACACACACACAAACTTTCGCCTTTATAATATTAGTGTGATCATCTATATATGAGCAATATTTTAAATACATATGAGCACAGAAATTTGACCATATGATATTTTAATAGTTACGTTTCCTAAAACTATCAGTCAGCTGGGTGGGATTGCTCGAATTATCTGTATCTTTACTGCGTCAGCCAGCGACCACACAGCCACAGCCGGCGTACTACAACTTTTTTCTTTTTTTACTACATCCGCAACCTTCCAATGCAACCGCGGGTGCGTCAGCTGACGCTTGGTTCACTTATGACTTATGAGTCATTCGTGATCTATTGTATATGGCAATCGATCGGTGTAAAAACTACCTAAAATGCATTGCTACCTCCCGGATAATACTTTGTATAGTCCTCGCCAAACTTCTTGGCCGCCCTGAAGTTGGCTACAATGGCTGCGCAGTAGTAAATTTCATACAAAAACAGCACCGTTTCGTGCCTCGCGCATCCGGTAAACCAACTTCAGGGCAGCCAAGAAGTTTGGCGAGAACTATAGTCGGGTTTTGTCCTAACTTTCGTTCAATAACAGATTTTGACGAAAGATAGAAACTGTCAACCAGACTTTTTGCTAAAATAAAATAAAAATGGCATGTAATAACTTTATATCGATTGAGTTACCGACACTTTATGCAAACTAGTACTTGCGGAAGTCTTTGCCCCATAGAGGAACATTGCTTCGGTCGCATAACCTCCATTTTGAACTATTAAGTTAGTGAACCGATTTCTTTGCGATGGTCGCATAATCGCGTGGTATTAGGATGGCGCCTATTAGAATCCGTGTATAGGTGTGGATATATAAGAGAGTGATATCGACCACTAGTTTCTAATTCAAAAACTGTAATACTATATATTTATATACAGGGTGGGTTTTCCAAGTGGGCGTGGATGGCCAAATCCGAAACTATGAGGAATAGCGAAAAACACTCAAAGGAGTCTATGTTATACTAGTTTCGTCTCCTTAAAGTCTGTTTTTGTTTGCTCCATTCACGATGTAATGTGTTTTTTAACCGACTTACCAAAAAGGAGGAGGTTCTATGTTCGACATTATGTATGTTTTTTTTATTTTTTTTTGTTTTTTTTTACCGATATCTCCTTCAATTGTGGCCCGATTCTTTTTTTTGTTTGAGAGAGTACTTATGTTACGAAATTGGTCCCATTTTAATTTGGTGAAGGTTTGATGAAGAACTTCGGAGATATACAACATAACTATTCAATAAATAACGGCAAATCTCTCGTGATTGTTGCAATCGCATATCTGTTCATTGTTTATACCATTTCATAACATAACATCACGCCAGTACGCTCCTAAGGGGTTCGCAGATCTCTTATTTCACCGGTCATGTTCAAGATTCATGATATTCAGTTAATCTATTCTGGCGTTACAGGTTACAAAACAACTTGCCTATTAGGTAGGTTCAACTAAAAAGAGAAAAATAAAAAACTTTTTTGCAAAAAAATACTACTGAATACTACAATTTTTTTGCAAAAAAGTTTTTTTTTCTTCACGGAGTCAGTATTGCCATAATATAGTTATATACTTAATTCAAGAGATCAACATATACATTTTTATGCAGTAATCTGCTCAGTCCCAGCTTCAAAGACTTGATAAAGGAAAGAACTTGAAATCTGACGAAGGTATACAACTTACGATTAGCGCAGTAGTTGGTGTTGCCCGCCAACAGCTGCGGCACGTTGTAGCTGCTGGCCTGCACGGCCACGTGGTACAGCACGATGGTGCCGTTGGGCATGGCCGGCTCGCCCCAGCGGATGTACACCGAGTGCGGCGACAGCGACTCCACCGACAGCCCTGTAGGGGGACTCGGCCCTAAAAACGACTAGTATTAAGTTCATTCTTCATAGTGCCACATAAATTTTTATTTAAATAAGACGTTCATTAGCTTTTTATTAATCAAGGCGTGAAATTAATAAATTTAGGGCGTTTTTACTATCACGCCAATTCGAGTTAGAGAGAGACGGAGCTATCCAAGATAAATAGCCATCAAGGCATTGACAAGTCATTAAACAGACCCGCAGGCTTATTGCGTATCTTGCAAGAGCAAAACGATAGCAATTTAAGCGTAATGATTGCTCTTCAATACAGAAGTTTTAGAGTTTTTGGAGGTTCTTTTAGACATAAGAGCATTTGACAAATAGCGAGCGATTAGCAAACGATACCATACATACACTGTAGGCAATTCCGACATTTATGACATAAAGTGTTTGATTGCGCGATAATTGCTGATTGCTGTTTCTTACGTAATAAGCCTGCCGATCTTCATTATAGATGTTTTGAATTTGGATAACTGTTACTTTTGGTACTTACTATCTGGTAAGGTGGTGAAGTATATGATGGAGCTTTGAGCACCCTTTTTCTCTTGCAATGTGGTAACCGTCTTCAAATACACCGCATACCGCGTGTAAGGGGTCAAATGTGACAATAGATAGAATCCAGGCTGCATATACAGACATGGATTCATTAGAAGATCGTTCTGGTTGCCAGTTATAAGTTCCTTTGATATATTATTATCTTTATGCGCTTCATCCTTTGATATATCCCGAACAGTCCATCTGTTAAATAAAACGAGATTGACGATTATTCGATTCTCTCTTCTGTATAATAAAAATCATAATCTAAAGTAAGAAAACTGAATTAAAAACAGTAGTCTGAATCATGGTCTGAATCTTCTTATGATATTCATATGAATTATATAATAATAAGCAAAAGGACATAACTCAATCGCAGTACAATACTTAGGTATTCATCTTTCTTTTGTTTTAATAAGAATTTAAGTTAAGCTTACTGCCATAATCGATTCATGCAACTCACCTAAGTGTAAAAACAAATGATTAACGTAATACTAACATATCGGAGCAGACGTCCCTCTGCTCGTACAGCGTGACGTTCTGGTTGGGCTTCGTGGCGATGTAGTAAAAGGAGTAGCCGAGCAGCTTGCGCATGTCTTTGGGACAGTACCTGTTCCAGCTCAGGACCACTGTTGTGGGGAAATACTGAGTCACCCGTAAGTGCAACTTGTCCGGTAAACCTGTAAAAGGACACTTTCAGAATCGACTACCTACAATCTACTTCAATTTGGTTTCTACCTTCAATGAGCAAGCAATGAGGCAAAGACACTTGTCTCTATTTCAATAAAAACAATATTAATAAGCACCATATTTTCTTGCAATATAACATCGTGAACTACTCACAGGAGGCCTGATTTCCGTTGTTGTCTTCAGACACTTCAATTTCAGTGAAGTTGGACCTCGGATTACTAGTCATGTTCTTAAGCGGCAGTATCTGGGTGAGGTAGCACAGCTTTGGGTTTAAATGTATGAACAGGGATCCCCCTGAGATGTCAATGTCGCCGTGAGTTGGCCAGTCCCATAACAACTCGAGGTTCGGGTTGTTGAATATATGTAATACTTGATGAGCTCTGGAACGGATGTATATAGTAAATCAGAAAGTAACATCAAAATAATATCATAGAAGAGCGGATCCGCAAGCGATGTCCATATTGGGCATCTTAATATAGAAACCATACCCAAGGCGTACATAGCAGAATGTATTCATAGTTCACATCTGTAACAATTTTCGTCAGCGCCATCGTAGATTATAGTTTTGAACTCATATTCGTTATAAGCGACCCCAAAAATAACAAAAAAGATACCCATAACGAAAAATATGCATATTCTCATCGTTGCCCTTTCGTCCGTCATTGTGGTCACATCAATAAGGACTAATAATGCGTTCAGGCTTTTCCTCACTGCCACAATGCGCGTTTGAAAGAAGCCACAACGCGTTCTGAGCTATATTATTCGGTCTTCGAGCCTAACATATCCTGTAAATCAAAATCGGCCTCGTGGCTCCTTTGGGTGTTTTTCGCTATTCCTCTTAGTTTCAGATTTGGTAATCCACGCCCACTTGAAAAACGCCCTCAGTTTATATTATAAATTAAGAATTAATTAATAATCAAATAAAGTCCCGAAATTTGCTTGGCGCCACATATATTTAAGTAAAATATTTTAGCTTTCACTCACTTTATTTTTTTATCATTTGGGCTCCATTCGCCCGTGATTTTCTTCAGACTTCTTAGAAACATCAACGACACCAATGGATAAGCCCGTATGACTTGCAGCGACCCAGTTATCTCGCGTATTTCACCCAATGATTCTTCTAATTGTGCCAACGTATTACCTACAATATAAACAAAAAGTTTAAAATTAATATCGCATTTTCTTATATTACACACTATTCACAAAGTATACACAGTTTCCCAGCTTCTTGGGGGCATTAAATATGGAATTATAGTAAGTAGTATAATTAAAACAATGAAAAAAGTGGCGTTCAGTCTGAAATAGTACATTACTGCAGAATCCAGTAATTAAGCCTTCCTGGCCAAGTATGAGTTAACCGGACCGAACCGCAGGTGAGGTCCGGTTATATACGAGGCCAGGATGGCTTTCTTACTGGTTGAGGCTTGTATAATACTTTTCTCAAAAATTAAAGAAAGTTTAACAATAAATTCGTTTTATTAATATTGAAGGTTACATTCATATTAGGGCAATTACTGATAGATATTGTGATCGATTTACCGGGGGCATTTATATTTGTTTGTCGTTCGTCTTGATAAACGGACTCAAAAATATATCTATCTCATAAAATGTCATACCAAAATGAGATATATATATATATTTGGAACCTCCCTCCTATAACCATGTTATAATGGCTAAACTCTAATATGTGTCTGGCTGGTACTATGTTTTTTTTTCTAACCAGATTTGAAGAGGATGACCTACTTACTGTCTAAAGATGGGTGTTTTCGGTTTTTTGCACAAACGGTTATGTAACCGATATACCGATTTCATATCGATATCGAAAACGGTTTTCAGATATCGATATCATTTAGTACAGTTTGCATGAGTTAAAATGTTATTTAGATGAGCAAACTAACAACGAACGCGAAATAATACTTAGAAAGAGAGGTAGTTCGTACGTTTCCGCATTGTTACGGTTTTAAGTTTTGACTTATTCGTTCTCGCACGCTAGTAAGGTTTTTATTAGATACAGTTTTTGTAATATCGGTTATTTTGATATAGATATCGATATGGTATGATATCTAACACATATCCGAAATAAGTTACGTTTTGATATATCGGACCAATCCCTCCTACTGTCCAGTAAGTAAGTACCTATGTAATTTACTTACTGGACAGTAGGTAAAATGAACATCCTCTTTTGATCTGCTTAGAAAATAAAACATAGTACCAGACACAGAATAGAGTTTAGCCATTATAACATGGCTCCAAATATATACCTATCTCTCTTTTTGGTATGACATTTTATGAGGTAGATATATTTTTGAGTCCGTTAATCAAGATGTACAACAAACAAATATAATGCCCCTGGTATATCGATCACAATATCTATCAGTAATTGCCCTAATATGAATGTAACCTTCAACATTAATTAAACGAATTCGTTGTTAAACTTTCTTTCATTTTTGAGAAAAACATTATACAAGCCACAACCAGTAAGAAAGCCATCCTGGCCTCGGAAGGCTTATTTACTGGATTCTGCAGTAATGTACCATTATCCTCACAACATAATGTTCCAAATATGAATTCAAAAAATATTGTATAAACACGTATTTTTTTCGTGGATAGGTAAAATAAAAAAAAACAATACAGTGCAACATTTTCCTTCGATTTTCAAACAACTGCATCATAAATGACTTATTAATTTTTATAGCACACTTTTACTTAATATTATATAGTGTCTATGGATGGAGAATCTAAATTGTCCGCCATAACATACATTTTTCCCATTTCCACATTTGTTTTATTTCAACTGTGAGTGAAGATAAAATAGTGTAATATGCAACGGCATATAATTAGGTATTAAAACACTAGTGTGATACTATTATCACACTCGGCTTGGCCTCGTGTCATCATCATTCAGACGAATGACGTCCAGTGCTGGACGTAAGCCTCCCCCAGGCGTCGCCACATTGACCAATCCCGTGTGTCTCGCATCCAGCGGATTCCCGCAACCTTAACCAGGTCATCGGTCCACCTAGTGGGAGGCCTTCCAACGCGTTGTCTTTCGTTTAGCGGTCACCATTCCAGAACTTTTCTTCGGGCTATGTCGGTAAATTTGGTTCTCCTGCGGATATCCTCATTTCTGATGCGATCACGGAAGGAAACTCCGAGCATAGCCCTCTCTATTGCTCTTTAGGTGACTTTAAACTTTCTGATGAGGCCCATTGTGAGCAACCACGGCTCGGTCCCATAGGTATATCTTTATGGTCATATGATCATGGACTTTTGTCTTGAGACACTGCGGTAAACTGGACGAGAAGACACCGCGCAGCTTCCCGAATGCCGCCCAGCGTAGTCGGATTCGACATAATCGTCTACAACTTCGAGTGTAGTCTCCGATCTTGATAGGAGTGGGTGTTACATGGGCATTCACCATGACCTTGGTTTTGTCCATGTTAATTTTAAGACCCATTCTTTCGGAAGCTCTATTGAAGTCATCTAGCATTGTACTGAGGCCCTCCATGGTCTCAGCTATTACTACTATGCCGTCTGCAAACCGAAACGTCGATGCCTAACCCCCTCCAGTCCAGAACCTTGAAGACATCCTCCAGCGCAGCAGTGAACAGTTTCGGAGAAATGACGTCTCCTTGTCTCACACCGCGCTGGAGAAGGACGGGTTCCGAGGTCTGATCCTGTAGATGGACTGACATGGTGGCGTTTTTATACAGACACTTCAACACCTCAATGTACATGTAGTGGATCTGACACTGTTGGAGAGACTGCAGTACAGCCCAAGTCTCGATCGAATCGAAGGCTTTCTCGTAGTCCAGAAACGTTAAAAAGAGGTAGGTTATACTCTTCGGTCTTCTGTATAACCTGCCGCAGCATATGTATGTGGTCTACGGTGCTAAATCCTTTTCGGAATACTGCTTTTTCGGACAGATGGAAATCATTGAACCTGCGCGCGAGACGATAATGATGATGACTCTTGAAAACAACTTGTAGACATGGCTAAGAAGTGAGATGGGCCTATAGTTCTTCAGCTGGGCATTGTCACCATTCTTGAAGAAGAGTATCAACACAACCCTGCATCATGCCTATGGCGTTTTACTCTCGAGTTTGACGGAATCAAACAGCTTCTGAAGGGCATTAAGTACCGGATTCCCACCAGCCTTCAGGAGTTCGGCCGTGATTCCGTCATCACACGCCTTGTTTGTTTTTAAGCTGTTTCAGAGTCATCCCAATCTCGTACAGGCTGAAGTCCGGGATGTCTTCGGTATAGGGTCAATCTAGCTCTTGGGTTGTTTGCTATATTCGCAATGGGTTTTGTACGATTACATCGCAAATTTAATTAGCACGCTAGCATAAGCGTTTTTATTTAATGTAAATCGTCATTCATACCAATATTGTTGAGTACACTTTCGACCGTTCTATTGTAAACAAGTACAATCAATAAATATTTTATCAAGAATTCAGCAAGAATAGTTTTCTTCCATCTACACATGTATTAGCAACCAAGTGCTCGTACAGGTTTGCTGATTGATGTGTACAACTGCCCATAGAATGTCTCGATCTCCCTCGTAAGCTCCGGTTTGGCGGATACGATCCTGCCATCATCAGTCTTCAGATTCGAGAGCTGGCTTCGCCCAATAGCCAGATCACTTGAAAACACCTTGGACACTTTATTTCGCTCAAACGCGTCTTTAATCGCTCGGTAATCTGTACGACAGGCTTTGAAGAACTTCCCAACCCAACCATATGGACAGTTTCCACGAACCCATCGTTGTAATCGTCCACGGAGGTCCCTAGGACACACGAAATGATTCTGGAGTTCGAACTGAAAGCTGTCGGGGTTTTGGACCTAGATATGTGCTGGACGGAGCGTGGATTACATCAGTCAGTGGATGAAATATAAGCTTAATATTAATGTTCAATATGCCTATTAATATGCGGTGATAGCGCCCGGTTTTCACCGAATTGGTCACAGAAACATCATTGAACATTTGCTTCTTGGTTGACATGATGCACCATCGGGGCTCTGCCAGATCCACATCCTATGCTCAAGCTTTCTGCCCTCCTTCTCCATAAAACTGACCAGTAGGTGACCCCGGTGGTTCCGACGTCAAACGCCGAATTGTTCCACTTGCAGCTCACCATCGTCTCTTTTGCCCAGTTTCGCGTTGAAGTCCCCCATGACAACGATTAAGTGAGTTTTGAAACCATGCATGGCTCTAGGGATATCCTCATACATGATCTCCGTCGACGGAGTGTCCCGAGGTCGGGGCGTAGATCCGTACGACCTTCAGCAAACATCTCAAGGATATTCTTAGTATAAGGTACGCCACCCTGGTTGACACACTCTCGATCTTCACCACATTATTCACAAGAGACTTGTGGACGATAAACCCGACACTACCCTGGGAATGCCGGTCACCCTCTCGGAAATAGAGCAAATTACCGAATTTGAGGATTATCGAGTCCTTCGACGTCCTAAGAGAGGGAGTCTTCAGACTTCATATAACCCTATAATACTCCATCGTAACCTGCTCAATTCCTCTTCGAGTTAGGTGATCTTCTCGTCGGTCTGGAGTGAGCGCGCGTTGTACGTTGCCACGTCCAGTAGTCGGTGTTTGTTGGAGTAGCCTGATCTCGTCCGGAGATTCTTAGGACCCCTTGCCATGCCGTAACCTCGACCGCTGCCGTAGTCAAGGGTAGGCAAGCTGCCGGGCCATTTTTTATTTGTGCTATTCATTGGGAGTGTTTTGCCATAATCGCCACGCTTGGCAGGCGGGTTGGCGATCGCAGTATGGTTATTACAAATGTACAGAGAATGCTGCTGCCCATTCTCTGGTTTGTACCTTAGTCGCCTCTTACAACACCCATAGACAGACATGGGATGGTGCAATTCTTCGTACACGCCCGACACCATACGTGTCTTAATAACCCCTATTATATGACCGTTGCATAAACTACTATTTCACTAAAAGTAAGTGATACATACTCGTAACATAAATGCCTAAGTATTATTTAACTATTGGATGGTCAACGCTCCGAGCCGAGTGTTGAAAATTCAACACCGTGTTTAGGCGTTCATCTAGATGTCGCCAAATATAAGTGTATCTTTTTTTAATTTTCGTGCCATAATTATGCTAACTAGGGCCAAGTTTTTTTTTTATTTACATGACTTATTTTTTTTTTTCGGAAGCAATCCATATTTTGATGCTATGTAGGCTGTAGGGCCAAGATTAACAAAGGTACGATAGTTTATTAACATTGTTGAATGTAAATACATTTATGAATACAAAATATATGACAGATATAAAGAACAGAAAGAGTATCAGGACTCGACCATATGTGATGAAGCTCACCCCCAGAGGCGCGCACGCTGATCTCGAGATGGCCCTTGACGTGCGTGCAGCCGCGGAACTTCTCGGCCGCTGCCACAGAGTCGATCTTATCTCCGACGCACTCCTTCTTGCAGCCGGACGGATCGCATCTCTGACATGTTGCGTTCTCAGGATCGCCCTTCTGCCGATCAGAAATCACTTATTATTACCCGACTGCCCCAGAAGGCACGTAATCAAGGGGGGAGGATGGTTCTATAAGGGCTATATTCCCCTGCCTAACCCTACGAGGAATACAGGCGTGACGGTGTACGTTTAGCAAGCAATTGATCATCATCATCTGCCTAGCCTTTTTTCCAACTATATTGGGGTCGGCTTCCAGTCTTACCGGATTCAGCTAAGTATCAGTGTTTTACATGGAGCGACTGCCTATCTGACCTCCACAACCCAGTAACTGGGTAACACGGTACCCTTTGGCAAGACTGGTGTCAGATCTCAAGCTTCTGACTACCCTTTAACGACTGTCAAAGATCTTCAAATGACAGCCGGGACCAACGGCTTAACGTGCTTTCCGAGGCACGGAGGAAACTCGGTATGTTGAAATGGTCACCCATGCACTGACCGATCTCTTCAAGCGTTGATGATCGACCCGTGCGGCTGTTATTATTTAGCCACGAGCTACTCTTTAGCCACGAGCTACTCGAGTTTAGCAAGCAATTGATGAAAATATAAATAAATATTTATACAAGACAACCATTTGCCGCGAGTTTAGAACATTCTCACCAGTGTTTTCTCTATATCCGTGTATTCCAAATGTTGTCTTTAGAAGTTAACTTCTAACGATAAGACTGCCCAGTATGTCACCCTATGTTCTTATTTTCGTGTGATGATGTGGCCACCTCTGGTGTCAGAGTTAAATAAGCCACCTCTGGGAACCTCACAGGCCTCTGACTTGACTATTTCAGACTTACATTAACTAAGTCCAGGTTTCCTCACGATGTTTTCCTTTACCGTTGCCTGCGATGTCTAAGATAATAAACTTAGAAAGTGGATATGAATTTTAAAAAGCCACATTGGTACTTGCCCGGATTTTAACCCACGACCTTAAGCACAAGAGGCGAGGTCTTAGCTACCGGGCCACCACGACACATTGTGTCACCCTTTGAAATGATACTATATATGTTATAGTCTATAAATTATATGGTGTATGTAATGAGGGAGTCTATAACTTATAAGGAGGTATGGTTGTTAGAAACACGCACCTCCATGAAGCCGATGTCGCAGTCGTAGACGCAGCGGTTTCCGGAGATCTTGTACCTGCGGCCCGCGTCCGCGGTCAGAGGCGGCGAAGCCTTGCGACACTCCTCCTCCGTCACGCAGCGACGGAACAACTGCACATAAAAACAATAATATCTGAGTAAATTGAACATCTTAACTCATATCTTAAAGACCTCGAATTTTTTGTTTTAAAGTAGGCGGTAATATCTGGAAGTACTGATCAGATTTTGAAGAATTTTTCTTTCATTGATAAAAAGCTACATTATAACTTAGCGATTGTGTATCCTAACAGTGGTTTGTATTGTTTTGAGATTATAGAAACTACTGCGCATAGTGTGGTTTCATTTTTTTAGTCTTAATTGCCACAACGCGTTATGGTCTGGTATATATAATAAATAATAATAGATATTATTTATTATGAAAGCTACAACACGAATTTCGCTATTTGGCCTCTTTGTATTTGCCACAACGCGTTATGGCCGTTTTTAAGCGCCACAACGCGAAATTCGCGATAATGGCCGTTTGAAAGAAGCCACAACACGTTTTGAGCAATATTTTCTAACATAGGTATTTATTGGTCCGTTTACGACTAATAAACCTAAACCATAGTACAGTTACTACTCTTAAAGCGGCTATACATAAAAGATCTATCGTTTCGAATACACTGAACGATACTAATCTGTATCGAGTGTGGGCAAAATTTATAACTAGTTTGGTTTGATCAGATGAGGGTGATCATTACTTAATTAAAACACACGATTTGATACATCTTTCAGTCCTTTTAAGTGGTTGATTGGCGCTGGTCTGTTAGATTTTCAATTTCAACTCAGCGTTGTTTGTAAATACTGAACAGTTCTTTTTTATTAAGACATTTATTTAGGTGTCGTGCCTTTTTTGTAAGAAAAGAGGCCATTGCCCTGAAGTGGGGCAGTTACAGGTTGGTTTTATTTATTATTATAAAGGTGTCGTTTAGTGGTAATGAAAACTGGTAGTACTGTAGTTCATGAGCTATGACGGATTGAATCACCTGAAAAGTGCCATTAGCTGGACAGGCGTCCACGCACTTGCGCTCGTTGCCGTAACCGAAGGAGAAGTTGCGGCACGCGTGGCAGTCCTGCGCAGTGGGCCCGGAGCAGCCGCCCAGGCAGCTCGGGTGGCAGCATGCGGTGGGCGAGTCCAGGCAGCCGCGGTCGCCACACAGCGTTGAACACACTACACATTTTTTGAAGAAACAAGTAATAACTAATATAATAAAGAAAAAGAGAATGATTAAAACGGATGGCCATTGGATAGAGATAACCTTTATACAATAATTGTTTGGCTTGATATGTGCAACACGTAATATATCACCTTTGCATAAATCCTGTCGATATCACTATATGGTTTGATGTTAATCTTCTGTAAGATCGGAACATTGTAATCGTCATCCCTCTTCGACTATGGCGTATTAGATGAGGATGATCAACGTGCATTACACATTCGCTACTGAGAGCCGAATCACTAAAACGGAGCGTGTTTCATCATATCATATCATTGCATCATTCATGTAACTATACTCAATGACCCATGCTCTCCAAGTCCATTGCTCCCTTTGTTTACAATACGTCCATTAATCACTTAATAATAATTTATTAGTTTACATTCAAAGTGCGCTTGTACAATATACGCTCATCTCGTGAATAGCCCATTCACGTCATAGTGAAAAACCTATTATAGTTGAAGTATCAAAATATGCAATACTCACGCTTCTGGCAATGCTTGTCGTCCCAACATAACAACCGATCGTTTGTATCAGTCTGGCACTGCAGATGCGACAGTCGGTGGTCCTGCACACGACTTGTCGCATTCGGGCACAGCCCACACAGTCGCGTGTCGTAGTTCATCTACAATACAATACATCAATGTTCATGTTAATTGGGAGACGACGAGGACACTACATTATTTTAAGAGTTACTCATTTCAACACTTATGAGCGCTATCCATTAAATATTACAACACTAGAATTCATGATACATGCCAAATGGATTGAAAATGTAATATTGTTTGAAGCTTTTACAGGTAGAACGCGAGCTTCGGACAGCTTTCAAAAGTGTGACAATATTTAGTACAAACAAAATAATTATGACTATCACGTAAAACATAAGCTGGATATGTTAGTTAAGTTGAAAATAAGTTAAATATTAATTCATATGTACGTGTATCGTAGGTAAACATGAGTCGTGGCGGAACTAATAACAAGATCCCATGGTCCATGACCAGAACAAGTTTGGTGAAGAACAATAATAATGTGAGGGCGCTACTACACTGTTATTGGACACATGTCCGGAGTCCGGGCGGAGACGATACAAATAGGGTTACCCTATACGACGTGGTGTGGAAGTTTAAATATTTTAGCGTTTATAAAGATGCATACTGTTTACATAAATGTGAACAGCAAAAACACTACTTCACTTCCAACACGATCTACAACATACGATCTAAACACGAATTACAATAAAAACTATCATGTTCTTCACACAGTGTGAAAAAAGTATTTCTAATTAGTTGAATCACACTTGGTGCAAACTAAGTGGAAATACTTTCTCATACAGCTCATTTACACTCCCTGAGGAATTTAAGGGTTGGCTACACAATATTGAGTTATTCGTTAGGGAATAAGTAATGTTTTCCTTTTGAAAAATAAGGTGTTGCTCTGTCTTGTTGACTCCTTCTTTTTGATCTCCCAAAATGTACAAATAACATAAACGAAATTGACCTTTATACCCAACTACGGCATAGCCAAAAGTAGGGTTACGATTTCAACCGGCGTGTTTGTATGTATGTATATGTTATGGACAAAGTGAATAATACGACAGAAAAATGCCCAATATGAGTAGGCAATATGATAAAAACTATTGAAATAATTAAAGTGACCAGACTCTCTAAATAACGCCCATCACATTATTGGGCCGAGTTATAAAAAGATGTAACATACATTACATTATTTTAATGTTGACATTGGTTTTATGTAGCCCAACCGTTACGTAGCAATATTCGTAATGACCAGACAATGTGATAAATATAGAAGTTTTTGATTTGATTTGACTAGATTCATAATGCCCGGACATTACACATAGTGCCCTGATTAATCTCTTGGTTCATGACATATATACGAGTATGTAGGAATGTTCATCTGTTCCCTCATAACTTCTGAACTACTTATCTTAATTTAATAAATGAGGTATTAATTGCTTGCTGGTTATAGGCTATGTGACGTCCTTCAGACCGCGATTTCCTGTTGTCGGGTTTTGGTTTTTGAACTTATTTTTTTATTAAAATATCGTATTAATGAGTATGAGTTAACTTACCCGAATAATATTGTCGGCATGGTCCGAAGTAATCCGAGACCAGTCAATAGTATTGATGTAGCAAAGCCTGTCGTTCTGTTGTATTCGCACACCGCCCCTCTCAATCTTCATTAACGAACGAAGACCCAAGGACTGCGGACAGAATTATAATATTTTATTGTAAAATCTTAAATCGGTTACGAGAAATAAGGAAGGTCAGTAAGAAGTAAGATATATTTCTGACCCAGACACCGATAGAATTGAGAGCTATCGTAGTATCTAAAGTATAACTCAAGGCCATACGATATACATGCGGTAGCCATTGATATTAAAACATATACATAGATACTTATTCTGATTATATTTAATATGCCAAAGAAACTCCGATAGATCTCATTACTGTCGGGGCGCGGTAACTAATGTCCACGAAGGGTTTACTGTACCTAACTAGGGCCCAGTTTTTCCAATAGTTAAATATGCTAACCAATGGTTTCAAATTTCGGTAAAACGCGTTTATTCGTCAATTGTTAGTGTAACAAATAATTAACTCTCCAACTTATTTGACCGTTTGTGAGGCTTACAAATGAAGAAAAATTGTGTTTTACTTCAGTTGTTATATATTATAACAACTGAATATATGTAATCGTTGAGTTAACTAGGGATAAAAAACTGGGTCTAAGATTTCCAATCCCCTTTCCAATCGACCTTTCTCCTCTTCATCAGCATATCAAGAGTTATTACAGAGATCGGTATAGGTAGCGTACTAAACTATTATATTGAAGAATCTTATAATGTTTTTTGAGTTTAAAAGATTTTTTTTTTATGAAAAACAAAGCTCTTTAATTTAACAGTTTTAGTACGGAACTCTAAAAACATAAAAAAAATTCTTCAATATAATAATTTAGTTCAAATGTATTCACAGCGCAATAAGTAATTTGCAATTTCTTAAATACCGGGCTTTCATCGTCCTGTTTATGATTCCGGGCTTTTAAGAGGATGGATTATCAATTCTATGTTATTTACTACCTCCAAATTTAGGTAAATATACTATACCTATTCCGATCTCTATTAGCTACGCATAATACTCCTAAGGGCGATTCAAACGGCCCAAACACGAAGGATCCTCACCAAATTTCTTGGCCGCCCTGAAGTTAGCTTCAATGTCTGCGCAGTAGTAAATCTCATACAAAAACAGCACCGTTTCGTGCCTTGCACATCGGAAAGCCAACTACAGGGCGCGGCCCAGAAGTTTGGCGAGCACTATACTAGTGGAAGTGTATGAAAAATATTGTTTCTATAATTCGCTTGAAGGAGTAGGTACTCTAGGCCATATACAGGGTGTAATGTTTACGGAAAGATGTGCTTATATTTTAAAAACTACTTCTGCTTATTAAAATATACCAATTTCTCAAGGGAAATCATAACCAATTCCCATTTTTTTTTATATGAAACTGTCATCAACTGACCAAGATTTGTATTGCAGATAATTTTATTTTTTCCTGGAGATTTGAAAAAAAAAGACCACATCTTTCCGTTACACCCTGATGTTTTAGCCATCGAAATCGAAAAAAATACAATACTTTTCTTACACTACAGGCGTTAAAGAAATTAGGATTATTCTGATTTCTGTCGGGATAAGGGGGGTGACCATAAGCTCTTAGAGCGGTATCAATTTGATATCGAGTAAGTGACAGATGTATACAAGTCATATACATCTGTCCCTTATTTGATCTCAAATTGATATCGCTCTAAGAGCTTATGGTCACCCCCAAGGTAAATTTTGTAAGAGCCTTGGCCATTCTTTTTTCAGATTTTTATCTATGTAAGCCAATTTCGCTTATCGGTCAAAATAACGCTAATCCATAGCAAATAGTAGGTATGTAAAACCAACTTACTTCCAAATACTCATTATCGAATATAACGAGTGCGAAATCCTTGTAGAGCTGCATCCCTCGTATCACCGAGAGGTTCGGAAAGAGAGTTCCGAGATTCTGCACCCCTTTCACCCTACAATACATTGAAACCTGTTAATTGTGTGATTCAGGCCCTTCTCGCTTGTAGTTACTGTAACGAATCCCGACTACTAACTGAAAAAAAAATCAATGGTGCACTGTATTTGCGTGCACAATGCATATGCCAAGTTTCAAATCTAGCAAAGTTTTGGTTAAGGAAATAATATTATAATTTATTAATATCCTCATCATTTCAAAGAACTGACATCATGGCAAAGTGAAAGCCAGGCTTGAAAAAATAATTGTGTATTGACTAAAATTACAGTGACTGAATTTACGGCATTTGATTTATGAACTACATAGATTAGGCGCCTTACATACCTCTGATGAATCTGTACAGGTTGCTGTACGCGCTCGGTAAAGAATCTGTATAGAAACGATTCAGGCGCTATCTTGATCAAGTCGTTTCGGTACAGAAACGAAAATGCACCAAGATGCGGTGCGGAAGGCGCCTTAGGGCCTATTTCGCCAATGAAACTAGTCGCGATTAGTTCAACTAAACTCAGTTTATGCAAATACAGCGTTCTGATTGGTAGTTTCTCAGCGGTCCACCAATCAGAACGCTGTATTTCAATAAACTGAGTTTAGTTGAACTAATCGCGATTAATTTCATTGGTGTAAGCGCACCTAAAGTCGGTTATTTCAGTTAGTAATCAGTTCGTGAGTAGCTCCATATGAGAAAGGCTTTAAAGTTAATTGCGTGTCATAAATTACATTAAAAGTAACTTAGAAATAATTTTAAGAATTGATTCTAAAACATCTATTTTTCTTTTGAAGATTTATCGGTGTTGTTTTGGTTCATGGGGAAGAACATAGACCACTATAAATACAAAGTTAATCGGTTTCACCTGTATATCAGAACAAAATCGGTGACCTCTCTTAGAAGCGGGAAGGTGACGTTCTCGAAGTCCTTGGGCGTGGTTTTCTCGATCAGCACGATGCTGAGCGAACCTTCGATGACTCGACAGTTCCTCAGCTGCCTGAGTTGGGTGACATTGTTCCTTATGTCCATTGAAGGGCATACTAGAACAAACAAACGTTTTTTAGTAACAGGTTTCTGCAATTTTGTATCCGAATTAAATTAATTATAATTAATTATACAGTAATTCATTGAATCGAAAAAATATGCAATAAATATCATAGGTACACTTCCGGCAAGAATTTAACTCAGAGTTAGTTGCCGAAACGAGGTTAAATAACAAATACATTATTAAGTCCTACATAATTGGCCGGGTTAGCTACTAACTCAGAGTTAGTAAGATAGCCCAGGGTGGCGCAAGCAAGCCTGACTGTGTTAATACGGACTAATACTACACTATTTAAGGCCTACATGGATCGGTCATGAAAAAACTTGTATGTATTGTGGGTTCTTGTTAATTATTCTTTGGAGTTTCACTTTCTCGGATATCTCAAAGACTCTTTTCGTAACATAGTTTTGATTGTTAATTTCTTTGTCTATAGATATCAGTTATTAGAAGCCGTACACCGGCTCCACCGTACGGGCTGAGCGTGTGAGTCTGCCGTGTCTAAGGTGCTGTACGTTTATCGTGCGAGCCTGCCGGATCCGCTGTCCCGTACGTTTGCAACGGCCTGAGTTTTGCTTCGAGAATTGCGGTGCTGTTTCTGCTCGTTATCCAGCATTGAAACGGTGCTATTGGCAACGGATTTTTTCGTCAGGCGCAGAGCACCGACGAGCGGTTGACGTATCATTTTTTTTTGTGTTAAAATTAACCTAGTAAGTTACGTGATAGTTTCAACTTTCCACGAATTAAAACTTAGTTTTATGTCGTAAAGGGTTTTATTTACACCTGGATGCATAGGACAGGATCGAACCAGTTGCTACTGCGTAGTATTGTAAAAATATCTATAAGTTTTATATAATTTTATTTGGATGAGAATCTGAAAATACTTATTATTTGGGAAATAATCAAGGACCGCTTCACCGTACACTCCGCAATTAAGTCATTCAAAAGGTCTGCTTTTCTTTAAAACAACCTATGTGTCTTAACCTCATGAAACGAAAACGAAAATTTTGAAAGATAACGAAACTCTTATCCCTTTGAAAGAGCGAATCTCATTACCTATCCGATTAAACCTACTATAATCGAAATTATTCCTAGTTTTAATTCTACAATACTCAGCCATTTAAACACCAGCGCCTTTGCGTCTAATAGGTAGGTATACATACTAATTCGTATTGTTATAAAAAATGGAATATTACATTCCAATGGCACGCTTCATCGGCGTCAGTTAAATTAAACAATACGTTGTATTGCTATTTCCGTAAACAACTCAATTATTGGCACAAATTACCCCCCACGAGCTATGTAATATCATATTAACGAACGCTAGGGAGGAATTTTATTAGACCTACCTTTATTTATCAAGTAGAATGTTGGCGCACCCGTGACGAAGTAGACTTATAATATTTAACAATATAATAGGAAACTACCGTTATATTTTCAGTTAATGTGCAAGTGTTTACTGAAAACTTGTATCCGTCTATAAAATCCCTGCAATTTTTATTATTTGGTTATGCCTTCGTTCTTACATACCTATGATTGATTTGATATCGGGCTAAATATTCGGAAAAAGTTGCAGGCTATATAGCGAGGCAAAGCACTTGTATCTAATGCATGTCATTTCATAGGCTCGTTCAAGTAAGATCCAAAATTAATCAATAAGAAAAATATTTAAAAAAATAGGCAAAACTGCATCGAGACTCGTGACGTTAAGGCTAAGCACGCACTGCGATTTTTATTCGCGCGAATTTTTTTCCGCGTACTGAATTTGACTAACACGCACTGCGGATAAAATTTCGCGCCGCGGTGCGGTGGATTCTGTGGCAAAACACGGATTTCTTGCGATATTATTTCCGCGCGATTTTTTTCCGCAATGCGTGCTGCTTCATACAATTCCATAGGTCACAGAATGTGCGAAAAAAATTCGCGCATTCGAATAAAAATCGCAGTGCGTGTTAAGCCTTAATACAGCATCTCATGTTTGTACTACAGATCAACAACGCATATTTTATACTAGACGTGTATGTGTGTGTGTCATTGTGTGTTTGTTTTTGTGTTTTTTGCTCATCTCGTGTCTCGTGTGCGAGTCACAAATACATATTTTTCTTTCTTTCTTTCTTATATCAATATATTTAGACTATTGTGTTTAATTACGAGAAAATATTTTAGTACTGTCACTCACTACCTATTTAATATGTATGAGTACCTACTTTAGCCACTGTAGATATGACTAATTACTAGTATTGTGCAGGACGTAGCGTGTTCATTGGCCCCGAGAAAAGAAGGGCGTAAACCTTCTGGCCATTGCCGCTGAACGCCCCATCCACATCAACGAAAACAAAGGTTCTTGGATGCCTAGCTGCAGCAGTGACGTAGGGTTGCAAATCGACTCTAACGATTCAACGATGTGTTGGCTGTACTTGAGTTATTTCCAGATTCCGGGTTGCCTACTTCTGGATCAGCACTCCTGGTGTCCAGGTTCCGAGGTTCAGCTCGACAGGATCGAAAAGGGATGTCTTCATAAGGGTTGAAGTCGATGAATTAAATGAAACACTAAGTTATTCAGTACACGGCACGATTCTAGGGCTCTCAACAATTTCTGAGACTTGATTCTATATAAGAATTACTTCTTATTTACTAAGACAAGTACAAGCGACTAGCTTTGGATGACTACAAATTCTATTTTGGGCCCGGGGGTTCTTTATACCCTCGCATCGTGCCATTATTGAGAGCCCCGCAAATTCTCGCCGAAAATAATTTTTATTTATGTAAAAAACCCTTATACATATTTGGTAAATAGGGTTACCGCACCCCTTCCATGGTGCTATCAATAGCTGGATTCCTTCGTACTGTAACACAGCAACGCCCCCTATCTATGTATCTAATCAATATACCTAATTTCCAGGTATTGATAGCTTCCCTAGACTATTTCCATGAAATAAAAGGACAATTCCCTTTATTTCCCAGTTAAAACCTTAATAGTTTTCAACCTAGCCTAAGGATATCTATAGGTTGGGTTGACCTGCTGGTGCCAATAGCAGGCTGTCTGTTGACGTCTAGAAAAAGCTTATTTTCGGGAATCTTCTATGGGATATCATCCCTTATGTAATGAATCTATAAATTCCTAAGTCATTTCACCGACTTTAGGACTTCCTACTTAGGCTAACCAGACAATCACCGCCTATTATGGGGATTCTGGTAGCCAATAGACCACACTTTACATTTCTAGTGTTTATGTAAGTCTATCTAGGTCATATGCACATAAGGTGCCTTGATATGTACAAATTTGATAGCCGGTCACTTTCTTTGCGCCCAGCTATCAGAGAAATTAGATATAAAAACACTAATAAGATTGGGACGACACGATGGTGCGTTCAACGGGCCATCGGGAGGTCCCCAAAAATTCCTTATTTTCGGAATTCCCAGGGGTGTATAGTCTCGGGGAATGCCAAAAACTGACTAAAATTACATTTCCAGAAACCTATTTTCCGGAATTGTACTTAAACTACTTGAGCGATTTTCGCTCCAAAGTGATGGCTTGGTAGCTAGTCCAGCAAGCCATCCGAAAGTACTTATACCATGAGTACATCTATTCCCTTCATGGAGTTATTCCACCTGAAGGGTCTACAAATTTCAACGTTTTACGTTGTTTACATTTTTCACGACTGCTTATCTCGTTGACTATCCAAGCGATTCTTCCCATCTAGAAACCGCCTGGAAGCCCTTTTAGCAAGCTTTCCAATGGTAGTACTTTTACCAGTACACCTATATGTTTCTAGGTACTTAGGGCACCTAAAACCGTAAGCGATTGCCAAAACCAGTTAAACAGCAGTTTTTCTATTATATACTGACTTGATATCTCAAGTAAATGGGCTTTATATAAAAGACTACGCTAACTATGAGGTGTATATAGGCTTCCTGTCTCGGTCTAGGTCCCCCATATACCCTAAAATGACCTAAAACCATATATTTGGTGTTTGAGATATCAAGTCAATATTCCTATTTACATAGCAGAAACTATGTGGTCTTCACATAGTTTCATCATTATGTACTGATTTCATGTCCAGTACATAGGATAAGCCCTTAAAAACATGATTTTAATTACTATAATATTTTCGAAAACCACCAAAACTATATATATCGTGTGGTTCCCTCTCACGGTTCATTCGGAACTAATCCGTCGTCGAGCACAGACGTATCGTATGACAGAAATTTATGTTTTTTACTATGATAACTCTTATCAGTATGCTTTCTAATGATTTTACTCTGTTAAGGGTGAACTATTGAACCCTATAACATACTGACAAACACTAAAAACATTATACTACTATCTCAAAAAATGTAGGTAAAATTTTAGTATAAATATAAACGTGCCTCTAAAATTCATTTTAGTATCAGGTGGCGCGCCGTGGTAAGCAGACATGTCTACACATACAAACTTCAATTTCTATGAACCATTTAGTATGGTTGATGACGCTTCGTCGCGAACAAGTATAGTATAGTAACTCTTTACTAGGTAAGGTTTTATATAATTAAAATATCGACACCAATATCGGCTATAATAAGGCAAGGTGTACACCGTTCAATTTTGGTCGTTTAAATCCATTGGTGGGTCGATCCGGTACATGAAACAGTATCGATTTGAAAATATAAAAGTCGGTGTAGCAAAATGATAAAACAAGAGGTACCTACCAAAGACAACGACATCCGAAACGAAAGTAATTTTTGCACTTTTTAGGCATAGCACGCACTGAGAACTAAAAAATTCGTAGAAGCCTTAGTGTTAAGCCTAAGCCTTAGTGTTTTGCTTTAGGAGTCGGTTATTTTTTTGTGTTTTTAGAGTTCCGTAGACAACAAGGAACTACTACTACTACTGGTTACTATTGTGTTCAACTATCCCTATCTTTGACTGGTGTATGATACGAGTAGAGGTTAAAAATTGTACATTATGAACGATCAAACTATTGCGCAGTTTTCTTTAGCCGGATCTTTCTACGCAGTACCTGCAAGCAAACTACTCTTCCCAGGGCGCAGAAGTTAAGGTCAAAGGCCGAGAGCGCATGTGCAAAAAATGCGCGGGAGGGTAACCAAGATGGCGGCGTAAACAATACGCGCCATTTCGCGGCATGATGTTCTAGTATGAGTTGAGTACGTTATTATTACGTTATCTGTGGTATGTGCCATGCGTCCGTTAACACCGGTGTAACCGTAAATTATTTGTTATTTTGCAATGATACTATAAATCTTTAAAAATCTGATCCAGGAATTATTTTACTTGAACTGCATAAACAGGATTAAGTATCTCAAAAGACAATATGATGCACTGGACACTAGACAGTTATTTAAAAAGAGCGGCCAAGTGCGTGTCGGACTTCGCACATTTAGGCCCGAATTCACCAATGAAACTAATCGCGATTAGTTCAACTAAACTCGGATTATGCAAATACAGCGTTCTGATTGATAGTGTCTCACCGGTCTCATCCAATCGGCCCTAGGGTTCCGTAGCAAACCGCAATAAAAACAAGTTGTAATAGGAAAAATTAGGCAATTTCAAAAACAAAAACTTATTTATTAATATTTGATATTTGTTAGTAAAATATACGTAATAATAAACATTATCACCAAGTTGGAAGTTCATAAGTCAAAGGAAAGTTAAAAAAATATTTGGAACAAAAATTTTGTAAAAACACGGAATAAGAAGCCACCAAAGTCAGTTTGACTTTGGTGGCATCTCATTCCTTCGTTTTCCAATATTTTTGAAACAAAAAATACAGTATTTATCTACTCAATGAGTCCTAAACAACAATACCCCATTCGATGAAGTAGTTCAACACTTATTTTTCGCGCTTTTTTTTTTTTTTTTTTTTTTTTATTTGTGATGGGTTTGCTCTTGACTCTAGTCTAGGTCAAAGGTGACAGAGACAGAGTCGACGATGGAGCGAGCTTACCCAGAAGAAGCCTGTTCACTCTAACTTTGAAGAGATTCGGGTTGAATGCGTTCGGAAACACAGACGCAGGTAGTGAGTTCCACTCATTCGCTGTGCGCATTATGAAGGATGTTTGGAAGCGCTTGGTGCGTATTGGTGGAATGGCAACAAGGTAAGGATGGTAACTTGCAGTGCGTCTAGATGTCCGATGGTAGAAGGGGGCTGGTGGGATGAGGTCGTGGAGTTCTTGAGCACACTCACCGAAGTACAGTCTGTAAAAGACCGACAAGCAGGCAACCTTGCGGCGATGAGCCAAGCTGTGTAGCTTGGCATCCGCCAGCTCAACGTCGCCAATGAGCCTCTTGGCTCTGCGTTCCACCGAGTCAAGCGCGGCAAGCTGATACTTAGCTGAGCCATCCCAAAGGTGGCTGCAATACTCCATGCAGGATCGGACTTGCGCTTTGTAAAGGGTTAAAAGCTGTCCAGGCGTAAAGTATCGCTTCACTCTATTTAGGATGCCCAGCTTTTTGGCCGCAATTTGAGCTTTGTACTCAATGGAGGCGCCGAAGTTGAGGCTGGATGTCAACTCCATGCCCAGGAGCTCGAGCCGATCAGTCACAGGAACAGACGCACCCCGAAAAGTAGGAGTTTGATCGAAGATACTCCTTTTTGCGGTAAAAAGACACGCCTGTGTTTTGGTGGCGTTAAAGGAGACCAGATTGTCATCACCCCACTGGGAGACAAGGCTTAAGGTCAAATCTGTCCTTTCAACCATAGCCTCTCTCAAGGAACGAACTTCATCCACGCTGGTTCTTGCGCTGGACAAGTATCTCTCTGCAACAGTACTGTCATCTGCGTACCCAATAATACCAGGCTGAAGTAGGTCATTGATGTGTAGCAGGAAAAGAGTTGCAGAGAGAACAGACCCCTGAGGTACTCCGGCATCAATAGCCATGAAGTCAGAGGAGCAGCCGTCAATGACCACTCGGATCGACCGTTCATTGAGGAAGTCTGATATCCAGCTACAAAAACCAGCGGGGATGCCATAAGCAGGAAGCTTACTGAGTAGACTCGCGTGCCAGACCCTATCAAAGGCCTTCGAGATATCAAGCGAAACAGCAAGTGCTTCGCCGTGTCTCTCGATGGCTTCGCCCCAGCAGTGCGTGACATACACAAGAAGATCGCCAGTTGACCGTCCCCGGCGAAAGCCATATTGACGGTCACTGAGGAGATTGTTGTCTTCAAGGTAGGTCAGCAACTTACTGTTCAGTACCCTTTCCATAACTTCAATGGCTTTGAGTCAACAAGATGCTTGTACTGTGAACATTTGAAGACTCTAGCTCCAACCGTTTGGCTGTAATACCTGTGTGACAGACGACGGCAAAACAGACCGACAGATACGTGAGTGTCAGCAATAGGGCCTTTAGACCTTTTGGACCCTTCGTGTACGGAACCTTAAAAACATCTGGTCTGAACGCAATCAATAAACATCAACAAAAACTCGCAAGTCGTGCTTCTACCAGCACGATTCAAAAACTTGTATGATGCTGGAATAAGCATAAGCTGAAATGGCGCAAGGGGGACTGGAATGGCAGCTGGGGTGGGGGGAATCACGGACCACGGTAGATGTCGTAGTGTGTGCGATGCAGGGGGTGGCGCCCGGTGCGGGCGGGAGGCACAATACCAAGCTAACCTGAAAACACGACAATCGGCACAACACAAGTAACTCGTCGCATATTGCCGTCTCACGTCCCGCAAACCGCGGTCACTCAGCTCACTGAGTATTTATAGAGCCCGGAATGTTATTAGTGGTGTACCACAACAATAATAATGTCGATCGCCATACTAAGAAATAAACATTTTCTACACTTATCTATAAGGTTTAACCAAAAAGGTTGGCTTTGCCTTGGCTTATCGATCAAGAGCAAACGAGAGTATAATATGTTTAAGTTCACTGAAAAACAGTGTTATGTGAAGGGAATCCTGCTTAAGTGTTAAGCCGTTCAAAGAGTTAGCTGTTCATAAGGATAACCGAAAGTTATCCTTACGAAGCATGTCTGAAATTGTATAGATTTACCCTATTGTAGTACAGGTAACCCCGAAACTTGGCTAACCCATTGAAGCCCTTTAAAACTCCTTCGAGGGAAAATGTTTTACGGAGGGTTTTCCAAGCCGTGTATACCTAAACTTAAAAAAAGTTTACTGCGATAAGATTGAGGTACCTTATCCAATAGTAACTGATGGGTTTGAAGGGTTACCCGGTTCACAGTAAGTCGCTTTCAACATGTTACAACGTACTGTTTTTTTTACCCCGACAGCGGCAGGGTAATGTTTTCTTAAAACTTGTTCAAAAACCCTTTATAACCAATCGGCTAACCGAAATATGTAAATAAGTTTTAAATAAACTTATTCATCGATAACAATTGAATCACTATCACAAAAGTTGCACTGCGTGTACTGACGAGCTAAATGAACGCGGCCACCTCCCCCCCCCCCCCAACCTCCCAAGCTGTCAGCGCTTACTACGACTCTACTACATCCTCCACTCCTCCCGCCCGTACCCTCGGAACATGGCGCCGCGGGAACAGATTAACACGACGTCATAATATAATACAATTATCCGGAACATCAAACCATAAAAACAAGGGAATAAAGCCTTATATTCATTGCGTTGAGTTCGAAAAGTGACGTTTGTTTTAAAACGCATTTCGAGTAGGTTAACTTTTACGTTGTACGATAATTTTATAAAATTGCTGTCATTGAGCTTGATGGAGTATGACCTAAGTGTGTCGTCATTAAATCATGAAGTTTACTTTTCAAGTATGAATGAGGCCTATGTCCAGCAGTGGACGTCTTTCGGCTGATAGGATGATGATGATGATGATGACGAATTCACATTTCAAAGATTTTAATTTTTTTTTATTTTTGGTCATTTAAAATTGATTCCATTAGATGGCGCCGTTTTAAATTTCTGATGCATACCACTCGATTTTTTAAATTTGTTACAATACACATTTTGTTACAATGAAACTGTAAAAACGTGAAAAATCATTATATAAAACAAATCGGCAGTATTTTTTTTTAAATTGTCACAAGCCGAGAAAACCCTTTTACTTGCTACTCAGACGAAAAATGCTAGTCTACTAGTCGCTGCTAGCTAACACCATCTATAGCCGTGGAACGGAAACAAACGCGATTGAATTACTTGTAAAAATAATCACCTTACTCCGACGAAAAATGCTAGTTATGTCGGCACGGTTTCTTTGTATGGGATGAGGTATCTGTATGCTAGTATTATTATTATCTGAGCTACGGACTTCGTGCTTTGGGAGTAGACCCCCTGAAACGGAGACTCGGCTCGAGGGACTCGCTCTCTCGGTCAAATATAACTTGATTATTGCTAATGGTTGTGTTCGCGACTATCTCTTTTCAATTTTTTCGTCAAATCAACTTTACACTCGCTCGGTTAATTATAGCTTTTATTTCTAATATGTAAGATTGATTTAAGGGCATGTTCTTTGCCTTACCTTTGTTATTTTGATTGTTATTGCATAACATTGTGAAATGACACAAGTTTCATTATAATGGTGGTCATAAATATTAGATCTTTATGGTAATAAATACGTGTGATAAACGGTACTTTATGAGATTGTAAAATGTATGGATGGATAAATTTAAATACTATAAAAGAGCTTCCGTGGAGTTTCTTGCGTTTCTTCTCCACGACATACAATTAGTTTAGCGAACAGGCGGTAAGCTCTCGGATCCTCAATATGAATTAATTGACAAGCCTCATTGAAATATTTTTCCTGTGCTTTTTTTTCATAAAATCCTTCCCTTACACACATAGAAACTTTCATCATCAGCCTTTTAATGTTCTCACTGATGGAACACAGGCCTCCTCCGTGAGAGGGAATGGGCCTTAATCCACCACGCGGTCCCAGTGCTGGTTGGCGGATGTCACATGTCTTCGAAATTTTTGGTTCTAGGACATGCCGGTTGCATCACGATGTTTTTCTTCACCGTTTTTAGAGCAGTGGTGATGAAATAATTTACACAAAGTAATGCGCCTGCCTGGGTTCGAACCCATGACCCACGACACCTAAGTCGGGCCCGTTACCACTGAGCCACCACTGCTCTTCGAAACTAGAAACAGAACTTTCAAACACAGTAAATAACCGAGAACCATTTTGGCTTTCAAAAGCTATCTTGGTAGATATCGAAACTTTTTATATAGTTCCATTCATAATTCTAACAAGCTCAGCTTCGATTTACGGATAAACATGTTGACTCATGTGTTGAATATTTACGTGCTACCTACACATTGTCAAGGCCTGGGAAGAAGAGGCGTATAATGTAATGCAATGATGCATATCAAATCAGTGCATTCTTTGCAATAGTACATTGCGTAGGTACGCAGTACTCGTAAGTCGTACTCTACTGAGATAAGCCGGTATAAATAGAAAGAAAGACAATAAAAACAAGGTCTATTGTTTTATATACCTTATAATATTCATATTATGCATTTAGTTACATATACTCGTAATATATTATTAAACTGTTATTTTAAAATAACAAACATATACTTTAATTTTATGTGTATCTATAGAATATATTGTATTGATATAGATGATAATTATGTAATTATCAGTTCAAAACCCTGCAGTTTACACACGTGTAAATAATTTCACATTGGACATATTACATCCCTCGGTAACTGGTTTTAAAATGAAAATCACGTCTAAACGGCAAGTCGTAATTTTTTGGAAGAAATATATGTTACATTGGACCATTTTCTTAATAATTTGATCTAAGAACATTTTGAGTTGTATTCGTATAACATAGTGTAATTAATTTGTAAAATTATGTCTAACACGAACAAAAGATGAAAAAAACAAAAGATGGATGGACTGTGTGAGGAGTGATATGAAAGAAAAGGGAGTAAGTGATAGCGTGACGGGGGACGGGACGGTATGGAAGAAGAAAACGTATTGCGCCGACCCCAAGTAACATGGGACAAGGGCAGGAAGATGATGATGTCTAACACAGACAAAAAAGCGAAAATCGCACCAAAACCGCAATTTTCATCATCTCAAAAACAGACCGTATCTTCTATAATAAGGAAAGTACAAAAAAAATACTGATATTTGGGTCGCACGGGTGTGAAATGAAACTAGTGATTGTTTTGTTTCAAGGTCGTTGACGACTTTCGTTGTCTTAACTACGACCACTACGACGCACTCTTTATTTACCGTTACCAAAGAGCAAATAGGAAGCGAGTTATTTTTTGTAAGATTGCGGATAGCGTATTATTGTGGTCTCGTGACGTTATAGTTAACAGCCATTTTCCTGTTTATGACCTTGTACGGTTATTCCGCAAAAGGTCAGTGTCTTTCCCCATCTGTGAAAGCGGATATAGATTTGATTTCTTTTTTTTTCTAATAGAAATAAGTGTGTGTGTGTGTAAGTTTCAGTGTTGGTTAATTTTAAGGTAATATTTTTCGAGTAGGATAATTAGTATTATCCCAATTAATTTTATCACACCGCTCGGAGACAGCCAGATAACCTGGAAAAAATTGGTTGTTGTCGGAAAAGTGGATGGGAAAAGGTCACGCGGACGGTCACCCACTCGGTGGTTAGACCAGGGCGATTACGGGGCTCACGGTGACCACTGCCCTGAGAAGAGCCGAAGACAGAGTGGCTTGAAAGCAGCTCGTTCATGACTCCGTGAAAGCTTTGCAAGACGGGCACGACCTTCAGTAATGAAGACAACGAATAAGAAGAATTAGGAGGAACTATATACTTTTGTACTCATTTTACATGTATAATATTATTATTTCATATTTTATGCACCTGCCATGCTATCTCTTCACCGCCCTTCGTTGACTGGTAGAGAATGCCTCAGCCATTAAGTCCGCCTATTTACTTTTATGTTGCATGAAGTTTTAATAAATAAATTATTTTGAGAATTGTACCGTACAACTCAGCTGGATCCGGTTAGGCAGGAACATAGATAAGTTAATGCTAGGTAGATTGTTCCTCCTTAGAGAGGGGAAAGTCGGCATTCGATTTAGGCTCATAACGATTCTCATGACGGGACATATCCTTTGCATTTGAAAAGGGTGTATAGTTGACGCTAATGCTTCCGCTGATGAATGAGGATCCGCAGTTCAGCCAAGAACTAAAGACTGATTGCTAGTATTTGAGGTTAGCACTTAGGCCGGTTACAGTGCTCGACCGACCGTCAGTGCTTACGGTCAGTCCAGCACTGTAAATATTTATGAATTTTAATATAATGACAGGCGCGACGTCCGTCGTATAGTTCTCGCCAAACTTCTTGGCCGCCCTGAAGTTAGCTACAGTGGTCGAGCACTGTAACCGGCCTTAGTGTAGTGTTATTTTTAGGGTTCCGTACCCAAAGGGTGAAAACGGGACCCTATTACTAAGACTCCATTGCGCTGTCCATCTGTCTGTCTGTCACGAGGCTGAATCTCATGAACCGTAATAGCTAGACAGTTGACATTTTCACAGATGATGTATTATGTTGCCGCTATAACAACAAATACTAAAAACAGAATAAAATTAATTATTTAAGTGGGGCTTACATACAACAAATGTTGCCGTTTTTTACGATAATGGTACGGAAACCTTCTTGCGCGAGTCCGACTCGCACTTGGCCGGTCTTTTTTCATTTTCACCACGGGAGCGTGCTTTGCAGTCAAAGTTTTATTTATTTATTTATTCATTTACACATACAATTATTTTTACAGGTAGAACCCAAGGTAACAAAAGTAGTCATACAATGCGACACTCCGAGACGCCCCGTAAAACTGATCACACACCTTTTCGCGTCCATGATTGACCAGTCCCAAGTAACGGCTCTGGGCGTCCGCACAAGTTAACTAGAGGACAATACAGTAATTGTCACCCTCTGGAATTCCGCCAAAGAGCAGGAAAAAATGTCCAAACGCTGAAAGACGCTATTAAGAATCGTAACAGCCCGACACACTGGTGCAAACTTTAATAGATTTGTACGGAGTGGCACAGTTCTGTATTTTCCTTCCTCTGACTCGATAAGCGTCCAACGGGGTTAAAGTCATTATTGTGTAATCCTCTGCCCAGTAGATGTGAGTTATCTATCATATCTAATTTTAGATTTTATGCGGCTCTTTTGGGTCTATAAGTACAAGGGAAATATGAAAATAGAATTACATATTTATTTCACCAAACGAAAACAAATAAACAATGTATCACCTTTGAAAAATATCCTTAGCGATTAAACGTTATCTTATCCAAAAATTATAAAAATACTATCGTTTCGTACTTCATGAAAGATTAATAAAGTAATCTGAAATAGTAAAATAAAATAATTTTGTGTGGCCGGATTCACTGATGATTGAAGACAGCTCAAGAATGATGTAACCAATACTTTGTGATAATAATTATTTTAACTGGTTGAAAACAGGGTGACGGCTGCGGATAGATGTGAGATGCACAGGAGTCAGGACCAATCAGTGTGGCAAGTTGGCAACGCTTGGGGGAGGCCTATGTCCAGCAGTGGACGTCTTTCGAAAGAAATAATGATGACGATGATTGAAAAGAATTCCCATGGAGTTTCTTGGACGTTCTTCTCCATGGAGATCTACCTACGCTTGCGAATGTTCAACTAGCTTCATGTTTTGGACTGACTGACCACTTGACAATTCAAAAATACCTACCTGTTGTTGGTATAATCGAAATAAATGATATGAGTTCGATTTGCCGCCAATCTGTAGTATGTATCGTATGCACTAATGTGACTTTACGTGACCCTCGTCGAGGACGACCGCGTCCGCGCGCGCGCGCTTTTGCACCCACAGCATCGTGACCGGCGCGAGCGCAGCTCCGTCTCTATTTCCGACGTCGCACAACGCGCATGACTCACTGTATTTTCATTGCAAATAGTAACACAACTATGATTAGACTTAAATAACTTGCAAGACTGAGTGTATGACTATAACGTCAAATTGTCAACACACCCCTTTGCAAGTGCCTTCGAAAAGTACCAATGAACGATACTAATGGAATTTGGCCTACATACGAATCGAATGTCTAGGCCGGCTCATTTCGCGCTTTGGTGAACAAGAAGCAAGCAATTACGGCATGTGAATGTGAATAACGTTCCACTTCCACATCTTAGTTACATGAAAACTTCAAAGAATGAGTGTAAGTTTCTGATTCAGCAGCTATTGTTTTGTTTGCAAACGAAACTGCACAGTCACACTTGTGAAAAATACACGATAAAAAAATTGCACGTGTAAGGTAATTGCAAAAAGAAAACATGGACGTCCAAATCGTGAGCAGCGGCGACGCGTCGCTCCACGTTGCGCGTTGATTTATGTTTCCGTTCTCTGAATGAAGATATCAATGTTCGATCCGTGGTAATGACCGCATGGCCGCATGGGGCGCTTCATCAGCCTAATTTGTGTAGTAAACTGCAGACGTTCGTTCATACCTGTATAATGAATGACAAATAATGACAATGCCTTTCAGAGTTAAATTATAAACATAAATAAAACTCAATCTTAAATCTACCTAAACAATTATAATAAGACACTTACACTTAGTACACAGTGTCCTGTAAAAAAATTACAAAGTGGGTGGGCGCAATGCTTAGCCTCACACAAGCATTTTCTAAATGACTTCACAAGTTCACATTCATATTAACGGAATCAAGTAGTGTCCTCGATCCACGATACATTCACTGAATAAGTAACTGTAGTAGACTTAAGATCAATCAACTGGTGTTTTTTATTGCACGAACTACATTTTTTACATAGTCACAGATAATATAATACTAGAATACAGATGCCTCATCCCATACAAAGAAACCGTGCCAACGTAACTAGCGTTTTCACCTGATTAATCTTGTTATTTTTGTAAGTACATCAATCGCGTTTGATCCCGTTTCACGGCAATAGATGGTGTTAGCAGCGACTTGCAAGTAAAAGGGTTTACTAGGTTCGTGAATATTTTTTCTTTAAATACAGTGAAGGTTCGTTTTACAGTATTTTTTTGCACGTTTTTACAGTTTTTTTGCACCAAAATGTGTTACAATGAAAATTTTAACAATCGAGTGGATTGCCCCAGAAATTTAAAAATGCGCCATCTATTGGCATCAATTTTAAATGATCCGTTCAAATAATCTTTGAAATGTGAATTAAGAGCCCAATATTCCATAATTTTGTACTTAGGAGAGTTGTTTAAAAATTAAACAAGAACATACAATTTTAAACAAGAATCACAATTCTATGGAATTGTGTGTACGCGCCATCTAGTGAGATTTATTTGAACAAAACATTCTTTCTTAGCAATGAGACCCCGTGACATAGTATAGGTAGATAGTTTATTTTACCCGTCAAGAAGTCTTCCAACGAGTAGTGCAGAAAGCGGGCATCGGTTAACTTATCGTTAGTCGTGGGCTCAGAGCCCATGGCTAACGATAAGTTAACAAACGCTAGGGAATGTCTTTCGTACAAAGTGCTATGTGGAATATTCCGATGTTGAAGTATATAGCACAGTCAATATCAATATCATTACGCAGTCGAAGCTTAGACGTTGTAATCAATACATATAATAAATATATAGAAAAGTCGTTTTTGTACATCGAAAATATTTCCAAAAAATAGCCAGGGTGTTGTCAATCGGTTCAGTCTATCAAAAGTCAGATGAATTTAAAGTGTTCAAAGAAGTAAAATATCACAACACACGCAATCCAGATACTCAGTTGAACTCGATATTCGATAGATGGCGTTGTGCATTTAAAGTCTTTTCTGAATGACGGTGTAAAAATTCTCCGCGAAAGAATGATGACCCCATATAAGAATTTGTAGGTAGGGTAGGCAGATAGGCAAGTAGGGTCGAGTAGGTAGTCAGTTAACGGGAGCGAAGCCGCGGGCAGAGCTAGTGTACAATAAAAATATAAAATTAAAATGGAACTAATGTTCATCTTATCTGGAGAATTTTAATGTACAAAGTACAAACCTTCGTGTGAGAAGTGGCGCCTTCTCTGTTAAGAAGAGTAGAAGAGCCGTTTACCCTGCAGTCGGACAGTAATAGTCTGGTATTATAATATACTAGACAAGGTAGCAACAATAATGTAGACAATGGTAATTTGATAATAAAGAAAGGACAAATACCGCGCAAAATTCGGGTCACGATCGTAAAGCTTGCCTGGTACGGTATAAATAAAGAACACAGGGTTTCTACGATAAGGGTAACACTTGAACAAGTTCAATAACGAGAAGTTTATTATTAGACTAAATAACCTAGATCTAAACTGTGTTTGAATAGATCTAAAAATAACATGGAAAAATGGTGATTAAAGTTATTGGAAGTCTGCGAGTCGTATAAAAATATAACTTTCAGGACATTATTTGCTACTCTTTCTTAAATACCTTGCTCGTCGCGCGATTGCATTACGCTTATGGTTGTAAAGTCGCAAAGGCACAACTCGGCACAAGTAAAAAACCGGCCAAGTGCGAGTCGGACTCGCGCACGAAGGGTTCCGTACCATTATCGCGAAAAATGGCCAAAAAATCATATTTGTTGTTTTTATACATCATCTGTGAAAATTTCAACTGTCTAGCTATCACGGATCATGAGATACAGCCTGGTGACAGACGGACAGACAGGCAGACAGACAGACGGATCGCGGAGTCTCAGTAATAGGGTCCCGTTTGTACCCGTTGGGTACGGAACCCTAAAAAACATTTCTTCTTTGGTACCTCTTGTTTTTATCTTTTTTCAATCCGACTTCCGAAACGAAAGTTATTTTTGCACTTGTTAGTGTTTTGCTTTAGAAGTCTGTTTATTTTTGCGAAAATGTTTTTATTTCTCTCTTTTCAGTTTTAGTAGTAACCATAGATAACAGTAGTAACTTAATTTACACATTCGTTCTGTTTGTCGCTAAGGTGATCGGTTGTATGTTCCATACCTTGAAAACTGTTGAACCGATCTTGATGAAATTTTCACTGTTCCCTAAGTTGAGAGATACTTAATCCAATAAAACAAGAATGATCACGATCCTATAAATGGTTTCGGCGATATTCATGGACAAACATACATACATACATACAAACCGAACAAACATAGATACATACTCTTATGAAATTTGGCACACTTGTTTAGAAGTCCATACATATGTGAATATTGAGCATTTTCAACAATAACGTGTCAAATTATTACCTCCTTTTTTTGAAGTGGATAAAAAGATTAATAAGTAAAAAAACTCAGTACATTCAGCGCAAATATTTCTTCTGTAAATAATTGTAGGCTCATGATCTATACAAGGCTGTTCGTAGGTCGCAAGCATTTATTCGGGGAATGTAATAAAAGTGGTGCGGTGGCACCGTGGTGCGTGGCAGGCCCCGACCCCACACGTGACCTGCCTTTGAACTCGACAACGTTTTGCACATAGGCACTATTTATTTACGCATACCGCGCGCTGCGGTAATAGCAGCCTAATCCAATCTTACACCCCCGCGTGACAATACTGCGGTATCCGCTCTAATAATTGATGATTAAACTGACTATATAAATTGGCATTATGATTATATAATGTGACTCCTTCTTCTTCTTAGCGTGCCTATGGAAAATACAGCTTTTAATAAATATTATGATTCTTCCAGTATTCAGCTACGGCAACAACATTCGCTGTCGCAGCCATAAGGTCCTCACATGTACAGATTGCAGGGCATGCGGTGTAGGACGAAAAGTGGGCCATGGTCTGCCTGACCATTTCGTCGCCTCCCGCCTGGACATGCGTTGCCGTGGCCGACATGGAAAACTCTAAGTAGACTTCGCACTTAGGTCGGCCGCAGGACAACCTCCACAGATGAGGATTTTCAGGTGGTTCCGATATCCAGTGTTTTTGCTCTGTCTCTCCGCAGATCATGTGTCTCCTATAATAATAATTGTCGCACATAATCCTTGAACTCGAACGGCAGAATTTCAAAATAAAGTCAATATTTGCCTGACTATTTTGAGTTTGGAATCGCGGAAGTAATAAAATTGGACGAATCATTTTCTATTTCCAAATTAAATCTGGTGTTTAGACATCGCTTGGAATCTAATCTAGATCAAGACTTTGGAATGCGAAAATAGAAAACGCGTGTGCCTAATGTTTCTCAACAGACTAATAAATGATACCGTACGAATAACGATAAAATAAATAATTTAAAAAATATTCTGTTTTTATTTTAAGTCAACAGCGTATTTCCGTGTTGTTGTCTCTCTTCACGAGTCTGCATCAGTCTGTCTCTGTTGTATTAACCGCCCTAGTGGTTGCAAGGTCAAATATTGTGGGTATCCAGGTACAGGATTGTGGGGTCTATGGAGTCACATCCTTGTTGTGCTTGCGAAAACACGGTTGGTAGTTTCGGGTGCGTCAAACAAAACAGTTGGCGGTACACCCATGTGAGGCACGTTTATTTGCGCTCGGTGGCCTCGCGGGGAGCAGCTCCGGTTGTTTACGTCGCAGCCGCCGTCGGTTGGTGATGACTCATTAACGGTCGGAACATCGAGCACCATCGCTCTGGTGCGTTCCAATCACATTCTAGCCAGTGTTCACCGCGGTGATAAGTACTGCACGGCTTGTTATCGGACGGTTATTATAAGATTTGAACGTGGAAAGGGCCGGCCCGCCAAGGCTGCGGTCATCGACCTGGAAATGACGCAAGAGTGATGATGCTTTACGATGTTTTTCTTTTAAGTGTGTTTTGCATGGTAGACTTTTGTTATTTTTTGGTAATAGTACCAAAACAAAGATTATTATTAAGTACTTAGGCTGGATATTTAGGGGTCGTATTTAGGGATTCGTACCCAAAGGGTAAAAACGGGATCCTATTACTAAGACTCCACTGAGTGTCTGTTTGTATCTCACCAGGCTGTATCTCATGAACCGTGATAGCTAGACAGTTGAAAATTTCACAGATGATGTATTTCTGTTGCCACTATAACAACAAATACTAAAAACTATGACTAACTAAAAATAAATATATAAGTATACAAAAAACGTGTTTTTTGTTATTATTGTACGGAACCCTTCGTGCGCGAGTCCGACTCGCACTTGGCCGGTTTTTTTTCGCTATCAGTTTATTTACCACTGTTGTATAATAATTTAAACTTAATTTTAAAAAGTAAAATAATAAATACGAGTTATGCGCTTTTTGCTGTAGTACCTAATTAATTTTAATTTATTTCATTAGGAATCATGGAATTTTTTAAGTACCTACATTGTAAACTACATTTCATGTACTTACCTTTCTGAACTTTGCCGCAATTAAAAGTTAATTAAAAGAGAGGCCGGGTCAAGTATTAAAATAAAAGTCTGTATGAGATTACAACGGAAAACATACAATATTGCACAACTGCACGGGTATGGTGTTAATGAACAGCAAGTAATTGAATGCTGAAGTAATTGAGGTTGCACGTGCTGACAATTCTTACGACTTGAAACATGAAGTATTTTTGTTTTTCGACCGACTTGATAAAAGTATGTCTAGTCATAAAAAAGTTACTAAACATGTTTAAATTATCGTATATTGATGACAGGCTGTAAAAGGTTTACTAAAATATCTAATTGGATTACTTCTTCAACAATGCAAGTTTTGGTCAACTTTATTACCTACTTCCGCGTCGTGTAAAAGCTTACATTAGGCTACTAACCCTGCTATATTGCTATAAGTTGAACGAATATTTTAAAATGATTTAAATAGAAATAAATGTCGCTGCTCAACAGATTAAATACGACAAAAAGAAAAAAAATATGAAAATAATAATCATAAAATAAAATATATATAATTTAATATGATTTGAATATGATTTATTATTTATTGTGAATTAATTAAGATTTTGTGTGTTGTGCTGTGTGTTTTGTGTGCACTAAATAAATGATTTATCTATATATCTATCTCATAATTGCAGCTGGTGAAACAAAATTAGGGCGCACATGATTGAGATTTCGAAGTCACGGTTTCTTCCTGGGGATGACAAATCGAGCCGAGGCGGCGAAATCGTTGATTTTCATTTCATTTATTTTTCACATTTATTCAATGATTTTCTTCACCACCATCCAGTTTTGGCCATTTGGTCCTCAGTACTTTCAATTGTTTGTACCTGTTTTTTTTAAATAATTAAATATAAAGTAATAATGCCAAGATGCGCAAACACTTTCGATCCTTTAACATTTGCATTGCATGCTAGGCAATTTTTCCGAATATTGAAGTAAACAAACGATGCGGGAATCCCAAACATAGATATTATTAGGTATAACACACTTTGAAAGGTAAAAAAAGCGTATGGGGTAAGCCTTTTTATTTAGGCAACCAATTGCAGGGCTATCCCACTGCAATATTTAATCCTTCACGCAACATGCAGCGTGGCAGTGTGAAACCGCCTTAAAAAGTTTTAATTGTTTTTATAATCCGTTTATAAATAAAAAAAACATTAACTAGGCCGTTCATGGGATAAGGATAACCCTTATATTTTAGGCCTGCAATGACATTATAATCAAAGCTTTGCAAAAACGTCATCAAAAACCTTTCTTACCCACACATCAAACCGATGTTTGAACCCGGTTAAAACCTCGGTTAGGTTTCTTCATATTTTTATCCTGCGTTGATTGCGTGACTCCATTGCTTAACGGCAAAGGGCTATTGCATATTACAACCTGTTAACTTTCCATTAAACATTGTTTTAATAATTTATCTATGCCAATATTATAAAGAGGAAAGATTTTTTTGCCGAATAAGCTCCGAAACTTCTGGACCGATTTTAAAAATTTCTTCACCGTTGGGAAGCTACACTATCCCCCAGTGACATAGGCTACTTTTTATCCCTGTATTCCCACTGGAACGGGAATTACACGGGTGAAACCGCGCGGCGTCCGCTAGTGTCAAATAAAGAAAGTGCTGTAGCAGCGCCCGGAATTTGGAACTTTCGGTTTTATTGACCTCTTCTGCGGAAGAATTTCTACACTCACCAGATTCCACTCATGCAAAAAATATAGATAACTTACAAGTACAGTTAGGACACCAGTTTTCAATGGTGCCAAACTCATTTGCAAGGAAATACTATTTTGTTTTTTTTTTTTATAAAGCACACGTTTGTATGGAATTATAGATTGTAAAACTGTGCCTTTTGAATATTATTGTTGTTTATCTAGTTATCTACAAAGTAGTAAGGCCAGGAAATGCAATTAAATCATAGTTAGGTAAATAAGACTATAAAATCTATATGGCCAACACTTAGTTATTCAGTAATGATGAGTGTACTTACATTCCATAGCAATAATATAAATCGTGTTGTTTATTCATAAAGTTTATGGCATTCAAATCAGCGATACCACAGATATATAGAACTAGCATACAGATGCCTCATCCCATACAAATAAACTGTGCTGACGTAACTAGCGTTTTTCGTCTGATTATACTGATAATTTTTAAGACATCGATCGAATTCAGTTCCGCTCCACGTCATAGATGGTGTTAGCAGCGCTCTGGAAGTAAAAGGGTTTTCTCGGTTCGTGACTATTTTTTTCTTTAAATACAGTGACGATTGGGTTAGAGTATTTTTGCACGTTTTTACAGTTCCATTGTACCAAAATGTGTTACAATACAAATTTAAACAATCGAGTCAGCCTCAGAAATTTAAAACCGCGCCATCTATTGGAATCAATTTTAAATGATCCGTTCAAATAATCTTTGAAATGTTAATTAAGAGCCCAATATTCCATAATTTTGCGCTCAGGAGAGTTGTTTAAGGCGCCGATTCCCTTGAGTAGCTGATTTTCAAATGAGAATCACGTCAAAATGGCTAGTCGTAATTTTTTGAAAAAAATATATGTTATATTAGACTATTTTCTTAATAATTTGATCTGAGCAAATTTTGAGTTTTATTCGTATAACATAGTGTAATTAATTTGTAAAGTTATGTCTAAAACGGACAAAAACACGACAATCACACTAAAACCGCTGGACGTATTTTAATGAAATCGACACCATCTCAAAGACAATTTAATTATCTACATTTTGATCTGAAGCTTTTTTTTTTTAAAGTCATAGAATAATAAGGAAAGTACAAAAAACTACCAAATTTTGGGTCGCGCGGGTGTGAAACGAGTGCGCGTTTTGTTCCCTCAAGGTCGTTGGCGTTAGTCGTCGTCTTAAACAATAACATAAAATTTGTATGCACAATTCCATAAAAACGAAACTTTACATTCAATTAAATAACAAACCGATGCATATCTAGTGATATTTATTTGAACCAAATTTTGTTTGATAGCACTGGCTGGACCCCGTGGCGATACTAAATGCCGTGGCTAGGTTGCCCGTCGGTTCGGATCGTGGAATGCGTTCGGAATGCACGCCCGCCGGTGCAGATTGCTAGCCGGGCCACCTCTTACCCCGCCGCACACTGTTCTCGCCACTTGCGAACCGTCAACCGGTTCTTGAACAAGTATTACCGCTTTACCATATTTAGTACCATTTGAATGACAACACACTAAGATTTTGTGGTACTAAACCTTTAAACCTAGACGCCAGTGGCACTATAAATATGAATGAGTCGCGTTCGCGTCCTTGGAAAACCAAGACTTAAAGGAATTATAATAGCGACATAAAAATACGAGTTCGTAAACTTATTCGTGGGTAATAAATAATGGATTTTCATTAAACAGACAGACGGTAACACTATGTCCTTTTTATTCAAGCGTGTTATGTTGTTCCTTTTATCATTGCCAATGATTTAGCCGTTGTTCTTATTAATCAATTTATTTATAAAATACTAGTGACCCGCTCCGGCTTCGTCTGTGACAAATTAAATACAAAAACCTTCCTCGTTTATCACTTCTTCTATTGGTGAAAACCCCATGATAATCCGTTCAGTGGTTTTTGAGTTTATCGCGAACAGACGCGGCGGCGGGGGACTTTGGTTTATAATATGTAGTGATAGTGATTTCAGTTCAACAAATTAATTAAATTTCCTTTCTCTCTCTTTGCAGACATGATAATCTTTCAATACGCATAACCATTCAGTTGATAATTACTACAGCTAGGTTGCTGCACACATATCAACTCGGAAACGGATCGTCACCGTGAACCGTCAAGCCTTTTCCACGTGCCTTTTCCCTCGCCGTCAACCAGGCGTCAACCTAACATACGTAATCACGTAAGCAAAGTAGATCAGCAGCTCCGGCTCGATTTGATACGGTGATGATCCGTTTACCAGTTGATATGGGTGCTAAGACCTAAAGAAGGATGGTCATCTGTGCTGAGAATCCAACAGGAATGGGAACGGAGTTTTTTTTTTTTGTCATTTGTAGTAAAACAAGATTTTATTGGTTTTCAGGTAATTGGCCTTGATCAGTTCTTTAGGCGAAGTAACTATAGAAAGTTATTTTTCATACAGTTATTTGAGCGCATTTGAATTGTTCTGATGGGTATTATTCATCGTAGTTGGTAACAAGAGTCTGATGGTGGAAAGCAGAAAGCTGGATTCTCGGCATGTATTAGATGCTCACCCATCCATTGACCAACCTTAGCAAGCCTAGCTTATCCTTAACTGGCCAAGTGCGAGTCGGAGTCGCGCACGAAGGGTTCCGTACCACTATCGCAAAAAACGGCAAAAACATCACGTTTGTTGTATGGGAGTCCCACTTAAATTTTTATTTTATTCTGTTTATAGGGTTTGTTGTTGTAGCGGCAACAGAAATACATTATCTGTGAAAATTTCAACTGTCTAGCTATCACGGTTCTTGAGATACAGCCTGGTGAAAGACGGACAGACAGACAGACAGACGGATCGTGGAGTCTTAGTAATAAGGTCCCGTTTTTACCCTTTGGGTACGGAACCCTAATAACGGAGTAAAATAAAATTACGATCAATGATCGTAATTTGAGCTTTCCGGTAAGACTGGAAGCCGACCCCAATATAGTTGGGAAAAGGCTAGGCAGATGATGATGATGATCGTAATTTGAGATTTTCGTTTAGCATTATCGGCACCGGAAATCCATCGAAATCTAAAAAAATGCCTTTTTATGCCATATTGAGCTGTAAAGATTGTATGGAAAAAGTTGGCCGAGGCAAAAACAAATTTGCTTACCAATGAAAGAAAACATTTTTTCTTTCATTGGTAAGTAAATTTGTTTTTAAATTGTGTGTGAAAAAGTGGCACGCTTGGTTTTCATACATATGGAGGGACCTGCGTTATGTAGTTAGATTTGTGTCTGTGGGGAAATGTCAGTCAACAGGAAAACGCATTTTAATAAACGGAGCCAATGATACGACAAATTCAGATAGGTAGGTAGTGTAGGTACTGCGAGAATAATAAAAAAAACTCGGAGGCAGGAAACCGAAGTGCTTAATAGCGTGCTTTAATAAAAACAGCTCGACTATTTTGCAGTGAAACTCAATACCCATAAAAGTAGTGAATATTTTCCATCATAGTGACACGGAAAGGGTTCAGTACCGCGTCATGGTTATATAAATTAAGCTAAACATTGAGTACAATCACCGAGAGACAACAATGACGGCAAGGGCAACGCCACGATGACGCCGTCTATTTGCACAGAATGACGTCGGGCCTACGCAATGTTCCCAATATTTTATAATTGCAAGTAATACATGTTTTTGTATGTTTGTTTGTTCCTATGTGGCGTTCTAGAGACCAAACGCGTTGGCTGATTTTGTTGATTCTTACGTCAATCGATTTGTCTTAATCTTGCGAGTGTCACTGGCATACATTAAAATTGGAAAATAGAAAATGGCGGCTTTTGGGCGCCATATTGTGGGGGCCCAATCTTTTTTCTTCCATACCCATCGTGTGGGGTATCGAAATATAAGGTTTTAAGAGGTGATTTTAGAAATATATACAACTTATATGTTTAAATTTATCTAATAAAAAAAATGTTAACTAAAAAGTTATAAATCAATAAACCCGACTACTTAAGAAGCTGACTAAAAAGACGTTAACAAGAAGAAAATCATGCTGTGCAGTCGCAGGATACATATTCGCGAGCTGGCTGACCAAAACCAGATGTATCCTCCGACCATAGCCTCCGACTAAAGCAGTCGGGTTTATTGATTTCGTGAACTGCCTCGCTGGTCTGTGCTCCGAAGCTGCTGTCTCCAAGACTGCTGAGCATAAGGAGCGGGTTCGATGCCCAGGTTGGGCAATTATTTTTTATTTTTTTCATCTGGAATTTCTCAATAGCAGCCCGGAATGGATTTGTGCCTGGTCGATGGCAAAAGATGGAGTGGCGACCGCGAACCGGAAGACGTTGCGTTGGAAGGCCTCCCACTAGGTGGAACGATGACCTGGTGAAGGTTGCGGGGATCCGCTGGTTGCGGGACGCACGGGACTGGTCAATGTGGCGACGCTTGGTGGAGGCCTATGTCCAGCAGTGGACGTCTTTCGGCTGATATGATGATGTTGGCAAAAGGCTTGCCCCTATCACATGGGACTTAAACATAATTGGCGATTTTTTTTAAATGTTGGTACCTCTGCCCATCCCTGTGAGGATTACAGGCGTGATGTAATGTTTTTGTAAACACCTACGCTACGCGCCAAGTTATTATTACCAGATTTGGGAAACGTTGATCTTATTTATCTCATACCACCACTGATAAGATATGCGACACGATTCGCATGATATAATTTTATCGATGAAATCAGTTGTGTCGCCAACGAAAGGAAATCTGAATGCCTGATGATAAACGCTTTAATTTAAATAAAGAATCGTTTTTAGATTGCAATAATAAGAGAATATTATTAAAGGCATGCTCTTGTATGTAAAAGTGGAGAAATAAGAGACTATAATAAATGGAGGCGTAAAGCGTATTAAGACGACGACTAACGCCAACGACCTTGAGCGAACAAAACGCGCCCTCGTTTCACACCCGCACGATGCAATTTTTTTTAGTTTGTTGTACTTTCCTTATTATTCTATGACTTAAAAAAAGCGTCAGATCAAAATACAACCGGCGGTTTTGGTGCGATTGTCATTTTTTTGTCCGTATTAGGCATAACTTTACAAATGAATTACGCTATGTTATACGAATAAAACTCAACATTTCCTTAAATCAAATTATTAAGCGAATGGTCTTATGTAACATACATTTTTTTTTTCAAAAAAATACTACTAGCCGTTTAGACGCGATTCTCATTTTAAAATCAGCTATTAGGGGTATCTGCGCCTTAAGATATAAAATGATGGAATTTCCAATGATATCGTGAAGGCAGCAATATTTTTAAGCTAGGTATTACAAAATAATTAAATTTATGTCAGCCATAAAAATCTCGTATTAATTTATCCTATTTTTAACGCATTACAGGCACTTGCAGTAAACAACTTCATAATTTTTTTCAATGTTTTATTACTGTTCGGTGATATCGTAATGAAACTGAAGAAGATTGATTATTTGAATTGTTTCCGATCTAAATTCACCAAGCAAGATTGTAGTGATGTGATGATTATTTCGTATTATTAAGATCAGCTGATAAATTATATGGAAATGTAATCACGGGCAGCGGCGCGCGGCGCGGGCATGACGCTCGGCTCGCCCGCTTGGGGCCTCTATCTTCAAAACAACACTTGTTGCGGAAATAGCGACGAAAAGCGTTTGCTCGTCGTGTCGTGAGTCGTGACGCGGAGTCGCGGATACCGGCACGTTCACCTCGCGTAGCCGCATGGCACCCTCACCACTCCTACAGTCCTACACTCAGCATCTTGACTTGCCCTTTCAACATGTCGGGCCAATGTTTTCCTTCACATTTCTATCGGGATTTTCCATTCATACTTTGTAATATAAAAACATAAAACGTAAGCTCGTTAAAAGGCCCGGTTCATTAAAAATAAATTGTATATTAACTAGGTAGTTCATTTGATTTAACATTATTGCTTGTAAAGGTTAAACTAATAGCAAACAACAAAGTATCTCCGATTTTATATTTACCTAGCTTCTGGCTTCGCCCGCGTGATAGCCGGAAATTTATCCCAAGGGAACATAATCCCGGGATAAAAATATGTATCCTATGTCCTTATCCAGGGTCTACCCGTGTGCCAAGTTTCGTCCACATCTGACCAGCCGTTAAGCCGTAACGAAAGGCAACAAATAGACAAACTGTTACTTTCGCACATTTGATATTGAAATTTATATGGATATGTATGCATTTGCAGCATTCTTATTATCAACTAGCTGTGCCCGCGGCTTCCCTCCCATCATCTGCCTACCCTTCCCTACTTATCCACCTACCTGAACCCTACTTACGTAGACCTACCTACAAACCCTACTTACCTTGCTACCTATCCTACCTACCTAAATTTTTTTTTGGTAATTCTTCCGCGGAGGATCTTAACACCGCCATTCAGAAAATGACGTCAAGTGCACAACGCCATCTACCGGATATGAAGATCAACTGTCCGAGTATCTGAATTGCGTGATTTATTATATGTATTGATTGATGATTGACTGATGTTTTCATAAAACTGGCAGAAAAAACGTTTCACATAAAAATAGTACTAATCAAATATTTTTAAGTCGCATGCTAATTGTATTTAGCGAGATTTTAGATTCATTTATCGCCTTGTTTAATGTTCACATGTTTTGGACAGAGAAATCAAAACAAATCGTCATTTGGCCTCGTCAAACAAGATAGTTACGTAGCGTGTGCGAAGCGCGATAAAATTAGCCGATACACTGACATTGAACGCAAAAACAAAGTGGAGCGAACTTGGCGCATGCGCTCAGGTAATCAGATGTGGGGCAGTTTTAGCAATCGCATTTCTAATAACTCCGCGCGTGTATAGGGGAAAGAGAGGCCCATAGCGGGGGCCCGCTACAAATATTTACCGCACTAATTGGAAGAAGCAGATAAACTGGTCGGTCGTCGAACGCGCTACCTTCGTGAGTGGAGGATATCGTCTAAGGTTGTTAGCCTGGTAGCGATAGCGGTGATCATCATGAGTGGATAGCCACTACTCGACTGATCGGTGGTTTTCCAGCGCGGCTGGCGCGCGGTGAAGTCTACCCAGTATCTGCTCTGCTCCCTGTATCAGACACGCGCTGTTACTCCCATGAATATTTATCGAGATATTAGTTTAATCACACCATATGCGAATGTATCTTTAGCGATGTTTGGCCTTAAATTATCTGTGAAACCATACAAAATTAAGCACCTAACCAAAGTATTACACTACCAGACGATACGAAATGGTCTGTTATTGAATACTTAATGTTTTTTTTTTTAATTTGAATAAAATACTTGTTTTTAATTTGAAACAAAAACAATCTAACGGCTAATCGGTAAATGTTTTTGTCAAGAGGTGACGTATCGGTGATTGCATTCAATATTTGCTACTGTCATTTTGAGTACTACATAGACTATTAATATTCTGTACCTCGGTTATCTATGATGCACCACTCCGAAATCGCCTGGACGGTCATTCACCGTAGATTGTCACCGTATATTAAGGCGCAGATACCCCTCAGTAGCTAAATTTAAAATGATGAGAGTCGCATCTAATGTTTGTCGTAATTTTTTGCCAAGAATATATTATGACTTTTCGGCAGTCGGTGTTGACAAACGATAAAAAAAACTGGCCAAGTGCGAGTCGGACTCGCGCACGAAGGGTTCCGTACCACTATCGCAAAAAACGACAAAAAGGTCACGTTTGTTGTATGGGAGCCACACTTAAATATTTATTTAATTCTGTTTTTAGTTTTTGTTGTTATAGCGGCAACAGAAATACATCAACAGTGAAAATTTCAACTGCCTAGCTATCACGGTTCATGAGATACCAGCCTGGTGACAGACGGACAGACAGACGGATCGTGGAGTCTTAGTAATAGGGTCCCATTTTTACCCTTTGGGTACGGAACCCTAATAAATAAAAAGCAAGCAACATATTCAATGCGAATCTACTACTACATACATATAGATAACAGTTATATCATGGGACCGTTACTGTCCTGTCCTGCTCAGTTTCCAATTACGAAAGTAATTCCGGAATTCCGGCGCCAACATAAACAGAAGCCAGTTCCGGCATCGGAAATCCGATATTGGATACCTTGTTTGAACTGACCGAACAGAATTACTAGCTACACCTACGACAGAACAAAATGCGTGACTTTTTTGGCAGACGAGTCCGCTGCGTGGTAAACAAAACATACCAAATTACATAGACACACACGTACACGTTCCGACGCAAATAAATACGACTTGCGGTTGCGTATGTGTAAGTTTTGAAACGATTTATAGGTATTTACTGAAGGTATATTATAGCAGGTTATCTAGCCAGTGAGTGAACTTAGGCAGGAAACTAGACAGCGATGGATTATTAAATTAATCATGTATATTATTATCAATATCATTGATCTATCAATTACATGATATTTTATCATGTATCAAATAGTACATAAGATTGATACTCCTTCGTCCTTATAACGGACATGGTTAGGGCTACTGCCGTTTAGCGATGAGCAACCCCGTGACCCATTTCCATAATTTATTGTAGTAGAAAATAGGGCAGGATATATTTAACTGCGAGCAGCACGGGCGTCTATTTCACGGGTTGTAATTAGAAAAGTAAACAGTACTCCGTACAGAAATAGAACGCATATCAGACATTTATATAAGTGTGCGTTTTGTATACAAATAGCCTTGCAAATAGTGCAGAAGACTATCTAGGCATGTCTATTAAGGCCCTTACTCCGCTTTAGTGTCGTAAAAAGGTTCTTTTCTAAAGCGAGTATCGTTAGTAACGGTTAGTTTTAGGTTAAAACTGTTAAAAGGTTTGAAATAAATATTATTATTATTGATTCATATACCTACATTATTTGCGACACATGGTTTTTTTGGATGACTAATAATTAGCTTTATAAAAATAGTTAACAACACGATATTTCTCGCGTCTTTGCTTCTTTTGCATAGGTACTCCAAAACGATTTAGATGTTTAAAAATATTTTTATTACAGAAAAATAGATGGTTAAAATTTCTTCTTAGTCTACATAGGATATTTAAATGTAAAAAACTGGACAGTTTTTAAGGAGTTCTAATATTGATATTCTGGCACCGAGCTGGCGCACGGCCAGTACCGCGTTAACATTGAGGAATATATACGCCTTAAGGCTACGTTGTCGATACGGCTCTACGCCTACGCATCAATGTTGTTTTTTGGAAAAAGTTTGTGTGTTCTAAAGAAGATGTGTTGCCGGACTTTCTAGAGAATGGATCCTTTCATGTTCTAGCCATTTCAAGTAATGCATTGCAAAATTTTAAATCTACGCTTCAATAATAAATTCGAGCGTCAACAAACCCTTCAGTATTCATTTAAACAGAATATTTAAGAAAATAACTGATGAAATCTAATACCAGCTACATAATGAACAGACAGAAATGGTGGCACAGCACCTTCTCGTCAGGAATCTATAGACAAGAATTTCGGCGCAAGTATCTACGTAGGTAACGACGTTTACAGTACAGAGTTGTTAAGTAGGTTCATTGTACGAAGGCAGACGTCATCGATGACGTCGGCGTGGTGTCGTGTGGAGACGAAGAAGACGCTTGTTTGCAGTTTTGCAGATCAATCTTACGGTTTTTATAGGATACAAATAATCTAGAGTATTTTTCCTTTCACCATTTGAAATGGGGATGATGTTATTATTTCCGACTAGCTTCTGCCAGCGGCTTTGCCCATGTGAATTTCGAAAATTACCCCGAGTGAACATATTCCCAGGATAAAAAGTATCCTATGTGCTATGCCTGACTATAATCTATCTCTGTGCTAAATTTCATCCAGATCCTTCGAGCCGTTTGAGCGTGAAGAAGCAACAAACACACACCCACAAACTTTCGCCTATACAATTTAAATGTGATAGTGTGATGTAGAGTTATGGCTAGCGTGTTCGCGTATGTTGATAATTGTAACGCTTTCTATCATGCTGTACTAGTGATAATATCAAGCATCAGCACGAAGATACTGTAGGCAGCCGTGGGCATCGGCATCGCATGTAGTGCGCACGGCGTGAGTATGAAGCGGCACTATCGGTTATCAAAACACTATGTTATTTATAAAAATAATCTTCTTTTTTACGCACGGTACAGTCGGACAGGCAGGGGAAACCTTGAAACTGCATTTAAGGCGACATTGGAATAACAACGTATCATAAATAATGAGTTCACATAAATTTTGTAGAGCGTCAACGCGACTGCCCGCAACTCCACACCGATACGTGTTCACTAAACAAGATTTCAACAGTTTTTATTTGGAATTTAGTATGAACCAGACGGCTGTCTACATTTTTCACCTGTTATTGTATCTGGGGCTTTATGTGTATGATGTAACATCGTTAAAAATAAGTGACCAGTCAAGTCACGTGTTTACACCAGAATTGGTTTGTCAAGTCTATTAACTTATCTACGTTTTCTGCTTGTTTAATTAAACAACATTACAACGTATTTGATTGGTCGCATCTATTACATTTTTAGGGTTCCGTACCCAAAGGGTAAAAATGGGACCCTATTACTAAAAGACTCCGCGGTCTGTCCTTCTGTCTGTCTATCTGTCACCAGGCTGTATCTCATGAACCGTGATAGCTAGACAGTTGAAATTTTCAAATATGATGTATTTCTATTGCCGCTACAACAACAAATACTAAAAACAGAATAAAATAAATATTTAAGTGGGGCTCCCATACAACAAACGTGTTTTTACCCGACTGCCGAAGGAGGGTAAATTTTTTATCAGTCTATGTATGTATGTTCCTATGTGGCGTTCCAGAGGCCAAACGCGTTGGCCGATTTTGATGAATCGTACGTCAATCGATTCGTCTTAATCTTGCGAGTGTCACTGGCTACATTAAAATTGGAAAATAGAAAAATGGCGGCTCTTGGGCGCCATATCGTGGGGGATTTTCTTCCTATACTATAGTGTGGGGTATCAAAATATAGGGTTTTAAAAGGCGATTTCAAAAATATATAACACTTATATGTTTAAATGTACCTAATTCGAAAAAAATGTTAAATAAAAACAAAAAACCCGACTGCTTACTCGTAAAAAGAGAACTAAAAAGAAGTAAACAAGAAAAAAAAACACGCTGTGCAGTCGGAGGATACATCTGGTTTTGGTCAGCCAGCTCGCGATTATTCGCGAATATGTAAAAATCTTCCTACTTACTTCTTCGTCAAGTCATCGGTACGCGTTATGGTTGATATTTCTGACATACCTAACGAGACGGGATCAAAAACTGTTGTTTACAAATCTTCATAATGTGTTTGAAATATAGCTTTATTATAATTTCATTATTATTATGTTGATATTACAACTTCAAGTTATGTCTTTCAAACAGTTAGCCGTGCATTTGGTAACCCTTATGGATCATGTAACATCTTGGGCGGCTATGCCTTTAAAATATTTTATACTCCATGAAACGGTACCCCAATTAGGTATTTGTAATGACAACACTATAAATGTCTGATCCATTGTAACCTGTCTTTGTGTCTCTGAAGTTGGCTGCAAGACCCTGCGCAGTTGCTATTTGTTTTTAAATACTCGATACATATCGAATAGTTACATAATCAGATGAGAATATTTTCTTGTTTCATACTTTTTTTTTAGAGCGTGATTTTTCAGTATTCGGGTTTTAATTCTGAACTTATTTTTTCAATTTTAATGTAGCCAGGGCCACTCGCAAGTTTAAGACGAATCGATTGACGTAAGAATCATCAAAATCGGCCTACACGTTTGGTCTCTAGAACGCCACATAGGGACATACATACAAACATACATAGACATAGACATCATAGACTGATAAATACATTTACCCTCCTTTGCGTTGCGCAGTCGGGTAACAAAAGAACTAATTTATCTTATTGACAAATTAAATAAACGTACAAAAATATGGTAACAGGTGTTTTTGGAACATACGAGTATTTTCCGCATACTGAAATACCTACCTCTCACGCATAATTAATTACATTAAAAGTTGACGGCTCTTCGATGAAATGAACACTAAAAGGCAGGCAATTACAATAAAACTTATTCCGCGTATAAATTATTGTATTATGTTCACTGAACTGCCTAAAAGTAAGGACATTGATCATAGCTGTCACGCAACGGCCTTCAACTGTCATGACAATGTTTGAATTCGGAATGTTCGCTTCGCTTTGTACAAGTGGGGTCCACATGTGTACTCTCTCCGACGCACGTGATTGGTACCACTCGACGTACTCGGAGACTGAATGCGGTAGGTCACGCTCTATCAGACGGTTGTCGATTGCGTTCAACAATCTGCGCACTAACAGCGAGCTTATCATCACCGCATGCCGTGTCCGACAGATAAAATGCAACTAATGTACGAGTAGCTTCATGTAATGTTGCTATTAATAAATATTATACAACGTAGTAAACCCGACACGCACTGCGATAACAATATTGTTAGAAAACTATCTATATACACTGTTTACCTACTAGGTCCTCGATTTCAGTATAAAATTAATATTGATCTCGTCTTTAAATTGCATTTTAGGGAATTACAGTACCGTGATAATGATTTTCAAAGTTTATTTGTGAGAAATCCTCGTATACAAAGAGGGCAGGAAGACCACGATTATAATGAACGATAACAGTAATCTCGATGGCAGGAAATCTGATAGCTTTATTGTGTATTGTGGCTTTAAAAAACCGGCCAAGTGCGAGTCGGACTCGCGCACGAAGGGTTCCGTACCATTATCGCAAAAAACGGCCAAAAATTTGTTGTATGGGAGCCCTACTTAAATATTTATTTTATTCTGTTTTTAGTATTTGTTGTTATAGCGGCAACAGAAATACATCATCTGTGAAAATTTCAATAGTCTAGCTTTCACGGTTCATGAGATACAGCCTGGTGACAGACGGACAGACAGACAGATAGAGAGACGGATCGCGGAGTCTCAGTAATGGGGTCCCGTTTTTACCCTTTGGGTACGGAACCCTAAAAAAAGGAAAAATCTTAACGCCACGTTAATACGTATAGTTGAAAGCTGGCTAACCAAAACCAGATGTATCCTCCGAATGCACAGCATACTTTTGTTCACTTATTAAGCAGTCGGGCTTTTTGATTTATTGAATCAACTTTTTTATTTATATATTTTACTTTTTAGTTAAACGTTTTTTTTTTCGAATTGTTGGTATATTTAAACATAGTGTTTTATAGTTTTCAAATCAACAACGACATTGCGCCCAAAATATGGCACACAAAATCCGCAAAACAAAAAATAAAGCTTCATTGCAAAACGTCTTGTAGCGGATACGCTACAGTATGTATGTAGCTACATGCAGGAGACAGTTGAATTTACAGGTAGTTCTGAAGATATCTGGATGTAAACAGTGAAATTTGCGCAGTATACAGTGCTCGAGCTCAAGGCTCACGCTCACCTCGGCAGCCGAGGTCAGCGCCGAGTCGCAGACGAGTACCGGAGAGCGTCGCACGATACCCTACTGTGTGCGGTAGGTCATGTATAGATACACTGCTGAGAACTAAAGGCTTTACTGTAATATCAAGATAACATTGGTGCGTAGGTATAATGTAGGAAGCGTGTATCAAAAGTTCACCCAATTTTGTCGTAAAATAAATAAAACAATGCATTAATATAGAGCAGTTGGTATTTTTCCTGCAATCAATTTAATAGGTACTTTAAGCTTCCTCAAATTATTCTACACTAATAACAAGAGGAAATATTTGATTAATTGTAATGGATAAACTCAAAACTAATTAACCGATTTTGAAAATTCTTTCATCAGTAGAAAGCTACATTATTCCTGAGTAACATACCCGTAGGCAATTTTTTTTAATTTCGAAAATGGGTCCCGTGAGGGAGCGAAGCCGCGGGAAAAGTACATTATTATAAATTAAGTAGTTTGTTCTTATTTTGGAAGTTACGACTTTGATGAAATCGAATTTGAGTTGCAAAATGCAGATATTTACAACTTGTGTGTAGTTTTTAACTGTTTTGCTTCAAAATCTGATTTCCTCTCGTTATTATATAAATGTGTAATTTTATTAACGAGTTCTCAGAAGCTTTGAAAGGCGCTGTTTTGATGATAATGATTTTCCTGTATCCAATTTTTTACAAGACACTACCAGGAACCATTTCGGTTGCCCGAACCTGGGTTACCGATCAGTAACTGCAAAGGATTTATTTATACAGTGCACTCATCTGTCATAATTAGCGAATCAATAGAAAAACAGACTGACACCTTTTAGGCGTAGGCCACACAGAAATGGCGTCGGGCGCGGACATGGCACGGGCGGCTTCCTATTCCATTCGAATTTAAAACAAAATACATAGAATTAAAGTGCAATTTAGGACACACGGTATGTCGTCATAACCACGTCCGACGAAATACTGTGTGTCCTAATGTATGTCATTTCTATGTGGTTTGCGCCTCTAAGGCGTCGTGACAGTTGAGCTAGAAGTAACTTAAATTGCAACAGCTTTTTGATTTTTTTGTATAGCAACTATCGGGTCGTAAGTAAGTACCTATGCGAAGGACTGCAGGTTCGATCTCAATATATTTCTATAAACTTTTAACACACCCAAGTTGTTCGACTAAAAGTTGTGAGTTTACGAGTGGTCTTATTCGATCAAAAGTGTTATTTTATTATTAAAGGGTTTCCAACGGTTAAGTAATCCTTTTCTAGAATTATAAGTTCAACCTGCTAACCCATTCAAAGAGTTATCGTTTTAATTGCCTTCCTGTTCGCTACGTTAAGCTTTACCGTCAAGGTTGTTTAAGGTAACCGAAATACTTATGTCTCAAACGGGATTGTATTGTAAAGTCCCACAGTACAGGTGCCATGTTCCCGTTTAGATAAAGGCCTGCGCAGACGAGGGACTTTTATTCGCAAAGGACAAAAAGTTGGGACCCTGTTTAGAATGTACTGCAATGGCTATCTTTTCGAATCAAAAATGGTAAAGATCATTCTGTGTGTTCCCGAGTTTTCCGTTATGTTTTCAACATGAAGATAAAGAATTAGTATATAGTATTAGTAAACAGACATAAATCTAACTAGATAACGCAGGTCACTCCATCTGTATGAAAACCAAGCGTGCCACTTTTTCACACACAATTTAAAAACAAATTTACTTAATAATGAAGGAAAACATTTCCAATGCCTCGGCCAACTTTTTCTATAGTCTTTACAGCTCAATCTATACTTAATATTATAAATAGGAAATATTTTTTTGCTTGTTTGTTTGTTCCGAAACTACTGGACCGATTTGAAAAATTCTTTCACCAATAGAAAACTACATTATTCCTGAGTGACATAGGCTAATTTTTTAATCCCGAAAATGTGTCCTGTGGGGAGGTCCACGGGAGCGAAGCCGCGGGCAACAGCTAGTATGGTATAAAAAGACATTTTTCTAGATTTCGGTGGATATCCGGTGCCGATAATGCAGAATGAAAAGCTCAAATTACAAAAATTGACCGTAATTTTACTCCGTTTTTAGGGTTCCGTACCCAAATGGTAAAAACGGGACCCTATTACTAAGACACCGCGATCCGTCTGTCTGTCTGTCTGTCCGTCTGTCACCAGGCTGTATCTCATGAACCGTGATAGCTAGACAGTTGAAATTTTCACAGATGATGTATTTGTGTTGCCGCTATAACAATAAATACTAAAAACAGAGTAAAATAAATATTTAAGTGGGGCTCCCATACAACAAACTTGATTATTTTGCCGTTTTTTGCGATAATGGTACGGAACCCATCGTGCGCGAGTCCGACTCGCACTTGGCATGCAATCGCGAAGTTCATACAATCGTGTCATCTAATTAGATTTATATCTGTGGCAAGCCTTATTACAGCAATAAAGAAAACATGTCATATAATGTATAAATGCAGACACTAATGTGTCAATGCATATTTTTGCATATGCATAATTAATACGCATATGTTACCTTATAGTACAGCTGTTATAACCAGAGCTGTCTGAACGTCTATTTTATAAACAACTCGTTCGCACTCATTGGGTAGATAATTTATTATAACGTGTGTATATCGATGAATTGTAGCATATCGATGTAACTTTTAACTAGTAGAAATAAATGTTCTACCAAGACATATATTATTACCATATTACCCTGACAGATAGGTAATACTATATTTTTGTATGTTTTAAAATTAGCGAGTTAATTTAAACTTTACATAGTATAAAATACTTAATTAACAAACTACCTATATATACATTTAAATAAAAATAAAATAAAACTACGAACGCGTATAAAAGGGGTCATAGGGCGTCAAAAAATTCGTCCACATCGCTGTCAACGTGAATAGTGCCCAGAACGCTGGCAGCATTGCCACGTTGGATGGCAATGCTGATTCTCTGGCCAAGGAAAAGTCCAGCCCTCTGGTCACGTGAAGAGTCGACTAACGAGCACGAAGGGTTCCGTACCATTATCGCAAAAAACGGCAAAAAATCACGTTTGTTGTATGGGAGCCGCACTTATATATTTATTTTATTCTGTTTGTAGTATTTTTTGTTACAGCGGCAAGCGGCAACAGAAATACATCATCTGTGAAAATTTCAACGGTCTAGCTATCACGGTTCATGAGACAGACAGACGGACAGTGGAGTCTTAGTAATAGGGTCCCGTTTTTACTCTTTGGGTACGGAACCCTACAAAAAATCAGTCATTAGTAAGTGTATTGACCGGTTGTAAGCAAGTAGCAAACTATCGATATTTCTGAAGTTGTACTTAGTACATTCCTATTGTATGTAGTCTACTGACTGACGACTCAATGTTTATAACCGGACGACTCCGTTTAGAATGGCCGCACTATAGTAACACTATACCGCGCAATAATAAACTTTGTCTTTGCCACAAAGTATCGATTCAACCAGACTAGGGACTCGTATTCCGGCTGCTCTGATGAAATAGTGCGTAGTATTCCGGTAATTGCGCCATCACATTGTACCCGACCGAGTAGGTACTTGAGTGACCAAGGAGATACGTGATTAATTTGGCATGAGAATAATTAACTAAAGGAGATTACCCATACACACTACACAGGCCGCTTATGTGGTATCGTGTCTGCGATTTCAACATTATCCAAAAATAGGATTTATATTTTGTGTTTTTTTCCATCCGTGTCCTTTACTTTATAAGTACAGACAACAACAGATCAAGTTCCTTCACTTGGACATTTGTATGCACCTTATTGCATTTTAATAACTATAAGGGTTCATTTCAAGAACAGAAACATCGTTATATTTCGTGAACCCCGAAAAATAAATAAAAAAACGTTTTCTAATCAATACATATATAATAAATCTGCAGAAAAATATTTTTTGTACATCAAAAAAAAAACAAAAAAAATAGCCAGGGTGTTAAAGGATAACCAACAGAACCCATTTCCAGCATTTTTGTCTGTTTATTTGTGCACGCATCATGTGAAATGTACGAAACCAATGTAGATAACTTTTAAACATAAAAATTGTGCGTAACTTGAAGAATTACTTAGTTTTTGTTTCATCGCAATCGGTTCACTCTATCAAAAGTTAGATGAATTTAAAGTGTTCAAGAAGTAAAATTATCACAGCACACGCAATTCAGTTACTCGGACAGTTGAACTCGCTATTCGATAGATGGCGTTGTGCATTTAATGTCATTTTCTGAATCGTGGTGTTAAGATTCTACGCGAGAAAATGACACTACAAAAAAATTGGTATGTAGTATCAAGTATGTAGAGTAAGCAGAAAGGTAAGTAGGGTAGGGTTGACAGGCAGACAGACGACGGGAGCGAAGCCGCGGGCACAGCTCTAGTTATGAATATAAAGTGTTTTTTCTACAATATACAACCAAATTCATCAAGATACTAGCATTTTTTCAAAGGGGTCCAAATTCATTTACAAAATGGGATTATCAGTAAGGATTTGTGATTGTGTTTTATATTCCTAAACAAGGAAGGACGAAAGAATTTCTTATTGTATGTTCCTTAATGGTTTTATTTTCCTATAAACCCGATAACACCGTAGAAACACAACACTCTAGAAATATGTTAATGGTACTGCCTATTAACAAATATTTGTACATTATCATAAGTATTCATAACATCCGGTTGGTAGTACCTACACCGACTTTATCTTTATATTATTGTATTTACTAGTTGCCTTCATTTTTAATGTACATTCACGCACATAATACAGATACTGCGGATTGATAATATCCCTGTAACGAGTATAAACATCAATGAAAAGTCATTGACTCTGTTATCATAAGAGCATTCTAGCGGCAGGTTAGTAATTATCTCTACTTGAATGCGATTTACTAACATCTTGTGAAAGCATGACACACGCTCTCTTATCGTTACTAATAGCTGCGCTAAAACTCAGTGCTTGGCGACGAATGCAAACATTAGGGTTATGTTTTTTGGAACAAAGTGTAGGGTAGGTGTAGGGTAGTTGTAGGGTAGTTGTAGGGTAGGTGTAGGGTAGGTGTAGGGTAGGTGTAGGGTAGGTGTAGGGTAGGTGTAGGGTAGGTGTAGGGTAGGTGTAGGGTAGGTGTAGGGTAGGTGTAGGGTAGCCAGAACTAGATTCAATTACAAATACAATAAGCAGTTCATGTTATGCGATCAGATCACTGAGGGATATTTTGTCTATTGCCCAACTTCGAGCCGTCTATTTTGCTCTAGTTGAATCTAAACTTAGATACAGCATTAAGTTTTGGAGAAATAGCTATAAATATAATATTAAGGCAGCCTTTACTATACAAAAGCGAGCATTAAGAACCATGCTTCGTTTAAATCAGACAGAATCATGTAAGGAGTATTTTAGTAAACATAGGATTTTAACGGTACCGTGTCTTTATATTTTAGTTCTCCTTACTCATTTAAACAAAAACTTAAATGAGTTTGAAACAGACGAAGAAAGAAAAACTAGAGTAGATACTCGAAGAAAAGATCTTCCTACTATTCTGCAGGCAAAGCTTAATGTTGTCAAACACTCGTCACGTGTGCAGTCTGTCAATCTGTTTAACAAATTACCAGCGGAATTAAAGAATATTCAGAATGTGAACATGTTTAAAAATAAACTCAGGACTTTGTTAATTAAAAAAGCCTATTATAGCATTGACGAATTTTGTAATGACAAAGACCTAAAAACTAGTTTTTTAGAACTCTTTTGACTTTTGAAGTGGACTGTATTTGTTGTGCGTTGGAAGAATGAAAATACTGTCGTGATTCGTATCTTCAATTTTATTCCGTATTGTTATTACAACTGTATGTTGTTACAATTGTAGAGCTGAAGACTGACTGTGTCCGACTGTGTCTCTGCCTCCAAACGGTCCGACCTTTATACTCAGACCGCTAGGCGCGAACAATGGCGCCCCTCTCTCTCAATGGCGCTCGGGTATGGCGTCATAGAAATGCCGTAATTATCAATATTATCTTACTTAAATCTACACAAATTATACATTTCCTTAATCTACATACTTAATTCTACCTAGGAAACATATAAAGCTGTAAAAAGGTCAACACAAAAATCTTATCTAACCTAGATTCCTCCCTACTTATGAGCTATCAAAACATGCATAATCTTACCTAATTATCTACGTTTTCTCTAGTTCTTATATGTATTACAGTAGTTCTCATATGTTTTGTACTCATACTTTTAAACTCACATGGAACCTACATCAATTATATTTTAACATTCACGTGTTATTTTTAGTACCACGAAAAGAGAAATTTACACTAACTAACGGGATATCATATTTTCTCACGCAGACCCCGGTAATGTGTTTTGGGATAACAACAATAGTCCATTCAAGGTTTTATTAAGGCGGCGTACGGGTCTGCAGACAATAAGCATTTATAGTTATTTATTTTTCAAAGCGGTAAACCTTTGACAAACAAGGCGTTCACCGTTACGGAGCCATTAAACATGGATTGTTTCTTTATTTTTACAAAATGCCGACAACGGTCAGGGTTATTGCTTCATTCAAAGATTCGTTAAAAAGACCCAAACACATGTTCGCCATAAACACCGTTATAGGTCTACGTGGGAAGCCCTTATGCTAAAAAATCACCACGCAACGTACAAAGCCATGCGTCCGTTACAGTTCTCCCCCCGGCGCAGCTCGCGTAGCCTCCTTTGTTGACACGACGACGAGCTTGCTCACGGGGCGTCGGAAGGTGCCAGTCCTGGTGCGCACCTCGACGACTCTGATGCCGCCATCCGGTCCGCGATGCGTGCGCTCGACGATTCCCATCGGCCATGTGTTCCGTGGCAGCGTGTTGTCGACCACGAGGACCACGTCACCGGCTTGAATGGGTCGCACGTCGTTCCGTGGCTCGCCGCGAGGTACCAACGTGGGCAGGTACTCGCGTAGCCATCGTCGCCAGAAGTGGTCAGCGAGCGCCTGACTAGCTCGCCATGTCCTCCGGTCGTCCTCTTCGCAGGGTCCTGTCGTCGGCAGCCCCTTAGACGACCCCAACAAGAAGTGGTTGGGGGTTAGGGCCTCGGGGTCGCTGGGATCCACACTGACGTGTGTCAGCGGTCGCGCATTGATCGAGAACTCAGCCTCAGTGAGCAGAGTCCTCAGTACTTCTTCCGCCGGCGCCTTCTCTCGCAGGGTCACGCTGAGCGCCGTCTTCACGGAGCGCACCATACGTTCCCACGCGCCACCTTGGTTGGGCGCGCCGGGAGGGATGAAGCGCCACTCCAAGCGATGCAGTAGCCCCTCATCTCGCAGGGCAAGCATCCACTCGGCGTAGGCGTGGCGTAGCTCCTGGTCGGCCCCGCGAAAGTTAGTCGCGTTGTCGGAGTACATCACTCTCGGCCAGCCTCTGCGCGCGGCCATTCGTCTCAGCGCCATGATTGCTGAGTCGGTGGAGAGTGAAGCGACAAGCTCGATGTGCACGGCGCGGGAGGTGAGGCACGTAAAGAGTGCGCCCCACCTCTTCTCTCGGCGGCGTCCTACCTTGACCATTATTGGCCCAAAATAGTCCACCCCACAGTTGGTGAACGGGCGGTGAAAAGGGTCAAGGCGGGCGTGTGGCAGGTCTCCTGTAGCTGGGGTTTGCGGCCTCGCCCGCCTCGTTTTGCAGAAGGCGCAGCTCCTCTCGACAGCGCGTACCGTGGGTCGCAAGTGAATGACCCAGTACCGCTGTCGCAGGTCGTTCGTCACACGCTCCCTATTGGCGTGGCCTGCAGCGCAGTGCTCCCGCAGCACGAGGAGCTTAGTCAGCTGATGACGGCCGTCGAGTATAATAGGCCGCTTCATCTCGGTCGGGGCGGGAGAGGCCTCGATCCGGCCCCTCACTCTTAGGACGCCGTTTTCCAGCACTGGATCCAGCCTGTACAATCGACTCGCCCCCGTGAGCGGGCGAGCAGACTGGATCTTCTTCATATCTTCCCCGAAGCTGTCCTCTTGTGCTTGTTTGATTAGTTCAGCCTCGGCGCGCTGGATATGATGATACTCCATCCTTGTTGCTCTTCGTCTGCAGATATCAGTGAAAGCGATCGCTCGAGCGACGGCTCTCACCAATACCTCATACTTTGAGAAGCGGGCCGGGTTCGGTAGCCAGCTATCTCGCTCCGTTTCTTCTCTCGTGTGAAGAACCTCCTCGTCCTCCTTGTCATCCATCGACGTCGTGGGCCACTGCTCTTCTGGCAGGAGCAAGAAGTCCGGTCCTTGAAACCATCTATCCGTGGCGCAGATGGGCGTGTCGATGAGCCGAGTGGCGTCGTCCGCTACGTTGCTTGCAGTAGGCAGCCAACGCCACTCTTCTTTCTGGGTCAACTCTGCGATCTCTCCCAGCCGATGCGCAACGAATGGCGTGTAGCGTCGCACGTCGTGATGGATCCAGTGCACCACGGTAGATGAATCGGTCCAGTAGGTCGTCTGGCCGATGATGACTCGGTGCTCCCTTCTTATCGTCTCAGCGAGTCTTGCTCCAATCACTGCGGCTTGTAGCTCCAGGCGCGGTATAGTTTGCGCCCGACGAGGCGCCACCTTAGCTTTGGCGGCCACCAACACGACGTTCAGGCTCCCATCGACGTTTCTTATTCGCCAATAGGCCACAGCTGCGTAGGCTTGCTCGCTGGCGTCGCACAGTATGTGTAAGTCGACGCGTTCATACTTTTGCGTCACGTAACAGCGCGGTAGTCGCAGCTGAGCGAGTTCAGTCAGGCGAGCGAGCCAGGAGGCGAAGAGCTCGTTCTCTTCCTCGGGGATTTGCTCGTCCCACGTCGTCTGAAGGCGCCACAAGCTCTGCAGTATGATCTTCGATCGTATTGTGTAGTGGCTCAGCAACCCAAGCGGGTCGTATATGGACATCACGGCGCTGAGGGCTTCACGCTTAGTCGGGGCGCGCGTTCTCGCTCGTACTTCAGCCGGGACTCGGTTCATAGATGTGTTGAACCCCAGCTCATCGCGCTCCGCGTCCCAATGCAGCCCCAGAATCTTGCTCTCAGGCTGCTCACCCCCCAATTGTGTAGGAGAGGTGGCGTGCAGCTCGGTGGGCACGTCGCGTAGCACCGTCTTGTTGCTGGAGCTCCAACCTCGCAGCGTGAACCCTGCGTGCGCGTGCACTGCTCTGGTTTCCTCTACTGCCTTCCGTGCTTCTTCAGCGTCTTCATAGCTGGCCACCAAATCGTCCATGTAATGACTTCCTTTGATGGCCTCCAGCGCCCGCGGGTACTCCTGCCCATGTACGTCTGCGTTGTGGTTGCGAACGTAATGGGCCATGTACGGGGAGCTCGCGGCGCCGAATAGCATACTGGTCATCTTGTATTTCCTCGGCGGCTCTTGTCGGTCGTCACCTCTCCACAGGAACTGTTGCGCTGGTTGGTCCTCCGGCCTTATCCTGATTCTCAGGAACATCTCCTGCACGTCTGATGTAATCGCTACCACCTTCTCTCGGAACCTAAATAGGATTCCTGGCAGCGACAGCAGTAGGTCGGGTCCCTCCAACAGTTCGTCGTTTAGGCAGACGCCGTTGCTCTTCGCTGCTGCGTCGAACACTAGCCTATGTTTGCCGGGCTTGTTCGGGTTCTGCACGGCGAAATGTGGCAGATACCAACAGATGGCACTCGCTCGCTCCGACCCGTCGCATGGCGTCGCGTACCCTTTGTCCAATAGGTTGTTAACCTGCTTGGAGTACTCAGCCGCGAACTGTGGGTTGGCGTCCATCTTCTGCTCGATCTTCTTCAGCCGGCGGAACGCTTGATTGTAGCTAGGCGGCATAGTGACCTCGTCTCGTCGCCATGGCAGCCCAACCTCGTACCCGGTGTCAATCTTCCTGATTGTCCTTCCGACTATGTCGATGGCCCGTTGATCGCTCGCCTTGACTCTCGGCCTTCCTTGTATGCCGAGCGCGTCGATCCTGAAGTGGGCTTCGACTAAGTCGTGGAGTTCCTGGCTGCATGCACCCGTAGTTCGGTTGGGCTCGTATACATGCAGCACGTTCCCTTCTTTGATGATGGTCTTGCGTGGTGCGGTTCCGTGCACCACCCATCCGAGTTGCGTTCTTGATGCTGCCGGTTGGTTAGGGCCGCCGATTCGGAGCTCGCGGGACACGATGCACTCCCAGTGGTCTGTACCCACTAGAAGCCCGGGGCGCGCCAGTTCGTAGCACACCTCTTCTTGGCTCAGGTCCCTCAGGTGCTCGTAATCCAGCAGCGTGTCGGGAATGGACTGTTGGTGAAGCCGGAGATCCTTCATGGTCCTCGCTCTGACCCTGTAGCTTTCGTCACTCTTCAGTCCCTTCACGTTGATATTCACTACTTGGCTGCCCATATCTCGCTGCGACATGTTGACCCCGCTCAGGTGGAGCGGCCGTGATGGCCCTTCTGCCCCGACGCTCGCCGCCAGTGCTTCGTCCACTAGGGTGATCGTGGCCCCTTCGTCTAGGAGTGCGTAGGTCTTGACCTCCCCCCGTGGTCCGGACACGATGACAGGGCACATCTTGAGCAAGACTGCCCGTGGCCCGGTAGCGGGTTGGGTAGCCACAGACAGGACCGCTTCCTCCTTCCGTGGTTCACCCTTCCCCATGTCTTCCGTCTGCGCTTCGCGTACCGCTTGATGGAGCGTCGCGTGATGCGGGCGGCGACATTGATCCACGCCGCACAGCTGCGCCTTGCAACTTATGCGCCTGTGTTGCTTCTGGGCGCATTTGAAGCAAATCTTATTAGATTTAAGAAAGCTCCATCGCTGCTCTACCGTTAGCGCCTTGTACTGCGGACACCGCGTCAACAGGTGGGCTTGCTCGCACTTAGGGCACTTGTCCTTTTCTTCTTCCCTTCCCTCGGTCGTAGTGAACACGCTCGCCTTCTTCTTGAGTGTCACGATGGGTCGAGTTTCCTTTCTCGGTGCGGCGGCGCTTGTAGACGGAGCGTACGTATATCGTAACGCTCGGTCCGCCTCTCGCATTAGAAACCGTGACAGCACGACGATTTCCGGATCCGTTGTCCCTTCTTGATCGTAGGCGTAGTCACACCAGCGGGATCGGAGATGCGGGCTGAGCTTGTCCAGTACTTCCCGGGTCATAAAAGGGTTGAACAAGTAACCTCTTCGATCGATTGTTTGCAGTACGCAAATTATGTTCTGTAGCTTGACAGCGAAACTGTTGAGTTCTGTGGCCGATGTACCAGGTTTTGGAAGCTTCTTGAGGTCATCCAGTGCCCGGTCGATGATGACTTCCGGTCGACCGAAGCACTGCTCAAGAGTCTTCATAATGACGCCTGGATCAGTGGCCGTATGTAGAAGGGCGGCCACGGCGTCTCTTGCTTCTCCTTTGAGGCAGCTTCTCAGCCTTTGTACGTTCTCGGCTGCTGTAACCTGGTACATATCTGTCGAATCTCGTACAGCCGCCTTGAATGGCAGCCACTCGTTGGCCGCTCCGGAGAATGTAGGTAGCTCCGTGTGCCTAGGCCTAGGTCGGGCCATTTTTTCTAGTGTTGCTGCCAAGTGCTCAATGCTGTCCTTTGCTCTTGTGGGGGTCGGCGATCTCGTTCTAGACACGAAGCGTATCTGTTTGGATTCTCTTGGTCCCTCCTCCCCCCGTGAGTTGAGGGGGTTCGTCCTCAGCCATTCATCCACCATTTGATGAGGCTCTTCGCGTGGACGAGAGGGCTCTTGTTCCTCTTGTACGCTTTCTTCATCATTGATCGCTGACACCTCCACTGCTAGTCTCTTCTTGACTAGCTCTTCTTCCAGTGCCAGTTGCTGGGTCCGGATGGCTGCTAGCTTCTCTGCAGCCTCCAGTTCCGCTATCCGTAGCCTTGTTGTGACGCTTGTCGTCGACCGTTGCGACCTCATTGTCCTGGTCGGTGACGTCATTCGCTGTCGGATCGCGGTGTTTGTCGTCTGTGCACTGGAAGGCCCCGCTGCGCTGTTGTGTGCCATTCTCGGAAATGGTGATGCTGGTGGGTCCGGTGAGAGTCTTCTTCTTCGCTCCCGTTCGATCAGCTCCGCTTCCTGGCGGCGCGCCTCCTCTTCTTGGACGCGTCGCGCTTCCTGTTCTTGGATGCGTAGCTGTTCTTCTATCTCGGTTGCGTCTCCCTGGCTCCTTGTGAACACCATCTTGAGTATAGCCGCACGTTCAGTTTGGCAAGGCGGGTTAGTACCTCTTCGGTTCGGTACTTCAGGTGAAACCGGTCGGCTCGGTTCGGTAAGCCGGTCGGGTTCAGTTGTGTTGAAGCCGGTCAGGTTCAAGACCGGTTAGGTTCGAAACCGGTCCTGTTCCGTACAGCTTTGTTCTTACCGCAGATCTTCTTACTTCGTCTGCGGCTCGGTGACAGCCGGGTTCCTTTCTTCGCTCTTGCCGCAGATCTTCGTACTTCGTCTGCAGCTCAGTGGTTCTGGTTGCAGCGGGTTCTTCGTTCTTGTATCCGCTGCTTGATGGACCAGACTGTAGTGGGCCTGGTTGCCGCTGGTTCTTGGTTCTTTATCCGAGCTCGTAGGACCAGACTGAAGTGGACTGTATTTGTTGTGCGTTGGAAGAATGAAAATACTGTCGTGATTCGTATCTTCAATTTTATTCCGTATTGTTATTACAACTGTATGTTGTTACAATTGTAGAGCTGAAGACTGACTGTGTCCGACTGTGTCTCTGCCTCCAAACGGTCCGACCTTTATACTCAGACCGCTAGGCGCGAACAATGGCGCCCCTCTCTCTCAATGGCGCTCGGGTATGGCGTCATAGAAATGCCGTAATTATCAATATTATCTTACTTAAATCTACACAAATTATACATTTCCTTAATCTACATACTTAATTCTACCTAGGAAACATATAAAGCTGTAAAAAGGTCAACACAAAAATCTTATCTAACCTAGATTCCTCCCTACTTATGAGCTATCAAAACATGCATAATCTTACCTAATTATCTACGTTTTCTCTAGTTCTTATATGTATTACAGTAGTTCTCATATGTTTTGTACTCATACTTTTAAACTCACATGGAACCTACATCAATTATATTTTAACATTCACGTGTTATTTTTAGTACCACGAAAAGAGAAATTTACACTAACTAACGGGATATCATATTTTCTCACGCAGACCCCGGTAATGTGTTTTGGGATAACAACAATAGTCCATTCAAGGTTTTATTAAGGCGGCGTACGGGTCTGCAGACAATAAGCATTTATAGTTATTTATTTTTCAAAGCGGTAAACCTTTGACAAACAAGGCGTTCACCGTTACGGAGCCATTAAACATGGATTGTTTCTTTATTTTTACAAAATGCCGACAACGGTCAGGGTTATTGCTTCATTCAAAGATTCGTTAAAAAGACCCAAACACATGTTCGCCATAAACACCGTTATAGGTCTACGTGGGAAGCCCTTATGCTAAAAAATCACCACGCAACGTACAAAGCCATGCGTCCGTTACAACTTTGTTATAAATGTTTTTATTTTGTTTGTTTTGTACTTAATAAAAAAGCAAGGGACTTTGCTATTAATAAGAATTAATGTTAGTAAAGTTAGTATATTTTTATTTTTTTTGTTCTAACTTCGATGATGGGTGAGGAAAGAAGTTACTTATGTTACAATTGTTTATGTTGCTTCTTTTTTATGTTCCTACTGTGCAAATATTTCGACACAAATGTAATGTTTGTTATGAAATAAATAACTTGAACTTGAATGCAATCACCTCTCACGCTATTTATAGATCTAGATATACTTTTGAGGGTTCCGTAACCAAAGGGTAAAAACGGGACCCTATTACTAAGACTTCGCGGTCTGTCTGTCTGTCCGTATGTCAACAGGCTGTATCTCATGAATCGTGATAGCTAGACAGTTGAAATTAAATACTAAAAACAGAATAAAATAAATATTTAAATGGGGCTCACATACAACTAGCGTGATTTTTGCCGTTGTTTGCGATAATGGTACGGATACCTTCGTGCGCGAGTCCGACTCAACTTGGCCGGCAGGCTTATTACGTATCTTTTGCAAGAGCAAAACGATAGCGATTTTTGCGCAATATTTGCTCTTCCATACAGAAGTTTTAGATTTGTCGGCGGTATTATTTTTAAATAAGTGCATTTGACAAACAGCGAGCGATTAGCAAACGATTGTGTAGGACCTACCATACCTACACTGCAGGTAATTCCGACTTTTATGACATAAAGCGTTTGATCGCTATCTTTTTGCTCTTGCAAAAGATACGTAACAAGCCTGCGGTTTTTAAGAATAATGCATTAAATAATAATCTTATTTTAATAATATCGAGCCTTTTTTTATTCCACTTTTATACCATTCTCAGGTAAAAATAAAATAACAAACTAAATTACATAAATAAACAAACACTGATAAATCTTATCAAGGCGCCAAAGATTTCACTTATCACACAAGTGTGTATGTGAGAACCTTTCTTATCAATTATCAGGATTCCGAATCCATGCAACACAGTTCACACATAGACAAGCATGTTGATAAATAAACATGTAATCATATTTCTAAGAAATGTTTTGCAATTGAGTCATCATCATTGCCCATGTTTCAGTGTTTCAAGCGCTAGGTCATCATTTCAGCCGAAAGACGTCCACTGATGGACATAGGCCTCCACATTGACCGATCCCGTGCGTCTCGCATCCAGCGCACTGCCGTAACTTTAACCAGGTCATCGGTCCACCTAGTGGGAGGCCTTCCAACGAATCGTCTTCCGGTTCGCGGTCGCCATTCCAGAACTTTGCAGCCCCATCGGCCATTCGTTCTGCTACCAATGTGCCCTGCCCACTGCCACTTAAGTATCGCAATTCTTTGGGTTATGTCAGTAACTTTGGTTCTCCTGCGGATATTCTCATTTCTGATGCGATCACGCAAAGAAACGCCGAGCATAGCCCACTCCATTGCCCTTTGGGTGACTTTAAGCTTTCTGATAAGGCCCATTGTGAGCGACCACGTCTCGGTCCCATAGGTAATTACTGGCACCACACACTGGTCATAGACTTTTGTCTTGAGACACTGCGGTAAATTAGACGAGAAGATACCGCGCAACTTCCCGAACGCCGCCCAGCCGAGTCGGATTCGACGACGGTTGACCTCTTTCTCGAAGTTAGACCTACCCAAGTGGACCGTTTGTCCCAGGTAGATATAATCGTTTACAACTAGGTAATGGCCAAAAATTATGGCAATTCAGTTTAATTATGATCAAGACAGTGTTGATCGAAGCTCGCCAGTTTCATAATTCAGGACAAGAATCAAAGCAAGATTTATAACGAACTTTATTCTATACAAATATGTAATTTTATTCTTATAACATTAATGTTCTTATGAAAAGCTTTTATGAACATGAACATTATATATGCAGCTAAATACATTGCTGGACCATATAAGTACTTAGCAAAGGAAAGTGCATCTTGCTCTAGATGAAGAAGTATGGTACTCTTCATAAATATTATGCAGGAATTTAGAAGATTTTCAATGAAATTCGAAAGAAATTGGAGCCTTGAGAACGTTTTATTTATGTTGTTCTTTTATTTGTCTTCAATTACAAGCTCATACATAATGTATGCCATGAACCATCAATAATAATTAAAAAATAAGTCACGCAACAATGAAATGAACAACTGTTATGAGACTTACGTTCAATGTCACCAATACATGATACTAAGAAAAGATAAGCGAATAATTTAATTACTTTGTTACGAGATAAAACAAAAGCATTGTGGAGCAGACCAGCTATTCCTACCGACTGATAACAAACCTATCTCACACAAATGACATTTAAGTAGGTGCGTTCGCCTTACGCTAATTAATTTAACCAGAGTAATCTGCACGTCTACACAATTATGAATCTATACTAATATTATAAAGCTGAAGAGTTTGTTTGTTTGAACGCGCTAATCTCAGGCACTACTGGTTGGAAATGAAAAATTATTTTTGTGTTAGATAGTCCATTTATCGAGGAAGGTTATAGGCTATATAACATCACGCTACGACTAATAGGAGCGGAGCATAAATGAAAAATGTTGCAAACACGGGAAAACATATTCCTTTTTGAGAGCTTCCGTTGCGTGCCCTGCGTAAGTGGTTAAAGTTACGCAACATTCACGTATATAGGGTAGGTAGAGTAGATGGGTAGGTAGGTAGCCAGTTGACGGAAGGTGAAGCCGCGTGGGACAGCTAGCATTTCATAATGAACCGATCATTATTTTCTAATAACGCCGATAGTTGTAGCCGTAATTGAGTTTAATAAACCGTGATGTTCTAAACTTACTAAACAAAGATAATAATATCATAATAGTGTTTTTTTTTTCATTTAACTGACTGATTTGTACATTGACTCTGGACGTGTTATCGTGAGTGTAAATTTGCCTCTTTTTTAGGGTACCGTACCAGAAGGGTCCAAACGGAGCCTTTATTGTTATTGTTGTCTGTTGGTAGGCCCTAAGTTATTATTATTAGCAGGGATGTTGAGGAACTCCGTAATCATAACCGAAACTATCGTATATCCGAAACAAAAACATATCCGTAACCATAACCGAGCCATTAAGTTCGTCTCTGTACTTTTGTGTGCATGAAGTATTAAATAAATAAATAATCCGATATGAAAGTATCGGATAATTTCGGATAGGGGCGGAATCTAAATGAGATACGTTATGTGTGACAAACACGTTTTTCTGCCCGGACGAGCCGACACACTAGCCGCGCGCTTCACTTGCAATGCCAAATATCAAATGATAACTTAGACATAAAGTCAAATTATTATCATCTTGTTTTTTACTTTTTCAATTTCTTATAAATCGAATATCCATAACAGAAACTGACGGAATATCCGAAATAATTTCATAACCGTAACGGTATCCGAAACCGGTATTCCTATATCTGTATCTGTTTCCAGATCCGAAATGTCATATCCATAACATCCCTGATTGTTTTTGTTAGTAACACAACTTACTATGTAGGTAGTTTGTCACATAATGAATGAATTAATCAACATACAACTATACGAGTAATTATGTTTGTCAGTGGAAAAGTGCGTGAATTATTTATGTCCTTTTGAATAATTAATAAAAAGTAAGTATCTTTTTAAGTTAAGCTACATAGAAAACACGATACTGCCGTTTCCTAACTTTATTGGGTCAGAATCTACTCTAACCGGTGAGTACCAGTTTTTACATGGAGAGACTGATCAGGGGGGTGACCATAAGCTCTTAGAGCGGTATCAATTTGAGATCGAATAAGGGACAGATGTATATGACTTGTATACATCTGTCACTGTCCCTGTAGGTCATACAAATATTAGTTCCGTGCGGGAATCGAACCCGCGCACCGCAGCGCAGCAGTCAATTCTCAACTAATGCGCTAACCGTGCGCCCAAGTATTTAACCGCAAGCGCCTCAAAAAACTAATAAAGGGCATAAACTATAAAACTGTTATGAAATTCCTAAATAGAGGGTCAGATGCGGTCCCCCTTCGAGGTCAATGAACCCAACAGCTGGAATGCAAAGATAGGATAGGGATACAAAACATCTGGCATACAATCAAAAGATTAGTGTTTGAAGGACAACTCCCAGGGTAAGCAGACGCTGGGAAAAAAAAAATACCTACTGAGTAAAAATTATTTGATTTGAAATTGGTGTGTTGCCATTAGTAAAACAAAGAATAAAATAAAAAATACTGGCCAAGTGCGAGTCGGACTCGCGCACAAAGGGTTCCGTACCATTATCTAAAAAAAACGGCAAAACTCTAGGTTAACTTGACTATCATTAAAACTTTTCTCGGTCAGTGTAGAAATTAATTAATTTCTGCCACCCCTTTTCAGAGCACATGGAATGACTATGTTGGGATTGTCGAACCGATAACGAATAAATGCACTAGCCGGCTCGCATGGACCGCGAACAGTCTCAGTTACAATCACAATGAAACAATATGTTAATTGGCGGTTTAAAATTGGCAAGTTCAGAATGATCCAATATCAATGCGCATATTACACGGTCGAGTGATTTCGGGCCGGTTCACAAGATAACGGGGGGCGCCTCCTAAACGAGGCCTCACTAGCTCGTCGGTCGTCGAACAGAGAATTACAAACAAACAACATCGAGGCGAGTCGTTATCTCGCGGATTAAACGGCGGCAGGCACGATAGTCGATACTCGCTGCTCGCGCCGTGCGACGCGGATCGTGCTCCACGCTACGTGGGTACACCGGTACACGTACACCTACACCGCAGAGTGTAATCACACGGCTAATACTCGTACTACACAAAAACATAGGGGCCCAATTGAAGTCATTAACGGTATTCTAATTTGCATATTTACTGGTTCGTTCGTGCCGAAGACAATATATTGATCTCTATTACTCAAATGTGTTAGGTAAAACAGCTACAAGAATATACATAATGGCCATTCATGGCTGCTTAGGGAGTATATTTATGTCATGGATCAAGTGATTAATCGGGGCACTAAGTATAATGCCTAGGCATTATAAATCTAGTCAAGTCAAATCGGGCAATGTAAAGAATACTAATTTAAAATACTATTATTTATTATTAGACCTTTTGGTCAAACAGATCAGCATAATATTGTAATAATCATCAATGAAATTAATCGCTTGTTTATTAAGAATTGTTATATATATAAATGAAATATTTTCTATTTATATACACTTTTAATTTTTTACTATTTTTTATTTTTTGTTGATTTGGTATGAATCTTTTTGTCATTGTAAATATCATAAGAACCAAATTTTCAATTTGAACATTGTTTGCAAAAAAATTATGATTATGAATCTTATTAATGATTTTGATGATTGATTGGTATTAAACAATGTTTTAAGTTTTGTTGCCATCACCTAAATCTGATGATTAAATAAATTAACAATCTGTTAAATCTAAATAACGTAATGCATGAAATAAACGGCTTTTTTATTATAATTATCACATTGTCTGGTCATTATGAATATTGCTACGTAACGGCTAGTCAATTTGATAATTATGGACATTTTTTCCCCCACTAGGAATTTCTTCCTGTATCGAGAGTGCGTTTACAAACATTTAAACTCACATACACAAGAGACCCAGGTCCAGAACAACTATCTGTAGGCCATAAAAATATTTGTTACGTGCGGGAATCGCACCCGCGACACGCAGCGCAGCAGCCGATCGCTTAACCACTACGCCAACCATGTCACCACAATGAATTAGTCCAAGAGCGAGCGAAGCGAGTTCTAGAACTTAGGGCACCCCGACAAGGATAGCTTCTTTATTAAACTCAATGTCAACATCAAAATAATAAAAAAACATCTTTTTATTAGCCGGCCCAATAAGTGATGGGCATTATTCAGAAAGCCCGGTCAATTTAATTATTTCAATAGTTATTATCATAGATATTATCATATTTAAGCAATATGATAATAACTATTCTGATATTGGGCATTTTTCAAATTGCCCGGATATTATGAATAATGCCGTATTAATCACTTGGTCCATAACATATATTATATACTACTTGAGCAGCCATGACATAATGTTAGCTGTGTGTTTCCATGTGTTAGGAATACAGATGAATGTAAAAAATAATCAGCCAGAGAAGATGGTAGGTGACAGACATGATGAGGTGTCAACAGACACGGCTGACGGTATTCGGAGAACTAATGATGAAGTGTGATGCCTTATCATATTTTTCAATACACATACGCAAGTACCCCGCTGGCAATAAAATAAAATACTTTTTTATGTAACGTACTCAGTACGTTCCAAATGTTACGTTTTTCATAGAGGGTATTACGCTTGACCGCGTGCCAATAATGTCCGAGTAACAACAATGCACTTGCAACAAAACTATTAAAATTACGGTCGCATTTCTAGCTTTCAGTCGTACCGTGAGAATTATTACTGGCGCGTAGATTCCCTTACAACATATTTAGTGTAGAATGAAACTTGTTTGTTCCATAACTTGTTCTTAAATCGCGTCTATAACACTAAGGGCTAGCGCCATTCCGGTTTATCTTACCATCTCTAAGTTATGTATGACACATATTAACCTCGTGTTATCACCAATTTAACATTTAGATAAAGGTAATGGGTTTGGTACAAATTCTACCAATTCCGAGACTTACTTCCATTTTCGCCGACGGCATCGGCGCACGCGCATGCCATAAGCAGCGCGCACGCCAGCACCGGCCAGGCGAGGCAGTTGCGCGCGCGCCGCATCACGCCGTGCCGCGCCCCTGGCCCGCTGACCACATGACCCGAGCTGGAACAATCAATATCAATATTTATAACAACTTCCTCTTCGTTACGCAACGCAACTAATTGTTTCACTCCGTTAAACAACTTCCTGCCTAAACATGTAAACATAATAATGAACCAAACTCGTCTAACTAATACAAAGTGTTTTGATCAAGGACACTTGGTACCTCGCTTGGTAGACAAGATAACCGTACATTTGGTTACCCTTATTATGAAGCAAGTAACCTCTTGTATGCTAGTATTATATTATCTGTGCCTCTTGTAAGGATAACCCCTTCCAAAACAATACTAAACATAGTAAACATAATAATGAAACAAACACGCCCAACTACTACTAAGTATTTTGATCAAGGACACTTGGTACCTCGCTTGGTAGACAAGATAGCCGTACATTTGGTTACCCTTATTATGAAGCAAGTAACCTCTTCTAAGGATAAACCCGTAGCGCCAACTACGGGTTAGCCCACTCACCAAGCCGGTCAAGGAAGGAGGGTTATTAGGGTAACCGATTTTCAAAATAAATCATTCATAATTTATGATTGAGTTGAAGGGAGTAGTAGTACCTCTATCAAAGACTCTTTTTATGAGACAGCTAATTGAAACGACCCTTGCTTTTCATTTGATAATTACAAAAAAAAATGATTCAGTATCATTACCTACGAAGGTAGCTGTTTGATTAATATAATTAGTTTTGAACATAACCACAAGGGAGCAGTGGTGGCCTAGTGTCATCGGCCGCGACATACAAGTTGTAGGTCGTGGGTTCGAGCCCAGGTAGGCGCTTTACTTTGTGTTAATTATTTCATCACCACTGCTCTCAAAACGGTGAAGGAAAACATCGTGAGGAAACCGGCATGTCCTAGAACCAAAAAATCGAAGACATGTGACATCCACCAAACGGCACGGCCCATTCCCTCTCACAAAGAGGAGGCCTGTGTCCCAGCAGTGGGCACATTAATAGGCTGATGATGTGAACACAAACTTCCGTAAACGAATATTTGTTGTTGTGATTCGGTTATATATGTACGAGCCTCGTTGTATAAATAATCAAGTTCCGCGCATAAAACGTCAAACACGATAATAAATCATTATCTCACACTACCATACAATGGCGTCTCTGCAAATTGCCAACCTTATTGTACGTACAACAATAGTGGTTTCATTGATGAATATAAATTTCATTGATCAAAGTGTCGGCTCGCAGAGGCCAATGAGTGTATAAAGACCGCGGTAATTAGCGTGGGAGCCATCGAAGTTCCCACGACAAGCCCGTAACAGGAAAATAATAATTAAGAAACACGTTAGGTATTTAACAAAAATAACCGCGATCATGTGAAAAATTACATTTACAATTGTTTTTTCTGTAGTATACCGTAGAATACAATAATAATGTATTAATTATTAGCAGGAATAGGTATCGTATATTTATGGAGCGGCATTTGTACAATAATGTATACCTACAATACAAAGCGCCTACGCCACGCTTTGAATATTGATAATGATAACACTGAATGGAATAAGGAAGGACGTCCCTTTTGGATTTGACGGTTTTGTTTGGGTATTATATTATACCTAGTTAAAGTTTGGAAGTACAGTCATCCATACAGAAGTCTATTATTAAATATCATTGTTAGCTTTTTTTCAGTGATACTGATACTGAAATGAGAAGAGCTCAAAGACTATACGCTCTTAGAGCAAGGTTATTTTGAGTGTGTGTAAGTGACGTCACTTAAACTCACTCAAAACAACCTTACTCTAAGAGCTGATGGTCATCCCCCTGTACGGAAAATCTATTGTTATGGCAATAAGTCCGCCACAGTTAATTTAAGTATTAGTCTTAAAAATTTTACTCGCCAACTGGGATTTGACACTGTCCAAAATGGGTAAAATTCCATACAACATTTCACCTCCATTAGAGAAGAAATGTTTAATAATCTCTATTATAAAGAGGAAAGATTTTTTTGTTTGTTTGTTTGTACCGAATAGGCTCCGGAACTACTGGACCGATTTTAAAAATCCTTCACCAATAGAAAGCTACATTATTCCATTTTTTATCCTGGAAACGGGTCCTGTGGGGTGGTCCACGGGAGCGAAGCCGCGCGGAACAGCTAGTTTTGTATAAAACTTTCAAGCTCGATCCAGCAGCAGGTTGTGCGTTTTCTGACAGTGAACGAAAGAATTTGAAAGTTAAGGCTACAGACGTATTATTACTGTATGTAACCTTGATAAGATTTTCTAAGGGGTAAACAAACTGTGGGACGCGCAAGGACCTTCAAGTGTCGAGGATTAAATAACTAACAAACACTGTATTACTTATTATTCACGCACGACAACATGAGTACTTGAAGGGCCATTTTAATTTCTAATTATACTCACTGACAATCAGTGGTATAAGGTATTATGGCACAAGGGGAGTCGTTCATGAGCCTATGCAAATCTACTCTGCGGTGGATGTATGGGTGGATGGCAAGTAAAGGCGCAGATACCCCTCAGTAGTTGATTTTAAAATGAGAATCACGTCTAATCGGCTAGTCGTAGTTTTTTGGAAAAAATATATGTTACATTAGAGTTTAGACATTTTTTTAAATAATTTGATCTCAGAAAATTTTGAGTTTTATTCGTATAACATAGTGTAGGTAATTAATTTGTAAAGTTATGTCTAATACGGACCAAAACTCGACAATCGCACCAAAACCGCTGGATATATTTGAAATCCACACCATCTCAAAGACAATTTAATTATCTACATTTTGATCTGAGGCTTTTTTTAAGTCATGGAATAATAAGGAAAGTACAAAACACTACTGAATTTTGTGTCGCACGGGTGTAATACAAGTGCGTTTCGTTCCCTCAAGGTCGTTGGCGGCTGTCGTCGTCTTAACGAATAGCTAGCTCTACGCTACGTCGAGATTCTCGAGACTACACGAGACACGCACTTGCGACATGTTTTGCATACCTAAATACCTATACACATCACAGGTAATCTAGGATGGATTCTATAGTTCGCATAGAACGATCACAATGCCTAGCCCAGTTTTATACGCTACAACTATAAGGATATGTCATCGTAATACCGGCTGGCGCCCTACTGACGGTACCACGCAGTCGGGTTCCTTTCTATAAAATATTTTTGGCTGTAGAAGCCTGAAATACCAGGATTTAAGGGATATAACAAACCTACCTATGCTACCTAGCTAAGACAAGTTTTTGTAAAGTTCCATAATAACTGGCGGTGTTACGTTCTGAGAAGTGAAGTGAATTCTTACTTAGCAAACAACATAATAGGGTAGGGCACAGAAAATTTGTTTTTTGACCGTCAGGTACCTAGATTAATAAAAAATATTGGACACGTATTTTTCTTTTGATACGTAAACATAAAGTGACGAAGATATAATGCGTTGAAATATCGTGAAACGTCACGCTGCTAGTACACTTTATATACTGCCTTAGTGACGTCACAACTCACAAGCCCCCACTCCTGAACTTTGGTGCGCTTTAACTTTGTAACTTTTATTAATTTGGTAAAGCAAAAAATACGTGTCCAATATTATTTGATAATCTTAATTATTCTCAATGACGGACTAAATAGAATTATGTTTTTTCTACCCAGGAAACCTCCCTATTTACCATACTGCAATCGGGTAAAAATTCTACATTGGTGACTTTTAAACCTCTACATTGAGTAAATTACTCCGTTTTTTAAAAGCAGCTCTTTACGCGAGCAGCTCTGGTTATAAAAAAACTGAAAACAACGTGTTTATGTTTTTTATGTTTTTCATGAAAACGTTCATCAAGTAATTTTATTGGTGGTTGGTTGGCATTGACACTTCCGGTAGTTAAAAAGCTCTAAACCGCGAACGTAAACGCGTCAGCGTGATTGTAGAGACAGACAATAATCATGATCGCGCCAATGTCCAACACACGGCACGCGGTAAACCTTGGTAGATAGGGAGGGGACGAATTTCCCGCGCTGCATTTGTTGTTTACGCGGCGTGTCGTGGACTCGTGGTGGACAGTGTGACAGTGGGGTCGCCGACCTCGTGCCGCACCACGCCGCCATATTTTTGGTAATAAATAATAGATAGAACAGCGCAGCGCAGCACGATCGATCAGACCGCGACCAGTGCGGCGGCGCGTGCTTGGCTCTGTAGTTCTGTACTCAAAACATTGCACCCCCACCCCCACCCTCCGAAGAACGTGAACGCACTTTGGAGGCACACTACGTAGAATCTTATCTATGCGGACTTGCGGAGTAGATGCTGTTTTGTTACAATTTTATATTGAACGCAGTAGATGTATTAAAAGGTTGTTGTCAATTTATCAAAATGCACAAGTAGGTAAAATGTCACCCAGCCGTACATGATTTCAAATTGTAATGATTTGGATTGACGCAAACATGTTTTGTCGATTTTTTCAACATTGTTTGATACTGATAACGACACCATAACATGATAATTTTACTTATCTGTCATTTACTCATTACATTTCTATGAATAGATAATATATAAAAAACACCGAGGTATTTTAGATTAAGATTACTATTAAGTATATTTTCCTTCTCACTCTAATCTGTAAAATGTGTCTTCCTTGTTTAGCAGAGTCTTTTTTGCTTCCTGAGGGTTGCGTTCGTTCAAATAGAAGGTTAAACGTTTTGTTTTTGCTTTATTAATAAAAATAATAAATATGTGTATCAACTGATATCTACTAAAATAGACCATTCAAAAAAATATATTATTATGTATATCGTAACACTTTTATGTTACTATTTTGGCACAAATTCAAGATAAGCGTAACTTTGATAGCAAAATAATAAATGAAACAGACATTTTTTTTTAATTCACAAAAACTATATTTTTAATTAGGTACCTACTAAATAGTAAGTATTCAAAATCAAATAAAATAATTAACTGAAAAGAAAAAAAAAAATAGGTACCCTCCGCAGTCGGGTAAAAACAAGAACTAGGTAGGTATAATTTATTAAATTCTATGAAGTAATCTAGAATGCACCATAATAATAATTATATTGTAATGTGACCTATTTATTCAAGGAAATAATGAAATATATTAAAATAGACAAAAAGGAGCCAACAAAAATTATAGAAAAACCTACAAAAACTTCGTTTATCATCGCTGGCAGCACCTCAAAATATTTAATATCTATAATAATAATATTTTTGTTTTTCTAATAATTTGTTATATTTAATGGCGTTAAATCGTGGACTTTAGCCCATGAACGGGTTACCCCTGTCCTTCGAAAGCGTTGTACAAGTTTCAAAGGCGTAAGTTCCCTTTGCATAATTCCGACTCGCACGCTGACGAAGCTGGTAATTTATAAATGCAAATGTGGCTCAGTCCGTTTGTTTGTTAGGTTTTCACGTCTTAGCCCAATTAGGATGCAGTAGGAAATATAGTATATTTTTATTTGCTAAATATAAACACTACTACTTATTAGCTCTTAACTAACAAATATGAAAGAATTTTTGAAGCTTCAAAGTTGCAAATTAGAAAGAGAAGTCCGTCGTGGCATCTGACGTAAAAGGCTGCGCCGCCATATAGCTGCCATAGAAAACGGAGACGGAGTTTTCTGTGAGAGGGACAGATAGACCTGGGGGCACGGTAGTGGCCCCAACAAGACCAGCAAACAAAGGCACTGCCGTGCTATCCTTTTCTCGAAGCCATTCAGGAAATTTTCACACTGTAACTTCGTTGTGGATAAAGGTAGAAACCTGAATTGACTAAGAGAACATAATATAAATAACTACGCATAATCCCGAATTACATTCAATTTGTACTTGTAGTTTAGGAATTATTGCTAGTCGAAATGTCTTAATTAGTAGTTGGAAAGAGATCCCATCAAAAACATAACATTTAAAAAACACAAGTCTCGCGGCGCAGTTCTTCAACTTTTTGTTTCTATAACTAATTAGGCAGTCCTATCCTAGATTCATTTTCTTACCTCCATTCCAACACGAAAACTGCTGTGATTGCCTGTTGAGAATCCATTCAACAAATCACAGTAGGGAAATTTCGCTCGACATGTTGTTATATTCATTTGCCGTTAATATTCGTTCTAGAAATTGGGCGTTAATCTCATAATTGCCACCAGTTTTAAAACGATAGGACATTGAGCCAGAGTCAGCGTAGAACAAAGAATGCAACAGATCGCATCAACAAGTTAATTCAAGGCCAAGCGAACTGTAAAAAAACGTTGTTTTCGGATTATTGTTTTGATAAGACTTCAAGGTGTACGTTTCTTGCGCACTCGCTTATCGATAACAAATTCTTCACATTTCAATGTCTTCTACTATATAAACATAATACAATAGGTAGTTAATTGTGGTAAGTATGACAAAGAATAACGATGATTTGGCAAATTCTGAAATCTTGAAACCTATATAATTTAAAAAAAAATATTTATTTTGATAAATCTTGAGAAAGGACTTGACACGCTTAGCAGTATAATGGAAAGAAATGGTGCTCCAGCTAGGCTATCTAAATAGGTAATCGAAATAACCGCACTTTTATTGAATACCCTTTATTTGGTATAGCCTTATCCTGTAGCTAAATAACGATATTATTTACCAACCTACTGAGTATCTAATTTTCTACACATTTCTCTCAATTGCACAACACTAGCACAGGAATTAGGGCACGAATCAATCTACTTGGTCAAATCACAGTTAAATTCACATGAATAGGTAGGCAAAACTATTGGCCAGAGACAATTATTTATTCTGTGCCAGCAGAGGCAAGACGGATAGTCATACATTCATACGTAACTAAATGCTGCGCCTACTTAATGTAGGGATGTAGGTGCGGTGTTGGTAGCTATTGTGTAGGCAGTAGCGTATTTACCCATAGGCCAAGAGGGCCATGGCCATCTTATTTGTCCGAGGCAAAGGTATTTTTTTTCCGAGCTCTCACTCTGAAAGTGGCACCAGTGACTGAAAGTTGCATATAAATCGGTTGAAAATAAAATGTGAATGTTTACCAAAGAAACGATGGATGAATTATTTGAAAAGTAAGATGATATGGATATCAAAGAGGTAAAGTCGGTAAATAAAGTTCTATATTATATCTGTCTAAATGAATGGTAAAAGAAAATCGTACCAATGCGAGGAGGGTGTAAGGGTTAGCACGCACTGCGGTTTTTATACGCGCGATTTTTTTCCGCCCCTTCTGCGACCTATGGAACTGTATGAAACTGCACGCATTGCTGAAAAAAATTCGCGCGGAGATAATACCACAAGAAATCCGTGTTTTACCACAGAATCCACCACACCGCGGCGCGGATTAAATTCGGGCGAATATTTTGATCTCTATGAACAGGCAGAAATATACAAAAATCGCGCGGCATTTTATCCGTAGTACGCGGACAAAAATTCGTGCGAATAAAATCCGCGCGGCTGCAAATCGCAATGTGTGTTAAGCCTTAAGATGATCGAGTTAACTTCGCTCGCTCTTGCATTCTAAATTATCTTTTTTCTGAAGATTTAACTCGCTTCGCTCACTCTCGTATATTTTTTGTCATCTCCCGCCTCCTAGATATAACTTTATTTTTTTTGTCAATTTTGGTGTGCCAAATCTTTAAATACGCCACTGAGTAACGCCACCACTTCTACCAGTAATCTTGACAACATTCATAAATTGATGTGGTCCGTAGATTGATTTTTAAATAATGGGCACCTATCTCCCTAGTAATTACAAATAAGTAATAATGGGTTATTTTGTGTTCTATGATTATGAGTTCATAGTTGAGCTAATAATATTATTTTATTAGCATTGTGTAATAAAGAAAATTTCTTATTATGGTTGGAGTACGCACTTGTCATAATGGTTCTATGACATGACATAACACTGTGTAGGTAGTGTACAACATAACAACTTATTTAAAAAGTAGGTACATAGTTGCGTAATCTCTGAGTACCGCTGCAGTCTGTAACTCTGTACAGATAAGTTTTAATTCAGTGCTGAGTGACCACCCACGAACACAAGATTGCGTTTAGGCATGATAACAATACCCGAATAAAAATTATTAAATAAACCTTGAGTCGATCAGTGATGCCTTCTAAGTTTAGTTTTGTAGCCAGTTCGTTAGCCAGGTACGTAGACGTACCTAGTCAGGCGCGGATACAGCCACCCCCCCCCCCGGGCCCAATTGACCCCCACTATTTAATTTTGTCCTCCCCCTGTCACTCGACCAAACTGAGTTAAAACTCCAAATTAGACACATTTCATTGCCGAATGGCGAATATATTACTTCGATATTGATTAATTGTCTCTATTTTTGGAAGAGGGGCAAATTCTTAAGTTTATGGAAAACAGGCGCCATAGGTCGGGCAATTGTGAGTTTATTTTTCTCCAGTCAGAGCACTGTCAGGTCTGTCAGGCACACATATTCTGTGGCCATGGTTTGCTACAAGCAGTACTAGTCTTGAAGCCAGTCACCAACAACTTTAAATATAATTAACCTAAAAAATAAAATAAAATTTAAATTGTGTTACATTTTCGAGCTCGTATCGGTCGTTCTTACGTACTTCTCACGCTTTTAGGCGTATGTTGACAAAGACACTTTTAAAGTAGTATGAATGAATGGTCTACAGAAAATCTTATTTAGATCCGAAACAAGGTGCGTTAATTCTCGAGCTCGCTCTTGAAACCCGAACTATCATTATTCTGAATCTTATGAACATTCACATCGATAAAGTTAAGCCTGTGTATGCACGAGTGGACAAAGCCTAACTTATGTCTATGAGGTTTTAAAATGGTCTAGCTTGCTTCATTCGCTACCATGCCATGAGAGAAATATTTGCACTCTCCCCGAGCGAAATCCTGGATCCGCGTCTGTGCCCAGTGCCGCGGATACCTATGCGGTATTTCTTACTTTTCCTTACGGTAGTATTCACCGAATAACCTATTTTTTAGAATACTAATAGTAATTTTAGTATACTTCTTAACCAGCATAATCATTACGAACGCTATTCATAATATTGGCATATTTTTTTTTGCGTGCCGGTTTTACTTCCCGCTGCTGATTGTGTCTAATAAGAAAAGTTTTTTAAACGGCGCTAGTAAACATATTTATACTGTGTAAACATCATGACTTGAGAATCCTAAAAACCCTAAGCAGAAAGCGGCAAAATTATTTATTTTTATTGAAAAACTGGATCTACAAATAAATGCTTCTCTCTTATTTTCTTTTTTAATTAAGTAGACAAGTCAGACAGTACCTAAGTAATTTTTAATGAGCGAGAATTTATAGCTGTCGCCGATTAATTGTTAATGAATTCCTACTAAAAACTCGCTTTATATCGCCTACGAGCACGATAGTGGAAGCAGCCGACGCAACCGACAGACCGTCACCGAGGTCCCCGCCATCCATCGCGGCCGCGGCGCACATTTCGGCGCTCGCTGCCTCGCCTGCGCCGCGCCGCCCCGCCGCGCTTCGATGCGGAGAAGGGCACAGAGTTGTTTACACCACCGCTCACACCACGTGGTGTGCACTGAGTATTCATCATGGTCACGTGGTTCTGTTATTTTACAATTAACCTGAAATTCGAAGCTAAACAACCGCTGAATTGCAAAATTATATTAACTAAATCTAGTTCTAGCCGTAATCAGATCGAAAACAAATACGAAACGCTACCTGAGCTCGGTGCCTGCCGTGCTTGTTTGCTCCTCGCGATCCACAGTTAATTATTACTCAACAGATCCTTCAGTACAATATTTCACTTTTTCACACAGCACAAAACACTTTAATTGTGTATTTTTATAATAATCACAACAATAACACCACTATTGTAAACATAATACGCGGCAAACAGCGGATAACGTGCAGACGAGATATCACAAACGACGCGCGCGAACGACTGAGGGAGGGAAGCGGAGAGCGCGGGGCCTGCCGTGCGTCGACCCAGTCGAGGAATGCGGCTCGGCTCGCCCGTTCTCGCGTGCTTATTTTTTTGCTCAGTCCGATGGGACGCTCAGGGGGCGCTCTCAAGCTCTTCCTTTAGCTAGGCTTTATTTGAACATAGCACAGAAATGGAGCAATATTATTATCGAAATACCACTGAATGATTGTGTAATTCATTATTTAAATTAGGTTATTTACACCTCGATGAAAAATACAAAGTTCAATAAGTTTTTTTTTATTATGCCATTGAAAAACAAACACTTTTCAGTCTCAACTGCCCTAGCCTTTTTCCCAGGTTGGCTTCCAGTCAATCTCGGTCACATTCGTCAGATTCCTTTTTCGTCAGAATAAATTATAGGCTGTTTTTTTGACGAAAACTGAATTCCTCTAACCGGATTAAACTGAGTACCAGTATTTTACATGGGGCGACTGCCTATCTGACCTCCACAACCCAGTAACTGGGTATCACGATATAGTTCTCGCCAACTTCTTGGCCGCCCTGAAGTTGGCTTTCCGATGCGCAAGGCATGGATCGGTGTGTTTTTGTATGAGATTACTACTACGCAGCCATTGCTGCATTGTAGCCAACATCGGGGCGGCCAAGAAGTTTGGCGAGAACTATAAATACCTCTTGCCAAGATTAATGTCAGATTTTGTGACTACTACCCCTTAGAGCAATAGGTTAAATGCTCTATGACCTACCCGTAAAGACTTTCAAAAGATTAAAATAGAATGAAAGAAAGAAAGAAAAATATTTATTGGTGACCCGCACAGGAAACACTAGAAATAAGCAAAAAATTAAGCAATAATAAAAATAAAACCCCGTGCGAGACTAAAAAGGCTGCTATTTCACCATGTGCCCAAAAAGAAAACAACAAAAAAAAAATATGTCCGACCGGACGAATATTGGTGTTACAATAGTCCTGGACCAACCTCGGCATGCATGTACCTTTTTTTTACCGATTTACCAAAAAGGAGGAGGTTCTATGTTCGACTTTATGTATGTCACTGACCAGGTCAGTGATGTATGTTTTCTTTTCTTTTTGTTTGTTCACCGTTATCTCCGTCATTATTGTGGACCGATTTAAAAAAAATTTTTTTTTGCTTGAACGAGTATGTTTCGAAATTGGTCCCATTTTATTTAGTGATGATCTGATGAAAATCTTCGAAGATATACAACAGAACTCTTCAAAAAATAACGGCAAATCTCTCGGGATTGCTGCAATCGCATGTCTGTTTGTTGTTCTTCTTTTTCTGTCTGTTTGTCTGTTCCGTCTGTTTGTTGTTCCTTTCCATAACATAACATCACGCCAGTACGCTCGAAAGGAGTACGCAGATGTCTCATTTCACCGTTTATGTTCATGTTTCATGTTATTCGGGTAATCTATTATGGCGTTATAGGTACTTACTAAACAACTTGCCTATTAGGTAAGTAAAACTAAAAAGTAAAGAAAATAAGTAAAAAAACTGTTTTGCAAAAAAATACCACCGACTTCCAAATAAAAAACTACAAAGTGAAAAATAAATTAAGTTTTGGAAGTCGGTGTCCATATCGCAAAAAAAATTTACCTACGAAAGACAGATTAATAAACAGACATGCGACTGCAGCTGCAGTCCTGGGAGGTAAAAACTTTAAATAAAAAATAACCAAATTTCGAGTTCATAAGTAAATTACTTTATTTTCCGAAGTCGGTGTCTTTGGTACCTATTGTTTTCCGTTTTTCGACGACTTCGGAAAAGAAAGTAATTTTTCGCTTTGTAGTGTTTTGTTTTGGAAGTCTGTTTGATTTTTTGTTAAAAATGTTTTTATTTATCTCTTTTTAGTTTTGGTAGGTACCTCCAAATATCATGAAAATCATTTATAGCCAAAGTAAATCTTATGAAGATTCCAATAAGCCCAAAAACGACTAGGATCCACTGTTTTATTTCGGAGTTCCAGCCTAGTGCTTACCGCACTAGGCTGGAACTCCGAAATACTGGCTTCATCATAAGATCAGTTCGATGTTACCATTTTCATCAGTACCATTTATTTATAAGATATATCTTTTACCCGTGACACCATCTGTGGTCTTCTTCATCAGTTCCACTCCACTAAATGACACTTTCTGATTGTAAATTATTGCATTTTTTATAAAAAATCGCTATATGCCTATAACATTCGAGGAGTGCCCGCGATTTCACCAGGATCCCATCATCAGATCCTGACTTGATGAACAGGTCCCACCTCCTGGAAAGTATACCATTTCAAACAAAAGAAGAATTTTCCAAATCGATACAGGCGTCTTTGAGTAATCGGGTAACATACATAAAACAAAAAAAAAGATGCCGACGAATAGGGAACTATCCGCAAAGCTGCGCTCAGATGGCGCCACAGGTTTCTGCGTAAACAAACTAGAGAAGGGCTTTTTCGGTTTTTTGCGCAAACGGTTATATATGTGTTTCATATCCATATCGAAAACGGTTTTCAGATATCGATATCAGTAGTACAGTTTGCAAAAGTTAAAATGTGTTGTTTATTAATGGTATAAATAAATCAGTGGCCGATAAATACTGAAGCTTTATTAAGAATTTAATAAACGAGCACAACAAAATTATACAGTTTTATTTCAAGGCGTACCACAGACTTCTTATAATGTTGCCATGAGTGATTATTTCCAACACAACGAACACGAAATAATACTTAGAAAGATAGGTAGCGCATATGGTTCCTAACGTTTGTGAAGTTTGCGTTTTGTTCGTAGTTCGTACGTTTTCGCATTGTTACGGTTTTAAGTTTTGAATTATTCGTTCTCACACGCTAGTAAGGTTTTTATTAGATACAGCTTTTGTAATATCGGTTATTCTGATATCGATATGATATGATATCTAACACGTATCCGATATGAGTTACGTTTAGATATATCGGACACATCCCTAAAAAAAAAAACAAACTGTCAAAGTCCAGCGACAAAATTTCGCAAAAGTTTATGTATACAAAATATAAAACAAATAGTGAAAGAAAAATGAAGCTAACTAACTTCCCCAATTTAATTATTTGGTTTTTGAACACAAGTTACCTTAAAAACAGTAAAAAAGAGTTCGGTAACCACAAACAGTAGTAGACGCCATGTTGTTAAGTTTTTGTTTACTCAGAGCCGTCAAGCGCCATCTGGCGGGAGCAATTGGCAGTAATGTTCCCTATTGAGAACCTCCTTCTTCTTTTGAAGTCAGTAAAAAGAACAAGAGGTACCAAAGACACAGACGCGTGGGTCCATTGCCGAGGTCGGTCTATGGATGGGTGATTGCTGGCTGTCATTTGGCTTTTGTTTTTGGCGTTGACAGACGTTACAGTTAATAGTAAATAGTAAAGCGTGTTTGGTTTAGTTAATTTTACTTTTGCATCCAAACTAAGAGTTTCGTCTCTTGATAATTACACTGTACACTAGCACGGGTAGAATTAATAATGGTATAGTATCACGGTAGAGTACTAACTATGCTACTAACTAAAGGACTGAACGGAGGGACTCGATCCACCAGAACAAGATAGTCTGATGTGGTACACTGATGGATCCAAAATGGAATCAGGTACAGGAGCGGGAATATACGCAAAAGGTTAAAATGTAGCAAAAGCTTAGGGAACATGGCAACTGTATTCCAAGCAGAAACATATGCCATAATAATCCAAACCCTAAACAGGCTTGAAAAGCACAACAGAATAAAATTGGTGTTCCATGGGCACAAAGGAATCTATGGTAACGAAATGGCAGATGAACTGGCAAGAGAGGGCTCAGCAAATGATTGTGTGGGTCCAGAACCATTTCTACGTGTCTCGTAAAAGCCACATTCAGGGAGTTTGCAAATCACAGACAACAAACACATTCGCCGTCTAATACATGTCTGGAATACTTCAAGAAATTCTTTGCCTCTACGAATATGAGCAGGGGGCAAATCCACTACCTGCTTGGGGCCTTTACTGGCCAAGTGGCCACTTTGGAACCAACGACATGCTCATGAAGAGGGGTCTAAACGCGACAGCCATGTGCAGGTTGTGTGGGGAACATACGGAAAGCATGGATCACCTTCTGTGCACATGCGATACACTGGCTGGTAAGCGAATGAGTATCCTAGGGGTTGGATATCCATAACCAGAAGACTATAGGCTCATATCGCCTAGTCTCGTTGTAAAACTCATGAAGAGAGTTTTCAACGAGATTAGGGAGGAGTAGGTTATCTAGGGGACCACAATAGATCCCAATGGGTCGAAGTGTCCGAGTTATTTCTCGGCCCCTCCACAAGATAATATAAGATTCTACTAACTATACCAATGTAGACAGCATTGGCAGAGTAAAGTAGTAATCAAATGGGCATTCATTTTAATACGAATAACATCTTGCACGATAAACAGTATGGTTTAACCAAAGGAAGTAGTACAACTGACGCTGGTGTCACCTTATTAAAAAACATATTTGATGTGTGGAAAGAGGCACAATACGCCATAGGTATCGTCTGCGACCTGCCGAAGGCATTTGATTCCGATTTTCATGAAACATTATTTCTGGAACTTGAGCATTACGAGCTAGGCCAATCAGCGTTAAGTTTAGTAAAATCTTATTTGAAGGATGGACTGCAATTAATTCAAATAAACGGTGTCAATTCGTCGGGGTTAAACGTGAAAATGGGGGTACTTCAGGGCTCAATTTTAGGTCCTTTCTTATTTTTAGTCTATATTAACGATTTACCCTATTTGCCGAAAAAAAAAATAAATATTTGCTGATGACACTTCCTTAATTTTTAAATAATATATATATATATATATAAATAGGCGTATGAGTAACGTTGACGACGTAAATACGCCCTACGGCATGTCCAAAATTGGTTCATTGCTAATGATTTAATTTTAAATGGTAACAAAACTAAATGCATAAAATTCGCCTTGCCGAAAGTGAAACCTGTGAGTGTGATTATGACATTATATTAAATAAGGATAAGCTAGAATTCGTTGATAAAACTTTTTTTTAAATTTCTTGGGGATCATGCTAGACTCAAGGAAAATGTAAATGTACTCCTCATTTAATATCTCTTGGAGGAAGGCTAGATACCGCGAGGCTGGTCTATTTTAGTTACTTTCATAGTATATTGACTTAAGGTATCTTACTATGGGGAAGGGCAGCCCTTCCCCATATTAAGATACCTTAAGTCATCGAGAGACATCGAGAGTCATCGAGAGACATCGTTTGAGACATCGAGTCAATTTTTATTCTGCAAAAACCGGCCAAGTGCGAGTCGGACTCGCGCACGAAGGGTTCCGCGTACTTGGTAAATTGCGGTTTACGATTTATGACGTATCAAAAAAAAAAATATTAGTCACATTCAAGAACTGAATGAGACAAAATTTAAAACTTTTGGACAGGCATATTATAAACTAGCTGTTGCCCGCGGCTCCGCTCCCGTGAACCATCCCACAGGACCCGGTTTTGGGATTGAAAAATAGCCTATGTCACTCAGAGGTAATGTAGCTTTCTATTGGTGAAAGAATTTTTCAAATCGGTCCAGTAGTTTCGGAGTCTATTCGGTACAAACAAACAAACAGACAAAAAATCTTTCCTCTTTATAAAATTATTAGTATAGATTGGGGTTTACATATATATATATATATAAAAATGAATTGCTGTTCGTTAGTCTCGCTAAAACTCGAGAATGGCTGAACCGATTTGGATAATTATTTTTTTGTTTTGTTCGACAGGTTTAAAAACAAAAAAAAAATGGGGAAAATAGGGTAGGGTAGGTAGGTGTAGGGTAGGTGTAGGGTAGGTGTAGGGTAGGTGTAGGGTAGGTGTAGGGTAGGTGTAGGGTAGGGTAGGTGTAGGGTAGGTGTAGGGTAGGTGTAGGGTAGGTGTAGGGTAGGTGTAGGGTAGGTGTAGGGTAGGTGCTCTACAAACACTAGGGTGCAAAAACAAATGATGAGCTTTTGCTCATCATTATTGTTTCGAAGTATTATTGGACCTGCTGATGACTGTATGAATATATTTTATTGTATAAACTCAATTAATTTTTGTATTATATAACTGCACAAGTGCACAACACATATGTGAGTACTATGTACCAACTATAAATATACCATTTACGGTACCTGTTATGTCGTTCGTTGACTTGAATGTGCCATGGCAGTAAGAGTGTCAGGCTCTCTCAAATGGCATGTGTTGGATCATGCGGTTCCCTTCAAGATGGTTGAGCTGAGTGGTGCCAATCCATGCGTCATGTTCGTGAACGGGCGTCATCAGTTGGGGCCGCCTCGGCCTGTTTACAATTAATTATTGTATTTTGGGGTTGTTTGTTTTACTCTAGTTAGATGCTTTTACGTGCACATCTTTCTATATTGTTCTCACGTACATGTAATTTTCCAACAAGAATGATGTATTTTATTTAATTTATACTATTACACCAATAAATATGTACAGGACGTAACCAAATACTTTTAATTAAAATGTATTTATGGAAAATGGTGTCTGTGGAAAATGGTCTCCATAGAGACTTACTGACGCTTGCGAATGTGCAACTATTTTTTTATTTTTTGTTGACTATTTAAAAGTAGGTACTTTTTAACCGACTTACCAAAAAGGAGGAGGTTTTATGTTCGAATTTATGTTTGTTTTTTTAAATGGTTTAGTTGTGTTTTTATTTTTTGATCTTTTCACCGCGGGGAACTGCTCTCGAAATTCTCTTTACCACCGACCGTCCAGGGTCAGGCCAAGATACCTACTTATGGGACGGCATGTCCGCATCATATGCGAGATCCCACAGGAGAGGACCTAAAACCAACCCCTGCGGATCCTCACAATCTCCCTCCGATGTACGCTACCATCTCGACTATTCCCGACCCACCTAGGCCACCTACAACCAAGATGAAGAATATCGAATGAAATAATAAGAAGGAAAGTGGGCAAATGCGATTCTTAACTTTATAGAGACAATCTAGGTATACAGGGCCTGTAGCTGCTGTAGCTCACTGCTCAACACAATCTTTACACTTATAAGTGGAATGTTACTATTAATTGTATAAACAAAATATATATACTGACTGAATTATGTAGATTCATGTGTAGTGTACTATACAGCATGAACTTTATCGATTGTTGTCGTAATTGGCGAAAATAACCATCCTTATCAATCTGGCACGTACTTACGGACTCCACATACCAAAAAGTATGTCGTTATAAACAATTAAATATCATGTAAACTAAATGTGATACTAGCGCACTGGACAGAAGCGGTAGAATAATGTTGTAGACTGAAGACTTGTTGCCCCCAGATCGAGTCCCAGAAAAATGGTGTATTGGCAGTGAAGTCATTGTTACGGCAATATGACGTGATCGCTCACAATGGGTCTCGTCAAAAGGCTTAAAGTCACCCAAAGGAGAGAGAGAGAGAATAGGCTCGGTGTTTCCTTGCATGAGAAATGAAGATATCTGACGGCAAGATACCGACATAGTCCGAAGAATCGCCAAACTTAGATGGCACTAGGTGAGCACATTGCTCGCAGAACGTATTGTCGTTGGGCCGAAAAGTTCTGGAGTGGCGACCGCGAAGCGAAGACGCTGCGATGGAGGGCCTCCCACTAGGTGGACCAAGGTTAGGTTTGCGGAAATCCGCTGGATGCAAGATGCACTGGACCGGTCGATATGGCGACACCTGGGAGAGGCCTATCGCCAGCTATGGGAGTGTTTCGGCTGTTATAGTGATGATGAATATGTCGCAGAAGTTTTTTGCTTGCACTTGACTTAGGTACAAGTCTGCCAACAGCTCTCACAGCTGTCAGCAGTTAAAACTCAAACTCAATATATTTAATAACACTTCTTCTTACTTCTTATTCTTTATTGCACACAAAACATAACATGAAGATACAAATACAATGGACAGGTTATGTACATAGGCGAGCTTAACCCATAATTGGGTTTCTAACAGCAAACCTCAATTGTAATAGGAAATTTGCTTATGAGGACAGTGATCCAAGTGCACAACAAAATTCCAAGTTGAAAAACATTGAGTATTAAAAATTCTTACATACTAAATAAACTAAACAGTTACCTACGTGTAAACATAATACATACTATATTACAATAAAATACATAACTAAAATCTTAGATTTATAAATACATATGCGTCATGTTGATAGGAAATGTTCCCTTATTCTTCTCTTGAAAACTTCCAACGAAACGCTGTCGCGTATAGAATGTGGAAGAGTATTCCAGAGGCGAACAGCACGAACAGTAAATGATCCACCGTAACGGCTTGAGGAATGGGGAGGAAAACGAAGGAGAAGAGATGATGAGGAACGGCAAGGTTTTCCTCTCGGAACAAGATACTCAAAGCGCTCTCGAAGATACGAAGGAGATTTAGGATTGTGAAGAACAGAAAAGAGTAAAGATAGAGTGTGGATATCTCGGCGCTGTCGAATAGGCAGCCACTTCAACCGCTTCCGAAATTCCGACACATGGTCGTACTTTCGAAGGCCAAAAATGAAGCGGATGCACAAATTCTGCAGACGTTCGAGCTTATCAAGGAGTTCCTCAGTCGCATCAAGAAAGCAGACATCAGCATAGTCAAGAAGAGGAAGAAGTAGAGACTGAGCAAGAGTAACTTTGGTTGGAAAAGGCAGGAACTTCTGGAGACGTTTAAGAGACCGAAACGAGCAAAACACCCTCCTGCTTACTTCTGCACTGTGAATATGCCAAGATAGGGTGTTGTCCAAGTAAACCCCAAAATTTATAACACTAATCAATTTATGATATTGAAATAATCATTTATATAATTTTCAAAGCGAAAGTATAATAAAATAAAGAATTGCAAAATCTCTACTTTTCCAACCCGTTTCCACCTAGTTCTGCCCTGAGTTGGTGTCTTTCATTTCACGATAATCAAAGTCGAAATTAAGGATAAAATTATTTTGCTTAACAATACAAGAAGTATGTAAAACTTAATGTAGCTTGTGGCTTAACTTTAACATACCTTAGCATAAGCACTGAAAAAAATAATGTACCAATCATTCAACCAGTACCGTTTAATGCCTCTTAACAAAAGAATGTCAATGTATTCCACAAAGTGTAATAGGTACAAATATATCAAGATTTTTGTTGACTAAAAATATTATCAACAAATTGCTGAACGGTCAAAGTTCAGTAGAAATCTGTTTGGCTTATTATCTTTTAATACTTGAGCCGGCCATGACGGTCAGGCGTCGACCGTCTCGTTGACACTTTATTGAGAAGTTTTTACGAATTTGAATAAAAATGTTCGTAGTGAATTTTTGATTTAGGGAACATCTCCTAAAAGCAGTAGCTTTATGAAAAGGAACATCCCACGATTGATTAATTGATCCTATGTAAGTACCTAGTACCTTTTTTTTCTTTTTTTTTTTGCGTTGAGAAATGCTCATGCATACTGCACTACCACGGGGAGATAGTGCAGTTATGTGGGACTCTAACCCACTAAAACTCCACGGTGTCCTCCAGTGCCGCTTATGGCGGGAACACGGGCACGCGTTAGCACTCACCGCGAACCCGCCGCGGCTGTCCGTCACCGGACCCTCCTCGGGGGGGTACCCCCTATCACCGGCGCACCAGAACACTGTACGCCGTAACCACCCCAGGGACCAATTCATCACATGGGTGCCAGACGACCCCGTGTATGGCACCCTTGGTCCCACTGTGACGGGTCGAGGTCAATGGCCCCGCCACCTACCATTTTGCGGCCGCAGGGGATAGGGAGAGCGGCTAACGCTATACCGACACTCCTCCTCCCCTGCGGCCCCACCGCGTCCGCCATCAGACGGTGGCGACCCCGTCTAGGCCGCGGCAGGTAGGGAGAGCGGCGCACCGCAATACCGGCACTCCTCTCCCGCCGCGGCCTCCAACCCTCAGCCGCGATATCGTATGGGACCTGGGAATCTCCATAAGACATCGCGGCCCGCCTCAGTTGCGATGTCGCCTGTTACCAAGCGGCACCGCAACCTACTAGTTTGCCGCTACGTCGTCGGCTTAATCGGCAAAAGCCCTGACGAGCGGCCCCTCCTCGGGTTCCTCTTCGCTTCACCGTGGGTGACCAAGCCACGGTTATTGAGCCCCCCCCGCCTCGACAAAGCGGGAACCCACCGGGAGGGAAGTACCTAGTACCTAGATGTAACCTGAGGCTCATAGCTTATATCTAGGTAGGTAGATACACCATTGTCATCACCGTGCAGTGATACTATTATCGTATTTATACTATTCAATTAAACTGCCAGCAAATTAGTCCATCTGTATTGAATTAAAAATACCCCTGTAGGTATACCTACCTACAGGGGAATTTCAAACACTTTCTGCCGCATTCCATCGTGATGTAATAGAAAAGAAAGACTATTATTTGACGAACTCTGTTCTGTGGACAGGTTGAATAATAATAGGTCTTTACCCATTAAATTGCCGTTCTGCAGTACTGGCCATTTCAAATCAATAGTATATTATGCAACTAGTGAATAAAGGACGGTTTTAAAGCGAGGGCCATAGATGAACCACGAGCAAGTGAAGGATTCTAACAACTGAATCACGACCGTAGGGAGTGGTTCATGATGATTGAATCAAGAGCATAGCGAGTGATTCAAGTGTTAGAATCCTGAGCGACGCGAGTGGTTCATGGCCCTCGATATAAATCCGTTTTATTCAAGAGTTGCATACTATATTTTATACCATGACAGCGAGAAAAAGAAAGATTTAAGCGAAAATCACAAGGAGAAATACTAAATAAAAGTTTTATTACCTTCAAAATTTAAAAAAATGAGAAAACTCAGGGTTTCACATTTTTTCTAGATTAAAGCAGAGCTAGGTAACAGCAACTGTGTTTCAGGGGCCAGTGACCACCTCCGTTACGTTACATAATTATAATTAATTAACACCAATGCAATTAATATTAGAATTACAATCCAAATAAGTATTCACTAAACATCCCAGACTAAAATCAAAATCATTATTAAAATCCTTAACATTAACAAACTGAAAAATAAAATGTTGTGGTGGCCCAGTGGCTAAGACCTCGCCTCTCGTGCTTGAGGTTGTGGGTTCAAATCTGGGCAAGTACCAATGTGACTTTTTCAAATTCATATGTACTTTCTAAGTTTATCTTAGACATCACAGGCAACGGTGAAGGAAAACATCGTGAGGAAACCTGGACTTACATAGTTAATGTAAGTCTGAAATAGCCAAGTCAGAGGCCTGTGGGATTCCCAGAGGCGGCTTAATTAACTCTGACATCAGAGGTGGCCACACCTCACACGAAAAGAAGAAGAAGAAGAAGAACAAACTGAAAATCAAATCGATAAAGGAGTTTGAAAGTCGAATATTCTTTGCACAAGGAGTTCGTATAGAGTATTTTATGCGCATGGAGGTTGTATAGCATTGAGATGGACGTCGAATATATATTGGTGTGTTCTAAATTCAAACACCAAAACAGTGAGTAAAAGTGCTTTTTATTCACTGTTTTCAGTGAATAAAATAAGCTTTTTAGAGGGGGAATGGTATAAAATATTTTTCAACACACTTGCTCATAAAGTGGCTCTAATTTCACCGCAATTAGGCATATAATGATACCTGTAATCAAACTGTGACTTTTTCATTGCTATTATTGACAAGTGAGTTATAGTTTTTTTTTTAAATGGTTTCCTGTTTTCTTTTTAAATACTTTTAAATTGAACTAATTTTAAAAGTGTCACAAATCAATCCAATGAAAATTAATAAAATAAGTCATTAATTCTAATCCAGTTAAAATTGAAGCATTTTCAATGTAATAAAATGTAACACTGTTAATCAATTAAAAGTGTGCCATTCGACATTAATCCCTTTCTATTCCTGTCATGGAAGTAGTACTTACTATATCCATAACATGATATGGGTAGTAATTACTATTTCCATGATATCCATTAAATACATAAAATGTGGCATAGCTTCTAGTCAAACAATGCAGCAACATGCTTGTACCTAACATATTGCTTGCTCATTTCATGCAACGTACGTGTTTAATAAATAAAACTTGCCCTCAAATATAACTTTTGTTTCTCTGAAATAAAGAAAACTTGAAATGCCCGATTTTGTACGTGGCTAAAACGCTATCCGCGAAAAGCTAAAAAAAAAAAACTAACCTCATTGTTTTAGTCTATGGCCGATCGCCATTGTTAGATGCGCGCGCATAGGAAAACTGAATAATTTACCCCGCCATTGCGAAAAATTTTCACAACTCGTTTTCACTGTTGAAAATGATTTTTCAGTATTATTTTCTTCACAAGTGTGTTGAAAAACGTCCCACTTCAAAAAAAGGAGGAGGTTCGCAATTCGTCGGATTTTATTTTTATTTTTATGTAATATGTTCCCCGATTACGCAAAGGCGCCTGGACCGATTTGAAAAACTCTTGTTTTGTTTGAAAGATTATATACTTCCCAGGTGGTCCCATGTTCATCAGGTCAGGATCTGATTGTGGTATCCTGCAGAAATCGAACTCCTCAAATATTATAGGCACCCCTATAGCGATTTTGGTATTTTCATTAACAATGAAAGTATCATTTGGTGAAATGGAACTGATGAAGACAGATAGACACTGAAACTCTTTGACTTACTTGACTTAATGCCCTACGTCCCCTGAATGGGGCAAAGGGCGTCCACAGTAGTCATCTATCGCGATCGGTCTTGAGTTTCACGCTTCACCTCGCTCCACGTCATACCGATGCGCGTCGCTTCCGCCAAAACGGTGCGACGCCAGGTTTGACGGGGACGGCCACACTTTCTTTTGCCTTGGAGATTCCAATCCAGCGTGACAAAAAGCGGACAAAGGTGAGATATCTCTCTGCCATTCTGATGCCTGTTCTAAAATGATACGGAGAGTGTTGATCTGATCCGTGCACGGGCGGTTCGCGAGGAAACCAGCCTGCTCTTTGCGTAGGAAAGGATCTACGGCCTTTGATAACCTAACCAGGATAATCTGATAATCAGGATAATCTGAATTATTGATAAGCAAATGTTATTACTCGATATTAGAATTTCTAAGTGACAAGACACTGAAATAGCCGGCTTATTACAGCAAACCAATGGGTGCATATGCATGAACTTGTAAACCATTACTCATAAACTGAAGAGACACTATTTAATTGAATTTACTATTTTGTAGCATTAATAATTTGACATTTCATTTTACTTATTTAATTTTTATTTGTATTGCATGACAATTTGATGATTTGTATTTTGAATAGCCTGATGTTATGAATTTTGTATGCCTTAATGGCGGGACATAGCAGATCTACCTGTAACCTCAACATCTTATGTACCTATGATCCACAATAAATTATTTGAATTTGAATTTGAAAAAAATCTTGTAGAAAACCTTCTAGGAAATTGAGAGCAACGTAATAGTTCTCCAGTTATCGCATTGACTAAGATCTCCCTTCTTGGCCAAGTGCGAGTCGGACTCGCGCACGAAGGGTTCCGTACCATTACCGCAAAAAACGGCAAAAAAACACGTTTGTTGTATGGGAGACCTACTTAAATATTTATTTTATTCTGTTTTTAGTATTTGTTGTTATAGCGGCACCAGAAATACATCATTTGTGAAAATTCCAGCTGTCTTGCTATCACGGTTCATGAGATACAGCCTAGTGACAGACGGACAGACAGACAGACGGATCGCGGAGTCTTAGTAATAGAGACCCGTTTTTACCCTTTGGGTACTTCCGTAAAAACGATTACGTAGCTCGAGTTGGAACGTTTTACGGATGCCCGGGCCACGCAGTTTGGTCACGTCGAACCTTCTTTCGATCTTACCGGGTCCTCCAGCTGCACGGGCCACTGCAACCTTAAGCCGGATTTCAGCAACTACCAGATGGTGGTCGCTATCAATATCGGCGCCCCTGCGGTTTTGGACATCGAGCAGTGAGGAACGCCATTTGGCGCTAATGGCAAGGTGGTCAATCTGGTTATTGGTGACTCCATCGGGTGAGTTTCACATGTACATGTGGTGGTCGCCATGTTTAAATACATTCCTCCAATGGTCAGGTTGTGGTTCTGGCAAAACTCGACAAATCGGTCTCCGTTCTCATTACAAACTCCAAGTCTACTGTCATCGCTAAGCGTTCTTACATTCCAAAAAGCAATTCGTGTCCGTGTTTTAAACCCAAAAGTCGGTAGGTTGTCAGTTTCAGTTTCTTTAATCTATTATTGTCGGGCAAGCGAGTGATAGCCCACTGTGCCTTAATCTGCTAGCGGGGCTGCCGCTTTAGAGCCTACGGATTTGCTCAGTATTTTTTTTCGGGCACCCTCCCTTGTGAGTCGATTCTGTTTTAAGGCGAATATTCGCCCTTCACCCTGCATCCGGTTAGCTCAGCTGCAACTCGGGGTAGTGGACGCGCGGCGGCGCGGTTGCAGCTGGTCCCAGGGAGAACGACGGGGACGTGGTTGACTCGGACTGGCTAGGGCACTGCTTGTTACGGTACTCCACCATGAGTACAGCAGAAGGTATTTTTGGCACTTTATAGGTAATGCTGTTCTCAACAACAGTGATTCCCACCTAAACTTACCCTAGCAACTCTCCCCTAGAAACTACTACTGAAACTCCATAATGCTAAGTATGTCACGGGTATAAGATATCTCGAATAGTTAACCGACTATGATGAAGCAAATACTTATAAATAAATGGCACCGATGAAAATGGTACTATCGAACTGATCTGATGAAAGCCGGCAGGTAGGCACTGGAACTCCGAAATAAAACAATGTCTTATAATCGTGTTTGGGCTTTTATGAATACATGATATGTAATGGCAATAAATGATTTTCATGGTAAATTGAGGTAGGTACCTACCAAAACTAAAAAGAAACCCTTAAATAAAAAAAACATTTTAACAAAAAAAGCATTCTGACTTCCAAAACAAAACAATACAAAGCGACAAATAACTTTCTTTTTCATCGGTGTCGAAAAACTGAGTGAAAACAATAGGTGGATTTTCGGTTTGTAGTGTTTTGCTTTAGAAGCCGGATTGTTTGTTTATTTGTTAAAAAGTCTTTAATACGGCTATAATAGTGCAGTCAACGCAATGTACTTTGATTGTTGGTATTTTTCAACTCTGTGAAAAACTTGTTTATTCGGATGCCATCGTATTTTTAAAAAGTAGATACTATGTAGGTACCTACATAGGTTTATCTACCTACGTCATTGAGGGGCGGCTGTTATTTTGGGACATAAGTAATAAACTAATAACGTAACATTGAGTCATTCACAAAAATGTGTTTTTATTCTCTAGAGGAGTCTGACAGTATTTCATTCGTCCTGTAAACATGTATAAGTAGGTAATGTAGGGCTGTACATATTATCTGCGAGTGGCGCCACGGCGGTGACGGCTGCTTATCAAGTCAGCCATTGAAAAACATCGTTTACGCAAGCAGTATTTTATCAATGAAAGCAAGTTTTTGTTATCGTCCACGGCTGTACTTGTACGAGGTGAGGACTTGAGGACTCAACGATTCGATTTACGTGTTATAAACAACTTATCAAGTGGTTTGTACCTGGAGAATTACCCCCTTGAAATCAAATCACACTACCAGCTATTACACTAATATTATAAAGGCGAAAGTTTGTAAGTGTGTATGTTTGTTAGTTCTTCACGCTCAAACGGCTGAACGGATCTGGATGAAATTTGGCACAGATATAGATTATGTCAGGACTAGCACGTAGGTACGTACTTAAGAGGAAATATGGACAGAGAGCGCCGAATGAATTTCCTTAAAAAAAGTCATAATTCGAGGTTTGGCTCTCGCCTATTTCCTCCTTCAATACGGACCAATTTAAAATATATTCCATAAACTGAAAATGCAACATATATACTATGTCCCTATGCTATGTATTTCTTTTTGATGATCCATTATCTTTAAAAGCACTAGAACTTTCAAAAACTTTTCCAGTTTATGGAATATTTTTTAAATTGGTCCAATATTGGAGGAGAAAATAGGCGAGAGTCAAACCTCGAATTATGACTTTTTTACTAAGGAAATTCAGTCGACGTTCTCTAGGTACCCATATTTCCTCTTTTTATCCGGGGAATATAATGTTCTCTCGGGATTTATTTTCGACTTTCAGTAAATAAGTACCTAAATAAAGGTAGTTATTTGATAAAAAGATAAATTATTTAATCGTATATTAAGTAACTACATAAATTATTAAGTTAGTTAACATGACTATAAGTAGATACTTCTAACCTACACACACAGGCATCAGCAGTATTAGGTATTTTCAGAGGGGTGCATCTTTAGTTCCGCGTAGGGTTGCCATCTCTAAAATCTGCCAACGGACATTTAAACTGATTTTATTTTCATTTTCATATTTTTTTTTTAAGATAAGATAAGATATATTTATTTCTGAGTATACGGTACATTAAGATCTTAATATTAAACAGTTTCACATACACTACCGTTGCTGGTGTAGAAATATTAATATTAACTTTAACTTACAAAACCAAAGTGTCCAAGTTAGGCCGCAACAATATTACTGTAGTACTAGTTTATCATCGAAACGCTGATAAGAGGCTATATTCCCCCACTGCGTTTTATATAATATGCAATTTTTTAACTAAATGCAGTTTTTACAAAAAAAAAACACTACCGACTTCCAATTAAAAACACTACAAATTGAAATTATTTTAGTTTCGGAGGATGGTGTTTATGGTTTTGTTTCTTCGTTTCATGACACCATCTTCAAAAATATGAAGTGTTTTTTGAAACGATTGAAGTTATTTTTCACTTTGTAGTGTTTGTAATTGGAAGTCGATTGTATTTTTTGTAAAAAGTTTTTTGTTGTGGCTAAGTGCTAAGTCTTATTGGTCAATTTCTATAGTAATCTTATTTATTACTAATAATATAAACGCGCAAGTTTGGATGTATGTTTGTTACTGAATCACGCCAGAACGGCTAAACGGCTCTAGATGAAATTTGGCAGACATATGGTCAGGAATAGCACGACGAATAGACATTTTTTTTTTTATCTCAGTATTCATCTCAAGGGTACATCTTGGGATGATAAAACACTTTTGACGCAAGCGAAGCCGCTGGTAGAAACTAGTGTACAATAAATATACATGCAATCCCGGGTGATTTGCCGTAATTTTTTAAGAGTTCCGTTGAATATCTCTGAATTTCTTCATCAGATCATCACCACATTTAAATGGAACCAATTCGGGAAAATACCCTTCCAAACAAAAAAGTATTTTCAAAATCGGTCTACAATTGACAGAGAAATCGGTTAAAAATAGTCGTTGGGGATTTGAAGACTTTAAAACCTGGACTACAAATAAAACCCCGCCCGGACGCTCCCCGGACGACTTCAAAACTAGGACAAATCCGGGGAAACCCGGACGGATGGCAACCCTAGTTCCAGGAAACAAGCTCTATCTTTGGCCTCTGCTTCGGATTATGTTAGGTTTTCAAGATTTCAGTCATACAGATAATGATTTTCGACTTAGCGAATAAGAATGAAAGAGCAAGCGAAGCGAGCTTAAAAGATTTGGCGCTTCGCCTCGAATATGTTAGGTTCTCTCTCTACTATCATATTGGGCTTTCTAATTAATGTTTTTACATTGTATTAATAACCAAGCGCTTTCAGAAATAATTAATCGGAATAATGAAATTTGCAAGATGCAACTGTAGTGATTTTTTGAAACGGAACGAAATAAATTTTATCTCGCGAAAAACGCAAACGCTTCCTCTCGTCTGAGGAGGTGAGTCTTATATTATATTAGGTACCTATGAAATTGATGTTTTTTATGAAAAAGTTACCTAACGTAATTTTTCTATTATTCGATTCTAAATTCCTTCGTTTGTGTGATGATTGAGTTCGTGGGGCACCCATTTTAGCTTTTTTACCTTGCTAATTTGACGCGAATGCACCAATATTGTTTTGATGCTAACGTCGAAAGCTGCTGCTAATTCAGCCGTAGATTGAGTATCATCAGCTTCCACAATCGCCTATAATTCGTCATTGTCGACCAAAGTTTTCGGACGACCACGGGGTTCATTTTTCAGGTCGAAATTTCCAGAACGGAAGCGGGCAAACCAATGGTGGTGCGTTCGTTTGTAGTGTTCGCTCCATAAACGTCGTTGATGTTGCGCCATTGCGTGCCGCTTGTGCCGCGTTGCTGCCACGATTAATTTATTCCATAATTACTCGATTTTTTACTACTCGAAAAAGATTCAAAGGCGATGAAAATAACGCGAATCAATAAACAAATGACAAATTTTGAAAAAAAAAAAAAAAAATTGAAATTAGAATTCTTGGTCAAACAAAAAATATTTTACTTTAGAATGGCCAGTACTGCAGAACGGCAATTTCATAGGCCAAGAGGAAGGTTTTTACCTACTTAGTTATTATTTAAACATGACCGTCCAAAAAAACGTAGGTAGGTAGGTACCTACCTAGATACCTAATCGAAGATGATTATACGGGTGATACATTTTGGAAAAAGCCTATTAATAAAGTACGATCTAGGTCATAAAATTAAAGTGGCAAACTAGGTCAATTAGTAAGTAGGTATTAACGCTTTATCAAAAAACAGGTTTTTTTGAGATTTTGTGAGTCTGCTAGGCAGACAGCAATAATAACGCTCTTCATAATTTAGGACTAGTGTCAGACTGTGTCACGACTGACAAGTATCAGATACAACGACATTTAGGGGGCATCGTAAACCGCTTTAATACTCTTCGTGCTTGAAGTTTTCAAGTACTATACCTAATCAGTGTAGTACTGTACCTAGGTGGGTACATAAATCAAAAAGCGCCGTAAACTCGCCAAGCGGAGAACACAAAGTGATATAAAAATAAGGACTGTAGATATTTCGAGTTTGTTGATTCAGGTAGCGTGCCGCACGATTATACTCCCTACATGTGCAAAAAACCGGCCAAGTGCGTGTCGGACTTTGCGGTTTGGTAGGGGTCCCGTACCAAAGCGCAAAATCAAGTTGGTTGTTATAGAAAAAATGAGGGACATTCATAGAAAAATCTGATATATCAATATATTGGTATTTGTTAGTAAAATATAGTTATGTTATAATAAACAATTCACAAAACTTCAAATTCCTGTCAATGGGAAGTAAAAAAAAATCGGAACAAAATTTTGTAAGGATAAAGCTGACTTTGGTGGCTTCTCTTTCTTTTGTTTTCCAATATTTTAAAAACAAAAAATACAGTATTTATCTACTTAACGAGCTCCACCCCATAATCGATGGGATATTATAAAAAAAAACACCCTCCCTTTTTCTGTAGTTATCATAAAATAATAAATATTCTTTGACAATTTGTTTGGCTTTGGGTCAACAAGATGCTTATATTGTGAAAATTTGAAGACTGTAGCTGCAACCGCTTGGAGTAGACGACGGACAGACAGACAGACACGTGAGTGACATCAGGGCTCCGTTTGGACCCTTCGGGTACGAAACCCTAAAAACAGCTCTCTGGTCCATTCGGTGTATGATATACCTTGCATATATAGGGAGGGTACCAACAACGAAATAGTTACGAGAACATCCACCATCAAGAAGGTACCTTCTTGCTCTCACTTAGTTAATTTAAAAAAAGGGGCTAAGCAGAATTCCTTGAAATTATTCCATCAAAATATTCAAAGTTTTTCTGCGAAGCAATTGGAAATAGAACTGTTTTTGGAAAAAACAATGTTTGAAATTGTTTGTTTTACTGAGCATTGGCTGAAAGATCATGCAATGCTAATTAATTATGAAAATTATACCGTGGGCAGTTGTTTTAATAGAAATATTATGTTGCGTGGAGGTTCACTTATATTAATTAAAAATGGTATTAAATCAAAACCTCGTAAAGATATTGTAGATCTATCAGTTGAACATAGTGTTGAACTGGATAAGCATGTTATAGTGTGCGTTTACAGACCCCCTAATTATGGAAACTACTCTATATTTGAGTCAGTGATGGAGGATGTTTTGGCAAAACTTGCAAATGGTAATAAACTAGTCATAATCTGTGGTGACTTTAATATAAATGTTTTAGAAAATAATTCAGATAGCAGTAGATTATTAAATCTCTTCAAATCATTTAATTTGTCACATGTGTTTATGGAACCAACACGAACAACTGTGACTACTGCTACATGTATTGATAATGTTTTTTGTTGCTGCGACTACTTAGACAAAGCCATTATGAATTGTCTGCCTTCGGATCATAGTGGGCTACTGGTAACATTTGAGTCCAACATACCAATAAAACAAGTGCAGATTCAATCCAGACCAATAACATCCGGTAAATTAAATAAATTTAACAGCACTTTAATCAGTAAGTTAAGTTATCAGGACCTCACAGTGAATGATGGTAATATTTTGTATGATGAATTTTTCTCAGTGTTTCAAAAAGAGTTCAATAACACTTTTAAGAAGAAAACTAAAACTGTAATGCCCTAAGTTTTTATTCTGTGACTGGGCGACCACAGGACTTAGAAAAAGTAGGGAAAGACTTTACGAGCTATATGTCCTTAAGCCTTGTATTAACACTGAAACGTTTAATATGTATGTTGCTACTTACTCAAGAATTTTTAAAAATACTTGCAAGGCAGCTAAGGCCTTGTACATTAGCAATAAGGTTAAATTTGCAGAAAATAAAATCAAGACTGTTTGGAAAATTATAAACAATGAAACGAATAGGAATAAAAAAAAAATACTGATTACACGCTTGAGACCACACACGGACTTATTAGAGATAACAAAAAAGTTGCGCAAGAATTTGTAAATTTCTTTACCAACATCCCAATTAAAACTACTGAAACCTTAAATTCTTCGCCCTCGCTTGCTTTCGGATTATTAAACGCGAACGTTTCAGCCTGCCCGAATGTATTTAACTTTTCACATATAAACCCCACAACAGTAATAAAAGCTTTTAAGCAAATCAAGATCAAGCCGACTGAAGATCTGTGGGGAATGTCCATCAAAGCTTGTACCTTTATTCAGACTATAGCGCCGTACTTGGCTTTGATTTTCAATTTGTGTGTAGATCAAGGAGTCTTTCCGGATCTAATGAAATATAATAAGGTTATACCACTTTTTAAATCCGGGGACAGTAAAGACACAAATAATGATAGACCAGTATCCGTGTTGCCGGTATTCAGCAAGGTTTTTGAGAAGATAATGCTAAATCAAATGCTCATTCATTTTAATACGAATAACATCTTGCATGATAAACAGTATGGTTTCACCAGAGGACGTTGTACAACTGACGCTGGAGTCACCCTATTAAAACACATCTTTAATGCGTGGGAAGAGTCGCAGGATGCCATAGGTATCTTCTGCGACCTGTCGAAGGCGTTTGATTGCGTTAATCATGAAACGTTACTTCTGAAACTTGAGCTTTACGGGCTAGGTCAGTCAGCGTTAAGTTTGGTTAAATCTTATTTGAATGATAGACAGCAATTAGTTCAAATAAACGGTGTGAATTCGTCCGGGTTAAACGTGAAAATGGGGGTACCCCAGGGCTCAATTTTAGGTCCTTTCTTATTCTTAGTATACATAAACGATTTACCCCATTTATGGGAAAACAAACTAAACATGGTGTTATTTGCTGACGACACATCTTTAATTTTTAAAATAAATAGACGTACTTGTCAGGTTGACGACGTAAATAACGCACTACGGCATGTTCAGGATTGGTTCACAGCCAATAATTTAGTTTTAAATGGTAAAAAACCAAGTGCGTAAAATTTTCATTGCCGAATGTCAAAAGTACTGATTGTGACATTATGTTAAACAAGGAGAAGCTAGAATTCGTCGATAAAACGGTTTTCTTGGGGATCACGCTGGACTCAAGGTTGCAATGGGGTCCTCATTTGGTATCCCTGGCGGGGCGGCTGAGTTCGGCGGCTTATGCTGTTGGAAAGATTCGTCGGTTAACGGATGTGGATACCGCGAGACTCGTATATTTTAGTTATTTTCATAGTATAATGTCTTACGGTATCTTACTATGGGGAAGGGCAGCAGACATTGAGTCAATTTTTATTCTGCAAAAACGAGCCATCAGAGCAATATATAATCTTCGCCAGCACGATTCTCTAAGGGAACTGTTTAAGGACATTAACATCATGACGGTTCCTTGTCAATATATTTAGGAAAACATCATGTACGTGAGAAAGAATTTACATCTTTTTAGTAAAAACGGCGACAGACATAATTACGTTACTAGAAATAGGGACCAATTAGTTCACCTAGGTTTCAGACTGGCAAAAGTAGCTTCATCTTTCATGGGGTACTGTACAAAATGTTACAATAAAATTCCTCCCCACATTCTTGAGCTGAACGAGACGAAATTTAAAACTTGTATAAAACGCACACTATGCAGGCTGGCATATTATAAGTTGGGGGATTACATCACTGATAAAAATGCTTGGCTAAATGCTATTCCTGCTCAACATCCACTAGGGCGCAAAAACAAGTGATATGCAGAATATATTTGTATTGTATAAACTCAATTTCCTTAGTATTGTATAACTGCACGGCACGTGTGTGAGTACTATGTACCCAACTGTAAATCTAACATTTACTGTACCTGTGTGTCGTTCGTTGACTTTTGTGTGCCCTGGCAGTTGAGTGTGTCATGCTCTCTCAAATGTCTCTCTGATGGTGGCGCGTGTGTTGGATCATCCGGTTCCCTTCATGATGGTTGAGCTGGGTGGTGCCATTCGTGCGTCATGTTCGTGAACGGACGCCGTCAGTTGGGATTGGTCATAACTTAACTGCTTCGGATGTTAATGCTTTTCTAGCATCTATTATATAACTGCACAGTACATGTGTGAGTACTTTAATTACTTTATGCCTGTACGTAGTTTGTGTGTAGTGCTATTCTGGGTGCATTGTCCTCACTTATGAATTTATTAATGTATGTACTTATGTAACTAAATATTGTAAAAAAACATTTTCTTTAAAAGAGTAAGTATGGAGTTTCTTGTGCATTCTTCTCCATAACAAGCTACTTTCCGAATGCACGGTAGAATCAACTTTTATAACTTGTAAATTTTAATGTACCTAACGTTCAAAAATGCCGCTTGGTGGCCTACTTGAAATAAAATGTCTTTGTCTTTATATAAATAGCAATATTCCTACGTTTGTTTTAACAAGGCTTATATGTTAATGGAATTCCTGTAATCTACTGAGATTTTAGATTCCTGTGATCCAGAGCATCATTTCCAAGGTTCCAAGACATCTAAGAAATCTTGTAATATGAATTTTCACAATAATATTGACTGAGTAGAGAGAAATATTGCGATTGAATTAGTTTTTTCCGTACAAACAATGTGCCAACGATAAAAAATATATAGAAAACATCACACGTGGGGCGTATACAATAATTTCTGAGTAGTGCGTTTTTATTGGACATAATTGGCACCTAAGTTTTCCTGGCATGGCCGACGCATGATGTAATGCGTTGTTAGTAATGTGACTCGAGTGTTCGATGCGCAGTTGACCCCAATCGCCCCCAATCGAAGGACTAAATTGTTTGTCCAATCAAGTGATATTATCTTTTATAAAAATTGTGCGATATTATTGTAGACATTTGAATGTTCTTGGCAGAATTCAACGGATTTGTTGTATATGGAGAAAAAATTGGACACTTAATTGAAGTAGGCACTAAAAGGCTCCTAGGTTCATGATGAAACGAAAAGAGAAATGAAAAAGAAAAAAAAAATGTTGTGAAAAAGAGAAATGTTTTGATCTCGTTGTGGGTCTAATCCGACCCACAACGAGATCAAAACATTTCTAGTGCTAAGCTGAAATTTTCTTCGAAGATTTCTGCAGTCCGGGAACCGTAGTAGCCATTGTTAGAGTTGCATACCAGAAGGTGTATTTCACTAAAGTCTTATGAGCCGTGTGGTCCCAACGAAGTCTGACGGTTATATACAATACAGTACTAAGACCAACTAGGAATTTCGTTCAAGTGTTTGACACTGGGCTCGAATCATAAAAGCAGTGTCTTACGTCACGGGAGGCATATTGAACCCTGAGCGTAACGAGGGAGTTAAGAAGAGTCCTGAGTGAAGCGAGGGGTTCAAGCTGTCTACGACGAAGACAGGCTTTATGCCAGAGGAGCATACTTTCTTTTCACACCTTCTGCGAGACAATAAAAAGCCAGGGCTCCATAAATTGAGTACTAATAATTATATATAATTAATATAAAACAAAAGTTAATATTGATGTAACATACGACGACGACGTATACGACGTTGTGATATTATTGTTGATGTTTATAGTAACATTTTCGTTCGGTACCTTTAAGGAAGGTGGTGGAGTTTATTTCAGAACTCAAAGGTGTAAAAACTTGTGTTTGGGTGTTATTTTGGATCGTGAACGTTGACGATAAGTTTACTGACGCAAAACATGTAGATTACTCTGGAGTAGAATCACTATCGCTCGACATTTTTTGTCAACAAGAATATTGCAATAAAATTCACTGAAAATCACAGCACCAAACACCGACTTTATTCTTTGAAATCGCGCCTATTTTTCTTATTCTTTTTGAGTTCTGCTTATGGTGGCCAGTTAAATTTTTGAACAAACCTCTTTACAATGCCATATGGGTACTTCTTTACTTAGACTTTTCTATCAGTTTCCACTTGAATTTGACGTTCTAAATTCAAATCACTTTACTCCCTTGGGAGTTTCATACAACTTTATCTCCCTTGGAAGGTAATGCTTTAATTTACGTTGAGATTGCATGATAATGTAATTGGACATTGTCGAGCAGGTGGTGTGAAATAGTAGATTGTTTATCTAGGGAGCTTTTTTAATCCAGAGCGGAGCGAAGGATTCCAGTAAAGTAGTAGATCTTGAGCGCAGCGATGGATTCAAAGTACGTCACTCGAGCTTAAAATAGTATTGCTACCAAGGTGGACACTCTATTTTTTATCACCCTCTATGAGAAAATAAGTAAGTGCTACTTATGAACAAGAACGTTACGTTTATTTATTTACATACAATTAGGAACCATAAGACACATCATAGAAATAATTAGAGACTGAGATTTATATTTGAACACTTATGGAAGTACATCGTAACAACACTATTAGTAGGTACCATCCGTTACAGTTCTAGGTTTATTCTTAACTAGCTGTCCCACGCGGCTTCGCTCTCGTCAACTGGCTACCTACCTACTCATCTACCCTACCCTACCCTACCTATCCTACATACATGATTGTTACAGCGCACGCAAGCGGAAGCTCTCAAAAAGGAATAAATTTTCCCGTGTTTGCAATATTTTTCATTTATGCACTGCTCCTATTGGTCGTAGCGTGACCTGCCTCGATAAATGGACTATCCAACACAAAAATATTTTTTCAATTCCAACCAGTAGTTCCTGAGATTAGCGCGTTCAAACAAACTCACTTCAGCTTTATAATATTAGTTATTATATATTACTAGCTGACCCCCGCGGCTTCGCTCCCGTCTACTGGCTACCTACCTACTTACCCAAAAAAAAATATTTCCCGTAACTACCCTACCCACCTACCCTATCTACCCTACCTACTCTACTCTACCTACCCTACCCTATCTACCCTACCCTACCCTACCATACCTACCCTACTCTACCTACCCTTACTACTATACGAATGTAACCTGTAAACTTGTGTTTCTACCGGCGGCGGCGATCTAATTAAAATTTAGAACATAAAAGCGTGTTTGTGAGTCAATCTTAAAAGATAGACATATGCTGTCGCAGATTTCTTTTTAGAACTTTTAAAGAAAAACAATTCCATTATACATTATATTTGCGTAACTTATTAAACCGTTTACGCATCGCACGCAACAAAAGCTCTCAAAATGCATATTTTGCCCGTTTTTGCATCATTTTTCATTTATGCTCGGCTCCTATTGGTTGTAGCGTGATGTTATATAGCCTATAACCTTCCTCGATAAATGGACTATCCAACACAAAAAGAATTTTTCAATTCCAACCAGTAGTTCCTGAGATTAGCGCGTTCAAACAAACAAACAAACAAACAAACTCTTCAGCTTTATAATATTAGTATATATAGTATAGATAAGAAGCTCAAACGCATCCGATGGCTCTTTGATTGACTTTCACTTCAAATAGAAGAAGTGTAAGGTATTCTCGTGCATACATGTTCGTAAAGCTCATCAGTAAGTCTTAATCCACGCAATCACTTCACCTTAAACACAAAGAGCCAGGCTAGCAATATGTTTGCTCGTTTGACTACTGCTGTCAATGTGCAACTGTGCAGTTAGAAAGTCCTCCGAATCCTCCGATACAGGCCCTATTGAAAGGAGGTTCCACCTTTTCGAAATTTATTTTCTTCCTATATTTAAGGATCCAAACAATCGTGGCAATCTGTAAAAATACAGGGAAGGAAACTGGATCTATATTGGCTCACCTAAAGTTCTTTACCCGAAATTGTTCTTCCTAACGATTTGTAATCCGAATGATCACTCTTCCTAAATTTTTTCATCCTAAAGTTTTCATTCATACTATTTGTAGTGCTACCGGCGATGTTCATAACAGTCGTGTTTCCGAAAATTTTAATTATAATATCATTAATGTAAATATATTTAAACTCCTACTGTTTTTTATCATAACGCTTTTATCCCTATTCATAATTACCATAATATTTTCACTCCTACTCAGAAAGAAACATTTACCAAGTGTAATAAAAAATATATGAAGCACCAAGAACATAAATCATGAACCAGATATTGTTGTTACATACTTATTACTTACTATAACTATACCTGAGATAATTATGTCTAAAAAACCAACTGTTCAGAATGATTAAAGGTCGTTTCACTGATTTTTGTCTTAAATGAATGAAATTCAGGTCAGAGTGTCGTCTTGGGGGCACTATGAAAAAAATCATACATAAATTTCGCGACCAATTTCGAGGTAGCGCTCGCCGGCCGCTGCCGCGGCACCGCTCGCTTCGCTCGCTCGGCTCACGCGTAGTTGGTCACAGTTCTAACCTAACCTTACCTATGGATATCTTTGCTAATATTAAACTAATTTAATTGAAATGTGTATATGAAAACATGTATTTAACTACTTGTACCATGGTACTATTATTCTTTTATGTTATACATGTTATGTGAAAATAAAGTTACGCAAAATTAATGTACATAATACTGATTATTATGAATAAAAATAAATCTAAACAAAAAAGATATGACTTTGAATAATAGTGTAAAAGATGGTTATGTTGAGTAAATATAGGAAAACAAATAAAAGTATAATAGATGTTTATTGCTACTGAAATTATGAAGTTGAATGCTTCGGAATTATGAACATTAGAGACAGAGTAGTTAGGAATTGTGATTGTTAGGATGAAAAATGTTAGGAAGAACATTTTCGGATTTCCAATTATCGGAGTTGAAAATTTAGGTGAACTTTGGCGCACCCAAGGAAACTCGATAAGATTTCTCAAGTAATAATGTAAACAGATTCGGTCTAAGCGATGATTTGACTTACCTATCTAAGAGAATACAAAACATGTTTTCGTTATCGTACCTATGCGTGTGAGTTGCTGCGAAGTATTTCCAAGGATGATGCTGTCACACATCAGTAGGGCGTCGATCCCCTGTTATTGCTAATTGACCCGCTTGAGGTGACACCGTCTCGACTTTTAGCAAGTCCGCTTATTGATGCCAGTGCAAAAATTGTTGAGCTAATTTACTGCGCAAATAATAAGATACTTACATATTTATAATATCCAAGGATTTAGAGTTAACGGTAAACATTGAGATACATTATGTATATCTGTGGGATAGAGGTAGGTAGATACCCTATCTAATTTACGAACCTCCTCTCATAGCATAATATTAATTCAAGTAAGAGCAAATTAATTTAGAGATATATCGTGACACTTGAAACTCTGGATCGTAATATATCCCAGACTTGTCAGATTTTGGTTTCGTTATCATAGCTTCACTACAATTAAACAAGAACCTACTCACACGGTATACTTATCTTTAATTCCTCGTTGAGTTGCCTCCTTCACCAGTAACTGGCTTGCCACTAGCCAATCTGGTGCAGACTCCTTTTCATATATATTTGCAAGATCTGTGGTTTTGAGCCGAGATCCAGCTAAACCATTCACTGAATAAAAAACTTTTTAACAAAAAAAAATGAAACCGACTTCTAAAGCAAAACACTACAAATCGAAAAATAACTTTATTCCGAAGTCGGTGTCTTTGGTACCTACTGCTTTTCGTTTTTTTAGACACCGACTTCGAAAAAGGTTATTTTTGATTTGTAGTGTTTTGCTTTAGAAGTCGGTTTTATTTTTTTTTGTTAAAAAGTGTTTTATTTTTTACTTTTTAGTGGTACATAATGGACAAGTTCTATAGTAAGGTACCTATAATGCCAACAGTGATGCCAGAATAGATTACCCAAATAACATGTAACTTGAACATAACCGGTGGAATTAGAGTGTACCAGGGTGTACTGTACACATCTGCGTAACCGTTTAGAGCGTACTGGCGTGATGATATGTTATGAAATGGTGTAAACAATAAACAGACATAGGTACGATTGCAGCAATCCCGAGAGATTTGCCGTCATTTATTGAAGAGTTCTGTTGTATATCTCCGAGGTTCTTCATCAGATCTTTACCAAATTTAAATGCGACCATTTCGGAATAAACTTCTTTCAAACAAAAAAAGAATTTTGCAAATCCGTTTATATATGACGGAGTTATGCCCGAACATACAAAAAAAAAATATAAACAGCCGAATTGAGAACCTCCTCCTTTTTGGGAAGTTGGTTAAAAATAAATTGAGTTTTTACATCCTCAGCCACTCCTGCATCGCACTAAAACAGCAATATAATACTTCATAATAATGTTGTTACGTTTTTATTATTCTCTATTTAGTTTAGTGCATGGTTTAGTGCACATGTTCAGAAACTGCGGAACTACAATAAACTTATTCAAGTCGCTGTTATAATATTGTTCAAAGGCTATATTTCGCTCCGGTAATTGTTGTGAACTCTGTTTGTTAAAACACATTACAAGTGAGTTAGTGCGATGCATTTGGCACCCGAGCTGAATGAGACTGTCTTGCGACGCAGACATAGGATTAACGAGTACTACTTCAGTATTATTTTGAAACGATTCGACGCGTAACGTTGACACAAATGTGTAACTTAAGGCGATGCATTATGGTCTCCGCCAGATAACAAAAAAATAAAAGTAATTGATCCGACTTGTACGACTACCATAAGTAACTTGAAAACATGATTCTTTGTTTATTGAGATATTTTGGTCTCAAAAGAAAGGTATAGGCGTAGAACCAATCATGTAAATCGGTCCACGCGTTTGAGATAATAGCTCATTCGCTCATTATTGTGCCAAGTGAAAGGGTCACTCACGGACGGCCCTTACCGCGATACATTTGTATTGATGGTGTTAGCGACAAGCCTTTACATTTTTTCGTATCGCTTTGAAATATTGGAATACATTGGTAGACAGGTGTTAACGACTTTTATTTTTTTGTTATCTGGTGCTGACCATAGTTCATGTACTGTATGGCAGGTATAACGATTACGATTATCAAGAAGTAGATACTAACCATGTTTACTAATGAAGCTTAGAGGATATAGCAACACAGGTGCCAAATATTCTTGTAATTGTTGTTTAAATTCATGTAATTATTGTTCCAGATTCCAGACACCAACTAGAATTTTATTTCCTGGATGTTTTCTTTAGGTATCAAGGGTTTTGGGAACCGATATTATGTCTCTGAAAATGTTGATATCCTACCGTTTACAGCTCTCCCCTGAAGAGACACCAATATGAAAATGAACAAAGGTTACAAAAAAACTTTTCGTTGTTGTACCTACTACTTATTTATTTATCATTTACTCATAACATTCGGTTACTTAAATTATTCTAAGGTATTCACATTGAGGTAATATAAGGCTGGTTCATCTGTGTCATATATCTCTTTCAAAGTTTCTAACACTAGAGACTGTATGTATTCAACCTGAAATACAAAAAGAAACATTGTCATCTTGCTTGTAAAATTGTTTCAGTTAAGCACATTATTTATTTAGATACCTGATGAGGAGGACAATAGCCATCGTCTGTAGATCTAGCAACCGTGATTAACACAGGCGGGGGTATATTCTTTAATAGGGGCACCAGAGCCTTCATCACCAAGTTTTGTATCTCTTGATCAGAGCTGATGTGGTAAGGTAGTCCTCCTTGGTCTCGTGTGCAACCTCCAGCGAATACTGCCCACCAGTCAGGCTTGTCGTTTAACCGTTTAGCCTCGGCTACTACGGCTGCTGCTAAGTCGGCAACCTGGTTAACATAAATAGTGGTGAGAATAATAAAAAAGATAATTCACAAAACAGAAAGCTTAAGAAACGAACTAAAAAGACGTAAACAAGAAGAAAATCGTGTTTTGCTGTCGGAGGACACCTAAGGTTTTGGTCAGCCAGCTCGCGAATATGTATCCACCGACAGCACAACAAGATATATGTCATAAATGTTATAATACACAGTGTGTATTATTAATATTACATAATACATGATAAGCGCAAAAATCCCTTTCCTTGCAGTCTGGTAAAAATTTGTGATTGTTTCTACACCGTAATTGAAAGTTCGTGATTTTACTAACCATGTGATACAACTGTGACTTTTCTCCTTCATATTCGTTCAAGTTGTCGTACTCCTCCAGATGTTGGAACAAGTGTTCAAGTTCTTCAAGTTGCCGTTCTCGTGATGCGACAACTTTATCGATTGTTTCCGTTTCGTTGTCGTCGGGAAGTTTGAATTCAAATATCGGTTGCAATCTATCGTAAACATTGATATTTTCGTATAAACCGAGAAAAGGATTTCCAGTACTGAAGAAATCTAAATCAATGTCAAGTACATAAGGTTGTGAAATATTAAGATTCGCTACAAGTTTCTGGATGTTGTTTTCGTCCTCAGCAAGTAAGGTGTCAGAGAGCTCGGCTGATGTAAATATAAATTTTCTCTCATTGACTAGTTCTGATGAGTACAGCGCATCCGAGAGGTAGTAGGGCTCTTTGCAGTCGACACGAAGCTCCCCGGACGTCGGGTGATCACCGACATGTATGGGCCGCGTGTCGTCTCGGAATTGGCTCGCCCACGGCGGACGCAGCCACACTACTCGGCTGATGTGTCCAGCTGCCGCTGCCGGTACAATCCAATTTTCTATTTGTAATAATGGCAAAACATGTCTCCCAGAACGTGCTTCCTCTCCTTTCAATTTACGATCAATGAGCATATCAGGATGCGCATCCAAGTGTAGTAGAGTCGTTCCTTCTAACGGTAATTTCTTGCCCCCAATAGCTGAATATATAAATTGTAAAGCATCATTATGTTCTTCGACTACATAAATAGGAATCTTTTTGAATCTCTTCTCAGGCGTAATGTCATCACAGATTTCGGCCATTGATTTTATTTATTCAAAGTAGGCTATAAATGTGTATTGTCCCAACATGCGTATTTAGAACTGAAAAGAAAATATCTAAATTAGAATACAATGAATGAATTTTGTCGGCGGTATTGGTATGTCGGATCTTGTCATGATTTTGTTTATTTAAAAGTAGCTGACCCGGCAAAGTTTGTTTTGCCATAAAAACACCAAGATACACCTACCCTGCACCTACCCTACACCTACCCTACACCTACCTTACACCTACCCTACAGGTGTAGGGTCACTGATCGCTGTCGCTCTCCAATGAACCATATCGACACCATACCCGACACCTAGACTCCACCCAGTACCAAAAAGGTACTTGTGTATCATCCATCAATACATATAATAAATCTGTAGAAAAATATTTTTTGTACATCGAAAAAAAATCCAAAAAAAATAGCCAGGGTGTTCAAGGATAACCAACAGAACCCATTTCTAGCATTTTTGGAATTTTTGTCTGTTTATTTGTGCACGCATCACGTGAAATGTACGAAACCAATGTAGATAACTTTTATACATAAAAATTGTGCGTATCTTGAAGAATTACTTAGTTTTTGTTTCATCGCAATCGGTTCACTTCACTCTATCAAAAGTTAGATGAATTTAAAGTGTTCAAGAAGTAAAATTATCACAGCTCACGCAATTCAGTTACTCGGACAGTTGAACTCGCTATTCGATAGATGGCGTTGTGCATTTAAAGTTATTTTCTGAATCGCGGTGTTAAGATTTTACGCGAAAGATTGACGCTAGAAAAAAAAATTGGTATGTAGTATGTATATTTTTTCGACATTATGTATGTATTTTTTTTTTTGTGTATGTTCACCGAATATCTCCGTCAATTGTGGACCGATTTCAAAAAATCTTTTTTGTTTGAAAGAGTATGTTCCAAAATTGGTCCCATTTTAATTTGTTGTAGGACTGACGAAGCAATTCGAATATATACAACAGAACTCTTCAATAAATAACGGCAAATCTCTCGGGATTGCTGCTGGAGATGGGTCGTACTAGGTGAATTTTGGACTAGGTGCACCTAGTCCAAGTCCGTACAAATACTCGATCCAAATACCTGTTCCACCTAGTCCATGAAATACGCATACTTTATAGAAGATGCTTAGTCTTAGCGTACCGCCGATACGTGTAGATACGTAGGTACGTACGCAGTAATAAATTGTAATCTTTGTTTCATACTTTACACAGGCTTAGGACTGTCAACGAAAAGATTTATCTACATTGAAGATTGTTGGCGTAATTAAAAGATTTCTATTAATTTTTCAGAGTACTTAATTGGATTTATTATTGTTTTTTTTTTAAATACACTACTTCCTCTGGGAAACATTTTTTAAAACAATAAACACATGAATTAATATCGTAATAAAAAATAGATAATTATATGTTCTTTAACAATTTATCAAAATTTCGTTACGAAAACCGATCATACTAAATAATTCCAACAGTAAGTGTTTGCGACGCCTAGTAGGTATCAATAAGTCAAGCGAGATCACATTCGCACGAGTCCGTACTTGATACTAGACTGCATCATATAGTCTTCATTCGCATCGAGTATTGTCAAAGTACCTATTCTATAAAGTCTGCCTAGTCCCGACTAGTCTCGAGTATTGTCAAAGTACCTATTCTATAAAGTCTGCGTAGTCCCGACTAGTCTCGAGTCTCGAGTATTGTCAAAGTACCTATTCTATAAAGTCTGCCTAGTCCCGACAAGTCTCGAGTATTGACAGACAAGGATGGAAGGATTGCGGAATAGTGTAGTTAAAAAAGGACAGAATATATTCTAGCAAAACTTAGTGCGCATCGCGTTACTTTTATGCCATTGAAATATGGTTCAAATTCAAGTGACTGGCTCACGAATTATTTATGTAAACACTAGTGCGCGTCGCGTTACTTTTATGCACTTTGAATTAGGGATCAAATTCAAGTGACTGACACACGTACGATTTTGGCAAACATTAATAAGCTATGACTATGATGCTATCTCGCTTCGCCGCGTCGTCGGTACTTTGATTTGATTCGTGCGGGCTGCGGGTGCCGTGCACTGCGTAGGCACAGTGAGAGTGTGAGACTAGGTGGATCGAGTATTATAAAAGTAAGAATAGGTGCAGCCTAGTCTCCTTAAATATAAATACCTAGTCCCTGGATCTGTTCTAGTATATACGCTTCATCTCTATGCTGCAATCGCATGTCTGTTTGTTGTTTATACCATTTCATAACATAACATCACGCCAGTACGCTCTTAAGGGGTACGCAGATCTCTCATTTCACCGGTTATGTTCAAGTTTCATGATATTTGGGTAATATATTCTGGCGGTAAACGAGTAGGTCACTTACTAAACAACTTGCTAAAAAAGTGAGAAATAAAAAAACTTTTTCCAAATAAAACTACAAAGTGAGAGGAGGGTGTTTTGCTCGTTTCGGTCTCTAAAGCGTCTCCAGAAGTTCCTGCCTTTCTCAACTAAAGTTACTCTTGCTCAGTCTCTTCTTCTTCCGCTTCTTGACTATGCTGATGTCTGCTTTCTTGATGCGACTGAGGAACTTCTTGATAAGCTCGAGCGTTTGCAGAATTTGTGCATCCGCTTCATTTTTGGCCTCCGAAAGTACGACCATGTGTCGGAATTTCGGAAGCGGTTGAAGTGGCTGCCTATTCGACAGCGCCGAGATTCCCACACTCTTTCTCTACTATTTTCTGTTCTTCACAATCCTACCTCTCCTTCGTATCTTAAAGAACGCTTTGAGTATCTTGTTCCGAGAGGAAAACCTTGCCGCTCCTCATCATCTCTTCTCCTTCGTTTTCCTCCCCACTCATCAAGTCGTTACGGTGGATCATTTACTGTTCGTGCTGTCCGCCTCTGGAATAATCTTCCTCATTCCATACGGGATAGCCCTTTACTAGGTATATTCAGGAGAAGAATTAAGGAACATTTCCTGTCAACATGACGCATAAATATGTATGTATTTTAGATATTTGTATGTATTATGTTTATGCATTGTGTGCTTTACACGTATTTGTGTAGTGTATTTAGTTAGTAAGAATTCAAATGTTTTTTAGTATTTGTTGTGCGCTTTTGTTAACTCTCCTTATTTTGTAACTCTCTCTTTAGCACTGAGGTTTGCTGTCAGAGAACCCAATTATGGGTTAAGCTCGCCTTTGTACATAAGTTTTCCTTTTGTACTTGTAATGTTTATTTTGTGTACAATAAAGAATATGAATATGAATAAAGTGAAAAATAACTTTATTTTTGGAAGTCGGTGTCCATAACGCAATAAATTGGTACCTACGAAAGACACTACAAAGTGAAAAATAACTTTATTTTTGGAAGTCGGTGTCCATAACGCAATAAATTGGTACCTACGAAAGACACCGACTTCCAAAAATAAAGTTATTTTTCACTTTGTAGTTTTATTTGGAAGTCGGTGGTATTTTTATGTAAAAAGTTTTTATGAGTATGTGGAGTAGGCAGGCAGGCTGGTAAGTATGGTAGGGTTGGCAGGCAGATGACGGGAGCGAAGCCGCGGGCACAGCTAGTCTATATATATAAAAGAAAGACGGGTTTGTTATTACACTTATAACTCGAGATCGGCTGGATCAATTTTCATGGTTTTTGTTTCGTTGGATTTGTCTCCGCCCAGAATAGCAGAATACATAAAAAAAAAAACAATTAAAAAGGTTGAAAAGGGTAGGTACCCTTTTCAACCTTTTTAATTGTTTTTTTTTTTTTTTTTTTTGTATGTACCGAGAATATAATGGCGACCTCGGTGTCAGCCAAGCAATTGAAGTTGTCCAAAACATCGATGTGGAAGTGAAACGGATGGGAAAAATTAGATAAAATCAATGTGAGCGCTGATCCGTAATTGGCTGTAATAGTAGTAAAATAAGTGTGTTAAGATATTTCTAAGAGCTGTGGTTTTTGTGATTAATAAATAAATAAATAAAACATCGTGAGGAAACCGGCACGTCAAAGAACCAAAAAGTTCGAAGATATGTGACATCCACCAACCCGCACAGGGCCCGCGAGGTGAATTACGGCCCATCCCCTGTCACAGGGAACATTTATAGGCTGATGATGATGAAGATGTACTACAATAATAAAATAAAATAATGCGATAGACAGATAACGACATGACTTTACTGTCATATGATATGATGCCACCAATTTGATTGACATAAAAGTAGCTTATAGGTAATTACTAATAGTGTAAACAATTTTAAAGTCCCTTCCAGTAATTGTGGTTGAGTTTTATCGGAGAAATTTTAAGAGTGATAAACAAAAATTAACCTTTAACTCATCGCGTCTTATACGTGCAACTGGAATGTAGTATATTGAGTATACTGAAGCCTATTAAGATATGACCGTGCCTTAAAGTCTTTATGAAAAAAATATTTGTGACATCTGTGTTTGTGTGTGTAAATAAGTACACCACTTGAACTGACGATAGACAAGAAGCGAGGCTCTTGTTCTTTATGATAAGTATGTAGAAATGGAAGTTGTTATTTGGAAGCGCGGTAGGCAAACTGTTGAGTAAGATAAAGATGGTTTGATAGAGCACAGATAGACAAAATGTTTTGGTGCTGTAGTTCTGATTAAGAATAAAGAACGAAATAACAAATTTAAGTTTAAAGGTGCCATTTAAGTTGATGAGGTCTTTAACTATGCGTTGAGAGACTTAGTAGTCGAAATGTGTTTACAAGTGCGCTCTATCGTGAGCATTGTAGTGGACTTATAGGGAAGCCGAAAAGTCGGGTACCCATTAATGTAGCTGAATGTAATATAATGACTAGACTATGTATGGTAGCAGAGATGACTTGACTGTGAACGATCACAGATATGACAAGGCTGTATGGTCAGTGAGATGACTGGTGTAGCCATGGGGATGGTTACAAGACCTGGTCACTGGGATGACTATGGTTGTGTGAGTAGTCAGTGAGATGACTGCTGTAGCCACGGGGATGGTTACGAGACCTGGTCACTGGGTTGACTATGGTTGTGTGAGTGGTCAATAAGATGACTGCTGTAGCCACTGGGATGGTTATGAGACCTGGTCACTGGGTTGACTATGGTTGTGTGAGAGGTCACTGAGATGACTTCTGTAGCCACTGGGATGGTTACGAGGTTTGGTCACTGGGTTGACAATGATTGGGTCACTGAGATGACTGCTATAGCCACAGGGATGGTTACGAGGTTTGGTCACTGGGTTGACAATGATTGGGTCACTGAGATGACTGCTATAGCCACAGGGATGGTTACGAGGTTTGGTCACTGGGTTGACAATGATTGGGTCACTGAGATGACTGCTATATCCACAGGGATGGTTACGAGGTTTGGTCACTGGGTTGACTATGGTTGTGAGAAGATCACAAGGATGACGACAGCGATGGTCATAGGGATAGCTATCCGAAGCCACAGTGCTGGCTGTGAGAGACTAAGGATCTCTCTTAGTTAATTGAAGTCAGAATGACCGAACGGTATTATTCTATTACGGAAATATCTGGCATTGCAGATTTACACACGCGGGCATGTGCCACGTAGGATGGCCGTGTCGGATCTTGTCATGATTTTGCTTACTTAAAATGATACACAAGTACCTTTTTGGTACTGGGTGGAGTCTAGGTGTCGGGTATGGTGTCGATATGGTTCATTGGAGAGCGACAGTGAATAGTGAAATAGTGATCGTTCGGACATGGCCGTGACATGACATACTCACCTAGGAACTACTCAGTGTTTCCTTTTAAGTCAGAGTAGTACTTAGTACCATAGTGATAGGAATTGTCTCTGTTTCGAATTAAAGCTGTGTAGAAGTTACAGGAGACATTTCTTTAGTTTACCCGTATCCCAAAATCTGCGCCCACGACTATAATCTAATACCGGTATGTCACTAAGTAGGACAAACCAAGACCCTATATACCTGTATCTGACAGGTATATAAATTTGCAATCGGAAAAAATTAAACCGCGAAAAAAAAAGATAGAACAACCGACAATGAAAAGAAAACTGGTGCTTAGATAAAGGTATTATTTCTGTCTTTCTTTTACAGTCTACATAAGCTCAATGTACGGAACTACGAGTGAAATTAAGATTATCAGCTGCTCACAGTTATCACTGCGAAAATTTCATATGTTTACAGATTCCACCTCGATATCGCCTATAAGATAGGCGATATCCTATTACCCAAACAATATAAATAGGGACCGTAATGTTACCTACACAGTATTGCTTATGTAAACAACCAGCCCACCCTTACCGAGACAACAGACTTTCGCTCTCGAACTTATTTAGTCTGTTCGAGGGTTTTTCCAATTTGGGTCAAGGTCAAACGACGGAAAAATTTGAAGGAAGGTCCACCCTGCCTATTATAGCTACTGCGCACTTGTTACGAGGAATTTTGCATGGATTTTACATGGAACCAAGGAATCAAAACTTATCTGAGTTCTATACGCAAGACATCAAGTTGCTTTTGGTGGGTCTTGGTTGAAAGCATTCACAACTATAAATGGTTACGTAATTTTCTTAATTATGTAGATATATGTTTGCCGAAATTATTAAAAAGACGTGCTTTGTAACTACTGCATTACCCATAGGCGACAAGCGTGTATTGCCACCGACTCGAGCGGATATCAGGAAAACATTATGATGTACCTAATATTACTAATTAATTGATATTGTTTCTACCAAAAACCAACAAAAGCTCAACGATAATATCCTGCGGATAGCAGCATAATATCAGGTAGCCATCTCTTTTGTAGGGCGTCATATTATTTGAATTCATCGGGGTATGGGTTGCGGCGCGCGAATCTCATCAAAGCGGGCCATGAGTGTTTTCCATTAGCGTCGGCAAACTTCCGGCTGGCGCGCTGCGTAGTTGCGCGGTAGCTCCGGCGGAGGCCTTTGGGGCCGGGCGGGGGTGAGGGGCGCGGTGGCGCGGGTGGGGATGAGGGTGCCGCGGAGGAGGGGTGTTGTGACGGCACTCGCTGGGGTCGATAGCGCGCGTCCCTGACGTCACTACGCTACTACGCCCGCCCAAACATACCCCCGCGCGCTCCTCTCCCTTCTGACCTATTGCGCCGTTACGCCCACCTGGGTCAAGGTGTGGAAGCCTGCTGGACCCGCCCGGATGTCAAAATACCTTCAGCCGACATTGTTACACTTTGCTACGTAGTTAAATATAAGTGAACAATCGTATTTTTCTATTTACTACACAAACAGACACCCACGTTTGTAAGGATATAATATAAACATTCATTGATACTGCCTGAACGCATTCATTAATGACGCTACGTTACGTGGCCCTTAATATAGCTCATGCTATAAAAGCTAATTGGTTAACTTCGATGTACACGAGTTTCATGTGTTGTGGCGTTTGATGCCACTAAATTAATGGAGGAATAAAAATCAAAGTTTTAATCATAAAATTAAGTTGACGATACATATCGATAGAATCTTTTCAAAAATCGCGTCTGCAACATCCGATTCGTATCTACAGGGTGTCCCAGAAATCGACGTCAAGCCGTAAATGGGTGATAGACCAAGTTATAACAGTTCTCAGAAAAATACGAAAAAAAAACTATCTCATGTATTTAAAAAATTATGTTCTCTTTAAAAATTTACTAAAAAAATCAATCCCTGTAATGGTTCTTTAACTCCAATTGCTACAAATCCCATAATTTATCAATTTTTTTTATTATTATGTAATCTTGAATAATGCTTGTGTAGATTTTTGCCTAAAATTTAAAGCCAACTCCTCCTACTTAGAAGAAAATTAAACTTTTTCAAAACCAAATTATTCAAATTTACTGTTTCGCCCAACTTTAACTGACTGTACTGAAAAAAAAATGTACTACGCTAGTTTGGCAAGTAACATGAAAAATTGGCGCAATTAATAAGGATTCAAAAATGGTGTAACACTTGCTAGATTACGTTTTCAATAATTGGTCAAATTTTTTTTTGTAAATAGTATCGGTTTTTACCCAAAATGTCCATACTTCCTTAAAATGACTTTAGCTTACCTAAAGCTTTGCTAAACTCCGTTTCTAATTCGATAGAGACGGAGAGAGTCATTTTACGAAGTGTGAGCGAGATAAGAAATCGAAATTTTACGTAATTTAAGAGCAAAGTTATGATAGTGACTCAACCTTTTTACTTTAAGTCAGGACCAGTTTTCTCATCTTAGAAAAAAAAAACAAATTATCAGATTTAATTTTTTTTTATTACAATAAATGTTCAAACTGCCTTCCTTCGACGGCAATGCAAGCACGACATCTTCTTAAAAAAGATCTGGTTATTTTCCGGGCAAATCTTCCCCTATTTACAAAGACAACGGCTTCCGTTATTCTTTCCCGCAGCTCGGCTAAATTCTCTATTGTTTTTGAGTACACTTTCTCTTTTACCGCTCCCCAGTAAAAAAAATCTAGGGGATTTAAATCAGGCGAACGGGGTGGCCACAAGATTGTCCCACCGCGCCCTATCCACCTGAGCGGGTATTCTTCATCAAGATGTTCTCTTACTAAACGGGCATAATGCGCTCGGCAGCCATCTTGCTGGAACCACATTTCCCTGTAAACGTTCAGTGGCACGTCTTCTAATAAATCTGGTAAAGTATTTTGAAGAAAATCCAAATAAACTGCGCCATTCAAAATCTCTGGCAGCTCAAAAGGTCCATTTATTTTGCCATTTAGTATCCCGGTACACATGTTTACTTTAAATCGATACTGTGACTTATCTTGCCTCATCAAATTTGGATTTTCTACATGCCACTCGTGCAAATTGTGCAAATTCATGTAGCCATCTTTTTTAAATGTTGACTCATCGGTCCATAAAATCTTCTCTAAGAATCGAGGGTCTTCTCTGTGCCTTTCTAGCATCCTTTGGCAAAACGCAACTCTGGGAGCGTAATCCCGTGGTAGTAATGATTGTACTCGCTGTACATGATACGGGTGGAACTCGTTCTTTTTTAAGATTCGGTGGGCGGTACTCTTAGATACACCTGTGCTTGTTTCGATTCCACGTACAGAAACACTTGGGTCTTCTTGGACTGCTTGTAGTACGACGTCTTCGTACGGATTACGATGTCTTCCTTCACCATGTACTTGGTTAGGGAATCGTCCCTCTGATAGTGAACGGTGCACATTAATAAAAACTCGATGATCTGGGTGACGATTGTTCGGGTACCTCTCACGATAAAGTCTAGCGGCTGCATTGGTATTGCATCTGCATTCCCCATAAACGAGGTGCATGTTCGCATATTCCAATGCAGTGTACAAAGCCATGGTAGTACTACACAATCACAGGATCAGCAACAGTCCATAAAGCACAGGTCGTCAGAAAGAGGAATTAAACAGTCCAAATCACAAGCAATTAAGTCCAGAAAACAACGCAAAAAGTGGTAAGTACGGAATCAACATGAACGGATACGGAGATGCGCAGTAAACAAAGCAGCGTAACGTACTGATTTGTAATTGTGTGTGCGTCTGCGCTTACAAAACAGAACAATAACTACTGCTGTCTCATTCGCACTCATCGGTAAATTGTATCTCCGTTTCATGATAAAGGTTGTGTCACTGATAAAGGTGGCGTCACTCTCTGTCAGGTGAAGGAAAAGGTGTCTGGAAGTATGGACATTTTGGGTAAAAACCGATACTATTTACAAAAAAAAACTTGACCAATTATTGAAAACGTAATCTAGCAAGTGTTACACCATTTTTGAATCCTTATTAAATGCGCCAATTTTTCATGTTACTTGCCAAACTAGCGTAGTACATTTTTTTTTCAGTACAGTCAGTTAAAGTTGGGCGAAATGGTAAATTTGAATAATTTGGTTTTGAAAAAGTTTAATTTTCTTCCAAGTAGGAGGAGTTGGCTTTGAATTTTAGGCAAAAATCTACACAAGCATTATTCAAGATTACATAATAATAAAAAAAATTGATAAATTATGGGATTTGTAGCGATTGGAGTTAAAGAACCATTACAGGGATTGCTTTTTTTATTAAATTTTTAAAGTGACCATAAATTTTTAAAAACATGAGATAGATTTTTTTTCGTATTTTTCTGAGAACTGTTATAACTTGGTCTATCACCCATTTACGGCTTGACGTCGATTTCTGGGACACCCTGTATATAGCTAGCAAGATTACTAGTTTATAGCCAAAGGCTAGACAACATTATGTGATATGATAGAAAACACATTCCCTAGTAAAAAACAACGCATTTTTAAGGATAACTTAAAATCTACTCGTCAGATCTTGATCCAATTTAAATGGGACCACATGAGCTTTCAAATAAAAAAAGAATCATCAATATCGCCGCATTTTTGAAGTCGGTTGAAAAAGACTTGGGATGCTAAAGGATTAAGAAAATTGGATATACCTAGTGAAAAAAGTCTTTAGAGGTAGCAATTGACCTAACACACTTCCTATTCTTGGACAACTGAACGGGACGGATATATACGCGTGGGTTCGACTGGATCCGTGCCATGCGGCAGTGTGGCGAGAGCCGGGATAGCGCTCATCAATACTGAAGCGGCCAGCAGCGCTGAGAATGGCAGGCTTATTACGTAAAAACCAGCAATTAGCAATCATCGCGCGATCAAACGCTTTAATTATGTCATAACAGTGTAGGCATGGTAGGTCCTACACAACCGGTTGCTAATCGCTCGCTGTTTGTCAAATGCACTTATTTAAGCATAAGTGTATAATCGAAACCATTCTATTGCAGTCAGGCTCCCGTTCATATTTGTTTTTTGTTCCCCCCTTTGAGAGATTTTTGTGAAGTTCACAGATCTCAAACAACAAATAAGGTTAAAAAAGGCAGCAAGCAGCATGCTTTGTTTTATTTTTGTGGTAGACTGGACATACAGCATACAGTGTGTGATATACAGCATATATAGACCGAATCCACCACATGCATACTATAGTACAGGGCCCAGAATAGAACCCTGCGGCACTCCAGCTTAGATAGCATGAACTGTTAATGTGCACACAATCTTTTGTTATTTTAAAAATTCTTAAATATGTTGGAAAATGTGTTTTATACATTCTTTGATGTTGAAGAATGAAAATGAAAAGAGAATATAAGCTTGCATAACAATTACCTATGCCAAATCCCATCATTGGCTACCTGGATGACATGGAATGCAGAAGTACAGACTAGTTTAATAAATGTTTTACCCTTGGAGTGCCACAATCCATTCTGGACTCTTTGTTCACTTCCCGTCTACTTAAGTGACAATGTTTTTAATTATTAATTAATTTATAAAACTTTCATTTTTTTGATAAAACTAAGGTAAAAGAAAAACACCATAGTGATAAGTAACACAAAAAAGAAATAACTTGGTTGGACTTTGCTATGACATAATAATAATAAATGTAGTAATGTAATAATAAGTATGTGCCCGGCCCAGTTCTCGAAAATGGCATTGTCACATTATATTGGGATCGGTCTATCATCACTGACAGGACTGTTGTTGCTAATAAGCCTGACATAGTAGTGAGAGACCGACTAGAGCCTCGTGAAGGCGGAGAGAGATAAGAAAAGTAAGTATTTTGATTTGGCTCGCGAGGTTGTCGACATGTGGGATGTGAATACAACAGTCATTGTGCCGATAGTCGTGACGGCCAATGGAATAATAGCCAAGAGCCTTGACGAACATCTGAGGAGGCTCTCGTTGGGCAGCTGGATCAAGGGCTTGATCCAGAAGGCGGTACTCCTGGACACGGCGCGTATCGTTAGGCGTTTCCTCTCTGAGGAGCCCTGTCCACCGGTAGCTTGGACCCTGTTCCCGATATCGGTGGGCTACTATTTTTGTTTTTTTTTATTTTTCTTTGTTTTATAAAAAATATCATCATCATCATCATTTCAGCCGAAAGACGTCCACTGCTGGACATAGGCCTCCCCCAGGCGTCGCCACATTGACCGATCCCGTGCGTCTCGCATCCAGCGCCTTCCCGCAACCTTAACCAGGTCATCGGTCCACCTAGTGGGAGGCCTTCCAACGTATCGTCTTCCGGTTCGCAGTCGCCATTCCAGAACTTTTCGGCCCCATCGGCCATCCTTTCTGCGAGCAATGTGCCCTGCCCACTGCCACTTAAGTTTGGCAATTCTTCGGGCTATGTCGGTAACCCTGGTTCTCTTGCGAATCTCCACATTTCTGATTCGATCACGCAAGGAAACTCCGAGCATAGCCCTCTCCATTGCCCTTTGAGTGACTGTAAGCTTCCTGATAAGGCCCATTGTAAGCGACCACGTCTCAGAGCCATATGTCATCACTGGCAACACACAATGGTCATAGACTTTCGTCTTGAGACACTGTGGTAAGTTGGACGAGAAGATACCGCGCAACTTCCCGAACGCTGCCCAGCCGAGTCGGATTCGACGGTTGACCTCTTTCTCGAAGTTGGCCCTACCCAATTGGATCGTTTGTCCCAGGTAGACATAGTCGCCCACAACTTCGAGTGTAGAGTCTCCGACCTTGATAGGAGTGGGTGTAACATGGGCATTCACCATGAGCTTGGTTTTGTCCATGTTCATTTTAAGACCCACTCTTTCGGAAGCTCTACTGAGGTCATCGAGCATTTTACTGAGGCTCTCCATGGTCTCAGCCATGACCACTATGTCGTCGGCAAACCGAAGGTGAGTGATGTACTCGCCATTAACGTTGATGCCAAGCCCTTTCCAATCCAGAACCTTGAAGACATCCTCCAGCGCAGCAGTGAACAGTTTCGGAGAAATGACGTCTCCCTGTCTCACGCCGCGCCGGAGAAGAATTGGTTTCGAGGTCTGATCCTGAAGACGGACTGACATAGTGGCGTTCTTGTACAAACACTTCAACACTTCAATGTACCGGTAGTCGATCTGGCACCGTTGGAGAGACTGCAGTACAGCCCAAGTCTCGATCGATTCGAAGGCTTTCTCGTAGTCCACAAACGCTAAACAGAGAGGCAGGTTATACTCTTCGGTCTTCTGTATAACCTGCCGCAGCGTATGTATGTGGTCTACCGTGCTAAAGGCTTTTCGGAATCCGGCTTGTTCGGGAGGCTGGAAATCGTCAAACCTGCGCGCGAGACGATTCGTGATGACTCTTGAAAACAACTTGTAGACATGGCTAAGAAGTGAGATGGGCCTATAGTTCTTCAGCCGGGCATTGTCGCCCTTCTTGAAGAAGAGTACCACCACACCCCTGCACCATGCCTGTGGCGTTTTGCTCTCGAGTATGACGGAATCAAACAGCTTCTGAAGGGCCTTAAGGACCGGTTTTCTACCCGCCTTCAGGAGTTCAGCCGTGATTCCGTCATCACCCGGTGCCTTGTTGTTTTTAAGCTGTTTCAGAGCCATCCTAATCTCGTACAGGCTGACGTCCGGAATATCTTCGGTATAGTGTCGGGTCAATCTAGCTCTTGGGTCGTTTGCTAGACTCGCAACGGGTTTGCTGATTGATGTGTACAACTGCCCATAGAATGTCTCGATCTCCCGCAGAATCTCCGGTTTGGCGGATACGATCCTGCCATCGTCGGTCTTCAGTTTCGTGAGCTGGCTCTGCCCAATAGCCAGATCCCTTGAAAAAACCTTGGAGCCTTTATTTTGCTCAATCGCGTCTTTAATACGATCGGTATTAAAGCGGCGGAGGTCTCTTTTCAAGGATTTAGAGATCTGTCTATTGAGCTGCCGGTATTTGCACGCCTCATCTGAAGACTGCAGGATCATCTCACGCCTCTCCTTCATAAGCTTGAGGGTATGATCAGAGATCTAAATATAGTAAATAAGAAATGTAATAAAGGACATAATAATAATGAACTCAGCGATCATTGTACCGATAGTCCAGTCAGCCAATGACATCAGCCTCCACCAACCTTAGGAGGCTCTCGGTAGGCGGCTGGGTCAAGGGATTGATTCAGAAAGCAGTATCTACTTCTGGACACGGCTCGTATTGTTAGGAGGTTCCTCTCTCTGGAGCCCTGAACGCCGCGCCGGTAGCTTGGTCACCCTGTTCCCGATACCGGTGGGCTTCTGTATTATAATATTTTTTAAGAAATATTTAAAAATGTATAGGATAAGAATAAGTTGAATAAAGGAAATAATAAATGTAAAAAAAAAACACTCGAAGACCTGAGAAGAAATAGGACTTTCCAAAAATAACAATAATACCAACCTGTAACTGTTCCACTGCAGAGCAAAACCCTCTTCTCTTACACAATATAAAAATAATAATTATTATATAATATATTTTTACTTATATAATTATAAATAGGAACTAAGTCTAATAAGAGTAGCGCCCACTACCATTATACAATTGAAGGACTTCTCAATTAACATGTGTCTTGCGGCCCCATCCTATCAACAGAATAGATGAGACCTATAAAATAATAAAGCTCCTTTAAGCTTTGGATGAAGAACCGTTTGCCCACTGTGATAAGACTATCCATTTTATACTTGTTTTATAAATTTTTGTTTTGTGATGTATAATTTTTTGTACAATCTATATACAGGCAGAGTTTTTTAAGTGGGCGTGGATGGCCACATCGAAACCTATGAGGAATAGCGGAAAACACTCAAAGGAGTCACGAGGCAGATTTTGATGAAAACTAAAATTGCATCATTGGATTTTTGAAGAATCAATATTCCTAGCCAGGAATCGACCAGTTTTGATTTAGAAAAAAAAACACATGCAAAATAAATTCTGGGCAGTAATAGCATATAGCAAACTTAATTAAAAGGCTCATAATAAGTCCTAGAAGCCAACAGGGTTACGGACACCCAGATACGTATACTCTCCGACATATTTCGAAGCTAATACTAGAATGTCACAACGCATTAGAAGAAATAACTGTATCTAGTAGTAACAAGGTGACACTGCGATGGATAAAGGGACACAGCGGATCGCTGGGTAACGACGCGGCTGACTAGCTTGCAAGACGAGGATACAGCACGGCGGTCTATGGACCCGAACCTGCCGTACCCATCCCCTTCAACCAAATACGCAGGTGGCTACAGGAATTCACCCAGACACAGGTGGAGAACTGGTGGACCTCAAATCCGGGCTACAGGCAGTCCAAAGAAGCTTTGCCATCCTTGGGTAGTAGGCTAACCAGGCGTTTATTATGCCTGGACAGGAATAGCCTGCGCCTGATGACGGGGACCATCACGGGTCACTGCTCGCTTAACAAACACTTCCATACAATAGGCATAACAGACAGTCTTCTCTGCAGGGCGTGCATGGAGGCTGAGGAAACCGTCGCGAACGTGCTCTTAGAATGCACAGGTTTCACCCTGATTAGAACACAAACTGAGTTTTTCATCATTGTGGATTCCATCATCTTATGAGAGAAAGCTTGGTGTTTTGTCAAGACATTAAGTATGGTGAGATTCTCATAAAAAAAGCTCATGAAAAATTATAACATGCTCATTTCTCTTTTTTTTTTAATCTTTTTTTAATCACTAGGAAGTAGGAATTTTTCCTGTATCGCGGGTGTGTTTACAAACATAAACACCCAGAGCCGGAACAACTGTTTGTAGGTCATACAAAAATTGGTTAAACTATTGGGAATTAAGGGTTGGGGGAGAGGAGGGAGACGAGGTTTGGGTAATCCCCCCCGGGCATAGATAATATAATACTAGCATCCCTGTGTAACCAGCCTCCGCCGGTCCGGCTCGCACGGGCGCCCGTGGATTGTCACAGCGGGCAGGAGCTGCCCTCACTCCGCGCCTCCGAATTTGCAAAAACACTCTAGGGGTGTGACAGACCAGACTGCTTGGAGTCGGGGTCAGCAGATTCGGATCTGTGATAGACTTTTGAACCTAAAATTACTTGTCGGCTGGCAATGTTGAAACAAAACGCAATAGACATCGATTTTTCAGGATATTTCTTTGGAAAAAGTATGAGTTCTCACAATCTAAAACTTTGCAGATAGTCTTCTTATACTAAGACCTTTCTGCCATAAAATTATGGTTATCCACTTCAGCGGTCCAGTAAATAAAGTTTAGCCCAAAAATTAGTTCCGTGCGGGCAACAAACCCGAGAAAATCTCTCCATTGTACATAATTTGGTCCTATTGATTTGTATATGTTTATCTAAAACGATTTTTTACTAAGTTTTGTGTAAACAATAAATGAAAAATGACTTATTAATGACTGTTTCCACAGGTGTTCTGTTTAATTGAATTATTGAAAAACCTATATAGCTATAATATTATAGATTGATTATATTTGCAATACGACCTAGATTAGCACATAGGCAACACCAAAACATTAGGTACTGTCTCTTGATATCATCATTTGCAAACGCTAAAATGACAATGCTTCGACGCATTTCCAGTTAGGCCAATTAAATAGTAGAATACACAGAAAAAATAAAACTACGTTATAGTAGATTATATTAATTATATAGGTTTATAAGTCAGTGATTATAAGAGTGTGACTGTGAAATTGGGACAGACTATATTTTTGGTACAAGTTACCTATATGTTACGAGCATTCATTATACGTAAATTACACAGTATTATGAGTTAGATAAATCTCAGATTTCTTACATTATATCTTCCTTAAATGTTGAAGTCCACAAAATACAAATAATTACAGAAAACTGTTTTTAGTTAATTACTAACATTGAAGAAGTAATTAATAACATTGAGTTGAGGTTAGGAAGTTTGTTATGACATTTGATTTGACAGTTTGACAGTATTTAAAAAAAAAAAAAATATTAGGAGTTTTTGGCGGGATTTTTTCGAGTGAACTTCAGCGGCTGTTAATATTATTTGCAAATTGATTCCTAGTGGATATTGTGATATAAAAGTGGTGTAGTTTTGTGTCTCAACTGTCTACGCAACTGGACAATATGTGAAATCATTGACAGAAGCGATCTCGGGATAGTGGAGCGGAGAATTTTATTGTAGTATTGACTACCTCCGCAAAGCTTACTGGGAAGGCTGACTCGATACAATTTGCTTCCAAATACTCCAAAAAACATTAGAATATGTTACATCCGCATTCTAATGTTACTAATGAATTCAAGAAAAATACTGATGACTAGGCAGCATGGTCTCAGACCTTAGCCTGTTCCGTAAGGAACAAACAAAAAAAAAAAAAAAAAAAAAAATTATTATTCATGTCCAAGATACAAGTCTTTCAGTCAGATACATAGATAGATTTTAATTTGATTAAATCATTCTTTAGTATGCATTAGAATGCGGATGTAACAGATTCTAATGTTTTTGGAGTATTTGGCAGCAAATTGTATCAAGTCAGCCTTCCCTGTAAGCTTTGCACAGGTAGTCAATACTACAATAAAATTTCTCCGTTCCACGGCTCCACTATCTCGAGATCACTTCTGTCAATGATTTCACATATTGTACAGTTGCGACACAAAACTACACTAATTTTATATCATTATACATCTTACAAGATAGCTTGATCTCTGCGACATATGCCAAACTGACGTATAAAACGTTTTTTTTGTGCGCTAATGTTACAATTTTGTACGTTGATAGCACTGACCTCTATCATACAGTACTTGTATATTAGAGGTCAGTGGTTGATAGCAAATCAAGCGCTATTGTTACTGTATTGGTACTGACAGCTGTCGCAGAGATCAAGCTATCTTCTATGAAGTATATTTTGAATCAATTTTCAAATTACAACAATTTGTAACAGCCGCTGAACTTCACTCGAAAAAATCCCGCCATAAACTCCCACAGACAGTCACAGGCTAAAAAGTGTTACCATCTGTACCAATATATTATCTTATGGAGGGGCCGAGAAATAACTCGGACACTTCGATCCATTGGGAACTTTTGTGGTCATCTGTACCAATATCTTTTAGGCTAGAGCTTTTGCAAAAATTAGCCAGTTTGCCAGATTATTTTACCCAAGAAAAGTTGCTTAAAGTAGCTGAATCAAATAATAAACACCAAAATAAGGAAATTATCGTCCCCTTGTGTCACCTCTCGACGCAGTAGAATGTGTTCAGTTTGATGGCACTGAACTTGGACGGTCATTGTAGCATTTTTACAAAGGTATCTCAGCACTTGATTGTATCGCCAGTCAAATGCTTGTGAATGTAAAAATAGCGAAAGTAGCTAGGTTGGTATGACCAATGAGGTAGGAAAACTATGGAGACGGCATATTCTACTAAATAAAAGAAAGAAAGAAAAAATATTTAATTGTGACCCGCACAGGAGACACGAGATAATAGTTATACAAATAGAGTGCGCGCAAGATAAGTCTGCGCGCGGCCGAAATTGGAACTAATCGTTTGTCATTTTTGTCAGGTGTCAAGAGAGTGTGTTGTATTCCGTGTTTTTATTCGTTTCCAAAGTAAATAATCGCCATCATTATCCCAAAAGTAATTTAAAGTGCTGGCAGAGATGTTTTCTTGAAGTGAACAAGACAATAACGGGCCTACGTTACCGTTTTACAAAGATAGAGCCCGCGTTGCTTATTTGACAGGTAACTTTTAGGGATACCATTATACTAAAATTTCCCTAAATTTTCGTACTACCGGTGCCTGACAGTATTGGTTTTAGGGTGGTACGCAAAATACGCGCTTGGTCGTGGAGTTGCGGAAACAGCCCGCCGAAACTAAACTAAACTAAACTAGGGTGGTACATAAATATACCAGCGGACAGGACCGGTATCAAATTTAACAGTTGGTACTATTAAGTATTCGATAAAAGATTTACAATAATTTCATGAAGCTGTTTTCATCATATTCTATGCAAGTAGAAAAAGCTTGTAATTAATTATGCTTAACTGAAATTAATTTAATTTTCGAGTAATGAAAAATTACTATTGATCAGTTATGCTGGCAACATTAAGCACGCCACCCGTCGCGCGCAGACTTATCTTGCGCGCACTTTATCTATAATATCGACATACGCATGTCAAAAAGCGTTTTGTCTCTTTTTAACTAACAAAGAGCTGCATATGAAAAGAGAGACATCTAAATGTTTGTCAAGGACACTGACATAAAAACCTATGGACTTGCCATACCTACGAAATTAGCGTGCATACCTACAAAAATCGGGCAATTAAGATGGCTGCCCATTTGCAACTGTTTGACAGCACAACTACACAGATAAACGTACATATACGGCACACAACTACCAATTTTACTCGGCAATCAACATGGTGAACGGTCACGCATAGACATGATTTTGACGTCACTCAAAAGTGTTACCAAGTTTAGTCCTTGACAAACATTTAGATGTCTCTCTTTTCATATGCAGCTCTTGGTTAGTTAAAAAGAGACAAAACGCTTTTTGACATGCGTGTGTCGATATTATAGATATTTGTATAACTATTCTTCATACAGTAGAATATCATAGAATATCTCCATAGTTTTCCTACCTCATTGGTCAAGGACTAAACTTGGTAACACTTTTGAGTGACGTCAAAATCGGTTCACCCTTGTTTGGTCGAACAATGTTTCGTCGAAAATCACTTCGGCGAATTTTAGTTGCCATAAAGTCATTTCGTAGAATTATTCATTTGACCGAATAATTCATTGGTAAATTTTTATTTAGCATAATTATTTATTTGAACTAATTTCATTTGAACAAATTTCATTTCACCGAATTTTCAAATGTTAGGTTACTTTAGTCCCTGCATTCAGAAATAGGAACCCGCGCAGCGGGGCTTCGTCGACCATGTTGCATAAACACTAAACTAAATTGTACCAATTCTATATTAAAACCAATGTCAACATCATAACAATGCATTATTTATTGCCAAGAGCGAGCGCAGCGAGCTCGGGAGCTTAGGGCACCCCGACACGGACAGGTTAGGTTCGAAGGGGATGACGGGAGCTGAAGTGAGCGAGCAAAGCGAGCGAACTCAGCTCCCGTCGTCCCCTTCGTGTTAGGTTACTTTAGACCCTGCATTCAGAAATAGGAGCCCCGCGCAGCGGGGCTTCGACGACCCTGTTGCATATGCACTAATCTAACTTGCACCTATTCTATATTAAAACCAATGTCAACATTATAATAATAAACCCCGACACAACCCCGATACATGTTATACCATCTGAACATTACATCAAATGAACATTATACCTTTTGATCATTAGCACAAATGTTGTTACAGCAAATAAATATTCGACGAACTGAAAATTCTGTCAAACGATATTATACTAAGTGATGATTTTCTTAAACGTTGTTCGATTTAGTAATATTGTATCAAACGTTGTTCGACCAAATAAGGGTGAACCGTCAAAATCATGTCTATGCGTGACCGGTCGCCATGTTGATTGCCGAAAAAATTGGTAGTTGTGTGCCGTATATATACGTTTATCTGTGTAGTTGTGCTGTCAAACAGTTGCAAATTCCCAATCTATTACTATACTCCAATGAGGAAGGAAAATCTATGGAGACGGCCTATTCTACTATATGAAGAATAGTTATACACATATCTATCAAATCGACACACGCATGTCAAAAAGCGTTTTGTCTCTTTTTAACTAACCAAGAACTACATATGAAAAGAGAGACATCTAAATGTTTGTCAAGGACTAAACTTGGTAACACTTTTGTGTGACGTCAAAATCATGTCTATGCGTGGCCGGTCGCCATGTTGATTACCGAGTAAAATTGGTAGTTGTGTGCTGTTTATGTACGTTTATCTGTGTAGTTGTGCTGTCAAACAGTTGCAAATGGCCTACCTCATTGGCCAATGGGCAGCCATCTTAAGTTCCCGATTTATGTAGGTATCACGCTAATTTCGTAGGTATGGCAAGTCCATAGGTTTATAAGTCAGTGCTATACTCTATGAAATGGGCCAATGAGGTTATAAGTCAGTGCAAATGGGCAGCCATCTTAATTGCCCGATTTTTGTAGGTATGCACGCTTATTTCGTAGGTATGGTAAGTCCATAGGTTCATAAGTCAGTGGGTCACGCATAGACATGATTTTGACGTCACTCAAAAGTGTTACCAAGTTTAGTCCTTGATAAACATTTAGATGTCTCTCTTTGCACATTTTGATGCCCGCATCGTATCCACTTCTGTACATCTTGAACAATATTTTCTATATGGATACGGATGACGTCTCCGCGCCACCTGCATCGCACTCGCCGCAAGCATCGAACGCGCCGAATCTGATGACGTCATCCGCACGCGCTGGTGGAATCCGTATACCTACAGCATTTTGCTGAAATGCGGCTCGTGCGGCGCGGATAGGTGCGCGAGGCTGCATACGATTTCATAAAAAGATTTACAAAATGCGATGACTGCGGCTCCTGCGGTGCGGACAGGTGCACGTTCACCTTAAATCGCTAGCGATCAGCGTCAACTAATAGCAGTGATTAAAGTCCCTGGTGATTAAATCGCCTCAAATCTGGAGAAATAGAAAGAGAGACCTTTGCCCTGCATAATAATAATAAATAAATCTGGACAGTCACCAGAAGCCTGACCAAAGTCGACCATGCAAATTATATCCACTGTTGCACCAGCACCGACCGATTAGCGCGCCGCACAATGATAATCGATGTCCCCCATAGACGGAAATTCACATCGCGTCTTTCATCTCGCATGTGATTGTTCGATTGACTGATGGCGGTCAAACCCTTTGCCTTGTCGAATTCACTTACGCAATTAGGCTATGGTTATCGGGCTTAATTAGCCACGAGCTTATCTTTTTCTTATCAGTTTCTTAAGAAATACTATGAAATACAACCTTATTATTGCATTCGATATAAATTATAATTGAAATTTGTGCATATTTAAATAATTCATTAATCTCGAGAACGGAATTCTTCACTATGTGTAGTCCGACATGCACTTGGCCAGTCTTGGTGGAATGGAGGATTATATAAAACATTCTTTTAAACTTAAATATAACTTTATTTAATATTATATGGTTTATTACATGGAAGATATAAACTGGGTCCAAACTAAAAAGGTCTCACGATTACTCATAAAACAAAGAAGAATGACAATGAATCAGATTCTATCCTCAATGATTAAAAACAAAAATTAACACCAAGTGAATTATTAGGTACTTAAAAATAGCAACTTATCTTTTTATAATTAGGTTTACTTCATTAACAGACAATATTTTAAATGCTATTATTTTTTTTCATCCTTTATGCATGAGAGCCTTTTATTTGAGACTTGCACCAATCTTTTTAAAATTGAAATTAGCAGTCAGGCCTAAAATGGCGATTTATGTATTTTCTGATGTCATATCTTCCGATAATATAATTGGAAAATGTTAATAGAAATTTTACTTTATTCTCTTTCGGTCACACTAACTTTTAAATATATAAACTTTGATGACACAATACATAAACATATTCATTTATAAAGCGCCCATAATTTGTTGAACTCCTAAAATACTATAGGTGCGTACTAACGCTTATTCTAAATCGCCATCGTTTGTGATATTCAACACAAACTTAACCTAATACAGTGATTTATCTAGTCCAAGGTCACTAAGAATAATGATATTATTAGTAGATTTAATCTACGAATTGAATTAACTCAGTTATCAGATGGATATTTTAAATTAGTTAATGGACATAACATTACTTATAATAACTCAGGAAAGGGTGGGGTGACAAAAACAGTATTTCTATACTTACCCACTATGGATTGCAATCCCTCAAGGAATTTTATATGCAGTAATTTTATGCTGCCCTTCCCTTGACGTATTTGTTAAACATTCGCACTACTCAAGAGTGTGGGACGAGCTCGACTGGCCCGCACTAGCAAAAGAATGTCATGTTGAATTGTGGAAACGGAAGAGGACCTCCCTTTTCTCTTTACCCAGCAGTTGGACAAAACAGGCTAGATAAAGATCGTATCGCGAATATTTGTGCAAATACGTCAAGTAACGCATTAGGCAGTGTAAAGCATTATCAACAATACTTTGCAGATTTGTTTGAATAATAAAGTAAAAGGGAAAATTATTGTGCATTGCATGTTTATCTTTAAAGGATTGCAATCGACTCACCAATAAGTGAACGAATATTTTTTGTACTTTGTTCACTGTCTATATATTATATTTTAAAAGCCATATGAGGCAGTGCTATAAACTTATATCATTTGACCAGAGACAAAAACAAAATAAGACAAAATGTCGCAGAAAAGACGAATACGACAAAAGGCTGAAAGTTTGAAGTAATATCTAAAAGGCATATAGCATGCTAGAATCTAATATATTTCTCGCCAAACTTCTTGGCCGCCCTGAAGTTGGCTACAATGGCTGCGCAGTAGTAAATCTCATACAAAAACAGCACTGTTTCGTGCCTTGCGCATCTGAAAGCAAACTTGAAGGCGGTCCAGAAGTTTGGCGAACACTATACAGTAAACATCCCGTGTGTTGGGCAGCACAATCCAATCCATTTGGAAATCCAGTCTTAAATTACCTGCCTTACTTTCGTCATATTTCCTTTCGATAATGCTATATGCCTGTTAGACAGTACTGAGTGTCACTTCACAACTTCACCGAATTTAGGCTAATATTTCTTTAACATAAATTTCGTTTACATCAGTTTTACTAATACAAAATTAAATTTATTTACGTAATTTAATTGTTGTCTAAACTTAGCTTCAATGTGTTTGTTCCGGCATGGAAAAGAAGACAGTCCTGAATGGGCTGTGTACGTAATGCTGCGGTTGCCCATAGGGCAGAGTCCAGAGCTCCGGGTGAAGCGTGAGGCACCGTGTGGCGAGGCGGCGGGCACAGGGGGCCGCGCCGACACTTACATTATGCGACAGTTCTCTTCTCCCTCACGAAGTTCACCGAGCTGGAATATCAGTGCATTATTAGTAGATTGTTTATCTATGAAGCAAACAACTATTTGAAAGGCGAGTGTTTTTTTTTAATCCAGAGCGGAGCGAAGGGGGATTCAAAGTACGTCTTAAAATAGTGTTTCTCACGAGGTGGACACTCTACTTTTTGGTTTTTTATCACCCTCTATGAGAAAATTAGTGCAACTTATGAACAAGAACGTTAAGTTTATTTATTTATAAACAATTTCGAACCATAAGACATAACATAGAAATAATAAGTTTATATCTGAACAATTATAGAAGTGCATCGTAACAATTATATTAGTACCATCCGTTACAGTTGTTGATTTATTTTTAATTTGGTTCGCGCGCGGTTTTCCAGCCAGTCATTTGTTGAGTACAATGTTCCCGTGCGGTCCGAAATAGAATTACAATGCCTCATTAGCCATTCACCTCATACGACGAATAATCAATCAAATAAAGATTTTAGTGATGTAATCCTATTTTGGTCTGTAATTCATCTCTTTGCTGATTGGAACATTTACTGACAATATCCACATTCCAAATTCAAATCACTATTAGTCCCTAGGGTTTAATGAATTATTTTAACTCATTTTGAATAGATGTGATAAAAATAATTTATGATCTTCCAAACTATAGATAGCTATACTAGTTTGACTATCTTTTATCTACACTCACAACGTAATGTTCCAATTATGAATTCAAAAAATATTGTATAAACACATACTTTATATTCGTGGATAGGAAAAATTAAAAAAAAAAAACCATTATAGTTCAACATTTTCCTTCGATTTTCAAACAACTGCATCATAAAATAACTTTTTTTCTATTATGATACAGGACAAATCCAAGAAGTTAATCACTAAGGAGATTCCATCAATTATTTACATTTTTTGAAATGCCATTTTTATAGTACATATAAAAAAAAAATTGATTCCAATTTTAACTTGTCTGTAACAATGCCCGCTTTAGGCTTATTACGCACTGCCATTTTTATTTGCTCGAACTTTTGTCTCCTGTTCATAGAGCTCAAAATATTGGCGCGAATTACATTCGCGCTGCGATGCGGTGGATTCTGTTGCAAAACACGGATTTCATGCGGTATTATTGCCGCACGATTTTTTTACCGCAATTTAATGCGGTGATGTGCTGGGTTTTGGCGCCATTCATACGTTTTGCAGGTTTCGTTGTACTGAATTTCATGAATTTTTAAAATTCTTGCTTAAAATGTCTGATATTAGTGAATGTGAAAAAAATTGACGCCTCTAAATATTTTATATGCGGCGAAGGATTACTCATTACTCATAATCTCTTACCAGCAAAGTCGAGATTATTATATGATGCATTTATCACGACTTTATGGCATGGAAAATGCAAAAAATAAGATTAAGTAGGTTCAATCCCAAAATGTATGAGTGTAGATAAAGTAGTGTATGAAACTGCACATAACTAGGTATTAAAACATTCGTGTGAATACTATTAAAAACCTCGCCTACGGCTCGGTTTTTAAACTCACACTCATGTTTTAATACCCCTTATTATGCAACAGTGGATCGAATGATGCGACTGTATCTCACCCGTACGCAAAATACGCGCTTGGTCGTGGAGTTGCGGAGACAGCCCGTCTAAACTAAACTAAACTAACTAACTAACTTATGCAACAGTATCATAAACTACTATTTTTTGCCAGCTATGTGTGAAACGTACCTGTTCACGACGAGGATACTTGTGTGCGAGCTCACGGTGTCTCTGGGCGCTGGTGCTGATCTGTCGCCGTTGTCTCTCCGATATCGCTACCTCCTGCGTTATACAATTAAAGATATTAGCAAAGTAGTCTCACTTTAAGACAGATTTTTTTTGATATGCATATGGTTGAAGCCACTGGAAAAAGTTAGTGGCGGAATATAATGAATTACCTCCTGGTCGTTGTTGAGCAACGCGGTGGTGAAGGAGTCCGCGATGAACCACTTCTGTCCCTTCATGACAATGTCGCGCGGAGGGTCGTGGTCCACGCCGGCGTCGGCCGACCACACGGTGGCCACCGCGCCCGGCTCCAGCTTCACGGTGCGGTGGAACTTGAACACCGTCTCCTGCTCGCCTGCCTTGCGAAGGATCTGGTAGCCACCGAGGCTCAGCTCCTACGTAATTCAATATTTATATTAAAGCTTGTGAAGACCATGATTGTAGCGGAAACATGCATACATACATATTGTTTTATTGACTGTGGATTGTTTTATTGTTTTCTTCGTCTATACTTTTTGTAACTTATATGGTGTACATAATAAAGAGTATTCTATTCTATTCTATAAAAACCCTTTATGAGGAAAAATACGACTAGACCACAGAAGTCGTTAACAACTGAAATAAGATCACTTAAACTCAACAAACTAGAAAATGTTGTTACGAAGATCTCACCTTCTTGCCCTTATTCCTAATCTTGACGAAGCTGCCATCGGGGCAGGCTTCGGCGACCTCGAGGTCTCCCTTAGCGCTGGAGGTGACGCTGAAGTCGTTGAGGCTGCGCTCCTCGGTCTCGTCCAGCAGTGTGCGCTTGCGGGCGGCGCGCAGGGGCGTAGCGCGGCGGGCGGGGGTGCCGCGTCCTCCGCTGGCGCTGGCACTGGCGCTCATTGACACGCCACTGGCTGATGCGCGGGATTCGCGCCCAGGTGACTGGGTGGTCAGGTTCAACCTGTATGGGGCATGTTGGTTTTAATATCTTGCGTAGTTTATGGAATTTTTAAATGTATTGGATTTCACACACACAAACACGATAAATAAGAATGATAAATGAACAAAGAGTTAAAATAAGTTAATTTTAGCGGATTTATTTACCATATAATGTGTACTTCAGTATTTTTTTACCCTATTTAAGTTCTATTTGGGTTTTACCTTATGTTTGGTGTTACACAGCTCGAAAATAATAAAAAAAATTGTTTCTAGATATTAGTGTTCTTACCAATCGATTTTTGATTATCAATCATTCGATTTTTTTAAATATTATTTCAAAGTTGTTATCTAACATTAAAACCTATGAAAATCTATAATTTTGTTCAGTTTGTGAGATTGTTATGATCGTTCAAGGGATATACGTTCAAGTGTTCACTGACCTGTCCTCCTCGCCCTCCAGCAGCGCGCGGTAGGTGGCGATCTCGTAGTCGAGCGAGATCTTGATGTCCATGAGCGTGGCGTACTCGCGCAGCTGCTGCGCCATCTCGTCGCGCAGCCGCGCCAGCTCCTGCTCCAGCGACGCCAGGTCCTCGGCGTGGCGCGCCCGCTCCGTCTCCAGCTGGCGCTCCAACTCGCGGCAGCGGTTCTATACAACATTTAGAATATACAATCTGTTTTGGAACCAAAGTCACAAACTTCAAATTCCATTACAACCAAAAATATCTAAAAGACATTTTTACTTTTTACTAACTCAGAAATGTAAATCCATCTTTTGCCACGTAGTCCATATCTGAACTAATGTCACTGTCCACTAAGTGTTTACAAACAGCACCAAACAGACAATTATGTTATTCCAGCAAATAAAATCCTTGTATAATTAACAGTTGACTACATAATTCTAAAGAAGCAGTGAATCTCGGATGTCGCTACCGAAAATTTCAGTTATAACGGTGAGTTACAAAATCGAAGGATTGCTTGAAAATCAAACATTGTATCAGTTAATTAATGATAATTAATCTTTTTAATATTCTTTCACAATCTTCGAACATTCTTATCGCCTTAATAAAAAAAGATATCTCTGTAACCAAACCCTCAACATAAAACTAAAAACAAACAAAAAATACTGCGTAAACCTTCAAGAGCAATTATTGTGTTTAATCTAAGGGAACTAACTGCATAAACGCAACTATTGAAGGCCAAAATTCTCGGACATAAAGTTCAAATTCCAGTAACAATCAAATGTTATTCAAAATCAATGTTAAAACTTACCAAAAATGAAAAGCAAATACAGGAGCTTTGATTGGGCCCGAGAGTAGAATGTGAACGTGCCTAAAAATAAAGAAACATAACTTACGCTGAGCGCCGCGTTCTTGTTCTCCAGATCGTTGAGCGTGGCGTTGAGGCTGTCAATGCGTGTGCGCATGGTGCGCAGCTCCTCGACGGCCACAGTGGCGGCCGTGCTGTTGCGGTTCGCCGCGTTGTGCAGATTCTTCATCTAGACAAATTGTTTAGATGGTTTAATACAGTGCTAGATAATTAAATTATACAGGAATGCAATTTTCCCCTCTCACAGAGAGGAGGCTTGTGTCCCAGCAGTGGGAAAATTAATAGGCTGATGATGTGATGTTACAAATTTCCGCATAGGGAATGATAAGGTGGTTGACTGACCATACCTGAGTTCCAGCAGTAGGTACATGTTATGTGTTATTGCAATTGCATTCTGACTCACATTTTAACGAGTTACTAACATTCTATTTTTTTACTATACTTTTAAGTAAAAATGCTTAGCGTTTATTTTAATAAACGCTAAGCATTTTTAGGAACTCCATGGAGTATAAAATAGTCATCAAATAAAAATATCCAACCTTCATTGTACTACAGCTGCTAGTCTATGGTATTTTACCTTGTTTTCATAGAGAGCTTCAATTTCGTCGCGGTTGGCCTTGATGTTGGCCTCCTGTTGTTCGCGAAGCTCTTGCAGACTCTGCTGCAGCTTAGCTTCGTACTGCTGCGCCAGACGGCCATCTGTAACAACATGATACATTAAAACTTACTTCTAAATCCTTATTTATAAAATAAATTTACCATAATTATTATGATTTGTTTAAAACTACAACAAATTTATGGTTACAAAGTTCTTATAAATAAGGCCCTTTAAAAATAGAAAATATAAAGTTCTAATGATGACCTTGAATTCAATAGTGTTGTCATATTTCTCATTTTGGTAGGCGGATGTTTGCCTTGGGTTATCAGATCAGATTTCTCATGATTATAATTATGTTGTGCAAAAATGTGTTCAGACAGCCATAGTTGTAAGCAAGAATGGTGGTAGTTTATTTTCAAATATGTATAACACATTAATTAATGTTTAATGCCGAGGAACTAGCAACAAAAGCAACAATGCACTTTAATTAATTTACAGTCAAGGCTTGATTGCAGACATAGACTCACCAATCTCGGAGATCTCGACCTGGCGCCTGGTGCGTGTCTCTTGTAACTCCTGCTGGAACACCTGGTCCTTGAAGGACAGCTCCTCGCGCAGGCTCTGCACCGTGTTCTCCATGTCGATGCGGCACAGCATCTCCTCCTCCAGGGTCTTGCGCGTATCGCCGTAAACCTTGCGCAACTTCTCCAGTTCTTTGGCCAGGTCCTGCAAATAAATGGTGATGAGATGACATTGTTTCTAGGAAACAGAGGTAATAAAATAACCTTCTGTAATGCAAATTACAGTTGTAGCTATATATGGAAATATCAGTATAACAGTCCGGGGGTAATTTAAAACACAAGGAAAATAGTAATGTTTAACCTGTCTATTAATGTTTTTAATTTTCGAGTCATGCGCATTTATCACGTGGGTTTGTGATTTATGATATTTTTATAATACTTCAATGTTATGTCTAAAACTTGTGTCAAAAGTTTACATACCCTGGCTTCATCTTGAGCCTTCTTCTTATCAGCGAGAGCAGTGTTGTACTTGCTGCTTTCCTCAGCGTAGCGAGTCTCGTAGTGACGCGCCGCGCTCTCAGCTTGCTGACAATCTTTAGTCTTTTTGTCCAGTCTGAAAGAAATTATATTTCGTTAATTTATTCGTAAGGTATGATGATATCATTTATCATTAAGTACATGAAGATGAAGGTTTTTATAATATACCGTGACAATAAAAACGTGTGTGTATTTTGTCAATGTCAGTATGTAAATAAGCAAACATTCCATTCACATAATTAGAGGGACAAGTTATTGAAAACACGAAACCGTGACATCCAAACGAGGTAATCCTCAGAAATAAAGCTGCGTTTCCATGCGCGTTGTTGCGCAACCGCACACGGAATGTTTTTGTAAACATGCCACTATCCGGTTCCCGCGTGTTCTTGTCGTCGCCGTGAATAACCATTTTGTATGTATACGTCGGTTATTTGACTCTCGTGTTTCCCGACCATCATGATACAACGTCGTTTGATGTAGCGGTCCAGACCTTGATAAACCTTGGCCAATTTAAAAGTTATACAAATGATGACTCAACTGCGATAAGGAAGGATAATTTACTGTTTCAAACCAATTGTTAAACTGGAACGGAAATGCACGAGCACGACAGATAATTTTAACAAACACACGGCGATCACATTTTGTGTATTATTGATACAACTTCAAATTGAATTCTTTTAGGTTTACGCCAGATTTTTTATTTAGAGATGACCAGACTATGACACACAGACATGACGTCATTGTCGTCTTTCAGGGTACATAACACGTACCAGTTACCACTGATATTTACAGAAGACCGAGGTCACAGTAACTAAAATAAAGATTACGCGTTTATTCCCCCGCCTGCGCCCTGCCGAAGTTATAATGATCAAACGAATAAATTAAGCCATGGCAACGTTGGGTTTCTCGTTGCTTTATATTTTTGTAGTTTTGCTTTATATTTGTATCCTGTCTCATCTTTCAGTTAATTGCATAGTACTATAACTTTGTTGCATCAATAATAATAATAAAAGTCGAACTATAGTCAGATGTCTACGTGAGGCGTACTATGTCGTCGACGCCTAAACATTAGAATCTATTTTGGTATACACCCAAATAAATTTAAGCGACCTAGTTTCTGAAAGCATTAGGAGACAATCTGAAAAAATATCGTCTCTAGAAGTTATTATAATGAAGAATCTATTATAATTCTAATTACACACGTGTCTAACGTACAATTCGCAGTGCCTCCCGCATCGCAAATTGTCTTTGAAAATAGAGCAATTTTAATTCAAGAAATGCTTGAATTAGTAAACAAGTTACTGTGACTAACAGTAATACCGATGGTGGACATATTTTCAAGAATTCGTCAGCGATAATATTAATCCCAGTTTCGATTCGAAGAAGGCTGTATTGATGTCATAGCTGCGTAAATATGTATGATGACGGTTACGTCATTCGCAAAGCTTTGAGCAAGTTATTAGGCAGGAAATGCTATCTTGTAAGCTTAAAATATTAAGTACCTAGGCAATATTTAGAATGTTATTCGTTCGGTTCGTCTATCGTTAAATTATCTTCGTTTAATATTGTTTGTTCAAAAGTTGGGTGTATCATTCGGCGCATTTTACTTGATTAGCATTTAGCAGTCGTAAAAGCGCGCTAAGCTCTCGCTGCGTGGGCGACGCGCGTCGTATGCGTGTAGATGACGTAAACTTGCCAGGGTCAACAGCCCGTAGCCTTTAAAGTTAATCTGTAAGCCTAGGCGGTAACTTGATCGAACTCTAAATAGCCTCTGATTTGTAGAAAAATATTACAGCGACATATGGCACACAGGTGCCAATGTATCCATGTGTTGTTGTTATATCTTTCGTAGAATATTTAGACGTTGAATACACCTAAAATCTCTTATTAACTTATGATACATGTTTTTCGTGTGTTAAATAAATAAGTATGTAGTGCTTGTGGCTAGATAATTTTCATTCGATGTACCACTATCTTAATAACGCGGCATTAAACGATTTTATATTAACTGATGATAAGATTAAATTCCGTTAAAAGACGACAAAATGAAAGCAAGTGAAATGTTTGTGTTCACATTGAGGAGAGCTCCCTGACCTAGTTACAAAATTTACGTGCGCCAAGGTCGCTGAATCGTACCCTCGACGATCTTTTAATGATATTTGGTGCTCTATAAAATATGATGAAAATAGTATGATACATGTAGTTTTATTTATTTTTATCGTCATTAAAATGTTGGTATATTGATAATAAACATAGCCACCCATTCCATTTACATTTGTTGTAGTAAATGGGTTCTTTAGTAGAGCATATTTTTGTTAGTAACCAAGTGTTATCAATATCATTCTGAAAGAAGACATCATTCAGTTGCCTCCAAGAACACTTGTACATTAAAGTTACAGCTATTACTTTGAGTACATTATCTTTATCTAAGGATTTCAATCCAATCTAAACTATTATTATAATAAAAAGGTAAAATTGTTTGTTTATATGTTTGTAAAGCTGAATGACAGATTGTCAGAGGCTATTTTCCATCCAGGAAAAAAATGCAACCATACATTTTTGGTGCCCTTAAGACTATGGTCCATGCGAACAAGCTAGTTATGCAAATTACATGGACTAGTAAGCATTTTCCACAGTATGTGCCATCACTGCAGCTAAACCCACGAAAATACTGATCCAATTTGTGTTGAAGTGTTAAAAACAATTTGATAAATACCTATGTCTAGACTAGCTCATTCAATAAACAACCTCTAACATTGCTCAAGGTCTGCAAAAAAAAAATTCTTATACATTTTTGCTGCTTGTTCCTACCAAGCTATAATATATGAATAACCTCCACACTTGATACTAACATTGAATGTCTACTACCAAAACTGGCAAACAGAGTCAAGGTGAACTTAAAAGTCATTCATTATCACCATATGGATGCACCCATGCACAATGCAATGCAAATTAGTGCTGCAGTTAAATGAAGGATTATCAATCAACTATGTGATAAAAGAATTTGTGGTATTGTGGAGGTAATCATGTAGCAGACATACAGTTTCTAACTGAACAGTAATCCATGATAATCTTTATATCAACCTTTGACAAGGTGTGCGAAATTATCATTAACATTATTATAAATGATTATTATTTAAGATAGTAAAACATTTTGTATAATTTCATTTAGGTATTTCCTATAATAAAACTGTGGCCAACTCATTTTGAAAAGGTGGACTTGGAACCTTGTTTGTTTACGTGGATTTATATAAATAAATGTTTACAGCAAACACTGGCGTATACTAAATCTTTAAAGTATATAATAAAATTAAATTTAAAGACGAGTCAATTTCACCTTGACACAAATTTATTGCTATCTAGGCCGTTTCCTAAGATTGGTTGTAATGTAGGAAACATTTATTATTTTGAGTTATTTGTTTAATAAAATCTGAATTTGTAGTTCAACATTTTGCAAGGTGTAGTGTTTAGCATTCAGGTATTTGTTCTTGAGTATTAAGGAGTTCTAACAAAAGGAACAGACAGATGGCTGGCTTATTCTTAGCCTATAATTTTCTGCTATTACCACATGCTAAAGTTGTAGTACTCAACTAATCAGCTTCAATGTAGGTACTAGAGATATTTTTAGCATTACTATACCGGACTTGAGAGTATTCAGATACAATTTGTTGTTGTTATGATTGTTTATAAACAAGTGTGGCTGTGTTTCTTTCGAGAATAGTATTTGGCTCACACTACTGCTAATTTGTTTATCTATATTACCATCTGTGTCACTTGTTGTGTAATATTTGATAAGCCAATACCATTTCAGTGCACCTGGGAAATCTAACATGATACTAGCTGCAAAAGAAATTAGACATGCTGTTAATGGTAATTAGTGATAATTATCTTTAGAAAAGTTGTACTTTTCTAAAGATAATTATCAAAATGTATTGTTTATAAACAAATTAGTACGAATTGCGACATCACCGTGAGTTAGACTACGTACTTTTATTGTACTACTTAGGAATGTGATTAGTTTTGTTAAATCGGGCTATGATGTCACTGTGTCGTAAAAGCGAGGTCGGCCTCGCTCGTCACACCGCACCCGCTGAGAAACTCCGCCGATGACGTAAACTTGCTATGCTAAGGTTAGCCGGAAGAACTTGCTTCCACATGCACTACATTTATTTATAACAACTTGATCAATAATTAAGTATTCTAAAGGGTCTACTACTTACCGCTTTTTCAAATCATCATTTTCCTCGTATAACCTCTTCAGGTCAATTTCTAATTTAGCTTTCTCACGCGATGTATCGTCTAAGAGCTTTCGGGCATCTTGCAATTCATGCTCATACATTCCCTTGATATTGGAAACCTCGCGTGTGACCACCTCCTGTGTAGTTTGAATCTCACGGCGCAAACCAGAGTTCTCACTTTCCAACCGTCTGACTGTATCGATGTAAGCCGCCAAACGGTCATTGAGATTCTGTAAGGCATCTTTCTCTTGAAGACGGGTGTGTCTTGTAGGGCTCAGCGGGCTGTTCGGCCGGCCGGCTGAACTTGAAGGACGGCTTCCCACAGGAGTGCTCGACTGCTGCGGGCCTTGCACTGATGACACCACACTTATATTAGAAGACGATGATACAGTTTTTTTTGTTTTTGACGACATTTTAATGTTCTTTTTCTGTCACAATAAATAGATAACACAAAATATTAAACGCCACACGCGCGTACACTTCTTCAGCCAAGCGTAGAGCTCACGAAAAGCAACCCAACGCTTAACGCAGTTAACCCACCAATCAAAGCGTAATAAACCCAAGCTTGTGTGGTCACGTGACCGTTGACTCATAACAAATGTTGCCAGGTTTTATATTAAGCCTTGCCGACGCCGCGCGCCGCCGCCTTCGTTGAATATGACGGTTATTATTAGTGGATGATTTTTTTATGGAGAGATTATGTGGAATTTATTAATAATTTATGTTATTAAATTCAGTGTTGTTCATTAATTAAGACGAAACCACACTTACGTATCGTGGCGTGGCGTGGTGCCTTCTGACGCAGTTGATTGGCTACAAAACTCGTTGTATTATGACGTAGGCTGGAACAGAGTCGTTGCATTGGTAGATCCCGCGCCACACCACGCCACGACACGGTGGTGTGGTCTTTATATGTTCATCCGCACATCGTACTCTGATATATTGAGGTCCAGTGAACTTAGAAACCTCAATAAAAATTGGTGTAGTTTGCCCTATATATCATAGAAAAAAATTCTCTATGCTCTAAGACGTGACTGGCAAAATTTACATTGGAATCGTATTGGCTTTAGATTGGAATTGAAATTAGTTTGAAGAGTATGCTTCCAGGACAGACAATCGTAGTATCTCTAAAATAAGTAGTCTGTGCAGACAATGTGTCAGAGACATTCAGAGGCGTCTCTAGCCTATCTAGCGCCCGTGTGCAATCATTACCCCTAGCGCCCTAAAGTAAGAGCGCGGTCAAAAATCAAAATCAGTTTTTATTATTTCACATAGGCCTACATGGGCACTTATAAAACGTCGACAAAAGGTGCACGGAAAAAGTCTATGAAAACCTCCATCTTGTTTTCTGTCCTTATTTACTGGGCGACACCCAGTATTTTCTTTTCAGTCTTGATTTTTTATTTGTAGTGGGTTTGCTCTTGACTCTAGTCTAGGTCAGAGGTGACAGAGACAAAGTCGACGATGGAGTGAGCTTACCCAGAAGAAGCCTGTTCACTCTTAACTTTGAAGAGATTAGGGTTGTATGATGATAATGATCACAAAATCACGAATTCGTCTTCCGATGAAGAACTATCGTCAAAAAACATGGTGACAATAGGTGGTATGATACCGCGTAGACCTTCCAACAGCGCGGTGCTCGTGAGCAACTGCATGCTCGAACGCAAAACTGACCTCTTGAACGCTTGACCGTGTGACCGCTCTCTGTCTGATAGAACCCTAATTACGACCTCATGTCATACGTACATAGTTCAATACAATTGGGAACATTTGACAGATTTGGGGATTGCGATTGCTTTTCTTATGCGAGGCCCACTGTACACGGTTAAAAAGAATTTTAAGATAGGAAGGAGTGACAAGAATAACAGAATACAACTTTTTGGTTATTTAAAAGCTGACCCCGGTGAAAGTTGCAACCGTTGTGGCAGCTAATAACAAATCTTATTAATAGGTATATTTTAATCAAAAGAAAAGCCGATTAACCTCTTATTGACATGTTTACTCAAATATAATACTAAATCCTTTGCTTCAAGGCTTACTTCGCAAAATTGAGTGTAGCACAAAGTGCGACACGCGCCACGCGTACACTCGCTCTTGAGAAATGCTGCGCGCGTAACGTTCATCCATGGCAATTTGAACTTTATTTTTTATTGTAAACAGCCGAATTCAGGATTCGCAATATAATTGTCGGCACGCGCCTCTGGTAGGGATGCGACACTCACTACTAAACCAATATAATCTGTAATGATCTATTTTTAGCTTTATTTCATGTTGAAATAAAAGTTACTATTGTAAAAGCCGCTTTTGGTGCGCCTTGCTTTGCTGTAATTCGACATATATAAGAAGAGTTCCAGTTTAGCATGTAACATGTTTAAAATGTATGCAAACCGGAGCTCTTTTTACGTGGGTCATTGAAATTTGCCGTGGCCGGAGGGCGCACGATTTGCGCTCGGCGCCCCCTAGGGCTCTGCGCCCGTGTGCTGCGCACACCCTGCACTATAGGTAAAGCCGCCCCTGGAGACATTCCAATAAATAATTATACTTCCTAAAAGTTAGCTTGATCTCTGCGACATATGTCAAAGTGACGTTAAGTTATTGTTACGTTATTTTAGCCTGTCAAGCGCTGTTTTTACTGTTTTGATACCATGTTTGATACTGACAGCTGTCGCAGAGATCAAGCTATCTTCTATGAAGTATATCTAGTATTATAATCTTTGCATTCCATGACGTGACCATGGATGACCATCAAAGGATGAGATCTTTTTTTAAAGTGGGGCTGAGAATTTTATTGTAGTATTGAAGCGAAGCGTGCTGAAAAGGCTAACTCGATAAATTTGTTGCTAAGTGCTAAGTGTTGTTAAATTAAAATCAGGGAGGGGTGTGGGTTAGAAACGTATATTTATGTAACAAACACAAGACGCCGCATGGCAATAATAATATTCTTATAAAATCAGTTATATGCTATTACGCTGAATACTTTAAACAATCCATAGATATAGAAAAACTCTATATCTATGAAACAATCTCAAGCTGATAGAGTCTGGCAAACCCACTGACCTCTATTATACAAGTACGCTGGACTTCATATTATCGATGACAAAATTAAGACATTTGATTTTCGCCATTTTGGCGCTGATAGCAACGTGACTTAACGTGAGATTCCATGGAACTAATATTAGAGATGGGACATAGCCTTCGGTATAAAATACGTGAGAATAATTTAATACGTAAGAGAAAAAGAAAATCCGAATTATTTTAATTGAGATTCATTTCTAAGTAATAGAAAACTTGCTGTAAAGGTTAACTGAAAAATACTTTCAATCAGGTTGCAAGCTATAAACTAGTGGATAGCGTGCTACTAAAGTTATAGCGCATTACTGTCAGATCAGTGAGATTTAAATATGGGGATAGGCTAACAACTTATCCTTAAAACTAGTATATTTGAGCAAGTATCTGCTCGCTCAAGTATACTAGTTAGTTAATACTTACATTTACAATATTTTGGATTCACTCGGTTGGAACATCATTCATACAAATGTTTGCGTACGAATGAGATGGATAATAATTTACAACGGACGTATTTCTCGCTCGCATCGCTGAGATCCTGTCTCTGTAGTGTTAAGGTGCAAATAAGAGTGACATCGTATCCAGCGACGTGAAGACTTATATCAGTTTTCAACTCTGTTTCAGATGCAGATATAAATTGTTTGACTTAAAAACATTTGTTAATACAATTATAATTCCAGAATTAATTCCAGACAGGAACGAGGTGATTGATACAAGAAGAGAGAGGCCTGTGCTCAGCAGTGGGCGAAGTCGGACTGAGGATGATCATGATGATGATTCCAGAATTTAGAATTACACATTGCTTTTTAACATATTATTACTGATTATTAGGCATTCATATAACATTCATCACTAATACCAATATGAGATATTTAGTTGCAACATATTATGAGAAGTCAATACAGTAGATGAGTGATACGCCTTGCCAAGTCTACAATTTTGATATTAGTGTAATTTAAAAATATTACTAATACTCATATACTCGTATTAATTAAAATAATATAATAGTTCCAGGCGAATATATTAGTATTACCTAATCTTGAGAAATATCGGTATTAACCTATCTCTAAATGTGTCAATTTTAGTTCCTGAGAACCTCGAGTGGGGCGCTTTAATTCGGCACAAAAATCAACTGTCATTTCATCTAATATATTTAGTCCAGCGTACTTGTATGATAGAGGTCAGTGGGCAAACCAGAGACTGAAAAAGCGCGGCAAATTTAAAAAATATCAGCATAGCAACCCCAAAAACTAGTTTGCAATACCTGAATTGACATCAGCAGTCACCACCTATATTTTAAATTTCACATGACATGTGCGATTGATTGAAAATAAAGAACATAAAATATTCTGTCCAGCCAGGACTCAAATGAGGTTTGATAACCAAACCCCATTCCAACACTAAGTGAAGTACTCCAAAAATACTAATTTTAATCCCGAACTGAGTTTTTTAGTAACTGTATCAAAAACTAAAGTCTTTACCTAAAGGCCTTAGTAGCACGGTAATAAACTACCAAAAAAGAAAAATGTCAAAATCTCATTATCTCAATGTGGACATTTGTGTGTGTTATGCTTTGTGCTGATATTGATATTGTGTTAAATAAATTGTTTATTTGGTAAATGTTATTAAAAAAATAGTTTAAGAAATGGCAGACGTTAATAGTTTATTCGACTGTTTTGATGAGACAGCGCCAAATGAAGCCTCTGTTCAGTTCCCAAACATAGAAAAAGATGAAGATGAGAGGTAAGTTAACCTCCAATTTTTCTGTGTTATTATGTTATGTACGTTACTTTTCTCGTTAGCTTGTTTCGATAAGACGGTTGTATTTTATGTTTCTTTTACAGGAAAATAGCCGATGAAGCAGAAGTAACCAATCTCAAACGTTTACACGATGAAGTAGAGAATATTGAACAAGCTTACAAGAAGCCAAAACAGGAGGAGGATGAATCAGACCTCACTAGTGACATAAAGTAAGTTTCGATTGATAGCCTGCTGCCTAGCACGTATTGTAGACGAGGTTCTGACTAACAGACCTCACATAGCTATATATTTTTTCTAGCTTGATCGTTTTTCCCATTCAGAATTTAAAAGCCATGATTTCTATTTCAGTTTAGAGCTCCTGAACGCCAGAATAGTGATACACACGCTAGAGACTCATGAAGGTTGTACTCATGAAGTGGCAATACCACCCAACCATGAGTATGCACCCCTCATGCCGATCACAGGAGAGCCAGCTAAGCAGTACACTTTCATACTTGACCCGTTTCAGAAGGAGGCTATAATGTGTATAGACAACCTGCAGTCTGTGTTGGTGTCTGCCCACACATCTGCTGGTAAAACTGTTGTGGCTGAGTGAGTTACATTTTAGTCTTAACATTTTCAAAATTATCCAATGAAATGTCTCTAATTTTACCTTAGAAAATACTTACCAGCTTGGGTTAGTACTGGTACATAGATACAACCTCAACTTTTATAACCTTTTATCTTTGGGTCAGCTGACACTGAGATGCAATGCTGCTCTTACTTTTTATAATAGCGATACAATGTAGAACTTTATTTACTTGTGTTGGAATGATGTTTGATTTATCAAACTCATTCTAGTTCTTAGCTGAACAGAATATTCCATATTTGTTCTTTTTTTACGATCAATCGCACATACACAGAATGTCAATTTAAATATTGTTGATTGGATATGTCAATCGTGTTTTTGAAGTTGTTGAGTTTTCACCTGCAAAGCTTATGGTTGTGTTTCTGTTTTATATTCCGTTTATTTTGTGAGTTTACCACGCAGTCTGTTTCTCTCCCGTTATGTGAATAAATATATGTCTGCCCGAGACCACCTGGTATGCTTTTAACTACTTGCAGTATCACTTCAATGTAAGCTGATCCTTATTGAACACAATTAGCATAAACTAACTCCCGATTTCTGAATTAAGAATTTGAATTTGAGTATCTGTCAAATTCAGCTTTTGCCTGATAACCTGTCTAAAATTGGCAAAAATTTAGGGTTTTACGAATTCTTAACTCAATGCAGAAACCGGACCTTTCCTAAATTGCACTCTTAAAAATATAAGTTGACCAAATTTCTTATTTTTCAAAGGTATGCTATAGCTTTGTCTCTAAAGAACAAACAGAGGGTCATTTACACTACTCCTATAAAGGCACTGTCGAACCAGAAGTACAGAGAGTTCTCAGAGGAGTTCCATGATGTTGGTCTCATAACTGGTGATGTGACCATAAATCCTTCAGCTTCCTGTCTTATTATGACCACAGAGGTATGAATACTAAAACAATCCTGTTGCATTTTTTTTTTCATTTGTTTTTTGATTTATTGTTGTATTATTTTTAATTGTTTCATGATTCTTCATTTCATTTACAGATTTTAAGAAATATGTTGTATAGAGGATCAGAAGTCATGCGTGAAGTGGGTTGGGTTGTATTTGACGAAATTCATTATATGAGAGATAAAGAGCGAGGTGTTGTCTGGGAAGGTAGGCTAACCTTTTGGTTTGTTTAAGACGTGGGTTCACGCGAGACACAATGGCTTTTCTATTGTTTTGGTAATAACGGGCATATGCCCGGATAAAAATGAAATTAGAATATCGCATTTGATATCCAACTAAGAAATTGAAAAATGATAAATTTTAAAAAGACCACATGATCTTTTTAAAATTTAAGTCTTTTTATTTTATAAATTTAATATAATTTTTTCACATGTTAAGTCTCCCAGAAAGCAATTTCTGTTGTTAGTATAAAAGTTAATGCAATGGCATTAAACAAATTCATCTTTATTCACTAACATATCTGATACACAGAAACCCTCATCCTGCTGCCTGACAATGTCCACTACGTGTTCCTATCGGCCACCATTCCCAACGCCCGCCAGTTTGCCGAGTGGGTGTGCCGCCTGCACTCTCAGCCTTGCCACGTGGTGTACACTGAGTTCAGACCCACTCCACTGCAGCATTACATATTCCCAGCTGGAGGAGATGGGATACATCTTGTGGTGGATGAAAAGGTATGTTGATATAAATAACCAGGTGTATTAGGGGCCGTTCAAGTATTACGTAAGCAGATTTATTACAATTTTTTCCCCCCCCCCTCCCTCTCCCTTGTCAGCAAAAGTAAGTAAAGCTCTTACCTCCCCCCTGCGATGCTTACGTAAACATTGATGCATGCATTTTTCTTCTAATCTAAGTATTCTGTTTTTTTATTGATTCATGAGCAGGAGTTATAATTCTAGAAATAAGAAAATAAGCTTAGGATAGAGGACTTCAATGCACATAATATTCATTTAAACAAACTTTATTGACACCAACATTAACTTGCTTTGCTTTGCTTACAACACGTCAAATCGTCAATCGTACCGAAACGAAACAATAGATTAGATAGACGGAAGAAATTTAGACAAGTGATTATCACGCGGTAATTCCCCTACTCGGTTCTAAGCGAGTAACTAAACGTATTCATTATTTGTGGGAATCCCCGAATGTGCGTTTCGTTTTCAAGCATAGACAATGTGTGGGTTGACATATGTGTAAAAAAGTAAATAATTACAGCTGAAATAATTACCATCTATCCATCATCCATCATCCCTCTCACCCCCCATGTCATCAAAAATAAGCAAAGCATAGACTCCCCCTATAGGATACTTGAACGGTCGTAGGCTTACGTAATACTTGAACGGTCCCTTACCTGTAGATGTAGCATAAATGATATTTATTTTGTGAGTTGGTTTAAAATTACTCATAATTTTTAAGTCAATTTTCCTATGACTTTTTGTACCCTAGCGCTAGGTTACATAAAGTCATGGGGGGTGAGAGGGATGATGGATGATGGATAGATGGTGATTATTTTAGCTGTCTAAGAAGAAACAGGTCAATATTCATAACAATATTGACATTCTCCAAAAGTTATCTGTCTGTCGATTTATTTTCGTTGGATCCCACTTTAATATTTTTGGCGTTGGACCCCACAAAACATTATTATGTATTTCCGCTGGAACCCAAATTTTAAAAATGCAAGAGAAATACGTTTTATTGTCGTTGAATCCCAAAAACTATTTCCGTTGGATCCCAAATGCTTAAAAAAATCTGAATGCAGGTACTTTCAACAACAAAATTTCAACCAGGCACTTCAAATTTTTTATAACTTTATGAGCCCTAGTAATTAAATGATTGCTTCAATATTTTGTCTCAGGAAAAACTTTGAACTGTTATAATAAAAAAAATACATTACACATTTCTTCTTCAACTAGGGTATATTCAAAGAAGATAACTTCAACACTGCTATGGCAGTTCTTAGTAACGCGGGTGACGCAGCCAAAGGCGACCAGCGCGGCCGGCGCGGTGGCCCACGGGGTGCCAACCAGACCAACATATTCAACATCGTCAAAATGATCATGGAAAGGAATTTCGCCCCTGTCATCATATTCAGTTTTAGTAAAAAGGACTGCGAGGCATATGCTATGCAGATGGCAAAATTGGACTTTAATACAAGTGAGTAAAGATTTGTTCTGTATGTTTAGGGGAAAATTCTCTTAAATGTAAGTACATATTTATAATTTATTAATAATGTTACTATTCCGCATTACGGAAACCTAGCTAACCTAACGAAGCTGAGAAATCGAAACAAATCAAATATGTTGTAGCACACGAGGTTGTCGACATGTGGAGAGTGAAGTTGACTGTCATTGTGCCGATTGTCATATACTACTGGCTGAAAGCCTCGGCTTCGATTACATGTGCCGATCGTGTCCAGTTCCAATGGTGAAATTCGCCCTAATTTTAATGGAGAAAATCAACTCTTCCTCTGAAATAGACAATTAGTTTAGTTGAATAATACTGCTTTTATCTCACCTTTTCGGATATAGTAGCACAATGGTATAACAAACTTAAGACATGGCAAATCCCTTGCAGATGAAGAAAAGAAACTCGTAGACGAAGTGTTCAACAACGCAATGGACGTGTTATCCGAAGAGGATCGCAAGTTGCCTCAAGTCGAGAACGTCATCCCTCTACTGCGGCGCGGCATCGGCATACATCACGGAGGTCTGCTGCCTATACTCAAGGAAACCATTGAGATTCTTTTTGGCTTGGGACTTATTAAGGTATTGAATAGTAGACTATATTAATAGGCCAAACTTTAAATGCAGTTATTCAGGCTTGTATATTTTTTGCAGTAAATCGTGTGTTTGTTTCATTAAATTGTTATTATCAGGCACTGTTCGCGACCGAGACGTTCGCTATGGGTCTCAACATGCCCGCCAGGACTGTCGTCTTCACCAACTGCCAGAAATTCGATGGAAAAGATTTTAGATTTGTAAGTATCCTCTTCTTGGCATTTATATTCAGCTTTTGTTTTACCTTCCTGTATATAAAAGTTTTTTAGAGTTTGCATTGATGTCGTGAAATTCCCATAATTTTGTTACAGTACATTAAATCAGCCGACTCTCTAATAATTCTCATTATCCTATATTTTTCCCAAATATATTGGCAGTGGCTTCAAGTCCAATGTTGTATTGAACACTATGCTGGTATTCAGCTAAGACTAAGACAACAATCATATCTTGTGACTTTTATAACACTGCCATAAGGTTCAAAATCAAAATGACTCGCAAGAACTACAGTACTACCCTCATATGTTGTAGATAACTTCAGGCGAGTACATCCAGATGTCTGGTCGTGCCGGTCGACGTGGTCTCGATGACAAGGGTATTGTGATCCTCATGATTGATGAGAAGGTCACTCCTGCAATCGTTAAGGGCATGGTCCAGGGTAAGGCAGACCCAATTAACTCTGCCTTCCATCTCACTTATAACATGGTAAGTTACTTTATCACATAAATAAAGAGAAAGAGACTAGACCCCACGACACATGGCGTATGGACCCTGAGTGTGGTGGTCTAGGGTTTCGATTTACCTGCAAATTTGTTATTTTTAGCAAAAATATAATAAAGGTATAGGTACTGGCACGATTTGAGAGCGCTCGGCGAAAATGGTGGGGTGATTTGCGCATGTGTACATTCACGCATAAAATTACTAAGTGTGGTTTGAACTGATTATTTGTTTGTAGGTAGTGTAAATGTTGTAAAGAATGGATATTTAAATTGCTAATTTAAACACAGTGCGGTTTAGGCACATTAGCGTATCATCATAATATATTAATTAATGCTTAATCTTTAATAACGGATATAAATATGTTACTAAATTAAATATGGAAAGAAAGAGTTTTATGTAAGTTTTGCCATTTACCTCGTTAACACCTTTTTTTTCTTTCTGCAACAAAACGAACGAAATTATTAAACACTATGCAACTTCTTATTTAATACAATATTGCGCGACTGTATCTGGGGGACACCACGTGTGAGCGCGGCGAGACGGGTGAAGGCGACATTGGTTGACCAATAAGTCTATGGCGCCGGCCGATTCACCGTTGTACCTCACTGCCCCCGCCAAACAGACCCAAAAATCGACAAGGTCAGCGCTCTTAAACCGCGCCGATACTGTACCTTAAATAAGTATTCCCATAATTTAAAAAAAAAATATTGCAGGTCCTCAATTTATTGCGTGTGGAAGAAATAAATCCGGAGTATATGTTAGAGAGGAGTTTCTTCCAGTTCCAAAACCAAGCAGCTATACCAGACCTCATAGACAGTAAGTTTAATCTATTAGATGTTATTCAATACCATGTTGTTTCTGACTTGCGATGCGGGCTGATTAAAACATCCTTGCTTATAAGTGTTTGTCGATAACCCTACCTTCGCCTATCCAAAGAATAGGGCGATTATACTTTCTTGGTCAAGTTGTAACAAAGTATCAACTAATCTTTAAAGTTTAACATACATTTCTTTCTTGTGTAACAACAGAAGTGAAATCAACGCAGAAACAGTATGATTCATTGAGCATTGCGGAGGAGCACTCGATAGCGTCCTATTCCGCCATCAGATCACAGCTGGACCTCTTGGGCGATCAGTTCCGAGGATTCATCACTAAACCTGAGTACTTGAAGCCGTTCCTACAGCCTGGTCGACTTGTTAAAGTAAGTATTCTTTGTACGATACTGGTACCTCCGGTGAGATAGCCAGTAACACCAGACTGCTCCTGGCCTTCCTTGAGGAGCTTAGGTGGATCGAATGATCCATTTACCCATTTGACCTGTACGCAAAATACGCGCTTTTGAACGTGGAACGGACACCAGCCCGTTATACAGATATATTGTTCAAAGTAGACTCTTTGCCTTACTGCAGGAAAATGTGTGCCCGAAGCTCTGAATGTCTATTTCTGTATTGTTTTCTTAATCAATGCTATTCTTTCCTACAATATTAAAATAGTACATTTCGTGTCGAGCATAAAATGATGTAGCCAATTTCGAAAGCTACATGCGAGTGTTAAAATAAAGCCTTTTTATGCGAGACACGAACGATTATTTTTCCACTACCTGGGGGGTGACCATAAGCTCTTAGAGCGGTATCAATTTGAGATCGAAAAAGGGACAGATGTATCTGACTTGTATACATCAGTCACTTACTCGATATCAAATTGATACCGCTCTAAGAGCTTATGGTCAGCCCCCTGATGAGCTTATTTAATTAAATGCAAATAAGTTCCAACAACAATTTATTAGAAACGTTCAGTATCATTCTGTCACTTACATAATGTTATCAAAACTCCATACAATAGTTATTTATGCTACAAGTGCGGAAGGTAGGTGATTTCCGATGAGTGGATAAATCGACACGAGTCGGCAATCATCTTATGTACGTTTATCATACAACATTTTACTATGCATTGTGCGAGGAAATAAAAAAATATATCTGAACCAAGCAAGAAATTAATAAAATGGTGCTTATTCAAGGGCGCAGCATATCCACAGATTAACTAATAGTACATAGTTCCTCGGGCATATCTACTGCGCATGTGCAAATAGCTGTCACATCGTAACGCAAAAAGCCACGAGCAAAATATTCATTCTGCCAAACATATTTAATGAATATTTAAAATTAATTTATTGATCAAAATCTAAATCTAGAGTAGTTAAAAACGCCTTAAATGAAGTATTAGTTTTTTTTTACCTTTTATATGAATGATAATCTGTACCTAACTATTTTTTTAAACTTTTCTCAAATAATAAAAACTCTATGCGGCGGGCTGACGTTGGAGTTAAAAATTATAAAAGTACAGGAAAGTAAAAAGCACTAGTAAAAAAAGTGACACTTTCCGCACAGTTTGGCTGCTTGGAAAACGCTCTTTTCGAGGACATGCATTGTAAAAGTCATTTCGTAACTGTTATTATGTAATATTGTTTTTATTTTTATTTTATAATCTTGTCTAAATGTTCATATTTGCAAACGAATTTCTTAGGCTATGTGTTAAAATAATAGACAAGGTAGTGGAATAGTTATTTATGCTACAAGTGCGGAAGGTAGGTGATTTCCGATGAGTGGATAAATCGACACGAGTCGGAAATCATCTTACGCACGTGTATCATACAATATTTTACTATGCATTGTGCGAGTAGTTTAATTGAGAATAAGTGACATAAATTGAGAATTAGTGACTAAAACGGTTGAATCACATATATTTCATGGCATATCAGACAACTATGTTTTTATTCTTTCATAGGTTAAAACCGAAAAACACGAGTTCGACTGGGGCATTATAGTGAACTTCAGGCACAAGACTAAAGGGAAGAAAGACGAGAATCCCCTGACAGCCGAGACGGTCATCTTAGTGGACATACTGCTGCACGTGAAGAAGAACGCCGAAGAGGACGCGGAGAAGGTGCCGTGCCCACCGGGAGAGGTAACATGAGAACATAATCCTACTTCTATTATAAACGTGCAAGTTTGTGAGAATGAATGGATGTTTGTTAATCTTTCACGCAAAAACTGTTGAACGGGTTATGATGCAACTTAACAGAAATATAGCGTATAGTATACGCTGTATTTCCTAATGAGTTATTCTATCAATGTTACTAGTAGCTACCACCTGGGGTTCTTTAAATTAAAGAGTGCCTCACCGTCGACCACATCATCACTTACCATCAGGTGAGATTGTGGTCAAACGCAAGCCAATCAATAAAAAATAAAAAGAAATAAATAAATACGGGCCCTTTCCTTAAGATTGCCGTTAGTCATTACTGCACAGAATTTGATCCTTATTAGCGACACTATCTAGTGGTGTAATAATACAGCATGTGTTTCACATCACATCATCAGCCTATTAATGTTCCCACTGTTGGGACACAGGCCTCCTCTCTGTGAGAGGGAATGGGCCGTAATCTTCCACGCGGGCCCAGTGCGGGTTGGTGGATGTCACATGTTTTCGAATTTTTGGTTCTAGGACATGCCGGTTTCCTCACGACGTTTTCCTTCACCGTTTTGGGAGCAGTGGTGATGAAATAATTTACACAAAGTAAAGCGCCTGCCTGGGTTTGAACCCACGACCTACATCTTGTAAGTCGCGGCCGATACCAATGGGCCACCACTCCTCCCACGTGTTTATTTTTTCAAAATCAACGGCATTCCTGGCTAAGAATATTGACTTTTCAAAAATCCAGCGATGCAGTTTTACTTTACGTCAAAATCGGCCTCGTGACTCCTTTGAGTTTTTTTCACTTTTCCTCATAGTTTCGGATTTGGCCCACTTGAAAAACTCATCCTGTATAGCATGATCGATTGCAGCTGAAGATTAAGGGCAAACAAAATGAAAAAAAAAATACGATTAAGTATAAAGGCCGCTATCAATGAGTACTTTGATTTTCAAAAAACATTCATATGTATGCAGACACGTCTTTGAACAATCCAAACGGGAGATTCTTCTAAGTTGTGTCTTAGTTATAAAAGACAGCCCACCAACAGCACCCAACGCGGAGAAAGAAAGTTTTGTTCAAATAAAGTGCACTAGATGGCGTAATACGCTCGATTTGTTATTGAATTTTGTGAAATATTAAGATTTTCTAGAGACGATCATAAAAAAATATGTTTTTGTTTAATTAACACTCCTAAGCACAAACTTAAGGAATATTGGACTCTTAATTCACTTTTCAAAGATTATTTGTATGGATCATTTAAAATTAATTCCAATAGATGGCGCGTTTTTAAATTTCTAAGGCAACCACTCGATTTTTTTATATTGTTTTGTAACACATTTTGGTACGATGAAACAGTAAAAACGTGCAAAAATAATACTATAAAACAAATCGTCGTTGTATTTAAAAAAAAACATTCACGATTTGAGTAAACCCTTTACTTGCAAGTCGCTGCTAACACCATCTATATCCGTGGAACGGAACCGAACGCGATCGTTATGGATGTTCTTAGAAAAATAATCAGATAATCAGACGAAAAACGCTAGTTATGTCGGCACGTTTTCTTTGTATGGGATGAGGCATCTGTATCCAAATATTATATTATCTGTGACAATACTAAATCGTGAAAATATTCTTTACCCATTAAACAACATTGGTTGCATTTTTTTGTTTATATTGATTAATTATAAAATCTGTTAAGATTATTGCATTGTTTTCTTACATTAAAGTTCTTTTCAGGCGGGGGATGTGGAAGTGGTTCCAGTAATCCACACACTAATTTACTCAATCAGCTCTCTACGAGTATACCACCCCAAAGATCTGAGGCCGTCAGACAACCGGAAATCTGTGCTGAAAACTATCAACGAAGTTAAGAAACGCTTCCCCGAAGGACCACCTATATTGAACCCTATAAAAGATATGAAAATCAATGAATCTGTGTTCAAAGATTGTTGTGATAGGATAAAAGTGTTAGAAGAAAGGTGAGATATTTTTGAACTGTTAAGATTGCTAAAAAGCTGCCCAAATATTAGCAACCAATATGTGATTCTTTGGACCGATCTTCACTATACTGTACTCTACCCCTGCATCACTACTGGTGGGCTAAGGCTCCTTGTTGCCGAAACAGCCGTACTGCGCCGTAGGCATGTGTGCGGCGAGACGGGGTGACAACGCAGGTCGCTCCACTCTGTCAGTCCGCCGTCAACGCTCACGGCGATAGCTAGTGTCCTTTGTACCGGACTGTCTCTTTAATAATAATAAAATAAACTCATGCTCTTTTCTTCCCGTCCCCCGCCCCGCCGCATCTTCCTAAGGCGCGGTAAAGCGGTTACGGTCAAACTATAGTTCGTCTTCGATCTCACATATTTTCTGTTCTCATCCTTCACTCTCCACCGTGTCGTTATCATTTACCGTCTTTTCTTACATATAATTCTTTATCCAATCATCTGCATTCTAAAATTTTAATTGTTTTCAATTTTTTTGCAGATTATATGCCCACCCCTTACACAACGACAAGAGCCGCGGCGCCCTCACCGCGGCATACGACAGGAAACAGGAACTGCATCAAGTACTGAACCTAGCCAAGGCCGAGCTGAGGACTGCTAAGAGTATACTGCAGATGGATGAACTCAAGAAGAGGAAACGAGTGCTGCGGAGAATGGGCTACTGTACGGCCTCTGATGTTATTGAGCTGAAGGGACGCATCGCTTGCGAGTTGAGCAGGTATGTAAAATTGAACTATGAATGCATTGTAATGATATTTTTTTATATTATATCCACGAAAAGACTAGTCCCGCTATCCCATTTTTTCCTTTAATCCAATAACAATTTTCAAGACTCCTTTTGTTTGAATTAGCTTTTTCTGTTTCAACGTGCTGTATTACAGAGTCACTGTCTAAACATGCCGCCCGATTCATCTCGGTATCAGTTTTATGTTTATTCTTTGGGTTAACCCAATTCTTTTTATTATATTTCATACTAGCTGTTACCCGCAGCTTCGCCCGCGTTAACATAAGTTGTTAATCAATTCTGGTTCTTGACATACAGGGTGAGAAAAACTCCAATGTTGTTTCAGTTTTAATCAAAATCGGCCCCGTGACTCCTTTGATTGTTTTGTGCTATTCTTCACAGTGATGATTTGTCCATCCACGCCCACATGGCAAACTCAGCCTGTATACGTACAAGCAGCATTAATGAAAAAACGATTGCCTTATTTAATTGAAGACGTTGTTCGATACAGGTATAGGTTAAATAGTTACAAAAGGAAACAAATAAACTACAGAGTCATAAGTTCTGCTTTGCTGCGAATTGAAGATACATTCTATCATCATTTTTATCTACAGTTAATTGAAACTCTTTAATTATGCCGTTAATCATGGCTACAACATTTTAGGATGCTGCTATATTCAGATCTCAATCATTTGTTATCAAAAAAAAAGTTCAGCTTTCCCCATTTTCCCCCTCAAAATTCTAAGTTTCAAAAATCCTTTCTTAACCAACGTTTATTATCTTTATACTATATACTGCCAAAATTCAGTTTCATGAAGAAAATTTGTACAACTTATCTTTACAACCACAACCCCCTTGTTAAGTAATTTAAAAAAAACAAACACTAATTATTTGTTACGGAAATATTTCCGCAAAGTTTGAAGCAAATCGATCCCCATAATTAGAAGTGTCATACAAAACTAACCTCTCCCATAATTTAAAAAAACAAACACTAATTATTTGTTACGGAAATATTTCCGCAAAGTTTGAAGCAAATCGATCCCCATAATTAGAAGTGTCATACAAAACTAACCTCTCCCATAATTTAAAAAAACAAACACTAATTATTTGTTACGGAAATATTTCCGCAAAGTTTGAAGCAAATCGATCCCCATAATTAGAAGTGTCATACAAAACTAACCTCTCCCATAATTTAAAAAAACAAACACTAATTATTTGTTACGGAAATATTTCCGCAAAGTTTGAAGCAAATCGATCCCCATAATTAGAAGTGTCATACAAAACTAACCTCTCCCATAATTTAAAAAAACAAACACTAATTATTTGTTACGGAAATATTTCCGCAAAGTTTGAAGCAAATCGATCCCCATAATTAGAAGTGTCATACAAAACTAACCTCTCCCATAATTTAAAAAAACAAACACTAATTATTTGTTACGGAAATATTTCCGCAAAGTTTGAAGCAAATCGATCCCCATAATTAGAAGTGTCATACAAAACTAACCTCTCCCATTTCTTCCCCTTCGATTTTTATGCATAAAAGAAGTAGCCTAAGTCCTTCTTAGGGTCTCAAACTATCTCCATTCCAAATTTCATTTAAATCGGTCCATAAAAGAAGAAGTTGCATGATAAGAAGTTATATACAAAATTAACCCTCCCCCCATTTCTGCCCTTCGTATTTTATACAAACAATGTCTATGTCCTTCCCAAGATCTCAAACTATATCCATACTAAATTCCATCTAAATCGGTTTATCGGTTTAAGCTATATTAAAAAGTTTCATACAAAACTAACGCCCCGTTCCCCATTTCTTCCTCTTCGTGTTTTACGCAAGTAGCCTATGTCCTTATCAGGGTCTCAAACTATCTCCATACCAAATTTGATGTAATTCGGTTCATAATAAGAAGAACTTGCATGATAAAAACTTACATACAAAATTAACATTCCACTCATTTCTCCCCTTGCATGTTATGTTTTATGCAAACAAAGAAGTCTATGTCCTTTCCAAACTATCTTCAAACCAAATTTTATCTAAATTGATTCATCGGTTTAAGCCTTATTAAGAAGTTTCATACAAAACTAACGCCACATCCCCCAATTCCCCCCTTCGTGTTTAATGAAACAAAAGTAGTCTTTGTCCTTCCTAGGATCTAAAACTATCTCCATACCAAATTTCATCTAAATCGGTACAGCGGCTTAAGCCATATTAAGAAGTTTCATGCAAAACTACCCCACCCCCCATTTCTCCCCCTTCGTGTTTTATGAAAAAAAAAGTAGCTTATGTCCTTGCCCGGGTCTCAAACTATCTCCTTACTAAGTTTCATCTAAATCGGTTCAGCGGTTTAAGCGTGAAAAGGTAACAGACAGACAGAGTTACTTTCACATTTATAATATTAGTATGGATATTTTTGCAGTCGTCTTCTTTGTTTTGGAATTTGAACTTAAAGCCTTCTTAATTTGTTAGCATAATTATGTGTCTTGAGTTCGTTGAGTTCGTGTTAAATGACCCATTTCTATATTTGTTTCTTGATAATACTTAATACTTGGTAATACTCTTTCTCGGTTTCTTGTTCTTTTTCATTAGAGATCTCATGGTTTGGTGCAGGTGGCACGTATAGTGTTAAAGCTCTTTTCTATATACAGTTAAAATCTGCCATCAATTACCTTAACTTTATTTCTTTTATATACATTGGACATGTACGAGATAACGCCATATGTTTTCCGGCGCAATTATTACATTTATGAGCCGTAGTGTCACAATTAGGGTGAGACTCACTGCATTTTTAAATTGATTGATGAACATACTCTTAACATTATGCCCATATCGCCAACACCGGGAACATTGCGTGACGTGGAATTGGTAGGAGTTCACCTTCGCCCTGCTATCAAAGATGTATACGTAACTAGGCAAAGAAGATCCTCTAAAGATAACTCTGACTGATTCTTCAGGTTCCCATTGACCACTATTTGTGTTGGGACGTTTTAGGCTTTTCATACCTACGATCTCTGTTTCACTTCTCAAACCATCCAGTATTTCTTCCTCAGATGAATCTATGTCTATCTTTAATAAATCCGTACGTTTATTTAGTCTCTCGCGTTTTCTGACATCTAGGTTCCATTTCTTTCAAACATTTTGAATCAATTAATTTTTTCGCACTCTCCTCGTTACTTAACTGAATTATAACCTTAAATGCATTGATATATTTTCTTCTCTATATTCTCTGTTTTTAATCATTTTGCTAATCCAAACTTTTGGTAACTTATCTTTCGACGTTATGCTAATTTCAACGTTATCCACAGGTACTCTAATCTCATCATGAACTTGACTAATTCGGGCAAACTGTTTACGCCATCTCGTAATGTTTGCCCACATCTCATCTTGTTCTATCTGTCTATTTCTTTTACTCGGTCTCACTGCGTCGCTTTCCCAATGATTTTTTATAAATTCTTCTGGCAACTCCATATTCTCATTATTACTGTTGCTAAGGCGACAAACCTCTATGTTTCCATTACATTTAACATTACATTACACATACATTCGCTCCCTGCTAGCCATTAGCGATTAGCATTATTTTGCGAAGATTCATACGCAAAAGCAAACGGAGCGAGACAAACCGGTTTTTGATATCACACAGGTGTGCACGTCCAACATCGACTAGCGCCCTCGCGCAACTGTGTAATGTAATATTTATTTTGTGCTATATTACAGTGCTGACGAACTGTTGCTGACGGAGCTGATATTCAACGGCGTGTTCAACGGGCTCAGCTCGGAGCAGAGCGCGGCGCTCATTAGCTGCTTCGTGTGCGACGAGAACTCCTCGCAGAGCTCCGCCACCGGGGAGGAGCTGCGCGGTGTGCTCAGGCAGTTACAGGTTGGTTGTAGAGCCTTTAACTTCGTCTGTGGTCCCTGAACCGCCTCAGAACCCAAGTAGAAAGGTGTAACTTCAAACCTCGCAAGGCCTCAATGGAAGCATTAGCGGAATAGCGGTATTCGCCGTGACACTTTTGATAAACGTTCGTGATGATCACGGAGCGAGTGCCATACGGACAGACCAATCACTCCGCGGGTGGATTGTCATGGCAAATACCGCATAGAATGTACGATTCGATCGATTCAGGAGGTGTTGTTACAATCTCGATTAGCCTGTGTCATCCTGTCATCATCGCCGGATAAGTTCCGTGTCAACATATTTCTCGGATATATGATTCCATTTTTTAACATACCGAGATTCCCCTGTGCCTTGGAAAGCAGTTTAAGCTGTTGGTCCCGGCTGTCATTTGAAGATCTTTGACAGTCGTTACGGATAGTAAGAAGCCAGGCAATCTGACACCAGTCTTGCGAAGGAGTATCGTCTTAGCCAGTTACAGTTGATCTATCTAACGACGTCGGGTTGGTCTTAAGGTCAAACCGCACTACGCGTCAGCGGAGCGACGCGACGTGACCAAATATACTTTGTTTGAAATTGCAAGAGATAAACCGCACTACGCGGCAGCGGAACTACGCGACGCGACACTTTATCTCATACAATATATTTTGTCGCGTCGCTCCGTTGACGCGCAGTTACGCCTAGTGCGGTCTGACCTTTAGTCGTGTGTGTAGATGCACATGCATATTGTTTCTGTGTGCGTTAGCTGGGAGCGCTCAGTATCCCCTGCACACGAAGACCAACCCGCGATCGTGAGATAGAACAACTGTACGAGGTTGTGGAGATGGTGGGATGTCCATGTACCGATGACGTATCGCCGTACGTCTTGTAGTCCGATGATGGAACCGGCTAGGAGGAATCAGTTCATGCAATTCCAAAACACACTCCCCGAAATGTAACCGATAAAATACTGACAGGCCGGCAACTCGGTGCCGATGTTCAAGGCTCTGGAGCCTAGACTCGACCAGTATCTCACTGTCGATAAGCCTCTTGGCCCGTTTTTCGATCGACTCAATTGAATCCAGCTGGTATTTGGCAGATCTGTCCCAGAGATGAGAGCAGTACTACATGCATAATCTAACTTGCGCTTGATACAAGTTGAGTAACTGTTCTGGGGTGAAGTACCGTCTCACATTCGCAAGGATCCCCAGAGGTCAGATAGGCAGGTGGCTTCATGTAAAATACTGATACTCGGTTGCATCCGGTAAGACTAGAAGCTGACCCCAATATTGTTAGGAAAAGACTAGATCGATTGATTATAATGTTTCCATGTTTTATTGAAAAAACAACAGTCCACTCGTTAAAATCAAATATTTTATAAGGATTCATTCTGCCTGGTGCTCGAAAAAAAACCACTACTCAATAGACTGTTATTAACCGCCGACAAAAAAAGAGGGCTGTTATAAATTTGACGTGTGTTGTTGTGTATCTGTGAGTCTGTCTGTGGCATCATAGCGCCTAAACGGATGAACCGATTTGAGATTTTTTTGTTTGAAAGGTGACTTTGTCGAGAGTGTTTTTAGCTACGTTAGGTGAAAATCGGTTTAGCCGTTCATAAGTTATGGGCTGTTTTCTGTTTAAAACGGAGCATTTTCGCAAGATATCATGTCATAATTACGTGTTCGATAGATTGTTGATCGAAGCGTGACTACTACTAGATAAATTATGTAGTTCAAAAAGTATGAAATAAAAAAAAATTGCTGGGGTTTTGGAAATTTTTAATTTTTACTTGTGTGATAAAATCATCTTAAAACTCATGCAAACATTTTTCCCCAGGAATACGCCCGCAGGATAGCGAAGGTGTCAGTAGACGCTAAGCTAGAGGTGGATGAAGACGACTATGTGGGCAAGTTCAAGTGCACGCTCATGGACGTGGTGCACGCCTGGGCCAAGGGAGCCTCCTTCCTGCAAATCTGCAAGATGACCGACGTGTTCGAAGGTAAGCAGATAACGCACAAGTATCCTAAAAAAACAACAGCAGATTGTATCTTCTTTCGTTCAGTCCGCCCCAAGGTTGTCCGTAAAGCTTCACTTCCGAGCAGTATGCTTAATGTGAGTTTGATACTTTCATTTGTATAACTTCACCATCGCGATATCGATTGAACGTCAAACGCATCGATGATCGTAAACAAGCGAGTGTGTTTTACTTACCGTTCGGTAAGCGTTTACTCGCCGTGAGGAGAGTTCATTATTTATCTATCTTACTCCGCCGGTATCGCGTTTAAAAACCGACATGCTTTGACGTTCTTCATGTAATTATATTTGTATCGATTTTTCATCAATGGCAACATCGCAAAAGTGTACATTTTATTAGTATAGGATTGCAAATCAAGATCAAACTGACCGAAGATATATGGGGCATGTCCATCAAAGTTGGTACCTCCATTATTCAGACTATAGCGTCGTACTTGCTTCAATTTGTGTCATCTCCACACAAGGGGTCTCTCCGGATTGAATGAAACATAGTAAGGTTATACCACTTTTTAATTCCGAGGACAGTAAAGATACAAATAATTATAGATCAGTATCCGCGATGCCAGTTTTCATCAAGATAATTGTGAAGATAATGCTAAATCAAATGCTCATTCATTTTAATACGAATAACATCCTATACGATAAACAGTATGGTTTCACCAAAGGACGTTGTACAACCGACGCTGGTGTCACCTTATTAAAACACATCTTTGATGCTTGGGAAGAGGCACAAGATGCCATAGGTATCTTCTGCGACCTGTCGACGGCGTTTGATTGCGTTAATTATGAAATATTACTTTTGAAACTTGAGTATTACGGGCTAGGCCAATCAGCATTAAGTTTAGTAAAATCTTATTTGAATGATAGCCAGCAATTAGTTCAAATAAACAGTGTTAATTAATGAAAATGGGGTACCCCAGGGCTATATTTTAGGTCCTTATTTATATTTTGTCTACATTAACGATTTGCCCCATCTATTCAAAAACAAACTAAAAATGGAGTTATTTGCTAGTGACACAGATAAATAGACGTACGAGTAACGTTGACGACGTAAATAATACTTTACGACAGGTTCAAAATTGGTTCACTGCTAATAATTAACTAAATGCGTAAAATTTGCCTTGCCGAATGTCAAAATACTGATTGTGAAATACATTATATTAAACAAGAAGAAGCTAGAATTCGTCGTTAAACGGTTTTCCTGGAGATTACGCTAGACTCAAGGTTACAATGGGGTCCTCATTTAATATCACTTGCAGGGCGGCTACGAACTTAGCCAGCTTACGCTGTTAGAAAAATTCGTAAGTTTGCTGATGTAGTTATCGCGAGACTGGTCTGTTTTAGTTGCTATCATAGTATAATGTCTTACGGTATCTTACTATGGGCACGGGGTCACATTGCTAAGAAAGAAAATTTGGTACAAATAAATCTCACTAGATCGCACGATATGCTCCCATCTGTTATTGAATGTGTGTAAAATTATATTTTTTTGGAATTGAACATAAAAATTTTATGTTCTTGTTTAATCAACTCTTTATAAGTACAAAATTATGGAATATTGGGCTCTAAATTCACATTTCAAAGATTATTATTTGATCTGATCATTTCAAATTGATGCCAATAGATGGCGCATTTTTATATATCTGAGGCATTCCACTCGATTGTTAAAATTTGCAGTTTAACACATTTTGGTGTACAAAAACTGTAAAAACGTGCAAAAAAAATACTATAAAACAAACCTTCACTGTATTTAAAGAAAAAATATTCACGAACCTAGTAAACCCTTTTACTTGCATGTCGCTGCTAACATCATCTATCTATCACCAGAAACAAAACCGAACGCGTTCTATGTACAAAAACATTTTAGATTAATAAAATACGAAAAACGCTAGTTACGTCAGCACGGTTTCTTTGTATGGGATGAGGCATCTGTATGCTAGTAGTATATTATCTGTACTTTGGGGAAGAGCTGCAGACTTTGAGTAAATTTTTATTCTGCAAAAACGAGCCATCAGAGCGATATACAATATTTGCCGGCGCGATTCTCTAAGGAAACTGTTTAAGGGTGCAAGGTACTTGTAAATATATATATACGAAAACATCATGTACGTTAGAAAGAATTTACATCTTTTTAGAAAAAACGGCGACAGACATAACTATGTTACTAGAAATAACCAATTAATTCAACCAGGTTTCAGGCATGCTAAAGTAGCGTCATCTTTTGTGGGGTACTGTATGAAATATTACAATAAAATACCTCCCCACATTCTAGAACTGAATAAGACGAAATTTAAAACTTGTATAAAACGCACATTATGCAGGCAGGCATATTATAAGTTGTAGGATTACATCGCTGATAATAATGCTTGGCTCAGTGCTAGTCCTGTTCCATAACCGCTAGAGCGCAAAAACAAGTGATAAACAGAAAAGTTTTGAAGTATTGTTGGACCCTGCTGAAGACTGTATGAATATATTTGTTAACTCATTTTCTTTTAGTATTATATAACCGCACAGCACATGTGTGAGTACTATGTACCAACTGTAAATCTACCATTTACTGTACCTATATGTCTTTCGTTGACTTCTGTGTGCCCTGGCAGTTGAGTGTGTCATGCTCTCTCTAATGTCTCCCTGATGGTGGCACATGTGTTAGATCATTCGGTTCCCTTCATGATGGTTGATCTGAGTGGTGCCAATCCATGCTGACGCTTGCGAATGTGCAACTAGATTCTTAATATTTTTTGTTTGACAATTCAAAAGTACCTTTTTAGGTTTATTTGAAATAAACTACTTTGATTTTGATTGGTAGTGTGTACTTCAAATAAATGTAGTTTCTTGGTATTTTCATTTTATCGTCATTAAATTAATTTCCAGGTTCCATAATCAGATGTATGCGTCGTCTGGAAGAGGTGCTTCGTCAGCTGTGCCAGGCAGCCAAGAACATCGGCAACACAGACCTGGAGAACAAGTTTAGCGAAGCCATTAAACTGCTCAAACGAGACATAGTGTTTGCGGCCAGTCTCTATATGTAACTGATACGTATCATTTAATTTCATTCTCCATTCTGTTTTATAATTATTAAGAGTATATATAGTAATAAGATAAGATAAATGATTTCCACTGTAGGGACTGGTCCGAGGTGGCTAAGAAAAAGAATACATGGAAGGATTTCGGGGCGGCCTTTGCCCAGCGGTGGGACATTATAGACATTATAAAAAAATATGATTTACTGTATAGTAGTCAGCCCCTTTTTGCTTGTTCAAAGTACAACAAACTATTTTTCATTATAGTACTATTGTTATTGACAAAATGACGCAATAAATCGTATAATGTTACCTGTTGTTTTTTATTGTAACAGCCACTACAGATTAGTGTCCGTGAAATTTAGGTTCCGAAGTAGTAGGGAAGCTTACGCACTAAATCCGAACTCTATCCATCATAATCTCTCTTAATTCAGAACAGTTTGAACTTTGAACTCAAATCACGGACACGGATGTATAGTGCGTAACCCCCTTACATAGTTATGTAGATCCACGGATGCATAAGGACAAAACACTAGTCATAAAGGATATTGGAGGGATGAGGTTGGGTTAGCAAAGGAAATAAAGCACTTAGTCACAATGTTATAAGAGAACTTTATTGTTGTAATTACTGTATATCTATAGCATGAACTGGCAAGTAACAAAAAGAACAGTATTTTACTAGAATTACGCTAGAGAATCATGTTCACACAGAATGCCGTGCCGAATGATACAACTTTAACTAAGACAAAGAAAATTATTACAAACTGACGTCAAAATTTATTTTTCAATCCGAATTATTTTAAAATTTACTCACACGAATTTTGATTATAGTTCTAAAAAGCATTAGAACTAATTTGACAGATCTATTACACAAAATCAAGAATTTTGGATTTATATAAAAATGTACGATATAGGGATGTAGTGACGACACTCGTGCGCGCTCGCCGCATGCGCAACTATTTTAACGAGGACCCTGTCAATGTGGGATCATTAACTTGCGCGCCAGTCCCGCGACTCTACAAAACATTGATAAAGACCTTATTAAAATAATCGATATCAATATTGTAATACAAGAAAAACATTAAAAATTGCTTACGCTATAGTCTCATTTGGTGCCTGAATTGATATGTCCAAGAACTAAACGCGAAATAAACGCTAACTCTGTCTAACTATTACAATTTGAGTAACTAAACGAGGTATTTGTTTTGTGTCTATAGTTACATAGAACTAAATCCCGCGAAGTGCAAGTAAAAATATCTGCACATAGTACTTGACGCGAGCTCCGCCTATGCTATGATAAGTATACGCTATTATTATCGTTTAATACTTAGACGTAACAGTAAACACTCGCCCCGCGTTCGACTGCTATGGAAGACTCGACGCTTACTAGAAGCACTTTCAATACATTTCCAGTCGTTCGCCACTCACCAGTTTAAACAATCTCTACGCCATTAAATCGACTCCTTACTGTATTATTTATACAAAATGTACAATTTCTCAAAAGCGCCTTCGATCAACGATATCGGTTGTATATTGTGAGTATGCCGTGTACGATATGATTATGTTAGCTTGTGATATCTCATATGAGCACACTGACTACAGTAATCTCGCTGTTACTCAATTGGGGAATATACCGAGTTAACTTTATTATTGCTTTAAATTGCTATTATTTCTCTATTGTATGCAAGAGAATTGTAATATCTAAAACTTTCTTGGGTAATGTATTCTAACTAGTGTACCATATAAATTGAACTGCATATACAATGCCCGATACCAGGCGACTCTAAAAACTCTAAGCCCGCTCAGTTCTCTTTCCTCTTAATATAATAATACGCGAAGTACACATCAAGAGATTACTGTAATCAATCTACGTTATATAGAATGTCTAGCTTGCTATTGTCCTCCCACTGGGTAGGTAGGTATAGTTCTCGCCAAACTTCTTGGCCGCCCTGAAGTTGGCTTGCCGATGCGCAAGGCACGGATCGGTGCTGTTTTTGTATGAGATTTACTATTGCCACAGATAATATAATACTAGCATACATATGACTCATCCCATACAAAGAAACCGTGCCGACGTAACTAGCGTTTTTCACCTGATTATACCGATTATTTTGTGTTAATAGATCGCGTTCGGTTCCGTTCCACTGCGATAGTTAGATCACTATCTATATCCGTAGAATGGCACCGAACGCGATCGATGTACAAAAAATAATCAGTACAGTACGTCGGCACGATTTCTTTGTATGGGATGAGACACCACTGCTACTGCGTAGCCATTGTAGCCAACTTCAGGGCGGCCAAGAAGTTTGGCGAGAACTATAAACGTGGCAGACACAAACTCACTATCGCTCCATACAATAAAATCCGTGTGAACTGTGACATATTGTAATACAGTGGTTTGGCACTCAATCTCTGTCAGCTACGTTAATTAGGAATATCTATATAGGCATATATGGCTTTTGTACTATTTCAAAAGTTTGCAATAAAATGGACAATAGCAAGCCGTATACTCATGTACGTTAATGACTATTCAATATATGATATATAAAACTCTATTTAATTTTAGTATGTGGAATTGATCATTACTCCTATGTAACATTCACATTTAGGTTAGGTACAAACAAGTTAATAGGTAAATACGCTTATTCTCTTAAACTCCGAAATTTGAAATTTACGTATGCAAGTATTATGTCAGTACTTATCCAATGTTCCGAGGGACTTCTCAACTTGAAACAATCGAAAGAGAACATTTTGATATGCAAACAATTATTGTTACTGATCGATATGATGAAGTAATACTTTACGACAGCAGAAGTCGAATTTGAACGACCTATACATTAGCAACACACTTTCTTAAAATTGTAATAGGCCATTTAAGTTAGTAAAATATTTACAATAAAAATACGAAACTGTTTACAGTTCCTTTACGACATTACTCGAAGATTAGGCGAGAAAATCACTAACGACTAAAATGGAAAGTCGTCAGAGACGCAGGCGTCGCCGCGCTCGGGGACACGCCTAGTACGGCGCGTGGACGTAGCGGCACACTGTGACCTAGTGGTACACTGTGACCTAGCGGCACACTGACCTAGTGGTACACGGTGACATAGCAGCACACTGTGACCTAGTGACACATTAGGCTTAGCAGCACACTGTGACCTTATGTACACGGTGACTTAGCGGCACACTGTGACCAGCCGGCCCGCGCGCCTCGTCTCACCGACATCGAGCTATCTATAAGTTTGTTCCCCTGTATGGCAGTGCGTGTTAGCGCTGCGACGCCTCCTCGACGACACAACGACTTTTTACATTACACAGGCACACATAAATTCAGCAAAGAAACCTCCCTACAAACAAATATTCTTCTTATTTACATCAACCCCTATGCAACTATTCAATAAGTTTGCGATAAATTTGAATGACAGATATCAAGAAATAAATCGAATTAGGTCTCAACATAGGTAAATTTTTCTAAAACAGTTAAACGATATCAATATTTTACATTAATTATTTTTCAATACCTATTAACATTAGCTATAATTTATAAGATCTCCAAGTTTGTGATAATCCTCGATTTAAATTTAACAAGATATTCGTTACCTACCTATTTACCGTATGCGTCTGCATCAGTTACAATATGAAAGTGACAACTTAACAGAGAGGAGAAAATATTTCAATAATCATCGTACCCTAACTCGACTATAATCCTGTCTCAAAACAAGATCAAAAGTTCACTTGGTCGGACCAAAACTTCAGTCGGTAAAATTGATCAAAACTGTGGCGCGCCGCGAGACCGCTGACCGCAGACCGCAGCACGCCACCCGCACACATACAGACCGCACTCCGCTGCACTCACATCACTCACAAGAACACTCGAACGCCTTATTTAGAAGCTTTCCCTGGGGATGTCGTGAAACTACGAGATAACAGTTAAAAAATCGACCGGTTGGTGAAACTGAGTGGGTACGGAAAGCTTCACGACGGCGCGTGATGGCTGGTGGTGACTGTTCACGCGCCGCGCAGTCACGTGCACAGCACCAGCCGCAGCAGCAGCGGCGCCAGTGCGCCCCACAGCGCCGGCGACGTGCGTCCGCCGCGCCCGCACGACTGGATCTCAATTTCCTGGGGAACACCGAAATAAAAGTTACCGTGCGGACTGGTTGCTGGTAGTAGCAGGCCACCACTGTGAAATATTAATGACGAGGATGATGTCTCATTTCAGGAGAAATCTAACTTAAATTTTGTTATCAAAAGATACCATTAAAACCTTTGCTGTGATGCTCGACTCAAATCCTATTGCAAAATGTTTCATCGTGGAGCAGCCTCTTCGTAAGCTCTTTTAATGCTTTATATTATACCAGGGACCGGTTCCGGCTTCGGAGGGGACGAATTTTATACAATTTACAAATAGTTTCAGATAAATTTACTTCTGTTTGTCTTTTGCTTGGTAATTGGTATCGTTTTCACAGATTCAAAGAATCGGAAGATAAGGTTTGGAATCCTTAAAGAAAAGGACTACTCGTTCCAGCTCCCTAGCTAGGCCATAGGATCTCTTATGTCACGGTTCAGGATAAGCTTCTGTCATGTACTGGGCCACGTTACCTCGGGGTGGTAGGAGCCGCAGTGCGCGGGGCGGCGCCGGTGGTGGCCGGTAGCGCGGCGGCAGGCGGCGCGCGCACCGGCCTCGCGCGGCCGCACGTCCAGCCGCTTGGCGCCGCAAGGGCACAGCGTGTCCACCACTAGCAGGATCAGGTTGCTATGCGGGATCTTCTGCACGCTGAACGGCCTAGTACAAAATAAAATACATTTATAAATTTTATTTTTAAAGGATATAATTTCACGTGCAATCTTGAACTCAATTTTTGTCTCGAACTTAAGACATGCCATATTTATTTAAGACTTGATTTAGATTCGTGTATTCGCAATAACTTTAAGTTCTGATCATAAAACTAGACATTTTTTAGTTTTGGAAGAGCAAAACCATCGAAAGTTCATTACTTTTAAAAATAACTGCTCCAAAACCCGCTTCCTGCAATATCTAGCACACATCAATAGAAACGTTATGGCTAGGAGGATGGTGAAGGTAGTATCTATAGGTTACCTCTCGCATCCAGAGTTATGGCAGTTGGTGAGCTTGCCCTTTAACGGTTGCGCGGTGTTGAGGCGGGAGGACTGCAGCGTGAACAGCTCGGCGCTGGTGTCGCACGGCCTGACAGCGGCCGAGCGTGCCGCCTCACGGGGTGGTGGGGGTGGTACTCCCCCGCCGGAGGGAGCGGGAGGGGGCGGCGCTCGCCCGCTGTCTCGCGAGCTCTCCCCCAGGCCGTCGATGATGATCTCGTAGGTGCCACGATCTCTGTCCAAGTCGTCATCGTTCTCCATGTCTTCGGTTTCGTAGTCCTCGTAATCTGTTTCCAGAAACGGTCGGTTAACCTCATAAGTTATTATGAATTAATTTGCTGCAACTGCTAAAGTTTTTGTGTGCACTTACCGGCTTCCTCCTCGGCATAAGGTCTGGCGTGTGCGCGCACTGGCTCGGTCCAAAGCGGGAACCACATTGCAATCAAACTAGTTAGGTATCCACCAAGCCAAGATAACGGTTTTAGAGGCTACAAAAAAAAACATTAAGTATTTACAAAACTGCTCAGCAATCCTTCATATCATATTTCTAAGAACAACGACAATATACCGTAATTTTATGTCCATCTCCGCTAAACGAGTTCCTGGAATCTGGGCAACGGCCTTGATGATCATGAACGACGACCTTTTTGTATATTCTGTCTTGTACCAGAGAATCCATAATAGTGCCATCGACCTGACCGAAGAACCGCCCTGTCTGCGAGACATCCTCTGACAGAATGATGAATCCGTTGTCGTCTAAAATGTAGCAGTCCAACTCGTCGCCCGCGCAGGTCTTCTTACATGATGTGCCGGCCGTGCACTGTAGAAGAAATGACAGATGAGATTGGGCCACAAGGAGGTTCGCCGATTTGAGTATGACTTACTGCAGAAGTAACATTGAGGAAGTGTTTTGCTAGTGAGTCTAGCTGGAAGTGTAGTCCGACGACGGCGGCGGGTGCTCTGTGTCCGCGTGACTCCACGAAGACTGCGTGAGTGGCCAGTACTAGCGGTGGACGTCCGCCCAGGTCCTCCGCCTCGGATCCGTCGCGGAACGGCACGGAGAACACGAAGCTCTCGGGCTCGATGGCGTGGTGTTCCACCGCTCGTCGGTACCATTCCGAGTCGTAAGCTCGGGCGTATCGTTCACTGAAGTGGCTGTAAGGTAAGATTATTGAAAGTTATTGTTTAGGATTCGAGCATTACACAAACAGAAAATAGTATATTTCGTGTCGAGCATAAAAAGTCGAGATTTTAACACGAACGATTCTTTTTCCATTACCTGATGAGCTTACTTAATTGAATGCAAATAAGTTTCAACAACAATTTATTAGAAACGTTCAGACTAAAACCACAGACTATTTACACACAATCAACGCACGCTTTTTCGGGAGATAACAGGTTCAGTATCATTCTGCCAGTTACATAATGATATCAAAACTCCATACAAAACTCATTTCGTAACTGTTATTATGTAATTTTGTTTTGTTTAATTTTCGTTTTATAATCTTGTGTCTAAATGTTCATATTTCGAAATGAATTTCTTAGGCAATGTGTGTTACATAACAGACAAGGTAGTGGAAAAAACAATTATCACTGTGCGTATTGTTAGTTTGTAAGCTTTATGAGGTCCCGTTTAGTTCCATTGCCATCCCATCAACAGCCACTATTTGTTTGCCCTTGTCCAAAGTCCAATACCTTCTACTTCGGTTTGGGATCAACACAAAATCTTTACCGTATTTATATCTGTGTGCCCGTAGATCTTATTGTCAGTTTATAAGCTTTATGAGGTCCCGATTAGTTCCATTTCCATCCCATCAACCGCCACTATTTGCTTGCCCTTGTCCAAAGTCAAGTTCTACTTCGGGTTGGGATCAACACAAAATCTTTACCCTACAGGTAGGTACCATTCTTCTCGGTTATCTGACATGTTATTCACACCCTTTTCTATATCTTTAGGAGCCTAGCCCTTAAGAACTTTCAATATGAATGGTAAGTTCTTCGGCTTTACTTACGGTTCAGCAGAGTCAGTATTCCTGGAGGTGTTGACGTTCTCGGTCCAGCGCAATAAGCCCGAGCGCGTCGCGATGAACGACAGCGTCACCACGAACTTGTGGAACCGGCCTTGTCTGTAAAGATTTTATGGGGTAAGCATTTCATTTTGATTGCATTTTGTACAGGTGGTATTTTTGATCCAGTAGCATAGCCTAGTAGCTTTAGATTTTGAATTTTTTCATATGTTAGCTCTTATTCAGTCCGTCCATTAAACTCATGTTGGCTGTTTCTTTATGTATGTATTTCATGTTATCTGTAGTTATTACACACACTAATGAAATGCGTGGCGTTTTAAATAAATTGCATTACAAATAGAAACATCCGATACAGTATCATCTTGAGATTTAGATGAAAACTCCACGCAATATCAATACCTAAAACTAAGAAAAATAAGTGTTCGAGAAAAAATCCGTGCTGGCTAAAAATCACACAAAACATTTTAATGAAAACACTTTACCTGATCCTCGGTAGCTAGACACTATGGAATTGGTCGCGAAATGTAAGATAGGTATTATTTCAAATTAACTGAATCTAATTTGTCTGGCGACTAGCGCTTCTCCAAATAATCTCGGACTATGTTCCATCTGTTCTTCTCTTATTTAAAAAATGTTTGCTTCGAAGTAAACTTTGTTCAGGTAACAAGTGTCCCTTTTTCGTCGGATACCTGAACCCATCCGCAAAGGCGTATTATTTCCCTATATATATACTGGACTCCGTACAGTTTCTCGTAAAACAACTTCCAACACGTGTAATTAGCTCTAAGGTGATGTTATATTACTAAGCCAACCTTTCTGGAAAATAACAATAAAACCTGGAAGACAAAACCTTTGTAGAATACCTATTCTCTTTATCTGTACAAAATAGCATACCCATAGCGTTATTCACTATTTTAAAGACCGTGTCAGAGCGTTCACCTAAGAACAAAACATTTTGGCGCAAAACTTGTCACCCAGTGCTTTGAATCGAATAGCAGATACGTGATTACCCAAGTAAAGACGTTAGTCCTTAGCAGTAAAATATTACTCAAAGTTCTAAGTACTTGTAGTTGAACCAATCTGAAGAGTTACGTTACCTTGTAAGTAGTGCCATTAAAGTCGCTATCGGGCTATTTGTGTGACAACACAAACACAAACAAATTAATCATCGACATAAAATAAAATGATATAAAAAGCTATAATTTTATTGCTGGTGGTGGTGCTATATTTTCATGCAGAAAGGACCTTTGATTTTATTGCGAGAAATAGGTTATATAGTTGTTCTGTTTTTAGTGGCAATGCGAGACTGGGTTCAGAATACCTGCTAAAGTTTCCGGTCGACCACTTTACAACCTTATTGCTAAGGGAATCCTTTGTCCGTGTATGGTCATGTGATAAGGAGAGGTGAAACGCATGTTACTAAAAGAGTTATGAATATTAATGTGGATGGATGGAGAGGGAAAGGAAAAAGAAAAGATGGCTGGATTATGTGAAAGAAAAGGGAGCACTGATTCTCCAAGTAATATGGGCAAGAAGATGATGAAGAGTGTAGTGACAAGTGGTCGAACGTTAACTTTCGCGGAAGCCAGTATTTGACCAAATTGCTATTCACTTGGCGAGGGTTCCCAACTTCCAAGACGTCAGAGCAAAACATAGTCAAGTTATGAACCAGCACAATACCATTTCTGGTTAAATAAGCTCGCTTATGAAAAGGAGGTACATTTGAGACAAATTTGCTAAAATCTGTCACTATCTATTCAGTGGGTCTCGCATCACCACTCAGAACTTAGAATAGATTTCCCTTGTGGCAAAAACAAAAGGTGTTTGCCAAGATTGCAAATTTATTTGTTTCGTGATGTGCTTTAAATCATGCTCAGATATATAGTGTACTTACTGTGAGTGGTGACTAGCGTGTCCAGTGTGAGCGTCCAATTCTTTGATTACCATCGCATCCCTAATGAGTGATTGCACTAAAGTTTTGTCACCTGGAAACAAAAGATAGTTTTAGCTATTAAATTGTTTTTTTAGCAACTCGTGTAGCTTAGTTTGTCTTAGTAGTTGGCCTATGTAAAAACGCAAAACTAATAGACAGTATCTATTAGTTTTTTTACATAGGCCAACCACAAAGACAAACTAAGCTACTCGAGTTTTGATTGCAAGAGCTAGCGAAGCGATCTCAAAAATTTTGCACGCCGCCGTATAGGTACCTACAGGTAAAATTTTCTTGTTACTATTTATTTATTTAAGTACAGGTACATGTATAACTTTACAGGTCACACTTAAGGCGTTAAACTATTAAAATAACACAAGGAAAAACAAAAAAAAAACACTAAAACGAAACATACAAGAATTAGGCAAAATTAAATATACACAAATAAAAACTAATTAAAAATAAAACACACGATATAACAAAAAACAGAAGAAAAATACAAAAAGAAAAAAACACCCTATTGAAGTAAAAATTTACAAAGAATACCTATAAAGTTATTTACTAATCTATCTCTCATCCATCTTCTCACAAAAACTTAAACATTCACGTACGACACATATCTATCCATCTCCCAAGGGCATTTAGCATCGTGAGAGCCCGAACTAGAAGCGAGTTAGCTCGGGACACCGAACGTGCCGAAGGTACGGCCAAAAGCCGATGACTTCGCGGTCTAAGCCGTTGTTTGGGCACCAGGAACAAATAGCCTCAACAACTGCGCCACGAGCTCCTGGCAATCGGACTCACCCCGCATAATACATACGGCACACTATGCGCAGTGCAAATATAGAAGATTTAGCGAAATTTTTAGCACCCCGTCTTGGATAGGTTAGATTTACTTTTTACTATTCATATAGATGGGTGCTCCCGAGCAGCCACTGAGTCGGCACCCCTGATGGTCACGGTTTTCTTTTTCATATATATGGATTTAATTTATATGCAGGTCGTTGATGTTGTCATGATGCTGTGTTAGATATCGCTGTGAAGTTTCAATGTGAATACGCACAGTAATAAGAGTCACGCTCCTGCTTCTTGTGCGCGTTGTGCAGTGTGAGCGCGCGCGGCCGCAGCGACATCCACTTCCAGCCGGGCCGCCCCGTGCGCGACAGGAAGTGGACCAGCTGCTCTTCAGGGGAGTTAAACGTCTGCTCTGACGTGGACGCATATTCGCAGTATACCCTAGAAGTTGAGTTTGGTTAAATGCTGAAAACTTTCTTGTTACTTATCGCAAAAAGGTTGAAGTCTACTTATTATCTAGTCGTTTAACTTTCATCGTTGGGCTGGGGAAGATTTAGATAGAAAAATTTGTTGTATAGATTGTAAAATTTTCAATACGACCTACGCTCTCAATTTTTGGTTTGGAATCTTAATTTTTCTTACGATACACATTTTTACAAAAGGAAAAATGAATTAGGAATGCAGTCCTTACCAGTCAGGGTGTACTTTCCAGTTTTCGCCTTTGAAGTATTCCGTGACTGCAAACATGACAAAATATATTAGTTTATTGTTCAAACGCTAGTTCAGCATTCCCACAAACATGATATGAGACATCGGTCCATATAATACGTCTCACTCACCATTAATAGGACTATGCTTGACCTCCTGCTCGGCCTGCAGCTCGTACATGCCGTACCCGTCAGGGAGAACTGCCGCCAACGAGAAGGGCGTGCCGTCTACAGGACTGTAGAAGTACCGCTGACGTCTGGTCGCGACTCGTCTCATATTGTCGTATTGAACCTTAACTGCGATTTCTGTTTCCCCTTCTCGTTGTTCTATCATGTCGTGACGAAGCTACAAAGGGATGGTAGACTATGATGAAATCGTTTTTTGGTTTCGATTTATTTTAGGTTAAAACTTGTAAAATAATATTTAAGATTTGTCACAGTGTCAATATGTGGTCTAAATTAAGCAACAATCCTTCGGGATACTAATACGGGACTCTCCATTAGTAAACAAGCCTGAAATATCTGAGGACCAAATATAGATCCTTGGGGTACTCCCATTTTAGTAAACGAGCCTGAAATAATCGAGGGCTCGAATGTAGATTTAGGTAGGTTCGCTTATTTTAGTATATTATTTTGACACTGATACATGCGAGGACCAAATATAGATCCTTGAGGTATACCCATTTTAGCTTGGCCTATAATGTATAATGGGAGGTAAACAAAGGCCAAAAATCGATCCTTGAGGTACTCCTAAGTTAGCATGCCTTTAGGAATTAACACTAAGTGATGACTTACATCGAGCAGCAGCGAAGTGAGGTTGACCCTTGAGTTCTCATCAGAATCCACGAGCAGTTCCACGTCAGTCAGGTCCACACTCGAGTACAGAGGACGCAGCGTCTCAGTGTACTGTGGAGTATAGTAGTCATATTTAGATTATCCGACTAACTCAACTAACACTATTCATATTCTCATATAATCCTTCTTGGTAAAGATACAAAACTGTAAAATAATTCTTTATGATAACTTTTTCTGTACTTACTTCCTCGTTCGTATGCTGTAACAAGAGAATTAGGATTTATACGTTTTCACATATAAACAATAAGCAATTTGTTTTTCTAATCTTATAATTAATTAATTTAAATTAGTTCAGTTTTAATAGTAAAAGTATACTTACCAATGGTCTCAAATCTGGATGATATAAAACATGCCCGTTGTTATCCACCATGAATGAGTAACCGTTTACACCCAACTGTAAATACATTGATAGGTTTAAAATGATGTTTCTCTCAAAGAAACACTGTTATATTTAGGTAAATAATATATGTGTGTGGTAGTTACCTTATATGGTGGAACGAGCTTCTTTAATTGATCGATAGGCACATCGGTTCCGACCACGCCGAGTAAATTAGCTTCTCTTTGCTGCAAACAAGAAGAGGCAATGTTTTAAAATAAGTTAAGGTAGGCGAGATTTTATTACAAGATGAGTGATTAGAATAATTATAAATACCGTGTGGTTTCTCCTATCGAAGATTGGTACGGTGACGGAGGACATCAGTTGGCCCATGCCATCGTCAGAGAGGCTACTGCTCTGTAAAAAGAAATATACCAAAGTTTAAATTTGGGTTACAGAGAAGACATCATATTCGACTTGACTCTTGCGTCTTGTCTTGTCTTTGGTGGTAAATGACGCTGGTCAATGAATGTGGTGGATATGGTGATCCGCACTTAAGTCACAATCTCACAATGCAAAGTTGCTGTTAAAGCACACCTACCATATCATCGGCTTGGTTACGTTATCTTGCATCTAAAATGTTGCTATACTATTTTACTTGGCTTTCAACTTCTTTGAAGGCTCCATCGCATTCGGTGTGTATAATAAAATATGATGTAAAATGTACGTACCCTCCCACCAACGTACGCAGGGCTCCAATGCACCGGGTGCACAGTCTGGTACATGACCAGCGGCCTTGCCAGCACCTCCACAAAATGCAGCACCTTTGACTTGATCTCCGAGTGCTCGTTTATCGTCACGTAGAAACCTGACGAGGTAATCATTTACTTAGTAAAAATATGTAGAAACAGTAATTGTCGGTATTCTATGATGTTTTTATGACTCCAGTGCGGGACAGATACAAAACTATACATGAACGATATCACTTCCTTCTCCTTTGATATCCTTCCTTTTTCGGACTGAATCATCATGCAAATAATATTTTATTACACTTCATTTATACTTCAAGACCATTACTGACTTGTTTTTATGAAAGATCACAGAATATATTGTGTTCTCTTAATTTCACTTCCCGTTGCTTCTTTTTTCTTTACCTATAGTTTTTTCTGTTTGTCCTTGTCAGCTTTCTTTTCATTCGTATCACATTTCATAACACATAATCTTAGTTTACTTTAATGATATATTTTTAAGTAGAAGTTGTTTTCTTCAATCCTTTTCTATATCTTTGTGATTGTTGCTAATGTGTTCTATTTATTTTTAAGTATATGTATGGTAAACTATGAATTCCAATATACCTTTATTAGTGCACGCCATATCCTTCATGTTATGTCCAGAGGTGGCGTCGCCACCCACGCGGTAGGTGAAAATGCGCACGGGCATGTGTGGCCAGTTCCACGTGCGGAACACCCCCTTAACGCCGCCCGCACCTCCGCCCGCGCCTATCACGGCGATGGCCTGGTTGCACTGACAACCTAGACCTGTGCGGTTGTACTGCAAGGAGATAGAAGAATAAGATACGGATTAATGGTGGTGGTGAGTGACTTTCATTTACTTGGAAATCTATACTTTTTCTCAGGTTAAAATTAAATTCACGAAAGTCAGCAGCTGTGTTCTGTAAATGGGTACCGATATCTCATGAGGATAAAACAAAAAAACTAATCTTTTAACTTCAGGTAGGTTCCTGACTACGGGTGCTGGGCGTCCAGTTATTGTAAATGAAAAGCTAGATATCTTTCTGTCATAAATCTGATCCCAAATACTAAAAAAAAACTAATTTCGGTGCAGTACCGAAAGGATAGTGTAATGAATTTGACCCGACAAAAGTGTATGACTCAATCCGATAGGTAACATTTTATTATCTCTCCCTGTTCAAATCCCTCGGGCCATCCTTCAATTTATACAAGAAGTCCTGAATAGAAGTAAGTTAATAAGTAAGGATGTTTCTTACCCGATGTAAGATTTCGAAGCCAGTAGTAAGAGCGCCGGTCAAGTTGGCCACTCCTCCAGTAAGTTCAGCGTTCCATAGTGCCGTCTTCAGTTCTCTTATCGTTTCTGGAAGAGCCTGTAACAAAATATCTATTGTCAGACACTCGTGCAACATTATTTATACTTATATAAGTCGTTAGTCATCATCATTATCTTCTTGCCTTTGTCCCAGGTTACTTGGGGTTGGCGCAACGCGTTTTATTCGTTCATTCCGTCATCTATCACGCTAACTCCCTTTTCTTAAAATGCGTCAGTACTATTTACCTATCCAGGGGTTTGACCATAAGCTTTTAGAGTAAAGTTATTTTTAGTGTGCGTAAGGGACAGATGTATATAACTTGTATGCATCTGTCCCTTTTTCACAGTCGACCTATGATAGTTTTGACACGTCATGGTACGGCCACTGTGCTATAAGTATCATATTTTATTCCTACTAATTATTCTTATTATTATACCTACCCTTTTTCCAACTATATTGGGGTCGGCTTCCAGTCTTATCGGATTCAGCTGAGTACCAGTGTTTTACATGGAGCGACTGCCTATCTGACCTCCACAACCCAGTAACTGGGTAACACGGTACCCCTTAGCAAGACTGGTGCCAGATCTCAAGCTTCTGACTACCCGTAACGACTGTCAAGATCTTCAAATGACAGCCGGGACCAACGGCTTAACGTGCTTTCCGAGGCACGGAGGAAACTCGGTATGTTGAAATGGTCACCCATCCACGGACCGACCTCGTCAAGCTTGGTTAATCTTGTTGATCGACCAGTGCGGGTGATATTATTTAGCCACAAGCTTCTCTACTAATTATTCTTGTCTAACAAGACAAGTTTTGTATGTATTCAAAATACTTATGGAAGGCAACATTTCCGAGATAGAGCCACTTATTCCGAAGTAACTCAATAAGTTCACTTTACTACATCCCTTTGTCCATAATTCGCACAAAGTGGCTCCAAGTGTTGTAGAGATATCCTGCAATTTTATGAGTTGACATCAAAACGTAGTAAAATGTAAAGACGTTTGAAAATATGAATATTTATTAAATTCTCTTCAATATGGGGCGGCATTGAGATTAGAAATGTGACTTATTTATTAATTGCTTTTCTTCTCGCCTCTGCTTTTGCCGTAATTATGTGTACGACAAAAATAAGAGTTTCAATGTAAAAGCATGCCAAATGTAGTCATTGTTTTAGAAATTGAGCTAGTAGGTAAATTCTGTAACATCGGCGTTATCTTCTAAAGAATCTACAAGGTCTCACCTTGGCTCGTAGTGTTCAATAAAACTAGCCAAGGTATGTGTTCAACAGCGATGAGTTAAAGTTGTGTCTAACCACGGACGAAGGCTGCAGCTGGGTGCAAGCGAACAACCTTGAAAGTTGCTGCGAAGGCCCATTGTTATGAGTTCCAACTACCACGAGCATGTTTAGCGTTTATTGCATAGCTATCTTCAAGTTTCATGCAAAACAAGGAAGTAGGTACGCCCAACTGCTGACTTTGAGTTGTTTATGTAATTACTCATGCAAGTTGTAACTTAATTACCCATTGTTAAGGAAATGTAGTGAGTGTGAACAATTATACAACACGCACGCATTGCCACTTTACTTTTATGAAATTATACCGGATTACTTTTGGTGTGTCTGAAAGCCATGTAAGCCGACTTGAAAACAGATCTCAAATCTGTGTTTAGCGTGTCAAACTATTTAACTGATATTGCTTACAAACAGTAAATAAGTCATAAGATAACAAATACACCATGTGCCGAATCGTTAATGTGAACAAACACACGAATATACTAATGAAACATGGTGCGTGTTACTCTTAAATATACAAAGTTTCATTTCGGCCGGGACGACATAAAGTCGAAAGGGAATGTTTGCCATGAAGGTAATTGTTGGATCGTATATTAGCGAAGTTGCCGGCTCAAGAGCGAACCAGCCTTTTGGAAGACTTCGAGTACGTACGGCTTGATGTATCAACTCGTATCTATTTTTGATGTGATGTAATCCGCACACGCTGGTTTAATTTAAGAAAAAGCTTTGTTCATTTCTTCCTTATTGTAGTGCAAAAACAAGTTTGTTGTTGTCCCTATTGTTCGTAAGAAAAGCCAGTCATATCTGGAATGGAGCTGGAGTATTATCTAGTCATCGATCGGACTTGTGACTTGGCTCGACCCGCTCGGAGAAAGTGTGCAAGTATCGCAGCAAAGTTGCAAGCTCGCGCGATAAGGGCGCGGCCGCTCCTCCCACCTGTCACGAGCTACGCGCTGCTGTCTTCTTTGTATCGTTGATTTTATCTCTAAACTTTGCCAAGACTTAAGAACTGAATAAAGTGAGCACGCCAAGATGATATTCTCGTTAAAATATAGTTCTTTGCAGACACCTCGGGAAATGCGACTATGTCTTTTCAACTAAGAGTTTATAGCGAAAAAACATGAAGCCGGCAGCCCGACAAGGCGACAAGACAACTGCCGGCTTCGAATGTGTTGATCAGTTGGATTTTCTGCATCTATCCGGACTTTACAGAATTATGCAGTATAACAATTTTCTTAATGTCCCTCGGCAAACTTCGTTTTTTGTCTATTGTCGGATTACTATCAGACTTCCAAGTTGATTGAGAGCGTCCGGTCTGCACCAAGTGCATAGGGCAACTGGTAGAAATCCGACGACTGACTAAACACGAAGTTAGCCGAGGGACATTAAGAAAATAGTTGTCCTGTACAACCATAAATTTTTGTCGCTATTTATCTATACCAATATTATAAAGAGATTATTTTGTTTGTTTGTACCGAATTACGCTCCGAAACTACTGGACCGTTTAAAAAAAATCTTTCACAAATAGAAAGCTACATTATTCCAGAGTAACATAGGCTATTTTTTTATCCCGAAAACGGATCCTGTGGGGTGGTCAACGGGAGCGAAGCCGCGGGGAACAGCTAGTATTCAATATACTTATGCAGGTAATGGATTCGTAAATTGAAAACACTGTTCCATGATCTTTAAATATTAGGTCATTACATATGAAATTGGCGTTTTGTAAGGGAGGAACATAAAGTAGTTTTTTTTATATAATATATTTATTTAATCAAAGTATGTACCATTGCTATCTATGCACTTTTGCCATCTCATAGGTAGTTCATTGATCCCTTTACTAAAAAAACAATCAATTAATAAAATCTTTGAAGGCGCTTTGGACTGCCCCATCGGAGTTGAATTTTCTCTGTTGCAAGAAGTTATCCAAATTTCGAAAAAAATGGTAATCTCCAACAGATTACCATTTTTTTCGAAATTTGGATTGAGCAAGGTCCGGGGAGTACGGTGGATGTCTTAGACATTCCAATTGAAACTCCTCTAATTTGGTAGCCTCGGCTGTTTAGCAGCTAGCTTTTCCATCATGGTTTACAGTTGCTGACAATAGACATCCGCCGTAATCGTCTGGCCAGATTTAAGTAAATTTTAATAAAAAAAAAATCGCTTGGGGCAGGATTTGGCTGGTTCGCCAGGGTTCAGCCATTGCGATAAGCGTTTCCGATTATTTCAAGTTTTCCATTTTGTAAACTGACTGTCGCAAAGAAAAAACCAAAAGAGGAAAAAACAAATGAATTACGGTTTTCCAAACACAAAAGCATGAGTAAATAGCTGTATAAATTTAAAATTGGAATTCCAAACCAAAGAGGAGATATTTGAGATCAAAGTAGCCAGTACGACAAAACGCCAATTTCATAGGTAAGGACCTAATATCTATCGTCACCACTGTAACGTAGGTAGCATAAACGAGGAAAAAAGTTTCAATACCTAAGAATTAACCTTAATATCGAACCAGTTGATCGTACAATCGGAAATGGGTTTTGAAAGCTCGGGGCGTAAATATTTAAATGTTGTCTGTCACTTAACGAATGTTCGTGTTAACATGGACTGAGGTAGTGCGTGAGTCAAGCCAGCGATTGATGAATGTGTCCTACTGCCTTCCTGCTGCCTCGCGTGTCACCGCCGTGATAATGGATGTTTTCCCCCGAGGTGGTTTGTAAAGATCACTTGCTTTATTTGTTTAACACCGCAACGGGACACCGTGTATAATTTCTTGTCACATTAATATGTTTAGTTTTAGTGAATAACTTCGGTGGTGGTTAAATCCAGGTGTAATATTTTTTTTGTATATTTAAATATCAACTGTTTTTTTATATTCTTTGGGCTCGCGGTTGACCACTATCTCACCTGATGGTAAGCGATGATGTGGTCGACGGTGAAACACGCTTGCCTAAATAACCTATTCACTCTTGACTTAAAGACCCCCAGATTGTAGCTGTGACTAGATTGGCATCAGCCCATTCGGAGACTGCCTGCAAGGACAGGTTTAAACGCTCCACCATGGCCTCACGGAGAGACCGGATCTGCGGCCCGGTAGGGCTACCGGGCCACAGATCCGGTCGGGAAAATCTCTCTGCAACAGTGCTGTCGTCTGCATACCCAAAGGCTGGGTTTTAGCAGATCGTTAATGTGCAGCAAGAATAATTTTTCTACGGTTACGATCGTTAAACACAAATCTATTTTTAGTTTTGTGAGTAACGATTAGTTATTGTTTTGTCACTTTGTTTGTTTACAACAACAGGTTCTAAGTTCAATCACAGGCCTGAATTTGGAAATCGGAATTTTTTATCGGCAAAGGAATGTAAAAGTACCAAAAATCATCAAAATTTGATTAGCGGTTTAGGCATGAAAAAAAGTAGGAGCAGTGGTGCCCAGTGGTAACAGCCGCGACTTAAAAGTTGTAGGATGTGGGTTCGAATCCAGGCAGGCCCTTTGCTTTGTGTGAATTATTTCATCATCACTGCTCTCAAAACGGTGAAGGAAAACATCGTGAGGAAACCGACATGTCTTAGAACCAAAAATTCAAAGGTATGTGACATCCACCACTGCGTCATCTGCACTGGGCCCGCGTGGTGGATTACGGCCCATTTCCTCTAACAGAGAGGAGGCCTGCACGCACAACGGATCAAAATCAAAGGGGGTCTGTCTATCCTATCTTATCCTAGGCATGAAAATATGACAAACAAAAAAAACTGGCCAAGTGCGAATCGGACTCGCGCACGAAGGGTTCCGCACCATTATCGCAAAAAACGGCCAAAAAATCAAGTTTGTTGTATGGGAGGCCCCCTTAATTTATTTTATTTTAAATTAATAATAATTTGAAGTAAATATACAACTAAATATTCTGTGAATATTTCAAGCGTCTACCTGTTGCCGTTATTAATATCGAGCAAAAAATGGCAAAAAAATCACGTTTGTTGTATGCGAGCCCCCCTTAAATATTAATTTTATTCTGTTTTTAGCATTTGTTGTTATAGCGGCAATAGAAATACATCATCTGTGAAAATTTCAACGGTCTAGCTATCACGGTTCATGAGATACAGCCTGGTGACAGACGGACAGACAGACAGACAGACAGACAGACAGACAGACGGATCGTGAAGTCTCAGTAATAGGGTCCCGTTTTTACCCTTTGGACACGGAACCCTAAAAAACAGACAGTCAAACAAAGTAACTTCCGCATTAATAATATTAGTATGGATGGATTAAATGGGGACAGAAAATTAAAAGATCACGATCAAAACAATTAACGTTGCTTCAATAATTTTGTTAATTGTGGATTTGTGTCGTTTGTGTGCAGTGAAAGTAAAATTATCTGATACCCAATATTAATGGCGGCGCATTAAAGTCGGCTCCATGGAATCCATTAAGGTGCGTACACACGATGACAGATGAGTATCGGAGCCGAGCCGCGCCGCGCCGACACGCGATACTTGCATTTGTCGCCATCATTTACATCCTTGTGTACAGCCGGATTTTATTGAGGTAATGTTATTGGGGTACTTCTGATGTACTACAAAAATACAGTCAAACGTGTCAATCATGAGCTTTATATCTTCTTGGCACTCTGGTTAAATACAAATTTGTTGACGTCTTTCCGACGTTTTCTGCAGTGAGATAGATTAATATAATCTACTAGCTTCTGCCTACGGCTCCGCCTGCGTGAAAAGTATTATATTATTCCAAGAGATCATTATACCGAGTTTATCGGAATAAAAGTATCCTATGTTCCAGGTTATAAACTATCTATAAGCACAATTTCCAAATCCATTCAGCCCTTTTTGCGTGTTTTTGACACATATAAACTTTCATATTTGAACCATTAGTAGGATACGTCAACCAACACCCTGTTTATAGAGTAATTAACAATATTTTTATTCATCTTTGCAGTACGTCAGATAATGGTATTTTGATTCGACGATATTAATGAAAATCGTTTTCGATATTGCCACATTCCTTTGTAATAAAAATATTATTAAGTTTAACATTGGCCAGAAATTCTGATCCGCTTTTTATGAAGTTTTACGTAAATTGCTTCCTACTCGGCTATGTGCTATGTTTATATGTACATTCGCGGAAATTACCACGATGGTAATTACAAAATTCATCATTTCCTTTGACCGGGAAGTATTGTAGAAAATAATGAAGGGCTTCCAGGATGATATGATGATAATGATGATTGTTCGTGGACAAATTTAATAATATTTTTCAGTAGGTATATTATTACCTATACATACATGTATCTACATTAGTACATACTATGTTCATACACATACAGTAGGTATATTGGTGCGGTCACAACGTTGCCCACTATTGCGGCGGGCTGCAGCGGTCATTTCTATGATATGAAATACCTTTGAATGTAATTACTGCAACCACGAGTAGCCGTTGGTCGGAGATACAAAACTACCACCCTGCAGGCATCTAAGCCTGCAAAATTCACACTGGTCAAAATGATAGAATTTCTTAATAAGAACATGAGGCCCGCGTGAGCTTTTATAATTTTCACGTTTATAATTTCCTAGCTTAGCTGTGCGATGGCAGAGTACCTATAATAAATATATTCATTGTTACGACGGTGTAATTTATTTATTTAATAATATAAGTACCTACTCAATTTTCAATGTTTGATTAAAAGTATATAGTTTGCTTTTGAATATGAATATATAGAAGGACCTTGTACTAATGTCTTTAAAGCTCCATGGAATCCCAGAAATCATTCTTGACCATTTCAGATATTGCGTGGTGACGTATCTTAATTAAAACCTATTCCAAAAAGGCTTGGTATTTAATTATAGGAAATACGGGCTTAGAATTCTACAGGACTAGTCCTGAGTTAGCCTTTAATTATCTAGGCCTGCCTAGAATCTAGGATTCCTTACCGTCTAACGTCTTAACGTCTTCATTGTTTAGAAGATAAAGCTGAATCGCTTTTTCAGCTTTAAAATACCACTGTGGAATCTAGTTTCATCCTTATAATAATGAGGTCCCAGACGAGCTGTGATAGTACACGTTGTGAAATTGGTGTGGTGGTTTATTTCGCTAGTGTAGCTTATTCTGTATGATTTTCCGATTGTGTACAGACATAGGTCAAAAGTTCAGTCTTACTCTCTCAAAATTCAAATGGCTAGTTTTTTTAGTAGAAGAACAACTGGTTTAATATATTGTATAGAAATTAAAGTATATATTATACCTACCTGCTAACCGTGAAAAGTTAAAAATACATCTGCCTAAAAAAAACTTGCCGCTGCTGTTTTGGTAGTGTGATTTCACTTTTGACCCTTAATTATCTGTACCAATTTTAATTAGTTTTTAAATTCGCAATAATAATTAATAACGCGCGAGCACTCAGCTTCCATTCCGTCACGGCGCACGACCGCGAGCTTTTAATTTCATGTCGATTTCCACGAACATTTCCATGCTCGTGCAATTTTTCACAATTTTTGGTGTATAATCCTTAACACGTGTTATCTTGGCGTGACCCAAATCCAGCATTGTTAATACAAAATCGTGGACAATGTACCCCGCCAGTAATTGACACGCATAAACCGATATTAAAAGCTTTCTACGTGGGTAGGTAGGCGATACAGAAAGGAATTTACGTCATATTAAATCAGAAGTGACATGAAACAATTTGTTTCGCCCACCTGTACCTGCAACCCTTGTTTTAATTAAACTTATGTCGTCTAATTACTCTTGATTGCTATTCACGCTTTGATAATAATGTGTTGGAAACTATTAGCTACGTTTTCATATTTTATTTAGCGTTCCCTGAGCGATACTTGTTAATTACCGTGTTAGTCGTTAGACTCACGCCCATGTCAGTAAAAGTAATGGATATGATTGGATGTGAATCTATACTAATACTAACACTAATACTAATAATATTATAAAGAGAAAAGATTTTTTTGTTTGTTTTTTTTTGTACCGAATAGGCTCCGCAACTACTGGACCGATAAAAAAAATCATTCACCAATAGAAAGCTACATTATTCCTGAGTGACATAGGCTATTTTTTAATTCCGAAAACGGGTCCTGTGGGGTGGCCCACGGGAGCGAAGCCGCGGGGAACAGCTAGTCTATACTAATAATATTATAAAGAGGAAAGGTTTTTTTGTTTGTTTGTACCGAATAGGCTCCGCAACTTCTGGACCGATTTAAAAAAAAATCATTCACCAATAGAAAGCTACATTATTCCTAAGTGACATAGGCTATTTTTTAATCCCGAAAACGGGTCCTGTGGGGTGGCCCACGGGAACGAAGCCGCGGGGAACAGCTAGTCTATACTAATATACTAATAATATTATAAAGAGGAAAGATTTTTTTGTTTGTTTGTACCGAATAGGCTCTGCAACTACTGGACCGATTTAAAAAAAAAAACATTCACCAATAGAAAGCTACATTATTCCTGAGTGACATAGGCTATTTTTTTATCCCGAAAACGGGTCCTATGGGGTGGTCCACGGGAGAGAAGCCGCGGGGAACAGCTAGTCTATACTAATAATATTATAAAGAGGAAAGATTTTTTTTGTTTGTTTGTACCGAATAGGCTCCGCAACTACTGGACCGATTTAAAAAAAAAACATTCACCAATAGAAGGCTACATTATTCCTGAGTGACATAGGTTATTTTTTAATCCCGAAAACGAGTCCTGTGGGGTGGTCCACGGGAGCGAAGCCCCGGGGAACAGCTAGTCTATACTAATAATATTATAAAGAGGAAAAAATTTTTTGTTTGTTTGTACGGAATAGGCTCCGCAACTACTGGACCGATTTAAAAAAAAAACATTCACCAATAGAAAGCTACATTATTCCTGAGTGACATAGGCTATTTTTTAATCCCGAAAACGGGTCCTGTGGGGTGGCCCACGAGAGCGAAGCCGCGGGGAACAGCTAGTCTATACTAATATACTAATAATATTATAAAGAGGAATGGTTTTTTTGTTTGTTTTTACTGAATAGGCGCCGAAACTACTGGACCGATTTAAAAAAATCTTTCACCGATAGAAAGCTACATTATTCCTGATTGACATAGACTATTTTTTTATCCCGAAAACGGGTCCTGTGGGGTGGTCCACGGGAGCGAAGCCGCGGGGAACAGCTAGTATTAAATAAAATAAATGGCACGATAATCAACTGCCTTAATTAAACAGCAATAATCATATGCAATGTCTCGTGCAGGTTTTATGCAATCCATAAAACAATAACAGTTTATTGTACTGATTCCTGTAACCGTACGTATTGCTACGTTACGCTAATATTTACGTAGTATTAGCGTTTTATACCCGTACGCCGGCAGCGTGGGTTTTACACCCACAGAACATTAGCGCACGGGTTATCGAATATCCTAATAGAGCGGAAACAAATAAATACAGATGGATTATTGGAACGCCTACGGAAATCCTGCCTACTTGTTTTGCTAAATCTGACTCGTACTAACTGTGGTGGGCCACATCATCAGGTTATTTATTTATTTATGTACACACAAAACACTTTACAGATAAAAGAAAGAATAAAGATAGAAGAGCACAAAGGTACTGCTTATTTCAATGGAAATTTCTTCCAGCAGACCTGCGACAGGACAGTTGGATGATAGACGAAGACACAGTGTGTAGAAAGAAATAAGGAAACCTAAAATAAACCAAAATAACTTAACTAATTCTATATAATTTACACATATACCTTAACTAATTATAAGTATAGAAGATAAAAAATACATACATATAATATAAAAAATTACAATATGGTAGAGAGATGGTGGTATTCTTTGACTTGTTTTTTGAACAGAGATACATTTTTATTGTTATTATTGTTTACAGAGACTAGTACTTTTGAACTCATCTCAATCACGGAGCGGGTATGCCCACTTAGTTTCTCGACGACCCAATGGACACATAATACCTAAAACCTACGTAAGAAACAATTTTCACAAAGTTATAAGCCCACTAAGATTCGATAACATCAAAACTAACGTTAATAAAAAGCCAATAGTCCATCGTCCAGAGCGTGAACTTTGGATCCAAAGGTCGTGGCTTCGATCCCGACCGTGTTGAACTTTTGTTAAGCTTATAACGCGAGCGTTATTAATATAATAAGTATCATCGTAGGACGGTAAAATCATGCTTACCTATTATTTGTGTTTCAAATAACATCATTTACTTTGAAAATGATTTCAAATAAACGCAATCTTTATTACTATTTTGCTCACGTTTCTTAATAACTCAAATCGTTGGAACTTTTAAACCGATTTCAGTGAAGCTTGCCAACTTGAAGATGGAATCGCAGCTCAGATCAAAAACTAGGATACTTTTAATATTAAAATAAGATTTTATTTTCGTGGAATATCCAGTGATAAATGTGTTTTCAATCTGAGCGTAAAGAGCGAGATCTTTTAAATGTCTTCCAATCTAGAGGGCAATGAGAGACTTTTTGAGTAATATTACGTGAAATTCTTACCTGAGCCAAAACTTTTGTATAGCAGGTATGTAGCTCGGATATCGTGTCGCTGTATCGGTAGATGTTGACGAAGTCATTTGGTCCAAGAGTGTCCAGTAAAGCAGACACGGTGGACTTGGCCAGCCGCCAGTAGGACGAGCTCAGGTCATCAGAATCATCTAGAAGGATCACCAGGTCCTTGGGAGAGGTCGCGGCCTCCACGAACCAGTTTGAAGACCTGAAGTCGTAGAAGTCTCTCGCGTGGTGGGAGTATCCGTCTTCTGGTGGCCAGGACATGGCTGCGTGACACAAAAAGGATTTTGAAAACCCCAGCAATATATTTTAACAAATTATTACATTACAAACAAATTAAATATTTGAGTAAAATACAAATATAACAAGCATACATTTACTATTTTAAAATCAATCAAATAATTGGAAGGTTAGTTTAATATGAGACGAGCTTAGGTAAATGTTTGTCTTTAATTTGCGGCGAAGTTGGGAAGATAAAAATTTTACGTAGCGCGTAGCGTTCGTAGGGTTCGTAGCACTCATGGGGTTCGTAGCATTCGTAGCGCTCGTACCATTCGTAGCAAACATTACTGATTGCAATAAAGAGGCTAAATATACAATTTACCAAGTATATTTTTTACTTGTCATAATGATAAAAAATATGGCGTACTGGTATTTAAATTTGAAGTATTTTTCAGTTCAAAATCATAATTTAGAGCTGGTTTGATGTAATAAATAATGAGCGCGTTCCTTCCATAAATATCAAGAGGCCCTAAACGCATATCAGCGATACCAATTGCCAAAAGTTAAAAAATATTGGATTGACTACGTGAAATTTTGGTACCGCGAGTAATTTCTATAAATATTGGACCTTTTCTAAAATAGTTAACCGACTCTTAATAAATATTTTACAATGCATGTCCTCGAAAAGAGCGTTTTCCAAGCAGCCAAACTGTGCGGAAAGTGTCACTTTTTTTCACTAGTGCTTTTTACTTTCCTGTACTTTTTTAATTTTTAACTCCAACGTCAGCCCGCCGCATAGAGTTTTTATTATTTGAGAAAAGTTTTAAAATTAGTTAAGTACAGATTATCATTCATATAAAAAGTAAAACAAAACTAATACGTCATTTAAGGCGTTTTTAATTACTCTAGATTTAGATTTTGATCAATAAATTAATTTTAATTATTCATTAAATATGTTTGGCAGAATTAATATTTTGCTCGTGCCTTTTTGCGTTATGACGTGACAGCTATTGCACATGCGCAGTAGAACTATAAACTATTAGTTAATCTGTGGATATGCTGAGCGCCCTTGAATAAGCGCCATTTTATTAATTTCTTGCTTGGTTCAGATATATTTTTTTATTTCCTCGCACAATGCATAGTAAAATGTTGTATGATACACGTGCGTAAGATGATTTCCGACTCGTGTCGATTTATCCACTCACTCGCTTCGCTCGCTCGTGAATAAAAAAATGCCACTCATCGGAAATCACCTACTTCCTGCACTTGTTGCATAAATAACTATTTCTTTATCAAAACCTCAAAGCGTTCAAATACTTAACTAAGACATGAAAGAAAAATACACCGTACATTAGTTTTAACTAAATTTTTCCATACCTGGGTACCGCCTCATGAAGCCCGAAGAGGAAGCATAGTACTGCCACGACAACGTGGGGTCGATCTCGTAGTTGTTCACGAACAGCGGGTCCAAGTGCTCCGACCACGCGATCTGGTTCTGTACCTCGCCATCTGCGACAACAGCCAACTTTAATTTGTCTTGTCCCCAACTTGGACGATATTTTACAGCTACATTTATTGCGAGCCATTCTTCCGGAAATTTTCAATTGGGTGATTATGAAGACACCATGAACTTTTATGTAAGTGAGAATACATATTAGCATGTAGGTAATGCTACTTTTAATAAAAGTGTCAGCCAGTAAAAAACAATTTATAAAACTAAAACAAACAGGCTTCTCATTTAACAAAAGCATAAAATATAAATATCATACAACTTGCTGAAATTACGACAGTCGGAAACAGTTTAATCCATCCGTTTTAAAAATATAATTTAATTTGAGTAGTAGTTGCCGACCATTTTTATAGACAACAATAAAACTGTTTATGAAGCAGCCACAAGCACGAACGACTTTAAATTCAGCTTATTATATGTAAATTATTTCACGTGCTGTTAAACTTATGAATTATGTATGAATGCAGTAACTTTTCGTAACACAATAGAGGATAATCGCGACACTGTTGGCACTCTGTCCACCAATTAGGGAGATTTTCTTTAACTACCCATTAAAAGAAGTGTAATTGGCAAACTTGGTTCATTGGGCAGCCGTGATTGCTTTCTCCTGGACCGGCGGCCGGAAAAATTAATGGTTTGCCTGTGTACTATGGGTTTGTTAAATAAACGCACCAGGCCCTATGTAATTACGCCCTTTAAATTAAATACGGGCTGCCAAACGATATTTTGGGGCTTTCGGAACCGTGAAGGATTTCGTGGGCAGTTTCCTGTGTGTGTATTTTTTGCTGGTTTTGCTACATTTTAATTTTATTTTATATAAGTACTAGCCGCGTGTATTATACATATAAACCTTCCTCTTGAATCACTCTATCTATTAAAAAAACTGCATCAAAATTCGTTGCGAAGTTTTAAAGATCTAAGCATACATAGGGACAGACAGACAGCGAGAAGTGACTTTGTTTTATACTAAGTTGTGACACCACATAGGTATTTACAGAGTACCTGCATATATACCTACCAACCCATCCCAATTCAACTTTATTTGTTGTATAAAGACCTAATCAAACCAGCCATGTAGACATATAATTAAGTATTGAAAGTATTGAACCTTCCAGAAAAGTATTTAAAAGTGTGAGCAAGTCGTAATTTCGTCAACAATAATTCATCATAGATTTGAAATAACGTTTGTTCGAGTGAGCGCTACTAAATAGTGACGAATACGTCAATTTGTCCATTAATCATCTGTGGCCACCCTGAGACCGTGTCCCTCCTTCACTCTCTCTACCGCTCCCCTCCCGTGTGTGAACAATATATAAGCTGCTATTGTTTAGGGATGGAGAGGAGTTGTATTTTTCGCTTGCGTTTTATTATTCCGCGTAAATTGTCAGGTCAAACATACACTTGTGTCTGTACGTCTTGTAATCGGTGATGATGTTTGATAACAGTTGATTTGGGTATTCATCTGAAGGTCAAATCTCGTGCTTAAAACGTTCCATTTGGCGACAAACCATCTCATTTCGGCGACAAACAATCTTATTTCGGCGACAATCAATCTCAAAAACTTACCAAATATAAATGGGGCTTTTAACAGACTAAGTTTATAAAAAAAAACCCTCTCATATCTAGCATAAGAAATATTACAGAATATTTGAAAATTCATTGGTTGAAAAAGATATCTAGTTGTAAAGGTCTTGCCTAGAGACAGGTAGTTACAAATTTACTTTGAAGAAGATAATTATTATTACTTTAAAGAAGATTATAATTATTATACCGAAAGATCTAATCTTATAGTTAGATAATTCTATTCTTAGCTTGATACGTTTTAACATAAATTACAAAAAAGATTTACTTTGACGTAATATTTAAAGTACTTTTAAAAAAAACGGGACCCTATTACTAAGACGCCGCGGTCCATCTGTCTGTCTTTCTGTCACCAGGCTGTATCTCATGAACCGTGATACTAAGACAGTTGAAATGTTCACAGATGATGTATTTCTGTTGCCGCTATAACAAAAAATACTAAAAACAGAATAAAATAAATATTTAAGTGGGGCTCCCATACAACAAACGTGATTAATTGCCGTTTTTTGCGATAATGGTACGGAATCCTACATGCGCGAGTCCGACTCGCACTTGGCCGGTTATTCTTTTAAGTGCTTCTTTTGATGAAAAAACTTGAATGTTTACCTCACACTATGTATTCCACCACTATACACACAGTCACAAATAATCAATTGAATACAAAAGTTTACAAACCGTCAGTATTGATATAAGGCGGCATAAGCACAGCACTATAACTGGTGTTGACGGCTATGTGATCAAAATGCCTGCTGGGCGTGAGAGCCAGGCGTCGTGCCCGAGCAGCCAGGGTCCCGTCATCAGTATGCACATTCAGCCAGCGAGCATCGTAGTAGGAGCCTGGAGCCCCATCGCTGCCTCCATTGCCGGCTGATAAAGCTGCGGCCTCTGCACTATCCATTATGCGCTGTGAAAGAAAAAAGCTGTTAGATATACTTGTTTAGAAGTCTTGTTATAATCTGGGTGTTACTAGGCTAGAAGTTCGTAATAGATTCGCTCTGGTTATAGTTAAAGATTAGCCTTTTTGGATGATTTTGTGACGAAATGGAGATGGCACAGTTTTGAAGTAAATGTTATTTAGACTTATAAGTATAAATAATGTTTAGATCCTATAGGATAAAACGCGCTGTAGGCGCTTGAATACACCATAGTGGATTATAATTGTGTATTGATCCTATTAAAACAATAGCAAACAAAACAACAAACAACACAACATGTCTAACGTAAGCCGACATCAGTCCCTACCGATGACAATTGTTAAGCCACGCGTTTGTAAAAACTACCGGCTGTATTGCGACAAGTAAAAGTATTAAAAGCACGCCGGTTTAAAATAAAAGTTTGTATTTGTGTCAACATTTCCCCTTTGGTATGATTTACAAGGGTTGAAACAGTCAAGTCATGGAGCGACCGCGGCCGCGAGCACAAAGAGTGGCCGGATAAAAGCGGTAGACAATTGTCGGCAATTAGCCAGCGTGGAATTGGGCTGATCGATAGCAGCCTTTGTCCCACCGCCAGGCATTAGCGAACGATCAAAAATAATCAGCTCCACTCCCCCGCCACACCTTTATCTTGCTTTATTGAAGACAGGACGTGTTTTCTCCACCGCAGGCTTTTTACAAACGATTCAGTAGAGTTGCCGCAAAATTCATTTCATTCTCGCGTCGAATTTAATAAAAAATCATAATAGCTAAAATAACCGCCGCTACGTCTATTTTCTCTTAATTTGATTTTAGTAACCTGTTGTTTGTTAATATTAGAAAATAGAATTAACAATTTAAGCTCAGTAGGACTTTTGGTCTTAATCTTAACACAAACGGTATAAGCTTGTGTTTAGATTTAGGCTAAAATATCTATTTAAGGCGCGTCCCCGAGCAAAACGTCGCGCTAGTCGAATTTTGTGCAGTTTTTAAGACCTATCTACTCTTTATTTAAAGAGAAATATCAATTAATAAAAATACATTAAATTTCTACATAATGTTGATTCTAAAATTGTAGTACACTTTTTTTTTTAAAGATGTTTATGTGTCACTAATCTCCTTCCAACAAAACCATAAAAATGTGAAATAATTATTGATTTTGATATTTTTTTATACTAAAACTAATGGGTAGACAATTTGATAACGAACATTTTGTAAGTTTTCTTTTTTTTCAAAAGACCAATATTCGATTTTATAAAGATTTTATTCTAAAATCTGGGCGTATTCACTACCGTAATTCATGCACCACCAGTGCCGCTAGGCCAATAGGAATGCTCATATCTCATGCTGATTTTTCGGTCAAGGCCGTACCTTGACCTTAAGCCTTAAGCCGATTTTCAAGTAAAATAGAATACTCAGACAAAATCTTAAAGAAAGATATCATAGATAAGTAAGGTCATTACCAGTTCACCTTGCCTGCAAACATTTGGCAATCCTTTGACCTGCGAGTTGATAATAATGATAGGGGTTGCGTGATCTTAACGATCCAGAACCGATTGCCTCCATAGCTCTATGTGGCTCCACGTCGATTGTATAAACTTCGTTATTGTAACATCTAGGCCATTAGGGCACACCTATACACACAATTAGGTAGCTCAAATGTTTTTGAAACAAACCGCAGCTCGTTTATAGTTTCAAACAAATAACTTCGTTGAAAATATGCGCTAGTGTTTATACGATGGAAACTTTATAAATCTCAATTCGACAAGCGTCGGTACTCGATCAGTCCTGAACATTATTCTAACTAGCTCTTATTACGTATTCAGAAGCTTTAAAAAAGGTCTACAGAAAACACACTTTATAAATGAGAGTTTTTAGTTGTGAGACGAAATAGCCCCATCGTGGGAACAAGCTCGCGAAGTGGGGGCGAAGTAATTAAAACTTGCACTGAGCTGAGCCCGCCTCCTACACCACTACACCGCACTTGCAGCGTCCGACACTCCTCGCTCCACGCAAAAGGATTTTTACTAAAATTAATCCTTTGATAATAAGGAGAAAATCTTTTAATCTGGCTGCGACGTGATACATTTTTCCAAAATTAAACCCGTGTCTTTATTATGACGAAGCTTATACTTGTACTATAATCTGCTTCACTATAAAACGTATAATATATTAGTAACAAACGAAACGAGGTCTGTCCGTGCTTCAAGCCGATGCGGCTAATAGAGAAAAGCAGCAATTAAATAATTACAAGACACCTAAAATATTTTATCTCGACCATTACGAGCGGCTCCGAAAGCGGAGTTTTCTTGGAACAATGCTTAGTGCCGGCCGTAAATACATTCCTTTATTTTGTTTCAGCTACAGTTTCATTAAGTGCGAAATGTTGGCGTCGTTTTTTCTCCGTGCGACGCCCGCAGCGCACAATCCCCTCGATTTTTCAACTTTATTGTTGAGCTAAGTTCCGCCGCTTTCGGCCCACTATTGCTGAGTCCTGTTCCCAACTTATTATGCGAACTATTCTGTTTGCGCGCTTCTTGTGCAGACAAATGGAGTCTTTGCAAATGTTGTGCTGTTATATTTTAATAATTGCAACGTTACTTACAATTGTTTGCTCAAGTTTGTTGTTTTACTAGAGACAGAATTAATTAACCGCAAGAAATGCAACGCGTGTGCTGTACAATAGCTTGAGTTTGAATAGGTACATAGTTATGTCTACAACATGTATGTCTCATTAAAGACGTTATTTGCAAAAGAATATTCAAGCAAAAACCGTTTCACAAAAGTATGTAAAAAGAAATATACAGAGGCAGCGTCGATACGCTACTCTCATTTGTATCAACCGGTAAAGATGAGGGGTTGAGACGAATAAAGCGAAGATAAACGCCTCAGATAAACTCAGCGTATTCACTATGATTCCGTCTCGTTGGTGCTCAATGTGTCGCTATACACGACGCCTTTAAATAAACCTCATGACAAATATATGGAACATTTTTTGTCAGCTCGAGTCTAGATATTAGCTTAGTCTGGCTGAGCAAATACTTTGCCAACTTGAATGGAAACGTAAAGTACATTGTGATCTCAAAGTCACTACAAAATGTTCAATAATAACTTTCAAAATAATTTTGAAACAAGTTCAAACGCTGAAGAGTTGCCATTCTTTGTCATGAGCGACATGTTTTCAGTCGGGGTTAGTGAACTTTGCTCGTGTATCTTTATACCTAGCTGTATGTCGTTCATGCAGTTGAGTTACTACGGACAGTACAAATATTAACTAGGTCTCGAGGTACCATATAATACCAAAATATAAAGTTTAGTAGAGTGTATACTCCAGCTAATTCACAATCACGACACCAGCGAGACATTCGTCACCTCTGCTAATGACGTTACTTAATTCATAATTGAATAGTTCCACGTCACGAGCGAGCGTAGCATCTAATTTGGGCGCTTGTGGAGTGCTGTCGGCGTGTTTACGGAGGCCGTGGCTCCAGGCGGTGCGAAGCTGTGACATAATGCAATAAGCCTGCTGCGATGAGTATAGTGCGGTCGTCTCCCGTGCAACCATGAATAATATGGTATCACTGCATACAGGGATAATGTATGTTTATTTTATGGCATAGAATGGTCTATGGTGTGTTCTGCGTAGTTACTTGAGTCACGAACACCCAACGCGGAGGTAGAAAATTCGGTTCAAATAAATTGCACCAGATGGCGTGATAAGCTTTGATTTGTTATTGAGTTTTGTGTTATATTAAGATTTTCTGAGACGATCCTAGAAAATGTATGTTCTTGTTTAATTAACTCTCCTGAGCACAAAATTAAGGAATATTAGGCTCATAATTCACATTTCAAACATTATTTGAAAGGATCATTTAATATTGATGCCAATAGATGGCGCGGTTTTAAATTTCTGAGGCATCCACAAAAAAAAATAAGTTTGTTTTGTACTCCAAAAATGTGCAAAAAATACTATAAAACAAATCACCGCTGTATTTAAAAAAAAGTATTCTCCAACCGAGTAAATCTTACTCGTATTACTTGCAAGTCGCTGCTAACACCATCTATATCCGTGGAACGGAACCAAACGCGATCGATGTTATTAGAAAAATAAATTGTTTAATCAGAAGAAAAACGCTAGTTACGTCGGCACGGTTTCTTTGTATGGGATGAAACATCTGTATGCTGGTGTTATATTATCTGTGCTTGAGTATAGGAGAGAAAGAAATCAAAAGAGTAGTCCATCGTAGGTGTTATAGATTAGTGTAATTTAATTCATACATAAGTCATATACATTCATAAAATCACGCCTGTTTCTCATGGCAGAGAATGCAGAACGTCGCTTACTACGATCCCAACATTTATTTGTCCCCTTTTACTTCTTTAGCAATAAATAGAAACTTAAAAATAATAATCTGTAGGTACAACCGTAATTTTATACGTGAAACAGTCACCGTTTGTAAATAATAGGGGTTAAAGTATGAAATTGCCGTTTTATTGTAATGGGTACTTCGAATTGACATAGAACCTTCATGGCTTGAGATTTTTGAGTGAAACATTTTTCACATGGAAGTTCTTCTTTTAAAAAAATGTGCAACATTCGATTATCGACTTTCAGTTGTTTTTTTTTAATTCAGCTTAGACAAGAAAGATGGATACTTCGAAAATTCGAGTGATTTTTGAATACGAGTTCCGACGCGGAACTAACGCGGCAGAAACAGCTCGCAATATCAATGTTGCGTTTGGAGAGGGGACTGCTAATGAACGCACCGTGCGATTTTGGTTTAACCGCTTTCGTGATGGAAGCTTTGATTTGAAGAACGAACCACGTGGAAGACCGCCCAAACAGGTGAATAACAATGAATTGAAAGAGCCGATCCGAGCCAAACTACCCTGGAATTAGCGGCATGGTTTAACGTTACCTTACGAACAATATTGAGTCATTTGCGTCAAATCAATAAAATAAAATAATATGAAAAATGGGTGCCTCATGATTTGACTGATCTGCAGAAAGAAACGCGTGTTGAAACTTGCGTTGCCTTGTTGAATCGATACAGAAATGAAGGAATATTGGATCGAATTGTGACATGTGATGAAAAGTGGATTCTTTACGATAACCGTAAGCGAAAAATGCAATGGCTGACACCAGGTCAAACGCCGCAACAGTGTCCTAAAGCAAAGCTTACCAATGAAAAGGTAATGGTAACTGTTTGGTGGTCTCAGCATGGTGTTATTCACTATAGCTTTTTCCGATCTGATCAAGCAATAACGGCAGATGCCTACTGTGCCGAACTCCGAACAATGATAGCAAAACTAGTAGTGAAACAGCCCCGACTCATGAATCGATCTTCACCATTATTCCTCCATGATAACGCGAGACCTCATACAGCACGAGAAACTGTTTTAACTCTACTGGAACTGCAATAAGATACAATTCGTCACCCTCCGTATTCGCAAGGTTGCTCCAACGGACTACCATTTGTTTCGTGATTTGGACAATTTTCTACGTGATAAAAAGTTTTCTTCTCAGGAGGCAGTACAAAATGCTTTCACACAGTTTGTCGAATCTAGATCACCAGAGTTCTATCGCAAAGGCATAAATGACCTTCCTATTAGATGGCAGCAATGTATAGATGATAATGGTAATTATTTTGATTAAATAAATATGTTAATTTAAAAACTAGTTTTATATTTTTCAGTACAAATCGGCAATTTCATACTTTAACCCCTAATACATAATCTTATTATCAAACAATACAACTGTTACTACTTTACAAAGTATAAAGCGGATACTAATGCAATTTTCGATTTCCATGAATTTCACTTTGATTCACCGCGCTGAAATGGTTAGTCGAGCAAAATGAGTTATAGCGACTGTAAGCTATGGGCGAGTTAACCTCATTGATATTAATGGATTACTGTAATCTTAACTCAGGTTTTACTGCTTTCACACGTGGGGTTAAGTGGTACTTTAACTCTTTAGTTTTTACTATGCCTTCTAATAAAAAAGACTCTCGACTTATATTAGACTGAGTTTATGTGCTGTAGGCTAGAGCTTGACGAGAGACAAAGACGAGTATAAAGAAAATAGCATACGATAAGACTAGCTTTTTTGACGTGTTCTGTAAAAGCCTTTTTTTAACCAATTTAGAAATTAAATATCGTTTGAATTTATATCGACGACACGGTTGGCGCAGTGGTTGAGCGATCGGCTGCTGTGCTGCGTGTCGCGGGTTCGATTCCCACACGGAACAAATATTTGTATATTGTCCTACAGATAGTTGGTTCGGATCTGGGAGTTTGTATATTTGACTTTATATGTTTGTAAACGCACCCACGATAGGTACAGTAGAAATTCCTAGTGTGGGGCAAAGTTTCTTAAAACTCTTAGTCTGCTTTTAATTACGTACTTATTTTATTTTTTAATTGTTTGTTTTACTCTAGACGTTTTTACATGCATGTCTTTTTAAATCGTTCTCACATAATTATATGTATTTTTCGAACAAGAATGATGTAACCAAATAATTGTAATTAAAACTGATGGAAAACAGTGCCTGTGGAGTTTATTGCACGTTCTTCTCCATAGAGACCTACTGACGCTTGCGAATGTGCAACTATAATTCCTAAAAGATAGCTTGATCTCTGCGACATAAATGTCAAACTGACGTATACGTTATTGTTAGCCTGTCAAGCGCTATTGTTACTGTATTGATAATGACAGCTGTCGCAGATTTCAAGCTATCTTTTAAAAAGTATAGATTCATATTTTGTTTGACAATTCAAAAGTAGGTACATTTAAAAGGTGTAGTTGAATTAAAAATATTATTTTTGTTTTGCTAAAAAAAACCTGTATCCAGCAGTGTGTGGCTTTAGCGTGTTGACGGGAATCCAAACATAATACACTACGAATGCCACTAATATGACGTTTCACGTAAAACGTACCAGATAACACGGTATCTAATAAGTCTGATCTCCATAATGACAAGTCTACCGGCGTACTATCCGTACATCAAGTTCTCAGCGGTGGCGCAATAAGTAATACCTAACAGTTATTACGACACGTACAAACACTTCCCACTTGCGCTCAACATATAGGTACTAAACTTACAAACTTGAAATTGTACGGAGACTTAGTAGCAAGTTGTTTTACACTAGGTATCTCCTACACTGCGCTGCGACAATAATATTAGGAGGTCAACCGGAATCTCACGTGGAGGAACTGTTTGGTTTGATGAATGCAAAACCAATCTCGTTTGGTAAAACAGACTCTATTAAATCAAATAGACACACTGATTTAATGATCACGTAATTAATCAAGGTGTTATCTTTGTTTCAAAAACATACAAAAACTGTTCTGGCATGTGACTGTCCTTATTCAGTGGAAAAATAATTGTCCAGTAGGCTCTTACACAAAGAAGGAATTACCATCGATTATCACGCGTTCACAGATAATATAATACTAGCTGTTGCCCGCGGCTTCGCTCCCGTGGACCACCCCACAGGACCCATTTTCGGGATTAAAAAATAGCTTATGTCACTCAGGAATAATGTATCTTTCTATTGGTGTATTGTGAATTTTTCAAATCGGTCCAGTAGTTTCGGAGCCTGTTCGGTACAAACAAACAAAAAAATCTTTCTTCTTTATAATATAAAAAAAAAAAAATATATATATAGTATAGACTACGCGGTTATTAGTGTTGTTCAAGAAGGAAGTAGGTACATACTTGTGAAATTGTGTGTTAAGTACATTGAATGTGACAGATTGTTAAACGCCCGTTAAGCTGGTGTGATTGGTTGAGCAAAACAGTCAACTGACATGCGTTTTATTTGTGACGCGTCGATTTAATTCCAGAAACCGGACGTTAAGGTCATATTGATATTTTCCAGCACCTGTAGCCAAGTTGACAATCTACAATCGATAACGCTAGTAGAAAACGAATCAATGTATGGGAATGACACTTCTGAACGTTAAGTAACGTGGTCAGACCATACAAATAGAAGGCATTTACGATTGTACAAAGTGATTCGATACGAAACGTTTGTAACTTGGCTAGGGGAGCTGGTATGATAACTTTTAAACTTCCACCATGAGCTCAGTAAAGGCATTTGAGTATCAATTGTGAACAGTTTATTTTAGTTCTCTGGGTTTAGGTACCGCTGAAGTACTAGCTTCGGAATATGAACAAACGTACCTAATCCGACGTGCCGACAAAGCTCAACTCGAGGCAATAGCTCCTGCAAACTAAATCTATTTATGTTTCACATGAGCAACTTTTGCTACAACATGTAATTTGAAAACGTGCGTCCGGCTATGAATGGGTTGATAAAGTTTATGTGGAAATGTAAATCAGTGACTCACGTAAAATCGTAGATTGTAGAACATAACGTAAAATTATCTCAAGGGATTGTTCCCGGAATAAAAGTGTTATTTCTGACTATAATCTATCTCTGTGACAAATTTCATCCACATCCGCCCAGCCGCAGCCACAGCGTGAAAAAGTAACAAACACACACACACACAGTCAAAAACTTTAGTCTTTATAATATTAGTGTGATTATATATATCATCAAAAATCGGTGAAAGTTTGTGTGTGTGTGTGTGTGTGTGTGTTTGTATGTTTGTTACTTTTTCACGCTCAAACGGCTAGACGCATCTTAATGAATCTTAGCACAGATCCGTCCAGCCGTTTGAGCGTGAAGAAGTAACAAACATACTCACAGACGCCTTTATAATATTAAGTATGGTGTGACTAGTATGGAGGAGCTCGTGGCTAAATAATAACAGCCGCACGGCTCGATCATCAAGGTTAAGCAACGCTTGACGAGGTCGGTTCGTGGATGGGTGACCATTTCAACATACCGAGTTTCCTCCGTGCCTCGGAAAGCACGTTAAGCCGTTGGTCCCGGCTGTTATTTGAAGATCTTTGACAGTCGTTACGGGTAGTCAGAAGCTTGAGATCTGACACCAGTCTTGCCAAGGGGTACCGTATTTACCCAGTTACTGGGTTGTGGAGGTCAGATAGGCAGTCGCTCCATGTAAAACACTGGTACTTAGCTGAATCCGGTAAGACTGGAAGCCGACCCCTATAGTTGGGAAAAGGCTAGGCAGATGATGATGAGTGTGACTAGTATAATATTACTAGCTTCTGCCAGCGGCTTCGCCGGCGTGATTGTCGAAAATTATCCCAAGGGGACATATTCCCGGTATAAAAAGTATCCTATTTGCTATTCCAGACTAATCTATCTGTGTGACAAATTTCATCCAGATCCGTTATGCCATATGAGCGTGAAGAAGTAACAAACATACAAATACATACAAACACACTCACAAATTTCGCCTTTATAAGTGTGATTAAATGGCAAGTAACTTAATCTTTATATATAAAAATGAATCGCAAAATGTGTTGGTAAGCGCATAACTCAACAACGCCTGGACCAATTCGGCCAATTCTTTTTTTTAAATGTTCGTTGAAGTTCAAAGATGGTTTTTACGTTTTTTTTTTTTTTTTTTTTTTTTGTTTTTTTTTTTAAGTGTAGGGTAGGTGTAGGGTAGGTGTAGGGTAGGTGTAGGGTAGGTGTAGGGTAGGTGTAGGGTAGGTGTAGGGTAGGTGTAGGGTAGGTGTAGGGTAGGTGTAGGGTAGGTGTAGGGTAGGTGTAGGGTAGGTGTAGGGTAGGTGTAGGGTAGGTGTAGGGTAGGTGTAGGGTAGGTGTAGGGTAGGTGTAGGGTAGGTGTAGGGTAGGTGTAGGGTAGGTGTAGGGTAGGTGTAGGGTAGGTGTAGGGTAGGTGTAGGGTAGGTGTAGGGTAGGTGTAGGGTAGGTGTAGGGTAGGTGTAGGGTAGGTGTAGGGTAGGTGTAGGGTAGGTGTAGGGTAGGTGTAGGGTAGGTGTAGGGTAGGTGTAGGGTAGGTGTAGGGTAGGTGTAGGGTAGGTGTAGGGTAGGTGTAGGGTAGGTGTAGGGTAGGTGTAGGGTAGGTGTAGGGTAGGTGTAGGATAGGTGTAGGGTAGGTGTAGGGTAGGTGTAGGGTAGGTGTAGGGTAGGTGTAGGGTAGGTGTAGGGTAGGTGTAGGGTAGGTGTAGGGTAGGTGTAGGGTAGGTGTAGGGTAGGTGTAGGGTAGGTGTAGGGTAGGTGTAGGGTAGGTGTAGGGTAGGTGTAGGGTAGGTGTAGGGTAGGTGTAGGGTAGGTGTAGGGTAGGTGTAGGGTAGGTGTAGGGTAGGTGTAGGGTAGGTGTAGGGTAGGTGTAGGGTAGGTGTAGGGTAGGTGTAGGGTAGGTGTAGGGTAGGTGTAGGGTAGGTGTAGGGTAGGTGTAGGGTAGGTGTAGGGTAGGTGTATCTTGGTGTTTTTATGGCAAAACGAAGTTTGCCGGGAAAAGCTAGTATAATAAAACTAATAAAAACAATAAGAGCTTTACTTTTATATAAGCAAACACAGTCATTGTGCCTATATACGGTGAAATCTTAATTAAATAAACCTTTTCATGTAACGTACCAATTTATTAGCCTCACATAATACAAATGTACCCACTAATTTATTCGTAAAGTGAGCTATAAAAATTCATTGTTATAGTCAAGTCACCCTTTTTTAGTATATTCAGATGTAATCGTATAGGCGTCAACGTATTCGTCACAGAACATTTATGTTATATTCTCAAAGTAATAACTAATTGCCCGATTCATGCGAGAATAACTACGGAACTAAAGCCCACGTTTAATAAAGCCACTGAACAATATTTTCCACTGTAATGGCCTTTCACAATGTCAATCTTCTTTGCAATTTGTTCAAGTAAATGATCGCATGTCGGATCTCAATGAACTAGTCGAGTTTTGTTCTAAAGAAAAAGTCTGAGAGGCACGTCCAACAATAACATGATTACTTTGTAACGTTTATTAGAAGGCAGTGGTCGCTAAATTGAGTTTATATTGAAGGTAGAGCGCAGGTCGACGAACCCCGCCCTTTGGCGCCGCCGGCTGGCCCTGCGCCCACGCTCAACTACATACCTCCATCATCACTTAACATTCACAACAAAATACATAAGCTACTTTAAAAGTAATATTTCCCTTACAAGCAAGTTTAATCAAATGTGTAGAGTTACGTACTTGGGTTCACTCGCACCACATTGGTTTAAACCAAACTAAAAAGCAGAAAATAATTTTCAATAAATTTAAATTTAGAATAGTGTGATTAAGAAAAAACAGCGTGGGTTGTTTTTAAGACATTTTCAAAATGACTCTACTTTTATCAATAGGTATCTGTCAATAAAATATTATAAGCATTTTTTATTAAATATGTTTTTTATCACACTATTCTTAATTTATATTTATTGAAAATTATTTTCTACTTTTTAGTTTGGTTTTCTATTAAAGCGTGATTATTAGTTTTTTTAAACTATTATTTATTTTTTACTTTTTAGTTCAATTTACTATCAAAGCATGCTTTTTAGATTTTAAACGACAATTTATTAATCCAACTACCTCCCTGTGATGGTAGTGGTTATTTAGCGTGCCTACTGCCTTCCCTGGATGTGATAGCCGTTTCTGAGGCTCCCTCTACGGAACATTTATTTAATACGTGTATTTGGCGTAATTTTCAGTTTCGGCCTACCGTGTCTTCGGTAAAAATTAAGCTATGCGTATGCCTTATCACGCGTCTTGACACAAAGACACTACCAGGTATCGGATACAAAAAATTCGCTAATCCTGAAAATCCTAGTAAGTATAATCGGACAAACTATTGCACTTACTGCATTGTCATCGGTCCTTGTTATGTGTGCAAATTAATCCGACGTTTTGAAGAGAGTGAAAATCGCGTTCAAATATTCCGTTACATAGATACATACAAACCAAGCTAATAAAAGCGTACGAGTATTAAAAAGGTACAAAAATGTAAAAACCGCATTACTTCCATCATTGGAAATATTTTTTTTTTATATTCTTAAGGCGTACCTAAAATCTAAAAGCATTTTCTGCTATTCGCTGATATTATTGTTGCGTTAGCGGGAGACGCTGTTCCATTTCTCTTCTTAAACATTAGCAAGAAAAGGACCAGCGCGCTATAAATTGTGTTGTCATTTGATATGTATAAAACGTGGTATCGGTGTATCGGGTAGGGTGGTAGTAGTGCAGGCGTCGGCGTCGGGGCGCGCTTTAGAATATTGAGTAAGTAGCCTACAGGAATCACCGCCCTCTATCCTGGCGCGACGCGGCTGTGGGAGCGGGACGGGGCACCGTCTCAAGACTGCGAATCAATAAAGTCCACTCGTATAAGTCGGGCGGTGCAGCGACTGGATATGGGTCACGGTGCACTCAGCCCCCGAGATGGTATTTAATAACCCTCTACACGCTCTGACAGATATTACTCGATCCTCCTTCCGCCCGCGACGTGTTTAAATGTAAGCGATGGAACGCCCGGAAAGATTTTTAAATGCGCTTTCAAATCGTTATGAAGTGATAAATACTGAGATCGCGTTTTTATCATTCGCATTTTTAAGTTTGAATGGGCTGCAAGGAGGAGGTTTGTGAATCGTGAGCGACGTCGTCATAAATGTCGCATCGGAGATGATTGTCATAGCAATTTCCGGCACCGATTGCGGTCCAATGGCGTGAATTATGTCAGAGATTTCTTGTCACAAACAGCTGGTGTTTCGCAATTTGCTGATGGCGGCATTAAGGTCGGGCAAGTGCAGCGGTCTACTTGGTCCCCCCCCTCGCACCACCGCACGGTGTGTGCACCCCCGCTGCCCTGCGGCACGCCGCTGGAATTTGGCGGTGCGCCTTGCACTTAGGCTTGCTCTGGAATTTAAACATACACATGTTGTACCGTATAGCGTGGGAAGCGTAACGTATTTCCTTACAAGCCGAGCGGATATTGTGCTCGCTGGAGGCTTCCAACCCTTTAGCTCTCAAACGATTAAATAAAATACGCTGAACAGATTACATGAACGGAACGAAGAATAAGCGAAGAACTTATGTAAGACGTATGGCGAACAGATAAATGGACACAGCAAAATATCATACCATCATTCTGCATGTGAATGCCGCTGCTTATATAAGTAAATAAGAAAATCCGATATTTAGTCGTTATCAGATAGTGGTTAGTTAGTACTATAGTGCGTGCGGAACTAGTTGGCCGCGCCTTAGGTGGCGACAGGGGTGAGGGGCCGGGCTAGGAAAATGGACAATGACAATGTCAATGGGTCATCACACCCATTGTCAATTGGGCTTCCCGGGTTTTACTGGCGCCCCCGCCTCTCCGTCCCACCGTTCACATACCTAAGGCGCGGCCAACTAGTTCCGCGCACACTATAGTTAATAGGGCAGTTAGCATTGGCGTCGTGAGCTCGAAACCCGTTGGTTGTTCTAGACGTGTGTGGGTTCACATCTCCTAGCTCAAGTACATGGAGTTAGTTATACCAGTAATGCATAACTTACATTGATAATATTTTTAAAAGTCTTACCTTGCTTACGTTTGTGTGTGACAACTAGTAATCGATTTTTCAAGCTCTTCCTGGCATCCGATTAAGCTGAAACTTGACGTACTTATATAACTTCGGAATCATTTAAATCATTTGGTATTATGGAGCTGGTCTCATGATGGAGCCGGATGGTGACCATATATAGCAACTCCTCAACCAAATAAGTAGCACCACCGTGTTTAAGTTCTTTGTATTAAGTATAATAACAAGCGATATTATATTTTACATTTAGCTCAAAAAGCTTGTTTTCAAAAAATACTTATTTAAACTGTTTTTTTTTAACCTTTGCCATAATAGAACATGTGTGTGTGTCACAACAAAAATGTGATATAATATATATTAATAGTAGAATTTGGTTCAAAAATATTGTATTTCCACTTCTGTACTAAGCTTTTAGTGTTAAGTTTTAACTCGAGGCATTTCCTTTTAATGCGAAACACTGCCGAAAAGATTTATGAGTGGCCAGCAAGTTGCTACGAACTGCTACGCTTACCGCTACGACCTACTACGTTTACCGCTACGAATAAATCTCTTGCTACGAATGCTCGTAGATGGTGGAAAATGAGACAGAGTTACGTAATGGAACTATTCACTAGTTCTAAATTGATTTGGTAAGCGTAGTCGAAGCAGGTATTTCAAGTGTTTGAAGGCAACACCTGTGCTCGCATAGTTTTGCCGCGAGACGTCGCCAACTTGCATCAAACCACGCGACAAGCCGCGGGCGTGTGCCCTCACTTGACGAATTGTTGGCGTTACATTATACGAATTATTGAGTTTATCATAGTTCACGAAGGCATGCATCTATGAAGCTGCATCGCGTTACATGATCAAGACATTGTTTCTAAAATCTGTTGTTGCGGAATTTGATTTGTGTTGAACAATGTTTTTAGGTATCACATCCCGATCCTTTCGTATGCATCGAATTTTCGAACATTATTTACTTGAAAATCTAGTCTACATTGCGTTGCTTAACGCAATGAATAAATAAAAGGAACTCAAGCAATGATTGGTCTGGATAATATGAATTCCTAATATAATAATCCTTCTAACCGAATTTCGGTCATCTCTCTTAATCTCGGCGAAGAATTTTCTTTTTGAAACTGTTGGAATCAATTTATAACATCTAGAATTCTATAAACTAAAGTGCTTAATTTAAAATACATGTGAAAGAGAGAAGTATTAGCTGAACGTGAGTAAAAGGAAATAATTCTATTTCACATACCGGCCAGCAACGAACTCGTGTTAATTCAGCCGTGGTTCCGTCGAACGTATTTTACTAGCGGTGCTTACCTACCGCAGGCAATATCATTAATTCTGGCAACCAGCGAATTTCTCCGTGTTTTTGTTAAATGGTAATAATCAATGCAATTACTGTAGCTTTGCACTTGTATAAATAAAATGCCGATTTCCTTTGAAGTTTGATTGAAAGGCTGTGTTTAAAATATATTTTTTGTTTCCAATTAATATTGGTGAGTAATTGAGAGTGAATGTTTTTATAGCAACAACTTTTGAGAAATGAAAAAATGTATTCATTAATTCGATGAGCGTTATCTATCTTATCTATTTCTTAATTTAAACTAGATGAGGTCGGTGTTTCGTAGTTGACTACTCTAAGAAGAAATACCAAAACAAACTCAGAAATTTATTTTTGATAATTGTATTTATTTACATATGTACATTATTATTTACAAACTAATATTAGAACTAACATAAGAATCAACATATGTACAATCACGGAGCGTCAAAAAATTCGTCCACATCGCTGTCAACAGGAAAAGTGCCTAGAAGGCTGGCATCATTGCCACGTTGGATGGCAATGCTGATTCTTTGGCCAAAAAAAAGGCCAGCCCTCTGGTCTCGTGTAGAGTCGACCAACCGCTTGGCGATATCCCGAAATAATAGGTGTGCACTCGGACCCCATGGCCCTAGTGTTTCAACCCCAAACGGCTCAAACACATAATTACCAATTAAGTTGTTGTATTAGAACGCACACCACGTCGTTTGGGGCAGCTCGGATGTCAACAAACGAGGGGAGGATTTGTTGGACTTTGTGGTAAGCTCCTCTTTACAAATCCTTAACGTAGGCAATAAACCTACTTTTAGGACTTCTGCGAGGACTGAAGTTATTGACCTTACGCTGGCTTCAAACAGGGCCAGCGCTCACATTGAAAATTGGCATGTATCGGACGAAATCTCTTTGTCTGACCATAATTATATATGCTTTAGGTTTAGGACGGCGGGAGAAGCCGAAACTAGACGAAGGAGAAACCCAAGGTATACAAATTGGGACTCATACAGGAGGGACCTCAAAGTAAATTTGGGGAGCCCTAAAGGTAAGCTCAATTCCATACTGGATATAGAATTTGAAGCGGACAGAATCAAGGCAGGCATCATCGGTGCATGGGAAGATAACTGCCCAGAGAAGAAGGCCTATGGCAAAAAGGTACCATGGTGGACTCCTGAAATAGCCAAAATACGTCAGGAAACACGACAGGCCTTTAATGATGCAAAAGCCAGGAAGGATTTTTCTGGCTATCATAGCATGCTAACAAGGTATAACACGGCGGTACGCAAGGCCAGAAGAACTAATTGGCGGCAGCATTGCACTTCCATCGAAACTCTGCCAAATGGGATGAGGTTGTGCAAAGCAATGTCCATGACCAAGACAAACCCACTAGCATCTGTAAGGGATGAGAATGGGCAACTCACGGAAACTGGACAGGACACTCTGGGCGTGATGTTTAGGACCCACTTCCCAGAATGTATACTGAGCGATAGCGATGAAGAGGAACCAGTCACAAGGGACGAGCTTACAAGGCACACGTCCAAAAATAACTGGCTCACGGCAAAGAAAGTGGTAGATGAAAATAAACTGAAGCTGGCCATAGCGGGCTTCCAGCCACTCAAATCCCCTGGTCCAGATGGCATCTACCCAATACTATTGCAAGAAGGGGCATCTGTTTTGATACCCCATTTGAGTAAGCTCTACAGAGCCTGCATAGCCTTTGGGTACGTACCCAAAGCATGGAGGGAGGTCAAAGTCACCTTTATACCGAAGGTGGGTAGACCGACTTATGAAGAAGCTAAAGCTTACAGGCCCATTAGTCTATCATCCTTTCTCTTGAAAACTCTGGAGAAACTGGTAGACAGGTACTTAAGAGAGGGTCCTCTGAAAGTATTCCCTCTACATAAACTACAATGCGCCTACAGCCCCGGCAAATCTACGGAAACGGCATTGCACCATGTTGCGAGTCGAGCCGAGGCTGCGCTAGAGGGACAAGAAATATGTGTCGGGGCTTTCCTCGACATAGAGGGAGCCTTTGACAAGACAACATTTGAGTCCATACGCACTGCTGCAAAGGAACATGGCATCAATGATACCAAGTGCAACTGGATTGACTATATGCTTAGAAGCAGAACAGTCAGATCGGAACTAATGGGAGACAGACTTAGTGCAAAAACAACAAGAGGTTGTCCGCAAGGCGGAGTGCTGTCACCATTATTGTGGTGCTTGGTAGTAGACTCGCTACTAACCAAACTTAATACCGGACCATTCTACACAGTAGGCTATGCGGATGACATAGCTATAATGGTCAATGGTAAATTCCCGAACATAGTGTCTGGATTATTACAACAGGCATTGAGGATGACAGAGGAATGGTGTACAGTGAACCACCTCTCTATCAACCCAAGCAAAGCAGTCATTATTCCCTTCACGAGGAAGAGACAACTAGGAAACCTAGGAGAGCTCTCCCTCAATGGAATAAAACTGCCCTGGTCCACCGAAGTTAAATATCTGGGTGTAACGCTTGATAAAGAACTCAGGTGGAAAACTCATGTGGAAAATATTACGACAAAGGCCTTACGAGTGTTCGGCATGTGTCGTTCTACCTACGGTAAAACTTGGGGGCTAAAGCCCAAAGTGATACGATGGCTGTACCGGACAATGATAATACCTATTATCACATACGGCAGCATAGTGTGGTGGCCAAGAACAAAGCTTGCCTCGTGCAAAGCGCCACTCACCAGGTTACAAAGAACAGTGTGTCTCGGCATCACGGGTGCTTTCAGGACAACACCTACTGCAGCGATTGAGAGATACCTCAATATCCCTCCTCTGCATATGATGGTTGAATTCGAGGCAAGGAGGACATTACATCGTCTCGCTGTCGCTGGACTATGGGATGCCTCTAAGCCAAAGACTAACCATACAAAGTTCGATGAGAATGAAGACCTGGATCGGGTAACAAGCATGTTATCCGATAAAATGCAAACTATGTTTGTGTTTGAGAGGTCTTTCAAGGTCCAAATCCCTACAATAGAGGACTGGACGAAGGGACTTGATCCACCAGAACAAGATAGTCTGGTGTGGTACACTGATGGATCCAAAATGGAATCAGGTACAGGAGCGGGAATATACGCAAAAGGCTACAAATGTAGCAAAAGCTTAGGGAAGATGGCAACTGTATTCCAAGCGGAAACATATGCCATTATAACCTGTGCTCAAGAGAATATAGATAGAGGGACCAAAGGTAAATCCATATATATTCTTAGTGACAGTCAGGCTGCAATCAAAGCCATGGCATCCTACAAAGTGGACTCCGCACTTATTCTGGATGCTATCCAAACCCTAAACAGGCTTGGGAAGCACAACAGGGTAAGACTGATGTGGGTCCCTGGGCACAAAGGATTCCATGGTAACGAAGTGGCTGATGAACTGGCAAGGGAGGGCTCAGCGAATGATTTTGTGGGTCCAGAACCATGTGTAGGCATCTCGACGTGTCTCGTAAAAGCCGCATTTAGGGAGTTTGCAGATCACAGACAACGAACTTGTTGGCTGTCTACTACCGGTCTACAACACTCCAAGAGATTCCTGGGCTCCACTTTCAAAGCCCGGGATTGCATTTGGAACATGAGCAGGGGGCAAATCCGCTACCTGCTTGGGGCCTTTACTGGGCACTTTGGAACCAACGACATGCTCATGAAGATGGGTCTAACCGCGACACCCATGTGCAGGTTGTGTGGGGAACATACGGAACGCATGGAGCACCTACTGTGCACATGCGATGCACTGGCTGGTAAGCGAATGAGTCTCCTAGGGGTTGGATACCCAAAACCAGAAGATTATAGGATCATATCTCCTAGTCTCGTTGTAAAACTCATGAAAACAGTTTTCAACGAGAATGAGGAGGAGTAAGTTATCTAGGGGACCACAAAAGATCCCAATGGGTCGAAGTGTCCGAGGTATTTCTCGGCCCCTCCATAAGATAAGATAAGTTGTTGTATTTGCGCCGTTTGAGGTTTTCAGCACCTGCACAAGCCGCCCCAGCGCAGCCCACCGTGCTAGGAAGATGGGATGGTGCAAGGGTGTCGACGCAAGTTGCATCCCACACCAAAGATCTACCCAACTTCCATGGCATTATGGTCATACTATCTGGTCTCTTTCCATCAACGCGTGCCAGGTCATTGGGTTCTAAGACAGCTGGCACTCCGGCGGTGGCAAGAGCACGACGGATGAGATCATTAATGCTAGCGTGCCGCGCAATCCGACCTGCACTCTTACTACAAGAAAGGCCATGGTGTCCGAGGCAGTCGACTGCTTCACCGCATTTACAGCGATGTGGAGCCCCACAAGGAGCGCCCAATCGCAGGCATGTAGCGAGTCGGAAGGTTGTGTCACCTAGCATAGTGCTTATGTTAGGCGACGGTAGTGCCTGAAGCCAGAGGCCCGACTCCCACTCACCCACAGCCAGCAGGCGGGCACGCTCAGCAGTATTGGTAGACGTATTAATAAGGTTACCCCGTACCAACCTGCAGAGCGGCTCATCCCACTGTCTCTGGGAAAATGGGTTTTCGGGCTGATCCGTATCCGGGCAAGCTACTTTCCAGGCGTTCTCTGCGTCTGTCAAGCACGCAACCAGGGAAAGTGCAAACATTTTTCTGGTTAGCTTTTCAGTGCTGTGGACAGAAGACAGGAACGCTGATAAGCTTACACTAGAAATTTTGCAAACGCCGAGGCCACCTAAATTGGTAGGGTGGCTTGCAACCACGCTCGTTCGTCCAAGGCCACATTAAGAATGGATGTTAATGTGTTACGAATAATTTGGTCAATTTTGTCCAAAAGTTGTGGTTTCTTCCAAAGAGGAGAAGAACGGAGAAAATACATAAAATTTGGACCGAAACAGCAATATCTGATAAGGGTGAATGCCGAATGTATATTAATTTTGAAAAGTCTACCCAAAATATCATTAAAATGTTTGATTTTATCTTCGATGAAAGATGAAAAACTTTCTTCTAAAATAGGGGAACCTAGGAGGTGCAGAGAACTTTTTCTAAGATTTTGATTTGCGGGGCTATTGCACTAAATTTATCTAAAGTCGAGTGTAATATCTTTTTGATAATCACAAGCTGTTTACTTATTCTTATTTTATTTTCTGTTTTCATTATGAGATGGGCTTAGCACGAGTAAATAATTAACTCTCTTTCATTCTTCTTTCTGCATGTTCCATTGGCTGGGTATTACATGGTTGAAAAAAAATTAGGTTAAAAAATACTTTTATACAAAAACTTGAGACTTTCGAAAAAGAAGTTATTTTTCACCTGCAGTGTTTTTATTTGTAAGTCAGTTGTATTTTTTTGCAAACATATTTTTATTCCCTTAATTAATTGCCGAAGCACATAAACAAACGACATTTTGCAGTCGTTACAAGTACGTACAGTAATTAAATACTCATGCAGAACAGAGGTAATTAGCGCATTTGAAACTAGGCCGTTAGTTGTTCCGCGACCACCGGTTCATTGCACCGCCTAAATTATGACATGCATGCGTACTAACGTACATCTAAACCTTTTATTTAATATATGTTTTCAGTTCATTTATGTTGCTGAGCATTTCAAATGTGTATTATTTTACTAGCGACCCGCCTCTGTTTTTCACAGTTTTTAGGACTCGACAAAACTCAAAAGTGTTTTTATTTTATGCAAGTTTAATATTAGTGTTCTTTCAATTTAGACGTTTGGTGTCGGGTTGATGCGGCGCCGTAGCGGTGTGGTTGTCGTACTGTGCACGATCAGTTGATTTTTCCATATAATTTATGCAAACACATACTCGTCCTGAAGTCGTGCGTGCGCGGTACCGGCGTCGCACTGCGCTCTTAGTGTACTCATACTAAACACATAAACCTTCTGGAATTAATTTATCTAAATATGGTGAAAACTGCATCAAGTTTCGTTGCGTAGCTTAGAATAACCTCGCGGTCCTTCGAATAGCGACTTTATTTCATAACATGTTTAGATATAGACTGTGCTATAGCTTCGTAGGCAGTTTGCTACGCTATTTCGTAGAACCTCTACGAAACCGTGACCGCATGCTACGATCTATGGAGTAATAATTGTCTTGTTATGTAAAACACCTAGTCACTATAGGTACTTAGATCTGTACAGTTATTTAAACATGTTTTTTTTACACATCTTTGCTTATCTTGCTTAGTTTTTACATGCTGAGTGTTTATTAAAACGCAAGGATGGTTACTGAATATTCGCCCGATGCCGTGATCGCCAATATATTTCTTATTTATTGAAATTGAAATCAAACCGGGCTCTGTAGCGTCTTACTCATAATATTTTTAATGTTAAAACTCAAAGATTAATTAGATACACTCCGCATCATCAAAGAGTAAATTTTTGTTTATCCATGTACCTACATAGGTAGAGTGTATGAATATATTCTGCTAATATTTGATATAGCTCCCGAATTTTCAATCTAACCTGTTCCATTGTACATTTTTGTGTGTTTAAATAAAGCATGGTGGCAGGCGGGGCCGCGCGGCAGAGGTTAGAGGGTGGGCATCACCCGCGGCCACTGTTTACATTATACCTATTATATTATTATGATTTATTACTCAATCGATGCTCCTCCCCGCCCCAGACACTCGGGTAATTTCACCGAAATGTTGCTAAACTTCATGTACATGGAGGAATTTCAACTATGCTTCAACTTTAAAGGAATCAGATGCTTTGATACGGCAAAGGTAGGTACTGGTAAATAGTTTATGTAAAAATAAAGCGGAATTTATGTGAGGGTGAGATCCTAAAATAATATGCTTTGTCTCTTGTGAACGCACCGCCTACGTCTTTCAGTCGTGTGTTGATTTAGTATTTTTGAATAGGTTGTAAAATATGACGTTGTGTTTTGAATAAATGTGTAGAGATGAAATGGCGATTTGAAAGGAACCATACTCAAAACTCGATTAAAAAGAAGTGATTGCAGTTCAGAAGCCCAATGTTAACACAAGGTTCGAGTTCATTCAACAATGCGTCAAATTGGAAGTGCATAGTCAGAATGCAAACACAGCGACAGAGGAACGAGTGCATTCAGCGAGATCTGCCAGCGCCGCGCCGCGCCGAGTCGCACCGCGCCCGGCCCCACATTGCACTGCTCTTTGAATATCGCGCTCAAGCACCACCGGCTCTTTATGAACTATCTATGCCTGTGTTAATACTACCCAAGTTGCTAATTACCTACGACTTTAAAAATTACAAGAAAGAGACGAGACTTTGCATATATCTATGGTTTTTCCTCGTCTTGTAGTTTCCCATCGCAGTAAAGGTGAACTGTAGGCGACGTAGCAATTTCTTACAGTTTTTGATCGATTTAATTTGCACGAAGGCTGCTAGGTATTGAATTGAAGCGCGTTGATAGAATTCCGTACCGGGTACAAATCACAAAACATTCCAATCCCTCCGGTTAATTGAATCCTGTAGGCCTTCATTAGAGATGGCGGGGGGCGATTCGACAAAAACGAACTTTTACGGAAAGGAGAACGTCGGGGTACCGACAAAAACCACAAATGACATTCGGGAGGTGGCACGGATCGAATAATTACGTCGCCGCGGCTCATGCTCAACTTGGCTTTCACACTCAAACATCGTCGCTCCTTCATAAAACTTTGCGCACAACTTCTCACGGCCTGAATTATTACATGTTTTACCAAAACGTAAGTGCTTAACAAACTTTGTCTAAGTGAAAAGATGACATGGGTACCTAAAAACTTGCCGCGTGTCATTCTGTGTTCGCAATCAAAAACCAAAGAGGTGACGTGGTTTTACGCTAAACTTTCCGCGAAGAAGCCTTTCATACTTATAATATGCTGCCTATAGTGAATAGAAAGAGCTCGCTGAGAGATTTATTCCCTCGAAATTGTCAACTTAGCATTCGACTGAAAGTTGCCCAGACAACAGCAGACAGAGGACTAGTTGAGATTCAAAAGAATTCCAATATCAGTGGGAGCGGCAATTCGCGAAGACGCGAGTATCCGCGGGCGCGTCGCGGCGCGGTGCGGCACAGCGCGGCATCGACCACTCTGCTGAATATGTTAATGTCGAGACGCCACGCTGTCACCGCAATATCGTTACTTTCAATTCGCAACTCGCCCGCCTCATCGTTAACACATTCCTATTGAGTTTTATACCGAAATGGAGCTCTGCGGTTTTATTGCTTTTGTAACGCAAATTGAAAAGTGCCTAGTTGTGCTAAGAAATGTATAATTAAAGTACGCGACAATGGCACGTTTACAATTTGAACGAAAGATTTAACTTTGTAGTATTTAAGTCATTTTGTTAATTCCTTTTATTGAGATTACTTTATTCATCATCTGTTATTCATTCAACTTCTATTTAGGTAAGTACTCACTCTCTCTGTATGTATTATACTAATGTTAAAAGCCAATACAGTTACGGAAACAATACGTTTAGAGTCTACACAGAACAAGGAATCCCTTAGGTCTCGCCTGATGGCGCTACGCAATTTAAATGGTGTCGATAGGCGATATCACGCACGGTTTTTTTTTTAAGAAAAAATCAAGTGCGTATCGGTCGAATTGCATCGCAATGCGTCCATGTGAACATTGTTGCAATTCCGCTTAGTAAAAATCGCTTAGCGGTGTGATATAAATCAAATTGCATCGCGCCATCAGAAAAGGGCCTAAGCGTCGCTCGATCACGACTCGCATGGCAATTCACTTTGAAAGGATTTCTGTAAGGTGCAAGCGCGGTACCCGGCGTGTGCTCAGTACGCTGTGCCTACACAAGTCACGACGCGCGACGCTCGTAGCAGCCATTCGTACCCTTACTATGCAATACTGAGGCTTAAGCAAATTGAACTCGCTACTAATTAAATTCAATTACATTTTATTTACGTAGGTAGGCTTCCAGTTCCTAGTAGGGATTATTTGGTAAATCGTCGCATGAGAAGCTCCAGTGCGTCCTACCTACCGAAACTAATAAAGGATTTCCAGCTATAAGAACATGTTGTGGAGAGATATCGTGGGAGGCAGCGCGAGATATTTTATGTTTTGTGACTAAACCTTGTAACTTTTATATCTAATATAACGCTTTTTTTGTACCTACGTACTCGTACTTTTTCTTTGAATGTCTGCAGACATCAGCTAGGCGAGTAAGTCGACTTTGTATTGAGCCAGCAGAAAATGTCTAAAACTTTATACAAGAGGTATGGGCATCCTAGAAGCCGTAACTTTTTGTATTGAACTTATCAATATCCACCAGTTCAGTGCAGGGCAAATACTTATGAAACTAGCTGAATCTGCATAATATTGCAAAAGTTTTTATTCTTTAAAGTACCATAAAAATGGCGTCGGTGCTTCACTCACGCAAAACTTTGAATGTTCAAATTAATTGAACATAATCTAAGATCTGTTGAGCCAAAATGTCACAATGAGAAATTATTTCGCTTTTTCTGACAAATAAAAAAGTGCTTTTGGGGAGTGTAAACAAAGGGACATGACAAAATACAAATGAGAAGCTTATCTAAGGCCCGTCATTTGTAGGCGTACTTAATATTTTATGAAGCTTAGAATAGAACCAAGTCGTCCTCAATTGATGAGCTATGAACAATTATACAAACATTCATTGAATACTTTCTAAAATTGTAGGGAAATGCGTAAAAATGTCCATAACTAATAGCTCCGGGAGCTCGAACAATGCTTTAGTCCCTCCTTCAATATTATAAAGATCAGTGACATTCGTCCGATGAAGTTAGAACGAGTACCTATATATATCCTTACCTTTAGGTATGATGCAGTATTAGCTCTTTAAGCTAAAAAATTAAAAAACAATGTAAAATATATTAACACGGTAATTAAATTTATGACAAACTAAAGACTGCCCGTCAAGAGTTATAATTTGCGGCTTGTGTGTTACTCGTAGCATAAATAATATGAATTTTCCTACATGTTCAGCAACTTATCGCAGTCAAACTCACAACATATTTGAATACTGTGGAATCCTTGAATTATGATGTTAAAATATTTGCAGCGCAAATTGTTTACGTTTGCTTTGGAGCGTTTATTAAATATGTACATATTTAATTAATCGCGTAAATAACGAAACAGTCTTTTAAAACAGAATTTTAAACAGAGTAGAGTATACAATTCTTGACAACGTACCTCGAGTAGTTTTGGATAAAATAGATTCAGGGTGACGTTCCTTCAGTAAATTCGCCGATAACAAATTATTATTAGACTTGTATTTGTGACACAAAAATAAGCTATAGAGCCTAGTGTATGCTACGCCGTAGCTCGCCGCGTAGCAAGTGCGTAGCAATCGTAGCGCGTAGCTTAGCAAGAGTACGTAGTTAGCTTTAGTAATTGGTAGGAGGGAACTGAAGTATTCAACAAAAATATTTTATTGTTATTATGTTTACACTATTCTTAAGCCGAAAATTACTGCTCAATCAGCCCTGAATTTAGCGGGCAGTCTTTAACATTGTTTATTTGACTGTAACTCGGAACCTAAGATTTAATAATTGTTGGCTTACCATGACGGCGTTAATCTTGAAATCCATGTGGTTCTTGACCTCTGCGGCCAGCTCCCTAACCAGCAGCAGCCCATCCTTGCGCACCACGTCCACGTTGTATTCGTGATATTTCTGTACAAAAAATATTGCAGATATTAGTTTAAGTCATGCGACATACACACCTTGATAGATGTAAGTCAGCGCTTTTGGTCGCTAGTTTAAATAAGTTATTTTAAAATTAGTTGTTAACAATTTTAAATGAAAGCAGGCCTGCAAGAAAACATTGTTTTATTCATATATAATGCAGATTTGTCTACCACGATGGTCATTATGGCAATATTCCATAAATGCCGTTGGTGGGAAATCAGAACACAAAGTTTCAGAGTTTATGCAGACTGTAGTTTAACCAAAACAGTAGAGATATCATAAACTGCAACCGAATTATCTCTCATCAGCAAATACATATAAAACACAACAATAGTTCACACCAAATAGACTATAGTGCAAGTAATATCTGCGTAGAGCACGCGTAATTTAATGCTTTCACGAGCACAGATAAACATTGGCAGGCATGTAGCGTTCGCATAATTTGTGAAAATGACAACAATCGTGTCGCATTCGCGCTACATTACGCGTTGAGTTATTGGTTCCCAACATGGCGACGCGGCGGTGAAGCGCGCGCGGGGAAGCGGCCGAGACCTGTCAAATTTAAAAATGGAACGAACACATCCGGAATTTGGCGGATGCTGGCTGCCAAATTATTGTTATTCGGCAGAGGCGCCCGCTCCGTGCTGCCTTGTTATTGAATTTTGGTTGTGCCCGATGTCGCCTTTGTTGTATTATCAAATCTAACGAGATGCGTCACTGTGCTTATAATATTTTTTATTAACGTTTCCACCGACCGCTTTGACAAAACCGCCGCTTATCTGTTGCGGAAACGTGAGCCTGCAATAACAGAGTTAACTCCGAACATCTCTTAGATTAAGGACGAGCAAGGAAATAAAAAGGAATACAGCCGCTCAGTAAATAAACTTCGTTTTAAGGTAATGGCGGCGCCCATAGAGACGTCCGTCGGCATCGGCTGGCCACGACGATATCCCCCCTTCATATTACATTGTCTTCAACGACACCCGGAGATCCCATTTAATCGATAGCCTACTTGAGCTTTAAAATGGGGGGAATGGGTAAGTGAAATCCTTAATTTATTATAACATTTTATGTGCAATGACATTGATTTAACGTAAGCGGGAAACATGAAACACAAGAATGTGTGTAATGGTGCTCCCACACCGCTGTTAAATATGTTTACAAACATTTTCTAAAACCAAAACATTTACTAACAATTGTTAGGAATTGTTAAATGTTTTGAGTGCTCCTACATTGATGCTTACTAACATTACTACATTATATTATTACATTACACAATTTTTACTAACATTCCCTAACATGAAAACATTTTTCAGCCGTGTGGGAGCACCATTCAGAGTGCACCGTTAATGATGCCGCTGTTAAAAATGTTTACAAAAATCAGTAAACATTTTCTACACAAACATTTGATCACAATGTTAAGGTGCTCCCACACTCCTGAAAAAATATTTACAAACATTAGTAAACATTTTCTAAACAAACATTTTCATAACATTTGTTAGTAAATATATTAGTGTTAGAAACTTTTGTAAACATTTCTAACAGCCGGTGTGGTAGCACCATAAGATTGTTTTTTGATTAATACGTTACGTTATGCAAAAACGTAAAAAAAATCAGCTTTAATATTCTAGCTATCTGTTCATTCCAAGTTGATCAAGGAAAGCCATATTAATTGCGCAAATAGAGTGGCTCGCTAGTCGGAGCCGAGCGGCTGAGTGGCCGAGGAAGGTTCGCGCCGACGGATATATGATTTGATCCCGCCCTGTACACGCGGCCTATTTGTGGAGCTCCAGGGCTGCCCCGGTTAGCTACACTAGACTTTTAGATCTAGGGATTTTAGTTGGATACGTCGGTTTTGAAAAGCTAAAAAGTAAAGATACAATTCGTAACAATTGAGGCAATAGTTGAGATTCTCACAGAACTGTAGTAAAAAGATAGCTCGACCTGAGCTGACCAACTCGCCACCATGCGTTCTGTTTAAATTGAAATAAAAACAGTGAACAGTGGCTTAGGAAATATCTACTCTCAAGAATGGTTTATTTACAAATTAAAATTAAATTCTCGTCTCTTCTAAAGATTTCTTTAACTCAAGGAAGATATGAGCAGGCTTTAGGATGAATTCCCTAGTCCCTTCCTTTCCTTTATCTTCAAATTTCGAATTCGCCGCCAAAACGCACTACTACATCTGCGAGTGCAGCAAAGACTATACCTCAACTGCGCCATCTGACGGCGGGTGGCAAAAACATTCAGTAAGAACTCGATTTCAACGCCGGCCGGCTCAAAATTCACGTGTGCGAAGGAGAACTATCGTGAAATGAGACTAAGTGGGCAAGTGTAGTGATCACCCGACTCCAAGCATTGTTCCAAGTATCCTGTAAGTACCTTCATACCTCATTATGTCCTTCCTGTTTTTGTAGGCATAATTTCCTCAAGCCACGTCCTTGGTTAGAAGTAAGCACATTCAAGATATTTACAAAAAAATATTATCCTTTTATAAATTGGAAACGTCAATAAACAAAAAAATCTGCTTACGTGAGTTTCGGGCGTCTCAAGGGAGGGAAAATTTACTGACCCTTGGGTCCAACCCGCAGACCTGCATTATGTACGGACGGGGCTGTTAATCGTTCCCGTCGTTTATTATTTTAATGGAACTCATTTAATAATATCAGTCTTTAAATTAATTACGTAAACAAAACCAAACATTGGAGATTCCCGCTAATTTTGTGTCATTTGTCCAAAAATGGCTTAACTTTTTTTCTTTAGTGTGGCTTTCGATTATAGTGGCCAGTTAGTTTGTCTGTTTATTATAAGTTTGTATGATAACAATGTATCATGTTTATTACTGGCACGAGACTTCACAAAGATTTATGAAAAAAAGAACTATTTTATTTTTCTTTTAACTGGTTGTTCTAACAGCTATATATTGTTTTTCATTAAGGAGGAGTTATGAGTAAAATGGGTATTTTTTTTGTAGTAAGCACGAGTATACAGAGATAGATAATTTTCTAAAATATTTATGCCATCAGTCTTTACTAAAATTCTTTAATTACTACCAAAATATTATTTGAAAATTCGCTTGCATTTTTGATTCAAGATCATCCTACATAAAAACAAGTTAGTCAAATCATTAACGATACTAATATCTACGAGTATTAAAACGAATTTAAGACCTCACACTACTACCCAGCTCATCCTTATCTTAGCCATAACCGCCAAAACTCGTCGAACATCATCAAAATTGACAATTTATTAGGTGGTGTTGTATTCAATTCGTAATTTAATCGGTAGGTTGGTCGAGCAAGCCGCGGGCACTCGGCACTCTGGCCACTCCGGGCAGGCATCGCTGCGGCGCGCGGTTGCATAACGCCCCCCCGCCCCGCTCCCCCTACCCGAGGGACCCCGGACACATTGGCTAACAAGGAACCTAAATTCAATTAAGGCAGTTAATTTAATCCCCTTTGTGTGTCAACACCACCCTCGCAGACCTATGATTAATCCTATGTACTCAACTATTTTCGTTTATTTTAAGGATTTAGTCAAAAATTGGTGTTTTGCTATTGTTACAAAGTTACGATTCTAATGTGGACATGGAAAGATCATTATCGTGAAAATTTTCCTGCAAATAAAAATCCAAATGCTGAATTGATACTTCGTATTTCCATTTTTAACGGTGTCTATTATATAATGCGTGTACGATAACCACTTGATGAAGCGTTCTATACCTACGTAGGTATATCATTTCGTATATTACCCATGCATTCAAATAATATTGTAATATTTTATCCAACTTACCACAATAGAAGTAAAATACTTAGTCGTAGTTTCTGAAGTAAACCAAATATACTTGTTGGTCTGGTCATAAGTTTTGTCACATATGGAAAGTTAAATAAATGACACAGTGAGTTACGCACTACAACCATTTATATATCAAATGTAAGGGTATAAAATACAGATTTAAACCACATTAAAATTATTCAAAATGTCCTCCTGTTGCTTCGATACAAGCCTTCAATCTGCAAGGCCAGTCGTCAATCGAAGCACGCACGACGTTCATGTCAATATCGGCGACTGCTTTAATCAGGGATGCTTTAAGTGACTCCAAGTTGCGATGGGGTTTGGCGCAGACTTCTCCTCTAAGTGCTGCCATATTTTGTAATCCAAGGGATTCAAGTCTGGACTGGATGAGGGCCAATCCTCATGCCTGATAAAGTCGATTCCACGGGTCGTGAGCCAGTTTTGGGTACTTTTCGCCTTATGAGCCGGCGCAGAATCTTACTAGAATACCCAGTGCCTGTTTTAGAACATTGTTTGTGAAAGAGGTTCCACAATGTTTGTTAGGACTGTGTTTTGATATACGAGGACACTGGTTTTCACTCCTTTTTCATAATTAAACACTGCCGTTGGACCCAAATAGGACACCCTAAGCCAAACCATGAATGCCGAAGGGTAATTAATGACCACGCTGAACACGTGGCACACGTCTGTTCGCTTCTTCACTAGAGTGTGCATACACTTTATCATTTTGTTTGTTGAAACTCTCCTAAAAATTTTTTCGTTCGAAAAAAGTAATTCGCGGTATTTTTTCCCGCGTACCGCCTTAACAAAAACCGGCTTCTTTTAAGTCTAATTTTCTTCAGCCGTGCGTTAAGTAGATATGCTTTTTTTTTCTATAATCTCGCAGTTCTGGGTCTTCATTGAACAACCTTTGACCAGTAGTTCTGCTTAGTCCCATCTGCAGAGCCAACATTTTTTGCTTGCGGACAGGATTTCTTTGGATTCGCGGTAGAATCAATTTTTATTACTTTTAAATTTGAATTGTTAAAGTGCCGCTTAATGGCCTAATTGAAGAAATACATTTGACTTTGACTTTGACCTCCACTCCGAATTGAACGAAGTCGACCGCTCCATTGTTTATCTTCTAATCTTGAATCTTCCCTGAAAATTTCTGCTGTTTGAAAATCTCGTGCGTGACCGCAACGATGCAATGCAATGACTGCGACTCTGTCTTCTTTGCGCGTCCACTCCATTTTAGAAAATGAACAAAATTCCAGAAATCCTTTGTTTTTATTTTCTTTAAATATTCAAATTTCGATTGCCCATAATATTTACCTCGGCTTGCATTCTAAATTCTTCTATGTGACAGAACTTATGGCCCGATCAAGGCAGATGTATACAGTTCACCTTGGTATACTCTCATTTCACCGGTTATGTTGGACATCCCACCCATACGCACAAAGCGTACAGCTAAAGAGTGGCATTCCCTGCCGGAATCTGTGTTTCCCGATAGCTACAATCTAGGGGTCTTTAAGTCAAGAGTGAATGGGTTTCTTCTAGGCAAGCGTGCTCTATCGTCGACCACATCATCGCTTACCATCAGGTGAGATAGTGGCCAAGCGCAAGCCTATAGACAATAAAAAAAAAAAAAACTATTCTGGCATTATAGGTACCTTACTTGCCTATTAGGTAGGTACAACTAAAGTAGCATGACTTAAAGGTAAATACACTCTCACATAACATTAGGTCTCCTCATGAACGTATTACAAATCATTACTTTGTAATGATAGTGCTATATATGTATATATATATATAATATTACCTCCCACACCTAAAAGCCTTGAGTTAAAATAAAAAAACATCTTTTCTCTGAACTGAACCGGTTTATGGATAGCTGAATGAATGGCACGCTGAGCATTTTCAGGGGTCATCGTCCAACGGTACTATAGGAACTTGTACTGTAGGAGTGTAGGTGGGTGATCTGCTTCATCTGCGGATATGGCTTCTGAAGAGCCTTATTGCTGAGTATTTGCAGGCTGTATATCTAGGTATTGTGTATGTTACGTTGTTCCATTTCAGAAAGCATATCAATGTATTTGTAACCAATTATTAGTTATACATTAATAGTTTTTTTTTTTTCAAAATCGTTGGTTGTAAGTTTAGCATACATTATTATACGTATAAACGCTATATCGGCATACAAATGATGACAAGCTAAGATTTTCTAAGAGGATTTGTAAGGAGGCTTATATGGTTCCACCAACAAAATGTTGATAAACCCATATCAGGGACAGTTGAATAATCAACTATGTTAAATATAGCAGTAAAAACGCGGCGTCACGGTCGGGGCTGGTTCGCCGGTCCGGCGTTTCTTGCCCGTGCCGGACAGGATTTTCCACTCCGCCCGGCCGCATTTGTGCGTACTACGCACAAGGGAACTCCATTTGCCAACAAAAAATATGTAGTGAAAAGGGCAGGATCGCCTTGTGTGCTGTACAATTCTAAGCGAATTCCAAAACACGAGCCGATGGGAAATATATTAGGTGGGCGCGCCTCTCAACAGTTCCGAATACATAGGATGGAAATAAATAATGGCGGTGGTCGCCGACGAGTCCGATCGAATCCGTTCACACCCTTTATGCTGACATGATATATGAACTCGGATGGACTTGATCTTGAAATGAAATCTAGTGTTGTTTTAGTGAAAATGTTTGTACTGCAGAATGTTATTCAAAAAGATACATATTAAATCGCTACTGTGTATATCATTTTGTAGCCTATTTTCTATGACTTTTTTGTCGAAATTGTGTTAAAAACAGTGAATTCTACTATGATATATAATTGGTTAGTTACTGAATATTGATTAAAAAGTTTTCGCAGACGGCACTAACGCCAGTAATAGGACGGCCGCGACTCTATTGTTTCTGTATAATTGATAAACCCTCGAGGTGTAGTGGGGCGATTCCATTACTGAGTTACATTTTAACAGAAGCTTTGAAAAGGTGTTGAAAGTATCGTAGACAAGCTAACATTCTCAAGCAATCATTTGTAAAAAAGCAATGTGCATCCTTAGCTGTGTATTTTTTTTACGGAATTTTTTTAATTCTTTTATAAGCATCTGAAAAGAATTTCATGAACTTTTAAATATCAAAAATTCAGAGCTTGTAATATTAATTAAAATATTTTAAATTTCAACAAGAAAATTTTCAAAAAGATAAGAAAATGTTAAAGTAGCAAAACATTTTGATATTTACATCAAAATATTTTGCTACTTCAACATTTTCTTTTCTTTTATTTAATTTTTATCAAGAAAATATTTGGTACTGAAAGGCAATATTTTAGCTATTTTATGATGTTATCAAAAGAAAACAGTGAATTGAGTTTTTAATCAAAAAAAATAATTAGGTAGGTAGGTGGCAATGAAAAATTGGCATTGGTTTTCGATGGAGAGACCTGGGACGAAGTTAAAAAAAGTGCTGAGGTGGGACTGCATAGAGTGGGCCATTGACTAAGATCTAACCGTCTCACCTTGAACCTTACTCAACGTTAAATCAACATTTCTCCAATTTTCTTTCTCTAAAATTAAACCAATAAGTTTGGATATTAATCTGCATGTCTGCAACTTGGCATCTACTGTGGAATGCTCATGCACAACAATCTCTAAGTTTACTCATGTTTGATACCTTGGTGTTATTGTAGACGATAAGCTTAGCAGGCAGCAGCACATTGATATCACCACAACGCGTGTAAGGAAACTTATTTGGGCTTTTAAAAAACTGATACACATGGCCAAATTCGAACTCCTTCGCACAGTGTACTATGCGCTCGTGCAGTCAGTCCTGGGATACTGTATTGCTGTATGGGGCGGTGGATGCAAGACTTGTCTGTATGTCCGCCTGTCTGTCCGTCTGTGTGTCTGTCTGTCCGTGTGTCAAGACCCTTTTTATCTGGAACGCCTGGAGGGCAGTTGAAATTAATATTTTATACTCAAATCTGCAAGCCTTTGCAACTGTGAAAAATCAAACTTATAGACTACACAACATAACATCATCGCTCACCATCATGTGAGATAGTGGTCAAGCGCGAGCCTATAGTATATAAAAATAAAAAAAAAGACAAATCGCAAAGGAATCAAATCCCAAAGAGCCCGTTGAACCAGAATCATGAAATTTGGTAAGAAGCAACGTCTTATAGCACAAGTAAAGGAAACAATATGAAATCCGTAATTTTGTAGATAAATAAATAAAAAGATTAATTATTACCAACAGTAAATAAGTTTATTTACTGTTGGTAAACTGACCGGGACTTATGTAGATGTATGGGCACAACAGTTTTCCAACAACAAAATTCATTTTGTCCTTCAATCCACTTTATATTTTCGTTACTGCAATATTCAGACAATCATTGTTTATGAACTTCAGTAATCTTACCTAACTATTTTTTTAATGTAGCTATTTGCACGGGACCCTCGGTGCGCCAGTCCGTCTCGAACTTGGCTACGACTAAAATACGAGCAGAAAGTTGTTTGCCGATATGTAACGCAAGGACGGTCGCTTTTCTTCTTTGGCAGAAGTTTTAAAGATAATGAAAGGTGTTCGTTGCTATTATTGTGGACTACAATGGGCCGGGAAACAAACGCTCCCCAGCTAGTACGCACTTTACTCTTGTATGAATTTAGCTCTTCTAGATCTATTTCTATAGCTGTATAATCTATATCTATAGCCTGCAGGTGCTATTTAATATGCAAATGAGCACTTAATATTTTGTGAAGTTCAAAGTGATTCTTCATTTTAATGAGTCATTTAATTTTGTTATTTTGCCAGCAGTGATTGCCTCTGTATACAGTTTAAAAGAGCGATGTTTTCGTGCACCTTATCACAGAGCTATTCAATGAACCTGCTGTTAAAATGTATTACGCAGGTAATTCACCTCTGGGGACAAAGTGTCGTCCTCACCAATTAAATTTTAATTGCGACGGCTTGCCAAAATGCCAAACTTTAATTACATAGCAGCGATTAATTAAAAATGTATTACTAATGAAATTTAAGTTTTCGAAAGGCAAGAGCGAAACGAGCCGAGCTTCTTGGAATTTCATATACTCGTTAGAATGTTGAGATTGAGCGTGCTGAAGATTAATTTCACTGTGAAACTTCATTTTGAATCAGATTATTGCAGCAGTGAATCCATTTTTGAAATATTTTTATTGTCATTTCAGTATTTTGCAAGCACCTCTTTTCTCCGCAGTTCTTCTGCAGTTTCTGATCCATTGTTTAAGTATGAAATTATTGCATTGGCGGTAGAATTAAGTAGAATATTAAAGTTAATGCTTTCATTGGGTAGCGAACGTCATCATCATATAAAAGCATGGACAACCACTTTACAACAAATTATCAGAGATATGTAATTATCTCTATCAAAAGTAGTGATTAAAGCCGGTCTCTCTACAATATACTGAAACAATGTCTATTACTAGACATCAGTTCTGCAAGGCTGCAATAAATTTAGATTACCCCTAATTAAACCCTAACAGTAATTACCTTAATAAAATTAAGAGACGAAGCTGAACAAACTCCGCTAATTTCAATAGTCCACTTGTAATCTTTTGAAGCGAGTGTCGACGGGCGGCGGGCGCATCCGGTGCGCGCAACTAGCTCGCTCGGCGGACGCGCAGAGTTTAACCTAATTTGATTGTAGAGTGAATAGTGAAGGCCTGGACCTTCACAGAGTAGAGGGTTTAGGTCGCATCTCCCTTTGTGAGATGTGGGGCAAGGTAAACAACAGACACAAGGGAAGAAATAAATGTGTGACTCGCGTCAGCGCGAGCCTGTTTTTACTCGACTGCCGAAGGAGGGTAATGTGTTAATCAGTCTATGTATATTTGTTCCTATGTGGCGTTCCAGAGAACAAACGCGTTGGCCGATTTTGATGATACATACGTCAATCGATTCGTCTTAACCTTACTGTGTCACTAGCTACATTAAAATTGGAAAATAGAAAAATGGCGGCTTTTGGGCGCCATATTGTGGGGGGCCAATTTTGTTTTTTCTGCCAAACCCACCGTGTGGGGTATCAAAATAAAGGTTTTCAAGAGGTGATTTCAAAATTATATTACACTTATATGTTTAAATGTACCTTATTCGAAAAAATGTTAACTAAAAAGTTATAAACAAAAAAAGTTAATTCAAAAAATCAAAAAACCCGACTGTTTAAAAAGCGAACTAAAAGCTTATTGTTTACGTATTTTTAGTTCGCTTTTTAAGCAGTCGGGTTTTTTGATTTTTTTATTAACTTTTTGTTCTTTCACAGAGTTCGGCCAATTTGAAAAACAGGATCAAGCGAAATATATTGAACTATATTGAAATAGAATAATATGGTTTCCTTTGATGCTATGTGTTGGTAAGTAAATATGTTATTTTCTGCAAATATTATTGTGCCTGCCCGCCAGCAATTAATTTAATCAACCGAGTAACGACCCAAAAACCTTTTACTATCGGTAAGTACAAGCAAACATTAATAAAGAAACTACATTAGATAGAAGCGAAGGCACGTAGCAGTGAACAACAACAATGGAGCAGCTAATAAATAAATAGGAAAGTTAATAATATAAATGATTTATTGAAGTGATAGCGGCAGGGCAGGCCAGGCCAGGGTACAGGGTAGGGGGTCGATCAGCCCTCTAATATTGAATAAGTTGCGATGGCGAAGTTTCTCGCGAAACATCATATTATATTACTTGGACGGAGCGATGTACACGGAATTTTTATTGTTTTTGTACAACGGCTGAAACGTTATCTGTAAATTTATAAAGGGGTTTTTTATTATAGTTTTTTACTCTGTCCATAACTCGTGTTACGGGATTGTCGAGTGTCGGGTTGTGTTTGTTGTTGTGTTGTGTGATTGTGGGATTGTGTTAACGAAGGCATATAAAATAATTCTTACGAACACATCATGTTTTTTTTATTTAATGTTTCATTCTGTCATAATTACAGACAACGCGGTCGATCGTTTCAACGTAAAACAACACCGTATTTACAAAGTTAGATTATAAAGATACTGAAATTTACCACTGTGCAAACAATCGTAACTATAAAAAATTGTTCATTTAAAAACCTTTTTTTTTAAAACAAGGTTCTTTCGTTTTCTTCTCAGCAAACCCTTCCATTTGATATCCATATCATGGCAATGCACAAAAATAACTAGTCCACCATCTTCGACTGTCCACCATATCGGATTTAGAATTACCAAACCATGCATTGTTATCCGAACTTAACGTTTATGCAAAATTTCAACTTAATCGGTTGAGGATAACTCCTTTAAAATTCTGTTGCAAGATTTTACCCAAACATACTTACATGCATACATTGCAAGTTAAATAACAGCTTGTAAAAAGGTTCTAACTGCATCATTACATTTTTGCATATTTATTGTCATATTAAAACTCAGTAACCATCATGAGTTTCAAGTTCCAAAGTAAAAAGTTGATGTTAATGGCATTGACATAACTAAAGTTTGCTATCATTTAATACACAAAAGGAAATTCAATTTCCTTAAAATAACTATATATACGTACGAACATCAGGGTAGTATCATGCTCATAATATCTGGATATTCATAAAATACATAGGTAGCGTAATAAAAGTCGTTTAGCAAACCGAATAGCGTCTAGACTGAATAAATAATTTTACAGACAAGTAATGCTTTCCAATTTTTTCAAATTACCTTTTCAAATAAAAAGCTATAGCTTCAAGAAGCTTGCAATACTCGGATGAAAATTTCGAGATTCTTTAAGTAGCTTAAGCTTGCGATTTGCTTTTTTAATTAAACAAATGCACATTATATTTTAACTATCAATTTTCTTTAAAAATGCATCAGTTTACAGTGTTTTCTGAAGTTCCTTATCTATACTTACAAATTAAAACTACGTACTAAGTGATATGAACAATTCAAATCACACAGTAACTAGTGTGCCTAAAAAAAAGTATAATTTTCAACATTTGCAGACGAGTTCCATCAGGGACAGCCCTAATCCCACAAAACCTAGTAAAAGAGTCCCCACATAATAAACATCACAAATAGCATCTAATTGAAACCATTAAGCGATCAAGATGCATCGATAAGTGACTAATACCATGCTTTAGTAACAGTCGCTGTATCCCTATCTCTGGTTGGACACGTAACTGGGTCGCGGGGAGCTGGGGGGCGCCGGGGAGTAAAGCCCCCGCTAGGGGCCGCCACGGGAGCGGACTCGTAGTTTTTGTACGTACGCGTCGGACCGGCGATCCGGCTTACTTGCTACACGCTCTCTCGCCGCCTTCAAGAGAGAAACATCACACGTACTCTCCACGCACGACTCTCAGGAAATGGAACTTTTTTTTTGTTTTTTAGTCCGATGTTCACGTGCGGTTTTTACTACGAATGCAGAACTTGAGGTTTGCTTGGGTTTTTGCATCTTCGTTTCTGTGCAAGAAAGGAGGATTCATTTGTATAAGAGGTACTTACGTTTTGAATTTGATTCATTTTCGTAAAATGCCTTCCGAACTCCCATAAGTCGACGCCGAATTTTAGCGCCCAATTTTTGACTCTGTAACAAAAATGACATGGCTTAAATGGTATTATTCCAAAAAAATAACGAATGCAAAAAGCAAGTTCAAAATCGAAGAAACAAATTTGCGCAATTTTCAGAAAAAAATTAAACATTTATCATAAGTCTGTGACGGGGAAGTGAATGTGATCGAGGAAACAGGTTAAGCATTTTTTTCCACTTCGTCAAGCACCCCTTATTCGGTGGGAGCTTACTCGTACAATTTATATTTGTCGCACAGCGTACAAATGTATAGCCTTTGTCACAGGATGAGACCAATTTAATGATTGTCTCGGCCGATACCTGCCGTCCCGGGTCGCGTTGTGTCGTGACTCAAAATATATTAATAGCTACCATTACTACGGGCTTTTTATTATATACTACAACTACCTGTCGTTAAAAATGAAAAATCAATGAAATATGTATATCTCATCGTATTTTCCAAGAATCGAAGTATTCAATGAATATTAACTCAGTACTTAACTTAAAGTCTTGACTTTCAAAGTATGTATTTCGAATTTGTTAGCTTGTAACTTATTTGTATTGCAGCTGTTTTTCGCACTCATATCAAACATAAATGGTAAATACTAAGGCTTATAAGTTGTAACAATAGGTTAGTAATCGTGTAACAGTGCAGTTTTATACATTCAGGAAATATGAATAGCCACTAACGATGGAAGTGCTAATAAATGCATTCAAACTAGGTTAGCCTTTCACTCGAAAATACCTCTAAAGTAACGATTAAAATAGCTCGTGTGAGCCCATTCAGCTGTAGGAATAGCTTACGACATTGCTATTTTTAAAATACTACCCGTGATAGTCTAGATCTCTCTCATCCGAAGTGGACCACTGCAACATTTGCATGTTCTTATTGTTAGCTCACTTTTATGTGAATCAACCCACTTTACTACGCTATTTTCATTTTCCCGCTAACGTATTCACTAATGGATTTACTAGTTGCCAAGAGCATTTTTAGACATTCCATAACAATTAGAAACTTTGGGCAAAGAAGTATTTAGGCGCTTTTATATTGCTGCGTGCAAGTATGAAAAAATGAAATAGAGTGCAAAGAATTTAACGTAAATAAAGTAAATTACCGTAATTTGCGTGGCTATAATTTTAAAACACTAATTGTATAAAAGTCAATTCGAATATGTGCATAATTATTCCGAATATGAAAACGTTACCACAAAAACATTTTCTCCTTACATATTTTCGGATTAAATTCTAAGAGCTTACTTAAAAATTCCAATCTACGTTGAGGAAATTCAAATTTTTATACATAATAAAACTGCTTTTCCATCCTTTGGTATTTAGTAGAGCTTAAACCAGTCTATCCATGCGGGATTATCCCTGTCCTGAGCAGTCCTGTGATGAGAAATCGATGGAAACTGCGCTGCAGCGAAATGAAGTACGAGGAGACGACGTCTAGACTATATGACATAAACCCAAGACGAGCGAGATTAGAATAACTTGAATCGTTTCATATTTTGCTGCAAACTTATAATTTGTAATATCTAAATTTGAGAGTATATCACAAAATAGACTGCTTGAGCTATCCTTTTAGGGGTGCTGAACCTTGAATATATTGTCACAATCTTTTTATCACTGATATGGAAAAAGTAACTGGCAAGAAAATAATAAGGGTTTGACTTCCCTGTAGATAGCTAATGGAGTGATTTTTTTGTGTACTTTATCAAAATGTCTTTTCTAAGTCGTTTGCAATGTTTTCTGGCGTACCCTTCGCGTTCTTTTATTCCTTCCTTTTCTGACGTATCACGGTCCTATCTATGTTTAAAAGATCTCGCTGATAACATAAGTAATAATAAAGGAAATGTAAAAGACGAGAACGGTTCAGCGAATTTTTGGGCAAAACTTCGTTCTTATTTCCTTATTCCGTTTCGTTTAATTCAAGTTGTTCCACAATGTCCTCATTAGCAATCAGGGAATGTTTCGCGGGCATTGTTCGCCAAGTTCGGCCGTCACCGCCACCGGTTCGGAATTTAGAATTATTTAAAACGTTCGTTTGGTAGCCGGCAGGTGCACGGTGCGCAGCCGGCGCCGGATCCGGCCCGTTACTGGGGTACGGGGGAGCCTACAGCATCTTCAACAAATCACTTTAAGGGTTGTTATGGCAACCCTGGGTTTTCTTTTAAAATTCTCAATTATTTATTTGTGTGGTAAGATGAATTTTGGACTACTTTTCATACATGTAGACTGCTTCCCGATTTCTATATTAAATCTTTGACGTTGACTATAACCACCCTTGTGCCTCATATAACAGTGTACTCGATTTCATTTCTCATCTCCGTTCAGCGAACCCACAAGAAGTATGACTTGTTTTTCTATTAGAACTATGCGATTAGTTTGCAAAACAGAGAAAAGGGTCTTAACACTGCAGTGATCCGCTTAAAATATCTTGTTACTGTAATCGGTTTAACCCTGGCGCTGAGCATAGGGTTTCGTCGGCCGGGGCGGAGTAAACCGATTTACGTTTCACCTGAATTTAATATCATTCCTTTGCGTATGACAAATTTCTGTTTAAAATACTGGGACTTAGTAAACGTGGGAAAATTGAACCGGCGCAATCGGCGACATCAAAGCGACCTTTTAAATGACTTATCTAATTTATGATTGCTGTTTAATTAGGGTTGATCGTAGCGAGGACCTTTTAATATATTATGAATAAACAAGAAACGATGGTGTGCTCCAGAATAACGAGTGTTGAGGCAAATTCTCAGAAATTCTCTTCCTCCTTATTATCCAAGAAATGTGGCAAAGGTATTGTTATGGACGCTTTCATCTCTCTGTTTGCGATCGATACGAATTAGGAGGCGAGGTATTCAATTAAGTGTCAAAGTGAATTACTTAGAGATGAAAGCCGATGATATCTCGGTTGCAGCGAGTCGATAACGGTTGTTTTATTAATCAGTGTCGGCGATTGCTGGCAGACGGGTGTCAGACGCGCTGCGCCCTTACGTAAGGCAGCCTCCGCGTAGTACGAGCGAGCCCTCCCAGCCCGCGCGAGCCCCCCGAGCCACGAGCCCCCCGATCCCTTCACCCCGCTCTAGATCAATACCGGAGCCGGCGCCTTTGACATGTGCCCCGCGCCGCGTGCCGCTCTGCAAATATTTACGTTGTGGAAACAGATCATAACTAGTTTCATTTGCCTGTTTGTACGCCACCCGCGACACACCAGCTACAATAAAAACCAATTAAATTTACAAATCTCTCCTTTATGTCTCAATTAGTTTTACTTAATAGCGTCTGTTTTCCGTCTAGTTTCTGTTAAGCTGAAGCTACATACTCACTTATCAGTAAACGTAACTGAACAGCCTTCATTTCAATTCAGATTAAACTGTTTTTTGTTCAGTCAGTTTTAACTAGAACGTTTACCGCATGTGGTGCCAGCCAATCATTGATAAGCCGCAATCCACCAGATAAAACTATCCAAATTAATTTGTACCCTGAATTTTAACTACATTAATGTGGGGCGTAGGGCTTTAATTTAAATATTCAAGTGTCGCAAATGATAACATGGCTTTCGTTTTTAGTTTAGCTTTAAACCTAGTTTTTATTTAATATAATGTTAACTAAAAAAAAGAATAATTATATTATTTGAATATTTCAAGCTTTTTTTTATTTCAAGATTGTCTCTACTCAGAATTATTTAACTAATCTGAAGGGATATATTACATATTCATAAATAATTAAATATAACTGAAAAAGTATTTTCCGACTATGCCACACTCTGCACACTGCTACGGCGTAGCACTTGAATGCTACGCGACATACTACGAGCCTACGCTGGTACGAAGCTACGCTGCTACGAGGCTTCGCCGCTTGTGCAAATTGTCTACGCTTCTACGAAACAGTTAATTGAGTTAGGATTGTAACGGGCACGGACTTTAATACCGTCATTAAATGTTGTTGCTAGTTATAAGGCTTTTATGGTAAAGCAATCCTATTGTTTGAATTGTGTGTCACTATGCGTTAGTTTATTGAATATCTACTAGGTTTTCCCGGCGATTCGCTCGAATTACCTAAAGCAGCCGTTCGTTTTCGGGCATAGAAAGTAGTCTATGGCACTAAATGATAGCGTAGCTCTCTATCATTAAAAGAATGTTTGGTTCCTACAAACGAACAATCAACTTTACCTCTATAAAATATTATTTTAGATGAAAATTCAAGTTGAACAATAGATTTTTGAAATCGTATTTGCTGAATATTGGCAGGTTTGATAACCCTAACTGGCGGTGTATTGAATTTTCTGAACGTTTCCGTTTTACATAGTTTTATTTTTCACCAAAAAAAAAACTTGTTTGTGTGATGTTTGCAACCTTTCAAAGCTTATCAAAAAAGAAAAAAAAACTTGCGGGCATACGCCAGCAAATTGACCTGCTTTTTCCATATACGTATTAAAACATAGTCAACCGTTTTGTCATAAAGTTTTTCATGTCCTCTTATAGAAAATTCAAATAAATTTTATTACTCAACACAGTACATAAAAATACACTTCCAAATATCAAGTGAATGCGCAACTAACCGTGTTCCACCAATTAAGGCATACACAATTATAATTACAATAATAATTTAAATAGTACAATGTTATAAATTACATTAAAATTGGAACGTATACAATATCATAAATCAAACATTATAACGTATATGCAATGTCATAAATTAAAACATATACAATGACATAAATAAAAACGTATACAATGTCAAAAATTTAAACGTATCCAATATCATAAATTAAAATCAAAACTTATACAACGTCATAAATAAAAAAAATCTAATGTAGCATACGAATTAAAACGTCAAATGTCTTAGATAAAAATTAAAACGTATACAATGTCATAAATTAATATTAAAAGGTCAGAGTATAACTACAATGTCATTGTACTAACAAAATAATCACACTAATATGTACGAGTATTATAAAGGTAAAAGTTTGTAAGTGTGTTTGTATGTTGTTACTTCTTCACGCTCAAACGGCTCGACAGATCTGGATGAAATTTGGCACAGAGATAGATTATAGTCAGGAATAGCACATAGGATACTTTTTATCCCGGGAATATGTTCCCTCGGGATAATTTTCGTTAGTCACGCGGGCGAAGCCGCTGGCAGAAGCTAGTTATGATGTTCGATACATATAAAATTAAAAAGTCATATGGTACTGGCCCGGATTTAAACCTACAATCGTTTGCATGTATATCAAGTCTTACTAGCACCTACAAGAAGTTTAAAATAAAACGCCATTATTAACCTTCATTAAAATTTCATAACTACACTATGACATTTGCTTAATATTTTTGATATTGTTATTATTATTTTTTTCTTTTACTCTTGACATTTGGAAATATTTTTACATAGATTTTACGTTTGCTTGATATTTTTGACATTGTTACTATATAATTTTTTGTTTTTACTGTTGACATTTGGAATTATTTTATTTTTAAATTCATTGGTTTTTTTTTTTTATATAATCTATAGCCTCGCGTTTGACCACTATCTCGCATGATGTTAAGTGATGACGTGGTCTACGGTGAAGCACGCTTGCCTAGAAGAAACCTATTCACTCTTGACTTAAAGACCCCAAGGTTGTAGCTATCAGGGAACAAAGACCCCGGAAGGGAATTCCACTCCTTAGCTGTACGCACAATGAAAGTATTAGCAAAACGCTTTGTGCGTATGGGAGGGATGTCCACCATGTACCGCATGGCCGTACGTCAATAATATAATTTTTTTTTTCTTTTTTTTTTGTATTTGCACGCCATAGTCTGGCAAACATGGCTGAACCTTTGTTTTATTTTGTTATCCTGCATGCAAGTGTAATGACTTGTTGTATATATACACATGTTTGGGCAAATAAACATATCTTATCTTATCTTATGCTAAGCTCTAGTATTTAACCGTTTCTTACGTTAAAACTAACTAATCCATAAGACCAAAGCACTTATATAGTAGGAGCCGACTCAAAACTACAACATTTGCGCGTTTTTCCTTAGCGATGCGATGTTCTAAACTACTGGGCAAGTTTTAATGGAACTTGCATTTATATTTTCCTTAAGAGCTCTGAACCGGGCTGTGCTATATAATTAGAACAGTTGTGTCTAGACAAAGTTTTGTGATCAATCTCGCAAACTAGCCGAGGGGCGACACGGATTTTATTATCATTTTATTAATAGTAAGCAAAGATAAGCGGGTTATCATTATGCAGAAGAGTTGAAGAGGTTATATTGAGAATGATATGGCGAGGACTCTTCTTTTTATAATATTAATAATTCTTATGTAAATGTGAACGAGAGGAGCTCGTGGCTCAATAATAATAGCCGCACGGGTCGATCATCAAGGTTAAGCAACGCTTGACGAGGTCGGTCCGTGGATGGATGACTATTCCAACATACCGAGATTCCTCCGTGCCTCGGAAAGCACGTTAAGCCGTTGGTCCCGGCTGTTATTTGAAGATCTTTGACAGTCGTTACGGGTAGTCAGAAGCTTGAGATCTGACACCAGTCTTGCCAAGGGGTACTGTGTCCAGTAATTGGGTTGAGGAGGTCAGATAGGCAGTCGCTCCATGTAAAACACTGGTACTTAGCTGAATCCAGTAATACTGGAAGCCGACCCTAATATAGTTGGGAAAAGGCTAGGCAGATGATGATGATGTAAATGTGAACGTGAAGGTTGAGGCCTATTACAAATACCTTAGCCCAGTAGAAATTGACTTTAAAATCGCAAAGCTTGATGTAGTTCTGGATTTATAGTATGTTGTATGGACCAGTTAGGGTAGTGTTAATCCAAATTTGCAACTACGGAAAATTTTGGGACATTTTTCAATTTTTGCTCTAAACATTTTTCGACAAGCAAAATTCCGTACTTTTTAAAATTCATTATATTTGCAATAATTTAAGCCCAACCGCAGCTCTATAAACCCTATATAGGCCTCTAACAAGCTTTGGCCCTTTGGACATGGTCCATTTTGCATGAAAATTTTCAATTTTTTTTTTCGCACTCGTCCGGATCCAAATCGCTCTTCCTATGAAAAAAGCCATTAGTAGAATAATATAAATTTGTAGTAGGTACATTTAATATTATTTCATTCAAACACATAACGAAGACTGTTAGTCTAATAGTTCACTCACAATCTCAAAAATATATAAAAGAAGGTGAAGAAAGATTTTTGAAGAATTGAGACTAACCCCTCTGATTACTTATTTGTGTACGAAAAGGCATAAAATCATGTAAAATGGCATTTCAGCCCAGCTCTCAGGCAAGTATACCTTCTTATTTTTGCAGGCTATGATTTCGAGAAGGTCATAACTTGGTCCCAATAATGATTATAGAACTGCGTTTGAGCTTAAATTTGCAACGCATCGTTTACGACTTTTAGAGCAAAAAGTGAAAACGTTCCAAAAATTCGCGTTGTGCGCAGCGAGCACACGTTTTTGAAGTTGTAAATTTGGATTCACATATAACCTAACACAAATAAAATTTTGTATCGTCTAAGGTTAACTCAATAAATCTATCTTGTCTACTGCCACAGTCTTGAACAACTTGCGTTTTATTTTTTCTTAAACCTTTTTAGGGTTCCGTACCCAAAGGGTAAAAACGGGACCCTATTACTAAGACTCCGCGATCCGTCTGTCTGTCTGTCTGTCTGTCTGTCCGTCTGTCACCAGGCTGTATCTCATGAACCGTGATAGCTAGGCAGTTGAAATTTTCACATATGATGTATTTCTTTTGCCGCTATAACAAAAAATAGAAATAAATAAATATTTAAGAGGGGCTCCCATACAACAAACGATTTTTTGCCGTTTTTTGGCATAATGGTGAGGAACACTTCGTGCGCGAGTCCGACTCGCACTTGGCCAGTTTTATAATTATCAAGTCTCTAAATAAGATCACTAATACACAAATTATTAGGACAATTTAACAGGTTATGGGCTATTATTGCTCCTCCGACAATCAAATTAGTGTTCTACCGAAATAGTATTGCGATTCAATTGGATAAAAATTACATAGCCTCAAGAGCGGTCAACCACGTCAGCAGGCTTAACAGTCAGAGCGAGAGAGAGAGGTGTAAGAGTCAGCACCACGCCAAAACTCAGTTATACCTCCAATGCACCGCAAAAGCAGAAGTCCCTGCTACAGTAAATAATCTTAGAACAATGAAGAATTACTTGTAATTATTACAGTTAGTGTCCGAAGGTCAAGGTCGGAAATCTCAGAATCCATTTCAGCAATCAAGATGATTCTTGGGCAAAAGAAGTCAATATTACAATTCGGTGAGCTGTCGGTACTTTGAGTAGCTGTCCGTGGGTTCAGATCAATAATATTTATCTGTGAAAGAGATTTATGATGTTTCTGAAGGTGAACTCACCGCCTAATAGTTGCGTGTTAACAGCTTAAGGTTGAGGATTAACCCCAAATGTTAATCATAATACAAATTGTATACTTTTGTAGCCCCGGTTAAAAGGTTTTCTATGTGTTAACCCCCCATGGAATCCCCCCTACAGTAACAGCGATAACTCTTTTTAAAAGTTTAAAATGTTTAGGATTGACCAAGTCTCATTTCGTTAGTCATTTTGTTGTCATGTCATTTTGTCAATCCCATCTTAAAATTTGCAAGGATCGCAGAAGGTGATGATCTTAATTTTATTTTTATTTAATATAGTCTCGCGCTTGACCACTATCTCAACTGATGGTAAGTGATGATGTGGTCGACGGTGCAGCACTCTTGCCTAGAAATAATCTAATAACTTTTGACCTAAAGATCTCTAGGCTGTAGCTATCGACAAACACATACCCGGCAGGGAATTCCACTCTTTAGCTGTACGCATAATCTAGAAGTCTTTAAGTCAAGAGTGGATGGGTTTTTTCTAGGCAAGCGAGCTAGACCGTCGACGACATCATCGCTTACCATCAGGTGAGATAGTGGTCAAGCGCGAGCCTATATGAGATAAATAAAACCATTACCAAAACGTTTAGTGCGTATGGGTGGGATGTCCACCATGTATCGATGGCGCATCGCCGTCTTATAGTCCGATGATGGAACGGGCTGGCGGAATTAGATCATGCTATTCCATCGCACACTCCGGTCTCTGTTCCGGCGTGAAATACCTTCGCACCTTTGCAAGGATCCCCAACTTTTTGGCTGCCAGCTGAGCCTTTGCCTCAATGTATCAAAATTGAGAGTTGATGTCAGCGTGGCGCCAAGAAGCTCAAGATGGTCCGTTATTGCACGGTCACATAATGTTTTTGCCTAGACACATGGAGAAAAGGCGGCAGTAATATAAGTATCGAACTGTTTTGAATATAAAAAATGCTCCGCATGGATGGCAAATAACTGAATATAACCTTGGTTTATTAAAAACCTCAGATTACAACAGTATCATTCCAGGTAAATTTGATATTTTCCTTTACCTAATACATTAAAAAATACTAATTCTAAAAGCCGTGTATGTTAAGAAGCTGCGTAGGTTGGCGTTATGTATTGCGTCCCACGCATTAAACCTTGCCACTACAAGCTTAAGCTCACGATACGTTATAACCGCTGAATAATAGATACAGCGTTGAAAGCTGCATCAATGTGCTTACATCGCGATTCGCTGAACTATGCCCGTATCTCATATAAAGCTATTGTGTACAGCGCTGCAGCGGCTCGGCGGTGGGGGGCGGATATTGCAGCTGCCCACATGTTGCTTACTAACGACCAGTACTGTACTGGTCAAGACGAAGGTGCTGATAGAATGGATGAATGTGGTCTGCTATTGTAGTTGTGATAGTGAATATTCAGCGAGATAACCATAGGAAGGGAACTTGGTAAGGTTCGCAACCCTAGCAAGCTTAGGTTTTGTAATTTTGTTTTCTTACTGGCTTTTTTAACGATCAAAATATTGTCAATGTGTGACTAAAATAACTATTACACGCAACAACTTCTGAGATAATCGCTACAAATTTAGTTACAAGCAATATATATTAAACAAAAAAAACACATGTTATGTCTGACTCATCAAACTATCAAGTAAAAAACTCAAGTTCTATGGGAACATTCATGATTCTTCAGGGACGTTCCCAATTACGTCCAATTGAAATAAACTCTAAAAATAGTTCAAAACTGTTACATACATATGGTAAAGCGCCGGTATATCGGAGTCATACTGCCGTGTTATAACAAAACACAATCAGACTTGTCCGAACAAGTGACATTATAAAAAGTTAAATCAAAAAATTAAAAATCCCAACAAAGACGTAGGATACATCTGGTTTCGGTCAGCCAGCTCGCGAATATGTATCCTCCGACTGCAAAGCATGATTTTCTTCTTTTTTACGTCATTTTAGTTTGCTTTGTAAACAGTCGGGTTTTTTGATATTTTTCATTAACTTTTATAATTTATAACTTTTTAATTATCATTTTTCTTTGTCTAATTAGGTACATTTAAACATGTATGTGTTATGTATTTTTGAAATCACCTCTTAGAACCTTTAATTTTGATACCCCACACGATAGGTTTGGGAGAAAAACAAAATTGGGCTCCCACAATATGGCGCCCAAAAGCCGCCATGTTACAATTTCAATGTGTGAAAAGTGACACTCGCAAGTATCGCCTTCGCTGACATCGAATGCCCCTTGTCAAGAGATCTGGTGGAGCCGCCAGTAGTGACCAGTAGGTACTATCTACAACAGAGGTTGCATTTAAATGCTCCAAAGTGAGTACGAGTAAATCAAATTACTCACGTCGTGCTTCTATAACTATTGAAAAATGAGATTTTAATACCAGCTCAGAAAAAAATCCGGAGATAATTAATATCTCCGGAGGCATGTACTCGTATGTAAGTGTCTTCTATAGAAACAACAAAACAAGTCTTCATAAGTACATGATTAAGAACTAACTCTTTGATAAATAAAAGATTTTTGTGTTACTAGCTCAGAAAAATATCTAGGCATAGAGGTTAAAATAACGTCAAAATAAACCAAAGCACGTGCAGATCTTAAATACATACGAGTATATGATTAAGAACTCTGACATATATCTTAGTCAAATAAAATAAGTCTGCGTTATTATGTCAGATAAGTCTTTTGAGATATCGAAAGCAGTTAATTTAATATCGCTGGAGGCTTCTGTGGGGTTGAAATTGAAGTCAAAACAAGTTAAAACCTTATGTAAATCATAAGTACGGTCACGGATATTAATCATTTCACACTCGCACTTGATACAAGGTCAAGGTCTATTCGTCCATGTAAAATTTATATAAACGTTAAAGAAGCAGTAAGAAAAGCGTCACAGTTGACAGGACGGAATGATGAAACTTTTTCATTGGGAATTGTTTTTAAAAGTGGGGAAACTTTTAATTTTACTGACTCCATATACAAGCATGAGAACTTGAGAACTACATTTTCGATAAAAGATGTCTGTGTGTCATCTCAGAGCATCTGTAGAGATTAACTGCAACAGTAAGTTTAATATCCCATGTGTAGGTTTAAGAGCGGCCAACCCATCATACTTTTCATACAAACGCTCATACGTGATTATGCCGTTGTAACACACCTATATTTGTTTTTTTTAACTAATAAGTATCTTGTGCACTATATCTAGGTTTCTATAAAAGCAAAATTTTGAGAAACAAATTCAGTATAAGCCTCCCATAATCTGCTGTCCTGCACAAATTTTACCAGATTTTTTTGCCGTTCATAATGTACTCATAAATTGTAAAAGTAAAGAAAACATCTTGATAGAAACCTTAAACATGTAATGGAGATTCTAAATGACAAATATTTAATTCACAAACTTGTAAGGCTAACTCAAAAATAAGTATTTCTTGGAACAAGTTATATGAAATTTAGCGAATTCAATTTTTCTATCTATCGAGTTTTTTGAAAGTTTTATGAAACATTCAAACACAATTCTTCACTATATATCTCTTTTTTCGCTTTGCAAACATTGCGCTGGATGAAACAAGAAGCTTTTCGACCATACTCGCGTTGACGATAGACGCACCGGGAAGGACCCTCTTAAAGATTGTATTATCGTTGAAGCAGCGGGCTATACGTACAAAACAAAAACAACACGCATGTATTCTTTTGAGGGTTACGCAGAACTTTAATTTACTTTTTCACCGGCTATATAAACCCCATGTAATAGGAGGCCAATCTATTCCAGACAAGCGGGGCACAAATCAGCTCTGCATTTGAGAAATTCCAGATTGAAAAACCTTATAAATCTTTCTTCGTCCCGGGAATAATTTCCAGGACTTCTTGCTCTGCAGTGGCGCTTGCAGCCACAAGACCAATACAAGATTAAGGCCTGGTTAATTGCTAATGCAAGTGCAAGTGCCAATGAGGTATTCTTTACATTTAGTTTTTAATGTCAAAATGCAGAGTTTGTAAACCTTTGTTTTATTGAATTCTAGCGGCACTAAAATGTGTCGTTTTAGTAATTGTTTTCGTTTAATAATCACTAGTTAGTTAAGGCATATATATTCCCAAATGCTAACGCAGTACAGGCCGTGCGCCCGCTCGGAGCTAGATTATCAATATTGAACCTCCTTTTGGACAGTTTTGTTTGCAAAATATTCTTTGATTTACATATGCTATTTCAGTTATGAATAATTTCAAGTCATCAATTTTTCTGTGTAAAAATATTTTTAAACATCATGAAAAATATCGTGTTGCTATTATTTTTTATATAACAAACTATTATTTACACGAAAAAACCATGTTTCACAAATAATGTACATGAATCAATATTTTTTTTTCAAACCTTTTAACACTTGCTAAGAAGTATACTTTAGAAAGTAACCGTTTACGACACTAAAGCGGTGAAAGGCCCTTAAGGTTACACTAGTCGATCATTCTTCCATACAAACGTAGTCAGGCGATTACTCCACTGTTTGATGATGTACGTTCAAAACAAAAAATGATATCAATTTGTCTAAACATTATCAAGCCCTGTATGGAATCAAAAAAGTAAAAAAATATATATTTGAAAGTTATGAGCGTCGAAAGTTCCATATTAAAACGCATCTTTGGGCGTAAATAAATACCATAAGAAGGAAAATTTAAAAACGGCCTCCATACAGGGATAGATTAGTAGTTCAACAATGCAAATAATTTTATTTTGAAAATATACATTTAGTAGTTTTTTCATGATATCTAGTCTCCCAAAGGTCTTTATAAAATTTCGCACGCTCTTTTTCGTCTTAAATCATCATCCATTTCGCTACAAACTTGCAAAAGTGCTAATTCGTACGCGAACTAGCTTCTTACTGCTCAACCCAGCATCTATCTCTTTCGCACGTGTTGTCGGATGAGATAGTATGCATTTTAACCCCGCGCGCAAAATAGTTCGTGCCATCGACTAGGGGAACCTTATGTAACCAAGTATAAGTGCCAAGATTAGAGAGTTCGTCGTATCGGCTTAATCTAAGTACAACCAACTAAGCATGTAATACACCAAATAATACATGTTAAAGTACTCATGTTTATAAATTGTTGGTTAATATCGTAGCAATAATCTCTGGCACTACCAGCAAGGTGACTGACTGCCCGTAAGCGGCCTACAGTGTTCTAATAGCTATAATAGTTTGCCTCCGTGGCTTCCTCTCTGTGGGCTCTCTGGACGCACGCGCAATGCGGGCTCATGGATATCTTTCATAGTTTTAGGAGTGTGTTGATGAGATATTTCACAAAAAATAAAGTGCCTGCCTAACCCCTACAATTAATAAGTTACAGTCGATGTTTCCACTAATTCTCAAGCAGTAAGTAGATATACTTTTTAAAAATGTTTTGCTTTTTTTTTCATTTCTCTATACATATTATAATTATACTTTTTTCAGTGTTTATGCTCCATTCAGTATTGACTTAGTTAAAAAAATAATTAAATTGTTATTAGTTTGGTGTCGTCAAAGAATGCATTTAATCGGCATGTCGGCTAGCCTTCGGGGATCACACGCAATGAAACTACGATAAACTACGATGGTGGTGTTTCGTTCGGAGGCTAGCGGGATAACCTACAGTTTCAGGTAGCCAGCCAAATTTTAACGATTATTAAGCGATACGTTCAATCCTTTTGCTGGTGTCTCTCTTATTCATGGGTTCTAAAAACACCACGAAAAAACTGTTCATCAAAATTAAAGTAATGGACTTCTAGAATAGAATCCAAATAAGTTGGCAAGCAAAGCGAAATAACACACGAAAACTCAATGTTCCTAATACTGCTTTGTAATTAAAACTTTGTGTATGCTTTGTTCTTTTTATGATATCCCTTGGAAATTGAATTAAAATGCAGGTTCCATACGAACATAGCTAATAGAGTTTGTTTGCGCGCGTGATCACACCAGCCTTAGCTTGCATTTTTTTTTATTTCATTTAAGCTTTACATTTGCACTCTTGATAAAAAGATTTTCTCCCCTCCGATGTGTGGCGAAATTGAATGAAATTCCCACGTTCGTTCACACTTACAAACGAACCCACATTTGTAAAATGATAAGTGCGAATTGACTTCATTATTTGAAACGAAAATAGATTATAAACATATTGAACAAACCTTTAAGATAGGCATATCCCACAAACTGATAATCAGTTTAAAAACAAACGATAGACATTAAGACATTCTTCTCTAGCATGAAGCAGAGAAGAATGTCTTAAATATCTAATTGTTAACAAGTTAAGACTTCCATGGGGAAGTTAGGACGAAGACGGAAATGGGCAAACAGTATAACTTCACATAACTACCAATAATAAAAGCTTTCTAATTAATTATCTTATACACAAACCCCATCCACCAATACAGGTTCTCGCACACATCGTAACACACATTAATGAACCAACCCAATACATTTAATCAGTGGCGCGGATTCGTAATTACTTTAACCGGAAAACCTCGTTAATAATTCAAAGTTTTTACAACCGCTTCATTGTATGAGTGGCCGAGGGTAGGTGGAGAGAGGGGGGAGGCAAGCTGTGGCGCCATTTATCACGAATTGATCCATCTTGGAACTTTCAACTGTCACTTGTGAACTTTTTCGTTTAGCAAATCGCTTCGAAACGTCATTCCAGAAATTCATCTAAGTAGCGGAGAGCGGGCGGGCGCGGGGGTCGTAGCGACTGAATATCGTTCTGTAATTGGCTGTCAATAAGCTGCTTGTTCGTGCGGGCACGTCCTGCCCTACATACCGCTGCAGCGCGAGGCCTTGTGCAAAATGTACAGGATGCCTGCCACGCAAGATTAGTTTTATTGGAAATGTTTTCCTTGCACTTTGCAGTTTTAAATGGAGAAAAAAATCTATGTTTTAAATTTCCAATCCATAAACTAAGGCTTTAGATTATTTATGACGATGGCAGATATAAATAAGTAGAATCGTTTTAACCAAAACAAAACCAAATAATCCGTAACCTATGTTTAACCTTCCATAATTTTTGTTGGGGTCAAGTATGAGCAAATTCAACTTTTTAGGATTCCAGATTTAGTCTTCACCTAAGTTTGGTTGAGATCAGCCTTCAATCTAAACATATTCAGCTTTTCAGCATTCTAAAATTTTGCAGAACCAAAAATATTTCTAGAATTGAAAGCAGTACGTAGCAAAGTACATGATAGGTGGGTAGATAATAGCAGGTATGAAATCACTATCACTAATTATTATAAAACAAATTCCCCCGCATCTGGTCGCGATAAACTCAGAAACTACTGAACGGATTTTCATTAAATTTTCACCAAAAGAAAGCAAGGTATGAGGAAGGATTAGGTGTATAAATTGTTAAGGTTTTGTGTAAATTGGTTGAAATATGACGATAATATTTAAAAATGTCCTGAAAAAACAAGCCGCCTGGGAGCTTTAAGAGCTTTTTAGATATAGTAAAACAATTTATGGTGGGATATTCCTCTTTTATAGGTCTACTTTCGACTTTTCGGTCTACTTTCGACCCACCCGGCATCGCACGGGGGTAATTTAAAAAAAACCCGTGCGAGGCCGGAGCGAGTCGCTAGTATAGTAATATGCGGTGGAACATCTACCGCTACTGGTGGCGTGCCCTCCGCAATTATGTTATTTAGATTATATTGAAACCTAAATTACACAAATGATAGATATCATTTTTACTTTTTAAAATGCTTTATCAATTTACTATTCTACATGCTTTCTATTCTTCTTTTTAATTTAGATTCTGATTATTTTGTGTATGTATCAGTTTCTGATTGGGTTTGAATTTTTACCGAACTACATTTACATTTAAGATATGAAAAAATTTTATTGTTAGGACACTTGAGCCTTAAATGAATGCCCCATTACAATATAGTCAGTCCAGTATAGCCTTTTAACGTGCTCACTGCTGGGACACAGGCCTCCTCTTTGTGAGAGAGAAAGATCCTAGCGCGGGATGTCACATGTCTTAGAATTTTTGTTTCTACGACATGCCGCTTTCCTCACATTTTCCTTTAACAGCAGAGCAGAGCAGAGCAGTGATGCTGATGATGAAATAGTTTATTTTATACTAAGTGAAGTTCCTCACGGGATTCGAACCAACGACCTACGACAAGTAAGTCGGGGCCGTTACCCGTTTCCACTGGGCCACTAGCCACCACTGGTCTTTTTTCTCAGTGTTTTTTTTCTCCAGTGTCCCAATCTTGTTTAAAATTTCACCCAATTATTTGTGAAAAATATCTATTAATTTACTATGTATATTATGTATTTATAGTATAGACCTTTGTGATAATTTGTAAGGAGTTGGTCAAGTTTGCAGAATCAGTTGATTTGTTGGATTCGGTTTCTCAATAACATGATTAAATATGTATGTATGTATCTAAGTATATATTTATAAATATGTTAAATTTGTATTTATATTAATTTTCTCTATTTGTTTTTTCATTCAGTTACACCTGCCATATTTCATCTCTGCGCCACCATAAGGTTGACTGGTGGAAAGTGCTTAAGGCATTAACTCCGCCTTTGTACTTGTGCATAAAGTTTTAATAAATAAATAATTAATGTAAAAAGGCTCTCCTACATGGCATAATGACATGATGGGCGAAACCTATAAATCTACCTATCCCTTGGGAGAAAAACAGACAAGATGATACATTACATTATTCCAAAGCAAGATAATATAATACTAGACCAAAGAAATAATCAAATCGGTTCTTGTATTGTTGTGTATGTACTCTTGATAACCCTCTTGATCTAATTATCTTTAGTGTTCAAGATCAAACTTAAAAATAAAGCTATTAACGGACGGGGTGATTTAATTATATGTCACGAAGACGGGTGGACAAGTAGATCATTCTAATTACTATGTCTAAACCTCAGAGCATTAAATTTAAAATAGGGTGATCGCAACTACGACAACGCAGCATTTTCATGAATTCCAACTTATGAGGGATGCCACAATCGTTTGCCATGACAATAACTCCATAAGAGTTGCAGGAAAAAATGGCGCAAATATAGTCGCAACAGGTGCAAATAATATGATTAATGTACAGGAAAGTAGGCGGCCAAGGTAACGTGTCAATTTAAGGCATTTTCTGTCACCTCTGTGATGATATATGTTGTGGTTTCCTTCACGATATATATAATAAAGCAAGTTCCACGAAGTGAGAGTTATATTTAAACGTAATATGTAATTTTGAAATACAGAACGTATCAAAGGATATCTCGCGATAAAGAGCTACTGAAGTGTATCTCGCCGGTCCATTTGACAAACTCATCTAAGTTATCAAATGTTGCGATGAAACGTATCTAAATATATCTACACGATGAAATAAACTTGTTACCCTTCTTCAAGAGTCCTTGGATGTACGGAGGTTGAATGGATGCCGTGCATATACTCGTATGTAGATTCAGTTCACTCGAAGTCAAATGTAATCAGTCTCGCGCTTCATTTGTTACTACTACGAAACATAGTAAAGCGTGGGTGAATCCACGATTGAAGCCTTTCTAAACACTATATCGTTTTCATTTATTGGATGTTAGATTAGTTTTTCATGTATTAGGCACTCGTACAGTCGTAAATCTTCCTGAAAAGATTTGAATTAGTTCCTAGAAGCTTTCTTCTACTGTAATCTGGATGTGTTAAAGATACAGCATTTTTGGAGCAATTAATGGGAAAACTGTTCGTGTGTGAGCTTACGGTTACTTGTTTTACATAGAATAATATATTCTAATATCCTTCAGGTACCTTTACATTAACAGATATCTGAGAAATCCGTATTTCAAAATTGTTAGGTAAAAACTGTTGCGATTGTGTAACATTTTTGCAGGTAAATTAGTGAAATTGTTGTGAAAATTCTGTGGGAGCATTACAAAAACTGAAAAACTATAAATCACGGTAAATAGTTTTGTTTACTTACTTGATTTAATTAATGTTAAACTATTAAAAGACCATGCACTATTATAATAACCTTGTTATTGTCTGAAATGTAGACAATAACAAGGTTATAACATATCTATGTAGATACCAATTTCTGTGATAAATCACAATCTTACATGTAATTTTACAATACATTTTATCATTGCTCCACGATTTACCACGGTTACGTATACTTTGTCCCGGCTGCGGGCGATAGGATATCAGATTTGCGGGCACTTACTCGTTGTGCGGGATGTCCTCGAGCTGGTTGGCGAGCGCGGCGGCCGCGAGTAGCGCGAAGAGCAGGCCCAGCGGCCTGTGCGGACACATGCTGTCCATCAGCACCATCGCACTCCCCACATGACAAGGGCACACGACAACCGACACAGCACTGACGTCCTACATGGAACAACACACGGCACTAAACTCTCCTGACAGTGTCACACAGGGCGGACGATTGTGCTTGAGTCATCGAGTGGTAGTGTCAGTCAGGTTAGGGACCGGGCCGGTGTCGTGCGGGCGGGCCGCCGGAGGACGAGCGTGTCGCGCCGGGCGCCGCGCACCCGCTCTCCGCCCCGCCCCGCGCCCCGCGCACCGCCCGCGCCCGCGCCCGCACTGACGCTGCGCGCGAATCATACGCCCAATAACGCAGCGGCCTACTACTTATTACTGAGATTTATTTGCTCATACATAGGGTTGATGGTCAGCGACCGATGCGAACGCCAGCGAGCCGCTCTACGACAACATCCGCCTCGTAATACGCGGAGCGGGTAGTAAGGGGCGCGCGCCCAGCTGGTATGATGGTATCAGCAGCTAGCTGATGCGGATGCTGGTGGGTGCTCGGGTGTCAGGCAGGCAGCTCGCTGATGGTGCGAGGAGATGCCGCGAGTCGCGACACCGCACCGGCCGCCACGCCACGCACATGCGTGGGCAAGTCGCCAGGAAATCCTTTATTGATTCCCGCGCTCCCGCTTTCTAAGGAATGTCGCAGGCGTTGCTACCGCCAAAATTTCATCTCCCACTATTATAATTTGAGCTAAGCGGATCCACTGTACGCTCCGTGGATTGCTTTCGTTACACCTAGCGAATTTCAGGGATTTATTTTGTAGTAGATAGGTACGCGAACTTTTTGGGTTTCGAAAAATTATTTTATAATCTTTTTTTTTTTGGATGCCAGTAATTGTTTGTTTTTTTTTTATATATTTTTTTCTTAAAAGTAGGGTAGTTACTTATTGTTTTTCTTTTGTCTTTATTTTATTAACGAATATTGCTGTTTAGAAAGTATCAATAGAAAAGCAGATTAGGTAATAATACGAAAGCCTAAGATTAGAAGGGCTCAAGTAACAGTGCGGTATCATTACGACACGTCGGAGAGGCGCAGGTAACCTAGGTCACACATAAGTGGAACTTACGCAACATTCACTTCGATCACTTCGGTGAGGAAGGGTTAAAACTGGTCTTACAGTATGTCGATTTGTTTTTTAGCGATTTTATTGAAAAAGTACTTTGGTGTGTCAAAGTATGAACTTGCAAGTTATAACGAACAACTTCAAAGTTCTGCAAACTTATCACTTACGTAGGGTGTTGAGTTTGTAGACTTCTTGGAGTATAGATAGATGGCGTTCTGTCGGTCACAATCTGTGTCTGGTTTGCCCCTGTGTCGGAAGCCGTCCCGTGAAAAAGTCCTGTGTGTGCCAGGAACCCAAAATAAAGGATTATACAAAGCTCTTTGATATTGTTATATCTTTGTAAAAACAGTTTTCCTGACTGAACGAATTGAATTTTCATGAGTTTACAATCCGCGTGCCCGATGGAATTAGTGGAAACAGTAACAGACTGGTACTGTAATATTATATTACTAGCTGTGCCTGCGGCTTCTCTCCCGTCTACTGCCTACCCTACCCTACCTACCAATTTTTTTCTTCCGCGGAGAATCTTAACACCGCCATTCAGAAAATGACGGATTGTTTGTGTTGTGGTATTTTACTTCTTGAATACTTTAAATTCACATATCTTTTGATATACTGAACCGATTGCGATGAAACACACACAATTTTCATGTATAAAAGGTTGTAATTTTATCTATTAATAAATATTATCATTTTATCTTAATATTAGTTGATTTCGTACACAACTATCCAAAAATGTTGGAAATGGGTTCTGTTGGTTATCCTTTAACACCCTGGCTATATTTTTTGAAAATATTTTACTTGTATTGATAGAGCCAGCTTAAACCGGTCTGGCAACTCAGCAGTTTGGATTGTGCGTTGTCTGCTTTGAAATAATGATTTTTTATTTAGTAGACTAGCTGTGCCCGTGGCTTCGCTCCAGTCATCTGACTGCCTACCCTACCCTACTTACCTTCCTGCCTACCCTACACCTACCATTTTTTTTCAAGGGTCGTCCTTCTAAAATGACTGTGATGACTACAAATGCACAACGCCATCTATCGAATATCGAGTTCAACTGTCCGAGTATCTGAATTGCGTGTGTTGTGATAATTTTACTTCTTGAACACTTTAAATTCATCTAACTTTTGATAGAGTGAACCGATTGCGATGAAACAAAAACTAAGTAATACTTCAGCTACGCACAATTTTCATGTATAAAGGTTATACACCTAAGTTTCGTACTTATTTCAAGTGATGCGTGCACAAATTAACTGACAAACAGATAAAAACGCAAAAATGCTGAAAATGGGTTCTTTTGGGTATCCTTTAACACCTTGGCTATTTTTTTTGGAAATATTTTTGTTATAAAAACGACTTTTCTACTGATTTATTATATATATTGATTGATTATGATGATGATTGATGATACTGTTGTATTTAGCTTTTATTTATAAACTTAACTGAGGATATCATTAACAAAGTTTATAACCGTATGTCAAAGTTTGCTGATAGGGGGCTAAATAAAATAAGATAGTTTACAGTTTAAAAGTTTATTTTATTTTCTCAATACAGTCGACATTAATTTTTGTTTTAACAATAACTTTTATTGTAACAAATATGTGTGGCAAAGTAAAATTCATGTCAACAGATTCGTTTCGAAATATTTATTTTTCTAATAAAAATATTATGTTTTTCAGAGTTATTTAACCTCAGTTGGTACCTTATTGTACTTGTCTCCACAAAAGGTACCTTACCTATTTTTTTATTCGCAAAATGTATTTGTATAATGAATCCTAATAGATGCCTTTTGAGATTCCACAATAATCCAGCCTTCAATGATATAATTTAAATACTCGTTGTAAATAAATGCTACATGATAGATACTTATTAATGAACACTGTCAAAATAATTATATTTTTCCGCATTTCATTTGTTAATTTTTTTAAAACCTACAAAAGTTAATAAACGCTTTCGTTTCAGTTACAACCTACAGTTTTTCGACAATATGTCAGTTAAAATTGTATAAAAATAAATGATACAAAGAACGCAGCCGCCGCACGGGGCGCTACCTACGACACAGTTACTCGCTAGTGTTACAGCTATATTTACAGAATATTATTAAGTTATATAGGTACGTATAAATTAATATATGCTACTAAGTACTTTGCACAAAACGTTACAACGTAACTAACTCGTCGATCATAACATGAGGTCGGCATCATGGCGGTCGTACTGCAATCAGAACCACCAACTGCAGTCAGTACCACCGACTGCAGTCAGTACCACCGACTGCAGTCAGTACCACCAACTGCAGTCAGTACCACCAACTGCAGTCAGTACCACCAACTGCAGTCAGTACCACCAACTGCAGTCAGTACCACCGACTGCAGTCAGTACCACCAACTGCAGTCAGTACCACCGACGCATCACCTCTCCCTACCCACACAATACTGTGCTTTGATCTTTAAATGCAGTCTTCACAATTACTAAGTTTACCTAAAGATCACAACAATACAGTTAGGTATAAAACATAACTAAGTAATCTCATAAATAGCCGTCTAACCTACAGTTACAACTACCTAAATAATTTGTACAATTAATCTGAGATTTTCCACAGATTTTCCTGGTGACAGAATAATTATAGACATACAAATAAATAATATTATAAATTAATAATATTTGACCACAGTCTTTAGAAGTATAAATGTAACAAAGAGTTTGGAGACAAATGGAAATGTCTTTAAAATAGGAACACACAAACAAATGTATAGATATGACGTCTACAAATGATATTTGGTTTTATACAGTAAAGAATTCACTAGCTTGTGACACTGGACCGCAATATAGAAGTACTAGTGCCCGCTCTGGAATGATTTCAGTACCGTCCTGTATCGTACCATACTATCAGTACAATAATGCTGACATAGATACTAGCACTTCCATCATGTACCGAATAACAATATAGCCTCCACTATATTCATATGAAGAGTAAACTTAAAATTACAATTCTCGTAATACTGTCTTAAGGTACTGATTATAAGCGGTATTGCCAACCTTAAAACATGTTTTACGTACGATTGCTCAGCTTATAAGAGATAAACTCCGTAACTTTAGGTAAAGATGTCGAATCGTTCAGATTACATACAGTATATCTAGTTGCATTCATGCAATATATCTAGTCTTCACAGCGTGTTGACACGGTGTGGTTCGTTGTTCAAGTGACACAGTTTGACACAGTCTGAGTCTTCAATGTCGTGAGGAGTCGCTTTCGTGTCCGGAGTCGCGGCCATTTTCCCTAGGTGAGGCGCGGTGGTCCCTTTCGTCTCTGTATCGGTCTCGGCGGTCTCGCTCCCTCGACCGGTCCCTGTCCCTGTCTCGGTCTCGCTCTCGGTCCCTATCTCTGTCCCGGTCCCGGTCCCTGTCTCGGTCCCGATCTCTCTCTCTATCGTCGTCGCGATCCCTACGTCGATCGTAGTAGTGATACGACCTTCTTGATTTTCTGTCACTCGGTGTCACTACTTCTACTTTTATGTTCGCTGTTGCCGTTACCTGCAAAGATTTGGATAGATTAGATATCGAACTATCAAAGAAAGTAACTGCATATAAATATGTGAAAGTAATCTTAGGGATAGCATTCGTGCTAATGGCAAATTACCAGTCGAATACTAACCTTAGTAGTAATAGCGCCCGGATGAGGTGTCTTTGAAGTAGGCGTCGATCGTCCTGAGGCAGAATCACTGCCATTATAAGTGGTGGTCTCCACGACCACTTCTGGCTGCACGACGATGGACTGCATCGAGGACTGCACGGAGGGCGCGGAGGAGTGCCAGCTGGGGGGCTCCTCGGTGATGGTGGTGAGCGACGGAGCCGAGGGGCGCGGCGCGGACTTGCCACCACGGCTTCCCTTGTCGCCACCACCCGATCCTGAACTCGACTTGCGAGGGTGCACAGGAGAACTCTTCGGTGATGGCGTCGACAATCTTTCAGGGTGTTCTAACGGTCGAACCTGGATGAAAAGTACAATTATTAGCAATATTCTCAAATTGATAAAGTAATTTTCTCGTAATCGTCATCATAATTTTATCTGAAGATAGATTGGATTAAGAAGTCATAGAAACATACCTCAGCATTGGGTCCCAATATGGCGAGAACAATAGGGAAGAATAGCAGTCCATCTATCAATCCGAGGAGTACAAGGGCCAGCAGTAGTCTCAAGAATAGTCTGGCCACGAAGCCAAACTCGCTGGTAGCCAACATGGATGCTGCTAGAGCGGCTGCCAGAGCTCCATGCACCACTGGAGCTAATACTGACTCCAGGGCTAAAGATGCTCGTCTTCGCTTGCAACCAATTGATGTTACGAAAGCCTGGTGGAGAAAAAGACGAATAAATTAGTTTTAAGGCGAATATATCACAATAGACAAGTCAACCAAAATTTTGAATAGGATGAAGATACGAAATCTTTTTACAAAATGACAATTAAACAAAACAGAAGGGATTAGTAAAAATACATTAATAAAACATAAACTCACCAAACACAAATGCACGGTAAAGTGGACGCCCCTGCCTATGGAAAGGACTAGTAAGACAGCTGGCACTGCAGACAACTTGACTCCTAGCAACGCCATCGTACCCAGCAGCTGCAGCACTAACGTCGCTAACGCCAATGTTACCAGCACAGCGGCCCAGAAGTTCAGTAGGAGTACCATTACAGCCTGTAGAACAAAATAGGGTTATAGAACATAATTTGGGATCAGGTGGACGAGATATTTCAAAATATACCAACGTAAAAAGCCATGAATGATAACGAAAACTTACCACAAAAACTGCAGCTAAAGCGCAGGCGAGGGCAAGGAGCAGTGATGTCCTCAAATACAAGTACTGCTCCCAAAACAGGAAAGGAATACCAGACGGGAAATTAGACAATCCCTTCGCTTCGAACTTCAAACACAGGTCCCGCACTGACATTATCAGGTTCTTTATACACTCCGTGTCACTTAACCCTGATAAGTAGAACGGCAGCTGTGTGTAGATCAGTGGAGATGATTTCGGTATCTTCAACTCAACGTCTCCCGACGAATGCGTCCATCTCTTCGGCTGAGGCTTCAAGTTTCCTTGTGAAGCGCCGTACGCCAGGGCGTCGTTCGTAGCCCAGGCTGATAGGTAGTTGTAGAACGCTTTCGGATTAATGATACCCTCCTTATCCACCAATCGGTGACCATTCTTGGTGTCGGTCGTAATTAGTGACTTGTCGATGGGATTGTCTACGTGTCCAGTCTGCACCATTAATTTATAAGCTAATATACCCTCGTCAGTTGCGTTTTTGCACCAGTACTCTTGCGTTATGCACCCACTCTCCACTTCCTTGTCGTAAGCTGCCTGCAGGTCCAGTAACCAGTCTCGGAAGAGGCTCAGCCAGAATTTCGTAAGTCCACCGTTATCGTTCTTTATAATATTCGGTATCCTAACAAACTGGTCGTGGTATTCGTAGAGTAGCCTCTGATTGGTGGGATATTCGAAGTCTCCTTGAGTGACGGCATACATGCTGTAAAAGCCGAAGTATTTCTCCTGACGGTACAGGAATTCGTGTTCGTCCGTGTTCTCTGGCACTATGTCTGTGAGGTCTAGACCGTCTTTGACTTTCGTAGCTCCCCAGACACTAGCTAGTATTACTGCGATCAACGCTAGCATTGATGTAACCTGTAAATTAACCATACTTTTAACTACCATTTTTTTAAATTAAAATGATTAACCGACTTTTTCTATATTGTGGAACAAATCATGAGAGGTGCGTAAAACTTTTTTACTATCTTACCTTAACAGAAGGTCTCATGATGAACGGTGCATAATAGTTCCTCGCCCACTTGGTGAGCGACAAACTGATGCAGCACGTCACCTTCGACTGGTCGCCTAAATCTTCAGGATCCAGTGGTTGTCTCGTCGTGTCTTTCCAATTAATCTGCAAATAAAATTCATGACCATTATTTATGATACTCTAAATTTTCTTTCAATTTTAGAATTACCAAAACTTTCTGGACACTGGTTTCATGTTCTCTTAAATAATAAAGATTGAAACTCTTAACCAACCTTATCAGTCTTTCCGCTCCTTCCCCGGGAGCGGTCAGCAATCTGCCTATTTCGCTTAGGCACAGGGCTCTCCGGCATGAGGCAGCACAGCAGGTCAGACCTGGCTGCAGATCTCCGCCTCAGATCCAGCGAGATCATGGCCGGGAACACCAGCAGCATCGAGCCCAGGTTGAATAGGAGGAGGATGGCGGCCTGTGGTAAGAGATTGCTTTTGATTATGACCTGATATGATGAAGCTGATAAATTATGTAGTAAAAATTCATCACGAGAAAATACTGCGAGTCGTGTAAAGACTGCTGGATGAAAAAAAAACAAAGAACATGAATGGAATCTTACCTGCAGGCAAAACACCCGCAGAGCAGGGATCGGCAATAAGGCCGCTGCCAGGAAGGCCAACACATTGCAGAGAGAGGCCAACAGCACGCTGAGGCCACTCTTCTTGAGAACCAGGCCGGTCCGCTCCTCGCGAGGCACGTCTCCCGCTTGCTCCACGTACGTGTGAGTGAGAAGGAACATGTCCTGCACGCCCAATCCTAGCGCTAGGAATGGCACTATCTGCGTACTTGATGCGTTGAATGGTATCCCTGAAGATGGAACAAAAAACTTTAGTATATAGCTATAGGTTAAAAACATAACCCTTTCCTTGCAGTCGGGTAAAAAGGACTCAGGACGCAAAAAAGTAGATACAAAAATTAAATTAAATCTACATGGTGTGTAAGCGGTGCGTGGAAAAAAATAAACCAAAATAAAATAATAATCACCTAACAAAGCACAAAAGCCTAATCCGGCTGCGACAGTGATCGAAAGCAGCAGGACCCCGGCTATACCCACACCGGCTTGCGACCGCACGGGGTCACGCCACTGCATTAGTGTCACAGCTACATAAATTAACTGGAAGAAACAAAAAAAAAACAAACATAAAATAACTACAACAAGAACAGGTGCAAACAAAAACAAATAAAATCATCTACAAGTGCAAATAAGTGATAAAATGAAGAAATTCTTACCATGAACATGTATCCCAACATGATATTCTTTAACGACAGTTCGGAGAACTTGCCTAGTATGTCGTTTAGAGTGGACGTAGAGAATGGATAGAAAGTATAGGACGGCGACACGGACTCGGTCACTGTCATCTTTCGCACCTCCTGGAAATTAACGCAATATAAATTGAAGGTTTAATGGAAGAGTCGTAACTTTACGTTTACTATTTCTAAACGTTTATGATGAGGCTAAATAAATAAGCAGTAAATGCTGACATTAATTTTTATTTGATTTATTATGTGTTTTTTAAATGTTTTAGGTGACCAGGAATATAAAAAATGGCTAGAATAGTAGTAGTTTTGGCCATCTCATTACAGAAATATCTTATCTCGTTTATAATTTGAGTATTTAAACTTACAGCAGCAAACTTCCTCTGCCACGAATCTAAGACAGCAGCGGCTTTCTCTTGCGTCCATCCGACATGATGCACTTTGTAGTGATCTGCCCAGTACTCGTACATCTCTCGCTCTCCCATCAGCTGCACCACCGTCTGCAAAGCCTTCGCACTCCTCAGGGCGGATGTGGAGTTCCTGGTGGCCCCGCCTACTATCAGCTGTTCGGGCCACTGCATGTAAGCTGCTGCGAAACCGTAGCAACCGTGGGACAGTTCTGCTGCTACGTCTGGAATCTGAACGAGAAAGAGTTTGTTGTAGATAAAAACGATGTCAAAATTTGGAAGAAAAGGCTGTTTATTTATGACTCTTGTTTGTACAGTTAACAAATCAGACAAATTCCTGGAACGTCATTAACGATGACAATGATAATGAAACAAAGTAAACTTCAAAATTTATGAGGATTCCGTGGAAATGCTCGCCTCCATCGGATGGTGAGCATTATTGATATAATAGTGTCATTGTGACGGCGATAGCTGCGGCAAACGAAGCCCATTGAAGCGCGCACAATGCGCCCGTATAATGCGCTGGTCCGCTGCGCCCGCGCACCGAACAATGCGCCCGATCTGCGTCCGACCCTTCGCCGAACGTGGGTGGCGACAGACACTCAGCAAACTCACAAAAACCAAACCAATGCAATTGAGGACCCGCCACGAATGTACTATTTGTTAAGACAATTTGTTAATTTAAACAACCGTACACGATTGAAACGTTTCTTCTGATTTATGTTTTATTGAAAAAATAAAGTGTCAAAACAAAATTGATGAGTAGCGAGAAAAGGTTCAGTTGCGAAAGCTATATTTGGTGTTGATGTTATCACGTAGTTGGTAACGTAACTTTCACGCTGGGCGGAGCCGGGCGGCAGGTAGTCGCACATCTGCCCGGCGGCGACCGCTTTCATCCTGCCTTATTACCGTTTCCAAAAATATTTTATTATTATGGAAAGTATTTAAACTTTATGCGTTCGTCTCGATAAAGATATTTTATTTGTCGTGATCCTACACGTTTTATTTATGTGCCAGTAAAACTGTCGTAAATTGAAGTCTTCATAAAAGGACCGGGAGTTGTCGTAATGATCCCTAATGTGTGTCGCACGGAGCCGTAACAAATGATTCATACATAACAACTGGCTATACAAAGGAGAATTAATACTACCTGAAGGTTTGGGGAGCATAAAATGTAGTATTAGCGAATACTTACATTGCCTGTTTTCTTGTTGGGAGCCGAGTCGGGACAGTGCGCGTCGGTGGGGTCGAGGCACGGCTTCTTCATGTAGGCGGAGGTGATGCCAGCCCTCTTCATGTAAGCCTCCATTGTGCTGAATGGGAACTGAAACCTCAGTTTCTTTACTTCTTCTAGAACCTCTTGGGGGTGTAGTTGTGTCCATTGTAGTTTGTGTTGAAGACCACTGTGGGGTTAAGTTGCTAATGAAGTTCTTGTTCAAAATTGGTATAGCATAAAGCACCATGAACAATCAGATACTTACGGAACATAAATGGGATAATCAGGCCCTAATAGCTTGGATCCTTCCCAGAAGCAGTCAAGCGGCGTGATGATCGCACATGGAATGATGTTGTCGATGATCTTCTCGATGTGGTAGGCTTCGAAGTCGGGTATGCTGGGGCTGTAGCACAGGTCCTTCAGCCTCCACTCGATGTCGTACATATGAACTGTGACGCGGGTTGCTGCGTGAACCACCTGCAGAAACACCATTAAATTATGAAACAAAATCACTACGAGCAGATATCGATGAGGCACATCTACAAACCAATAACTGGGTTGTAAGGGCCAGATCTGGTACTAATCTTCATGTATATACATGAAACGTATAATTACTGATTTTCGACAAACTAGACAAACCAAAGCTTTCTGAATGTTTGCAGCAACCACAACAACGTATCAATATTTTTTTATATTTTTTTTAAAAAAACTTTGCCCCACACTAGGAATTTCTCCTGTATCGTGGGTGCCGGAACAACTATTTGTAGATCATACAAATAATTGTTCCGTGCGGGAATCGAACCCGCGACACGCAGCGCAGCAGTCAATCGCTCAACCACTGCACCAACCGTGCGCCCAATCGTCTATATACCACAAGTTGTATGTCTGCACATGATTGTATCGTAATTTCTGTGTCTTGTGTGTTAGCACGACTCGAAGCTAAAACCACGTGTACTCATAACTTGAAGGTTTCTAGCCATTCCGTTTCACAATGATACAACTATAAACTTTAGATGTAAGTGGAAAGTTACCTTTAGGTGTTCAAGCAACGCTCCGGCGTGCAGTAATGACACGTCAGGGTCCTTGGCAGTCTGTATGATGAGCTGGTGCGTTGAGGAGTCAGCTTCTCCTAGAGCTTTCGCTGTGTACTTCAATTCTGCTTCTAATCGACCGCCCTCTGTTGACAAACGAAAGAAAACATTTAGAACATCTAAATTTTGAAAATGTGGATGACTTTTGACGATATTACTACTTGTAGTTGAATGAGAGTAAGATCTTGGCAGCATCTACTAGTATAATTAGCATAAATAACATCGAGGTATCTTTAAAAAACGTACGTTTAATCGCAATCCAATTAAAAGTGTTACATATCGCCAATAGCATTCGCTGCGGTGGGCTGTATTAACATCAATGTCAAATTAGCGCACAATTTGCGAGTCCGGCAAAAACTTTTATGTGTCGATGGAAAAGCAATTAACTTTGCATTGAATTATGTTTTTCTTTATCGCGTGCAGGCCTCATATGTACTTACATTATAATAAATCTTATGTTTAATAAGCGACTCCTTACGACCTGAAATCTCTTAATTTAGGTACCGACTTATTCATAACGTTTATATCCCTGTTGGTAATCAGTACTTATCTACAGATAATTTCTCACAAGGTCATTTATTTACATGAGTCCTCTGATCTGTTGTGTTTTGGTGATGAATAACAAATATTGTAATATCTATTTTTGTCACGTTTCTGATACAATTGTTTTCATGTTTCTGAGTGTCAGACTAATTAATAATATTCCAACTAAACGAGATAACGCTCAAGTTTAAAGCTAACAATAGTAGATACTTACCTTATTACGAGACGATACAAGATTTATCATGTGTGGAAACAGTAGTATTTCTCCTCATTAAATAGGGGATAGACAAAGTCAGTGTGTGAAAACATCCAAATATAGCTGAACGCCCCATCTACGGGTATATCCGACACATTTGTATCGCGGGTGGAGCCGCGCGGCGAGGCGATACTTTACACATTCGAGCAGTGATTTACCGGGATCCTATCCGACGCCCCTGTGTTCCAACTGTCACCATCGTCGCCTGACACCCTTTAATTAGAAATAGTCAACATTTCTTTTAATTAAAACAGATGTTGAACGTTTCAACGCTCATTTATTGCGTTTTTGACGTGTTGAAGTCTTGTTTATTTTGAGGTCGAAATAAATAAGGTTTTATATCATCAAGTATTTTAGTTCCTCAATATAGAATTCATATAATTTAAATATAAACTGTTTGCTACGGCTTACTCAACATAAATTAAACTAGGTTCGTGATTGTCGCATGTAAAGCCGGAGTCATTTCGCATGTTGTCAGCGGATCGGCGAGAGACTTCGTTCCAATTAACACCCGTCCCGCTGATTTATAAGCCGGTTTGTAACATTTTTTGTGCCGAATTAGGTGCACGACGTGTTAGAATAAAAAAAGGTTTGACAGGTTCGCTTAACCTTAAATTATCTTGTGAAGACACACTATATTACGTGGGTAGGTATAAATATATAAATAAAACTTATTTATGTGCTTCAGAATACACATTTTTGGAAATGCATCAGAGAATAATAACGAAAACAGCAGGCTACTTATGCGTATTTGTGCGCACGCACATTCTGCATTTAGAGATTACACAACACAAGGCTTGGCTCGTAACATTGTTATTAAAGCCAAAAATATAAGTGTTGTGTTCAAAAAACAAAAATAGTTTCAAAGCAGTGAAATCACTTGAGGAAAATGCTTCATATAAGTTCTATAAAAGTTGAAGCACGTTCAACGAAACGTTTCTTTAAAAGTAGTTGTACCGCGTCTTTGGACACTTGAAACCCGAGTCCTGAGTCTCCCCACAGTGGAACTATTTCTCACATGTGTTGGGTGGAACAGTGGCAGTTAACGCCCTCGCTCGGAATGCTATTTTATTTTCGTCGCTAATTTATAGCGTGACCACTCACTGTAGCGTGTAGTGCATAGAGAGCGCACCAACACAATGGGCAACCACCTTACAAATAAACAACCATGTTATTTGCATATTGCCAACACTAATGATTTATTTCTAGTGGTTACTAGTACGGTCGGTGTACCAATTTCACGGTTGTTACCTTTAATGAGCAGAACCCGATACGATTAACACTTGCCAGCATACGTAGCTTTTAACATAGAGCTACAGTATTGTAGTTACAGCAATAGTAATAACTTGCGAAATGAAAGGTCATAACTTTCGCATAATCAGTGAAGTGTTTCTGGAAAACCTCTGAAGAGGTGGCTCTTCAGAGGTTTTCTTTTATTTCAGAATTTACATTATGCCCAGTTAAGTTATAAAGACCTCACGGAGACGACATTAACGATGAAGGTCTTAAGGAGTATATTATTTTATTACTACTGAGTATTCTCCTTGCTGGGTACTCTGCAAGTATCGCAGCGTTAATGTTCCTGGATCACCTGAGAGACGACAGACATTTGTTCACAGCTACAGATATTGTATTATACTAACGCTAATGCCATCAACATTTCGCAGAACACTTTGTATGTAAATGAGCTTAATATGCATTAAAAATTACAAAACGAGTATGAACAAAAAATCTGATGAAACGTGCCAAGACTTTTTTGCACCTCGCACCGTTGTGTATAACTGTGTATACCTACGAGTACATTAAATGTATATGATATTACATTCAAATTCTATCTTATAACACAGGTAACATGGGTACGATATCAGTGGGTAGCAATCAACGGTATAAAAAAGCTTTTATATAACTGTGAAGTTTTTGCAACTCAACTATATGATCGTACTCTCAAATGCTGACTGTACAGACACTGATTTAAAGTTCCGTCTCGAAAATCCGACAAGGTTCTCAATTCAGATAATGATAACAAGATTATTAGGCCTTTGGCTAAGAAACCAAACCCAAACAAACTTTAAAGCTACCATTCAACTAATAATACTATAGCCTTTCGAGTTTCAAGAGGGAAGGTAAAGAATGAACTTTTTCTGTTCAAAAATAAACTGCGTGAAATGAAGTCTCCAGCCAGGTACAGGAATTTGAAAAATGTTTTTAGTTCGTGATACAACGCTTGCAGTTGCGTGTTAATGTATACAGTTTGTGTCACTTAATGTTTATTATTCGTATTTATACAAATTCGACGGAATTACTTAATTCTAAAGCTTTACGTTAATACTATATGAGCGTATTCAGGATTAATACGAAAACAAACAATTTTCTCCAAACAAAAACAATAGGTAACTATTATTTCTCGCCCAGCCATATTCCCTGATATTCCAAGACTTGCTCATAAAACGCGTGTTCGTTTAGCATAGCCAACAAACCCACATAAAATGTAAGCGTCAGTTAAAACTATCGACGTAGAAAAATCAACATTGGAAGTGTCGTTCCAAGTGAAGGGCGCGGGCGTCGGTTTCGTAATCATTCAGGCTAAACATAGCCGCACTCGTGCCGGATATTAGGGATTATCATAAAGCAAGTGGAATCGAGCGTGGTGGCGAGGTGGCGTGGCGGGCCGCTGGGCCGCTGGGCCCCTGGCCGCACAGGGCGCCTCTATTTTAACACCTACCAGGCCGTGGGCGCGATTTACGACGCTGCATCGCGCCATGCTTATGTTGGATCGCGTCAGCATGGATTTAGTGTCGGTATCGATGCTCATACCCGAGTGGTGATTGCATGTTGTGGCAAAATTAAGATAAAGTACCGTACGGTCATTTGCAAAAATTAGAAAACACTGAACAAGACGGTTACGTCGTTACTTGTTCAGTGTTTTTCTCATTTTTGCGTATAGTTCTCGCCAAACTTCTTGGCCGCCCTGAAGTTGGTTACAATGGCTGCACAGCAGTAAATCTCATACAAAATCACCACCGCACCGCGCCTAGCGCATCGGTAAGCCAACTTCAGGGTGGCCAAATTTGGTGGGAACTATAGCTATATAAATATATACTCCTAAAGCCTAGCTAACAAACTGAAGCCAGGATTTAGTTACAAGCCAAGTAAGAGAGTGAAGAATGCCTCTCTTCATCTCTTCCAAAGGAAACATGTTAAAATTATTTGCTTTCGGAGACGGTAGATTTCCGATATAAATGTAACATAGGGCGGGCGGTAAGCGCGGAAACATCGCAAGGTCGCGCGAGGTTATCGCGACTGTCTGCCAGAGTATAGCTTTCACACTCACCGCAGCGTATCGTGCCGTATAGCGCGGTGGCCAGCGGCAGCGGGGGCGGTGTCTTTATACAGTTTAGCTACACTTGCGCTTATCGCGAACATGCGCCAACGCACAAAGCCGTTGCATAAGTCAACATAGCAATCAGCTCTTCTGACAACACAATGCGTAATGACCGCTTCAATAGTACCTAAATCTATCTATGTACGCTGGAAATAATCAATGCGATTCTCAAACCTTTTATTGCATTCTCGATGCGTGTGCGTCGATAATGACAACATTTCTACTCGATGTGGTAGCGGACGATCAGCGCGGACAATCGCAATGAATGACGTCGCGGAGGATCCGAGGGCGCGGGGCGCGCGGGTACGTGCGCTCGCGCATGTGGTTGTGGCCACCCGCGCGCGCCGCGCCGAGCCCGTGTGGTCCGGCCCCGCGCCGCTACTCCCCGTCCCCCGCTGTCCCTCTATGCAAATTAGCCAGAGCGTAGACAACAGATGGATGGCGGAATAAACAAACCGCGTCCTTTGCGGCCGGCGCGGGCGCGAGCGCTCACAGCCATGACGCGACTTTGTTAGCGCACGCTCACCGGACCTTTAATTGACACATCAAGTGCGACACAAAGTATTTCAATAGCTTAGAACTGGTTTAAAAGCTTTCTATAGCAGCGAAAGTAGACGAGAAGTTACTTCAAGATTACATCAAACGCAAAGTTTGAATAAGAGAAATCTGTAACATTTCGGTCATGGTCGCTAAATCCATCGAGCTTGAGGCCGGTTTTTGGACAAAAACTAGTCGCATTTAGAAGTTCATCGAGTAACGAACGGGTGCGGTTCGAGATAGGCGGAGCGGGAGCGGTCGCGGACGTGGTGGCGTGGCTACACCGCCCAAGCGGCGTGCACCGCGACCCGCCGGTAATCAGCCGATAGATTATGCCGTGCTGTATCATGTATCAGTTACACATAACACGTGTGGCTCGCCGCACGCCTCACGTAACTGCATCTACGAGCCTCCGCCTCCACTGAACGGATTCAAAGCCTACTTTAGCTAAGGCTATAGAACTTTATATCTGTCAGTTTATTGGCATGCACTTGAGAGTTTACTTAAGCCTCAGTAGGTCGAGTGTAGTATACGACCACATGTTGCAAGACTAACATTATGGCTGGGCTTGAACATTGTACAACAATGTAACTTGAAATGTGCTTTTTATTCATGCTTTTATACTTAGTAGAAAGGAATTCGTATCTACATGAGTTACAATATAAGAATAAGTCTTGTACACTACGGTTGCACGTCAGTGGGAACCCGTGGTGGGAACAAAACCAGTATCAACTCCATGTCAAAGCATTATCACCTACGTACGGTCGACTGTACTTCAAAATTCAATTACCGAACAGGTAAAATAATTCTTAATTGTCTATCAGAGAGAATAGGTACCGTAAGTCCTTTCAAGTTCCGCAAATAATAGGTACTATAATGATTCTCTATGCTGCACAAGTAAACACCAGTTTTCGTAGAACTTGACCACATCCCATCGTCAATAGAAAAGAGGGCAGAGCTCAGGTTTGGAGGGGTCGCGATATAATGGGCGAGCGTGGCGCGCAGCAAGGCGTCTTCACACAAAAGCGGCCGGACAATCAGATCCCTCGTTTTTTGTGACTCAATAGAAATGTTATACATTTTTTTAGTTTTATTGGTCGTAATTTTACGTAGGGATATTTACGGGCGGCCGCGGGCCACCTAATTAAGTTGTTAGGCGACTTGGGACCTTCGGCATTGTTTAACTGTGCCGGCTTTGTTCCGCGATAACGTCTGGGAGGCAGTTACCTTTCAATGTGTTTGTATTGTTTGGACAGTAGCCGACAACTTCATATAAATTGACATTTCAATTGTTTTTAGAGAAAAGGTCTAACATTCGATAAACTTCAATATAAAAGGCACTTGAATCTTTGGAGCATCGCGAATAACATATCGTTATCAGTGTTATAGTGTTGCGTCGGTGTTGAAGCAGGTGCTTCAATAAAATCGCTCGCTTCCTTTTTGTTACGTCCGCCCTTTTGCGACTTTTTTAGATACCTTTCCTGTTGAAGTTTGGATAAGGACTTACTCGTAAAAAGCTTTTATAGCTTATTCTTTAGAAAAAACAAACCGTAAACAATATAATTTGTAATTGGAAACAACAATGGTAAAATATAAAAAAATACAGAACTTGAAGTTTTGAAGTGTAAAACTGAAATTAATTCTTTGTGGTTTTCAGAAACACAAAAGCTATTAATATTTTTTAATATATAAAACTGTGTACATTTTGCTTGCATTATCTCCGTGAGTTCCGTGACCAAGTACCTACGCTTCCACGGGATGTTGCAATCACGGAAGTTGCACTCGTGAACATCCTTCCATCTAACTCATGACGTCATCGTCCAATTAAAAACAATCCGAAAAATAAAAATACTGGCCGATAATGAGTACCATTTCTTACATTCATAAACCCAAGACCACCCAACTTCGTAAGGGTCGAAATAAGAAAAAAGGATCAGTTATTCATTGCTTTGTATCCTTTTTGGTTACAAGGACGCTTCCTAGAGTTTTGTTTGTTTTAAAATGAACTTTTCATACAAAAGCAGACAACTTTTGTTTTTTCACAGTTATGAGAATTATAAATATGGCACTTACGCCCATTCGCAGTCATAAACGTCAGCTGTTTATTCTTCTTAATAAACAGGGAACATTTAACGACCGTTATCTTAATTTCTTATTTTATTCGCGTTGTATTAATAATATTTTTCCGTAAGTCAATAAAATCGGCTGTGATTTAACGGCTTTTAGATATCGTGCTATCAACCGTGATTTATGTAAGGTGGATTCTTTGATAATTGTCAAATGAATTGCAGATATATTATATACATTTGGTTTCATGACGAAATAAATCAAATAAGTCATCATTACTGCATATAAAAACTGACCAAGTGCGAGTCGGACTCGCGCACGTCGGGTTCCGTACCATTATCACAAAAAAACGGCAAAAAAAACACGTTTGTTGTATTGGAGCCCCACTTAAATATTTATTTTATTTTGTTTTCAGTATTTGTCGTTATAGCGGCAACAAAAATACATCATCTGTGAAAATTTCAACTGTCTAGCTATCACGTTTCATGAAATACAGCCTGGTGACAGACAGACAGACGGATCGTGGAGTCTTATAGGGTCCCGTTTTTACCCTTTGGGTATCCGTACCCAAAGGGTGCGTACCTTATAACACATTAAAATAACATCCTCGCGACAGTGCATAAAATGGTGTCCTTGCAATATCAATTAAATGGCTTGACGAGCTTTACGTAACATCAAAGCAAAGAAGTTAAAAGCAAACGCTAGTAGATAATAAATAGTATGTTTAATGGAGGGATGTGTCCTTAAGAGATACTTGGAGCGCATGCGCCGAGCTCACGTCTGTCGCAGTTCCGGGCTCATAACTAAACATACGTGCACCTTTAAACATAGCATTTTTATGGGACAGATTTTATCTAGCTCTGTATCGCCGAACAAAAGGTTTGAAAAAGCTCTAAAATAAAAATAAAATATTCTAAAACATGTTGATTTTCACGTATTCATTTTTAGACGAAAATATATTCAATCATAAGAAACAAAACCCTGATAACTGGAAACAAAACCCTGATAACTGGCAACAAAACCTCCATAAAAATAAACAGATTTAATAGCTTCGACATCAAAATGCTGACAAAAAGAAGTAAAAACAACATCATGACAGCGACGTGATATTTTACGGCAAACTGATAAAGCCATAAAAACACCAATTAATTGCTATTGATCCCGGTATATGACTCAATTCTGTTGATTTTATTGTATAATTAAATTGAACGCTTTTAAAAACTTTTAACTGTTGATAAGGAACGACGAAACTACCTGTTTTTGTAGGAATTATGGTTCGGATAATTTTCTAACGCATTTAATATTTGAGGACAAACAGGTTAAAAATGTTGATGTCAAGGTGAACAAGATCATGTAAAAATTAATTATCAAGAGATAGAAAGAAAAAAAAAACATGGAGTGCGACTCGGACTCGCGCACGCAGGGTTCCGTACCATTATCGCAAAAAACGGCAAAAATATCACGTTTGTTGTATCGCCCCATAGAGCAACACGGACCCGCCGGTGGTCCGTGTTGCTCTATGTATCGCCCACTTCAATATTTATTTTATTCTGTTTTTAGTATTTGTTGTTATAGCGGCAACAGAAATACATCGTCTGTGAAAATTTCAACTGTCTAGCTATTACGGTTCATTAGATACAGCCTGGTGACAGACAGACAGACGGACAGTGGAGTCTTAGTAATAGGGTCCCGTTTTTACCCTTTGGTTACGGAACCCTAAAAAGAAGAAAAAGAATAAAGAAAGAAAGAAAGTTTTTTCTTTAGTTACTGATCCGATTACGAAAAACCGTTTTTTTAAAACCACATACAGCCGATTGCTATGGTGTGGCATTTCTTAACCACGAAATATTTTACAGATCCTGAGAAATTTAAAAAGTCATTCGCTCCATGACAAATACAGGTATTCAGGTCTATCCGATCTGACTGCAGGCCGTTCCCTACATTGTTTGTAAAGGTTCATCATCATCATCATTTCAGCCGAAAGACGTCCACTGCTGGACATAGGCCTCCCCCAGACGTCGCCGACCGGCATTGACCGATCCCGTGCGTCTCGCATCCAGCGCCATCTTGCAACCTTAACCAGGTCTTCAGGGAAAAGCTTATGTGGTGATGGTAACCGTGATTAGAATTTGTTCTGCATCTGGGTGTATTGTTTACGTGAATTTAAATGTTTGTAAACGAACCCACGATACAGGAAGAAATTCATAAGTTTAAAAAAGTAACTTCAGACACCTTAGCCGCTAAACTTAGTAACTTCAACTTCACGATTCTTCCAAATTACACTATTTACGATGGAGTTTTAAACAATTTGCATGAGCTTCAAGCATGATCATGAATGCATGAATCCTAAATTTAAAAAATTAAATAGTTATCTAACCCGGAAAAGAGAATACACTATTACACACGTTGTTGCCCACATCAAAAAAAGATTGTGAGGTAAATTAATAATTCTCGTCAATGAATATAAATCAAGTGAGGTACGTGCAACGATCGTACGTGCACTGTGTACTAATGTTAATACGAAGAGGATAGCATGCGCTTGCGCAATTCATTACTAATGTATTTCTTTTTGGGAGACCGAATTATTCTGTTCCTATATCAAGGAACTGTTAGTTACCGACACTTTTTTAGCAAAATTGTGGGTAAGTAAGCTCCTTCTTTGTGTTAGATAGGACTAAGAAATGACTATTTAATAGAAAAATACTTTTTACTATAGTAATTGCTTGGATCTATGAAGCTATACGCCTCTGGCGCTTCAATATTTGTTGGTATATTACTCAATGTTTAAACTCTTTAAACACAAGAAAGAATTAACGGGTAAACCGTACCGTATCTAATCAGTGCCAATTGTTATTTATATCAAAAACAAAACTATAAACGATGGTAATGCCAGGGTCTACGAGGCTTCGTACAATCGAATACTTTGACGAGACGATTCTGACTAACTTGATTATGCGTTTCGCGTAGGTTTTGCAGAAGATTAAATTTCAGTTTGCCTATGTTAAAGACCAAATCACATTGAATTCCAATGAATTATCCAAATAAATATTTCCAAAAGTTGTAATTGCAAGGGTCTACGAAGTTCTACGAGACTAGACTGATATATTTAGAATTTTCAAAATAGCAAGTAATGATTTAAAGTTTGAAACATTCGGGTATTCAAATAAAAGCATACATAAATAGTATCAAACAAGCAAGCATAGAACAAAATAATTATTTACCTGGGTGTTTATACTCATAATTAAGTAAAAATGTTTGCTACGAGATTTTGCTACGAAATGATTTATTTTCCTTGTTTGTAGAATTCGTACAAAAAAGTTCTAAAATCAGTTAATCGTTTTAGGATGAGATTTAAACAAGGATTGGATTTAAAGAAATAATCTGAATAAATATTACCTAGTTTAATAATGTATTTAATAAAGGTTGTCGTAGCACTCGTAGACCAAGCGCTACGATTTTTCTAACCCAGTTCTAATTGTCTACGCATACGCCAAGGTTTCCGCTTTCGAAATCGTTGTTCATAAAGACCTGAACATTGTTATATTCTTTAAAAATAATGAATAAGTATTCTTAAGGTGTGATTTTTTTACGTAAATCAGCACGGTTGTTTGGCTACGGCGTAGCAGTACGAACAATTGTGTTAACTTATATTTAGTTTGAATAATCTTTCAATTTGAGTGATGAATGTTTCAACTCTGCAGTCCTTGTTATTGCGTATATGTAAAAGAGTTATTGTCACAAAGTCAATTGAACAATACGACATTTTAATGAGTTTGCTGGAAACGTTTACCATTCAAAAAAATATGTAAATAACTTTACATCTTAATACAATTAGACTAAATCGAGTAGCGCACCGGACGCTAATGCCCATTCAGATTGTTGATTGACGAATTTAAATTCAAGTTTACAGAGCTTATAAGGGCGCGTACACACAGCGGCGCGCTGTGTTCTCGCGGCGCGCATGCCGCGCACGTACTCGAGACGGAAGCGGCTCCACAGACGCCTGTCACCCTGCATTGGTATTCCACAAGATGCACAATGTGCCACAATGTCTCTATCGTGATGCGCTTCACCCTTCCTACGTACTCAGCCAATAAAGATCAAAGATACACTGTCCACTACAATTTAACGTACCTTGAACCCAGAGTTGGTCGACCCTTGAGTGTATCTGCGCGGATTTCAAGCCGACGCAGAACGTGGAGAGCACGAGTATCGCGACAAATAGAACTTTGCCCGCGTCGCCTTGCAGGAAGCAGCCGAGGATGAACAGCTGCTCCTGAAGCCAGGCGCGGATCCACAAAGACGTACGTCCGCCTTCGATGTTGCCCTGCAAAGTAACAAACAAACATTCAAATCTACTATTCATCATCGGTTTTTTTAAGTAAACAAAAATCGGTAGCAGTGGCAAGAATAGATTGAACGGTAGCCGCCATATATGCTGTGTCACCGCAGACATGTTGGTTTATTAATCTTTCGATCTTATTTCAATAAACACACAGATTATGAGATCGCTTTGGCGGTAGATATAATAACATCGAACTCTTTAAACGTCGAAATAATTTCTGAGTTGATTGTGATTAATGAGAGTGGGCTGGCCGGGGCCCGCAGCGCTGGCGCCGCGCGGCTGCTCGGGTGCATGGCGCGCGGGGCCGGGGCCTCACGAGCCCAGCCGACACACTCCGCATCTCGTAAAGCACTTACTAATTACATAATAATAACTCAATCGACGTCTCGTGTTGAATGCAGCGATTAAGCGATCAAGGGTACGTTTGCCCTTTAGTAATGGTCACTTCGATAAGACGACGAACAGTAATGTGGAAATAATTTGCAGTTTCGGACTTAATTTACCAACTTTTTTAATTTGTTACTAATTTCCTCTTTTAACCGGCAAAAAGTTGACGGACCTACCTTCAACATGATTGGTTTATAATAAAGAAGGAAATTATTTTAAGTACTTTTATTTTTACCAGCCAGTGTACGTCCACAGAAATCCATAAAATTAAAAGTCAGAAAAACCAAAACACCATCTGACTAAATAATTTAGAAGTGAAAACAGAGCAACTCGCATAATAAGAACATATTTTATATCGCTCGGAACCGTAGCGAGCGATATAAAATACGTAGCAATCAAAACATCATTAGTGATTTCAGCAAGTTCCAGGCGCTTATGGTCAATCATCCTGATTTACTACAGTTGGTGGGGTGGGTTCGCTGAACTGTCCGATATTTCCCGCCGAAACCGTGTTGTTTAGCTTCCGAGCGTAAATAAATAAATCGTAGCAGCAATAATGGCAGATACAGTGGAGAGTCGTAGAACGGTGCGGGCGAGGCGAGGTGAATGTCGGGCGCTCGGGCGCGCTGGGTGGGCGTGACGTCACGGTCGGAATGCGCCCGCGCCGCCCGCACCCCCCGCAAGCCGCGCGACCCACGTGGAGCGTACGCAACACGCCACCACGCCGCAGCACCACCACCACCAACACTCCTTCATTCATGCACCGAATTTGGCACACACATGCATAACGTGCAACGTGATAACTCCGAGTGCGGCTGCACCGGTGTGACGGTGTCCTACAAACCAACAACAAGCATGCGACGGCCGCGCAGTCGCACGTAAACCGCTGACGCAAGTGCTACGGGATTATTTACTATGTACGAGTATAATCCGCGATGTGGCGGCGCCGGCGACCGCGCTTCCTGCAGATAACAGATTAGCCCACTCGGAGAACGTTCTCACGATACTGGATGCTGGCTACGATCTACTAATACTCGGCAGTACACCCGGAAACTTTTGTCACTAGGTACTTCATGCGCCTCTCGATTGAATTCTAAATAATTTACTAGCTATTAATAAACCATTACATAAACAACTGTTTATCATCTTACAGGAAACAGTTCTGAGATAATTTTAGTAATGAATAGCGGGCGATAGGCTGCAAGTACTCGCCGGCTGACTTTGTTACTTATCTGAGGTCAAGCGCGGTGTATTTATTGTCTCAATTTAATTACTCCATAAAGTGTCTCCAAATAGTATTTTTTTGTTATTGTCCAATTTATCGCGTAGGCCACACACGGCTGGGTTCACGTGTTTGATAATTAAAATTCACCTATGAAATACTTACACGTTATATGGTCACGTGGAGTGAATAATTTACTAATTGTCAGAATAACAGCTGATCTGAAATGCTCCATTCATTAAAAATCTCTCAGTACCAAAAAATATTAGTGATTTGCTACGGTCTAAGATCTACGTAGTGCTACGCTTGAGGAAAATTCGAACTGTAATTATTATACCTATTAATAAAACTAACAATCGTAAAACAGATTTAATTTGTGATTTTGAATATGAAATTATAAGATACCAGCTGTTGCCCGCGGCTTCGCTCCTGTGGACCACCCCACTGGACCCATTTTCGGGATTAGGAAATACCCTATGTCACTCAGGAATAATGTAGCTTTCTATTGGTGAATGAATTTTTCAAATCAGTCCAGTAGTTTCGGAGCCTATTCGGTACAAACAAACAAACAAAAAATCTTACCTCTTTATAATATTATTATAGTACCTATAGATGTTAGGAATGTGCGCTATATCCCTCTGTTGGTGAGGTCGATGCATCATTCAAATCTGTCATGTCGGAGTTTATCAGTTAAACGTACAACAAGACGAGTGAGTGGTGTGTGTGATTGGCGCGATCCCTGACATCCTGTGCAGTGCGCGGCTCAGCTTCGATGCCGACGTGCTGCGATCAGACGCTCCCTACATCTGCATATAATGGGCCGTGGGTGTCGCCCCAACATCATCCCATTACAATACATGAGCCTGTGTTTCAAACTTTCCATCAACATTCAAACAGAATGACTGTTTGAATGTAAAAAAAGACTTTTTACATTCAAACAGTCATTCTGTTCAGACTTTTTTAAAGATTTCACAATGCCATATAGTTGGAATTAACGTAAAAGAAAAAGGTTTTAACACGCAAGTGTTGTAATTAAACTTTTCTTTAGAAAGCTTGACTGTTAAGAATCTTAGTGCTGCTATCAAGAGTCTATGACCGTTAGTAAAACTATCTGCAGTTAATTGTTACTGCCTAGCACATAAATTGTGCCAAATGAATCGCAAAAGCCAATGATCTATGATTGACCCTGTGGGACTTACAGGCAAGAAGAACAGAGGTGTATCCGAAAATAACTCACGAGAAAAATGATGCAGTTTAGAGGACAAAAAGAAATGTAATGACATGTTTTATCGCTTCCAGCCTACTTTGTAATAATTATGCATGTATGATTAAAGATTCGAATGGCCCTCGTCAAGGACATCACGTTTGGCCAATTGGCCAGTCGGCCACCGGCGGCGGCGGCGACGCGCTGCTGCCAATGCCACTGAATGTCAATGACATTTAATTCTTTACGTAATACCACGCACATATTTGATACTAGTACACATCAAAGAAGTCTTTTGCTATACTAGGAACTAGATTTGTGTTTTTACGAGTAGTCTGTACAATTCTCAATAGACAAAAAACAGAATTAACGAGTTTGTTTTGAATTTTTGGCAATCACCAACAGTGTTTTATTACCGTACTATCGGAACCAATGGCCACCCAACTGATTCTAGACCCAAAAACATTCAAGGGTCAAATTAATAAAATTTATCATCTGCTCGTTATAATCTTATGAGATGCTCCAACCGCCATCGCCAGCGGAAAAGTATTGAATAAATAATCTGGGCACCAGCTGTGAATGTGGCAATTCTCCTGAGACAACGTCGAATCTCATTTCCTGTTTCACGACAACGATCACCTGTATGCGGGGGACCGGCCACGGAGAAACAGTTGCAAATAGCTGCTTTTTGAACAATAATATTATGCATACTTGTTTATTTATTTTATATGAAGCTCATTACGACGAGATGATTTCGGATACAGAAACTCAGTCAGATGACATGACTTACCCGAGAAGTTATAGAAACGCTTTCAATTAAGTAAGCGATAATCAACAACCTCTTGACAGGTATAACTTTGTCTGACACTATTTGCAAATTATAAGTAGAGAGATTTGTTCAATGTCAATCCGGAGCGGAAAGCGTTCAATAACATCGAGAAAGTAGCCAAGTTAGGTGGACAACACAACCGGTTCCAACGGCCATATGATAGCGATCATATCAATAAAGCACTAGGTTAATAGTGATCCAGAGATACGCAACATCTGGCTGCAACCGCCGAGTTTCTGGGTTCATTCCAAAAATAACGAGTTGACCAAATTCTAGTAAACAAGGTCCGCAAGGGAGATGGAATGTTCAGCATGGCATGTATGATTCACTTTTCAGAAGCTTTTCAATCGGTCCAGAAGGTTGACCTTGCCTCTGTTTATTCAGTAAGAAAATCTCAGAAGACTTAAACGAAGAATTCTCGAACGATAGTGAAGCAAACATTTTTGACGATATCCTAGTTGAATAGAAAATCCTGCTTGGAATAAACATCGTTGGACCCTAAGTTTGTTGTTCAGAATTCAATACATTCAAAAGGAATTTGGTAATGGCGTAAGAAACCGAATGTTCCTATCTAAATTCTTCGAAGATTCTTGAGATACATCCAATGGTGATTGAACTTGTGCCCCTATACGCAGTAATACGCACTCACAAATGATCGCTTCCCGTCTTATATTGGAACATTATGGAAATGTAAGAAGTTATTTGAAAGTCCACGGGTAAATACACATTAGTAAACAGATATTTGTGAAGAATCAGGTATCAATGCAAAAGTTATGTATGGAACGGAGGAAGATTTCCAAGAATTTGTGGGACATGAAAATCCGACTTTTACAGATGAAATTAGTTGTAATAATAGTCTTTCAACTCTTGATTAGAGGTTTTTTAGGAGGAATTAGGTACTATGAATGACCGCCAACTATATTAGCGAAGACAGGTCCTTCGAATCAAATTGGCAAAAATAATTCAGAAAGTTCCGTTTACACTTGATTGGCTACTAAAACCAGGAGAAAAACAGCTGGTGTTGTAAAGCTACCGAGACGGAGGCAACGGTCAGTGATGGGGAAAATTGCTGAGAGTGCAGCGAGGTGTGAGGCCACGTGTTGCGGCGCCCCGCACTTTGTATAAAGTAATCGGATACCAAATTGCTGCCACCACATATATTTCATAGTCTAGCAAACAATTTCTCTGATTTTATTAACCAGAGGTCAGTTCTACTCGATTTTCAGATCCAGCAGATGTTTTTTTTGTAAAAAGCAACATTGCCAAGATTTAAGACAACTTCGAAACCATGTTTTGTTTCAAAATACATAATGAGCAGTCCATCCCAAAAGACGCACCTTTAAAAATTGTGGATTTACAATCATTTATAGGTCTCCAACGCAGCTGCCGACCGCCGGCGAACGCAATGTTTGGACGAAGACAGACGATATATGGGAAAAACTAGTGGAAAAGAGATGGAATGTAAACCTTAAAGAAGAGGAAAGAAACTACCCTTTTGCTACGAAGAAACGAGATGTAAGATCGGAAACCACAAGATGTCTCAATTCCACGAGGCGAGCGCTGTGCGGTCTTGTCAGACATAAAACTTCGTAGAATAGCATTCTTTTATTTTTATATTGAGGAAGCAGTTATGTAATTTAAATGTTTGTTCATAATTTGAGAGAAGTATATATTATCTATTTACTTTTAAATATTTCAAATTGCTTTAGCATTATTGTGTTTGTAATGTTTTTATTCCGTAATTAATTACCCAATTGGTAAATAAAAATCAGTTCGATTAATTTAATTATTTTATTTTTAGCCTGTTTATGAATAAAAAAATATTTGTATTAACCAATTAATTAGTCAAGTTTCCGGCTGTTTATTTGATTCATGCAACAAAAATAAAAACGGTGAAAATGAATGCGTCTGTATGTGTTTTGTTCATTGTTGTGTGGGTCTTGGGCTCGTGGCGTGCGGGCTGATGTCTCTATCGGCGCCGCACTCCGGAGCGCGGACATGCGCGTGCGCCCCGCGCGCCGCTGTGCTCCCACCAGCCTTAATTGCTTCATCTTGCATTCGACCGACCAAGTTCCTACATTAAAAGTAACTACACATCCACTAGTGGTATGTTACATTAACCTTACCACAGATTACAGCTGTTTTTTTATGATTGCCATAGATGTTTCTTATGGAGATAGTTGTGAAGAGGTTTGAATGGGTACCGATTTTGTAATGTTTTGGAATCTTTGTATTTGTATTTTTTTCGAATGTATCTAGAAGAAATTGTTTTGTAAACAAATGGAGCCCTGTAGGTTTGGTTGTGCGCTCTGTGGAGGCTTTTTCGAAACATTTCGGAGTGGAAGTTTCGCGAATGGCGCTGGTAGGGGTGCGGACCACCGCGGGGCGTGCGTGCGGCCTTCTAGGAAAACGCTACCTTCCCCGAAACCCACTGGGACACATACAGGACGTGCCTACTCGACTCGACAATTGCAAAGATTTCCATAAGAACTTTGCCGTTTTTCATAATGGCTTTCGTTTGAATACTTAAGTATATCGTAAATCTTGGGGTCTTACAATTTATTTAGAATAATGTTTTGTATAGTAGTAAAGAAATAACTTGTAAGCAGACTACATTCTTATTTTAAATGACGAGATAATAAGAGGAGATTAAGCCAAATTGGGACAGTAACTTTGTAATTTACTCATTATTTTATTATGGCATCCATTACTACGTGTGAGTACTACGACACACTTCTTAAATGTCATGTTCTTAATAAGTAGGAGCCTAGATGTTTTTCATTACAAAATACGCGCGGCCTTGATAGTACGCCCTGTTACCACTAGTCGGCGCCACCGCTTTGCGCTGCCGCGTTCAACGCGATTGGCATTCGCAGAAAAACAATCACACGTGCAATATGACAATTGAAGCTCAACACTGGACTGTTGTGTATAAAGTGATCACTGCACCTTTTCAAGTTCGGAGAGCGCTAGGGCCGCGTCCACCCAGCTGGTGCGAATGTACAGGTCGGCGCTGTGGCGCGCCTCAGCGGCGGAGGGGCTTTCGTGCGCGGCGGCCGCTATCCGAGGATTCGCAGGAGCCTCGGAATCGGGAGCCACCATGATCTCGGGGCCAGGCTTGTCACCAGTATCCTCATGAAGACGGCCGGGGTCCGTCTGGCGGCGCACGCTGTCATATCACTCGCCGCCACATAACCACACACTTGTACACCAGGATTCGTCACTTCTATCAATCACTTTACCGTACGAAACACGGAACGATACCGAATTTCATTACAAAAGTTACGTCGCGTTTGCGTGTCGACAGCGAGGCGACTCGGGCAATACTGATTCGAGCTTCGAATGCGTACACTGCATGTTTGTTGAGCCGCCATCATGATTCGAACGATTATGTTGCCGTCTTGGGGCCGAGAGCGCCCGAAGCCCGGCGGAAACGGCCGAGCCCCCTCGCCGGAGGACCACACACATGTTGTTGCTGTCTCGCTCACACAATTGAGAGGAAGAGGGAAGCTGTGCGGCAAAATAAAAGCATTGAATGAAGCTGCTACGAATGCCACCGGATCACAACGAATACGCTATCATTACCGATATCGACGATATAATTTGATACATTGGTGGAAATTAGGGCACAAAAATTTCAAGTGGCTTTTGGGCTTTGCGTAACGCAAACAGTTGAGCTTTGGGAACTTTTTTGTTGACAAACGGGAAAGGTGTCCACCAGAGGGATCCAGAGCTTCAGAAACACTTCAAAGAGTTGTTTGCCCGCACTCACAAGTTATTACATCCCCACAATTACCACAAAGAGAAGACGTTTGCTAGCCAAACATTCTCTCTGTATACAGATAATAAAGGCGGATCAAACATTCGGACGCACCATATCATTTTGTTTACAGAGTTTTCTGAGTAAAAAGTCGAACGAGCGCGCCCCCGGCAGGGCGGCGGGCTGGCCCTTTGATGTTGCCGACACAAAACGCCGCCGGCGGTGATTTAACTAATGAATTTATTTAGCGGCCGCACTGAATGATTGCCGCCCTGTCCCCATGCACTCGACACTAGACACTGTTGTAATTGATCGTTGATTATCAGGCAGTTGCACAATTATCAAACAAAACACGAAGAATGGGGACAGTTGGAAAATTCTACAAAAGAAAGGATGGATTGGATGACGAAACTGTTCCTCAATCGATGTGAAAAGTAAACGGCCCGGTGATTCAAGTAGCTTACCCATGCTGGTCAAGTTGGCACAATAAGAACCTTTAAAGAAAAGTAATACTCCGTTGTGTATCTACGAGTACAACAAATAGGAGTTACACGGTCCACCAGGCAAAAGCAAAAAGTTTTTGCATCAAACCTCCTGTGTTGAAGTTAAGTCATCCATATGTGCAGTCATACAGTGCGACGCAAGAATACTTAACTAATGATGGATCAATAAAGCAGTAATCTTCTATTCAAATGACAAATGTGACAGGTGAATGGTGATGCGCAGAAGGGAGGCCCAGGCTGAATTCTCAACAAGCTAAGTATACCGTACCATGTTTTCGTGAAACGCGACATGAATATAATCAAAAATCGTGGTGATTCCAAATTTGGCCACCATATTATTAGTATTCTAAGACATCGTTTAATACCTGTGCTTGTCTTAAAGCAGATGTTATACGTAAACGAGCCATAAGCCTCAAAAATTTCATTAGTATACACTTATACTGGTAATTAAAAGTTACACAAATGATTCACCTTTGCTTTGATATATTCCTGAGTGAGGGAAGGATCCATTCCTTCTTTTTCTACGCCAATCTCAAGAACCTATAGGAAACGAATGAAGTAAACGCTTTCAACAAAAAATTAAACAAAGATTAATACATTTTATTTGAGGATACTTGTATACTTTCTGGCACTCCTGTTCAGAGTACATTCGAGGACATATCTAAGCTCTGAACACAGAAGTGTTCAGCAGCCTAATTGCGTAAGTGAATTCTGCAAAGCAAAAAAGTCGATTCCTGCCCAAAAACGACTTTACGTATTGCATATTAATACGTAAAGTCATTTTTGGGAAAGAATCGACTTGTTTGCTTTGCAGAATTCACTTACGCAATTAGGCTGCAGGTCTTTGGACATAGTAACCTGAAAGTAGGCTCTGAACACTTCTATGTTCAGAGCTTAGAAATGTCCTCTTATGTACTTTGAACTCTGACATGTTTTAATATAACAAGGATTTCGTTTACAAAAACCAAACAAAAGCCCTATATTGATCAAAAGATTTGGGTTTTTACATGCTAGTAGATAACTTTCTAGTCTAGCATAGATTGCTAAGCTATCTAGCTAGGCAGCTGTAATTCTGCCATGTATTGGCTTTTACTAAGTTGTACGACTTGGCCTGTTGCCAATAGTGCTAGACGTACCCGCATATCTACATAGACTGATTGAGATTAGGAAGCATTACAGCCTGTGCCTGGCAAAATTACGTGAAATGTGTGACAGGACTATATTTTCATGAATGGTCCAGAAAAAAATTGCACAGATGTTCGCAAATAAATCCTTATTTTTAACCGACTTTCGAAAAAGGAGGAGGTTCTATGTTCGACTTCTTGTATGTTTTTTTTTTTTTTTTTTTTTTTTTGTGTATGTTCACCGATATCTCCGTCAATTGTGGACCGATTTTAAAAATTCTTTTTTTGTTTGAAAGAGTATGTTCCGAAATTGGTCCCATTTTAATTTGGTGAAGATCTGATGAAGAACTTCGAAGATATACAACAGAACTCTTCAATAAATAACGGCAAATCTCTCGGGACTGCTGAAATCGCATGTCTGTTTATTGTTTATACCATTTCATAACATAACATCACGCCAGTATGCTCTTAAGGGGTAAGCAGATCTCTCATTTGATCGGTTTTGTTCAAGTTTCATGATATTCGGGTAATCTATTCTGGCGTTATAGGAAACTTACTAAACAACTTGCCTTTTAGGTAGGTACAACTAAAAAGTGAAAAATAAAAAAACTTTTTTACAAAAAAATACTACCGACTTCCAAATAAGAAAACTACAAAGTGAAAAATAACTTTATTTTTGGAAGTCGGTGTCTTTCGTAGGTACCATTTTTTTTCGTTATGGACACCGACTTCCAAAAATAAAGTTATTTTTCACTTTGTAGTTTTCTTATTTGGAAGTCGGTAGTATTTTTTTGTAAAAAAGTTTTTTTATTACCAGTACTAATTGTCATGGTACGAGTAGGTACAAAGAAATAAAATAAAATAAGAACACAACTAATCATAGTTGTTTGACGTTACCGATTCTCCCCTTTTACACATGTTTTTAGATTTTTGAACACAGCATTAAAAATTGCAAGTTAAAACCTTTAGTTACAAAAAATCAAATGCCAGAGGTAAATAATATAGAGATAGAAGAATAATGCTATATTGTAAATACATTTAGTAACTTTAGTTTCGTATTAAGAAAACTGAATAATTTTTCACATCAAGCTTTAAAAGGTTTTTAAAAGGTAAAGGTAAAAGGATATATAAGTCAGAGCCATCAAACAGTTACGCTCCTATTTGATTCGGATAAACCTAAGATTATTGTTCTAAAATATTATTTTCAACATATCGAATTTACATAGATAATTTTAACGAGGCAGCATAAAAGATATCTCACTGATTGATAAGATCCAATAACAACAATAAAACTTTACTGCATTATAGAGATAATATAAAGTCGATCGGATTAACATCTCGAGCCACACCCGACGACAACTCGATTTCACGGGGACACGGGGTGGACAACCTTCCTAGAAACCGTGGAGGTGTAAACGTACCTATTGAATTTATTCCAACCATAATGTGAATGCAGATAGATCGATCTCGCGATATTAGGGACCGCAAATATACTACCACCATAATAGCTCTGCCGATTAACACCAAACAATACATCGTATTCCACTAAACATAAAGTCACATATTCTACAGACGACCGTTCTTACGTTCTCATATTGTTTGGTTTCGTAAGGGTGGCTAAACTTGGACATTTTGACACTTCGGGCGAAGACGCAGCGGGGAGTCGCTCTATACATCTTCTTAGAAGCTCGCGTGAGGTACGGGATTGAGACCATCCTGTGAAATGTTTCAATTATGAGATAGAATTTGGGAATAAGCATTGCTGGATAATAGACTTTTTATTTAAAAAAAACTTCAAAAGTCTTTATACCTGACTATTTACTCGTTAAATGAGTTTCACTGTCTAATCATACTATAGGTAGATTAAAATCTTCACACCAAAGGATGTAATCCTTTAAAATGGCGTATGCGATATGCATCTAACTCGCATTCGTGATTGCCTTTTGGCATTCCAGTCAGCGATCACGATGCCTAATAAAAATTAGTAGTAGTCGTGCTGTCGACAGGCGTGACATTGACAAATTTATGGCGCCGCCGTGTTGCACCGTGCCTGAATTTTAGCCAATCGTTGCATATCTACACAGAGTTAAACATCGCTGGAAAAGGCATCGGACATCCTGGGGGCCAATTAAATACGCCTTATCATTATTAACTTATTGGTTCGTGTAAGTAAAACTGTGGTTTGATCATTATCGACCGTTGGACTCTTCTAGACAGTTTTTGAATGCGCGAAGTGGAAGTATCAGCGGCTCATGCCTCATTGACATGTAGTGACTGCGCGCGACTGACGCGTATGTCGCCATACCATTTTATAGTCCCCGTAAACTAAGAAACGAGTCACGAGATGAATTTAGATACAGTACAGAAATACGGTAATTCAGCACATACTCTCTATTAGACAGATCAAGGACACAATGGCACTTCGAGTAAGTTATTTGTATTTAAACAGTCAGTCTTTAAAAATCTGAATGCACATTTCACGTTTGAGTTTCGTAAGTAGTTCAGTATTTATTAGCTGAATCATCATTCAGGCAATCAAAGCAAATCTGAAAAATACTTAAGGTTCAATGATATCGGACAAATGCTCCTATGTGGTTTTAGTCATATTTGTTAGCTATGGGCCATATTTGTTTTATGTAATGTCTGAAAAATCTCGTAGCAGGCAATATACGCTGGAGGAGTCCAATAATGAATTAGTCAGTGATACGTAGATAGTTGACGTTTACAAAACCCACGTCCGGGTGAATCGTAAAATATGTTTACTCCATTATGAATGGGTGAACAATAAAACGTATGACTGTTTGCACTTGATGCATACGTACGTTAGTTCTGATGGCGGGGGAATAGGGGCAGGAGGGCGGTGTATGTATGCGCAGGCGCATGGACGTAAATCAAGCACTTGGAGTATTTTAATTGTACGCTCTTCGAGTCTTCGGTTTCGCACCTCACGTGCCGCGCCCCGACATCTTGATAAAAACATGTCACGCCGCCCCTCGTTAAATAAAGTAGTACTTACCGCGATAACTTGTGTGATTTAGAACGAACTGTCACTTCATGACGTGCCAACTATAAAGCTCCTACGTTGTTGTGTGGCGCCATATAGTATCATTTACTCTATCATTAACAATATTAATGCTTTTGGATTAAAGTATTTGATTCCATGCAACAAATTAACTAATGGTTCGCCGGTATAGTGTTACGTCATATAATAAACACATGTAACTTCTGAGGTTTTATTGAGATTATGACGGTTTATGGATTCATTAAATATGTCGCAAAATTATTGCAGTTCCTGAGATATTTTGCAATATTGACAATTTTTATGGCTCCAATAAGGCATAGTAATTTAATTTTAAGATACACGGAAGTGAGTCTATATCAATCCTCCATTTATATACCGGCTATATGCATTTATAAAGCTCTCCGCTTAAATACAATCGTAGCACTCCAAAGCCATAAAACCCAACTTAGAATAAACCAAACAAAACTATATCCTCCGAACACATCTCAGCCACTAGCTTCCTAACCGCAGCAATCAGAGACGACGGAGAGCCAAAATAAACTTTACCAAATTATTTATAATTTATGTTTAATAGTGGAGCGCGGTGGGTGGTCCGTCGGACGCCTAATTGGATAAATTGCCGCGTTAGACGCACGATACACTGAATTAAACAATTTGTTGTTTTACCTGCAGGTTGTTGAGTAACTATCGTATATCAGACTTGCTACGGAGCTACGGCGTAGCTGCAATTACACAAACATGCAACTTTTCTAATGGTCTGCGTAGCCGCGTAGCACGCTTTCGTAGCACGCTATACTTATAATATGTAGGCAATTCGCTGGCCTATAAAAAAATCCTGCAGTTTATGTTCGTAATAATGCGCTATTATGACAAATTACTTGACGACAGGTGACAGCGCGGTGGAATTAAACATAAAGTTGACATTGTACGTATATTTATTTTGTTTTAATTGCGTAATTTACACATGAATGATAAGGTATCTACGAGTACTTGCCTTGTTGTTTCGGCAATCCAGCTGGTCATGCATGACTATTATTTTGTTATGAGATTTAACCAACAATTTTAAATAAAATTAGGCACAATGTCCATATGAAACCTGCTAATAAGTGTTTTGTAAAGACTAAACAAATAATAATTATAAGTACGTAAACTTTAATGTTATTTTAAAAAGCGGACCACCTGCTTATCATGCTATACAAGTCGTAAAGATGGACAAAAGGAAAGGGAAGTAGTGTACAAGTAGACAGTGCTGTCAAGTGTGAGACGTGGAGTGATCTTATCAGCTGCTGACCAATAAATACATAAAATTTACGCCACGAGTGTTCCAGGTATCGTGTACTAACTGTTACTTTAACGGTCTGTTGGAGAACTAACCGTGGTTTAAATTAAAATCTGTGAATACGAATCATCAATAAAGAAAGAATATACATTTATTTAGCACAGACTAAAAGACACACAATATACTAGATACACATCAATAATATACATCAGATAAAATACAAATTTAATAAAACAATACAATATTTATTGTGTTGAGCTGGGTGTACCTCAAGGCTCAATACTGGGTCCGTTTTTATTCCTGGTTTATATTAACGATCTGCCATTCTATTTAAAGGATATTTGCGACGTTGTGCTGTTTGCAGATGATACTTCTCTGATCTTTAAAGTAGATAGGAATAGACAAGTTTTTGATGACGTGAATAACGCACTATCAATGGTCACAGATTGGTTCACAACAAATAATCTTGTTCTTAATGCCAAGAAGACTAAATGCATAAAGTTCGCTTTGCCCAATGTTAGAAATCTGGGTCCCAACATTGTGCTCGGCAATGAGAAGCTCGAAACTGTTGATTCAGCTGTGTTTCTGGGTATAACAGTAGACTCAAAAATTCAATGGGGGCCACATATATCAAGCCTAGCGGGTAGGCTTAGCTCGGCCGCCTACGCCGTCAGAAAGGTTAGACAATACACTGACGTTGAAACAGCAAGGTTGGTCTACTTTAGTTATTTTCACAGTATCATGTCCTACGGTATTCTACTGTGGGGCAGAGCCGCTGATATTCAAAATATATTTGTGCTTCAAAACGAGTTGTTCGTGCCATTTACCAATTAGGTGCGCGTGTTTCTCTAAGAGATTTTTTTAAAGAGATTGGTATTCTCACAGCGGCTTCACAGTACATATTCGCCAACATTTTATATATTAGGCAGAACATTCATTTGTACAGTAACAATAGTGATATTCACAACTTTAACACCAGAAATAAGGACAAATTACGAGCTCCCTTTCATCGACTTCATAAGGTGCATAGTTCATTCGTTGGGGTTGGTATAACTTTTTACAACAAGTTACCGTCTTCTTTTCTAGATTTGCCATTTAACGCATTTAAAGCAAAAGTAAAAGCTAATCTCTGTTCTAAGGCATACTACTCTATTAATGATTATTTAGATGATAAGCATAGTTGGTCGCTGTGTTGAACTCAAGACAATGTTCGTGTTCTTTTACCAAAATTAGCTTGCTGTCAGGTTAAATATTATTATTTTTTAATTTCGTGTTTATGTGTATTTTTTAAATTTTATTTTTTGGTAAGACTGTCGTAGGTATCGTTTACTGTTATTGTCGGAGCTGATGAAGATTGCTACTATCTTTGCATTATATAGAGTCAATCTTTCTAGTATTATATAGCAGCATAGCCAGCATTGTGTGAGTACCATGTACTTCAGAGCTATCATTGTCTAGATACCTACGTCTTCTATTGACTTGAATGACTCCGGTGGTTGAGAGTATGTCATGCTCACTCAAATGTCTCGCCGATGGTGGCGCGTGTGTCGGATCATTTAGCTCCCTTCAAAATGGTTGAGCTGAATGGTGCTGATACATGTGTCATATTCGTGAACGGGCGCTGTCGGTTGGGACTGGTCATCTCTTAGCTGCCATGGTTTATTTTAATTGATTCTAATTTTATTTCTGAATTGTCTTTTTATATTTACTATGGACACTTTTAACTTTCTACATCGTTCTCACATAATGTGTAATCTTAACATGAATGATGTAACAAATGATTTATAATAATTACCTAATTGAAAAAGAGTGTCCATGGAGTTTCTTGCCCGTTCTTCTCCATAGAGATCTACATCTGGAATGGGCATCTACGGTACTTTCACAGTTATTATGTCTTGTGACTGGGACTGTAGCACCATAATTTTGTAATATTTTATTTTGTCTTTTGACAATTCAAAAGTGCCTGTAACTGGCCTACTTGAAATAAAGTGCTTTGACTTTGACTTTTGACTTTGATATTTTTAAATAAAATCTTATGTAAGAAATTTGCAGGAAAATGTGCCTCACGGCTGCGCCAATAAAACCCAGTTCAGCAAAAATGCCGGACAACTAGTGCTCAATACATTATTAAGAACGTGTAAAATGAAAAGTCCTGACTCACGCATTGACGACTCATGTACGAGTCCGACGACTTGGACTTAGAAAGCCGAAATTAGTTTCGAAATTCCTACGGTATAGGTAATTTAGGATGGGAGAAACCATATAAATCGCTGACCAAGTGCTAGTTATAAATATAAATTATTTTATTAGAAATCCGAAAAAATTAAGGCTTCTGATCATGAAACCTAATGTCAAGTTTAATGTTAGTAACTGCAGCTGCAATTATTCAACCGAAATATTAAACCAGCAATAATATCTTAATTTGACTTGATTATTGCCCGACTAGCCGAATAGGTACCTACTTTACAATAAATGGCTACAACCGCGCGATCGTAATTTGTTTTCGATTGACACAATAAAATAATTCATTGCGATATCTCTCACACTGTTTGATTAATCACCTATACGTTTATACCGTGCTCTTAGTCACTTTAGCTTTTAATAAAGGTCAACTTTGATATGAAATATATATATTAACCGAGACGCGGTTCAAGAACTTAGCTTTTTCACGTGTAATGCACCCATTAAAACTACTTTTAGAAAGAAAGTATCACTTTTTACGACTGCTACTTAAAAAGATGAATTGTTGCTCTATAAAATAAACATATTTTCACCATATCAGTTGTCCAATTCAAACAAATCACAACAGCTTGTTTTAAGTGTTATTTTAATAATATCTCTTGTAAGATAAGTCTGTTTCCGAGTATCACGGGCCTAGCTAGTAGCCAGGTGCGCGGTGGGTGGTCCTCTGACGTCTCTATGTGCCGGCCTACGGACATGCATCTAAATGTCCTTATAATTCACTACATCTGCCACTCTGCTCCAATGTAGGAGCACCATCATTCCACATGTATTCAGGACATGCAGACTGCCTCTATTGCCAACTGAAACGTAAAATGAATCAGCTGATTTATATTCTGCGTTAGTAAAAGAAAACTGGCTGCAACAGTATCCGTGAGCATTGGGTTGTCAACCGTTCCTGGGTTATCTTTTATTGCGATCGCATTGTAGTGTTTGTTGTAAATTTATAGCGGAGGATTGTCTTACGATGCTACTCAATTGTTTACTATATTTGGATAGTTATCTATTCATCTGTCACACTGCGACGTTCAATTGAGTTATCGTATATTCATTCATGACCGATTTATTGTGTTTGGTTTGCCTTGCGACACGTTAATTACGACACTAAATTAAATTAACGTTGAGATTGTATCAGTATTTTCCCTAAGTTATTAATAGTCGTACGTAGTTGAAATAGCAATAAGGAACGTGCATAAATTTGAAGGAACTTCTTATCTACTGGTCCATAACATCCTGTGAATACTACCCATGTAGCATGGTCACCGTCGCAGGCGCATCCATAATGCAAGCCCGACCGATATTTTCCATTAATTATACTGAATCTATTTTTTGTAACCAACTTAATTAATACTTAATGCATGTTTATAATACCTTAACGTGTACTCACTGATAGTTTAATTATTTTAATCAATGCCCGCACACTGCTCTGGGCGATATTATCCGCAGTCTAAGTATAAGTAAATAATGCGTACTTTGTATTCCACTATTTCCACTTCTAGTATGATTGTTTACGAACTGGGCAATTAAGATGACAATAAAGAGGCTGTTAGTAGCATTTAATCGTTGTTTTAATGATTTTTGCGTCGGTATTTCAGACCGGTAGGTTTACAATGTTATAGCAGGAACCTAGAAGGGACATGATTAAAGTCCTTTATTTTGATAGTCCGGCTATGAAATAGATAAAACAATAATTTACTATTTCAGTGCCAAAATAGTTGCATCTTCACATTCACGCTATTTTTTCAGTAGTATTCGCTGATTTAATTTATTTTCTATATCAAATGACTACAAATCTGTATGACTACGTGCGACTATAAATATTCTAAGTACCTATTCCATCTTCCCAAGTTCCTTTTTCATTATTTTCTGACAGATAATTTTCTTGAGACTATTCGGAGTTGATACAGCAGGTCAAAACTGCAAGCAATCTCAGAGTCCTGCAAATGACTCATCAATGCGCTTGCGCAAGACCCGCCAAGTAATAGTCATTGACAAGAACAATAACTTAGTACGCAGGAAGCAAGTTAGTATTCATAAACACGTGCCCATGTGAGGGCATCAAACTTAACTGCCCGATAAAGTTGGACGAATTCCAGATACCTGTCAATGTCAATCATTCGTCAGAGTCGACAACCGACACTCGTGCGCAGCTTTTGTAAGTTGGTGGTGATAGTTTTCACTTGACTGCTATGTACGGTTGGCTACGAAAAACTGAATCGTTGATGATATTTTGTACTTGGTCCTTTGAGTGTGAGGTTGTTCCTGTCCTCATCTACATATGATTTATATAGAAAACGTATGTTTTATACGATAGATGTTTCCATCACCAAGCTTTGTTCCTTAGGTGACAAGCTCCCTAAGACTTAATTAGAAAATTGTGTGTTCATCGAGTTCTACATCATTGGTGTCTCCCAGCTCATTATTGCCCATCTTGTTTTGCACTCATCAGATAAATCGTGACTAGCATCCCTCATTTTTAACCGACTTACCAAAAAGGAGGAGGTTCTATGTTCGAATTTATGTATGTTTTTTTTCCCATTCCCCCAGGTCCCATTTTAATTTGGTGAAGATCTGATGAAGAACTTCGAAGATATACAACAGAACTCTTCAATCAATAACGGAAAATCTCTCGGGATTGCTGCAATCGCATGTCTGTTTATTGTTTATACCATTTCATAACACAACATCACGCCAGTACGCTCAGAAGTGGTACGCAGAACTCTCATTTCACCGATTATGTTTTGAGTTTCATGTTATTCGGGTAATCTATTCTGGCGTTATAGGTACTTACTAAACAACTTGCCTATAGGTACAACTAAAAAGGGTAAAATAAAAAAACTTTTTTGCAAAAAAATACTACCGACTTCCAAATAAAAAACTACAAAGTGAAAAATAACTTTATTTTTGGAAGTCGGTGTCTATATCGCAAAGAATTAGTACCTACTAAAGACACCGACTTCCAAAAATAAAGTTTTTTTTTTTATATTTCAAGTTAATATTAACATTAGCTAACCTATTACCATTAATAGCCTTATCTACTTTTGCCGGTATTCTACTCAATTGTTACCATGATATCGCATGCTTAGTGTAGCTGTCCTAAAAATATACCCGAATCAAAAGGTGGTTGGGTGGTAATTATTTTTTCATCCGAGTAATTTTTGTCTGAAACAACCCGCAGTATAAGTACTGCAATAACCTTATCGTTAATTTGGCATGAGTCGATCTGCAATGATCAATCATTATTAAAAGCTTGTCTCCGGATAAGAGCATGGTTCAGAAATTTACCACTCGACGCTAGTAATGTCAACGCAATATTCACCAACCCGTCCTGGGCCCGTTTGGTGGATGTAATCCACGGACCAGCCGATCTATTCTGTAAAAAAGTCACCGTGGGAACTTGGGTGAAGCTAGTATGGAGTGATCTATCATAACACCCTGAAGCTATGGATTGACTGCTGACTTTACCTAACTTTTCACGGTGAGATGTTTACAGAATAGTACTGAAGGTCTCCTCGCCTGTGCCCCCCAGCAGTGGGATCACTATAATAAAAGCTGAATATGCTATTCATGTACCTACATTATACATGACGTACTCGTAGGTACAGTTAACAACTCAAACACGCTTTCCATGCTCGCTAAAACATCATCGGTTTTCGTCACAGTTGTGTCAACAGTACAGACTGAAGATTTATTACTCGCGTTATGAAGGGTCATGGTTACAACCGTAGACTCGACGTTAAAACGCAATCACCCACGAAAGATTACTAACATCTCTTTCGGTTGTTAACAAAAACCCTTATAAATAAAAACATAAATAGCCATATGGAGCAATAAATTTGTTTATTGTACAATAAAATAATGTAGCGAGTTCGTGTTGGGTGGTCGGCGGCACAAAAAGCTGGGCAAGATGGCGGAACAAGCCGTTGCCATAGAGACGCGTCCCCGCCTGTATCACACAGTGCTGCAACATCGTGATCTTAAACATATTAATACATAGTCAAACTTACAATATAATTCAATTTACAGTGTCACTTAATACAACTTACTAGCGCCAGGCATGATTGCGATGAAGTCAATTCCAAAACTCGTAAACGACAACTATGTAAACAAAACAGTTAAAAAGCAATCAAGCATTTGATATTAATCTATAACTACCCGCAATACAATCAACCTAAGTAGATAAACAGACAAATAAATTAAAATTTCCTGGCTCTACAATTATAATTACCTAATTCGAAGTTAATTTCTTTATAAATTATAGAAACATACATTTGGGTTCATCGTTATTATGTAATCGTTCAACCGTGTCTAATGTACAATTTTGTCCAAAGCTGCGCCGGCGCACTGGGCACATTGGGCGCAGTGGGCGCGGCGACGGGTCCCGCTGACAGACGCTCTGCGGAACAATCGAGCCATTGTTTTGTACCAACCACGCATTAATTAAATAATACTTGTCGTTCCATATAATGACTTAATTTTGTACTTCGACGGAACAACAACTGAGTTTATTAACTCACTTTGTACTTTGAAATTTAAATGCGCACGAGTGTCCGCTGTTAACGTTTTTAGCATTACGTCTTACAACTTTACAAGCAATATTTTGTTACAACAGCTATAAAATCCTGAAACTTGTAGTCAAACCTTCATCTTTCCGAGCATAATGCATAATTGTATAAATCTTTATTACATACTAGTAAAAGTTTCTATTGCCAATAATTATAGGTCCTGGAGTCGTGTTTTGTAATTAAGCTTTTGTTGTCGTGTGAATTTATTACACCTGGAAATATTTTAATTTCGCATAATTTGCTAAAAAATATGAGTTTTATCATTCCATATAAAGTAAGTTCTCATACAAGACAGAATTCAAACTTAATTTCTTCCTACTAAAGAAGATCATAATAATAACAAAAACTTGAGAGGTGTCAAGGGACACCCGGATGGAACGAAGTTCCTTTAGTATATATAATATATACACATATATGTATATGTATGTATATATATACATATGTATATGTGTGTATATACACATATATATACATACATACATATATATATATACACATATATATGTATATATACTCTCTCGACCTCGTAAACACAACACCGTATAGGTTAGAACACGCACGAAACACGCGCACGCCGCACGGATAACAACTACGAGTATAGCAAAAAGTGTCGTTACAACTTTTCGTTAGATTCATTTCCGTCTAGCCCCCTTTCGCAACGCGCGATAAGGAACTTCGTTCCAAAAAACTGAAAACAAGATAACATTTATTGTGTAATTAAAGTATGTACCCACTTATTAAATGTATCAGTTAACGATACAATTTCGCAACATCCCTACAGGATGGGCCGTCGTTTATATATGGCCTGAAAAATTTGTCCAAAATTCCACAAAGAACAAAGCGGCGGTGTAAAATGTAAAAGGAAGGTAGGTAAAAACGAGCGGAAACGGATTCCAGACTAATCGCACAACGAAAATGTCTGTCGAGCTAATGTCTCTATAGGGTGGCGCAGATTGATGGGTCGGTGATTGGGCACGCCCTGGCCCCGGCGAGCGCTTCTCGGTAGCTGGCGGCTACATTAAACGACACAGCCTTCTATACGTTACATAGATTCAGCTATAAACGCAACATAGATGTGAGGGCTAGCTTCCTGCTATATAATTACCTCATAATTATGCAAATTTAATTGCATTTTGTGCAACAATCTGTTTGCTTCCCGCATTTTGCTCACGTACTATTAGGCAAAGTTGAAAAAGCTGCCTCGAACTCTGACTCAATTGTTATGTCACGTAGTGATTCCAGTTACACAAGTGACATGTACCTACTTATGATGTTCTGCAGTACATAAGATTAATAATGAAAAACAATCAACGGGTTTTCTAAGTAGCTTTTTCGATCTGCTTGCATTTATCACTTGGTTTCGTCTAATCTGAATCAAAGATCGATAAGAATCAATACTTATATCGACACTGAAATTGTCTCCTCTTCGCCCTTTTTAAATATATTAAGGTATACGTAGCAACAAAATACTGATTATCTACGGACATAGCGATTACGTGGCGACAGGCCCTATTACCGGCCATACAGCCTCTACCTGTGCCACTTATTAATGTGGTCGGGACTGTGGACCGTTCTAGGAACAAGAGGAATACGAATGCTGCTTGTCAGGGAATTTCGAAGAAATCTTCAGTATGAAAAATTATTCGTTTTAGAGCTAACTCCAGACCGTAGAAAAGGGATTTCAAATAAATGAAGATGATAATTTAATGACGGGTACACATTAATAATCTCCATCCGAAAATCTATCAAACTTATTTTTCCTTTAAGTAAAGGTCTTATAGCGATGACGAATAAACGCTCATGAAATAATAAGGCTTTTACATGTGTGTGGTAGTAGATCTCTAATACAACATCATTACTATCAGTCAGTGTAATTTATGGCGATATCGACCACAAGGTTCAGTTTCCAACATCAATAACTATTAACGGAACAGTGCTACGAGGTGCGGTACAAACGTACATTCAAATCAAAGCAATTAAAGGTTAAGGTTAGAAATAAATATTGTCTGACTCACGACACTACGGTGGTCCCTAACTGTAATGTTACAAGACTTCAGGAGTTAATGAGCAAGTTCTAGGAAGGTGTGAAGTGGAGATCGGCGTCGGCGCAGGTAATGATCACAATAAATATTGAATGCTTGACTCTCGCCGCCAAAGTACCGCGTTTAGGGCGGATTCTTGCGATTTGTCAAGTTGTAAATGTTGTAATTGTGTGCTAAATAATGTTTACGATATTTCTGAAGATGGCGATTGGTGAAAATAATTAGATTTTTGGGTTTAAAGTTATGATGATGTTGAAAATCTATGTCCAAGTCATAGGTTCCAGAATAAAGCTTATTTTGCTCTTATCATTATAGCTAGCCTCTAGCCTGTACTGTCCCACAGCTGAGCAAAGACTTACTCCATTCTTCCAATCGATCCCGTTTCCAATATCTGCAAGATATGTGAAAAATCTTCTGTTTCTACACCGAATAACAACGCACAGCTTCAACTATTTAGATCTAGAAGTATAAAATGATGCATAAGATTGAAGTGACCACTTCTTTAGTGGATTTAAAAAAAGTCATGCAATTTTGCGATTTTGCCAATGGGATCTTGATAAAATAGCAAGGTTTTTCTTGTCATACTAAGTATATGTGTGAAGGGATATAATTGATTTTATTTGGTTTGGTAAACCATTCCATTTTTCAGGCGATAAGAACTCTTTCAGGATAATGTAATGATACAAGGAAGACACAGCTTCGCGGTTTTCAATTGCCTGTTGGACCATATTATGACTGCTGATGCTGAGTTTGGTTTTACATAATCTTTTGAAATTTTAAAAAGATTTTTTTGTGTCAGCTGTAGTTTACGTAAATTATTTATATTGTATTTCATAAAACTGGTGAAGACCGCGAGAATCCTCTGGATTGGAGGAACCGTCCATGTGACGACTTACTACTGATTGAAGGTAGTAATTATTTTGAGTGATGAGATTAATTTGCGTCTCATTCTATGACATTTATATTATTAATAGCAAAAAATTAATTATAGCTTAGCACCTAATAAAAAGTGATAGTGTAGTAAGAAACACGCATCAGTCTAAAAAATCTCGTAAAACGATATTAAAGATTATTTACAGTAATTTGGCCGAAACGTTAGGCGCGAACAATATTTCTCGCTTAATTATATAAACATTAGTGTTTTATAGGCCATGTCTAACGTGATGTGTTGCGAAGTGCCAGGGGTTAGTGAATGAGAGCTAGAAGGTGAGGTGCGCCGGCGCAGGCGACGACGATGGTCGCGAAATTCGGCAGCGACCTGCGCACGCGCGCTCTCGTAGCGAGGCAGGTGTTACACATCCGCGGTCGCATTCATAACTGCAACTTCATAAAACTGGAAATAATAAATTTTTTGGTTTAAGTTCTTTGGTTTAAGTCTTTTTGTAGATCAATCATTACTGTATTCTTAAAGTATGTATATGTATCAAAAAAATCTTTTTTTATAAATAAATACTAGCTACCGACTTTCAAATAAAAGCACTACAAATTGTGTCTTTGGTAGGTACAAATTTTGTTTCCTTATGGACACCGACTTCCAAAAAGAAAGTTATTTTTCACGTTGCAGTAGTTTTTTTTTAATTCGGTATTTTTTTTTATTTTTCACTTTTTAGTTGTACCTAATAGGCAACTTGCCTTTAGTAAGGTACCTATAATGCCAGATTAGATTACCCGAATACCATGAATCTTGAATGTAACCGGTGAAATGAGAGTGTACCAAGGTGAACTGTACACATCTGCGTACCCCTTTAGAGCGTACTGGCGTGATGTTATGTTATGAAAAGGGATAATCAATAAACAGATAAGCGATTGCAGCAATCCCGAGAGATTTGCCGTCATTTATTGAAGATTTCTATTGTATATCTTCGAAGTTCTCCATCAGATCATCACCGAATTAAAATGGGACCAATTTCAAAACGAACTCTTTCAAACAAAAAAAAATCTACAAATTTAAAAAAAAAAAACATACATAAAGTCGAACACAGAACCTCCTCCTTTTTGGTAAGTCGGTTAAAAATAACGTGAATAACAAACTTGAGCTTCACGTCACTTGACTTTAACATTTGTTTCGACCTTTCGTCTGAACTTTGTGTTCGAATGTTGATTTGTTTATTACAATAGTACCTACATTATTTCACAGGCACATTAATGGAGCCTTAACCTTAACTTAAATGATGTTAGAAAGTAAACATGATAGATGCGTTCTTCAAATTCAAATAAGGGTGATAAATCATTTCCCGCTGAGAAGTTGCTTGTTTCCTCATGCGTAGCGTAACAGTAGCTCCCACCAATCAAATTTCAATTAGGATGGTTGTATCGGAGACAGTCACATGTCAATCAAAGGCCCATATCGATGGTCGTCGTTCGGTAGCTAGCGTGCCGTAAGGGGAGTCTCTTATATTGGTGGATGAAAGGTAGGGCGCGGGCCGCGGCCGTGAGTGCGGCGCCCCTGCCACGTGGGTGGGCGCGCTGTGTGGCCGCGCGCTGGGTGGCCGCTGCCGCGCGCACGCATCGCACACACGCGCCGCGCACCAACACACGCTCCCGACGCGCAAATAAACACAATAATCAACAAGCGATACTTTACTCCGTCACCGGATAGAGCAATCGCTCGGGGAGATTATTGCAGGAATCGCGGCGAGTGACACGCGCCCGCGCCCTCCGCGCCCTTCCTGCGTAGGAGGACGCAAACTACCCACTTTACGACGCTCTGAGCTGATCCAAGCACGCTAATTTTCTAATCCGCTTACATTCTACGAATAAATTTCCTATTCCAAGACACACAAGTGTCTGAAGTCGCGTTTAAGGATCGTAAACCTCCTCCAAATCACAAAGTAAACATTCAAGTTTGGTATCACATTTCAAATCGACGATTTGTCTCATTTGTTGTGTGAACTAACAATAAAATCCAGTAGACCACCGACATCTACTGGATTACCAGTATCGATATAAATGGAACTAAACAGAACAAAATGTCCGTAATCTGTAAGATATTCCTACTGATGGAGTCTTTAGAGCTCTGTTTATACGGACTTATTCTGTTTTAGAAGTGGAATCGCGGTAAATGAAGCTCAATCAGCCATAAAATAAATATTAGTCAAAGCGCATTTCACTGGGATGCATGTCTTCAATTGAAAATACAAAACATCGTAAAGCGTCTACTCATCTTGCCGCAATATTTGAAGTTAATTGGCGCAAAAACTTGACGCCTGTTAGCACATGCGCGGGCGCCTTGATTTATAACTTAATATTCAATCGTAAACGTAATCGAGCTCCAGAATAGGCAGTAAAACCAGTCGATGGCAACCACAGCGTAAATTGTAGCTACCCGTGCCTAGTTGTAACTAGAACTCGTTTGCCCTAATGATACTGTGCCCATAAAAGGGTGCATTTTAAAGTAAACTGCTATATCTGTCAATCAGTAAAATGTATCGGAGACCAGCTGCTACTACTAAGATAACTTTTTGTCACTTGTTACCTACTCTTCTATACGTAGTATAAGTCTGGGACACCAGCCGCTGAATGTTCATTGTTCATTGCCGTTTCACTACCAACATTTTTGAACGAAGCCAACGAAGCGATCGGAAAACCCTATCTTCACTCTAATTACGTAACACACTTTCTATCACAATCTCACAGCATTTGAATGTAATTGCTTCATCCGTTAAAAAAATCGTCAACTCGACAACGTAAATAACGCAATGACTTACTTGACTTAGTGTCTTAGGTAAGGACACTAACTAAGGGCGATGAAGCTGAGGGTGACCACAGAGTCCTTCATCGCGAACGGTCTTGCTTGAGCTTCACGCTTCTCTTCGCTCCACGTCATTCTAATGCTACACGGCCAAGTCGGCCTAGTTAGATGGGGATACTCCAATGACCCACAGTGCGACTGCGGAGCCACGTCCCAAACAATGGCTCACCTTTTGTCTTGCTCTCTGTGCAGAAACACCTGCACCTTAAAAGACCTTTGTGAGGCAAATGACAACGCGTGGCTGAATTCTGATCAAAATATATTAAATTTTGGCGTACGCCATTCACATATGGAGTGAGGCCATCGAGAGGCATGGGAAAGCGCTTGCCATCTCCCTCGACATCTCGAGGGCTTTCGATAGGGTCTGGCACGAAAGCCTTATCAGTAAGCTTCCTTCATTTGGTCTGCCCGGTGTTCTGTGTGATTGGATTGCAGACTTCCTGAGAGATCGGTCCATTCGCGTGGTTATCGATGGCTGCTCGTCGGACCATTTGGATATTAATGCCGGGGTCCCTCAGGGGTCCGTACTATCAGCAACATTGTTCTTGTTGCACATTAACGATCTGCTAAAACCCGGCACCTTTGGGTATGCAGAGGACAGCACTGTTGCTGAGAGATACTTGTCCAACGCACGGGCTACCGGGCCGCTGATTCGGTCTCTCCGTGAGGCCATGGTGGAGCGTTTGAACTTATCCTTGCAAGCAGTCTCCGAATGGGGCGATGCCAATCTGGTCATGTTTAATGCTGCTAAATACCAGGCGTGTCAGGCTCCAACTTTCTGTGATATAACCGTGCCAATAACGGACCATCTTGAGCTTCTTGGCGTTACGTTGACATCGACTCTCAATTTTGGGCCATACATTGAGGCAAAGGCTCAGCTGGCTGCCAAAAAGTTGGGGATCCTTGCGAAGGTGAGAAGGTACTTCACGCCCGAACAGCTGCTCAACTTGTATCAAGCGCAAGTTCGATCTTGCATGGAGTACTGTTCTCATCTCTGATGCACTAGAGTCGATCTAAAAGCGGACCAAGAAACTCATCGGCAATGAGGCACTGGTCAAGTCAAAGCTCCAGAGCCTTGAACATCGTCGCCGAGTTGCCAGTTTGTCGGTTTTTTATCAGTTACATTTCGGGGAGTGTGCGATGGAATTACATGATTTAATTCCGCCGAGCCGGACATCCCAACCATACGCACAAAACGTTTTGGGGACACTTTTATTATGCGTACAGCTAAAGAGTGGAATTCTCTGCCGGAATCTGTGTTTCCCGATAGCTACAATCTAGGGGTCTTTAAGTCAAGAGTGAATGGGTTTCTTCTAGGCAAGCGTGCTTCACCGTCGACCACACAGATCATAGGAGGTCGACCACAAGCGCAAGCCTATAGACAATAAAAAAAATAAAAAAAATACGACTAGAAAGAGTAGCGGCGAAAGGAGGCATCCCTTGCGGACACCGGATTGTTCGATTGAGGGGGTCAAACAAAACCTTTTGCCTTGCCGAATTTACTTACGCAATTAGGCTGCTGACCAGCTCGACAACTTCAGCAGTATCAAAGGCCTTTTCAAAGTCGACAAAGGTGTCGTCTCGTCATTCTGATGCCTGTTCTCGGGGAGAGGCATTTGTTCTTTCCATTTATATCCTTACGAATTTCTCACTCCGGTTGTAGAACTTCTGATCCTTCCATCTCCATTTATGTCAATAATGTGGCTACGACTTCTATTACAATTGGACGTAAATTAGGAATAGGCACTTTATTTAGGTAGGGGTATTAGATATTAGATGATAGTACAAAATTATATTATCAGTTTGTATTTTAACCCCCGACGGAAAAAGAAAAGGTGTCATAAGTTTGACGTGTCTCTGTCTGTGGCATCATAGCTCCTAAACGGGTGATCCATTTTTGATTTAGTTTTTTTTATGTGTCTTTGTCGAGAGTGCTTTGTTTAGGGGACCGCTAAGTAAATAATAAAATTATTAAAAATAACAGCAATAAAATATTTGTATAATAAATACTTAACTGCTGTTAACATCAGCGGTCCCCCGACGCGAGTACAGGGCTTATTTCTTAATTTTTTGAGGTTTTGTGTCGGGGCTTTTTAAATTTTACTTTATATTTCCCTACATATTCAAGGTTTCTAAGTTCATCAAATTGTATAAAAGCGTTTGTCGAGCATTGTGTCAAAAAAAAAACCAGTATGACGAACCAGTCTTCTGAAATCGCTGAAAAGTATGTACAACACCTATATGTTGAGTTTCACGAGGTTTTAGTGTCCAACACTGAACGCGTAAAATTCGTCGCCTACGAATCACTTCGTCATACTCGTACGTCATTTGTTCAGTACTCCCAATTTTTATGTGGCCATTGTTCGCAACGGTCTGTTTTATTGTTCAGTAGCCTCCCAGGACGACAGCGGAACAAAGGAATACCGCTACGTGTGAGTTTTAAACTCGTACCAAATCGCACGCTAAATGTCACACGCTCGCTGTTTGAGCTTCGTGCCTGCACTCATATTGGTTCTTTCGTCAAGCTTCATTAAAGGTAATAAGCGGAGCGCTGTATACATAAGTGTTGTAGGTAGACTTCTGCAGTATACTCAATTTAACACAGATTATATAAAGTTCAAACAACTTTGTCATTGAACTTTCACTCTCCGTGACGGCCGTGGCACGCAGGGGACCATTAACTTGTACATTACGAAGATTTTACGTGATAAATAAACATACAATAGAAAATTCTTAGTCGGTTGCTAAGATTATAAATAAGCATAAAGGGACTTTCTGCAAAATGAATTATCTTTATTTATCATCTGCACGCTAATAAATATTCAACATTATTATAGAACATAGGCACGCTCCCGATACAGATCTAGCTTATGCGAGGAACTCCCAACCATGAATACAGCGGATACATTCCGATAAAAATATATACTTCTACGGCAACGTAGCGAACATTGTGTTACGCGAGACTTGCATAAATTAACAGTAAAATATAAACATGCCATAAAGTATCTACATTTATTTAATGTCAACACGTTTTCCATAAAAACAGACATTGAAATCGTTTCCAAACAATTAATTAGCGATTACACTATTAAAATGCCGTAGACGAACCGTGCCGCACTAATGACAGACCACCTACGTCCGATTACAAAACTAATAATACAGAGTTAAAAAACAGGCACACATAAAAACAATTATGTTTGACCGCATTGCCATAAAAGAGAGTAACATGACCAATCTGAGAGCAATTAAGGAGTCTAATAGCAGGAAAGGATAGCAAGGTACGTGAGCGTCCGCGCCCGCCACTGCTTAACCGCCATGTTTATTCTATGATCCTAGAGATAATAAATATTTACATAAGCTTTCCATTTTGAAAATAGGTTTCAATTTGATAGAGCCATTAGGCTTCCTTTAGAGGCCATCAGGTCAAACGATTTGCTACGACCTAGTCTACATTTTATTTAGGTTCAACGAAACCTGAAATACTAGCCAATTTTTCCACGGTGCAGTACTGTATGTACAATAAAATAGGAGTTTAAAAGAGATTTTGTTTTGTATTTTTCAGAACCATAACTCAGTAGGAATTTGCTACGAATTTTCGTAGTATGAGCATCATCGTGATACTTCTTAACTAAAGACTACGAAGCTATGCGTGGTGTGGTCACTCTAACTAACCTAACCAGTATTCAGGCTTTTCGTCTTAAATCTCAGGAAGAACATCCCAACCTACGTGCTCATACTTAATAAGATTATAAACGGCATTATCTTTCAAATGTTCAATGCATGACATTTGAATGGTCGCAAATTGCTGCTAGCTGTGTGCCCACAGCTCCACAATGGATGCAGTCGGTCGGCTCACAAGTCACAATGCAGTTGCATCAGCGTCGTGGGTGGCCGGCTGTCACTCAGCGCGCTGTAATCAATTTGTTCGGCGCTCGCTGCTCCCCCGTGCTCCCCGACACTCGCGACGCGCATCATACATGCGCTTTTCGTCACGCATCCTGTACGCATTTGTCTATTAATATGTTTCTAAGACGAGCCGTGAGAGAATAGCAGTACAAAAAGTTGCCTTATAATTAAGCCTCGAAAGGCCCTATAGAAACAGACTTTACATAATAGGCTCTGAAGAGCTTAGTAAGAGCATAATTACAATGTGATTCTAAAGCCTAGCTTCAAATTTAGACAACAAAGCTCGCGTCCTATGATGTTCATTCTAATTACTGAAATATCATTTTAGATTTGTTCTGGTCTGTCAACTACAATATAAACTGCTCGTAGCTCCTAATTTATATTAAAATTTAATGTTCCATTTACTGTAAGTAAATGCAAAACATAATCATAAAATAGGAGCAACGTCCGGATCATATTTACTGAAGACCACCCACGTAGAATAGTTTGCGGCTAACATATGGTCAAGTTTTGCAAACAATGCCATTCCTAGTGTAGAATGACTCAATTAGCAGAACGCACGAGATAAAGCCGGCTACACAATGGGCTGTAAATTGCCGTGGGTTGAGCTGGTCACTGCTGGGACGGGGGACAACTCGATTATGATCCTAAAAGGAAAAAAAAGATGTTTAAATAGCGATAAAAAGTTGAAACTTTGTACAAACTATCTCACGATAAACCAAACAGTGACATTACAAAAATGGAAAGTAAACAGTATAATCAATCATTAACGGATAATTGTGGCGGCGCAGGTCAGCTCTGAGAAAACTGAAAGTTAATGAAAGGACAGGATGTCGTCCGTTCCCAGAGCATTTTTTTATAATTTTTTTCCGTTCTTTAGTCAAGGTGGCATTCGGCGGCCGAACAAACTTAGCTTGGAGCGCGACATCGATAATTCACTCTTCAATCTACGCTACATCTCATCGACTGTTTCCATTGTCTCAAGTTATAAGCTTTACGCAGAATTTTGAGGAGCTGCCAAGTTCAATATAAGTTTCATTATAATTTAGGTTCAATTTTCACTTGTTTTATAATCTTTTCAGTTCTATAGAAAACTTGTATTGTTGGTAGCTCTATGTTGTTATTTATGAATAGGTATTCTTTTCTATTAGGCCTATGTCCAGCAGTGGACGTCTTTCGGCTGAAAAGATGATGATTCTTTTCTATAATAATTTTAATTTTCAGAACGTACCTATACGCCATTAGAGTAATTTATTGACTGAATATGTTGTACAGTTTTCTCAAAGACAGGGAAAATGGGTGTTCGAATGGAAACCCGCATTCTGTGGCAGCAAGTCTCGAGGATAAGCGTACATCCTGCGTAAGTCCAGTCAGCGCCGCGGAGAGCGATCTCGGCGCGATTATTTACATTAATCCGTCGCGCTGTCACCGCCCCACCGACACCGGGACAGCTGATGATGAGCGGGCCAAGATACTGAATGCTGATTTTTCAAGGTTTTCATTTATATTTATTTAAATTCTGACGGTTGATCTGAACGGGTCGGCTGAAAATAGTGAAACTGGACCTTTGTTGATGTGCAGCTCATCCTGAATTTCAAAGTCAATGTGTTTCTTAATATAGAGTGGACGATCGTTCTTTTGTTTATTAACGTAGTGATTTCATTGGTATAGGTTTAATTTTTATATAAGTATGTAGGTACCTAATATTATGTAGTCCTGGAATCCGGCTCATAGGGATTATTTTCAGGAATCTTCTTCCTCAACAATTACCAGCTCTGAACAAGAAAATTTTAAAGTGGTACTAGTACGTAGTTTCTGCACGTCACTCGTATTCATTATTTTTATATGAATTATATCTGCCCTGCAATGGGACAATTCAGGCTGAAAACAAAATGATAATAGATATATTTGTAGGTATCCGTTATTATGATGTTCGTTACAAAACACGAATACGAGTGAGTGCACAAACGTTCTGAGTCTATAAATTAAAACCACTCTTCCAGGAAACCATCAAAATAGGGTTTATCTTAAAATACCTACCTGTAGGCATCTAACCTACTACCGAAATTCTCCATAAATAGCACTCGTCCCGCAGTAACAAGCAAGCTACGGACTTATACGACATCTATTTAACTTCGGGGCGACACAAAAATTTCGCATCATTTTTTGTCGCGTAGCTCGGTGAGTCGTAATCGTTAGTTGTGAGAAATTGCTCCTGAATCAACAGTCTGTCTGAGGAACTATTAGCACAGAGCCGCCGGGCGTCGGCAGTGACCGGTGTTGTTTGCAGGCCCGGTTAGCGGCTGCTTGTTACCTCTCCAGCCACAGGATAAACAATAACAGACGACGGTGTTGGACCAATTGCCCGACACTTTCGCATTGTTACATGATGTTGTGCCCATAGATAACGACCATAATGGGACATACTTGGACTCTTGAAACTTGAGTACCTATTAAAAAAAACTGCTTACGGTAAGCGCCATTGTTGAAATTTCTTAAGAAAGATTATCGGATATTACGACTGAATAAATAGTTTTTAGGGTTCCGTACCCAAAGGGTAAAAACGGGACCCTATTACTAAGACTCCGCGATCCGTCTGTCTGTCTGTCTGTCCGTCTGTCACCAGGCTGTATCTCATGAACCGTGATAGCAAGAGAGTTGAAATTTTCACAGATAATGTATTTATGTAGCCGCTATAACAACAAATACTAAAAACAGAATAAAATAAATATTTAAGTGGGGTTCCCATACAACAAACGTGATATTTTTGCCGTTTTTTGCGATAATGGTACGGAACCCTCCGTGCGCGAGTCCGACTCGCACTTGGCCGGTTTTTAAATTTTAAACCATCAATTGTATGCATGTCGTTGAAGTCTTTTATTTGCTCACTTAATTAACATTAACAGTTATCTAACTATCGTGTACGTCGCATGTTACAGTCTCGCTAACATTAATAATTAAATAAACAAGCTGTTTAATTACGAACAATATCATTAAGTAAACACAACGTGTTAAACAAACCGTAGCATACCTACATCTGCATAGCAATGAGTGTGAGTGCGACACGCAACTTCGTGATATGTTAAGGGTGGGTGAGCAGTAAGCTCGTCTGGTTTTTCCCCCGTCTCGTTGTTAACCTACCCTGTAGTATGTGAGTAGCCGAGCAGTGTGTACTCAGGACGGAGCACAGTAGCTGTTTGCGCTACCTGTACTACGCTCTACCTGCGCCACTACACAGCGCACACAATCCTTATCATTCTATAAAATACAACAAAATCCAACAGCAAATACTCAAAGAAGGATATTGAAATCAAACAAACCGAATGCAATAAAAACACCATTTTGAAGATCACGGTACGAACGAGTGGGTAGACTTAGTTCCATTCTATTTAAAATGAATCCTTCTAAAGTTTTACGTTTACTTGACCACAACTTTATGTCGGAGAGGAACCAAAACATAAATCTTACCAAGAGACGTGTTTAAAGCGAAAAAAGTAACACATGTCCGAACCATGTTTTAGAGGGACTAATTTTCTTTGGGGATTAATTTTTTTTCTTTTGTTTTTGTGAGGAAACAAGATCGAGATACCACCCACGACGATTTACGGAGGCTTCGCATGGATGTGAGTGATATAGTCAAGTAAAAGTATTGCCTTTAACAATGTTGTTTCTGAAAGACACTAAGTAAGACGGATATTACGAGCTGCGGCAAGTTAAAGCTCGGTACAGACAGGTACATACGTGAACATAGAATTTAAATTATACCAAAAGCTGGAAAATCACAGTTGCCAAATTGCTTGGCGAAGGATGAAATTGCAACATTATTTCAGCCAGTTTGTTCTACCTTCTCAGTTTATTCTAAAAGTGGTTAACGGCCGATTTTTCCATAATTTTTGATAACTTTTAACTGAGGAATAAAAATGGCGGTTTGACAGCTTTTGTATAGAAAATATGTCAAACGGCCATTTTTATTCCTCAGTTAAAAGTTATCAGAGTATTGAAAAAGATTTTTCAATAGTTTGATAACTTTTAACTGAAGAATAAAAATGGCGGTTTGACAGCTTTTGTATAGAAAATATGTCAAACGGCCATTTTTATTCCTCAGTTAAAATTTATCAGAGTATTGAAAAATCGGCGCTAAGACTTTTAAACAAAAGTGTCAGGGAATCTCCTTAAAATCTGTAAGTGGTATCTACTTAAAGAAGTAAGATGCTTATCTGTATGTGCGACAGTTTTCACATCGGCAGGCTTATTACGTATCTTTTGCAAAAGCAAAACGATAGCGATTTTTGGGCAATAATTGCTCTTCCATACAGAAGGTTTACAGTTGTTGGCGGTTTATTTTTCAAATAAGTGCATTTGACAAACAGCGAGCGATTAGCAAACTATTTTGCAGGACCTACCATACCTACACTGCAGGTAATTTCGACTTTTATGACATAAAGCGATTGATCGCTATCGTTTTGCTCTTGCAAAAGATACGTAATAAGCCTACGGGTGTACCGAGCGGCATTGACTTGGCGGTCGCGATAAGGGAAGTAAGGCGAGTTGTACGTGGCAGTAACTTACCCATTAATCCGACTCGGTCTGTCGCTGTTCTCCCGACTACATCTTACCCCTTTATGATATACGGAAGATATTCTCAGTTACCGCTTCACAAGCCAATCATAATAAAGTCAGAATGGCGTACAAAAACAACCACGAAGATGTCTACGAAATTACTTAGCAAACAACGACTGGACGATTTTCGAACAACAATAGTCCTGGTAATTCAAGATCCTCGCTAATTTATCAATGCCACTAACAAATTAATAAAATATTTTATCGGCAAATATTTTATTTAAGGTATGATTCGGCTATGCTCTCAATCAAAAATTCCAGAGGTTTGACCGTATAACACGAGCCGGCGACCGCGATCCCCTTTGACCAGACATCGTGAAATATGACGGTCGCCGCACCACCTCGCGAAAAATAAAACAGTTTATAACAACCACATTCAAATTTACAAAAAGTTGCCGTATATAATAAAGCCTATACTTAAATTACCCACCGCAAAAGCTCGATTTAAGGCACATACATCTTTTTATTATTCGGGTAAATTAAGTTCTTACGACCTCATAATAATGAATCGTCTTTAGATTTATACATGTCTTATTTACGATGACACGTTATTTTTATTGATCCCAGAAGTGGATATTATGATGTGATTATCAAGTTTTATAATCATTTAATCCGTCACAATGAACATGCAAAGAGAATAAAAGACCTGAATATAATTTCGGACGTTCCACGAGCTGAAAATACGAATGTACGTATACGGCGATAATAAAACGAATGAGCTGACATTCATCTCGGATTTCGTTATTCTTGTATCTGTTCGTATCGTTTAGTATAAACAGATAGATAGACAGCCGCTATGTTTAGGAGTGGTTGTGAATCGCGCTGGGTGGTCCGGCGGCGCGGGCGCACCGCGAGCGCTGGCGGCCCGACAGAACAAGGCCGAGATTTGTACGATATCGCGCGCTCCAATGAAATTGAAATAGATAGCGAGTCGGGATTTATCTCGCGTCACATCGAATCTAGTGCACCGGTGCGCCTAGATAATATGTCACCTCGGAACATTTACCAGCCATATCTCCGCCGCCATTACGGCCCGGCGCGAACAACCAACAAGCCGTGACGAAATCGTATAAGATTACAATCTAGATTTAATTTTATGTCCAACAGCTACTTTATAGCCGGTAGAATTGCCATTAAAATAAATTTAATGTTTTTCAAGCGTTGGGCAATTTCCCAATAAACGGTATTTAGACCTACTTCACTGTGTTGCAAAGGGTGAAAGATATGGAGTTGATTGTCACTCGTTTTCATTTTATGATCATTACTCCCACAAGAAATTGCTTATTCATACCAAAATTAGTTGGTATTAAACAAACGCCGCCGCCATTCAGGCTTTTAATTATTTACCATATACAGAAACGCCCAGGTGATAATAAAATTAACGTTTTGCTTTACGACATGTAACACATAGCTGTTGGTTCAAACCTGCATAGTTATAAAGTTTAATTAGAAGCATTTATTTAATACCCTCAGATAGCTGCGTGTCAATAAGCAATACAAATACAATTATTGTAGATAAGGTTTCTCTACAATACGCAGTCTCTTCGAATCCCACATTGTTATTAATTCAATACATATTCAGGATTAAACCCATATCTAAAATACTTAGAAATGTATAACCCAGTAGATTACCTAGGTATAGGTTGAGCAAAGCAACTCGCAAGCTTTGCCAATGTATCATTTACCTGCATGCAAGCTTTTTAAATAACTACTAATATAAGTTAAACAATACGCATCAAACTCAATAAATATTTCCCGGAACGTTCAACACGGTCATTAGGGTTGTCCTTCAAAGCCTTCCTCATATGCAGGCCAGAGAGTTCCGCATGCGTAATTATAGGCTCCAGAGTTTTACGAGCTTCTAGTCCTAGCGGCTTCGGAGGAGCTCGGAGGCATTCGGGCTGTGTCAGGCACCTTCCGAGAAGTGTATCAGTTGAACAGAGTCGCGACCACCCACGACGTATTGTTGTGCTGTCATCTTTTGTACGACACTTGACGCTATTATTTCACTGAGCAACATTCTTAAGCCATCTCATCTTCTTATTTGTTAAGAGATTTGCTCTTTATGGTACATGCATTTCCTGGTTTCATATTTAATGCTCTTAAAGCTACTTATGCTGTTATAGTTAATTACGTTCATACTGGCTCTTACATAAGTTTTTTTGAGCAATAATTTCACACTTGCCTCTTTGCTCCACCGTTTCAACGGTTATAAGTGTGGATATACGCGTATATCCACACTTATAACCGTTTATAACCGTATAAATCAAGGTATTGCTCTTACATTATATATATATATATATAATGATGTCAGTTACTAGTTTACAAAATGTCGTAAAGTGTATTTAATCTCAGATTAAACCTACGCAACAAGTTATCTAGTGTCGGTTTCCACTACTACCTTACTGTAGGACCAAAGAACCGGCCTAAAGTAGCTCACACAAAAACGTGTTAATTTGCAAGTCAAAAATGTTTTGATTTCTTATTCAGCTCCCGAAACGCTTCGTAACTTTCCATGGTTGCAGTTTGGTGAACAATGTTGCAAATTAAATGGGCGTCCGTCGAATTCGCGCGACAATTGGCACGGACAAGCACGCGTGACTTGCCTACCGAGTGCCGGTGTTGCTCGGCCTTTATGACGGCTATCCATCTTTGAAAGTCGTTGAGGTTAATCCCGGAGTGCATCGAACACTAACAATGTAACGCCGTGTTTTAACTACAACACCAGTTTTGAGAACACATTTTATTTTTGAAATTGAAAAGCGTTTGACGTAGAATTCTTCATTCTAATTGGACGTTTTCATTTGCTCTGCTGCCCTCGTTGTACAGAAAAGTATCCTAGCATTTAACCTCTCCTTAATTATTCTTGCCATCGCGAGTACCCCTGGATGGCGATGCTGATGTACAATGGACGGTTCTTCTGCGGCGCATAAGTACCCACATACAATTAAGAGATATATGATTCATACAAGATTGCATAAGTGGCTGCACGAAGTATTCAGACTATTGAGTAATATATGGAGCGGTAATTTAATTCACATTACGTACGAGTCGGTTGATGGACAGTCGTTTAATCTTTTCATTGGCAGAGAATGAACCGAGCGCGGTGGCCCGAGCCCGAGGTGACTCACGCCACCGACTGTCAGCTCAATCCTTCATCTTCAACAACTGTACGACAAAGACTGATGCAGACATAGACGCATTAGGGCTGCTTACGGGTCGTACACCAGTCTCATGCGAACAGGACTAATATTTTATGAAAGGTTGAGTCTCTTTGTTCCTAATTAAGTGCTAAGACTACGATATCTCTTATTACTAGAGTGTAGATTCGGCGATCATTATATGATTAAATGATCATATCTGGAAGCTGAAAATAAAATTTTGCCGATCCAAATTGTGGACCACCTGTACCCATACTCACACTCTTAAAATAAAACCTCCACCGCAAAATTAAAAAGTAGCAATCCTATTATTTCTCTCCACAACCTACGCTTTCGATCAAGATTCTTTACGCTTATAAGGGAAAGACACTCAGGACTTATACGGCAAATAGCATGTCTAAATACAGTTTCGAAATCAAAACATTAATGTAGTTTATAGTTTTTGTGTGTAGCTACCGCACACGCGCGCACGGCTCTCGCTCGCGAACCTCATTCATCAGCTCTGATTGATTGCAACTGTCAAAACGGTAATGGCGGCTAGTACGGCCATATTGGTCCCGATGAATGCAACTAAGCCAATATTAATGCTCGTTATTGATGGGCAGCCGCCAAGTTCACGGTTACTTATTAGATGTGTAATTTATTAAACATTGTGGATACGTGTTTAGAAAGAGGAAAATGAGCTGGCTGTAAAATCTTGTTAACGAGGGTAGAGTAATACTGACTCCTGAGATACGACTCACCGTTTATATTCTGGAATCTTAGAGCTTAGGTCACTGTTTTCTGGGTTCAACATACTTTCTTTATATTAAGGGCCTACATACGCTTTAGTGCCGTAAAACGGTCACTTTCTAAAGCATACTCCTTAGTAACGGCTAGGTTAAAAGGTACCTACGAAAAAAATATATATAATATTGATTCATGTACATAATTTTTAACACAATGTTTTTTCGTGCAACTAATAGTTTTGCTTTAAAAAAATAATTAACAACACGATAGATTTTCGCAACTTTTGGAAATTCCTCCAAAACGACTTGGATGTTTAAAAATATTTTTACACAGAAAAATTGATGGCGGGAATTTCTCCATAACTAACATAGCATATGTAAATCAAATAATTTATTACAAACAAAACTGTTCAAAAGGAGGTTCAATATTGATATTTTGGCATCGAGCGGGCGCACGGCCAGTACTGCGTTAACATTGGGGCGTATATATCGCCTTGAGTATTTGGTGTCTGATTGCCAGGTCTTCATCCAAGATTGTCTATAATAGACACATATTAATTAAAATTGACTTCTTCTCCTTTCAATACAGCTGTATCTTCATGCAGCGTATGTTTGGTGATTACTTATCGCAATAATATTCACAATAATCTGTCGTGGTCTTGAAGTCTCGTAAGGTATTCAGATTGTACCTAACTTTCCGGATGCACTCAACAAACAAGGCATGTCCAATTCCATAGGCAACTGCATTGTCATACTTTTTTTGGATTTCATTTGAAATTGTTTTCTAATTATTTGCAACCTCAATACTAATTTAAAGACACACCTACACCTAACTGACTAGGTACAGTAACCAGGATTCCGTACAACCGCATTTGGGTCTCACCTGCACTTAAAGAGATACGATGTTGGCAGTCACGTAAAACTGATTGCGGCAATCAATCTTTAATTGAATTCGTATCGGCCGTTCAATCTCCGAGAAGTCCTATGTGTTCCCCGCACATCCATCGGTGAAACATGACGAATTGGTATAACTTCAATAAATATGTTGTGTACAGCGGGCATCAATCTTGCAGGTTTAAAAAGGTGGCATTCAATGTTCCGGTGATATAAATTATGACGATCAATAAAGTGGCGTGCGTCAATCAAGGCATTGTGCGCGCCATAGGTAGCCAAGAGTTGTAAAATTGATATTAGGGGTCCGTGTGGTGTGGTGACGTGTTCGTGGTCGGTGGTCGCCTCGCGTCACGTCGTGCTGCTCCGCTAGCACAACGCGCTAGTTATCAAGATTATCTTTCTCTAGCTCTGGGCTGTGACACTGATGGTAGTGTTGTGTACGTGCTCTGAGCTCTGATAGTCATCTATATTTCGTATTTCTTATCAGCCATGCCATTACATGGAGAAAGATTGTGTTACACTCAGATGGATGTTCGGAACAAAGATTTAACAGCGGATTAGGGGTCAGATAAAAAAATAAGTGTTTTAAGATTCAGATAACTTTATTCAATAGGTACTAAAATATAAAGTCCCAAATTTGACACGACTGAATAGTTTTGTACAATACCGGGCACACCGCACAATAGCCGACAGAAACATTGCTATGTCCATCTCATCTATTCGGACATTTACAAAATACAATAAAATAAAATATTATTACTCTTTTACACAATCCCACGTACCTAATCTAGAACAGCTACAGTGTATAAATTCGACACAATATGTTTTTCATTTTATTTTATTTACATGTAACAACATTGCACTAACATTTTATCTATTGAACCTCAACACGCCTTATGCTCCATAAATTAAAATATAATACCAATTAAGAAGAAATGAGTTATGTATTTGATAGAAATAAATAATTTAATGTGAATAAAAGTTGAGTACATTAGGATACATAAGATATGTTTCTTAAAAACATTAGAACTCGAGAAAATAACTAACGGTAACATTTATTTACAGAAACACAACCACTTCGCACAGTTCAATACAAAGTATTTTCAGATATTCTATTATCACAAGATATGCGATTTATAAGTGGTAAATGAACTACTACAGTGAGAAATAAACTAACAACATACCTCCAGATATTTAGTAGATCACTACGTAAATATATGGTATTTGTGATTGTACCTGAAAATAAAATATTCGTGATAAGTTGCGTAGCAGACTTCGTCGTCATCATTCATCTGAACATTTTAACACACAAACTTCGCTACTAAGACTGGTTTTACGATTCTATCCAGTGTATTTCGAGCCATAATAATTTGCATACGAAATACTCGATAAATAAGACTTGGTACCCCTTACTTTAGGGGTGAAGTATTTGAACTGTGAAGCTCTAAAGAACATATAAATTTTGTGGGCTTATCTACGAATCAACTCTCTCTCTATAGAACGACCGCTTAAGGGTACACTAGTCGACGGCACGAACTACTTTGTGCGCGGGGTTAAAATGAATTTTATATCAACCAACAACACGTGCGGAAGAGATAGATGCTGTGATGAGCAGTAGGAAGCTAGTTCGTGTACGAATACACACTTTTTGCAAATTTGTAGCGAAATGGATAATGATTCAGGACGAAACCGAGCGCGCGAAATTTTATAAACAGACCTTTGGCAGTCTAGATATCATGAAAAAACGACTAAATCTATCTGTTCAAAATAAAACTATTTGCATTGTTGAACTACTAATCTATCCCTGTATGGACGCCGTTTTGCAATTTTCCGTCTTCTTATGGTATTTATTTGTGCCCAAAAATGCGTTCAAATTAGTGTCGAAATGTGGAACTTTCGACGCTCATAACTTTTAAAGATTTTCTTTTTTTACTTTTTTGCTTCCATACAGGGCTAGATAATGATGAGACAGATTGATATCACTTTTTATTTTGAACGTACATCGCCAAACAGTGGAATAATCCCTAGACTACGTTTGTATGGAAAAAAAATCGACTAGTGTAACCTTAATTGAGACCATTCTGAAGTAGCTGTGCGGTACGGAACGAGGTGAATTTATTTATTTATTAAAATTTCATACAACATTAAATTACATAGGAGAACATAGTGTTGCGACAGATGTACTATAAGATTTTTTATTTCGTAGACTAAACTGACAGCTGACAATGACCTTACTTTTTCTAAATGTTGCCAGCGCGGCGCATAGTGTTGTAGGTAAGGTTCATTTAATCGATTTGACATGACTCCTCCTCAATTTAATTTTTACTAATTGGTGTAAATAAATATATCATGAATATAAACGTAATATATTTAAATATCACAGTATTCATACACATAGTACATAAACTTTTAATGTGTTAAATATGAAATCAACAATAAAACTAAATGCGATCGATAAAATGAAATCTAACATAAATGAGTAGAAACTAAATAAGGACCGCTAGTTTCTTAACAAATGTATTTTTTTTGTCGTGAAATAGTTACATTTTCGATCTACTTCGATTTTCTATCAACTTTCGATCGCTCAGGATATTCAGGCTACGACACTATTTTTATGTAACGATAAAGTGACAACCCCCCAAATGTCAGTTTAGTCTACGAAATAAAAAATCTGAATATAGAGTGCGCGCAAGATAAGTCTGCGCGCGACGGGTGGCGTGCTTAATGTTGCCAGCATAACTGTTCTTTTTTCCTTCATTTAATCAATAGTAATTTTACAATGCATGTCCTCGAAAAGAGCGTTTTCCAAGCAGCCAAACTGTGCGCAAAGTGTCACTTTTTTTTACTAGTGCTTTTTACTTTTCTGTACTTTTTTAATTTTTAACTCCAACGTCAGCCCGCCGCATAGAGTTTTTATTATTTGAGAAAAGTTTTAAAATTAGTTAAGTACAGATTATCATTCATATAAAAAGTAAAACAAAACTAAAACGTCATTTAAGGCGTTTTTAATTACTCTCGATTTAGATTTTGATCAATAAATTAATTTTAATTATTCATTAAATATGTTTGGCAGAATTAATATTTTGCTCGTGCCTTTTTGCGTTATGACGTGACAGATATTGCACATGCGCAGTAGAACTATGAACTATTAGTTAATCTGTGGTTATGCTGAGCGCCCTTGAATAAGCGCCATTTTATTAATTTCTTGCTTGGTTCAGATATATTTTTTTATTTCCTCGCACAATGCATAGTAAAATGTTGTATGATACACGTGCGTAAGATGATTTCCGACTCGTGTCGATTTATCCACTCACTCGCTTCGCTGGGTTATTCCCAGTTGTCGCCACTGGTGACGCCACCACTGGCGACAAATGGGAATATTTTTCAAAAAAAATCCCAGTTGTCACCAGTGGTGGCGCCACCAGTGGCGACAACTGGGAATGGCCATTCTTCTAGTTCCCAGTTGTCACCAGTGGCGACAGATGGGAAATATAAAGTGATACGCCTCCGGTGGGGGCGATGCTAGAGCTGAATTATAGTGATGGGGTTTCATTATTGTATCACTAACGAAGTTTTAAATAGGTATATTTTATATTTTCTTAAATAAAACTTTTACACGTTACTTGGGCAGATATATATTTTTATAAATCACAATATTTGTATTCATTGAGATTAAAACTGCACAAGTACAGTTTCCAGTACTACAACTATTACAGATCGTATAATTATTTTACTTAAAACTATATTATTAGGTTCTTATCACAGATTAATCAACGTATGGCATTATGTAGTTCTTAGGTTATTTTTATAAAACAGACTTGTATATATTAACCACAATAATTGACGTTTATAATTTTCTAAATCTACAGGTATATTATTATTACTCATTAATTTACTGCGATGTCTATCACAGATTAATCAATGCATTATTTACAATAATTTATACTTCTACTTTTTTATCACAGATCAACATACTATTTACAATAATTGACTTTACTCTTTCGATTTAGCTAGATGTATTTAAATAGGAATTACTTAATATTATACTCTTATACAAATATATTACTGTGGTAAACAGTATTTTTTGATAAATAAAATCCGAGTAGTTTTTAAGAAAACGACTACCTACCCGTATATTAAACTAACGAAACTTCACCAGAACTGCACGACGCACTTGACCCTGACATTGTTGGGAATGCACTGGTAAGTGTTACGTCACTGGTCTACGAACCGACAACAGCATAGTGGAGGGGGTTCATCGACAGGATCGGAGCGCGGAAGTTATGGCTGATTGTACATATATTGCAATTATGTACATATTCATTACTATTTAGTTTGTGATAAGAACCTAATAATATAGTTTTAAGTAAAATAATTATATGATCTGTAATAGTTGTAGTACTGGAAACTGTACTTGTGCAGTTTTAATCTCAATGAATACAAATATTGTGATTTATAAAAATATATATCTTCCCAAGTAACGTGTAAAAGTTTTATTTAAGAAAATATAAAATATACCTATTTAAAACTTCGTTAGTGATACAATAATGAAACCCCATCACTATAATTCAGCTCTAGCATCGCCCCCACCGGAGGCGTATCACTTTATATTTCCCATCTGTCGCCACTGGTGACAACTGGGAACTAGAAGAATGGCCATTCCCAGTTGTCGCCACTGGTGGCGCCACCACTGGTGACAACTGGGATTTTTTTTGAAAAATATTCCCATTTGTCGCCAGTGGTGGCGTCACCAGTGGCGACAACTGGGAATAACCCCTTTTTCGCTCGTGAATAAAAATGCCACTCATCGGGAATCACCTACTTCCCGCACTTGTAGCATAAATAACTATTTCATTACTCGAAACATAAAGTATTTTAAGTAAAGCATAATTAATGACTAACTTTTTCTACTTGCATATAATATGATGAAAAAACCTTCATGAAATGATTGTAAATCTTTTATTGAATACTTATTCATACAATAACTACTGTTGAATTTGGTCTAACAATGGTCCTGCAGTGGCTAATACCGTCAATTTCAAATCTTTTTTAATTTCTTATTCAACAATTTTTGAAGGAGCTGCTGCCACATAACCCTCATGAGTTATTTGGATGACGGTGCGTTCAGAAACGCCTAAAACAAAATAACAATGATGCATTGTATTACATAATGCCGGTCCTGTCTCGCTGGTATATTTATGTACCACCCAAAAACCAATACTACAGGCACTGGTAGTACGAAAATTTAGGGAAATTTTATTATAATGGTATCCCTAAAAGTTACCTGTCAAATAAGCAACGCGGGCTATATCTTTGTAAAACGGTACCGTAGCCCCGTTATTGTCTTGTTCACTTCAAGGCAACATCCCTGCTAGTACTTTAAATTACTTTTGGCATAATGATGGCGATCATTTACTTCGGAAACTAATAAAAACACGGATTAAAACACACACTCTTGACACCTGACATATTTGACAAACGATTAGTTCTGATTTTGGCCGCGCGCAGACTTATCTTGCGCGCACTCTAGTAAGTAACCTGTCAGTTGATAGTTAGCTGGTTATTGTCAACATAACTCTTGCTACCTTAGGAACGGTCTCAATGAAGCGGTCGGCCTATAGCAATTTTTTTTTTTTTGTATTCTCAGTCTTGCAATCAGTCTGTAGTCTGCAGATGAGATGAAATTAACTTCATGACTTTGTTGTCCATTTCCAAAATATGCCGTTGTTCCATTTTCAGTCTGCGTATTGATTCTGGAATAGTCAATTACAATGCTAGTTGGTTCGGATTGATTGAAAGTCTTGCTTTGTATTTGGAGCAAGATGATCCTTGAATGTCATGATGTTCAAATGATAATGTAGTTCAGAGATCCTTAAGAACCATGGTGGGTTGGAAATATGTTTCAGGATGTAAATTTGAGCCTTCTTTATTATGCTTATGCTAGCTACAAATTTTAAAAACAAAATTTGGTAACTTACTCTAGCTAAGTTCGAAGCCGGCGCCCGCCTGTATGGCGTACAGCAGCTTCTCGGTGAGCTGCTCGTCTGTGTGGAACTCGGGAAGCTTCAGCAGGTTCATACACGTGGACGAGGAAGGTAGCCGGTCTGATGCGCCCGCTGACTGGATGCAGAAGGGAGGTTGCAGGTCCTAAGGCAGAAATTTTGTGTTGGACTACGAGATCTAAATACCTCAAAACTACAAATTAAATAGTACTACCTAGGTTAAAATGAGCAATATCTAAAGGCTGAGTTAAGCAAAGCAGTTGTATGAGCGTTCATGCAAAGCAAGTAAACAAGTGTTAGCGTAAAAAGCAAATCAGCATAATTTAATACAGGCAAGCGGAGCGAAAGTAATTTATAGTGTTTAAACTTTGAATCACCTAATAAGTTTATAATACAAATAAAATTAGGTAGTCTAAAGAAGCAGTTCTAAAAATAGAAATCAGGCTCTGCCTCCCCTTGACCCATTTTACTTGGGGTCGGCGTAACATGTTTTCATCTTCCATTGCCCCCCCGTCATATATCATTAATTAGCTAGAAATCTTCCTACCTTGAATCCAAGTAGTGGTGGTCTGGAACAGCTGGTAACAAACTTGAGTAGTTGTCGTCTCTGGTCGTCCGTGAAGTTGGCCAGCACTCGCCAGAAACATAGTACTGTCGGGTGCTGCGCTGAGAAACCACCTGTTTGGACGTGAATAGAAATATCAGAAGACGCTGTTAATAAAGTTTCCCGGGGGCCCCATTTTCATTATAACAGGGAGTGGACTGAACATACATCTGGAATCGGAATTTACACAACTTGATGGATATCGATAAAACATAGAATAATCTTTGTTACAATTAACTACACTACAAGTGGTTTAGAAATCACACTTCATCATCAGGTATCATCATCATTGGAAAACTAACAACGAAAACATAATACTAACTAACCAACTTGTCTATACAACCTTGTATAAATTTAAAAGCACTCTTGATTCCAAATGCTGTTTGGCGGAAATACTTCCTCGACAAGTCCATTGACCCCTTAGTTACCCGAAACGTGGATCCACGCAAGACACAATGGTTTTTTAATTGTTTCGTTAATTACGGCATTCAACCGGTTAAGAAAGACCTAGCTAGACTATACAAATGTTCACTGACCAGCATACTGCGTGTATCTCCGGAGGTCGTCGATGTCGATGGGCACCTCAGCGCCGGATATCAGCAGCTGCAGCTCACGACACGAGAACATGCGCAGCCACTCCGCGCTGACCTAGCTAGACTATACAAATGTTCACTGACCAGCATACTGCGTGTATCTCCGGAGGTCGTCGATGTCGATGGGCACCTCAGCGCCGGATATCAGCAGCTGCAGCTCACGACACGAGAACATGCGCAGCCACTCCGCGCTGACCACAGACACTAGGCCACGTTTGAACGCGTTGCATTGAGACCTTATTTGTCTAGGAAAAAGTAATAAATTGGTTTTTAATTTGAAAAATATGGATGTCGAGAACAAAAAAAAATCTGATATCGCCGAATTATTGCAAACTGCATAAGTTTATAAACTATCCCGAGTAATTATGAACTCTCGATAAATTGTGAACACTGTAATAGTTATTTATGCAACTGTTATATAATAAGGGGTATTAAAACACGAATTTATTATTTATTTAAAACACGAATGTGGGTTTATCACACGAGGCGAAGCCTAGTGTGATAATAGTATCACATGAGTGTTTTATTTGTAATTATTTTTTGTGATAAAAACAATAATAAGCGTCTAAATTCGACTATTTATATTCTCTTTGCGTTGTGGCGAGAAATTGTGAACGGTCATGAACTAGTGAGTAATTATTGCACAAATCTAAGTGAAAAAGAAGAAAATTAACTTACTTATTTAACTTATAATCGGCGACTAGATGAATGTATTCTATTCTATTTTCTGCAGTCACAGGAATGTTTGCACCACCAGGTTTTAATTCTTCTATCTGTAATATAAAAATATATAATGCCTTGTTTAGAAACCGTTGAAACTATGAAAATCACACCGTCTCACACTATTCGCAAATCGCAAGTAGCAGTACAAGTTCAGCATCTTTAACTTAACATTTGATTGCAATGTTATAGATTAGTTATATATGTCGTAGGATGAATTGATAATTCTGAATTTTGGCGAAAACCCTAGGGATATTGCGAAAACACGTAATTAGATAATGTTGAAAACTTTTCTCAATCTTACTGGCAAAAGATAGGTTTGAGGTAGGTAAGATTGACATTTAAAATGCCAACCAATCAGAGGTATCGTTTTGGGCTCTCCGACCGGCCAATCAGCGTTATTATTTCATTATAGAAATATTTATGGTCTAATTTGCCGCGTTTTCACAATATCCCTAGGCATTTCGCAAAGATTCAAATCAATTTTATATTATTTCACATAGGCCTACATGGGCACTTATAAAACGTCGAAATAAGTGCACGGTTCGAGTAGGTCGTTTCCTATGGAGAAGAACCGGCAAGAAACTTCACGGTTACTATTTTAAAAAATTGTTTGGTTCTACAATATTTCCATATTACAGCATTAGTACTTAGATATGGAGGGATAACGTAGGCCCGACTATAAGTCGTAAGAAACTATAAAAAAAAGATCATATATAAACAAAAGAAATAAAAAGAAAGTAAAACGAGATAAAAAGTTAACTAATGTTATTTGTTAACAAGCATCTAGAAGGCCTAAAATGTTCACACGTTCACAAAACAATCGGTAAAAGAATATACAAAGGTAATAAAAAAAAAGTATAAAAAGACTAAATTTAGCATGAGGCACAAATGTTGTTATCAGTGCTGTAACTATTTTTAGCAAAGGGCTATAAAGATGATTGAAAACCATTGTAAAAAGTCCAATGAAAAGAAAAAAAATATCTTCAACGTAGTCCTTGATTTTATAATATGCTTTTTCAATAAGGACACGTTTGATGTAGTTTTTGAACTTTCCATCGGACAGTTATATAACTGACTTTGGCAACTTGTTATAAAAGCGTGTACTGTTTATAAGAAAAGACTTGCTAGTTTTCGTTAATCTGAATTTGGGTATTACAATTTCGTACTTACTGCGTGTATTTAAATTATGGAATTCGCTTCTAGTTTTGAAAAGCCCTCGATTTTTGCGGACATACAAAAATCATTCAATTTATCAATTCATCCTGCGACATATATAACAGATCGAACAGGTGACACATGGCTGCGAAGCCCGACATATATATATTAAAAGAAACAGACTTTTATTCCACATGTTTACGTACCCTCTGCTCCCCCAACTCGTCAGTAAGCACGGTGAAGTCCAGTCCTAAGTCCGGCACGTCCCTTCTGGCGTGTGCCCGCAACAGCAGCAGTCCTCTGTGCAGCGCCGGGTCTAGCGACGCGAGCGCATGTACGTCCGCCTCGCCGCAGCCGCACAGCTTGCCGAGGAAGAACTCTGCGAGGGGCAGCTCTACGAGGAGGTTCTCGTATAACGCCTGGGGGAAAAGGAGCATAATGAGGATGAACTAATCAAAATCAGTATAAACTTGAAACGTTGAGGTCCATAAATATAGCTGTTAAACGTTGTTATAACGCGCACGGAAGCTAAGTTTGACCACAAATGATTTCTAATGCAAGAAGTGCGATTAAATTTAAAAGCCGTTTTGCGCAGCCATTTTTTTTTCGAATAAAATCTAACCGACTTCCAAAACCAAATACTACAAAGCGAAAAATAACATTATTTTCCGAAGTCGGTGTCTTTTGTACCCATTGTTTTCTGTTTTTCGACACCGACTTCGGAAAATAAAGTTATTTTTCGCTTTATAGTATTTTGTTTTGGAAGTCGGTTTGATTTTTGGTATTTTTTTTTTTATAAAAAAAAAACATTGTCCCCACTAGGAATTTCTTCCTGTATCGTGGGTGCGTTTACAAACATATAAATTCACATACACAAACACCCAGAGCCGGAACAACTATCTGTAGGTCAAACAAATATTTGTTCCATGCGGGAATCGAGCCCGCGACACGCAGCGCAGCAGTCAATCGCTCAACCACTGCGCCAACCGTGCGCCAAGTTTTTTAGTTTTAGTAGGTGCCTCCAATTAACATTTCATCATTTATAGCCAAAGTACATCTCATGACGATTCCAATAAGCCCAAACACGACTAGGATACATTGTTTTATTTTGGAGTGCCAGTGCCTACCTTCCGGCTTCATCATCAGTTCTGTTCGATGGTGCCATTTTCATCAGTACCATTTATTTATAACTATTTGCTTCATCATAGTCGGTTAACTATTCGAGATATCTTATACTCGTGACATACTTAGCATTAAGGAGTTCTAGTGGCTATCTGTGGTCTTCTTCTTCAGTTCCACTTCACCATATGACAATTTCTGAATGCAATGATTGCATTGTTGATGAAAATACGAAAATCGCTATATATATATGCCTATAATATTTGAGGAGTTCCCACGATTTCCTTAGGATCCCATCATCAGATCCTGACCTGATGACCATGGGACCACCTGTGAAGTATACCCTTCCAAACAAATGAAGAATTTACCAAATCGGTCCAGGCGTGTTTGAGTAATCGGGGAACATACATTATAAAAAAAGATTCCGACGAATTGAGATCCTCCTCCTTTTTTTGAAGTCAGTTAAAAAAGGAGAATAACATTTACGGCAACATAAAACTTTATTAAAGCAGTGGTTGTTCCCGTACCAATCATAATCTGCCATATTTGGATATAAACAACAATATTTATAACAACACAAATTATGAATATCGGTCAGTAATAAAAAATATATTTTATTTCTTCAGAAAACTTATAGCTTTCACACAGATTCATAAAAGTATATTGGAAAGTGCATAGCTTCTTAATAAAAATATTTCTTACCTTGCCCAGCATCCTGCCGACGAAGTAGTAATGCATAGGGAAGTCATCGTACAGTAGGTGTACTGCGGGGTTGGGGTACAACATGTTGTCTATCGTCAGGCGGAACAAGCCCCTGTTCGGGTCGAACGCGGATCTGGATGAGACGACATTTCATTAATATCAAAAAGCTAAAATATTACACATAATGTGTAATATTTCATTAGTACAAACGGTCTGAGAAACCTTAATTCATAAAAATCTAGTCTACATAAAATTTACATCTTGTTTCACCCAGATTTCCTGCTAGAGTGAATCTATATCGATTCGAAAATAATCTTATTGTGATGTTCTCCGGCTTTCAAGAACTTGTGTCAGAGCTGATATTACATATCCATCCAGTGATTTTGAACTCTCTAATAAAGTGCACAAGGAATATCTTACTTGAGAAGTTCAGAGATAAACTCTCTAAATAGACCGCCGCCGTCAACTCCAGCCTCTTCCGCACCCGCCTGGTTGATCAGCTGTACTCGCAGCTTTAGTTTTAAGTCAGGCTCTAGAAGAAAATATAACATGTAGTACATCTATTTTTATGGTAGTAAAATCAGCGCAAATTGGAGGCTAGAAGATGTCTAATCGTAATCAAAAATAAGTTTTATTTCGTACAATTCCGCAATTCCGTTAAAAAACAGCCAGATATTTATTTTTTATTTTTCACCATTTGAAACTGAACATAGTAATAATTACCATTATCTGGACTAAGTTTGTCAAATGCGTCTTCATATAAATGTGTCCGTCTCACACTGATGTTTATTGAAGGCCCCTCGTTGAAGTTGGTCATCTCATACCAGTGGTCGTGTTTCTCTCTGAAATAAAGACAAAAATTAAGTTACCGGAACTACTGGCTAAATAGGAATGCAGGCGGTGAATGGGTACAAAACTTTGATTAGGATTTTAATACACCTTTTTATGAACCCCCAACACTGACCTCTAATATACAAGTACGCTGGACTTCATATTATCGATGACAAAATTAAGACATTTGATTTTCGCCATTTTGGCGCTGATAGCAACGTGACTTAAGACTGCGCAGAGCGAACGAGGCGCGCGGCAATTAGGTATTTTCTACAGCGCGCTAGTCGTGTGCGTCGTCACACACACAATCACAAGTTCGCTCGAGTCCGGCTTGCAGTTGCACGACAAAAGTTGGTAACTTAGGATTTTTAAAATTTGAGGCGTTGTGTTGAGTGACTTGAAAAGGCGAATATTGATTATTTAGATGTTTATGTAGGTAAATAAAGCCCATAATTAAATCTAATAATCTGTATTTTATAGAAAATAATGTTTGTTTGTACTATAGTAATACATTATCCGTTCCGTTACTATTCATCCGATTGCGATGAAATTTTGGCGTTGTGGATTGTACGCCCGGGAATTTTACTGGGTAAGTAGGTAGGCTAGGTGAGTTGATAAGTAAGTTAGATGGGTAGGTGTATTGTATAGTAAAACCAGTCTGTAATAAAAAAACTTTATTTGTAATACCTTGCGTGTTTTTCCCATTTTACAAAATCATACACAAAACCCAGGGAAACGTGGTATATTTATTATACAGAGTGTAACAGAAACGTCATATTTTAAAAATTGCTTCTAATTCTGTAAATGAACAACTATCTCCAGGGAAGTCAAAGGCATTTCCTATAAACTAATGGAAATGGAAAAGAGACAAGAAGGGTAATATCAATCTCATTTAAAACATGATTGTTATTTTCAATCACTGGTGAACACATTATGGAAGAACGTGTTACGTGTTCATGCGATATATTGCATTTGTTTATAGAGGTATGCGAAATTCATTATTCTATTGCCATTTATTATGATCTCGGCTTTGTCTTTAGTTTCTTCTTCTACCAAAATGTTTGAATATGAATCCGTATGTTTTGAAGAATCCTGAAATAAAATAAGATAATTGTAAGTAGTCCCTAAGCCACGGGCAGAAACTAGTACTAAGGCACATTTAAAAATGTATCTAAGAACAATTAACTTACATCGAGATTGTTGAATGGAATATCATCACTAACTAAAGGTTTTCACCAACGTATGGGCAAAGCTCTTTATTGGTCAGCATTTCCTAAAAACGTAATAAAATATAGTTATTGGAAGTTGTTTAAGAAAATTGAGAGCAGCGGTGGCCCAGTGGTATCGGCCGCGACTTACAGGTCGTGGGTTCGAACCAAGACAGGCGCTTTACTTTGTGTAAATTATTTCATCACCACTGCTCTCAAAACGGTGAAGGAAAACATCGTGAGGAAACCGGCATGTCCTAGAACCAAAAATTCGAAGACATGTGACATCCACCAATCCGCACTGGGCCCGCGTACGGCCCATTCCCTCTCACAAAGAGAAGGCCTGTGTCCCAGCAGTGGGAACGCCGCTGATGATGATTTAATAAAATTATTAAATTGACGTAGTTATCAGATGTATTATCAACCTAACTCTTAAAATGTTGTGAACAGACTAAAAGAAATATAGTATACATAATACATAAACATTTCCCCATGTAAAAGACTTGCCAGCAAACACTAGCAACAAAATAAGTATAATGAATTTAAAATTTCGTGGTGACCCCTTGGCCTCACTTCTCGTGCTTGAGGTCCTGGGTTCAAATCCAGGCAATGCGTCTTTTTCAAATTAATTTTTACTTTCCAAGTTTATATTGGACATCACTGACAATGGCGAAAAAAAAATCTTCCATCGTGTATTCTAAAATGAATGTCAGAATAGCAATCGGCATCCCCAAATACCCATTTCACGATACCCATATCGAATGTTTGAGAAAAAGATGCATCCACCATCTTGGATTTTAAAAACAATGTCAGATTTGTAATCGGCATCCCCAAAAACCCATTACACGATACCCATATCGAATGTTTGCGAAAAAGTTGCATCCGCCATCTTGGATTTTAAAAATAATGTCAGATTTGCAATCGGCATCCCCAAAAACCCATTACACGATACCCATATCGAATGTTTGAGAAAAAGATGCATCCGCCATCTTCGATTTTAAAAATAATGTCAGATTTGTAATCGGCACCCCCAAATACACATTACACGATACCCATATCGAATGTTTGAGAAAAAGATGCATCCACCATCTTGGATTTTAAAAATAATGTCAGATTTGTAATCGGCATCCGCAAAAACCCATTACACAATACCCATACCGAATGTTTGCGAAAAAGTTGCATCCGCCATCTTGGATTTTAAAAATAATGTCAGATTTGCAATCGGCATCCCCAAAAACCCATTACACGATACCCATATCGAATGTTTGAGAAAAAGATGCATCCGCCATCTTGGATTTTAAAAATAATGTCAGATTTGTAATCGGCATCCCCAAAAACCCATTACACAATACCCATATCGAATGTTTGCGAAAAAGTTGCATCCGCCATCTTGGATTTTAAAAATAATGTCAGATTTGCAATCGGCATCCCCAAAAACCCATTACACGATACCCATATCGAATGTTTGAGAACCAATTGAAAAAAAAAACGATTGCATGCGCCATTATGTTAGATATTTTTTTTTTACAAAAAAATACAACCGACTTTCAAATAAAAATTGAAAATAAATTCAATTTCGGAAGTCGGTGTTCCTGTTTTTGATCCTTCGTTTTTTGTCACTGACTGGCGAAATTAAATTTATTTTACATAATATTGTAGTGTTTTGATTTAGAAGTTGGCTTTTTTTTTGGCAAAAAAGTTTTTATTTTACACGTTTTAGTTGTGTACACAATGGGCAAGTTCTATAGCCTGAATGAAATTAGAGTGTACTAGGGTTTACTGTATTCATCTGCGTACCCCTTTAGAGCTTACCGGCGTGATGTAATGTTATGAAAATATGGTGTAAACAATAAACAGACATGCGATTCCAGCAATCCCGAGAGATCTGCCGTATTTTTTGAGGAGTTCTGTTGCATATCTCCAAAATTCTTTATTAGATCTTCACCAAATTTAAAAGGAACGTAATCTTTCAAACAAAAAGATAATTTCTAAAATCTGTCCACAATTGATGTAATCGGTGAACATACACAAAAAAATCCTTCTTTTTGGAAAGTCGGTTAATAAGGAAATAATGTCACAAAATAGAAATATGTACTTTTTATGAGAACAGATTCTTTTTCGGAAATGAGCGCCAACTTTCTTCTTATAATATGTTTCCTTACGCTTTCCTATTATAACTAAAACAAACATTTAAAAAAAATGTTACAGAAATATGCATTGAATAGTACATAAAAATTCATACTCAAAAAACAAAATATATAACTTACCTTATTCAACTATTTGCAGCAAGGTATACGTACACAATAGATCGCGAATTATCGTTAACGGCGCGTCGCTCCACAATGAGACGTGACCACTCTCCGAGCTCTCGTGGGCGACTGAATTGCCGACCGGTTTACGTTTCGCATGATCCAAAACAGCGCAACAATTAAGAAAAAAATAAAACTAAAATAACCGAGTGTTTTTTCGAAAATGTTAAAACTATAAATTGTGGTATGACAATTAGAGATTAATATGAATTAAAGTTTGTGAAAAAATTCAACAGTTTACTATAAATATTCAATAAAACACGAGCATGCTATTTTAATATTTTTGTCAAACTTTACGTATTTTTGTTATTTAAACTAAACAATATTTTTTGTTTTTGCCAACATAGAATCGTTAACACATTCATTGTGGTGTTCATTACATATTTTTTATGGTAATTATGGTAATAATATTGACTAAATCCCTATAACTGTGACGATCGTTTTGGATTATTTTGCTCGGCGCAGTCTTAACGTGAGATTCCATGAAACTAATATTAGAGATGGGACATAGCCTTCGGTATAAAAATAAGTGAGAATAATTTAATACTTAGGAGAACAAGAAAATCCCAATTATTTTAATTGAGAGTCATTTCGAAGTAATAGAAAACTTGCTGTAAAGGTTAACTGAAAAATACTTTCAATCAGATTGCAAGCTATAAACTAGTGGATAGCTTGCTACTAAAGTTATAGCGCATTACTGTCAGATCAGTGAGATTTAAATATGGGGATAGGCTAACAACTTATCCTTAAAACTAGTATATTTGAGCAAGTATCTGCTCGCTCAAGTATACTAGTTAGTTAATATTTACATTTACAATAGTTTGGATTCACTCGGTTGGAACATCATTCATACAAATATTTGCGTACGAATGAGATGGATAATAATTTACAACGGACATATTTCTCGCTCTCATCGCTGAGATCCTGTCTCTGTAGTGTTAAGGTGCAAATAAGAATGACATCGCATTCCAGCGACGTGAAGACTTATATCAGTTTTCAACTCTGTTTCAGATGCAGATATAAATTGTTTGACTTAAAAACATTTGTTAATACAAATAAAATTATCATGATATTATTCCAGAATTAATTCCAGACAGGAACGAGATGATTGATACAAGAAGAGAGAGGCCTGTGCTCAGCAGTGGGCGAAGTCGGACTGTGGATGATCAGGATGATGATTCCAGAATTTAGTATTACACATTGCTTTTTAACATATTAGGCATTCATATAACATTCATCACTAATACCAATGTATTTAGTTGTAACATATTATGAGAAGTCAATACAGTAGATGAGTGATACGCCTTGCCAAGTCTACTATTTTGATATTAGTGTAATTTAAAAATATTACTAATACTATTATTATTACTATATCAATATACAGTTATTATTAAAAGTTGTTCACCTTGCTAATAATCCTTGGAATATAAGAACACGTGTTGAAAAAGGCACGACGAAAGGAATTTCTCTAAGTATAGTGACTGTCCTCAGCTCCTTGATCGTTAAGGGTGGTCCCTCATCTAGAAATGAAAGAAGACAGATAAATTCGTATAGTTTTACGACCACACTGACTATTTATTTATTTAAATCTTCATGCAGCATACAGATACATAGGTGGACTTAATGCCTGAGGCATTCTCTACCAGTCAACCAAGGGACTGTAGAGAATGACAGTTCGGAGAGACTCAGGCATCTCATTTGGATATAATTAGTAGCTTACAAGGTTAGATAAGTACCTAAAAACTAAATTAACCATAAACAAAAGATGAGCATTTATTATTATTGGTTGAATAAACAGGTCAGTAAGTGAAATTAATATTGTCTGGCACCATAAAGTTGAATGCCACTTGCACGTCATTCATTCATTCATTTGTTTGTGACTTATAGTAGTTTTAACTTTACTGAAACCGTAATATACAAAAAAAATATTGGCTTTGCATTTTTTTACTTTACATTTGTAGTCTCATAAATACATCCATCGTCGACCACATCTTCCTATACATTCTAATAGAAAAGAATACCCACCCTGTGAGAATGCTAGCGCCGCATTAAGGTTGGGTGGTCTGCGTAGATGCCTTGTGTTAAACCGAGCCCTCTCGCCCGCCACCAACAAGACGGCGGCGCCGCCTTCCGGCACGCAGCCCGCCGCCGGCCACGCGTGCGCACCCATGAACTGGAGCCGGCCGTCCCGGGCGTACAGCGCACGGAGGAGAGATGTGCACACCTGGGTATCAAAATGAAGAATATACAACAATTATATAGACAAAGAAACATTACGCTTGATAGCACGAGCTGAGGTGCATTGGTAGAGCGAAGCAGAGCAGACAAAACAATTTTGATACGTCGTCATCACCGCTCCTCGTCCGCAGCCTTAAGGGTAAAGCACACTGAGAAAAAGTCGAAGCGACGCGTCAGTCTAAAAAACTACATAGCATGTTGAGAACTACCTCCACAATGTAAATGTCAAATTCAGTAGGATATGCCTTTTATTTACCTTGATAGAAATGTGTACAACAAGAATAGAGATCCATATGCTATGTACATTTTATTTTAGACTGTCGCGTCGCTTCACTCCGGCTCTTGTTTGAATGTGCTTTGACCCTTATTAATAAAGTCATCCAGTCCACGCGGATAGCTTCTCAACAAAGCTGTGTGGAAGAGGAGCTGTGAGAAAGGTAAAAATCGACCCGCAGAATTGTTTTACATTATTAATCTAAAGAAAGAAAACTAGCTTATTTGGCACACACAGATACACACAATGTAGGTACAAATAAAAGGGAACTTAATTTTAAAACAAATACATACATAGTGTGCCCCGCGGCTGCGCAAAAAGGTCCAGTTTAGCAAAATGCCAGACAACTAGGAGTTGCCTGACGCTGATTTTCAACTGAAACTTACGTTCTCTGTTCTTATGGAAACTCATTATACATTTCCAACTTCTAGTTAAGACTTAGTTCATTATCAATTTGGTTTAAGCATGAAGAAAATATGCATGTGAACACAACTAACTGGGCGCTGACCATAAGAAGCAGATTTTTCCGAAGTGTTCATGCTTACCTTAAACAGATGCGACCAGGCAGGCGTCTGGTTCTTCCCGGAGATCTGTATGTGGTCAGTGTGCACGGCATCCCTGTAGTGTCCCGTTACCGCAGGTCGTGACTCCGGGTAAGCTAGCTCTACTAGCCCCAGGCACACAGTGCGCAGCGTGCGGCACAGCCCACCCAGCTCGCTGAACTCGAAGGCATGTACCCGGCCCCCCATGCCTTGTGTTGGGCTTACCACCACGTTTTGAATGCCCACTGCGCAATAAATTATAATAGATCATGTCATAAAATGAAAACTATGTAAAAAAATATACTCAGTTACAGAATACAGACGATGAAAAAAATTGTAATAGTACAAATTCATGATCTTAAATTGTAGACACTTTGGATTGGAATATTTTTGACTATTTGACTAACATCTTGATAATTTTCCGTAACACAACTCAATACCAACTCCACTTTCGATTTGAGTTGGTAATGAGCTGTTAGGTGTTTAAAAAATATGTGAGCTGCATATCTTGTGACATTTCTGCCTGCTGAGCTGAGTTGTTCCAGAGAAGAATTAAAAAATAATGGTCAAATTCAAACACATGCTGACTTGACGCTAAATAATATCATCACATAGTCCCCAGCATGTAAGTTGGCAAGGTTTTGGCGTTGTGGTGATAAGTTCGCAGATATTGCGCGAACTGACCAACCACCACATAGAGCGAACGGAATGTGGACGCGGCGCGATTGGTCGGTCGACCCTTGTGTCAACTGACCAACCAATCGCGCGCTCGGAACCTTCAACGCGCCCCGCTTCACTACCAAGAGATCTAAAAAACGACATCTGCGCATTTAACGGCTCTTGCCGTGCAACTTACGTGCCCGGGTTTATACTCATAATTTCAGCTGAAAGTCGTTCACTGCTGAATATAGGCCACCCTCAAATGACGCCACTGTCGTCCTGTGAGTCTCACATCCAGCGCATTCTCGCGAACTTAAGTGACAGTGGGCAGGGCACATAGCTCGCAGAACAGATGGTCGATGGGGCCGAATATTTCTATATAATGTACTCACAACTAATCTTCTTCTCATCCTCAGGATCTCTGCAGAACTCAGTGTCATGCAGCGTCCCGATGAGCAACGAGAACAAGGCACAGAAGACAGCCAGGGGCGCCAACAGCCTGTGCACGTTGAGCGCATGCGCATCGGCGCCCAGCCCGCGCGACAGTGCGTGCAGCAGGGGGGTGGCCGGGCCGCCGAACGACGACAGGTGAGACATGGACGACACCCACACCCACACGCCGCGCAGGAACATCGGCTTGAAGGCTAGCGTGTACAGTAGTCTGTGGACACGAAATACTTGATGTGGCATCGATTTTTTCTTCTGTCAAGGGGAGTTAGTACAGCCACTGATAATATAATACTAGCATACAGATGCCTCATCCCATACAAAGAAACCGTGCCGACGTAACTAGCGTTTTTCATCTGATTATACCGTTTTTTTTTTGTAAATCGGTCGCCTTCGGTACCGTTACACGGCGATAGATAGATCACCATACTCGTATATGTCGGTGGAACAGAACGGAACGGAACCGAACGCGATCGATGCACAAAAAATAATCAGAATAATCAGTATAGAACGTCGGCACGGTTTCTTTGTATGGGATGAGACACCACTGGTACAGCTTAGCTAAAACGGGGAATTTACTACTAGACTAACCTATGTCGCAATATGACAGACAAATTTGTCTCGCTTCTGTAGAGTAGCGAAGTACGGCGGATATGGGCCGCAGGCGTACGGCCCACGTGTTCAAGGCCTCGTCAAGTAGACATCGAACCGATAGCGTGACGAAGGGTTTTTATTTTGTAATGTATGGTATCGTTTGATTCTAGTCACATAGAAAAGTAAAGGAAACCGATTTACAAAATAAAAACGCTTCGCCACGCTATCGGTTCGCTGTCTATTTCTGAGGCCTTTAAAGATGACTGAATGACAGTGGTGCATGAGTGCAATTAACTAAATCAACTTAAGTTCATTAGTGTATAAAACATTTGAACGTTTTATGTTACATAACATCAGGTCAATCTACGATTGCCACGGCGGTGCCACGGAGTCTCAAATACACAAAAGTGTTACCAGTTATCAAAAACCAACCAACCTGTATTTATGCAACGCCATCCTGTGGCTCAGCAACAAATTGTGACATATCTCAGACACACTGTCCAGGAACTCTTCAATCAGATCAGCCTCAGTGATTTGCGAACAAGTGGTCATGATGCACCGGTCAGGTTCGTTCAACAACTCGATGCAGCGAGTCAGCAACGTCTGTTCCCTTACTGACGTAGGATTGGGTTCCTGCTCGCTATCACTGTCATCGTCCTTATTAGCCGACGTCTCCTGGCTATATAACGAGTCTTCATACTCGTAGGTAATTTGCTTATTACAAACATTAACAGTTAACTTAGCAATAATTTTAAAGTAGTCTAAAACAATAGGATTGTTCGGCAGTCTTGAGTTGTCCATGCTTCGTACGATGTTTACTGTAACAAATTTTGTAAGATTAGATGTTGGTTCTCGTTTGTGATTGGATAAGTAACATACGGTTTAACCGCAGTGTCCTGTGTCAGTCATTCTTAACATTTTCGCACCACATTGAAATTCTAATTAGGAATAAAAATGTATTGTGTATTTGTAGGATGTAGACTTATCAAGGCCACATTAGAGCCATAAATGATTGGAATTTTTTCAGTGGCGTAGCAAGTCATAAAGGGACCCCGTTTCGAAATTTCTTGGGGGCCCTTTTTATTTTTTTACAAAGATCATAAAATAGGTGGCTGGATTTTTGACTTGAATAACTTAAAGAACGAACGATACAAACTTATAAATAACTAGGATAGGTTAAGTTTTCATTGTAATTATAGCGATTAAGAAAATTTAATTATTTAATAATACGTCACCAAACTCTAACCAAAAATAACTGAAATTGTGGATTAAATTTTAAGAACTTTTGATTCCACACGTCGTGGCCCATTAAGTTCGGGGGCACCATGTCATTGATACGGCGGATACCGCGGTAGCTACGCCCCTGACATTTTCACGCATTTAGCCACAAAGCCAAGCTTGTGCTTTCAGACACTTATAAGCTGTACTCAGAAACAACTCATAACAACGATTCACAATAACAACCCTACGGCCACATACGAGCAAGCCAAGGAGCTTAAAGCGTCAGAAATACGACTAATCTGTAATGGTCCTTATGGTCTGTGTCTCCCTCTTGTCTTGTAATCAACAGATGAAAAGTCTTACCAAAGTCCGGCGGTTCCAACGACAACACGGAGTGTAGTAACCAGGAGTCATTGGTCAGCACATGGGTGTTGAACTTGGAGTCATCTCGGAGAGCCTGTATGAGCGGGAGGAACGGGAACCTCTTGTTGGGGTCGTGCGACAGCGCCGGGATGATGTACATCTCCACCGGCTCGGGGTAAGGGTTGCATAGGAAGGCGGACGCGAATTCTGTCATTATGCTGTTGCTGGAAGATAAAGAATATAGTATTTTAGTAAAATTTCAGGATGGAACGAAGGAATTGGTACTGGATCGACGAATAGCATGACTTATTTAAAACGGGCAGCTTGGGTTTGGAAAAGCTTTCGTCCAGGAGAGAAATTAATTAGCGTTCGTAAAATAATATTTGTTTTTGCAACCACTCTTACTAACATACTAAATTCCAAGTCTGAGTGTGCAACAAATTCAACAAAAACGTAATAAAATTATGCACATAATTTAAATTAGTAAAACTTACTCGTAATGTGGAATATTAACCCGCGAGGTGAGAGTCAGTGGTCTTTGTATGAGATCAAGTAGGGCTCCACTGAGCGGCGTCGGCGGGTTGGGCGAAGGCCCGTATAGGGGCGGCGTCTTCTGACACATTAGTTTACAGAGATCTTGGAAGTAACCTGCGAAATAATAGCAGAGCATACATTTTTGGTGCAATTTATCAAATGGCTTATCAAATAAAACGCCGTGTTTGCATGTACAGCGCGCGTAGCTATTCATATGTATACTAGCGGTGCGCCCCGGCTTTGCATGAGACAAATAATACACTCAAACCTGCCTTGTTTATCGCTCTTTCTCACCCAGGCCTCATGCCCATTTTATTTCATGCTTTTTAAACTACATATTTTATCTAGTAGTAGACACGCTTCGAGCGACATATTATATATCGTATCTCGTATCACACTAATATTATAAAGGCAAAAGTTTGTGAGTGTGTGTGTGTGTGTGTGTTTGTATGTTTGTTACTTTTTCACGCTCAAACGGCTGGACGGATCTGCATGAAATTTGGCACAGAGATAGATTATAGTCAGGAATAACACATAGGATACTTTTTATCCCGGGAATATACCCGACGGTATACCAGCAATTGTTCTTAGAACCTGTGCGCCTGAATTGTCTCCGATCTTGACACGCCTGTTTCGTCTTTCGTATGAGGCTGGAAAAGTGCCGAATGCTTGGAAGAAAGCCAACGTACAGCCCGTGCCCAAGAAGGGCAGTCGAGCTGACCCGGCCAACTACAGACCCATCTCTGTAACTCTGTAAGAGTATGGAACGCGTGCTTAATAGCAAGCTCCTGGCATACCTAGAAGCTAAAAACATCCTTAGTGACCGCCAATACGGGATCTTCTTGCGTATGCCATTCACATATGGCGTGAGGCCATCGAGAGACACGGGGAAGCGCTTGCCGTCTCCCTCGACATCTCGAAGGCTTTTGATAGGGTCTGGCATGAAAGCCTTATTGGTAAGCTTCCTTCATTCGGTCTGCCCGGTGGTCTGTGTGATTGAATTGCAGACTTCCTGAGGGATCGGTCCATTCGAGTAGTTATAGATGGCTGCTCATCGGACCAATTGGATATTAATGCCGGGGTCCCTCAAGGGTCGGTACTCTCAGCAACATTATTCTTGCTGCACATAAATGAGCTGTTAAAACCCGGCACCTTTGGGTATGCAGACGACAGCACTGTTGCTGAGTGATACTTGTCCAACGCACGGGCTACTGGGCCTGAGGTCCTGTCTCTTCGTGAGGCCATGATGGAGCGGTTGAGCTTGTCCTTGGAGGCGGTCTCCGAATGGGGTGATGCCAATCTGGTCAAGTTGAATGCCGCTTAAACACAGGCGTGTCTTTTCTCCGCTATAAAGAGCCAATTTCATCCGGCTCCATCTTTTCGGGGTGTAACCGTGCCGATAACGGACCATCTTGAGCTTTTTGGTGTAACGTTGACATCAACACTCAATTTTGGCCCATACATTGAAGCAAAAGCTCAACTGGCGGCCAAAAATTTGGGGATCCTTGCGAAAGTGAGACGGTACTTCACGCCAGAACAGCTGCTTAAGTTGTATCAAGCGCAAGTTCGATCTTGCATGGAGTACTGTTCTCATCTCTGGGACGGCTCTGCCAAATATCAGCTGGATGCACTTGAGTCGATCGAAAAACGGGCCAAGAGGCTCATTGGCAATGAGGTACTCGTCGAATCTAGGCTCCAAAACCTCGCACATCGGCGCAGAGTTGCCAGCCTGTCGGTTTTTTATCGGTTACATTTCGGGGAGTGTGCGTTGGAATTGCATGAACTAATTCCTTCTAGCCCGTTCCATCATCGGACTACAAGACGTACGGCGATGCGTCATCGGTACATGGTGGACATCCCACCCATACGCACCAAACGTTTTGGGAATACTTTTATTATGCGTACAGCAAAGGAGTGGAATTCCCTGCCGGAGTCTGTATTTCCTGTTGACTACAACCTGGGAGTCTTTAAGTCAAGAGTGAATAGGTTTTTTCTAGGCAAGCGTGATTCAGCGTCGACCACATCATCGCTTACCATCAGGTGAGATAGTGGTCAAGCGCAAGCCTATCTACGATAAAAAAAAAATATGTTCTCTCGGGATAATTTTCGACTTACACGCGGGCGAAGCCGCTGGCAGAAGCTAGTATCGTAATTATGACACGATATCTTGCGAAAATAGTTCGATTCAAACAGTAAAACGCCCCATAAATTTTGAACGGCTGAACCGATTTTCACCAAACATAGCTAAGAACTCTCGATAAAGTAACCTTGCAAAAAAAAACAAAATAAATCAAAATCGGTTCATCCGTTTAGGAGCTATGATGGCACATACAGATACACAAACATACAGGTACAAACGTCAAACTTATAACACCCCTCTTTTTCCGTCCGGGGTTAAAAACAGACAGAGACAGACCCCGATTTTGTTTTATACTTTTAGGAAAGCGACTACAGATAGATATAATATATTATGTTCCTTACCTCTTTTGACAAGATATAAAAATGTGTTCCCCACAATACTGAGAGCTTCGTCACAGTTGATGGAAGCCTCTGCAGTGTTTGTAGAAGTGAACACTTCAAACATTCTGAGTGGTACGGCCAGCGGTACCTGTGAAACAATAGCAATGAAAAATATATCTTCTTTTACCTCTTACAAAACGTGAAGATCCATGCGAGTGTTGTGAGAATAAACTCGTAACTCCATCATTATGTCCTCGAATTTACTGGTGTCCCAGAGAGAACATTACAGGCAGACACCACTTTTGGGTCGAGAGAGTGAGTCTGTGGCCCAACTGTCGAAACAATATAGCTTGATTGTGTACATTTATGGCCTGAGCACACTGGTGGACGGGACGGCAAGTGCTCCAGAGAAAATTGCACCGCGATGCTCCAAGGCTGATCACGGAGCATTGAAATATAAACCTTATTTCGATTGGATAACTATTAAATTCAATTGATAAATTTAAAATCTTTTGCCGTCCCATTCACCAGTGTGCGCAGGCCATGAATTTCGTGTTATACCTTCATCACTTTTTCGGCCCTCCCCCTTTCACAGAGAGGTCTGTGTCCTAGCATTGGGAACATTATAGGTGAATTGTGAACACTTACCTCATGATTTTCTCTCAACAAACGAAGATGTAATGCTAGCAGCCTTCTGATCTGTATGCAGGCGCCACAGATTTGATATACCTTCTTCCATTGTTTAAGCAGAAATTGTGAAATAGCAACCTAAAACAATGTTAATAAAACTAAACATCAAATGATACCCTTTTTCATTAGGAAGTATTCGTGTATAAAGGGTCATTTTAGCAAGGGGCTATATACTAGGAGCACGGGAGCAGGGGCGACTGGACTTTAAGTTCACTCGTGCGCTGAACTGCGAGATTTTAATAGGATTAGAAAAATAATAAAAAATATTAATAATAATATCTGACTTACGATCTATTCAATATTAACGAAATTATGACGAACCAATTTAAGCTCTTTGCTAAAGTAATAAGGCCTATTTTGCTGTAAATAATATTCTCCGTGCGGTAGACTAAACGCGCGCACGGCGATTGAGATACGAGCGAAAACGCGTGACGAACGAAATTCATCTTCGGGTCGAGTACCCGGGGTCCCTCAGGGGTCGGTACTGTCAGCGACATTGTTCATGCTGCACATAAATGAACTGCTAAAACCCGGCACCTTTGGGTATGCAGATGACAGCACTGTTGCTGAGAGATACTTGTCAAATGCACGGGCCACTGGGGCTCAGGTCCGGTCTCTCCGTGAGGCCATGGTGGAGCGCTTGAACTTGTCCTTGGAGGCAGTCTCCGAATGGGGCGATGCCAATCTGGTCAAGTTCAATGCCGCAAAAACACAGGCGTGTCTCTTCTCCGCGAAAAAGAGCCAATTTCACCCGGCTCCATCTTTCCGAGGTGTAACCGTACCGATAACGGACCATCTTGAGCTTCTTGGCGTAACGTTGACATCGACACTCAATTTTGGCCCATACATTGAAGCAAAGGCTCAACTAGCTGCCAAAAAGTTGGGGATCCTTGCGAAGGTGAGACGGTACTTCACGCCAGAGCAGCTGCTTAAGTTGTATCAAGCGCAAGTTCGATCTTGCATGGAATACTGTTCTCATCTCTGGGACGGATCGGCCAAATACCAGCTTGATGTACTAGAGTCGATCGAAAAACGGGCCAAGAGGCTCATCGGCAATGAGGCATTGGTCGAGTCAAAGCTCCAAAGCCTTGAACATCGTCGTCGAGTTGCCAGCTTGTCGGTTTTTTATCGGTTGCATTTCGGGGAGTGTGCGATGGAATTGCATAATCTAATTCCGCCCAGCCCGTTTCATCATCGGATTACCAGACGTACGGCAATGCGCCATCGATACATGGTGGACATCCCACCCATACGCACTAAACGTTTTGGAAATACTTTCATTATGCGTACAGCTAAGGAGTGGAATTCCCTGCCGGAGTCTGTGTTTCCAGATAGCTACAACCTCGGGGTCTTTAAGTCAAGAGTGAATAGGTTACTTCTAGGCAAGCGTGTAACACCGTCGACCACATCATCGCTTACCATCAGGTGAGATAGTGGTCAAGCGCGAGCCTATCTATAATAAAAAAAAAAATAAAAAAAAAAAAAGATTACCAACATTACGCTACGCGGGTGGGAAGTGAGGCGGGCGCGGGGCTTGTTTACTTTTTGGACACAGTGCGCTGCTTGCAATTTTGCAGTTGATCGCGGCTATTAGTTACTTCTATATTTAATTATAAAATATATCTATATCTAATTCCTATAGTTTTTTAGGGTTCCGTACCCAAAGGGTAAAAACGGGACCCTACTACTATGACTCCGCGGTCCGTCTGTCTGTCTGTCCGTCTGTCACCAGGCTGTATCTCATGAACCGTGATAACTAGGTAGTTGAAATTTTCACAGATGAAGTATTTCTGTTGCCGCTATAAGAACAAATACTAAAAACAGAATAATCTAAATATTTAAGTGGCGCTTCCATACAACAAAAGTGATTTTTTTTGCCGTTTTTTTTCTATAATGGTACGGAACCCTTTCCTGCGCGAGTCCGACTCGCACTTGGCCGGTTTTTTTAATATACTTTTGTAGGGACACATTATATGTACAAGCTAACTCAGCAAATATAATATAGTTGGTGACGCACGGCTGCGCCCGTGAGACAGAGAAGTTTTCAGTCGCAAATAAACTACAGTCCTAATTGATCGTTTCTATTTAACCTGTCACCTCAACACAAAAAGTGGAGCACATAAAGTTATACATACATAATTACAACAGGCATTAATACAATAATAATATAGCATTATAAAAGCTAAAGTGGTGACCCCGACGTGATCATTTTATTTTGGGTGAGGTACACGTATAGACTGAAAAATGGACGGAAAAATTAATCCACCGCAAGGAGTTGCGCCGCGGGCGCAAGGTGTGAAGGAGGACATGTCCGGAGATGCCAGCGAAAAGGCGCTGGCCAGCATAACTGTCTCTTCGCGCATTCCTGAGTTTTGGACAGACCAAACACGACTCTGGTTTGTCCAGTTCGAGGCCGCGGTGGAGAATCAAAGGCTGAGTGATGCAGCCAAACAAAATCTGGTGGTTACAAAACTAAACAAGGTCGCTATACAGCAGGTGAGCGATTTGTTATTGGCTCCGCCTGAGTCTCGGAAATATCAGACGCTGAAAGAAAGGCTGTTGGAAGTGTTCGAGGAGTCGGAGACGAGGAAATTGCAGAAGCTGATCAGTGAAATGGAGTTGGGAGACCAGCGCCCATCACATTTGCTACGTCGGATGCGCGAGTTGGCCAGGGAGAAGGTGGCGGACGATACCCTGAAGTTGATGTGGCAATCACACCTACGGGTGTGGTTGCCACATCAACTTCTAATTGTGGTAATTAGAATTTTTCTCAGAAACGCCATGTCCCAGGACAGGTTAAATGCACTTTCTGTGCCCAACATTGAAAAAAAATTATTCAATCTATAGCAGATTTTAACAAAAAGGTGATCGAACATTCCGCTGCGGAAAAAAAACGGCGTATCGATTTAATTTATAGAATATAAAAACACTTAGTACCCATAGACAAAATGTTGTTATACAATTTCCAATTCGAATACTTAATACACTGGTAAAATGCACCACTATTTCTATTATCCACCAGCAGCCACTGCTCGGGAGTAAATAGGATCTAAGTTATAATGGGTTACTTTTTCCCATAGCAGAAAATATGTTATTTAACCCCGCTCAGGTACACTACAATGACACACTTTTTGAGCAAAGGGAGTGAAAAGCCATTGAATGGGTCTTATCAACATTGTGGCAGACCAAGGCGAAGATAGCAGGCGGTCAAGCTCAACTTCTATGGAAAGGACTAGCCTATAGTGGTAATAAACAGAACCATATGGAAAAGAGATTGTGATTGTGTGGGACAATGGAGACCTGTGCCCAGCGATGGGACAAAAAACCTTAATTAGATTTGATGTAAAGTTTCAATGATCCCATTATGCTACTAAGAAAACTAACAAATTGTATTAAAAAATCCAAATTTAATAAAAGAACGCTCATTGTTTATAGTTGTGGTTTGTTTGGTTTCACTGATAAAAAAGCCCCAATGATACATTCATTTGGCTCACTGATAACATTCTCTTACAACATTCAAATAAAAAACAGGAAAACAAACAGGCAGGAAAATAATTGTTCTTGGTTTTTTTTTATTATTTGCTCTATTGACCATGTATGACTGCATGACCAGTCTATTATGTCACACAGCTAGGTAAAGGCTGCTCTCTCTCTTTTCATATTCTGTTGTTGCTGATAATAAGATATCAACATCACTTTCATGTCATGTTATTTAAAAACAATGAAAAAGTTAAATGGTTCCAAAATTTCAGCACAATTTCCTATTTGACTACCCCTGTAAGGAAATGAAGAAACTCACAATTTCTTTTTAAATGGGACACGGTTTTTTTAAAGGCCTTGGCCCCAGTTAATATCAAAAATATTTTGTTAAAAAAATGCAGGTTAGCATCGAGACAGCTTTTCAAGAAAGTTCCAAAAAGAGATGATATAATTGATGATGTCTACAAAAGGCATTCTATTGCTTCTGCCTTCCAAAATTGGCAACACATGATACATTTTGTTTTCTGGTGGGTTCCTCTTTAGGTTTCAGAAAGTTCATATAAATAAACATACCAGTCTAGAATAATCCTGTTGTTCATCATAAAAGAACAGTAGTTTAGCAACCAGTGCACACATCATTTGCTGGTCATCAGGGTTGACTCTTGGGAATATGCTGTCAAACTGCTCCCTCTCATGTTGTTTACATTGTTTTCTAGTTAAATAACTCCTCACATAAGCTTGGATTTTTATTGTACTATTCAAACGTTTTCTGTGCTCCTGAAAAAAATTTGATGTTATATTTTTAATCTAAATTTGGAAACAGATTAGGATTTCTAGTAGGATATGAATTTGTAATGTTTATTAAAACAGCACCAAAGTATTTAAAACAAGAAACATTACTATTCATGGTGAAACTTAATGAAATCTGCAAAGTCATTGTATGATCATTGGATGATTTGTAACATTAATCATGTATTATCATGGTTTTACTTTTAAAAATAATTATTGTAATACTTAATGTTATCACCAGTATCAAGATAAAGTCGAAAAAAGTGTGAAATATTCTACTTTATCCAACTTTATGGGATGAAAAGGACTCAATCACTTTGTAGGTGATGTTTAAACAGAGTTAGACGGTAATTTTCTTTATGCATTATTTCAAATTATCTCATTATTACACTGTTATAGTTCAAGAGCAATTAAAGTGAAAGTCACACGAAATATAGCACAAGTTAACCTCTCTTTTCTGTCTTTGTTGTTGTGACTGCAGAATCAAGGCATCTCTGTCTGTCTTGTGCTGCGCGCTTGCACCGGCCAAGTTCTGCTGGGGCTTGCGCCTGAAGTCCCCCTCGAACGAATACATAGCTAAAAACGGAAGACACGACCTTTAAACACATAAACTAAAAACATTTTGTAAACAACAATCAGCTGAACTTTTCCCTGTGACAAATCGTCATTCATGCTTACCTTAGATGAACTCAATAATCTTTTAATGTTTTATGAATAAACAAGGTCATAATAGGTTTCTATGAATTTAATGCACTCTACATAAAATTACACCAAATTGATGAAATACAAGTTTTTATTGGTTTTCTTCATACGCAATGAGTAAAGAAGAGTATTATTTCAGCTTTGACAGCAAACAATTTGAGTGTTACCAGTCCAAGAATAAAATTTGCCTAAGATGGCGTCGTTTTATTTACTTTATTTGTAGTAGTCAACCAGTCGTCATAAAAAATATTTTACATTTAAGAAATATCCTATTATAACAATATTCTGCATATGTACCAGTTGTCTAAATATAATCAATGAATTTTCATTCAAACGTTGCCCCACACGCCCTTACCTAATTATGCCTAACATTTTCAAACTCCAGCCAGACCCACAAAAAATCTGTAGGTCATACAAATATTTGTTGCATGTAGAAATCGAACCCGCGACACGCAGCATAGCGGCCAAGCGTTCAGCCACCTGCGCGGTGCGCCAACCATGTCGTCGAATTATTGTAATCTTAAAAATAAACTAATAGAAGTTAAATCGTTCAAACATTAGCCAGTTTAAAAGTAATTTTCCTGTGTTAGGGGAATTGTTGTTATTACTAGCAACCCAGTTGTCCAACGCACAGACAAAATAAAATAACGCTAGACTAGGTTTTAATTTTACATATTAATTCCATGCTTATAAACCTCTGCCACATTGGGGTACTGATGTTTGGGGAGTTCCCCAAAATGTGGGGATTTAGGGAATTTCAGTTCTATTCGGTAATCTCTGTCTACGTGTAAACTGTGAAGACGAAAATGCGTTGCTACGAGGAAAATGCGGTGAATACAGGCGTTTGCATTCATTAGATATTTAGTAAACTTACGACTTATTGTCGGGCCTACGTTGTCCCCCATATCCAAGTACTAAATTAATGCTGTAACATGGAAATATTGTAAAACCAAACCATTTTTAAAAGAGTAACCATGGAGTTTCTTGCCGGTTCTTCTCCATAGGAAACGACTAACCCGAACCGTGCACCCTTTGTCAATGTTTTATAAGTGCCAATGTAAGACTATGTAAAATAAAAATAAAATATTTTGATTTTATTATACCTACGTAAAGAATATGTTTACAATACCCAAAAAAATTAAATTGATTATAAGTTTATTGCTTTTTATACCTTTCGGCTTGGATGTAGTATCGGATGGCAGAAGGAGGGTGTTAAAAGTGGTTAAATCTGGTAGGGGATGGGACCCTGATTAAAACGCTACCACTCTTATTACAAGGTAATGCATATTTTTCGAGAAAATAACTAAAGCAAAATTGTTGAAACGGAACGTAAAAACAAATTAGCTACGCCATTTGCGTCATGTGAGACTTGTGTCAGTGTCATTTGCTTTCGTTCATTCCGTTTTCAGAGTTGCGTGAATGTGCTATTTGTGTTTCTTGGTGTTTTTGCTGTTTTATTTGTTTTTATAACAACCTAGAAATCCTGCTCAGAAAGTTAGTGTACCCTCCACTACATGGTTAAAATAGGTCGAATCTGTTCCAAAACCGAATCGGGGCACCCCGACTTCACGTAGAGTTTTTGCTGCTACCCCTAGAGTGTATATAAAAACCGGAGGCAAGAAGGGAGAGCAACCCCCGCCCACTGTAACAAAGCATAGGCACCAGTGCGAGCCGTAGCGGATGAGGATAGTCGCCGGAGGCGACCAGCAAGCCGAATCTGCGGAGGTGAGCATGAGTGTCTATCCTTTGTTTCGTAAGGGCAAAGGGGTTGCACCTCCCACAGCGCCGGAGACGATGCAGAAGCAACTTTAAAGTGTTTTGAGGTTAGGTTACAATTATTTGTTTTTCTCAAGAACGGTGCGTTACCTTTTCATGGGAGTTGTGCCAGGGGGGAGAGGCAACAGTCTCTAAGGGTAGGACCGTTCCGAGCACGCGATTTGTTGGTCAGTTGACGCAAGGATCGACTGACTAATCGTGTCGCGTCCATGTTCCGTTCGCTCTATATGGTGGTTGGTCACGAACTTACCCCCACTTACTCACACATTCTTGCTCACACATTCTTGCTGTTTGTCGCTAAGGATTTCGGTTGTATGCTCCATATTAAACTTGTATTGTTCTCTAAGTTGAGAGATACCTAAACCAATTTAAAAAAAAAAAAATGCACGGTCCGGTTCCTAGTTTCGGAGATATGCGTGGACAACATACATACAAATATACAAACTTACAAACATACATAAATACACTTATGAAGTTTGGCATAGTAGAAGCCCATACACAGTAACATATGTGAATATTGTGCAATGCCAACAATATTACATACATACTACCTACGTGTCGAATTAATTACCTCCTTTTTTTGAAGTCTGTACAAAAAGGACAGAATATATTCTTGCACAACACGAGTCCGCTTCGCGTTACTTTTATTCCATTGACATAAGGTTCAAATTCCAATGACTGGCACACGTATGATTTATGTAGTTAAACATGGAGTGCGCGTCGCGTTACTTTTATAGACTTTGAATTTAGGTTCAAATTCAAGTGACTGACACACGAATGATTTTGGAAAACATGAATGAGTGGCTAAAAAGACTACGGCAACAAATTGCTATCTCGCTTCGCCGTGTCGGTACCTACTTCTTCGATTCGAGCGAGCAGCATGGGGCAGCGCCAGTGGGGCCGTATACTGCGTAGGCAGGTGAGCCTATAATGGATCGAGTATTTTAAAAGTTGGAATAGGTGCAGCCTAGTCTCGTTAAATGTCTAATCCCTGGATCTGTTCTAGTATATACGCTTCATCTCTAAGGGTAAGCAGTTGACGGGAGTGAAACTGCAGGCACAGCTAGTTTTTATATTAAAATAGGATTTGCATACATTATTGTATACCCGAGTGTATTATAATTATTATTAATGTTGTATGTCTAACTAAAACCCCTTCAGTCGAAATAAGGCAAAGCCTTGCTCGTGTCAGCAGCTCGTGTTGTCGGGGCAGCAACCAAAAAAGATGACATAGACGGTAATTGGCCAGCCAAATTACACATATAAACACCGTACCTTCCAACAACCTTGGTTGGGCTTGAGAGGTGTTCCCATGCCCAACCAAGGTTATTGGAAGGTCAACTCAATTTGGTTGGCCAACCACCGTCTACATCATTTAATTGAAATGGTATAAATCAAAATTAAATTCTTTTATTTTTATTTTACTTAGGCCTACATGGGCACTTATAAAACGTCGACAAAAGGTGCACGGTTCGGGTTAGTCGTTGCCTATGGAGAAGAAACCGGCAAGAAACTCCATGGTTACTCTTTTAAAAATTTTGTGTTTACAATATTTCCATGTTACAGCATTAGTACTTGGATATGGGGGGACAACGAAGGCCCGACAATAAGTCGTACGAAATAAAAAAAATAAAAAAACACGTTTATTTTTCTCATTATCGTGTCAAAAGCCGCGAACACGTGATAATCGATTTCATAACGCGCTATAGCAATTTTGACGTGACTCGGAAAGTCGGTACGCGGCGCAAACAAACATTTATTGTCCAAAACAGCTGGCACCCTGCTGCGGCTGGTGACAAGAGCCCGACGCGGACGTATGATGTCATTCAGAGACATTGTAATACCTAGACGGAACGTATTTACGACGATAAAGAAACTGTCAATAGGGAACTATCCGCAAAGCTGCGCTCAGATGGCGCCACAGGTTTCTGCGTAAACAAACTAGAGAAGGGCGTTTTCGGTTTTTTGCGCAAACGGTTATGTATGTGTTTTCATATCGATATCGAAAACGGTTTTCAGATATCGATATCAGTAGAACAGTTTGCAAAAGTTAAAATGTTATTTAGATGAGCAAACTAACAACGAACACGAAATAATACTTAGAAAGATAGGTAGCGCATATGGTTCCTAACGTTTGTGAAGTTTGCGTTTTGTTCGTAGTTCGTACGTTTTCGCATTGTTACGGTTTTAAGTTTTGAATTATTCTTTCTCACACGCTAGTAAGGTTTTTATTAGATACAGCTTTTGTAATATCGGTTATTTTGATATCGATATCGATATGATATGATATCTAACACATATCCGATATAAGTTACGTTAAGATATATCGGACACGTCCCTAAAAAAACCAAACTGTCAAAGTCCAGCGCCAAAATTTCGCAGTTTATGTATACAAAATATAAAACAAATAGTGAAAGAAAAATGAAGCTAACTAACTTCCCCAATATTATTATTTGGTTTTTGAACACAAGTTATCTTAAAAACAGTAAAAAAGAGTTCGGTTACCACAAACAGTAGTAGACGCCATGTTGTTATGTTTTTGTTTACTCAGAGCCGTCAAGCGCCATCTGGCGGGAGCAATTGGCAGTAATGTTCCCTATTCTTTCGTTCTTGCTTATAGAGAAACTCTATGAAAAAGAAAGAGACAAACATAGACAAACGCTACCATCCTAAACGTCAAAGAGACCACTTTTTAGTCACTGTTGTAACACATCGGTTAGCAGCTCTAATTAAAGTTTTTCGCTGTTTTCAAGCCTTCGTATCGTTTATATCAGGAAGAATTTTGTTGTTTAATTATCTGCATGAACCATGTCGTGTGTGGCTATCGATTGTAAGAGTAGAATGAGTGTATTAACAGAACATAATCTAAGGATATCTTTCCACAGGTGAGTTATCGACTAGCATATTGAAATTATTGTGCAAGGAATACATTTCATAGGCTGTCCGGAATAAAGGTATCTAAGTTCTAAATACGTCGAGGACATATAGTATCATTTAAACCATTCTATTTAGTGAAATAATTAACTTTTATACGTTCGCTGATAGAGCTATGACAGTTTACGTACTTACGTTCTGATGTTAGAGATGTGACAAAAGTCACGAGAAAGATTTATCGATACTGTATTTTTATTTTACTCACTTTAATTTATTTCATAAAGTTTATTTGCTATTTGTGATTATTAATCTAATATAGATTGTGCACAGGTTTCCTAAGAGTACTTATTTAAGAAATAAGTGGATCAAGAATATGAAACGAGCTAACTGGACACCTTCACTATATTCTCGCTTGTGTTCACTGCATTTTAATGAATCATGTTATCGCTATCCCTTGATCCATTTATGGACACAGGTTGATGAATCATGTTATTTTTTACATATTATTGATTTAAATTAAATTATTATATTTAAACAATAGAATAGAATAGAATAGAATACTCTTTATTATGTACACCATATAAGTACACAACAACAATAACAAAAAAATAATAATAACAATATTGTTATTATTATTTTTTTACTTTTATATACATACTCGTCTGTAAACTTTCTTTTCAGTCTTCATCAGTATATCGATCAGTACATGTCTGTACCGTCGTACGAGTGTACCAAAAACTGTCACTTTGATCTCATGATGTACCTCGTTTTTGCGCAAGGTATGAATAAACATTATTATACAACTCGTATAATGCGCAGAAAAATTACGAAAGAATGGAATTGTACTCTTACAATGACTGATAAGTTCACTCTTTGTACGAGTACACATTCACTCTTTAAATAATTATAAAGTTTCCTTACAAAAAAGACGTAAAATTAGCCGCAGTCAGGACGATTCTTACAGACATTTGACCAAATTTGTAGATCGCTCCAAAACTAAACTCAATAATATCGATATGACAGTGGCACAGATCTAGTACTGATATAGTCTACAGATAAGTATCAAATCAAATCAAATCATTGTTTATTCGCTCAAACATGAGTATCATACATACATAACAAAACGTATCTATAGCATACTCAGCCACACTGGCACAAAAGATGGCATAGAAAAAAGTATATCTATCTCTTTTTGCTTATGACGTTATCTTTTAGTGCGAAAGTGAATACCGATATTGAAATTGCGTCTTAAACACGTTCCGTCTAGGTATTACAATGTCTCTGATGTCATTAATGCTGGCGTGCCGTGCTATCCGACCAGCGCTCCTACTGTAGGATAGGCCATGGTGTCCGAGGCGGTCGACTGCTTCACCATATTGACAACGATGTGGAGCTCCGCTGGGAGCACTCAAACGCAGACATGTAGCGATCCGGAAGGTGTTGTCACTCAACATGGTACCTATGTTAGGTGACGGTAGTGCCTGTAGCCAGAGGCCCGACTCTCATTCTCCCATAGCCAGCAGGTGGGCACGCTCAGCAGTATTGGTGGACGTATCTATGAGTTTATTCCGTACTAACCTGCAGAGAGGCGCATCCCACTGTCTCTGGAAAAAAGGGGTCTCGGGCAACGCTGTGTTCGGGCAAGCCACTTGCCAGGCATTCACTGCATCGGTCGAGTACGGATTCACAGTTAACCAGTGATGGCAACAAGTAGTGTTAAGGATGTTTATGTACTTGTTTCTGACCGCAAAATTATCGCTAAATTAATGTGACAAATTGTCAAGCACGCGTTATCTGCTGTGGTTGGTTGAATGAATTTTCAACAGCCAATCAGCAGATAACCGGTGATTATTCATCGATTACGTTAATAGCCCGATAATCGAGTGTTGAGAAACCGGGCGTTAGTCAAACTTGTTAATTAATAAATTAAATTGAATTGATACTCGAGTTCGGAAGAATCCCACTCGTGTCTTGAGTCTGGGCGCAACTTGTTTTTAACTCGAGTTAGTAAATCGAGTTGAGTTGATGGGCAACTCAACTCGATTTACTAACACTGTACCGTCCGTCGTCCGTTGTATCTCTAAGTAGTCTGTGGTCCGTTGTTGAGTTGTTACGGTTGGGTAATGATACTCTATGGGGTAATGTAATGGGTTGTTGAGACTTGAGGTTATTCAGTTGTTGTCAAAATTTCCTTTTGACTTATCAGGGAAAACATTGATATAGGAATGCGGTGAAAAATTGAAAACTAAGTAAACGTTGAATTAGAATTGTCTAAAGATTGGTAAAATGTCTGATATTTTATTAGATGACACAGATAATGGTGAATGTACTGTACGAGTGGGTACCATTAACACTGAACTTGTGTTTTTATTTTGTTTAATTTAGATTTTAATCCTATCTATATTATATTATTATGTATGACCATACATAAAGCACTCATGAATCTCGTGTCTTAAAATCTAATAGTAGCATTACAGACATCAGATGCACTATTCATTCAAGTCCACAAGGCATTATTTTTAAAACCATAAACCGATATGTATCCCACCCATAACATTAGCTCATAGCTTCAATTTCATCCTGTAATTTTCGCTGCCACATAACTAAATACGGTTCTTTACTTTTAGAATATGAGACCGTCACTGGCCCAAGTTAGGGCAGTGATAGCATTTATGGAAAAGCACCCAGAACTGGCAAGCAGGAAGCTTCGAGTTGGTATAGGTCATGCAAGGTTTAAGAAGTTGTGGCAAGAGCTGTCAAACATTGCCAATGCTATTGATGGAGCTATGAAATCTACAAAAGGATGGATAAAGGTAACATTTGATTACTTACCAGCGGCATTGCCCAAATAAAAGTTAAACCTTCAACAATCATGATAAGCAAACAATCATGAGGGTTTCCTACCCAAAGGGTAAAAACGGGACCCTATTACTAAGACTCCACTGTCCGTCTGTCTGACTGTCTGTCACCAGGCTGTATCTCATGAACCGAGATAGCTAGACAGTTGAAATTTTCACAGATGATGTGTTTCTGTTGCCGCTATGACAACAAATACTAAAAAGAGAAAAAATAAATATTTAAGTGGGCTCCCATACAACAAACATGTTTTTTTGCCATTTTTTGCAATAATAGTACGGAACAATTTGTGTGCGAGTCCATCTCGCACTTGGACGGTTTGTTATTTTCTATTGTTTTACTCCTGATTCAAGTAACGCAACCATTGAGGGGCTAATATACTACCAAGATAAAAAATATTATAAATCATGCTTAATCCAAGTCATTTGTGCCAAGTTTCCAAATCCATTTAGGTGTGTGTGATTGATTATATTAGTAGAATTTAGGATCAGATGAATAGGAGGAAGTACTATCCAGGAGTTTATAAGTTTTGGCATAAGTTTTGCTACCATATTTTATAGGCCGACCGCTTAACTGAGACCGTTCCTAAGGTAGCAAGAAAGATGTTGATGCCCATTTATTTATTATATTCTTTATTGTACACCACAAAAATATATATACAGGACAAACAAGTATAAAAGCAAGTGTACAATGGGCGGCCTTATCGCACAGGGCAATCTCTTACAGACAACCTTTGGATGGACTGAACGAGAGGAATGGAATTTAGGGTTGTCAGTGTACAATAATAATACTTAGACATAATAACATAAAATACATACATACAATAATACATAATATACTAATAAATAACAAAAATATCACAGAGAAAGGAGAAGACTAATCATAGTGAAAGGAAATGCTCCTTCACCATTTTTTTGAATGTAGGTAAGGATTGAGCATGTCTCACTACAATAGGTAATGCATTCCACAAACGAGCTGCTTGAACTGTAAAGGATTTACAGCGAACTATCTACTGATAGGTCAATACACCCACAGCGACACTATGTCCGACTATGCACTTTTTGGTTGCATGAAGTTTTAATAAATAAATTAATACACCACTTCTGTACTGCAGAATGGTGTAGCTACTTCAGAATGGTGTCAGTTAAGCGGTCGGCCTGTAGCTGAAAAAGAGTGATCAGTTCCATAGCTAAGCAAATGAAGTGTAGAAGTAATGCATCTTTACTGGGTTTTGTATATTTTATACATTTTCAGTTTTGGTCAGACAAAAAACGAAGTTTACTACTCAAACAAAAGCAGATTGACCAAGGGAAACTTCAAGGCAACCTGACACCACTAGAAGCAAAGATTTTACATCTAAGTGATGATAAATCCTCCCCACCAAGTATGTAACCGCCATGTTGTGATTACCTAATATTGATGATAGAAAAATTTACAGGCTTACCATAACCAAGATGGCACTTGAGCTAGCTGTTCTTTGCTACGGGTGGCCCATTTAAGCATTGTCTCAGTTAACACTTAATACAATATAAGATAACACTTATACAGAAACTCCAATATTTTTAGACAATATACCTTTATTTAACTACCCCTTCACTTAATTCTTTAGTCGGCTGTTATTCAAATTTAATAATGTTAGTGTAATCAAATCACCTGATTGAAATTCTTTCAATTATATTGCCTAGGAAAAAAAAGAGCTGTGAAGCAAGAACCATGTAATGGTGATGAAGAGGACTCATTTGATGAGTCAGGCTCAAAGGATGAAGACTTCAGCCCTGAAGACAACAGTCGACTCTACCCAACGGAATCAGAAGAACGACAGTTGAATATGATTGATAAGTTGGTAGGTAATTTTTATACATTACTCTGTTTCCACTATTATGTTGTCAGTATATGTTACTTGTAGGATTTGAAGAAACAATCGTTAAACATTGTATTGTGAAGAGGACGTGCATGTAAGATGTGTGAAGCAACGCCTGCTGACTTAGCAGGCGTTGCTTATCCTTGTGCTGAGGTCATTTTATGGATGGGTGACTAGAGCAGTGGTGGCCCAGTGGGGACGGCCGCGAATTTATTTTATTTTCTATAGGCTCGCGCTTGACCACTATCTGACCTGATGGTAAGCGATGATGTGGTCGACGCTGAATCACGCTTGCCTAGAAAAACCTATTCACTCTTGACTTAAAGACTCCTAGATTGTAGCTGTCGGGAAACAGACTCCGGCAGGGAATTCCACTCCTTAGCTGTACGCATAATAAAAGTGTTCCCAAAACGTTTTGTGCGTATGGGTGGGATGTCCACCATGTACCGATGGCGCATCGCCGTACGTCTGGTAGTCCGATGATGAAACGGGCTAGGCGGAATTAGATCATGCCATTCCATCGCACACTCGCCGAAGTGTAACCGATAAAAAACCGACAAGCTGGCAACTCGACGACGATGTTCAAGGCTCTGGAGCTTTGTCTTGACCAGTGCTCCATCGCCGATGAGTCTCTTGGCCCGCTTTTCGATCGACTCGAATGCATCAAGCTGGTATACAAGTTGTAGGTCGGTCGACTTACAAGTTGAAGGTCGTGAGTTCCAACCCAGGCAGGCGCTTTACTTTGTGTAAATTATTACATCACCACTGCTCTCAAAACGGTGAAGGAAAACATCGTGAGGAAACCGGCATGTCTTAGAATCAAAAATTCGAAGACATCCACCAACATGCACTGTGCCCGCGTGGTGTATTACGCGGCCCATTCCCTCTCACAGAGAGGAGGCTTGCACGTACAACGGAATAATGCGAGTCTAAGTGCGGAAAAGGGGTCCATCTATGCTATCCTGGATGGGTGACTTAACATACCTAGACTCCTCCGTGCCTAAATCACGTTAAGCCTTTGGACCCGGCTTTCATTTTTAGATCGTTCAAGGTAGTCAGAAGTCTTGAGATTTGACACCAGTCTAGCCAAGGACACAGGTAATATAATACTAATGTACAGATGCCCCATCCCATAACTAGCACCCACGTAACTAGCGCCCACGTAACTAGCGTTTTTCATCTGATTAGGCCTGATTTTACAATAGTCTGTTAAATTTTAACTGAGGAATAAAAATGGCGGTTTGACAGCTATTGTATTGAAAATATGTCAAACGACCATTTTTATTCCTCAGTTAAAAGTTAGTTAGTTAGTTATCAAACTATTGAAAAATCGGCCCTTAAAATCTTGTTATTTTTGTAAGTACATCAATCGCATTCGATCCTTTTTCACGGCAATAGATGGTGTTAGCAGCGACTTGCAAGTAAAAAGGTTTACTAGGTTCGTGAATATTTTTTTTCTTTAAATACAGTGAAAGTTCGTTTTATAGTATTATTTTGCACGTTTTTACAGTTTTTTTGCACCAAAATGCAAAACACAATGCAAATTTTAACAATCGAGTGGTAAGCCTCAGAAATTTAAAAATGCGCCATCTATTGGCATCGATTTTAAATGATCCGTTCAAATAATCTTTGAAATATGAATTAAGAGCCCAATATTCTATAACTTTAGCTTAGGAGAGTTGATTAAACAAGAACATACAATTTTTATGTTCAATTCCAGAAAATGATAATTTTATACACAATTCTATTGAATTGTGTGTAGTGTGTACATATCGGGACATCTAGTGAGATTTATTTGAACCAAATTTTCTTTCTTGGCAATGAGACCCCGTGCCAAGGAGTATCGTGTTACCCAGTTACTGGGTTGTGGAGGTCAGATAGGCTGTCGCTCCATGTAAAATACTGTTACGCAGCTAAATCTGGTTAGACTCCAAGCCGACCCCAACATAGTTGAGAAAAGACTATAGGCAGATTGATTGATAGTCCTTTTGTGACTACCCACAATTCAGAAAATCTGGCACCAGTCTTGCTCAGGGGTTTTCGCGTTACATAGGTACTGGACTGTGGAGGTCAATAGGCAATCGCTCCATGTAATATTCAGCTGCATCCGCTTAGACACAATATGGTTGGGGAAAGTCTTGGCAGATTGAATGTAAAGAGACATCGACATGTAATGCGAAATTTAATTAATTTTGCCCAAGCAAGCCTCCGATCTGATAATCTAGCCGCACGCAACTCTCGTCTCCTCTCGCGCCGCGCAGACCTCGCGTCTCTTATATTATCCGACTGTATGTATGTTAGTTCCTATGTGGCGTTCTAAACACCAAACACGTCGGCCGATTTTGATGGTTCTTGCGTCTATCGATTCGTCTTAACCTTGCGAGTGTCACTGGCTACATTAAAATTAATGTCCGTGACTACCCCCGGACCCCCAACGCCTGTCGCTTCTATATTTGGTAAATAATTACTGCTCCATTGGTAGGAATTAGTACTCGAACAACAAAATTGGTACCACCGTAGTTTTCGAGAAAATTGACTTTGCCACCACCACCCGTCCGGTCCGGTAGTCACGCTCCATTCAGCAGGATAGCGCCGAAAAAGGCATGCTTCAGCTGTTCTAAGCATACAAATAAGTACTACCTGTATATTATATGTGATTCAATTCGTAAAAAAAAAGAACTGAAACATTTGTATTTACCTAGAAATCAACGGTGATAACTTTCGTGCGCTCGTTTAGCATGACTACGACTTTAATGTTTATTCCAAGTTTGAGAACCTTGTCGCTTTCCTCAAACCTACATAAAAAATTACTACTCTGCACAACAGAATAAAATAAATATTTAAGTGGGTCTCCTATACAACAAACGTGATTTTTTGCCGTTTTATGCTATAATGGTACCGTGGTACGGAACCCTTCGTGAGCGAGTCCGACTCGCACTTGTCCGGTTTTTTACAACACATCCGCTTCGCATGTCTCCGTATCGGGCTCCCTACGTTGTTGAGAAAAGGCTATTCAAATGATGTATTTTCAACATGCTCTGACTTCTGTATAAATCCTAGCTAAGTCGGTCAGCAATGAATATCCAATCTAAAGGTGGTTTTACACCGGCGAGGCGAGGCGTGGATGGGATGGGTGAGAATTGAAATCACGCTTACCCTTTTTACCTTTACACCGAAAAATGTCCATCGCTATCTACCTATCCTCGATTTCCGGTGCGAGGTTTGTATATCCGTTTTACAAAGTAAATAAATACTCTATTCTTGTAGCAATAAAGTTCAATATTGTACTAACAAATATTTCAATTCTCGCCTCGCACATCTTTCCGCAACATTACACCAAAGATGGGCAAGGCGTGGATAGAAATTTTGCCATACAAATATTAAAATTCGCCCATCCCATCCACGCCTCGCCTCGCCGGTGTAAAACCACCTTAAAATGTTTCAAGGTGGTTTTACACCACAGACTAGACTTCTTTTCTTATTACTTTGCCTCGCTTCTCAGGTAGAAGTAATGGACCAACAATCAGCAGCTCTCACGCAAATGGCGCAAGCATCACTCAGTAACGCAAAATCCTTAGAACGAGTAGCAGAAGCATCACATTTACAAGTAAGTTTTCATCCCATACCATCCATACCTAGGCTATATTTTTTTTTTTTAAATTACCTGTTTCAAGTTCTCAAACTTGTTTAACATTCATTTTATAGTAAGGGAATAAGATGTTGCCGTGTGTTTTTAACATACCAACATTTAATTTTGAAGTCCTTCTTTTTTGGGGCTGGATTTTATATCGTTCATTCTCGCGGTTGTATTTTGTCCGAACCTGACGGAAAACTAACAAAATCCTGATCCCGGGTCAGGTTTATATGTGAATAGCGTCTTATGAGCGAAACATAAAAAGTGATCTTATTGGCCGAGTTCGCTAATATTTAAATACAAAAAAAGTAAATTTTCTCGAAACGAGCTTAGGGTGCCTTGCCACCAGAGATATGCTACTATGGATGCGTTTGATATCCACCAATCATATTTGTCGGTCCATATAACATAGCACTGGTGAAAACGGGTTCTAAGCTATGTTTTTTTATATGGAAGCATGATCTGGATGCGTGCTATGGATGATGGTCGCCTCTTCCCTCACCACGCCGCTTCCCGTGCTTTCTCTTCTGACGATAGCATAGCTCGAGCTGCGCATCTTACTAGCCCGCTACATAGCTTAGCATCAGTGGAAACGGTCACATAATTTCGTAGCTTAGCTTTCAAATCCTCGCAGCATAGCACATGTCTGGTGGAAAGGCACCCTATGACCTTTATGTAATGTGTTGCAATCTAGCCATTCAATACATAGAAAATGTTTTTCTCAGGCACTAGCAGTAGACAGACTAGCTGGGACATTTGAGACCATCAGCGCATCAGTTCATGACGTAAGGAACGCTATCTTAGGAATAGATTACACCATGAAACGGTGCTATCCCGGCACTGCAACGCAGCAGCGGCAAAACTCAAATATATTCTAGTTAATAATGATCTCATAATTTATCGATAGTATTAAGTGCATTTCAAATCATTTACATGCCATTATGAACTTTAAGTTGTAGGCATTTAGTATTATTATCATACAGACTGAATTTTTGTAATCTGACCTGTACATAGCGTATTGTAACCTTTTATGAATATTAATGATGACAACAGCTGTATTTTATGAATAAGATATTACTTTAGTGATTTCGGCTTTTTATTTTCCTCGTATAAACTGCATTCATCCTGTTATATTTATAAGAACAGCAGTGTTTATGTAGTGAAAGATTATATTCTACGTAGTTATCTTATCTTCACTGATAGTGATTGTTTTATCAAATCGTGTATCATTGCTCCATTTTTCATGTGAACCGGACAGCGGCGTTTAGTACATCGTGTTTTTTTATATTAAATATTCGTACAATAATGCGAGAACTTTCACACGTTGGGATAAAAGAGTTTTTTAAAGATGGAATTGAAGTGTTTTTTAGTGTTGGTACTATTTAGTGCGGGCGTGTGGAGTGAAATGTGCCCGAAGCAATGTGACTGTGATATGGACAATGGGTTGAACAGGGCCGTGTGTGTCGATCAGAACATTATCAACATAGAAATGGGAGTGCCCAAAGCGGTGCAAGTGTACAGTCTGAGTCACAATGTTATAAGTGAACTGGACAACTTTTGTTTTAAGGTAAATAATCCTTTGTTATTTTATTTTTATGAGTTCGTTTACTTGAGTTTTCCATCATATCATAGAGTCATTGAACCATGTTGTGAGTAAGCTGTTGAAATTAATGTAAAAGGAAAATACAAAATAAATAAAACAACTTTAATCCTACATTGTAGTAGGTAGTTTAAAGAAGTCGGTCATACATGCCGTGTTATAGCGTATGTTTGTTTGTTTGGTGACTCAGCACCACTGATTACAGCGAGTTAGACCAACTAGAGAAGAGATTCAGTAATTTAATTGCTTAGTCTAGATTTCAGGGGGTTTAGAAACTTAATTTTGCATACTGTTTATTCCCAACATTTGGTTGAAAACCAGGTCAATGCAGCATGTATGTACAATTATGGTATAGCAACCTTTAGACTTGTCTGGTGCAACAAATAAACTGTACTGTTTAAATAAAGAAACGATTCGTGTCGCAAATCAAGTTTCCAGCTTCGTTAAAGCTCATATTTCAGATCAGGGTATTCGAAATGTACCAACCACTTGAGCTCAATGAATCACTCCTTACAATCAAAAATATAGGTACCCACGTATTTTATCATTGGTATATCGATCTGATACGTATAAATCGTCATTGCTTGACCTGTCTGTTGTTGATCAAAGCACAATGAAAAGGGATACCTAATACATATGTGTGTCATTGGAGAGCAAGTGGTGGCCCAATGGTAACAGCCTCGACTTATGAGTCCAGAGTCGTAACTAGTATCGAATCCAGGCAACATCCAGGCTTTATGTAAATAATTTCATACCCACTGTTCTCGAACAGTGATGGAAAAAGTCGTGAGGAACCGACATGTCCTAGAACCAAAAAATTCAAAGACATTTATCAACTACCAGACCGCTTTGACCTTGCGTGGTAGATAACGATCCACACCCTCTCGCAGAGAGGAAGCCTGGCCCAGCCAGTAGGAACAAAATTATTTACTTATCGGCAACGATGCGCTGGTCAACTCAAAGCTCCAGAGCCTTGAACACCGACGACGAGTTGCCAGCCTGTCGGTATTCTATCGGTTACATTTCGGAGAGTGTGCGATGGAACTGCACAATTTGATTCCGTCTAGCCCTTTCCATCATCGGACTACAAGACGTACGACAATGCGCCATCAGTACATGGTGGATATCCCACCCATACGCACAAAGCGTTTTGAAAATACTTTCATTGTGCGTACAGCTAAGGAGTGGAATTCCCTACCGGCGTCTTTGTTTCCTGATAGCTACAACCTAGGGGTCTTCAAGTCAAGAGTGAATAGGTTACTTCTAGGCAAGCGTGCTTCACCTTCGACCACATCATCACTTAACATCAGGCGAGATAGTGGTCAAACGCGAGCCTATAACAAATAAAAAAAAAAAAAAAAAAAAACAAAATAGATCTAAAATGCTTTGTCATTGTACTATTATTTTTGATTTTAGGAGACTGGCTACACCTCTCTGGAAGTACTGGATCTCTCATACAATCTGATATTTTGGATTGGCCTGCACGCCTTCTCGGGATTAGACAAACTAGTCCATTTGGATTTGAGCAGCAATCGACTGAGATTCATCCCGTCGGATCTCTTCTGGGATACGCCAGAACTCGACACCTTGGACTTGTCATCCAACGTCTTTGAAAGTCTTAAGAATGAACCTTTTCTTATGCATTCCAAACTTAAGGTAAGAAAATACTAATGCGATAAAATATAGGAGATATAGATTAGTAGAAGTCTTTGTCAATATAAGCGATTTACTCATTTATTTATTCTAAGGTCTTCTGTCATTGCAGGTGTTAAACTTGAACAACTGCCGAATTAAAGCATTACCGACTCGTCTGTTCAACCGTCTACCGAATCTAAGAAAACTCGATCTTAGCGAAAATTATGTAGTTACTGTGAAAACTGAACTTTTAATGCCTCTGCGTAAGCTGGAAAGAATAGAACTACGAAATGACTATTGGCAGTGCAATGCAGACTTCATGGCGGTTGAAAATTGGATAACATCACGAGGTATCACTTATGAGAAACAATGCAAGAAGAGACTGCCGCAAATGTCTGAGAAGATTATATCGATAGTTCCGGTTATAGAGAAAAAAGAAGTCGACGTGAGCGACATCTGGAATATAACTACTGACAAAAATGACTCGATGCCAGCAGAACAGCCTCCTACGCCACTTACACCGTATGAGAAGTTTGACCAAGAGTTTTCATCTGTAAAAGCTTTCGTCATTGGTATTGAAATAGGCTTAGCAATAGGAATAGTGGGAACTTATATTTGGTTGAGCAAGTTTTGTACATGTAGTGCGCTGCACTGCGGGCGGCCGCAGACGAGGAGACAAAGAAGACGGAGGATGCAGAGGTTAGATGGAGACATGAGGACTAATTTACTGTGGAGTACTATCGTGAACCCCGACTTGGAGACTCCCCCTTCGTTCCGCAGACAGCTCTCCCTGCCTGAAAGACGAGCGCCGTTCCCGACGTACGGTCTGCCGGGGTTCACTGAAGCTCCTCTACAAATAGACGCGATTCGCCTGCCCGACCGCGCGGAGACACCGCCGCCACCTTATAACGACTGCCGCATTAATATATGAGCGACAGACTGAACTGTGTTCTAGTGTTCATTATCTTTTGTGATATTTCGAATTAAGTTGTCGGAACTGAAATTTGTGATTTTACGTTTATTTTGTGACGTTATAGATAAGATTGTATGACTTTCACGGTAATTTTATAAATACATTCTTCTTATACTTTCTTGGACCTGTTGCGTCTGTTTGACCTGTTGTTCTGATAATAACTTGGGTCGAGGATGTGGAAGATTTAGTCTTCTTCGTCGTATCGATGATTCCAAAATTACCAAAACCAGAATTCAGCCACGCCAACAGCGTTACCATTTGCCTCACAAAGGTCTTTTAAGGTGCAGGTATTGTTGCACAGAGAGCACGACAAAGGGTGAGGCATTGTTTGGGACCTGGTTCCGCAATCGCACTGCGGGTCATTGGAGTACCCCCATCTAACTAGGTTGTGCCTGCAGCGACCCACCTGGCTTCGTAGTCGGTTTAGAGATTTCCAGGTGGGCCAAGGCAGTTGGTGGCCCGCAGGGAGCTTTTCTGCAGGCTCAATATAGTCAGATGGAGGGGGGAAGATTTAGTAAAAGTTAAGAATAAATTGGAGTGTAAATCAAAATAAAGACATTTTTTTTTTATAAAATCGTAATTTATTTTATAAATACCATTATCACATTTGATTCATTAACATAATTATATGATCTGTCATAATATAAAAGTTAATATAATATGCTAAGTCAGACTCATAGAATTTAATATAAATTCTCTAAAATTAAAATAGATATAATTTGGGTAACTCTATAGAATTTTGTACATTACATAACACAACCTTGTGGCAATTTCGTATTCGTAAACTATGGCATTCCCATGGCATATAGATCCCAAACACTGGTAAAATTATATATTGAACTATTTCAGGCGCCCAAATTGTCGTTAGTGAAAATAAAATTAATTGGATATCAAATTCAGTTAAAAACAGAAAAGCAAGCATCACATATTCAACATAAGTATTCATTCTATTGATTTATAAATAAATAGGTAATAAGGTATATTTGTAAGAAAATGGAATGTACAGTTCAATTAAATAGCGTTAAAAAGACAATAAAAATAATATCATTACAAGTTTTATATACATCCATTTTGGCTATCAAAGGAACATGAACTGGAAATGCATGATTAGTCAAATATACCAAAAACGATACTAAAACTGAATACAATTTAACCTAATGCTATTCCAATATACTACCAGACGTAAAGTTTACGGTTAAAAGCCGCTTATAACAACCACAGAGCACGGAGACGCCTCAGCGGTCAACACTTTTCATACATACAAAACATGTCGCAGTATTCTCTCACTTAGCTCGTGCTTGGTCGCGTTAACGTAAACGTCAATTTGTATTGAAACTAGATAAGCGCCTTCTGGTGACAGTAGAAGCCACGATTAAAAACTTGGCATAAGCCCATTGCTTTGAATGGTTTCCGTCACAACGTACTTTCTGCGCCATTTATTTTTAGTTGCGTCTAGACGCTGCCAGCGCGTCGCATCTGTGCTCTGTGATATTAGACGACATACAAATACATACTACCCTATTTACACATTTTACGGCTAGTTACAATATAATACGTAATCAGGCACATCATGGCATGTCATTTCTGATTATCACGCGAATATTTCCACTACCCGAATTGATACTAATATATTTCGTTGTACCCAATATTTGTGCATGTCTAGATTATGGAAAGTGTAGGCATATACACTATTAGAGGTATAAACATACAATCTGAGGCACGGTCGACGCAATAACCCGGTTCCCAAATTTGATTACATGAAGGTAAAAAAATACAAATCTTTGTTTAATTATTTCTACTAGCAACAATACACTGTTCAATCAAATTGATCCAATAACCTTTATTGGAATTTGTTTGAGTCATCTATAAGTCACCGTATATTATTGCCATTGAAGACAATGACGGGGATCATTTAGAACGCGTCGAGGCATTGTTCAAAAACTACAAATACATTGAACCTACATAATAAATACATTTTGTTCCTTATTCCTTACACGTTAACGTCTTCGTTCTCCAGCGCCAGCTGGCTGATGTTCACGTAATCCGGGTGTTGAGAGAAGACGTCCACTAGCTTGCTGAAAGTAGGCCTCACGTCTGGAGTATAAGCCCAGCAGTCCAGCATCACTTGGTAGATTTCATCAGGACAGTTCTCTGGTCGTTCTAGGCGTTTACCGCTTTCCACTACTTGGATAGCCTGTAACAAGTATTACACATAAGGTGAACTGGTTTTAATATACTATTATTTCAGGAACCATCCCCCAAGCGAGATGATTTGATGCTTTGACGAGACAATCTAGGGAAGAAAATGCAATAGCATTGAAGGCTTACTAGCCTAGATAAAGAGATTCTGCCAGCAGCATTTGAATTGACAAAAAAAAAAACAATGAATATTGTCTAAGAACCATCTTCACAGTTCTGGGGGGTAACCATAAGCTCTTAGAGCGGTATCAATTTGATATCGAATAAGGGACAGATGTATCTGACTTGTATACATCTGTCACTTACTCGATATCAAATTGATACCGCTCTAAGAGCTTATGGTTACCCCCCAGATCACAAACTTGTTGCTAAACTTTTTTTAGTCATATCACGTCAGTCCTTAGTCAGTAAAGATTGACGTGATATGATTACAAAAAAGCGGAGTATAGTAAACTCACCTCAATCCCCCTCATATCTCCGTAGGGCTGCTGCCCGTACGAAAACATCTCCCACAGCGTGATGCCGTAGCTCCACACGTCACTGGCGTGGCTGAACGTGCCGTAGTTGTAGGACTCCGGCGCATACCACTTGATGGGCCACTTGCCGCCGCGGCTGGCCTTGTAGTACGAGCTGTCCGTTGATAGCGCCCGGGAGAGACCGAAGTCGCTTATTTTAGCTTGGTGTCTGGAAAAATGATAATAAGTGATACGTCTTTTTAGCTTATTTTGAACTTAATTCCGAATAAGATAGTGTTCAATACATAACCGCACTTGAGACGTGAGCCCAAGTTATCAATTATATATCAGGAACCTTTCATTTGTGGAAACAAAGTTTAAAATAAAATAAGTGGCTCAAAGCTTTAAGCTTGAACTGAAGTTAGCGTTTTGATGCGATTATAAAAAAAATATCGTTATTCAATTATCTCTTAATCTATTAGTCGCCATACTATCTAAGATGCTTATTAATTGCAGAACAAAGCAGTTGTTACAACGAAAGTGTCACCCTTTCTTTTACTGTAAGTAAGACAAAAGCATTAAGTCAGTGACGTTTTATAGATAGATGAGGGTTGACAATAATTAATTATTCAAACTAACAAAATGCCTGTACTTCCAAATGGGTTATGCAGAGATGTACAGTAATCCCCAATATTTTGGGCCATTCTGAAGTTGGCTATAAATGGTTGCGCTGTAGTAAATCTCATACTAAAATAGTAGCATGCCATGTCATGCGCATCGGAAAGCCTACGTCCAAACCAGTTAAAAATATTAGGGATTACTGTACCTATCAAACTATTAGTTACTACTAAATAATCGTGATAATTACCTGCTAGCCAGCAGAATATTCCTCGCAGCTAAATCGCGATGAACGAAGTGACGCCGTTCCAAGTACCGCATACCGGCCGCCACTTGGCACGCCCACAACCTTAGCTCGTACCCCGGAGACGCTTTGTCTGGGTGACGAACTAGGAACTCTAGTAATGATCCCAGAGGCATTAGCTCTTGAACCATTGCTAGCGGCGGGCCCTGGATAAAAAAAAAGAAAATAATTATTTTAGTAGAAATATTTTTTTATTATTTTAGTAGAAATTTTGGTGTAACATCATATTCAAATTAAATTACTCAAACGTAAGATCTATGGAACACCCACATTTCTCATTTTGGTGTTCCATAGGTATATATGTGTATACCTTTATAAGGCTCCGCTAGCATTTTGAGGCGGAGCCAAATAAACAATCAATGAGGATCAACCTAGTTACAATCATTCAATGTTTTAGGTAATTAGTTTGCATGTTTATTTGGCGCCAAGATGATGAGTTACTCTTTATTCTTTAATACATTCTATCCATTATTTATATTGTCTTCCATTATCCATTCAAATTCACAACAATATTGTTTGTTTATCATGACCTGCAAAAAATATGTAGGTAGCACAGTAGCTGACACAAATACAAACTATTTTATCTGACACATTCATGTTAGTTGTACAGTTCATTCACTGATAACAAGATAACGATAAAGGAACATCGTTTTTTATTGTTATTGGCCACTCCCCTTGATGTCATCACCAACCGCTTTCTGACATTGCACTACCAAAGGCATTGCAACTCGAGCTTATAATTGCTTTACCACTTATGAAAAAAAAAATCTGTTAGTGTAAGCTTCTCTAAAATCGTGACAATCTAAGAAGTCCGTTGACGTTGCTTGCGCGACATGCCGCGATAACTTTCTACGTAAGAAATTGAAATATCAAATTCATAATCCCATTTAATTACTGTGTTGCACATACACTATAACAACGAGTATCATTCGTAAGCGTCAAGTTTAATTATTTATTTTTATAGCTGTCAAATCCGACTTCATTAGATTGTCACGACTTTAGGCACTTGTTCCACCGCCGCCGACGATCAGCAAGCAGAGCTAGAACCTAGATACGAGTTGGCGAGCAGCGAGTGTGTAGTTCTGACAGTTTTAACGCTCGGCTATGAGAGAGTTATTTTGTGCGACGGACGTTTACTCGCACCACTCGCTCGGGCGGTCAGTCCTCCAAGCACTCGTTGGTTGCTTGATCTTCTAAATCGCCAAGCGAGCATCGTCGAGCGAGTATTATCTTTGATAGCTCTTATCGCTGCGACAACATTGTGCTGGGAGAGTATTCGCCGGCAGTGTGAACAGCCAGCGATCAACTATTAATATAGGTGTCTCTTTTATTGACACGGGATCGGTATCATTTGCTCGTTTTTTTTGGGAGAAAATAGTCGATAGCTAATCGCTTCGTAGCCGGCGATCAGGTAGACAAATACACGCAGAAGTGCAATCACCTTTATGCTAAGTTCCCCCGGCATTGTCTCTGTCTTCCTTTATCCCCCTAAGGTTGAGGTCACATGGCATTACACCGCACGTTTTTAACAGTATCAACAGGAGAGAAATACGAGGTCGAAAATACGTTGATGACGATACCCATAAAACAAAATATGTATTGTAATTATTGAGTAAACAATTTTCAATTCAATCACACCAGCCTTGGTGATGATGTCAAGTTTGGCCCTATTACATGAATTTGCTACTGCGCAGCGTCTCACGGAGTGTTCCGAGCGGTCATTATATTTGGTTCTGCCTGTACTTACCAATGATACGCCGATAAGCCGGACGATGCACCGGTGTCGGACAGACATCATGAGCTTGGCTTCGGACAGGAACTCCATCTTGTTGGTGTCGGTGTGCTGCATGTGCAGCGTCTTCACGGCCACGTGCTGCGGCGGCTGCTCGGCCGGGCTGTAGCTGGCGCGCAGCACGGAGCCGAACTCGCCTTCGCCCAGTACCGCGCCTAGCGTTAGCTCCGTCATTGGGATGAATTCTGGGGGAATGACGTTGTAATCTTAGACATTGGTGGAGGAAAACATGGTGAGGAAATCTGGACATAGATAGTTAATTGCTTCGCCATCGCCCTGAGCAAGGATAGTGATTAATAATGTTTGTGCCTTATCTGTATAAGAAGAAGATATCCCACCCATACGCACCAAACGTTTTGGGAATACTTTTAGTAAGCATACAGCAAAGGAGTGCAATTCCTTGCTAGTCTGTATTTCCTGATAGCTACAACCTGGGAGTCTTTAAGTCAATAGTGGATAGGTTTCTTCTAGGCAAGTGTGCTTCACCGTCGACCACATCATCGCTTACCATCAGGTGATATAGTAGTAAAGTGCAAGGCCAAATTTTTATTTTTATTTTTTAATTATACCTTTTCTCCGCAGTGGGACAGTCACAGGCTAGTATCATTATTTTAAGGTTGTTAGTAAATGAAATGAGACATGGCTATATACAACAATAGGGTAAGTGGAATACCAAAATATAACGACTAGACATAACATTTCAAAAAAACTTACCTTGTAGTGTGGAAAGCTGGCCATCAGAATCAATAGATATCTCATTATAATTTTCTGCTAACGTTACAACCGCACTGTTATTCCCCGGAACCTTATACGTATCATTGTCATCAGCGGGTTCTTCGTTGTTATTAATACTATCGTTGTTGAAGTCCGACGAGAATGACAGATTCCTTGTGAGAAGCTCGAACATATTGTTGTTGGACTGTATGGAATTGGGTGGTGATGTTTGCGCCGCCATTTGTTTATCGCTCAGGATGTCATGTTTCACTAGAGAGAGTGACTGGTTCATGGCAGCTCGGCTTGATGCTAGCTTTTTGGTTCTTGGCATAGTTGAGAACTGAAACAAGAGGAGGGAATATAGTACTCAATATAAAGCAGAAAGGATTGCAAATAAATGTAGCATTCAATAATTCCATAGACTGATTTATTCCACAAAACCTACATAGGTATAAAATGTGTTATGAAGATTTACAAAACGTGAGATTAATTAATTAAACATTGTGTTATGGATAGCCCGCTCTCACACACTGACCGCCGAGGCCAAGGAGGCCTTTTTTTTTTTTTGGGTGGGAAATCATCCAATGACTCTGCGTGGCTCTGGGTGAAGCGGAAGGGCGTGTCAGACTTTTACTGACTAAAACCCACCCGTGTTCCTTCAGTTGCTTGAGCCAGGGCCGCGGTAACTATTTTCAAATTTATCCGCGACCCAGACAGGCATCGGCCCTAGCGGACCCCGTCAATTTTGCTGACATCTCTTTGAGGCGCGCGTGGAACACTACGCGCCGTCGACTCGGGCCTGGTCCTTATCGGGCCAGGCCAAGGAGGCCTGCTGTGTCCCAACAGTGGAATGTTATCGGCTAATTATGCTTGAAGTCTCCGCCAGATAAAAGTCATAGATCCGACTTGTACCAAAATAGTACATTTCGCGTCGAGCATAAACGGTCGAGGCGCACGTCGAAAGCTACATGCGAGTTTTAAAATAAAACCTTTTTATGCGAGACACGAACGATTCTTTTTCAACTACCTGATGAGGTTACTTAATTAAATGCAAATAAGTTCCAACAACAATTCATTAGAAAAGTTCAGACTAAAAACCACAGACTATATACACACAATCAACGCGTACTTTTGCGAGAGGTAACAGGTTCAGTATCATTCTGCCAGTTACATAATGATATCAAAACTCCATACAAAAGTCAATTTTATTTTATAATCTTAGGCAATGTGTTACATAATAGACAAAGTAGTTGAAAAAGTATAGTTACGTAACTTGAAAACATGATTTTATGATTATGGAGATATTTTCATAATGTTGGTCTCAAATGAAAGGTTGGTCCTAGGTTGCGTAGAACCATTTTAACCGTTTAAATCATGTAAATCGGCCCACGCGTTAATGAGATATTAACTCATTACTGAATGCCAAGTCAAAGGGTCAAGGACGCCCCTTACCGCGATGCGTTTGTTTTGATCGTGTTAGCGACACTGCTTTTACATTTTTTTCGTACCGTTTTAAAATATTGGAATACATTGGTAGATAGGTGTTAACGACTTTTTTACACTCTTCATTATTTTGTGTGTTCCCCACACACAAAATAATGAAGAGTGTCGATCTTCAACATTCAAGAAGAGAAAAAAAAAGTAAGCTTGACATGTGCTTACTTCAGGTAGGGGTGGCTTAGGTTTGGGCGGCACAGCGGTAGTAAGGCGGGTCGGCAGACCATCCGGCACCGAACTGTAGTGCTCGATCAGCCTCTCCAGAGATTCTAAATAGGGCCCGTCGTCTATAAACAGCCAGTTTGTCTGAAATTAATAACATGGTATATTTATCAATATTATATTTTTCTAACTTTATGAACAAAGTCATACTTAATGCAACAAGGCATTGTGTACCTGTCCAGCTTTGAGTTTAGGTGCACCCAACACAAACTACAAAATAACTATAAAATATAAATAATTTATCAACTATTAGAAGTGAAAACAATAATTTATTTACACACATTACTGAAGCATTGGACCAAACATAAAAGGATAAGTTTTTTCCATTGTATTTACAAATTTCCTTGGAAGTTTATTAATATTGTCATGAGTCATATTCTTTTTATTAGTGCATGCAAAGTGTAATGTAATGTATAGGAGAAATAGAGATGTAATTCAAAGTTGAAACTCACCTCTTTCCTAATAATAAAGTTGTAAGGCGTATTTTCGCTGAGCATGGTGAGCACATAGGCGCCGGTATGCCTCTCACTGTAGCGCACTAGGAACACGCCATCCGAAGCCTTGCCCTCCACCTTGTGGTGTTTGCAGTACTCCTCTAACGTCTTCACTGCTTCCTCGCGGTTTAAAGTTCCGTGGTACCAGTACTTTTTAGATGTTTTCGGAGTATCTGGCTGGTGGTTTTCTGTGAAGGATTTCATGTTAATGGTCATGTACTTTTATTGAATGAAGTGTTCATTTATAAAACAATAGGTAGAAAAGCTTTTGTAGCTTCTACTAATATGCAAGAGTTAACATTAATGTATTTTCAACTTTATTTGAATGCATGCCACGATGATATTTCTTTGGCAGTCAAAACAAGTTCTTTGCAAGCTCTGAAACTATTTTCAAAAACCCAATTCATATAATGTTCGGTGATTCTACCATGCAGCGAAAACAGATTAACAATTTAAGTCACTTACTCAGTAGCTGGTAGCATTCTGTGTGTCCATAATGTTTCGCGAGGTCAGCAGGGGTGTCATGTGCCAATGTCCTGGCATGAGCTGGAGCCTTGAGCTTTAGGAGAACCTGTAAACAAATAATATTTACAGTGAGGATGGACATACCGTAGCACTGTATTTTCGTCATAAAGATTGATTTTACGCACGACCCTCACCAGTTCCTAGGGCCTCTTAGTAGGCCAACAATACAAAAGCTTCGTTTATAGGGTTCCGTACCCAAAGGGTAAAAACCGGACTTATTACTAAGACTCTGCGGTGGTCCGTCTGTCTGTCTGTCACCAGGCTGTATCTCATGAACCGTGATAGCTAGACAGTTTAAATTTTACCAGATGAAGTATTTCTGTTGTCACTATAAAAACAAATACTAAAAACAGAATAAAATAAATATTTAAGTGGGGCTCCCATACAAAAAACGTTATTTTTTTGCCAGTTTTCCGATAATGGTACAGAACCCTTCGTGTGCGAGTCCGACTCACACTTGGCTGGTTTTTACTTTTAATGGTAAAGGTTTAACTTATTAAAGTTTCATTAATGACCCTCCACGACTCGATGCTCAATTCAGTTATCATAATAGAAAGATGGGGGACACTCCACATCATTCACGCCGAGCGCAAAGCAGAAAGATAATCCGTATGCATGCTGCACACTCACGTAGCACATATTTTGGACGACCGTGACAACGAGCGTCTTCCGTATTCGCGTGCTTGTTGTCCCTGTAATGCTATTGCGCAGGACACCAAGAAGTTAACTGTGGTGACCGCAATTTCGTTCGCATACTAAACTCTCTCTCCCACTTAAGCTTAAATAGATAAGAATAGTTTCCTATAGCTCAAAGTCAGGGCTACATACCTCGATGCACTCAATGTGTCCCCTTTGTGCAGCATCGTGTAGCGGCACCTTGCCTGTCGGCGCATGTCTCATCTGATAGTTAGCGTTGCCCTTCGTGATCAGAAGCTCTGTCGTACTCGGCAAGTTATTCTGGCATGTGTACTATAGAAAAAAAAAAGTACTTTATAAAAACATTGTGAAAATAAACGATAGGCACAAATTGCATGAATGTCGGCGTGTTGTCACAATGTTTAGTGCGTCACTTTGTGTAGCGGGGACATAAGAACGAAGTAATAGCAAGTTCATGATATTGTAAAAATATTAACCATTTAGGAAAGTGTGCTAGTGAGTTAGTTGAGTGAGTTCTCAGGACTCTAACTATGCACAGTTAAAGGGACATTTTTTTTGAATTTGTGTGGCAGCTAATTAATTGTAACCCAATAGCAATCCCACCCACACGAAACTGCCTCGCATTTCAATACTCAATAAATGACCATCCGGTACCATGACGTGTCAAAACTGTCGTTTTTATACAAGTCATATACATCTGTCCCTTACGCACACTCAAAATAACCTTACTCTAAGAGCTTATGGTCACCCCCCTTATCAATACTTTTCTACGAAAGTACAAAAGGCACAACTCACATGTAAAGGCGTATATCCAAACGAGTCCCTAACGTTGACAGTGGCTCCGCTCTCTATCAGCTTGGCAAGTATATTGTCTCTCCCAGCCCTCGCGGCAATATGCACGGCCGTCTGACCGTCCTGGTTCTTAGCGTCGCGACTTCGGTAGCCACATGCTAGCATTTGAGACACTATATTGAAGTCGCCGGCTTCCGTCGCCCTGGAAATGGAATATGACGTTAGCTTTGAAGCTAGAACCTTTTACTAGCTCAAGGAAAAAATGGAGATAAACAGAACCAAAACTTCTTTTATGCTTAAGAGTGGAATTTTATTTTGAGTGAACTTTGCCCTGCAGGCGGTATTTATTATCTATGATAGGATAATATAATTATATTGTATATTGGCTTTGACAAAGGTAACTAAACTATATAATGATTTTTACAGAACTTTGCCTTGAATTTACAAGTCTTTTGGGCATGTTACCGGTGGAGAGCGATGCGCAGGAGTTTTTCATCGGCATTTTTTAGTTTAGTATATTTTTAAGCATAGTTAGTAGTTTTTGATTTAAGTGTATATGTACTTAGTTATTGTAAACTTATATTTAAAGTCGAAGTTCAGTATATTATCTATACTAATATTATAAAGAGGAAATATTTTTTGTTTGCTTGTACCGAATAGGCTCCAAAAATACTGGACCGATTTAAAAAATTCTTTCGCCAATAGAAAGCTACATTATTCCTGAGTGACATAGGCTATTTTTTATCCCGCAAATGGGTCCTGTGGGGTGGTCCACCCACGGGAGCGAAGCCGCGCGGAACAGCTAGTTATTTATAAATCAGTCTCTTAATTTAAACACATTACCATAGCTAATGACAACATAATTAAGACAATGCAATTGATAGTAGCTCATAAGAAATATTTAATTAAATATCAATAAGGAACAATGTGTGCGCCAATGAATCATTAGCATAAACAATGATTCACCTTTGCCAAACACAGATGGCTCTAATATTAGTTGTCATCATATCAGACACCATAAAACATTCCCAGGGTATGACTCATGTCAGCTTCTATGGTACATAGCACTTGAACTAATATTGATCTGGATTAGTTAACACAGAATTATTATATTTTGTCATTTTTATTTTATGTAGATAGTTTGATAAACATTATATATTGAGCTGAGTCACTGCTATTTACATTATATTTCGTTACAATTGGGGCAATGACGCGCAATTAAATAATAATAGAGTGTGATACTTGCAAATTGATTAGGTTACCCAATCAGCATTCATATTTTTAAATCAAACGAGTTTAATATAAAAATTTCTCATCTAAAAGTTATTTAAGTTTAGTCATAAAACCATTAAGAATTCCTAGCAAAATAAGTTTACACAAGATTCAAGAATGTGATTACAAAACTAGGCATGTCATGTGACTTCTGACTCAATTATTTCGGACCACATTTGGTATTCCAATCAGTGTACATTGCAAACACATCTTGTCATAAAACATGTGAAGAATTTTGATGTTATACCTACACATAGCATCATGCTGTAGACATTATCATGCCGTCAGTATATGGCCACAGCTACTGGCCTTCTCGTGATATTTATTGGTTAAACATATTGAACAATGCGCTCAACAGGAAATTGTCAATAAGCTTGTCAGCACTCGTATTAAATTACAAGCCCTATAAAGTGCAGTGCACGTTAAAATCAGTGCAATAACCCCTTTTATGGCTGATCCGACTTACAATTAAACTTAAAATATAAGTGAACAAGCTGGGTCATTAAAATTTGACAAGAAATTAATTTTACTCATGGTCATTGCACTTTAAATGGACTCAAATTTATTAATAAATAAATAAAAAATTGTGTGAGGTCCTGGGTTCATTAAAATACGTAGTAGAATAAACAAGAGGTTTGAAGCACAAATATAGATTTATAATGAAACAGGTATTTGAATATGGATTTGCAGGAAGACTGAAATATGTCATTTGTAAAGAGTTAAGTGATGATGATGACAATAGCATTTATTATTAAAATATACAAAGCTCACCCTCGCAGAAACTCAGGAATTTATATTCATAATAATATACAGTACTTTCCATAAAGTTTCAGTCTTTCAGTACAATAGAAAAATAATCCACAGATTACAAAAGAATTTTTCCACACTCCATTCAGCTTGGTAATAAAACAAGAAGTAAGAATTAAGGGCAATTTAGGTGGCTCTCATCTTAATGGGACTTCCTCCTTCAACTAGATGTTCTATCTCTAATTGACATTGCATGTTTCTAGCAATTATTTTGTTTTTGACCAATTTGCTTTTTACTAGTGTGGGAAAGTATACTACTTAGAAAGTTTGAAGTTATTAAAAAATTTAAGAAATAAAAATATTTATAAATTGATTATTTTTTGCAAAAATAAAAAAAACCTTTATCATTTTTATGATTGTTCCTTTTTATATGTAAAAATAAATAAAAAAGACTGGCAAGTTTCCAACTAGTAGCACAATAGACACATTGTTTTGTGGCTATTAATTATTGTTTTTTATGTAGAGCCTCAATAAGGATAATGCCATTAAAAAAACAATTAGTCAATTAGACTTTACAAGCACACTAATATTATTCAAAACAATCTAACTAGTCATGCATCAAGCATTGTCCCACTTGAGTCCAAACCATTATCAATATTATGACACCATACTACACCTGATAGTACTGACTGAAATAGAATAGTTGTGTTTATACCAGTGGAAATTAAGTCCTAAATTGAAAAGCCAGACTTCCATATTACCTATGATTATTAGGTTTTAAGAAAAACTGTAATGTGATAAATAAAATGGGAATATTACTGGATAAATATAAATTCCCATTTCTAATTTATACATAGGTAATTGTTGGTATTAGGAAATATTTATTTAAAATAATTTGTAGGAAATATTTCATTTAAAATAATTAGTTGTTAAAATTATTGCGTTCTTTGTGCTGTATAAAAGAATGTGCATAAAAGAAGCAGGAAATTTAATATAACTGCAACTGTGAGGTTTAAAAAACTTACCGGTGCAACAGGTTCGTAGTGCCCTGAGTGCGAGATTCATGAGGTGGGGGCTGTCCCTTGCACACAACCGATAGCCTGGTGACGAGGCCATTGGAGTCTCCTCGGTAATGCTGTATGAGTGTGTCCAGTCCGTGCACTGTTGTGTGCTCTTCAATTGAGAAGAATGCATCCTCACCATGTCTCCGAATTTGATAGTGCACTACTTCTCCCTATCAAACAGATTACTTTTATGACTAAATTTGAAAACTTCTTCACATAATGGTACAATACAAACTATAGGTGTAGAATTCAGACAAACAAAAAAAGGCTGTTGAAATAATCTTTATAAAGCTTGGGGATATGAAATAGTAGAACTAATTAAATTTCTTTCTAATTTGTATTTAGATAAACATTACTGATTGCACTGGTACGCTTAAAAACAAGAAAACAAGTTTTACTTTGAGGTTATAAAAACTTTTTAAACTGACCTGATGCAGAACTGACAGCACATAATCTCCAGGGGAAGTGTTACTTTCACGTACTAAAAACACTCCATCCTCTCCTTCTGCAATTTTTAACAAAATTACAATCAGTCAATAACACAAAACATTGGGACAACAATAACAACATACAATAATAATCACAACAGACCTTCCTTCAACAGCTTCTCAGCCGTGTCTCGAGATATTTTCCCATGAAACCAGTTGACATTATCTTCTCTGTTCATTCTCAACAAAAAAGAGTTTGTCTGAAAAGTTAATTTAAAACTTGTTCAACAAGTATTTTCACAGACGACACAAAACTTTTCTTGAACATTTCTTGTGTGAGGATTTGCTTACACGGTATGTTAATTCAATTAATATCACGAAAATATCATAATTAATTTATGTAACTGTTGTTTTTTATACTTTATTTATTTAAATAAATACACTAGATTTCTATCCGTTTCAACATAAACTTTTATAAACTTGTCGCCATGTTTCTTCCTATTTCTTTCTAGCACAGCACAAATCACACTCGAATAAGCGAATAATTTGAAATTCTTGTAAATGATACATCATTCTCTTTCTTAAACATGTTATTTTGCTACGTGAAACAGAGATAGCTATAAGTACAACATTTGTTTGCAATTTATCCGCATAATATTGTAAACGTCAGAACAACTACAATGGTCAAATAAGAAACTGATAAGAGTTTTTAGGATGATTCATCCACATTATAAATCTTATTTAATTTTACAGAATTTATCACGAATTCTTTTATAAATATTAGTAGCATCTAAATATTACTTACCTTCAACAGTATGAATGACGTCATGGTTGTTATCATGATATCCAACTTCGGAAACACAAAAATATTTACAAATATTCGAAAGAAGAATTTTTAATTAAATCTTCTTCGTTTCTTGAAAACACACATATTTATCACGAATATAACTGATTATTATTGTTAACACAAAGTATTCCGTAAAAAGCTGTGCACAGTGAGCGGAGTGCGTCTAGCAAGCAGCCGGCAGACAGGCGCGGTATCCCCGACTCTGCCTTCCATCGAATGACTCATAGCAAGGTCAATTCCGAGAAATGAATCACCAACGTACTCAGTTCTACAATGCTGTATGTAGTACGCATTCCCCCACAACACTGCTTCATTATTGTAATTTGTAAATAAAGACATAAATTACCTTTAGATAGTATGTAGTTAGTAGTTAATAGATAGAGGCATTTCGTTAAATATTTAAGTTCGTCCGAATATATAAGTACAGTTTTAGTCCTCGTAACAACATTTCCTAAGTAACGAAACCAGATCATTATTTATTGTTAAGAACCTGAAATACCCAGTGAAAACAATTTAGGTACAGTGGAATGGATGAGTTGAAGTAAGACAAAAAGCAATGCCAATTTTTATACATTTATTCTTTCTAACTTCACAAGGATTAGGCCGGTTGAGTTAGGTGTCTTTCAAGGGGGTCATTTGCATCATAAATTCAATTATACAAAACCTCAACTTGCAGATTTTATATTTACTTACACGTAAATGAATGCCTGAAAAATAGCGTAGTTAGGTACTGTAGCATTTTCAATGGTCAGCTTAGCGGCGTGAGGTGAAAATCCAACAGTTCAAGTATCTTAGGAGTGCTGAAACCAATTTTAACCGAGCAAGGCTATTCACTATCCACAATACCTGAGCTCTGAAAAATAATCGTTATAGGTAGGTACGTATTTCATTTTATTGACGTATAAAACATGGTTATCTACGTCGTATGTTGTAACAAGTGGCGGAGGCAGCCCTGCCTCTGCACACTAACTTCGCAATAAGACGCGAATGACTCACACTCACAAGATCTGCAAATATTGTCAGACACCTAAGTAGGTATCTGTGGAACTAATCAAAGAAACATTATTTTTCCAGAAGGGGCTATTACACATATCATTACGCTTGAATTCCTTGAAGATAGACAGAGGTGTAGAGGTATGAATGAACTCTACCTGCACCCACATTCTGCTAGATACTTATGTTTAAGTCCTGTGGGTCTAATTTTGTCGTCAGTCGGGCATTAATCAAAGAGATTAGTTATATTCATGGGCGTACTCAGTATTTTTTAATTTCAACTCAGGGTGAAGGGTGGGGCAGATGGGGCAGTCTGACCCACCCTTCACCCTAAGTTGAAATTAAAAAATACTGTTCAAGAGAAATAGTTTTCTGCATACACATTCTAGGGGTCTAGTTGATTTTGCCTCCCTGGGTCCCCGACAGGTGATGTCCTCCCCTAAAGTTTCTACTGTTTTTCAAGTTTCCTTACTTTTGCCCCACCCCTTAGCAAATGCTGGATACGCCCATGGTTAGGTATATTACGATATTAAGTATCTACCTACCTACCACTGAGGTCAACCACATGTCAACAAATGGTTTTGTATCCTTCCTCATAATTTCCTAAAATTAGATCGAAACCATTTCCTTACCCGGCTTTCCATTAAGGCCGTACCTTACCAAAAAATCAGCATGAGATATGAGCATTCCTATTGGTCTAGCGGCACTAGTGGTGCATGAATTACAGTAGTGAATACGCCCAGATTTTAGAATAAAATCTTTATAAAATCGAATATTGGCATTCTGAAAAAACAAACATACAAAATGTTCGTTATCAAATTGTCTATCCATTAGTGCTAGTACAAAAAATAATTAATGAACACTTTACGAGGAGATGCATGCTATCAATCATTATTTCTCGTTTTTATTATGGTTTTGTTGGAAGGAGATTAGTGAAACATATACATCTTTAAAAAAAAGTATACTACTATTTTAGAATCAATATTATGTCGAAATTTAATGTATTTTATTAATTGATATTTCTTTTTAAATAAAGAGTAAATAGGTCTTAAAAACTGCACAAAAACGACTAGCGCGGCGTTTTGCTCGGTGAGGCGCCTTAATTGGTAAATGCGGTTGCCAGTTAGTAATTTATGGGCGACAAAAATTCCTCAATTGAAGTTCTGCCTATCCTATCCCTATAGCTCATAACTTTTTGTTGTGACTTTACCTCCTAAACTACCCATATGCAGCAAATAAACGCTCGCTTTCGCTTTTTATCGTTTTGCTCGCTCACTTCAGCTCCCTTCATCTCCTTCAAATCTAACCTATCCGTGTCGGGTGCCCGCCCCGAGATCGCTTCGCTCGCTCTTGGGCTACCTAATTCATTGACTATAGTTATCGAATTGCCCAACCGTTACGTAGCAATATTTATAATGACCAGACAATGTGAGACTATAGTAGTTTAAATCAGTATTTATTACATTGCCTGATTTGATTTGACTAGCTTCATAATGCTCGGGCATTATACATAGTTCCCTGATTAATCACTTGGTCCATGACATCAAATCAAATCTTTTTATTGTGGGCATAGACTATATACTTCTAGACTAATAATGTAATAAAAATAATATTATAAAGAGTGAAGTTTTGTATTTTTGAATGTAACGAATAAACTTAAAAAGGAATGGACCGATTTCAAAAAATTTTCATCGTTTGGAAGCTACACTATCCCCGGGTGACACAGGCTACTTTTTATCCCTGTATTCCCACGGTAACGGGAACTACGCGGGTGAAACCGCGAGGCATCCGCTAGTATAGTGCTTAGGGCTGTTGTGGATCGGAAGAGCAGAGAAAATCAAACAAAAATGTTTTGTCAAATTCATCTTGTTCAATAATCAGTAAGTTTAGTACCTATGTGTTGTTTTAGTTTTATAATATAAACGTCACTCACACAAGTATAGGGTCAATTTAAACTCACTCTATATATATTAGTCTAGTCTATGTTTAAACTAGCTAGCAAAACGCCACAGACGTCAGACGTATTGCAAATCAACATCTAAAGACGATAAATCTAAACAGTACTACTAAGCCACAGTACTTACTTTAAATTATGAGTTAAAAAAGTTAATAAAAAAAATCAAGCATCATCAAGCAAATCTTAAGCAGTCGGTTTTTTTTTTGTAGATAGTCTTGCGCTTGACCACTATCTCACCTGATGGTAAGTGATGATGTGGTCAAACGTGTAGCACGCTTGCCAAGAAGTAACCAATTCACTCTTGACTTAAAGACCCGAAAACACAGACTACGGCAGGGAATTCCAGTCCTAAGCTGTACGCATAATGATAGTATTTCCAAATCGTTTAGTGCGTATGGGTGGGATGTCCACCATGTACCGATGGGGTTTTTAACTTTTCTTATTTATAACTTTTTAGTTAACTTTTTTTTAAATTTTTTTTAGGGTTCGGTACCCAAAGGGTAAAAAGGGAAAAAATCTGTCGTCGGTCTGTTTGTTTGTCTGTCAGTCTGTCACCAGGCTGTATCTCATGAACAGTGATAGCTAGGCAATTGAAATTTTCACAGATGATGTATTTCTGTTGCCGCTGTAACAACAAATACTAATAACGGAATAAAATAAATATTTAAGAGGGCTCCCACACAACAAACGTGATTTTTCTGTCGTTTTTTGCGATAATGGTACGGAACCCTTCGTGCGCGAGTCCGACTCGCACTTGGTCGGTTTTTCTATCTTGTTTATTATATCTATGGTTAAGACGAATCGATTGACGTAAGAATCATCAAAATCGGCCAACGTCTCTAGAACGCCACATAGATACAACAACAACATAGACTGATAAACACTTTACCCTCCTTCAGCAGTCGGGTAAAAATATAGCTTAGCTCGGGTTTAACCATAATATAATATACTTATAGTCTATGTCCATCTGGAATAAAGTACTTTTCAAATTTTGAATGAATATTACAAGTAGGTAGGTTCAATGGGTGCGGGCCAACCTTCCTCAAATTAACAAGATTCGCACTCTCTCTTAAGAATACTTATTTATTAGTATTTTTAGACATCTTTATACCCGTCATATTGTGTGTGGAGTTTCACCTCTAAATTATATTTGGCCCTGTGTAGTGTAATAGTTACGAGAGCGGCAGTCAGTTGCTTGTACAAGGGTCCAAGTACGAATCTTAGATTAAGAAACACTTGTATAGTCGCCTGGGCCTTTCGCATACCGATACGTTGCCACACTTTTATTGGCTCTGTGCTAAGGTGGTCCCAAAAGCGAAGAAATGTAGACCTTAGAGCCCTTTCAGCTTTATTTTATACTAGCTGTTGCCCGCGGCCCGTGGAACACCCCACAGGACCCGTTTTTAGGATTAAAAAATAGCTTATGTTACTCGGGAGTAATGTAGCTTTCCATAGGTGAAAGAATTTTTAAATCGGTCCAGTAGTTTCGGAGCCTATTCGGTACAAACAAACAAACAAAAAAGTCTTTCCTCTTTATAATATAGTAATAGTATAGATTAATATAGATACCACCTGTAACATAGAATAAAATATATTCTATGAGGTATACTTATTCTTTATAAATAGGTTGAGTTAAAATGGCCCTAAGATTAAGTGATCTTTGCCTTTCGAAGTTTCAATTACTTTAATTTTTTTATCATCGTCATTATAATCATTAGTTACTGTTAGGGAACATCATCAGCCCCTAAGACAAATTCAATGCTGAAAATACATATTCCTTTAGTGTTTAAGTAACTATTTGAATTCGTATAGGGTATCGCGTGAAATAGTGGAATATGAAGGCAAAGGAAATAGCAAGAGGCGTATTGAACTACGGGGCGATTTATAGCAACACCAAAGCACATTTAGTATATTTTATACTAGCTGACCCCCGCGGCTTCGCTTCCGTCAACTGGTCATCTAGTTAGATAGGTAGTCAGTTGACGGTAGCTAGGTAGGTTCCTTAACCTTACCTACCCACCAACCTAGCTACTACAAAATAATGAATTTTATAGGCAAAATTTTGCTATTTTGGGTTACATTATTGCAATTTTCATAAGGATCTCAATTTTTTTAAATATAATTTGTTACTCGAGAATAATGTAGCTTTCCATAAGTGAAAGGATTTTTAAAATCGGTCCAGTAGTTTCGGAGCCTATTCGGTACAAACAAACACTTAATCGTTCAGAAAATCGGGACTATTTTTTTTACGAAGTACTTGAAATGACAAATGTGATTGTTACTTAAATAACTTCAGTAACTGTTTCACTTACAGGAAAATAACTGGTTTCTTAGTCAGCGTTGGTCATCTAGAAATGTCTTAACACAGGAATTTCTGTGATAATAAACAGGCACTTACCTCATACCGTCATACTAGGTATTGTTTCATTGACTCTATGGTTCACAAGTCCCTATATCCCTTTTGTCAAGAGGTTTTGTCTATAGAATGTGAGAATAACATGCGTCCTTTAAAACCTTTCAGTATCTAAACTATATTATTACTAGTTGCCGCCCGCGGCTCCGCTCACGTGGTATTAGTACTTCTCCCAATATCTTTATAAATTATAGCCTATGTGTTATTCTGATGTATAAGCTATTGCTGTAAAGTTTCATTAAAATCCATTCAGTAGTTTTTGCGTGAAAGAGTAACAAACATCCATCATCTATCCTCACAAACTTTCACGTTTATAATAGTAGTTGGATAAAGTGGTATGATTCTTTGTTTGTTTGTATATCTATGTATAAAAGATAAACCTAATATCTAAAAGCACTACCTGATTTCGAAAATTCTGTCCCTAATTGTCTGATAGATCGCTACAGTAGCTGCTAGCCGAGTACCACAGACTACTTTATAAAAAAAGTTGCATGATTTCTGTGGGACAAACCCCGGGCAAAAATCTAGTCTAATACAATTTAATTCAGAGCCATATATAAACCTGCCGAGATAAACAAAAGGGCTGTACAATAATTCAGCCTGATGACAATTTATGTGTGCACTCGGCCTCTGATTAGATAAACGTTCGACCTAACTATTTAGAAATCATTCGCTATAGCTTCGATACCTAGTGCACCGAGTGGACAAACCAGTCGCACAGTTTGTTTACCTCGCGAATGTTTATTTACTTTACTTTCATTCGTCTCTCAGCAACCTGTCTAACATTCTGCATAGAATGCCCGGCCAGCCATTGTATTCGAGAGAATGTATTTCTTTGTATCATTCCCGACTGAGCCATAAGAAAATTCTGTCCCATTCAGGTTGTGTTAATGTTCGTGTGGTTGAAATTCACTTTTTGCAACATTTTGTATCCCCAGTATTAAACATTTGCATTAAGTACTGGCAATCAACCTTTGTAGACCAAACCTTAAAAATTGGGAAAAATATAAGATACTGTCAATACTGGCCAAATCTCTGGAAAAAATCTCACATTGCCATTAGGTTGAAAAAGGTAAACGTAAAAGAAAAAAACTCTAATGGCTTTCGTAGAATTTTTCACAGCGTTCAGTGCCAGTACCAATAGTTCAAGACTGATTTTTTTAAACTTTGCCTAAACTTCAAACTTATTTTGACATTTTTTTCTTTGAATTAGGTTTTTCAGAGTAAGTAGGAAAATTATGAAACGGCAATATATATATATATATATATATATATCAATTTCAAAACTGCGGCTATTATTGTTAATTTATCAATAATATTTAATTATTAAAAAAAATCTACATTTTGGCCTTTTTGTTCTGGTACAATTTCTCCTTGCGTTATAAAGGTCCTTGAAACATAGGTAGGTACAGCATATCTTTCGTCAAGGCAGCCTGGAGTGGCTCGCGTTGGGCTCGGTGACTCACGGCGCTTTCTACCAGCTTGCCTGAGCCGGTGGGCAGCGGTCGATGACACCAGGCCTGTTTATTTCCCATTCGTACTAGACCTATTGTGCTAAAATTGTAATGTCGTAAACAAGTGACTAAGAAATGTTTTACATTCGGTGGGTGGGACTTAAGGCTTCAGAATTTGAAGTTACGAACTTGTTAAACTCTTTGGTAGGACTGCTTTGTAGACTAGTGATCCTCGCGAAGTTAATCGTGTGAAATGTGACTTATATTACACTAGGTTAAATGTCTCCATGTAAATATGTATTAATGAATTGATATACCTACTTAAATTAAATAAACCAGCGGATTATTTCCTGCCAAATGTTGATAAAAGAAGTAGGTTAGTGTGTGACACATATATACATATGTTTTAACGATACCAAATTAACATTAAGGTTTTTCCTCTTAGTTATCATTGTTTAGTTAGGTACCGGCAACCCTACATTCGATAAGGAAACGCCACGAAGCCGGCCGACCTCAAAAACAAGTGCGAAGTGACTAAAGCAAAACGAATACGAGGGCCGAAACCAAACGGAACGGTAGCGCCGATGAGGTAATCACACTATGAATGAAAAAATATATAAAAAGTCTAAAATAAGCTAACTGTAAGGTCGTCGACGAACCAATGAAAAACGAACCTTATCTCACAAGTATAGGAGTAGTTTTTGATCGTGAAACAGCGCGTTGATATTTTGAGACACAGCCATTGAATAGATGTAGCAGATACAGAACATGACTCATCTATGACTAGGACTGAGGAGATCACTGAGCGTGAACTTTAGGTATTCAAGCTGAGTTTAAGTTTTCGGTATAAGATTTCAGTCTATATTTAGAATGTTCACGAACTAAAAGGCTATCAGGAACTAGGGTCTACGGACTAGGGTTTTGCAAACTGAAGTGAAGGTTAATAGGTCATAAAGGAATATGGGCAATATTATTATTACTGACCTATTGTTCAAAATGGGCAAAAATCTGTAGGCAGAAAATCCGCAACTGGGGAATCCCAGATACGGAGAGTGACTCACTGTAGTAAGTACCATTAAATAATTATTTAACACGAAACAACAAAATCAATAGGATTTGGCTCAAAATCAAAAATCAAATAATCAAATATTTTTATTTTACATAGGCCTACATGGGCACTTATAAAACGTCGACAAAAGGTGCACGGTTCGGGTTAGTCGTTTCCTATGGAGAAGAACCGGCAAGAAACTCCATGGTTACTCTTTTAAATTGTTTTGTTTACAATATTTCCATGTTACAGCATTAGTACTTGGATATGGGGGGACAACGTAGGCCCGACAATAAGTCGTACGAAATTGAGAAAAAAAAAAAAATAATGCACGAAATAAAAAGTTAACAAATGTTAACAATCATCTAGAAAACTAGAAAGCCTACAATGTTCACACATTCACAATAGGTAAAAGAATCTATACAAAGGTAAAAAAAAAAAAAAAAACACAACTCTAAATTTAACATGTGGCACAAATACTGTAATCAGTGCTGTAACTATTCTTAGCTAAGGGCTATAATGATGATTGAAAAATATTGTAAAAAGTCTAATTAAAAGAGAAAAAAAAATGAGATTGAGAATAGTTAGAGATATCCATATATTTGTGCCGTTTATGAGTTACCAGGGAAGCCGCATGCGCAGAGGGTGTCAAAGCCAAATTTTTTATCTTCAACGTAGTCCTTGATTTTATAATATGCTTTTTTAACAAGGACACGTTTGATGTAGTTTTTGAACTTTCCATCGGTCAGTTCTATAACTGACTTAGGCAACTTGTTATAAAAGCGTATACTGTTTATAAGAAAAGACTTGCTAGTTTTCGTTAATCTGAATTTGGGTATTACAATTTCGTGCTTACTGCGTGTATTTAAATTATGGAAGTCACTTCTAGTTTTGAAAAGCCCTCGATTTTTGCGGACATACAAAATACATTCCAAAATATAAAGTGAAGGTAGAGTCAGTATATCGATCTCTTTAAATTTTTCTCTGAGGGACTCGCGAGGACCCATTTTATAGATCGCGCGGATTGCCCTCTTTTGCAAGATAAAAATTGAGTCAACGTCTGCTGCTGACCCCCACAGCAGAATGCCATAAGACATAATACTGTGGAAATAAGCATAGTATACTAGTCTAGCTGTGGCTACATCGGTTAACTGCCTTATCTTCCTTACTGCATAGGCAGCCGAACTTAACCTGCCTGAAAGAGTTCTAATGTGCGCGCCCCACTGCAATTTTGAATCGATAGTAATCCCCAAGAATACAGTTTCCGCTATTATTTCAAGATTTTTGCCGTCAAGATTTAGATTTAGGTCACGTTGAGGTACATTTGGTAAAGAGAACTTTAGACATTTTGTTTTTTTCGCATTCAGTAAAAGATTGTTAGCTGCGAACCATTCCGAGAGAACAACCAGACTTTCATTGACATGTAAGACATCCGTATCTTTCCTATCTATTTTAAAGATTAGCGAAGTATCATCAGCAAATAGAATTATATCCGATAATTTGGCCATCATAAAAGGGAGATCATTAATGTAAACAAGAAAAAGGAAAGGGCCGAGAATTGAACCTTGGGGCACGCCCATTTTGACTAGAGACCCGGAGGACGTCGCCCCATTAACATTTACTTTTTGCTGTCTGTTTGATAAATAGGAAAGCACAAGATCAGCAGCTTGTCCTCGAATTCCGTAGTGTTGTAATTTACAGATCAGTGTGTTGTGGTCGACGCAGTCGAACGCTTTTGACAGATCACAGAAAATGCCAATGGCATCCTGGGACTTCTCCCAAGATTCCAAGATGTGGCTGATGAGTTTTACTCCCGCGTCCGTTGTCGACCTACCTTTCGTGAAACCAAACTGCTGACTATGCAGGATCCCATTTGAATTGAAATGAGACAACATCTGGTCCAGCATGATTTTTTCATAGATTTTACTCAATGCTGGTAGCACGGATATAGGTCTATAATTAGAGGGATCGCTCTTACAGCCTGATTTGAAAATTGGTACTACTTTACTGTGTTTCATTAAGTCAGGAAACGTGCCGCTGTCCAAACATTGATTGAATATGCCTGTTAGGACAGGAGCAATTGAGTCAATAATATCTCCAAGAACCCTAACGGATATCCCCCATAAGTCTTCAGTGTTTTTTATATTGAGACTTTTGAACGCGTTTTTAATTGTATCAATGCATATTGGTTTAAATTTAAATGTTGGTATGTCTTTAGTAAAGTATTCCTTAAGAAGAGCTGCAGCCAATTTAGATGAGGAGGGAAGTGACTTCGTAACCTCTAACGGAATGTTGGTAAAGAAATTTTCTAATGTCTCAGCGACTTCTTGCTTATCAGAAATGGTTTCATTAGATATTTTCAAAGACAACTCATTCTGATCGCGTTGTTGTGTCTTTCCAGTTTCTCTATTAATTACTTGCCACACAGTTTTTATTTTATTATTAGAAACACCAATTTTGTTAATTATTATTTGAGATTTTGCTTGAGCGCATACTCTTTTGAATATTTTGGAATAGTTTCTAACATATGTGTGGAAACCTTGATCGGTAGTCAAAGATTTTTCGTAATATAAATTATATAAATTATCTCGGCTTTTTCTTATGCCCACAGTGGCCCATTCACTAAATTTCGATTTGCAATTTTTGACTTTAACTGTTTTTATAGGACACGTTTTATTGAATTCTTGGCAAATTGTAGAAAACAACGTGCCGTAATTTATATTGGGGTCTTTTAAATCAAAACTGGCGTTACAAAGGTTGCTAAAAACATTATTATTAAAAGAATTTAATTTATTTTTAGTAAGAGGTCTTAATCGAATTGATTTAGCTAGGTTATTTTTTTTATCTGACTCAAAAGATACTAGCTGACCTGTATGGTCTGACCTAACGCCACTAATTAAAAACGATTTTTGTACTTTACAATTAGTGAATACATTATCTATGCACGAAGCTGAAGTTGCTGTTATTCTTGTCGGTTCATTAAATAAATATTTTAAGTTAAATGATTTGAACAATGAAATGAGCTTACAGTTTTCAGGTGAATTGACTAACAGATCTATATTTAAGTCACCACAAACAAAAACTAATTTATTATCTCTGAAAAGTTTGCTTAACAATTCTTCCATTGTAATTAAAAACAATGACAAGTTTGATGCTGGTGGTCTGTAAACACACAAGATAGTATGCCCCTCGACCTCCGCACATGCTACCTCACATAAGCGATCAACAGAGTAAGCAGTGATATCCTTTCTTTCCTTATATTTGAGATGACTATTACAAAGAATCAGGGTACCACCACCCACTGTGGATCTGTTGTACGCGCTGGCAACTGAAAAATTATTTACATTAAACAACATCCTATCTGGTTTTAACCAAGTTTCACAAAAACATAAGATATCCATGTGGTATTTATCTACTAACAATTCCACGTCTAAAATTTTGCCGGAGAAGCGATTTATATTTTGATGATATAGTAAAATATTACTATTCGTCTTCTCTATTGTCGGCTCAAATCGTTTAAAGAATCTACTGTAGTATTATCAGAAAAACTGGATAATACTGTTAAATCACTAAACCTAGTCTCAGTTAAATCATCAATAACTGCGTGTATATTAAAAGCTAACAATGTAGCTAATAAATGTCGACTATTTTTGGGAAGAAACATATGATCCCGAATCAAAACAAAATCACTAACAAAATTGTTGGTGTCAAAAAACAATAAACGGTCACTATGACGACAAGATAAAATATGCATCAAGTTATTTAAACTAGAAATGTATTCATTTTCCTGAACAAGTAACTTGTCAGAATAGGGCAATGCACATAATATTAATTTGCCTAATCTTAACTTAAGTAGGGTGTCAATACCATTAACTATGTCCCTTTTTGTTACACTAAGGCTATTTCCAAAAAGAAGCACTACAGTAGTTTGCTCATTCAATTGTGTCTGTTGAATTTTATGAATGAGCTCATTAAAATGCAGTTTATGATAACAATGGTTCACTATTATGTGTTTAGAACGGTTATTTAACAAAGATCCAAAACCTGTTCCTAATTTGTCTGAATATACTAAGACATTACTTTTGGTGGGGTTCAAAGTTGTTGCAGTAAGATCAATGGGTAAAGATGTAGGAGCAACATGTTGTGACATGAGAGGTGGCGGAGCGGCAGCACAACTACAGGTGAGGTTGTTAGTCAATGACTCATACCTCTCTGCATTATATTTCACCAGGTCCACCAACTCACAGGCCTCCTGCAAGCGCTCACTTAACATCTGTTGACTACATTCATATTTACAAAATATTTCCTTTAGTGTATTTTCCCTACTCAATAATTCCCTTTGTAGGTTCTGAATGTCAACATCATACATTTGTGTACTAGTTTCCAATTTACTATTACATATATTTAATTGGTTTTTTAAATTTCTGCAATCTCTTCTAAGGTTAACATTATATTTGTAAACACTTTGATTTTTTAAAAGTTTCTTATATTTATTAATACTTTTATTGATCTTAATATATTTCTTAATTTTATTGTGACTACCTAGAATTGGACATTTAGCAATGGTATCATCCCCCGTAAGGTCTATGGTAATGGTGGGCCGCTCACACTCCAGCTCGGATGCACTAGCCATCAGCTCATTGTACAGCTTACTGTTGTTAGAAACCTCTTCGCTGACTTTCAGCGAGTCGATGGAGGTAATGGTGTTATGAGCCTTGCACAAATCAGCTTCCAGTACAGATATACGCTTCAGTGCCTGGTCATGAGTGTCATGGCACTGTTGAAAATCTGACACTAATTGACGGAGATGGTGATGCTGGTAAAACAAGTCCAGTTACATGCTTGAACTCAGGGCTCCAGACACGGCCCGTGTATGTGCAGTAGGTATGTATTGTATTTAGGTATGAAGTACCTGGGTGACCGAGCCCTGCTCGGGTGATAATAGAGAGACGTTTTCTAAAAATTAAACCTAGCTAGATCGATTTATCGACCCCCGAAACCCCATGCATACAAAATTTCATGAAGATCGTTGGAGCCGTTGCCGAGATTCAGATTATATAGGTATATATATACATATTATATATAAGAATTGCTCGTTTAAAGGTAGTAAATTAGATGATTTTGTGTCTTCTTTAGCTATGTAGCGTAGACGCTGCGTTGATACAGCGTAGACAGTGTAGTGTACTGTAATATTATTTATTTTGTGGTGTTACGTCAATCTAGCGTAGCTGTGCTACGCAGTGTAGGACTGTTACGCAACGTAGAACTGCTACGCGTTGTAAGACTGCTACGCGTTGAAGTGCTGCTACGCGTCGTAGCACTGCTTACGGCGCAGTACTGCTACATAGCGCAGTGCTACTACTTGTCGCAGCACTGCTGCAAGGTGTAGTACTGCGTAGGACTGCGTACTGACGTAGGACTGCTACGCTAGGCGTCGAGGTGCTGCTACACGTCGTAGCATTGGACACTTACCCCGAGATTTTCAGCTCTAAATTATCGCAGAATTAATGTGACAAATCGTTATCTGCTGTGCTTGGCTGTTGAAAATTCATTCAACCAATCACAGAAACTCGGGGTAAGTGTGTTAATATAGCGTAGCGCCAATTCGACCTTGCGCGCGACGTAGCCGAGTTATGCGTCGTAGCTCTGCTACTACACTTCTACTACACGGCGCAGTGCTTCTTCTTTTCGTAGCACTGCTGCACGGCGTATTTCTACTACGCATCGCAGCTCTGCTACACAGCGTAGTGCTGCTTTGCGACGTTGCGACGTACGCGTAAATTTGATGGTTGCGTTGAAGCGGGTAAGAGCTGCGTGTGCTGCGCGAAAGTTGTTACTAGATTCGGACGACTACTGTTTGTTAGGCGTGGTTAAAAATGCTATGACTAACGACTGAAGTTATTACTTGTATTATATTTGAACTTTATTTGCAGTCATTTTGTCTCAGTCACCTATTGCTATGCTAACTGGTAACTGCACAATGAGTGCCTGGAAAAAGACGAAAGCCTAGAACCAGCGCTGTTTACTTTTTGTATGAAAGATGGGGTGAGGGCAAATCAGTACGTGAAGTTCTGTAAAACTTTCCAGAGATATGATTAGATGATTTGCCTATCAGCTCGACCAAAGTTACGGTTTTTTTTTCTATTTTACCTACCGATCTTACCCCATCTAACCATCAACATAAATTAAAATATCAAATATTGCACTACAATCTGTGGGAAATATTTCCCTCCATTCTACTGTTGCGTTAATTAATATCACAGTGTTAACACTTACCTACGAGTTATGCCCACGAGTCTGCGCAATCTTAGTTTTTACATTCAGCTATAATTACCAGACCAGTTCATAATGAGTGCTTGTGTTAGACGGCGTAGACAGCCTGGCTATTAACTATACTGGGAATAAAATAGCCTTTATATGAAGTTGCGCCTTTTTATCTAGATTAGCTAACCCAGTAACATTTTATACAGATTACATGGACTCAAGATAAGTACATTTAATTGCACATTTTAAAATTTTTACGTACTTTCTAAGTTTAGCTTGGACATTACTGATATAGGCGAAGGAAAATATCGAGAGGATGCCAAAATGTTTGGGATTGTTCAAGTGAAATTTCGCTATCGCATGACAAACTGACAGTCCAAAGTTTGTCTACATGTACAGACAAACTGACTGTCAGTTTGTCTGTACATGTAGTTACGAGCAGTGGTGGCCCAGTGGTATCGGCCGCGACTTACAAGTTGTAGGTCGTGGGTTCGAGCCCAGGGAGGCGCTTTACTTTGTGTAAATTATTTCATTACCACTTCTCTCAAAACGGTTAAGGAAAACATCGTGAGGAAACCGGCATGTCCTAGAACCAAAAATTCGAAGACATGTGTCATCCATCAACCCGCACTGGGCCCGCGTGGTGGATTACGGCCCATTGCCTCTCACAGAGAGGAGGCCTGTGTCCCAGCAGTGGGAACATTAATAGGCTGATGATGTGATGTGTGATGTGTAGTTACGTAAGTCAGGAATCGCTAACCCAGCTGAGCAACTGTGCTTGAAGATTGCTCGTGCCTTTTCTGTATGAGTAGTGACCTTGGTGTTGTAGTGGGATGCAGGCTGGTAGTATTATTCATTCATAAGCTTTTTTTTTTAAATTTTGCCACTACACTTGGCATATTTGGCAAAATATTTGTGAAATTTTGGCAATGCAAACCGAACCTTAGTACTATTGAAATAAAGTTATTTTTGTAATAGAGATTTGGAGCAAATATTTGTACAAATACGCCAAGTATTGTGAATTGTGAAGGGGAGAATAAAACTAATGGTTATAACATGGCATAGTATTTATAATTTTATATCATAAAAATGATAACTTACATTACATCGTAATCATTTCAATACAGTTAAAACAATAGATAATTTAATACGCTAACTGATTTACAATTATAATCCTTATTCCTTAGAAATGAAATTCAATATAGAGAGTGGAGAAAAACCGAATGGCTACGTTAGTTATTTCGGCATTAGAGGTTTATTATGACATTACTTTGGACAATACGAAGCAATAAACTAAATTAACCTAGTATATTAATTTATGGACGGATAACTTAGAAATAATATTAATTAATGTATTAAAGTTTTATTATTACTCTTATTATTATTTTCTATGCTTGATATAGAATGCTTCATGGTCTTAGCAGGAATTTTACCGGAAGGTACAAAACATAAAACGAAAAAAAATCTAAAAACTTTTCACTCGTTCTTAATTTTTCAGTCACTTTTTTAAGCATAAGATGTTCGTTTTATTTAAACAGTTAGGCCCACTTGCACGAAAAACTTAACTCAGAGTTATTGCCTAACACGAGGTTAATTTGACAGTTTGTTATACAATATTTTCAATTTAACCTCGTGCTGGCTACTAAGTCTGAGTTAAATTTTTCGGTGGGCCTTACACTACTAAACAAATTACTATGGCTAAATATGTAAGGATATCGCTGAAAATATTTAATAAATTCGTCATTGAGGCTTTTTATGTAACAAACGTTGAGTTTGTGATATTTCTAGATATAGAACAGTTATATTTAATTTCCAGTTCTTTAATCAGTATAAATTCAGTATTGGCTCCAGCCAAACGAAGAGAACGCTTGACAAGTAGGTAAGTTCAAAACCTTACACCAAAATTACATTAAAATAACAACGCAGTAATTTTTATTTATATTCTAATCAACACACTTACCACAACACTTACCTTCATATAAATACTTATCGATATAAATAATTCATCGTAGCCCTATTTACAAATGCGCAACTCTATTCGTTTCATGAAATAAGCAACATAATGATGAATGTAATTAAACAATACTCAATAAGAATATTTTTAAAGATTCAAGCTTGAATTAACTAAATCGACGTTTTTAAATGATTTGTAAAACAACCATGACTTATAACTAAGTACTTAGTTAAGTATCTAGATGAAAATATTTACAATAAAACAATGATGATAATAAAGCCTAAAATCGAATGCCAATGACAAACATTAAGTAATGCAAGAAAATATTTATTTATTTATTATATACTTTATTGTACACCACTTAAATAATTACAGGACAAAAAACATTTATAAAGATAAGTGTACAATGGGCGGTCTTATCGCACAGGGCAATCTCTTACAGACAACCTTACAAAACATCTTTTCTTAACAACATTTTTGAAAATATTTTGTGGACTGAATTTCTACGAACTACGAATTGGACTTTATCTTAATTATGAACGTATAGCCTAATTAATATAATAATAATATAACTAAATACATAACATCTTGTTCCACAGGTACTTAATAAATTCTATATTGGACGGCAATACGGCCCAGTTTCTAGAACGAAAATTATCAATTGTTAGACGCGCGTTAGCTGCTGTGATTGGTTGAATGAATATTCTCAACAGCCAATCGCATCACTTGACTTGCGTTTAATTTGTGACGCGTGGATAATTTCTTCCTAAAACCCGGTGTACGAGTTAAACTACCTAGCCAGGTGAATACTAATCCACCGTAATCATGCATTGCTTTATCACAGCGTATACTATCATATACCATAAGTTAAGAACGTCGCTCCACGAGAGTCATGTATACTCCGTATTTTCCCAGTGTTGGTTGGTCTAGTTGGTGAACTGAAGAATCGATGACATTTTCACTGTCTGGTGAAAGCAATAGGCGGCCAATCCGTGGTTCAGCTTTAGCGTGGTACTTAGTGACTGTAACTGATGGTTCTGCAGTCCAAGTGACTAATACTTAACGCACTTACTACACTTACTTTGTAACATTATCATTGCTGTTTTGTTAGGTATTAAGACAACTACGTTCTTGTGAACATTCGACAAGGATATATATATCGAGTGGTCACTCGATCAGCATTTAAAATTAATTATAAAAGTTTTGTACACCTTAATGACACAGCAGCTATTTTTATTTAATTTATAAAATGTACTTGTATATAGTATTATGTCATCGTTCACTGGTCAGTCACTGGAATAATATCGAGGTCCCTCGAGTGAGGTGCACCCACTGCCTCTTGCCGCGAGCGCGTGGCTGCGGGTTCACGTGTAGCAGTTGTCCTCGTCGGCGTGGTCGGTGCAGTCGATGGTGCCGTCGCACAGCTGCGCCAGGGTGATGCAGCGCCCGTCCACGCAGCGCAGCTCGCCGCTGGGGCAGGGAGACGCGTGCGCGCGCGACCCGCCGCCGCCGCCGCCGCTCCGCACGTTATTGTTAGTCATCGGGCTCCCATACTGATCCGCTGATGGCGCGAGTTGGTTGATGCCGGGACTCTTGGATATGGTTATGAAGGGTTTGTCGGGGCTGCCAGCCGGGGCTGGCTTGGCGGCCGGGGCACGCCGGGCTGGTGGGGCAAGCACGTCCGGCGCGTCGTCTGCGTACGCGGAGGTGTCGTTTGCAGCAAGGTCTTCTGCGACTTCTTTTGCATGCTCCGCCGCTGCTTTCTGCGAAGCCAATATTTTTGAATTCATTACAGGGATCATAAAACTTTCGTCCATAAAACGAATAGTACTTATAGAATTAGAATATATTTTGGTTACTGGACAGTAAGGTCCAGATACTGGACATCTGAAGGAACATAGTTTTCGAGGTCGAAAGCGCCGAACCTGGCTAGACGTATTTCCGGGACAGGCATGGTTCGGCATGAATAAAAATTGCACAAAAAGCGAAACAAATTAGATTAGCAAAAATAAAACTAGTTGTGAGTTACCCTCAGCAGGGCGGCGCCATCGATGACTCTATCAAGCTTGCTCCCATTTTTGTCCAGGGAAGTGGCTTCTGTTGCTGCTGGTGCTGGCGCGGCTGGTCGTTTGGGTTGCGAGTTCGGCGGAGGCGGCACTCCGAACCTCATGATCTTCGTAGGCTGCTTTTGAGCTGGCGGCTCTTGTGGTTCCTTTTCAAATTCATCAAAAAACCCAAGATCTCCCATGTTGACATCTTCGACAGATTCCTTTTCTGAAATCGTTTTGGGAGTATCTTTTTGTGAGACAACTTTTTCTTCCTCAGGTTTCTTTGGAACAGGTCTCACTACGGTGGGCTCGGTGGTGAGTGGCTTGATGTCGTCCTTGGTTGGTCTAGTTGGTTGGGAGTGATAATAGTGCGATAATCGGGGTGGTAAGGGTCGGCGGGTGAAGTTTCTTTTCAGAGAATTATTGCTGTCGCTCGTCATGAGTAGCTCCTTGCTACTTTCATTGTCTCCTAAAACAAAAGTAAAATGTCAAAGCTATTAAGAAACTTTACTATTGGTGACGTGCAAATGGTACAAGAGGATTGTAAGCAAGATATCCTTCTTATTGTGTAGTGATAAACTCGTTGCAGTGTTTAACATACCAGCATGGTGACGAGAGACCTTTTGTAAAATAGGAACTCTGTTGGGTCTGCGGATGGCAGGTGCAGGCGCAGAGCCAGCCGACTCCTCGCCGGGCTCGTGCGCGTCGGGGCCGGTGTGCACGTCGGGATCGGAGTGTGCAAGCGGCGCGTGGTGCGTGCGCGTGCCGCACCTTTCCACGTCCTCATCCTCGCCGTTCGGGCAGTCCGAGTAGCCGTCGCAGAGCCAACGCTTCAGGATGCACTCACCACTACTACAGCTGTGAGGGAAATTATTAGCGTTCAATATTGGTAAAAGAAATACCAAAAGTCTCAAAGAATTGGGACAGTTTAAATGTTGAATTGAAAATTACCGGTATTCAGATTGATCGCACTTGATGCAGGCAGCGGCCTCGTCCTCCCCTGCGGGGCAGTCCTTGGTGCCGTCGCACAGCCAGTCCCGGGGCACACACGTGCCGTCGCTGCACGAGAACTCCCGCTGGTAGCACGGTGTCTTAGCCTTCACGCAGTTGGTACGTGAGTAGCGCTTGCAGTTGAACGCAGGAGTAAGCTCCGTAGGAATCTGACCGTCGCACGAGTCCACGATTGCTGGAATTGATGTAATTGAGGGGTTGATATCGAGATATAACGGCATGGATAAAAAAGGTTCTATTAAATTTATTTACCTTTACATAGACCGTAGCATGGCATCTGTGTAGGGTAGGGTGGCGGGTTGCACTCAGGCTCCAGCAAAGCGCACATGAAATGCCTGACACGGTCACTGCAGTTAGTTGACACCAAATAATCAATCTGGGAAAGCAGAGATGTCGCCTCTACATTCCCAATCTTCGCTGGTGCTCCCGCTAAGTCATACGGTAAGATGCCTCGGCACAGAGACATGCGGGTGGAACGACATTGAACTGAAAGAATCAATAAAACAATTGGTTTTGCGTAAACAAAATACCAGGGCTAAAGAAACATTGTTAGTTACACCCACCCACTGCACTGAAAATGTTATCCGCTTGTCGATGGATTACAATGTGAAAGTGAACATTGAAATGTGAGTAATATTTTGGTTCATACCATTTACCTTGACCGTTAGTGATGAGCCGCATGCTCCCGATACAAAAGTTAAAGACTTACCCTCTGAGTAGATATTGGATGGATACTTTTTCGTGGTGGTGTCGTCTCCGTCACGCCACGTCGGCAGCGTAGGGGACACTCTTGTGTTATACAGAGAGCTTTGAGTAGTTGATTTCATTTTTTCTGCGTCTTCTATAGAAATACCAAAGAGCTTTGAATGACCTGAGGTAAAGCTGACATCGGCGTTGGGGCGGCGAATGTAGAATTCTTGCACTTCTATCGGCACACGGGTGTCTGCTGCGGAATGTTCCTGATATCCTGTTTGGCTCTTATCTTTCTGTGCGTATTCCAAGTTCTTATTGGTAAATTGTTTATGATCATAATTAGTGAAATCATTTATTGTTTCTGCTCTTGTTATGACCTCCGTGGTCGCTGCACTGAAATTTTTGAAGTAAATCGCTAGGGGTTTCTCTGGCTTTTGTGTAATATGCGGTTTCAACGTTGAGTCGTCGATGGCAGCGTCTTCCAATACCTTGGCTGTTCTTATGTTATCGGTGTCCGCTTTTTCGTTTCCGTATTGGACTTCGGGTGTAAGGTGGGTAGGGAATACTGGAGGTATGGGTACTTTGCTTTTAGGAATATCATCGACACCAGGGTTTCTATCGACGTCGGCGTCGTAGAAATCTATTTCCGATGTTTTCGAACCTGCAATTATGTGTTTTCAACAATATTCGTCGGAATAGTGATTTGTTTAGTAATACAAGTACACATGCATGGTTATTTGACCCAGACGTTTAGCACACAATGATATCGTATGGTGTATTGTGTGAAATAAAACATTTAAATGTGATATAACAGTAACACTCCCAAGTTGTGCTCCCCATATCTACGAACAGTGTAGTTGGTGATACTCGTTTTATGTGGGGCCTACAGCATATAACATGGACTTTTTTTTACTAACTTTTAAATTAAATAAGTTCTGTATGGTGCACCAGACAAACGTTCAACACATAAGGCGTTATTATCAGTGGGAACAAACACATGAATACATTGGTTCTTGCATCTCATCGTTATAGTGATTATTGACAACACACTTATTAGGGTTCCGTACTTCTAGGTCAACCGGAAGTACCCGGTACCGGTTTTGGGTCGAAAACCTATATGGTAGTTCCCGTTGACCAAGAATCACGAAATTTGGCAAAAAGTAAGGTCTTACAGCACAAATAAAGGGAAAAAATAATTGGATATTAAAGTGTTTCCTCATACATACATAGTTAACGCCACCCTGGGTACGGAACCCTTCATGCGCGAGTCCGACTCGCACTTGGCCGGTTTTCTTTTTTACGAATATGACTCCCTATTGAAATGACTTACACTACAGCAGGGATGGTGAACCTTTATGTGGCCGTTATTGAGGCCATGGGGTGCTATTATAGAATCTTGGCTGAGCGATTTAATATAAAAGGGTCTCAAACTATCTCCATGTCAAATTTCATCTAAATCGGTTCAGTAGATCCAGAGATTACCCCTACAATCTCACAAAATTTTCCTCTTTATAATATTATATAGCAAGGTGAATTGGACTCATACGTAAGTACCGTTGGTTCAACAACGACGCATGGTAGAAAAAAAAAAATGGCTAATTGATCTGGTACATCGGAGACGGTTAAGCTACATACAAAAATGAGCCTTCAAATGTCTTCAAAGGCCTCGATTGCAAGTGCTCATCATGTGAATTAGTTTCAGAAATCTCACCACTGTTAGTCTTCTGTGGTTTTTTGTCGTATTGCTGCCGTGTCTTGTCGGATAGCCGGACACCGGCTACAACCGGCTCCCAGTAAGTGCCGTTCGTACTCGTCCGGGACTCCAAGTTGTCTGGAATTGCAAGGTTAACGATCAGGTAAGTATGGCTCGTTGCTATATTTAGTTGCGAAGGGAAGTTAGAAAAAACGACTTCCTACGGTTTTCTATTTTTTTACTACCAGTTTATACTCGCACAGCTCATGCTAAGTGAAGTAAATATACTTGAGTATGATAAAAATACTGTTACTCGTATATGAACAAGGTTGGACCATTTTAAAAAGCTTGCGAGTAACGAACTCGCGTCATATTGTTTGTGTTGCTCTGGAAATATGACAGGCGCTATGTAGAGCGACAATAGTTTAGATTGTAATAGACAATATCAAATTGAACTAGTGTAGCAATTTAAATGATATCCCAGTACAAGTGGAATGAAGATTGGCTATAAACAAAAAAAACAACTACATTACGTCAATCAGCTATTCCAAATACAAATTGAATTCCGGATCATAAACAAAATCTAATCTCATAAAAACGTTGAATTTATTCAATTTCACTACATTTTAGATCAGTCTGGTGATTGGGCAATTAAGGAGAGAACGGGCTTACTGCCTTTGAAGTCGTTAGTGAACGATATTCAGGATACACAGTTATAAATCAATAAATTTATCTTCCACTGATTAAATGCACAGATAAATTCTGACGCGTGCCAAAAACCTACAAATGTGAACGAGAATGTTTGAAATGTAATTTATACTGTATTTAATTTATGGTATATTGCTCTAAACTACTCTAACGTTGAATACAACATCATTGATTCTAATGAATTTCTTGTAAATTATTATTTTGTTAATTGCTACACCACTATTAATTTAAATAAATAGGTAACCTACATCTCTATAAAATTACATTTTAACGACTATCGTAATGAGCATTTGAATCATACGTAGTCTTTTGTTCGAATTGTTTAGCTTTTTAACCGACTTCCGAAAAAGGAGGAGGTTCTATGTTCGACTTCTTGTATGTTTTTTTTTTTTTATGTATGTTCACCGATATCTCCGTCAATTGTGGACCGCTTTTGAAAATTATTTTTTTGTTTGAAAGAGTATGTTCCGAAATTGGTCCCATTTTAATTTGGTGAAGATCTGATGAAGAACTTCGAAGATATACAACGGAACTCTTCAATAAATAACGGCAAATCTCTCGGGACTGCTGCAATCGCATGCCTGTTTATTTTTTATATCATTGCTTAACATAACATTAGGCTAGTACGCTCATAAGGGGTAAGCAGATCTCTCATTTGATCGGTTTTGTTCATATTTCATGATATTCGGATAATCTATTCTGGCGTTATAGGAAACTTACTTAACAACTTGCCTATAAGGTAGGTACAACTAAAATGTGAAAAATTAAAAAACTTTTTACAAAAAATTACTACCGACTTCCATATAAGACTTATTTGGAAGTCGGTAGTATTTTTTGTAAAAAGTTTTTTTTGGTATTATTCTACAGGAGTTTGTAAAGAGCCTTTCGAATCGTATAACTCAGAGATACTCTGATTACTGGAAAGGTAACAACACTATCTGTACTGTATTACGTCTAGTCTTTAGAAACCAGTAGCCAGAGTAACCTAAAGAAGATTAGTCTGTAACATTACGTCGTCATACCGGTAAATGTAGTATAGGAAGCCAGAGTGTCTCTGAGCGAAGACGCGGGCTGGTGAAAGCTTGGTTCAAGATGTCACGCCACTCCTCCGGCCGTGTCAGCCTAGTATCGCCATTAATCCTTATCGCGGTTGCACAACATACATACATATACTTGAATTTATAATCCATCGCCACCAACTCATATATCGACTATAACCGTGTGTATTTTAAGTTGATTTTTGAGTGACAATTTTCATAAGACCCTAAAAATTTTTGATTGCAAAGGAATTTGAACTTTGTGTTGTGAGTCATAGAGTTTCTTGTTTAAAAATTTGATCATTATCTTGATTTCTGAATTCAAATAGTGATGTGCCAGTAGTAGGTAATCACGCTCCAGTTCCGCTGTGTCAGTGTCATAGGTGAGCGCTGGTACTTCCTATGTCGACTCATCATTGGTTATGCATGCAGTTTGTTGCATGTGATTACGGATTATTGTTGCTAAGTGTTTTATTTTTTAAACCAAATCATATTAAATTAGTAAGCAAGACTCCACAGACGTGGCTATGGCTAATAAACGACCAAAAACAAAACATAAAAAAATGAACATTTCAAGTAGCTAACTACTATTGATTATGTGGTCAACGTGCGTCATCTTCTGCAGGGTTTCGTTAGTTAATTGAATTAAACCCTGTAGAATCACATTTGTGTATAGATAAATGCTCAATCTATGTGTTTCGATCATCAGATGCTCCAACATTTCCGTAAGTAATAGGAATTCAGTAGCCTCGCGTACCGCTTAGTTTCTCCGCGTACCGAACAGTTTCGCAGAAAAGTGACCTAACCGATATGTAAGTACGGGATGTAGTTTAGGCTCCCTGTAACACGTATCCTACTTTATCAGTAATTAAAATGATTACACGTTACATAAGGCTGTAAGGCGTGCGCCAAATAAATGCAATTTGTGAACTAGTGCTGTAGTCGCTGCAGGAGGCTATTAACTAACTACGTACCTAGGAGGTAATTTAGTAGATAACTATGTATTCTACACATGAGATTAAACGCTCAAGCGACACGTACCTCTAGGCGGCCACACCTCGCCGACATCATGGACATAGATAGCGTTCCCTATTTAGGCGCTCGTCTAATAAAAAAGGGGATAATGCTATTCAGGATGAATAACTTTAACACCTTTTTATTTCAAGCTATAAAGCTTCGTCTCTCTCACACTCTAACAATGATGGTTTCAACACGTTCTTCTTCGTCGTATCAATAATTCCAAATTATTTATTTAATTCTAATTTTTACCCGGCTGCAAGGAAAGAGTTATGTTTTTCGCGCTTATCTTGTATGTAATATTCTCTATTACCCGTATCTTTAAAACCACTTGACGGATTTTTATGATTAATACATCGTTAGATTGGTCTTGGCCGCACATGTGTTCTTAGAAGTGCCGTTAAAAAAAAGGAACATGGCGGGCGCCATATTGTGGGGGTTGCAATTTTTTTTTCTTCGAATCCCATCGAGTGGGGTATCAAAATGAAGGGTCTTTAGAGGTGATTACAAAAATATATATCACTTATATATTTTAAACTCATTCGAAAAAAATTAAGTTTAACTAAAAAGTTGTAAATAAAAAAAGTTAATAAAATCAAAAACCCGACTGCAAAGATGTAAACAAGAAGAAAATCATGTTGTGCAGTCGGAGGATATAGTTATAGTTTTGGTCAGCCAGCTCACGAATATTTATACTTTTTTGTAATTAAATGTTTTTTGACCAAAATTCTGCCACGTCGATGGCATTAGCGTTTGCCTCGTAAATATCTTTCAGGGTGCAGGTGTTGTTGCACAGAGAGCACGTTTACTTGTCATATTAAGGCACCAGAGGCCCTAGACCAGTGACATTCTATCATAGAAAGCGTGGCGATAGCGATTTTCAAAAAGGCAAAGTTGTATGGAATTGACAAGCGATATTGAAACATCATGTGATTAATCTCTACAATTTTGACATTTCGACTATCGCCTTCGCTGACATCGACTGCCACTTGTCAAGAGCCTCATACGGATAGAAATATATGAGAAAGATTATAGCGATTCCACACCCAGTAGTTTTTTAGAATTTTTCTAGTGTTCAGATTCCAGGAAAGGTTGATTTCTGCTAATCTGCACATAGACATAGTGTCTGAAAATGTGATAAGTTGTTGGTTTGGTAAATTGGTTGCAATAAATATCTATTTAGCCCATCAGTTCGATAACCTAAAAATATTTTGCTTTTGATACGAAAACAAAAAAATACGACGATACAGTGCGTTCAAATATCGTGTGACGTCACAGTGTGCTGCACTTTATACTGACAAAGTGACGTCACAAGCCCACTCCTGAACTTTGATGCGTTTTATCTTTGTAATTTTTTATATATTTGAAAAAGCAAAAGATACGGCTTGAATATTATTTGATAATCTCACTGACGGGCTAGAAGAGAGGATAATATTTTTTCTACCCAGGAAAAATCCCTATTTTGTTTTGTCTATTTCCATAAAGAGCATTTTTTTTGAGGATATTACTTAATCGATTCTCTAGTCTATGGTCGAATCGAAACACTCGATACATACCAACTGTCGCCGTAGTCCTACTACTAGTTATAAACGTCCTTAATTACAACCATTTATTATTAATTCCACCGAGATAAATTGTTTTGCAAATCAAATGTAACATGCTTAAATACCTTATTTATAATATGGTGCTTATAAATATTTATTACAAAGGAATTATGTCCATGGGTGTATTAAATAAATTATAAGATAAAGGCAATGGTGACAGAGAATTATGAAATACTTAATGGACTTTTAATTATGAGTGCCTTGCAACCAACCTAGCTTTTTCTCGCGACTTCACTACCGTGGTTAAGGCGTATATATACGCGGTACAGGCTGTGCGCCTGCTCAGTGCCATAATATTAATATTGGACCTCCTTTTGGACAGATTTGTTTGCAAATTATATTTAATTTACATATCCTATGTAGGTTAAGAAGAAATTCTAACCACCAATTTTTATGTGTATATATGTTTTTAAACATCACCCAAGTCGTTTTGGAGGAGTATGCAAAAATAGAAAAAATCTGATCTGAACGAAAATATATATTTTTTTAAACTTTTTAACCTAGCCGTTACTAAGGAGTATGCTTTAGAAAATAACCGTTCTATGTGTTCAAGAACAGTGTATTTTTCGGTACGTATAGTGCTGAGTAACTATACTGTAATAGTTTTTTATCAGTTTTTAAAGGAACTTTGTAATCGGATTTTCTAGACTTCTAATACTTTCCAGTTTACAGAATGTAGCTTTTTTATAATATTAGCTCAAATGATTGGCCCATATATCGGACAAAAAAATGTACAGAAAATTATCAGACGTTTTGATTTATGTCCTTATATTGTTTTCGGATCAATATTTAAACAAATTTACAATTCATAAAGAGGCATTATTAATTCGAAGTGCAGTGAAGCAGTCATTAGCATCAACAGATAGCAATACAACCTTCAATTTATTTCATAATTGATTTCACGTGTATTCTGCATGATTATAAGCATACATCTTCACGTTTTGCATACTGTAATTAACGGACTGTCTTGCCTCCTTTTATATTGCCACAATAAACACTTTACTGACTGTAATTGTAGTTTCAATTTAAAAAAGAAAGCGACGTCGCGGGGTGAGCACATGTCATATGTTTTCACTTGCGTATTTTTTAAGCACCTATTGTCATCGATTAGACGTAATGTTGCATATATTACAATAGATACAATCATCAACAATAATACACGAATTGCGCCGGAAGCGAAACTGTTAATAAACGACACTAAGAAATATTGTAAGCTAAAAAAATAATAGTTTATTTCTCACCAGCATAGCAGTAGAACTTAATCATCATCATCAGCCTGTTAATATCCCCACTGCTGGGACACAGGCCTCCTTTCTGTGAGAGAGAGAATGGCCATAATGCACCACGCGGACCCAGTGCGGGTTGTTGGATGTCACACGTCTTCGAATTTTTGGTTCTTGGACATTTTCCGGACATTTTCCGGTTTCCTCACGATGTTTTCCTTCACAGTTTTTAGAGCAGTGGTGATGAAATAATTTTACACAAAGTAAAGCGCCTGCCTGAATTCGAACCCACGACCTACGACACGTAAGTCGGGACCGTTACCACTTCTCACTGTACTTAATACTAGATAAGTATACTAACATCATGCACATTATATAATAATAATGCAGCAGCATAAGCAGCTAAGTGATCTTATTTATGTGATGACTTCTCATACTTTCATGTGTTGTAAAATTATGCAAGTTACATAAAAAGCGCCATATAAACGATAAGCATTCATCTTACCTATCTAAAGAGAAAAAGAAATGCAAAAAAGCGGAGCAAGTATAAAAATAAAGCTGCCTACATCCTTTATGGATGCACAAAAGTATTCGCGAGGTCAACTTTCGTTTTTACGGATCCTTCGCAAATAAAAACACAATATGAGAGCAACAAAGGAGACTGGAGCGCATCCGGTCACATGCGGTGCGCCGTACGATGCGGTGCGGCTCGGTGGCGGCGGTAGAGGACCACAATATGGACTCACCACGCAATAAAAATATTGCTCACCACGATTTTACTTTACCATTTAAAATCTGTTATTAAAAATCCCTTCGCGTGTGAGATGTGAAAGTGGCTGAATATTTATGAAGAGATCAAAAGTTTCGAGTGCCACGGTCTCTTATCAAAGTACAATTTGCACATTAAAAGGACTATAATTGCTTTGAAAGGTATTTTACGATGCATTTCAGCTTCCGCTTCGAGATCAATTACTGATTTTAATGCAAAAATTTACAAACAGACTTTCTATATGCAAATTTTATTTTATTATAGATCAGGTCGTATCGATAAAGGAATCAGAAATAGAGATTGAATAAAGTTATGACAGATTTTTCAATAAAAAAGTCTAGTCAACTAGAATCTAATTACGTTTATTAGGTGATAACAGTAATAAAAATCTATTACATGTCGGTAACTCTAAGTCAGAATGTCGATAAAACTGTAGTGTGTGTATAGTTTATGAGTTATGACAAACACGTCGTTGTGACGTTGATATAACAAAGCTATTTACTACATTTTCGGTGTTGTCGAGCTTTTCTACGAGTGTCTGTTACGTGTAGACTTGACCCCTGACATCGCTCGCGCTCGTGCCGACCGTCAAATCGTGCGCATCTCCGCCCAAATCGTGAACAGACTCTATTATATTATAATAACGACTTTCGATCAAGAATGTTGAACATCGTCTGATATAATCAAATTATGTCAAAAAATCAATTTAGGAGGTGTTAGTTATATGTTTACCTGATCTACGAAATAACCTTATCTTATTTCCACTGGCTCAGTCAATATCGTTGTCAAATCGAACTCGTTTGAATTTAATTGAGAACATTAACTTAAAGACTGAAAACGTTTAATTAAGAGCTGATAATTATACATGGTGTTAATATTCTTAAGTGGGTTCACACGCTTTTACCGATACACCTAATATCCATATTGTTTTAATATCCCGTAAAGGAAATAAAATAAGAGATAACAACTTACAACTTTCGGTCGCTCGAAGGAAATCATAACAATCATTGTCATAATAAAACTGTTGTAAAAAATAAATTGTTTTAGAATGGTCCGCAGACCGTTCAGCAGTGTCCCTCGTCCATAAACATTACTGATTTACCTGTGAGAACATTGATAACTTGTCACATCCAGTTGTTACTGCCATAACCAACAATGATGTCAATAACAGCTTTCGAGCGATACCCACGATACAAATATGCCCGGTATGATGCAAAGCTGCAGATATTGGGGCATTATGTTTGGGAAATTGAAAGTTCCGACGTGACCAATCCAACAAAGCCTTGTGCGGACCATATACGTACTTACTCATGGCATAACTACGGCTAATCTGGACTCTGTTCCTTTTATAGCCGTGAACAATTTTGATAACTACGGATTACGATTGTCTAAAAACTGTTGAATGAAAAATGTTGTGTCGTTTGCACTATTGATTTGTTATAACCTTTTGCGTAGCGTGTAAACTTGAGCTTTATACGTGTCGAACAAAATAAATCATAGAGCAAATAAATCACACAGATAATATCAAACAAGAACGGTAAGAGGAGAATTGTAAAAGATTGTAAATATAAGGTAAACGGGTGAAAGGTATAGAAAGGCGGTAATATACAAAAAAGGTGTATTTATTTGTAACAAAAAGATAGAACTTTGAGATAAAAGCTTTACGAGCCGTTAATAAAAAATGTCAACGGTTAATGGAGTTCCAGATAAGTTATGCTTTCTTTATTTGTTAAACTTTCCCATAGCAAAATTTTAGCTTCTAACGATTTACAAATCAGGTAAAACTTTTCTACATTAGCCATTTTTGCCAATATATTTTTTTTTCTGTATCTATAGAAATATGCTATACAGTAAGTAAATACTTTACTTTGACGTATGTATATGTATATGGTGCACCCAATCATATGAAAGCTTCATTCAAGTTGATTCTACTTACAAGCGAGGCTCCTACTACGAGTGCGACCAACCTGGGCAACGTGGGCTGGTATCTCTGCAAAGGGTCGAACAGCGTTAGTTCCAATCGAGAACGGGAACCTAACTGCTGTGAGATACACTGAAGTTGTAAATGAGTATCTTCAGGACGTAGGAATCCACAAAATGGAGTGGCCAGCAAGGAACCCCGATCCTGAATCCTGAATCTTCCCGACCCTGAATCCTATTGAGCGTGCTTGGGACGAGCTTGACAGATGTGTGAGAAAAAGAGTTCCACCGCCAATTACTCTTTGTGACTTGAATTACGCGCTCATCAAAGAATGGGAGAACATTCCTCAGCATGTGCTGAGGAATCTGGTATTCAGCATGCGCAATCGCGTAGAAGCTGTATTGAGAGCACATGGAGGAAACACCAAGTACTGAGTTATCAAAACTTACGTTTACACCTAATAAAACACCTACATAGAGAATTGGTTTTATTTGCCAAATGGCCCCAACTTTTTAAAACATTTAATTTAAAATTTGAACACAATATTTACGTTTTTAGTTGGTAATATTCTGATGCGCTGTTAAATGTACTTCAATATTGCAGACGGCGTCATTAAGCTAGAATTTCCCGTTTAGGAGTAATTTGGTGCTATGTCACTGGAACTTTTTCATTGCTCGCGAGTGTAATAACGGATAGTATGAAAACTTTATATGTTTAATAAGTCCACTATTGACATCATATCCCGAGAATTTTGTTTATCTGGTGTAATCAAAAATCATCAAAAATCGACGAAGCGCTTCGAGGAAAGGTAAGTTGTGTCCTTGCGTTTCGCTTGGCTCGTCTTGGCGGGAGCACTACCGTGCCCTCAGATTTTGCCATCTAAGTGAAAAATCCAGACAAATTCGAAGGCTGGACAAAGTCCGGACCAGAAACCAAACGTCCGGACATGTCCGGACGGATGGTAACCCTAGACATAACCAGATAGTACTCACCGGGCATGAGGAAGTAGACGAACATTGCGAGGGCGACACACACGAGGATGAGTGCCACCGGCCATCTGATCACGCGCAGCATCCGCGTCACCTTGCTCGAGCCTGTACCGCTGTCCGCCGACACCCGGTACAGACTGTCGGGATGGGAGCCCTGGGGACAAAAGAGGACCACTGTCAGTAAATAGGCCATGTTAAGGTAGTAATAAAAGTTACGTTTCGTTGTGTTGAAGAAAGGTTTTCGGATTTGTATCAACCTGTAATTTGTAAAGCTGTTGTCTATGAGAAGTCTTAGAGCGATTTTGACCAAATAATGAATCAAATCTCGCAAATTAGTTTCTTATTTTAACAGATTTTACGTAGGTACATAAAATGTCAACCGTCGTGGAGTCTTTACTGCCTACCGAAACTTAAGACATGACTTCTTGAAATTCCTAATTCAGTACGCTAACGCTAATGGCATTTCTCTGACAGTTTTGCAATGCATAAAAACTTCGCCAGTCGTTACATTATGCATTCGCGCTGTTATTAATATTAATTATTAATGTCTTAATAGCTGTACCGAATTCCAAGAGAACGATTAGCAATAAAATTGAACAGTTTTATGTGTAAACACATAAGTCGATACACCCACGCTTCAGGTAGATTAACTGAATTTATTCACGACAAAACACATATTGTATTCATCTCAGTAAGGTTACGTGATGGTTGAATAAAATTTTTATTATGTCATTTATTTTGAAGAAAGCTGCCGCCCGGGTAGCGCACGCCTATATAACTTTTATTAAGTACCATGTTTAAAGCTTGAAATAATTTATACAAGGGAGAGATACCACTGGACACTGAGAAAAACTTAACTCACTCGTCGTGTGATTGAACATGCTTTGACCTACTTAAGGCTACGACAGATACCAATGATCTTGAGGGACACCCGCTTCCACCCATGAGACCCTAAAATTCAGGAGTTTTTAGAACTTTTCTTATTACTGTTTTAATTTAAAAAAGCTGTGTATATAAAATGTATATAATTAAATTGTCTTAGAGATGGTGAATATTTCAATAAAAATACTCTCGGTGGTTTCGGTGCGATTGTTATTTTTTATCCGCGTTAGGCATTCCTTTACAAATTAATTACACTATGTTATACCAATACATTTTAAAATTATCACAGATCAAATTATATATAAAAAAACTGTCTAATAATTTTATTTTTCAACAAATTTCCACTAGCCCTGTTAGACGTGGTGTTCACTTTAAAATCATTTACAGAAGGTTATCTACCCCTTAACAGAGTTTCATATTCAACAAATTTGTTATCATTCTAGTATCCAACTTCATATTTTTGGAAAATTACATAATCTATATATTTATATTTATAAGGCATAAATATGTGGAAAATGGAGAACGATCGGAAGTGTCAGTAAATATTACCAATATATGTTATTAATATGTCCAGTTATTGGCCACGGGCTAAATTATCTCACATTATAATCATCTTAAAGAACTCACAGGCATGTGGGCGGTATTTAAATTTCTCTAATCGATTGTAATACGTCTGTGATTTATCGATGCTGTTAAAATATTTAATTCATGATAAAAAATGGTAACTGGAATTTTTGGAACTGGATTTTAGGCTAATATAGGAAAGTTGCATTTTATTTGAATTATGCACAAATCATTATTATAGATGCAAAATGCGTTGGAAATACCATTCCAAATATGCAACGGGCTATAAATAACATTGGTAACCATTATAATCTTGAGTAGAATCTCCGCGTAATATCAGGGCTCCCGCAGTGCCGTTTCGTCTTAATCCATACAAATTACATATTAACTGTCTGTTGCACGAACATTTTCATTATTGATACTCCATTCCATCGCGATGTTCACTCAAATGTATGCAACACTGCTACCGGGATTCGTTTTAAATGAATTAAACCAAATGAATGCTATAAAGTTTAAAAGAATTTTATAGCAATTATAACGTTTAATTTTACGGCTTTAGGCATTTATAGCATTTACATATTAATTTAGTATAATGGTTTGTCTTTAGCCGTCTCAAACGTATTAAGATTTGAGCTAAAGGAAGGAGAAATGTTGGCTAAACTCCTTGGGTCTTGAGAGATAATTTTATCCATTCAAAAGCTACACGGTATCACAGATAATATAATACTAGCATACAGATGCCCCATACAAAGAAACCGTGCCGACGTAACTAGCGTTTTTCTTGTGATTATTTTTTGTACATCGATCGCGTTCGGTTCCGTTCCACGGCGATAAATAGATGGTGTTAGCAGCGACTTGCAAATAAAAGGGTTTATTCGGTTTGTGAATCCATTTTTTTTTAAATACAGCGATGTTTTACAGTTTCATTGTACCAAATTGTGTTACAAAACAAATTTTAAAAATCGAATGGAATGCCTCAGAAATTTAAAACCGCGCCAACTATTGGCATCAATTTTAAATGATCCGTTCAAATAATCTTTGAAATGTGAATTAAAACCCCAATATTTCATAATTTTATGCTTAGGAGAGAATACAAGAACATACAATTTTTATGTTAAATTCCAGAAAATGTTAATTTAACACACAATTCAGTAACGAATCGGTGCATATCGCGCCATCTAGTGAGATTTATTTGAACTAAATTTTATTTCTTAGCGCTGGGACCCCGTGCCGGTATTAAATAACTCTGTCTAGCCTTTTTTAACTATACTGATACAAGTATTTAACATGGAGCGACTGCTATTGGGATAGTGCTAGCAAGAAAAATACTGCCTACCTGACGTCTATAGTGATCCTTGTGATAATCCATTCACTTTTTTTATTTTTAACAGATGTACCTACTCGTACTGTCCTCAGAGAATACAACACTAATACTGGCTGTACAATCACGAGCGAGAGCCCGCGAGGATGATGTACATTATATTGCTCTCAGTACTGAGTTCAATCATGAAGTATTTTATTTAAAAACTCAATGTTCCTCAAGCACTTGCACACACACACACAACAAAATAGCGAATATCACTTGTTTGTTATATTATCATTTCTTATGTGTTATGCTGTGTGCTATAAACAAACGTAATCAATGTCCTTCGAGAACAATTAAAAAATAGCACATATTCAATTCAACCCTATACAATCATTCATTTTGTCGTTACGTAATGCATTATAATTTGCCTTGACAATAAATAAATGGCTCACAGTGATCTTTATTGCCTGATGACTGCATACAAGTCTTGGCCACGTTAATTGTTACATCGATAAACTTCTTTAATTGCTTATTGTTGCGATACGTTATTTGGAGAAGTTATTAACAAATCAGCAACTTTGTAAGGTGTTAAATAACAAATATATTGCAGCGATGAATCATTTGATTCGCTTTCATGACTTTTATCGCGATTGAATTGGTAATTTTGTTGGAACATAGGTTAACTTGTGAGCTTAAGACTTATGGATACTGCTAAGTAAGTATATATCTCTAGGAAAAAGATTATTATTTCTCAATTTGTTCTCTTTTTGGAAACCTTTAAAGTCGTATTCAATCTGAAGAACAATTCTCGTAGTTAAAAAAACCGGCCAAGTGCGAGATTGCCTCGCGCACAGAGGTTTCCGTATAATCAGCTACATTCACCAAATAGGTAACATTACCTAATTAGGTAATTTTAATTTTTAATTAACTTTGCCGTTTGAAAACTGTTATCCCTTTACATCAATATACAATTTTTACTTTTCCAAGTGCATTTTATAAGTTGGTCGACTATTACTCGTAAACTTGTAAAGCCTACTTAGCTGTGATAGTTTTCCTTGTAATTTCACTTAACAAAAAGCAACCGTTTAGATGGCAGGGGGCAGGACACTTGGCTTAACAAAAATTAGCTATTTAAAGCTTAATTTTACGCAAACGGATCCCTGGATCGAAAAATAGGTTTCAGATCCGTAATATTTTTTGGTCTATCCAACGATACCCCACACCATGGGACAGACGAGAAAAAAAGACATCCCTACTTTACGTGTACAGGAGGTATATTTTTTTTTTCTACTTTCTCGGCGTGATTAATAAGTATATCCATGCCAAATTATAGCTTTCTAGTACTAAGAGTCTCTGAGCTAAGTTGTGGACGGACGGACAGACGGACATGGCGAAATTATAAGTTTTCCTTGTTGACTTCGGAATAAACGTAAAAAATGTCGCAATGTCGTTTCAGCTAAAAACAATGTCAAAATGTAGGGAAATTAAAGGCTAGGCGAAGGCGATAGTCGAAATGTCAAAATTTAAGGGATTGAACATGTGATTTTTCGATATCGCTTGTCAATCCCATACAATTTAGCCATTTTGACAATCGCTATAGCCACCCTTTCGAAAATATAATTTCACTTGTCTAGGGCCTATGACAGATTACGACTGGCGATGCGAATGCGAGCGTTCTTTGGAAATACTGATCACGGCTCGTTCCTGTTGGTAACTCTTTTTGTAACATCGACAGCTAATTATAATATTTACGACCAATAAATCAAGGCATCGTTAACTTACAATTGTGTAAATATTAACACAGCTATCGCAAATCAGACATCTGTAAAAGTAGCTTCGTTTTCATCATATCATAAATCAAAATGTTGGTTTGTAGCTATATATCAGTGTTTAATTTAGCAAGAGGAGCATAGTTACAAGTAGATTTAAACCTAATGGCGATTCGGAACACAAGGCGACTCGATGCGCAGTAAAACGCGAACTTCACCGCCGACTTTAAGTTTGAATCGAATTGTACCGCCTCGACGCGGAAGGCATTTAGTCCTAAAGTTACGTTGTCGCTTATCAACGTACCTACTACATATGTTCCAATTTCAACCTGACTAAATACTACTATCATAATTAGTTTATAGCCAAGCCTCTTATCAAACGTCGTATTTGGTACTTAGACGATATTAAAACTTGATATATGAGATAGTTTAATTAACCGGCTAAGTTCTTACTACATCGTAAGTATACCTTTTTGCATGTATAATTACTGCGGATGTGAAAAGCTCGCCTTTGAATATTTTGTTTTAATCAGAATTTACACATGATATTTGAGCTGAGTCTGCAGTTTCTAACACTATTCTCTTCTCTTCTTTTATTTTATAAAAGAGGATAAGTAATCGTGCTGGTGCCTACACTTATGTATGGTAGTGAATGTTGGTTATGGCAAAAAAGATATGAAAGTAGGATTAATGCAGTAGGAATGCGTTCCTTGCGAAGTACGTGTGGTGTAACTTTAAATGATAGATTGAGGAATGAGGTAATACGACAACGTTGTGGTTTAAAAGAAGATGTAGTGACTAAAATTGAAAAGAGTATGTTAAGATGGTTTGGCCATGTTGAGAGGATGAATGAAAGGCGACTAACGAAAGGTATTTACAAGGCAGACGTGAATGGAAACGCCGGGAGGGGACGCCCTAGAAAGACAATGTAGACCTTATAGGTGATGTTCTTCAGAAAGGCCAGGTGCGCAGTACTCATAACCGGCGTGTGTGTATGACTAGATGTATGAATGTGAGTGAAGCAAAAGAAGTATATAAGGATCGTAGCAGGTGGCGTTTTGTAGTTTCTAACTACCCCCATGGGAAAAAGCGTGAGTTTATGAATACGGCTATGGCTACGGTTTGTAATGATAAATAATTGAAAACTGTTACTAAGAAAATGTATGAATATTTTTCTCTATCCTCTACGGGCATTTATTTAAGAGTGGTATTAATCTATGGCTTTATCAAACATTTATTTACATAACCAAAGACTTCCAATTAAAAAGATAGAAATCAATATAAAGCCATAAATCTGGATAAGGAATTTTATTAAAAATATTCTAGTTTTCCAGATGATCAAGAGATTATTACTTTATTAGCGGCTGGTGTTAGAGAAATTTTACTTTTAGTTATTAATTTTAACGAATTTAATTTAATATATATTTATAACGTCATGTTAAGAAGAATGCAATACACGGATATAAATTAATGTCACTGGAGATTGATATCGATTCTTTTATTATAAGTTCGTGATCAGCACAAGACACGAACTGAAAATATAAAGTTACCTATAATAATCGAGGTAGAACACATTTGCATAATGATTCTATTAGATAACCACGCATTCTTATCCGCTGACAAAAAATAAATTTATTATTTGCATTAATATAAATGGAATGAAAGAATTTCACAGTACATAAATTAACTTTTACATAATTAATACTTATTGGTTTCTCCGTGATATATCACTTTACAAAATGGGCAAGAGTTTTATAGCAGTTATGAAATGAAATGAATATTAAGACATTTTCTTGTGTATTAAAAAGTTTCAAAATTACACTAAACTTACGTTGTACCCTACCTTAGCAGAGAATGGCTTCACATCTCGAGGTTTGGCGAAATATTTGTCCAGCTTAGTGTCGTAGCCGGGGATGAGGTCGTTGACGTTCGGGTTGGGCATATTGGCCATGTTGGGCATGTTGGGCATGCTGGGCATGTTAGGCAAGTTACGCACGCGGTATGTGCCGTACTGCTCGCCGTGCTCGGAGATGGTGGGCAGGTTGCCGTTGGGAGAGCTGCAACTGCTGCTGGAGCGCGAATAAGCGTAGTTCACAGACCCATCCGCCGGATTTTTCGGCTTCTTCGTAAACGCGTATCGTCTCGGTCGTTCCTCTGTCGGTTTCAGATCGTATGTCTCAAATTTTTCAGAAACAAAATTTTCCTTCACTTCTGAAGTTGGAACGTAGCGCAGCAATCTCGGCTCATTTATTTTCTTCTCATATTTAACTGAATCCGTATCGTTGTCCAGTTGAGCCAAGTTCAATGAGTGCTGCAGTTCATTTGCTGTCCTGTTCGCTTTGCGTTTGTTCTTACGGTCGTGTGATCGCGAATGAACATGGTCATCGACTATCTCTGACTCAGAGGATGGTCGGTCCCCGTACAATACGTAGTTACCGTTTACCATGTTTATCAATAGTTCATCACCCTATGAATGATCTTATTATGAAGATTTCTCACTTCTTACAATCATGTCTAATTCTACACTTCACTTAAAAATTTATAATATTTGATTGTAAATTGCATTGACCTGATTCTGCACCTGAATTGTTCGCAACAAAATGATGTTAATCTCACGACGATACTGGAATCACTGAGTTTGAATGAAATCACTTATTATTAATGTTGATTGTTTGTTTGTTATGTTTTGTGAAACAGTGGATTCTTTAGCTGTAAAATATGCATCAATTATACAGAATTTGAGATAATGGCCGGACGTAGAGTATTCTGTTAACTTTTGTTTGTCAACTTTATCAAGAGAATCAATATCGCCATTGCGACATATTTTATGATCATGATCTGTGTATTTAAATCGTGAGCAGGTGCCTGCTGATTGCTGAAAGCATCACCAAATCTGTTTCGACAGCTGTATTTTATAAACTGTTTCATTTAGCGGACGCCTATATTACGTTTGTAATGAGCTGCTGCATTGAAACAAGCAATGAGAACATTCGCTATGTTGTAAACGTCAAGTAAGTATATACAGACAGATAACATTCGTAGCGTTATGTCGGCCATTATTGTTTGGGCGCAGTTCCCGCGCTTTTTGCCCCCTTTACGCGGGAACGTTCTCAGTAAAGCGCGTGCGCTACAATGGCGGCGGCGAGACACGCAACGAGAGTGAATTGCTGCGATTGTGCAATTGCGCCAGTACTTTATGCAACTGATGTGCCGTTAATGGTACAGATGCACTGATAACTCGGTTCATCTATTACAAGACTAGTATTTCCTGATGCATACCAGCGAAATAGTTTCTTCTCTTCATTAGAAAACGTTATATAAAGTGAAATGGAGGTTAACTGCATTTGTGAACTTGCGACGCATGTTGCTACATCTCCCGCGTAATCTGTCTTCTTCAGGTTAGTATCGACTACCTGTTATGCAATTAAATCAAAGCTCCCACCTTTGATTCTGTAGTCATATGGAACTGCTAAACTTTAATAAGTTACATATAATTTCAACTCACTGTACTAGTTCCAAAGTAACAAAAGACTACGAAAAAATCCCAACGCACTATGATATAGCTCCCACACTCGTTACCAATTGCAAATTGCAATGGCGCAAAAAGATTAATTATACGCGAAAATATTTCAAGTGTTTATGTACTTGTTGCTTGTTTTAACGACTTGCAAAGGAATTAAACGAATGACAGGCGAAAAGATTGCTAAACTACACAAACGGTCCTTCGAAGTGCATGGAACAAGGCATTAATGTCAGTATGCATTGTAATTCACGTTTCTCGTATAGTTACAACACTTCCGATAAGTACCAGCTGCAAATTGAATAAAGATGATGTCTAGATTGATATCCGATTTAAAATAACCATCAGCAGTGAGAGGAATCATGCGTCTGCGCAATGATCAAGCAAATAAAATATTTATCGAAATGCAAATTCCATTACCACTTATATAATTATGGAAGACAAGACCCTACAATTCATATAATCGTTTGCATTGTAACATCAGTAATGACGAACCTAGGCCTTGATCTATGTGTAGGCAGGCGGGCGTTTCGTAAGCTATTATTACTTTAGTACAAACCCAACTTGAAGTTCGTCGGATCGTCTCATGATATTTTATCATTGTATCTGTGACCTAACCCTACACACCATTGAGAATTCCGATATCATAAAGTTCATTCCTTTGTTCACGTTTGAATGTTACTTTGAACTGTAATTTGGTAACTCGAGTTTGTGAAAAAACTGTGATTGGAATTTAGATGGAGAACGAATTTTCCTAAATGTCGAGGTGAGGATTGGATTTATCTGATGACCTGAGAGGAATGGTTGCTAGAAAAAGAACGATTTGGACCGTTTGCAATCGCAATCATAATATAAATACTTCATGCCTATAAGTAAAAAAGCAATAGAATTCAATTGAGCCTCAATGCCGCAGTGTTTGTTTTCTAACGTGCTGTTTAAGATTTACTCATCGTGGCGGCTGCGTTGAATCAGATGGAGAGGATTAGTAAGGCGCCGCAGTCAATTCCATTCATCATTTATTGAATTCAGTTAGGTTTAAATATATAAAAAAACGGCCAAGCGTGAGTAGGACTCGCGCACGAAGGGTTCTGTACCATTATCGTAAAATATTGCAAAAAAATCATCTTTGTTGTATGGGAGCCCCAGAATAAAATAAATATCTAATATTTATTTTATTCTGTTTTAGTATATGTTGTTATAGCGGCAACAGAAATACACAATCTATGAAAATTACAACTGTCTAGCTAAAACGGTTCATGAGATACAGCTTGGTGACAGATAGACAGTAAGACCACTCAAAGAGAGACTGAACTGTGAAGGGCGTAAGTCTCAAACTAGTCAAGAAATAAATGATTGCATTTAGATTCAAACTATTTGATAAAACCGACAGCTGACGAGGCTCTAGACTAGTGGCATTCGATGTCAACGAAGGCGATTGTCAAAAAGGCAAAAGTATGGGATTGATCACGTGATGTTTTGATATCGCTTGTCAATCTCATACTTTTAACAACCGCAATCGCCACGCTTTCGATGATAGAGTGTCACTTGTCTAAGGCCGTGATATTCTGACAAACCGACAATTTTTTGTTTCTTGACATATTCTGCTTTATTAAATGAAAAAAATATCATGGAAATTCTCGTTCTATGCAGCCGTTCCAATTTTGGGTGATTTACCAAAGTTGCACACTACATATTGGTAAACTGGTGCAACAGATTTCATTAACATATTACCTACTTTATTCTAGATCCAATGTCATTATTATGGTTATGGTGGTCGACCACAGCATCGGGAATTCGGACCTATACAATATGGAACCCACTGAGTTAGCCTCAATCGGGTTGAGTTATTTTTCAGAGACGTGTTCGAGCGTTTTCCTTAATGTAAATTTTACCATGTGATCAGTAAATTTTATTGGTGTTTTTAACAGACTTCAAAAAAAGGAGGAGGTTCTCAATTCATCGGAATGAAGGGTATACTTTCTAGTTGGTCCCATAGTCATCAGGTCAGGATCTGATGATGGGATCCTAGGGAAATCGAGGGAACTCCTCAAATATTATAGGCATATACATATAGCGATTTTGGTATTTTCATCAACAATGCAATCATTTGCACTTAGAAAGTATCATTTGGTGAAGTGGAACTGATGAAGAAGGCAGATGGCCACTGGATATCCTATGCTAAGTATGTCACGGGTATTAGATATCTCGTATAGTTAGACTATGATGAAGCAAATACTTATAAATAAATAGTACTGATGAAAATGGCACCATCGAACTGATCTGATGATGAAGCCACTGGAAGGTAGGCACTGGAACTCTGATATAAAACAATGTATCCTAGACGTGTTTGGGCTTATTGGAATCGTCATGATATGTACTTTGGCTATAAATGATTATCATGTTAATTGGAGATACCTACCAAAACAAATAGCGATAGGATGCGATCCGGCTACCACCCGGCGCCATGTTGAGTCCAGGTATCATGGTGGGAAATATGTTACTGGCCACACTGTCGTGACTCACCAGGCACAGTGCGGACAGTATGTTACTGGTGACAAAACAACTGGTCATCGCACACAGCTTCGCAAAAAGTTGAGACTGGCAACCTGGAATGTTCGAGGTATGATCCAACCAGGGAAAAAAGAGATTATTGACAGAGAGCAAGCACATTACGACCTGAAAATACTAGGGATCACCGAGACTCACATGAGAGGCTCAGGATACTATACAACACCGAAGGGCCACACTGTATACTTTTCAGGCCCAGAAAATGAAAGTAGGAATGGTGTGGCTTTGTCTGTGTCTCCCGAGGTTAATAAATCGGTTCTAGGATATAACCCGGTAAGTGACCGAATACTAACGTTGAGAATCAACACAAGACCATGTCGTGTTAATGTAGTAGTGGTATATGCTCCAACGTCCACCTCAACCGAGTCTGATGCTGAGGCATTCTACAATCAAGTCGACGATACTCTCAAAAGTATGGCAAAAAGAGATATCACAGTTCTGATAGGGGACCTTAATGCCAAGGTAGAGGACACGTCGAGAGATGGACACCTAAAAGACGTAGTGGGCAAATATGGACTTGGCACCAGAAATGACAGGGGCGAGAAATGGCTGCAATTTTGCGCGGAAAACTCCCTAACAATTATGAACACCTGCTTTAAAAACCACCCGAGGAGACTGTATACGTGGATAATGCCTGGTGACCGAGCACGTAATCAAATAGACTACATCGCTGTCGGCAAGAGGTGGAGATCTTGCATAACCTCCACTAAAACGTACCCTGGAGCGGACTGCGGGAGTGACCACAGACTCTTGGTGGCAGAGATGTGTCTCAAACTGAAAAGATGCCAGCGAGTAGTTCAACCGACACAAAGGAGACCTGAACCTGGTGTGATTCCTGGAGTGCTTCAAGACCAAATCAGCCAATTTTGCCATTAACTGTCATGATAACACCGACGACAACTGGAACAGAGTGAAAAATCTTATTCTCTCATCACGCAAAGAAAGCCAGAGCAGGGCAGCCGACGCTCCAAGAAAGGTATGGATAACGGAAGAAACATGGAAGGCCATCAGAGAACGAAAGGAACTACTCAAGGACAATGATGAATCCGCGCTAGCAAACTACCGGAAAATGTCGGCAAAGGTTCAACGTCTGTGCCGCAGGGACTATAATGACTACCTGAATTCAGTTTGTCAGGATATAGAAAACCATGCGCAAAAATTTCAGACAAGGGATCTATTCCTGAAAATCAAAAGTATCACTCGAGAATTCAAGCCGAAAACATGGGCCATAGAAAGTGAAGAGGGAAGACTGTTGACCGAGATAGATCAAGTTACAGAAAGATGGAGATCATACTGTGAAAACCTATACGCTGACTCTGCAGCGCGAGCTCCAGGTAACCTGATTGCAGACAGGCAACGCATGGAACCCGAAATCCTCGAATCTGAAATCCGGAGTGCATTGCACAAGCTCAAGTCAAACAAATCAGCCGGTAGAGACAACATTTATGCTGAAGAGCTTAAGCACCTAGGGGATCTAGGGATAAAGATAATGCTTGACCTGTGCAATCAAGTCTGGAAAACTGGCAGTTGGTGTACTGACTGGAAAGAGTCCCTACTAATTCCTCTGCACAAGAAAGGTTCCACTAGAACATGCGGGAATTACCGGACAGTTGCACTTATTTCTCATGCCAGCAAGATAATGCTTTACGTAATCAACGGCCGACTGCAATCGTACCTTCAGTGGCAGATACCCAGTGAACAGGCGGGTTTTGTGAAAGGTCGAGGCACAAAACAACAGATTGTGAATGTGAGGCAAATAATTGAGAAAAGCCGAGAGTTCAACACGCCGATATTAATGTGTTTCATCGATTACTCGAAGGCGTTTGATTGCGTCAGATGGGGTGGACCGTGCTTCAAGAGATGGGCGTTCCTCAACACCTCGTCTCGTTGATCGCTAATCTGTACCAAGACGGGGTATCCATGGTAAGGGTTAATGACGTCATCTCAGGCCCTTTCAAGCCAGAAAAAGGGGTAAGACAGGGGTGTATTCTTTCTCCTATTCTCTTTAATATATATGGTGAATACATAATGAGGAAAGCCTTAGAAGAATGGGAGGGAGGCGTATCTGTCGGGGGACTAAAGATCAGCAACCTGAGATATGCGGATGACACTACACTCTTTGCGGCTTCAGAAAAGGAGCTGGCAGATCTATTTCGTAGAGTGGAACATGAGAGTGGAATGGTTGGACTCACCATTAATAAGTCTAAGACAAAAGTCATGCTTATTGACAGAACCGGTCAACTCTCTAGAACGGAAGAACTCGCGGACTTAGAATTTGTCAGCGAGTTTATATACCTCGGATCGCTACTTACTGACCAGGGAGGAAGCGAAAGAGAGATCAGGAGAAGGACTCAAATGGCCAAAGCTGCGATGAGTAAGCTGACACGTATTTGGCTGGACAGAAAAGTCTCAATGTCACCAAGATGAGACTAGTCCGGACACTGGTTTTCTCGATATTCCTTTATGGATCGGAGTCGTGGACGATTCGGGCAATAGAACGGAAAAAGATAGAAGCTTTTGAGATGTGGTGTTGGCGAAGAATGCTCCGCATACCATGGACCGCCAAGAGAACGAACAAATCTATCCTTGATCAACTAGGCATAAAAGACAGACTAACCACGCTCTGCTACCAAAGGATTCTCAGCTACTTTGGTCACATTGCCCGTCGGGATCCGGACAATCTGGAGAAGTTGGTGGTAATAGGCAAGGTGGATGGGAAAACACCTCGCGGCCGGTCACCTAACCGCTGGTCAGACCAGGTAACCGCCCTCACTGGACTCTCTGTTACAACCGCCCTGAGAGAAGCTGAGAACCGACTGAAGTGGAAGAACATCGTGCATAAAGCCACGAGGGCCTTTCAGGGACACGACCTTCAGTAATGAAGAATGCGACCAAGAAGACCAAAACAAAAAGACAAAAATAAAAAAGTTTTTAACAAAAAATCAAACCGACTTCCAAAACAAAAAACTACAAAGCTTCTCTTTTTTTGATGATTAATGGAATGGCGGAAGGAGCTCTAGACTCAATTTCAAAAAAGTAACCCTTAATCGTATCAAACCTAAAAAATTTGAAAATTTGCTAAAGGGAAGAGAAGCCTACACGAAACAGGCCTGAAATAATAATAATTTGATGATTTCTGATGTTTTCGGTATTTTTACAGTTATTTGCCTTCGTATTAACCGCGTTATAATGGAGACCTGTGTTTTATGTAAGTACTAAAGAAACTAATGAATGGGCCATAGTTTGGGTTAAGCAGTAAAAAGCCAAGTTGTTAAGTGTGGTAGCGCAATCTTTCAAACCTGTTAGACTGTTGCATTATGCACTTCGGCACACAATAAACCTTTTCGAACTAAGTACCTAATTTCTGAATCGTAACTTAGTGCGTAATAACTCAATGTTCATTGAAATTAACTTAAAATTAATTTTACGGAATGTTTTGGAATGGGTTCTCTTTTGTCATCATTCTTTTTCACTTTAGGGTTAGTTGTAAGAGAACTCAACATTGAGTTAAGCTCGCCTTTGTACATGTAGGTACTTTATTATCACATTGTATTGAATATTGCTTTTGGTGTACAATAAACAATTGCGCACGGTTGGTGATTGAGCGATTGACTGCTGCGCTGCGTGTCGCGGGTTCGATTCCAGCACGGAACAAATATTTGTATGACCTACATATAGTTGTTCCGGCTCTGGGTATTTGTGTATGTATGTAAACGCACCCACGATACAGGTGAAATTCCTAGTGCGGGAAAATTAAAAAAAGTAGGAATACTTCGCGCATCATTTAGTATATTCAATCATGATCTACACAAGCACATACTATAAAGTTTATTGCAAAACAAATGTCAAATTGCTAAGAGACAGTAATGTTAGGTTTATTGTCTTTAACGGGCTGATTCGAAGAGTATACGCTAGGCGTCAAATAGCCCATAATGCGTAGCGGTATCCGAACTGTAAAGTCGTCACGAGCGAGCGCACGCCGCAGTCGTGTGTGCTGCGCCTAACAATGCATTATCACAGTGAACACTGCGTCTAATTAGAAATTAAACAACGTGTGTCTTTACCGGAATTAACAGACATGTTAATTGACTTGGATGGATTTATTAACAGCGGATTTTAATACCACTTATTGGCATACGTAGTTTTGTAAGTAATTTGCTGCGTCAATGTAAATAATAACATAATTACTAGAAATATTACATTTGTTACCATTTTACAATTTTGTGTACAAATTAAAAACAATTGTCATCGATCTGCCTCGCCCCAGTTAACATAAAAATGTTACGGTAGATTTCAGTCCTACAAGGTCGTTAAAACAAAGACTGTCTACGCAAAAACTAATAAATGTAAAATTTGAAAAATCAACGTCATATAAACTACAATATTGGGTGAAATTGTTTGTCTGCGTGGTTGTGACACTACATATACTACACACATGTGACATTAGGTTATACCTACATAGGTTTTCTTCCTGAAAAATGCACGGCGGAGGCCACGGGCGTCATCATCATCATCAGCCTTTTAATGTTCTCACTGCTGGGATACAGGCCTCCTCTCCGTGAGAGGGAATGGGTGGTAAACCGCCTAGCGGGCCCAGTGCGTGTTGGTAGATGTCACATATCTTCGAATTATTGGTTCTAGGATACGCCGTTTTCCTCACGATGATCCTTTACCGTTTTAAGAATAGTGATGGAATAATTTACACAAAGTAATGCACCTGTCTGAGTCCCACGACCTACGACATATAAGTCGCGGCCATTACTACTAGGCCACCAATGCTCTCATGGTCCACCACTGCTCTCAGAAAAAAGCCAGTTCTCAATTATACCAATGTCAATACAACCAATATAGTCGATGAGTAACCGTAATGGCATTTATCGTAGATGTAGATATACGTTTCGCAATGTTGGCGCCAACGTTTGTCAGTCTGTCACAGAAGGGGTAGATGTATCATTAGTACGCACTGATTGATATACGCAGAGTTATTAGAGCATTGAACTGTGACATGCTCAATTAGCATGCTACTTGACCGTTAGTACTCCTACTAATAGTACGATACTAGTACACTATCGGGTTCAGGAGAAATCGATGCACGGTCAACGACTCTAAGCAAATGTTAATTTGTTACTTGTTCGACGTATACTGGGGAAATCCAATACGGTTATGATTAATAGAGTGATTGTTTGTAAACAGTGATAAATATTGTATAATGTATAAATGTATAATAATGTATAAATATTTATTCTGTTTATGTAATATTTTAGTTAAAAGTTATATAGTGCAGCTGCATTAATGTAGCTTAAAATACCCAAGATGTAAAAGATACATAACATTACGCTGGTTTTTTTTCCGAAAGTGAAGGTATAAATGTAGTAATAGTTCGCCCTCATTTCGCTAGTTAAGTTAAACATAATCTCCTTTGAAACTGCCGCCCTAAAACCGCCCGCCCATCGTAGCTGCGAAAAGCCTTTTAAGAAGAAACTGAATAGTCCTTAATGTCACACATGATTTACATTATATTTTGATAGATGTACTGTACTCCGTTCATTGATCAAAAAAACAATCACATAAGCATGTAAAACAAACAAAACAACCAGCATTCTATAATATCTGGTTACCCAACACTTGATAACACCACAAACACTTGAAAAAAAAACAACACACTTTTTTGTTTGTTATGAAACGCGAACTGGGTACACTACGCCCGAGTACTGTTGAAACGTTTATGGTATACTATACCCAAGTACTGTTCACTATGTTCGTAGGTTTATTGGCATGTGCAGTTGACAGTGCAAGGCTGCGCGTGCGACTGAGCAGCTCAGCCACATCACCACCACCGTTGCACCACCTCGCATTGTCAACAGAACCGTGGAAACCCGCTAACTACACTTTTACGCAATCTATTATACACAGAAGATACTAGATAATTTTGAACGTGATTATTATTGCTCAGTCTTGGATTAAATGGTAGCACAACAATAGTTTTCGTTTGAATGTTTAAGTGTTAAGAAAAAAAGGTGGGAACTGGATGCTGTGTAGATGTCTGGTGAACAGTAAACTGAGAACTTGTACGCAGTACTTTGAGTGACTACAGATGACGTCAGACATTAAAGTTTGCTACTAAATAAAAAGCCGTCCTAAAAGAGAAATGCATAACGCAGTTTTCAGTAAAGACTGAGAAGTAATCCTTCACATATGTCATTTATCAATCAAAACTTGATCAATCAGTAATTAACATGTTATAACAAATATAAAGACAACATTATGAATGCTTGCTGAAAAACATACACTCACAAAAGATTAGTCTTTCAGGGTCAGCAAAACAATCCCACAAAATGACATTCAGTTAATTATTAACACTAATTTATGTTTTCTGAAATACAGTACATAACACTACATTATGTTACAACAATAATTACAACGTAAAAACTGTTCTAAACAATTCAAAAGACGCCAATTCCCAGAAGATATGTGCCAGTTCCCATGTGGAGTGAACTGTGTCCATTGCACACCGACTTTGGTTTCCGCGGAACAATCTGTAAAAGAGCATTTCATTTGGCAAAAACATGGTGTTTATTCTCAAAGGAGAATTTATTCAACATCGCTTTATATATTACTGTCACTTTACATTGTTTTGTGGCAACATTCTTGAATTAAGTTTCACTATACAGTTCCCGCGGACGTTCTCAAATTGGCAAACAATGACAAAAACAAATGACACATTCGTCAAAGTGCAAGTGAGTGGTGAATGGTAAATCGTGAAGTTTTCAACAATCTGCATTCGCAGTGGTGAATTATGATTTCATTTTGGAACTAATGTCTATTATTGGTCGCATAACTCGCATTACAAGCGAAATTACTTTTCATGGATTGTTTAGGAATTATTTTGAAAGTAGTCGATGTAGATTAAAAGTAACAAGATCATACAGCTAATTTATTATTTTTATTTACCTATTTTCCATGCTGTAATACTTTATTAATTCAATCACCCCCAAAGGCGGTGTGCTTATCATTTATGGCACACAATCATTTTGACAGGTTTAAGTCTCAAGTTCATCTAACCGAGCCAAATGGAGAGAGATCGTGATCCAAGTGACAAGAACACCAGCGATCGGATAAAATTTATCGTGATCACGACCGCTCTGTCAAGAGCGAAACGAAGAAGAAGAAGAAGTCTCATGTAATCGGTCAATCGGGGGTCAGTTACTATTAATCGGGCACAAATCTTAGCTCCGGTCTACTATTTAAAATTTTCTGATCGGAAAAACTCAATAAAACACAAACAACAACATTCGCTATGAACATGACGCATAAATATTTATTTATAAATGTAAGATTTTGTATAGTAATATAGTATTATGTTTACACATATCTGTTTAGTTTATTTAGTTTGTAAGAATTTCAATTGTTAAATGTTTTGGGGCTTGGAATTTTGTTGTGCCTCATAATATGCAAATTGCCTGGGTTTGCTGATAGAGAACACAATTATGGGTTAAGCTCGCCTTTGTACATAAGCTGTCTATTGTATCTGTATCTTCATTTTATGTTTTGTGTGCAATAAAGAATAAGAATCAAAATAAAACAGCTCGACTGCTGGACCCGGCAACCACTTACACTGACTGCATCATTTGATAATTTATAATCAGCTTTTTATTGCTAATATTTAAAAATGTTTTATATGTTATTATTTTGACGTTGCAAGGTATATATAAAAGTGAAGCTGGATGCCGCATTACAGCTCTCACCTAGTTCGGCTGCAGAGGTCCTCTCTGACGATTCTAATTGTAGGTACTTAGTTTTAAGTCACTAAAGTCCAAATGGTAAACCATTTTTTCAATTAATTTTTTAATTTTTATTATGTGTAGTGGAAACGCGTGTAAATTAACAGTCGCACGCGCAGACAGCGCTCGAGCTCTGTAAGAGATGAATAAAACACCACTTGTGCAACCATAGACAAAGAAAAAAGCTTGATGTTCTATGCCAATTTTATTTCTAACTCGCTTTTTTCAGTCTTTTTGACCATCTGAATGTCGAAAATTTAGCACACGGGAACGTACTACCGGGATACAAAATTCCTAAGTCCTAATCCAGGCCATGGGCTACAGGATTTCCAAATTTCATCTAAATGCGTTAAGGTGTGATCTTAACATACAAACATAGGCTTTTACATTTATTACTTAAGTAGGGAAGAATAAGTTGGATAGTAGTAAGTAGGAATATAATTTTTACTTAATTAACTTTATATTAGAAAAAAATATAAATCATTCCTTAATTGTTAATAATCAAAACAAGAAGCCCATTCCATATTTTTGACGATGGTTTTCATAATATTGTAAATCTAACAAAAGAAAAGGAAAATTGAATTAAGGAAATAGCAATAGAATTAAAATATTGTTGGTGTTTTCTTAGTCAATACAATACAGCATAAACATATGTAATTAACCTGTAACAGTTCAATACCCAATGGTGTAACATTTAACGTCCAAAAACTATTCAGAAAACGTAAGGCGCAGCACGGGTTTGCATAATTGTTAATGGCACATAATCTCCAATACATACGGACATATATATATACATATATACATCAATCATTGAAGCACATACTACAATGCTATGTTATTTGACGCGTGCTTTCAACAAGCATTTGAGATTCACGCGTGCAAAGAGAGTGTGCTTTTAGAAGTTACTGCACTCGTCATGTGGCCGAACAAAAGACATCAACGCGTTGCGTCACCTTTTGACTACGATGCGATGCTACGACAAGTGTTTTGTCCTCTTCGTTTGTAAACTACTTTGTTATTCAGTTAAAATATTGCTATGTTGTACTCGGTGTTTACTACGCAATAAGTAGTTGAATTAGTCAAATAAATCTTTATATGACACATTGCTACGGATAGAAGGTGGCAAAAATTTCGTTACATTAAAAATCTTTTTGAATTATATACGACGAACACTACATAACATCAAACATTAAAAAAATAGAAACAAAATTAAATTATTTAGTACTCTAGGCATATAAATTAAAGTGCCCAGAAGGTTCAGAACGAGTGAACTAGATGTCGTTGCCATAACTATATACATAAGCCGTAGGATCGCAAGTTTAAAATGGGTAATTTCTAAGATTAGCCATTTAAAACTATATTAAAATGTATTCAATATTATATATGTACATACTTAAACACTAAACAAAAGTAAACTTTACAAAATTAAAATTAAACTAAATACTTACACTATATACAAAAGAAAGGTACACTTAGGCGTCGAAGTACTCATCCACATCGCTGTCATCCGGGAACGTGCCCGAAAGACTGGCAGCAAAAAAAAAAGTTAAAAAAAGTTAACTTTAACTTAACTTAACTTATTTTAAACTTAATTTCTTAACTTATTTTAAAAAAAGTGATTCGGCGCGCGTCGCCGACGACGCGTCATACGTTGTGCTCCGTTAAAAGAAAAATCTAAAAATAGTAATAGTGTGTAAAAGTGAATAAAAACCTTTTGAACTTATAAAATATTGACTAATAACTCAGTGACAGTGTTATCTAAAAATTTTACATAAAAACTGTGAAAATAAGACAAAAAAAACATAAAATACTTCAAGTGTTCCAAAACAATAACACAAAAGTGACTTAATCAGCAATAAATAAACAAAAACAAACCTCATAAAGTTATTTTATCCCAACATCTCAAAAAAACGTTAAATAAACAATAACAATTAAAACGAAGTGAAAAAGTGACTCATACAGTGATTTAAATTCTCAACGGTCACATACAAAAGTAATTTTGTACAGTCATTGTTATTCTATCCAGTGATCTTTGATTTGCGGCAACCAGTCAATAAATTTGACAAATCTATTAACTGTTCAAGTGGCGCAGAGGTTTAGGGCGCTATCTACTTTTACCATTCAAGCACCGCCTGATCGAGTGGTCGCGAGTTCGAACCTCAGTGCTAGCATATACTTTTCGGAGGTCTCCAATATTAATATTTGGAATTAAATATTGATTTTCCTGGTTCCGGCGAGTGAAAGTTGGCTGTCTACTTGTAAGTTTGCAATAATAGCAAAACCGTCCGCAAGATGGCATCACTGGTAAGATGTCATAAATGTAAAAAAGATGTGAACATAAAAAGTACAGCTTTGTGTTCCGCCTGTGATAACAGATATGAGTTTGATTGCGACGGTTATCCAGAACCTACATATCGACTAAAAGATGCGGAAGCGAAAAAAAAATGGAGATGTAAGGTGTGTATTAGAAATAAAAAATATTCTAATACCGACGGAGCTTCCAATATTACCATACGAAAGAAGCACAATTATATTAAAACACCTTCGCCAATAAAACAAACATCGAAGACAAAGAAAGATCTAGTCGATGATACGTCGAAACGTCTGTCTTCAATTCAAAGTAGTGCAAAATTGTTTGACTCTCACATACTTACCGACTGTGAATCGCCTGATGAGTCATATACTACTCCCGATAAACTATCAAGGAGTGTTGACAGAACTGTAACTGACTTAGTATCAGTCTCAGAAATGAAGGATACAATAGCTCAACTTACACTTCAGTTAGAAAGCACAGAAAATGAACTGGGAAATATATTGCTAGAAAATACCGAACTACATAAACAAATAAAAAAGTTATGTACAGAAAATAATACTTTAAAATCCTTATGTCATTCTTCCTCTTTATTCGCATATCCGGGTACAAGCTCCAAGAAAAAGAAGCAAGCCCTGTCACAACAACACTACGTGCATTCTACGTCATCCTCTCCATCGCCATCCACATTGAACGTTGAAGTTACTGATCACGTAAATATATTACGCCTGCAACAGGAAATCCTAACCCTGCAACAGCAATTAAGGACTGCAGAAAAAGAAATTCTAACTCTTACAGAACGTATTACATTATTGATACAGAGTCAGAATACCTGCGAACTTTCCATTGAAGAACCGAAACGGAATACGGCTAGTTTTAAAACTTGCACTGCCAAGCAAGTACAAAATCTGATCTCTGGGAAGAAAATATATATTTTCGGTACTCAACGTTGCGTTGGCTTAGCAGCCGCATTATCACACTCAAGAGTAAATTCACAATATGAAAATTATCAACTCGTTGCTCAAACTAAACCAAACGCACCATGTAGCGAAGTAACATCCAACTGCAGAAATGTAAAATTGGCAATAGACGATAAAGTTGTAATTTGTTTAGGTGAAAATGACCGTAGCATAAATACTATCTTGTCTCAATTGAAAAATATTTTGGATATATTTAGTTGTAACACTGTAATTGTATTAAATGTCGTAAAAAATGTATTCATCAATGTCAATAAATTAAACAATTCTATAAAAAATGTATGTAGTAAGTATAAATAATGTCACTTTGTAAACCAAATAAGCACCGAATTGTCTGATATGTGTAAGTCAATTAATTTTGTTATAGATTGTAATGACTATAATGATAAATATTTGAACCCTAGCGAAATTCGAAAGAGAATAGCAAGTGGCAAATCAAGTTTCAAATTGAGCATTGGTATACATGAAACAAAAAAAGGGACAATTCCCTTCTACTTTAAGAAACAAAGTCGCAGTGAAACTGTTAAGCATCCTAAAAGCAATAACTTTACGGAATCCAATATGAAGGTTAGGAAAGGAACTATACCGTACTATTTTCCTGTTATAAATAAGAGCGACTCATTTTTTCGTACGTAAAGCCACCAACAAATCGCACTATTTTAAAATATTACATCAAAATATCGCCAGTGTTCTATCCAAACAAGAACTACTAGAACTAACCATTCAAGAACTAAAGGATGATAATAATGACCCAGATGTAATATGCCTATCTGAAACTTTTATAAAAAAAGGTTTGGACAATTATGTAAAAATAAATAATTATGTAATGGCTACTAACTTCTGTAGAGAACAACAAAGGGGTGGCACTTGTATATTAGTAAAAAAAGAGCTAAATTTTAAAGAATTGTTAATAGTTAAAAACTACGCCACTCAAAATACGTTTGAAGCCTGTGGAATAGAATTAATGTGTGGTAAATTGGTTATTATATGTGTTTATCGCACTCCTAAATCTGATCCAACACAGTTTTTATTAAAATTACACAAGCTTTTGCACGATTTAATAAATAAATACAAGTCTAAAGTTAATATAGTTATAGCTCGTGATTTGAATATAAATACACTAAAAAAAGGTAACATTACAAATCAGTTACAAGACTTATGCAATAATTATAATTTGAAAATGCTGATAAATGTTCCCACACGTAAATTGGCTTGTATTGATCATATTTTGAGCAATATTTCCAATGCTACTGCAACCGTACTACCCTTACATCTATCAGATCATGATACAGCACAAATGCTTAGCTTTCCTTCTCAAAATGTACCACAAAAAGCAACAATACACTACGTTTATAAAAGAGATTACAACCTAGATAATATCCGAAAATTCCGGGAATGCTTACAAAGTCTTTGCTGGTCTGATATATATACAAACACAGATTCAAATTCTGCCTTTAATGATTTTCATGATCTGTGGTGCCTTTTTTACAATCTCTGTTTTCCTAAGGTAAGAATCAGGGTCAACAGTACCGCTAAAAACACGCAAAAGTGGATAAGTAAAGGTCTTAGACAAAGTTGCAAAACTAAGCGAAAATTACGCTATGAATTTTATAAAAACAAAAATAATTCTAATAAATTAATATATAAAAGATATTCCTATATGCTTAAAAAATGTATTTACAGCTCAAAAAAGAATGCGAACATAAAATATATTGAAACACAAGATAACAAATGTAAAGCCACTTGGACCGTCATCAAAAATGAAATAAATAAAAATACCACCCCTAAAGATAATATAGATGCAATAAAATTAAATGGTATTGTAGTTACAGACCCTGTAGAAATAGCTTCTACATTCAATAATTATTACGTGAATTTGACGCAAACGTCACCACAAGATCCAGCTGTTCAAAATTATAGGCTGAATGGATATGTCAACTCAATGTTTCTTAAACCAATGTCAGAAAATGAAGTGCGCCTTGAAATAATGTCCCTGTCCAACACTAGATCAGAGGGCTATGACGAAATTAGTACTCAAATCATAAAACCTTGCTGTAATGAATTGACTAGTATTTTAACCCATTTAATAAACATGTCTTTTGCAGCAGGAATATTTCCCGATAGGTTAAAATTATCAATTATTAAGCCGTTATTTAAAAAAGGAGATAAATGTGATATTAGTAATTACCGTCCAATTACATTGATACCTATTTTTTCAAAAATTTATGAGAAATGTATGTTTAAAAGGCTAATAGAATTTTGCAATAAATTCCAAATAATAAGTACTGAACAGTATGGATTTCAAAAAAAGAAATCTACATCATTAGCTATTTACTCTCTTACGAAGGCAGTACTTTCAAATATTAATAATAATCATCTGACTACGGGACTATTTTTTGATTTATCAAAAGCCTTCGATTTTGTGTCGCACAGCATATTGTTGGATAAACTAGAGACTATTGGGATTAGAGGACCTGCACTTGAATGGATATCATCCTATTTAGGCAATAGACAGCAACGTGTCATTATTAGTAAAATTAACAGTAATAGAGATATGATACCATACTCATCAGAATATAAGCAAAATAAATGTGGCGTTCCGCAAGGAAGTGTGCTTGGTCCAATATTGTTTCTTTTATATATTAATGACATCATAAAAATAACCAAACATAAATGCATTTTATTTGCCGACGATATATCAATCATAGTGACATCAGATAAAAAGAAAAACAAGACTGACCATGAGTTCGACATAAATAATACAATAGACAAATTACTGCTTTGGCTTGACATGAATAATTTAAAAATAAATTTAGACAAATCAGTTTACATTCAATTTAATCAATCAAATAATAATAAAAACAATATAAAACTTAATATTAATAAAATCGAAGAGGCAACCCATACAAGGTTTTTAGGCGTAATAATAGACAAAGATTTTAACTGGAAAGAACATGTAGATAATGTAAGCACTCGAATCAATAAATTTGTATACGCACTGAAGCAAGTTAAAAACGTAACTAACATAAAAACAGCAATTATGTCATACTACGCTTATGTTCAGTCGATACTGCGATATGGTCTCGTAATGTGGGGTAATGGTACCAATATGAATAGAGCATTTATCGCACAAAAAAAGTGCATCAGAGCAATAAGTGGTATTAAACCTGATGACTCATGTAGACCAATGTTCAAGAGGTTTGGTGTGCTACCTCTACCATGTCTGTATATAAATGAGGTATGTATATTTGTAGTTAACAACAAACATTTATTTAAATTAGCAAATGATGTAAATCCCAGAAGCAGACGAGATCCTCATGAACTGGTATTAAGTGATTTGCCAAGACTTGCGAAATACAACAAAAGCTGCCTTGCAATGTGCGTACGTATTTATAACAAAATACCAAGTCGCTTTAAAATATTGAACTCGAGAAAGTTTAAGATAGAATTACACAAGTGGCTTATTGAATGTAATTTTTACAGTTTAAAAGATTTTATGGATGTGAGATGTTGATTCCTTTTGTTAAAATATAAATTTTTGCATGCTATGTTATATCTTAGCGAAACATGTTGAGCTACTGTAATAATATTAACATCAATGTATACCATGTTTTACGCAAATAAATGATTTACTTACTTACTTACTTACTTACTTACTTACTTACTCGATACGATACCTGCCAAAAAGTACTCATTGAATAAAAGTATCGAATGCAATGTATCGAGTACAAAAGTATCGGTATCAAAAGTATCGGTATCGAATGGAAATGTACTCGATACCACAAATTATCGATACTGGTTTCGTGTCCCTACATCTATATGAAGATATATACTTCTGAGTCTGAGTCTATGATACTTTTTATCCCGGGAATATGTGCCCTCGGGATAATATTCGACTTACACGCGGCAAAGCCGCTTGCAGAAGCTAGTAGATTTATAAATTCCACACTTAATAGTTGTAGCCAGTAAACTATTTCGCAGTTAAACCTACGTCTACACTTACTCAGTGATAGTGAAACACCTGTATATTTCTCATAGCTAAGTTTACGACCCTTACCCAACGTATCGCAATCAGTGTTAAAGAAATATCTACTGCTAAATCTATTGTCTATACGTCTCACACAAAACCCTGAATAATGCTATCTGATCTGAAGCAATTCATTGCTATTTTAATTATGTTTTACACCTTCGAAATCCCGAGGTATTTTCTAGATGATGAATTGTGTGTGTATCTGGTGATTGCAATATTTTTCATTAAATTATTCAAGATTAGTTTTTACATGCTTTGTGTTTTTAGGGTCCGTACCCAAAGGGTAAAAACGGGACCCTATTACTAAGACTCCGCGGTCCGTCTGTCTGTCGGTCTGTCTGTCTGTTTGTCTGTCTCTGTCTTCACAGATGATGTATTTCTGTTGCCGCTATAACAACAAATACTAAAAACAGAATAAAAAAAATATTTAAGTGGGGCTCCCATACAACAAACGTGATTTTTTAGCCGTTGTTTGCGATAATGGTACGGAACCCTTCGTGCGCGAGTCCGACTCGCTCTTGGCCGGTTTTTAATTATGTTTTAGTTGATATTATGATAAAAGTTCATCAGAAATAAAACAAGGACTTAAGAACTCCTTATTTATTTAGTAGTATATTTATTCACAAATCACTATTTAATTTTATTATTCGGCTAAAATACAAATATTTTGTATTATACCGAAAAGCAGAACAGTATAGTTTCGTATCGTAAAATTATAATAATAATAACGAAAAATAATAAATAACTAATAGAAAACTATAATAATTCACGTGCTAATCTTGTAAATTAATTTGCCATAATTTATTCACGTTATAAAAGTAATTTAATATCCGCGTTACCAGTAGCGGCTACTTGCGCCGTGTTCTACCGGTTCCTATAGAAAAACCAGCTTCAATACATCATAGAGGATGATGATGTACAACACGGAAACCGAACACCACTATCCACCATCAATTACCAATGGCATGCGACATTTACTACTAACCTAAATTACTGTCCCACCGCGTAGGAAGCATAAAAAGGTTTTACCCTCAGTAGGTTGACATTTCGAATTTTAAAGAGCTATTTTTAGTTTTTTTATAGACAACAATATTTAAAAACGTAACAAATATGTATAAAAAATAATAAGTGAAATAATAATAATAAGTTATCATGACGAATAACTACCGGAGATTTTTTGTGAAGGATGGCACGGTTGACATCTGTCGGGCATGTCACCGCCCGGGTGAATCGATCCGCCACATTATCTCTGGATGTTCTCGTCTTATTAACGAAGAGTACTTGCATAGGCACAACCTTGTAGCCAGGATCATCCACCAGCAACTTGCTCTGAAATACACTCTTGTGGCATCGGAAGTGCCGTACTACAGGTATGTGCCCGACCCAGTCCTCGAAAATGGCAATATCACATTGTACTGGGATCGGTCCATCATCACTGACAGGACTATTGTAGCCAATAATCCTGATATTGTGGTGGTGGACCGAATCGAGAGGCGTGCAATGATTGTTGACATTACCGTCCCGCATGACGGGAACCTCGTGAAAGCCGAGAAAGATAAGCAAATCATGTATCTTGACTTGGCTCGCGAGGTTGTCGACATGTGGGATATAGCCACAGCGATCATTGTACCGATAGTTGTATCAGCCAATGGCTTAATAGCCACGAGCCTCGACCAACACCCTAGGAGGCTCTCGTTAGGCGGCTGGGTCAAGGGCCTGATACAGAAAGCAGTACTGCTGGACACGGCTCGCATTGTTAGTAGGTTCCTCTCGCTGGAGCCCTGACCGCCGGTATCTTGGACCTGTTCCCGATACCGGTGGGCCTCTATTTTTTATATTTTTAAATGATTCTCTTTTTCGTATGTGTTTTGTAAAAATATTTAAAAACTAGCTGTGCCCGCGGCTTCGCTCCCGTCATCTGCCTGCCAACCCTACCATACTTACCAGCCTGCCTGCCTACTCCACATACTCAAAAAAACTTTTTACAAAAAAATACTACCGACTTCCAAATAAAACTACAAAGTGAAAAATAACTTTATTTTTGGAAGTCGGTGTCCATAACGCAATAAATTGGTACCTACGAAAGACACCGACTTCCAAAAATAAAGATATTTTTCACTTTGTAGTTTTATTTGGAAGTCGGTAGTATTTTTTTGTAAAAAGATTTTTATTTTTCACTTTTTAGTTGTACCTACCTAATAGGCAAGTTGTTTAGTAAGTTACCTACTCGTATAACGCCAGAATATATTACCCAAATATCATGAAACTTGAACATAACCGGTGAAATGAGAGATCTGCGTACCCCTTAAGAGCGTACTGGCGTGATGTTATGTTATGAAATGGTATAAACAACAAACAGACATGCGATTGCAGCAATCCCGAGAGATTTGCCGTTATTTATTGAAGAGTTCTGTTGTATATCTTCGAAATGCTTCGTCAGTCCTACACCAAATTAAAATGGGACCAAATTCGGAACATACTCTTTCAAACAAAAAAAGATTTATTGAACTCGGTCCACATTTGACGGAGATATCGGTGAACATACACATAAAAAAAAAAATTCCTTCCTTTTTGGGAAGTCGGTTAAAAAATATACATACTAAATACCATTTTTTTTTCTAGGGTCATTTTTTCGCGTAAAATCTTAACACCGCGATTCAGAAAATTACTTTAAATGCACAACGCCATCTATCGAATAGCGAGTTCAACTGTTCGAGTAACTGAATTTTCTGAGCTGTGATAATTTTACTTCTTGAACACTTTAAATTCATCTAACTTTTGATAGAGTGAACCGATTGCGATGAAACAAAAACTAAGTAATTCTTCAAGATACGCACAATTTTTTTTTATAAAAGTTATCTACATTGGTTTCGTACATTTCACGTGATGCGTGCACAAATAAACAGACAAACAGACAAACAGACAAAAATTCCAAAAATGCTAGAAATGGGTTCTGTTGGTTATCCTTTAACACCCTGGCTATTTTTTTTGGATTTTTTTTCGATGTACAAAAAATATTTTTCTACAGATTTATTATATGTATTGATGTAATTAATAAGAAAAGAGTTGAATAAAAAAAACTCTATATCACCCATCAAAAAGCTGCCATCTTAAACACATGTCGAATTGTCAGAAAGTTCATGCAAATTGATGAAAAAGAAATAGATCCACATCATTCATCCTCACTATAACACACCACACGTTGCATTTACTTGGTCTCGGCCCGTAAATAAACCAGCCTACGAGCTGAGAATTTGAAACACTTGAAATTATAGTGTTTTACAAAAACATTTAAAAATGTATAAAATAAGAAACGAATTTAAATAAAGTACATAATAATAAGTTTATTTAAAATCATAAGTTAAAACAATAAGTACAAGTTTTGCTTAAATTTAAGTCAAGCTCACACGTGTTATGTGCCTGAACTAGGTAATCCTGTGTTTCAGGCGAGAAGAGGTACGCATTCTTTTTAATTACAATTCATCAAATATCTTAGGTAAAATTTGTTTTTATTTTTTATTATGTAGTTCACCAATATAAATCGCCAGACCTTAAAACAAAAAAAAACCGGCAAAGTGCGAGTCGGACTCGCGCACGTAGGGTTCCGTACCATTATCGCAAAAAAAAACGGCGGAGCTCCACTTAAATATTTATTTTATTCTGTTTTTAATATTTTTTGTTATAGCGGCAACAAAAATACATCATCTGTGAAAATTTCAACTGTCTAGCTATCACGGTTCATGAGAAACAGTCTGGTGACAGACAGACAGACAGACGGACCGCGGAGTAATAGGGTCCCGTTTTTACCCTTTGGGTACGGAACCCTAAACATTCATTTTCTGGGTTTCCTTATTTCATCGAAGATTTCATTCTTCACAGACATTCATCGCTTACCATCAGGTGAGATCACATTTAAGAGCTGAAACATCACAAAAGAAAAAAAAAACAATTTACATGTTCCTGTCTTCATAGGCTCTGCACTGTTTATTAGTGAGTCGGTCTTGTAGCCGTTTTATGTATTAGACATATGCGCAAAAAGTTCAGTTTCCAAAGATCTCTATGTGTTCTCAATCAATCTGCTAAAAAATTCATAACAACAGAAAAAAGATAGAAACACCCACCCAAAACGTACATTATAAACCAATATTATGACATCAAACCACCAAATCGCAAAATAATTTATTTTCCTACTCAATTATAATCAAAACAGATAAACAAGCGGAACAGTCGGCGGTCGTTACGTAAACTAGAAAAATAATTGATTGGGAGATTCTAATGATGAGGTATAAATGTGTGAATTAGCTTGGTATTACGTTTGGGGGCTATTAATCTTGTCTCCTCCATATATCACAGGTCTCATGTTAAGAGACCGGTTACACCCTCGCGCTGCATAGATAAAAGCTGGTTCCCATTATGATAGTGACTATTCTTGATTCACTGATTTATAGCTTGATTAATAGTTCGGTGAAATTGGAGGAGACCGGAAAACAAAATGAAAACCGGAGACTTCATCAAACAGAAATTACCACTAAAGTTATAAATCCTCGGGCTTTTAATATTGCTATCGGTTGTATAAAAATGGGCCTCGTATGTGCCTGAAAAATCTTCTGTTTTCGTTAAAACTTAAACTACACGAATATCCGTAATGATTACTAAAATTAATAATTCTATTACATTCTAAAAAAAAAATCGTACATGTAGAAAAAACCCTATATTTTGGACCTGAGGAAAATTATGTACAACAACTGCCGTGTGAGTTGGCCTTTGTACACAAAAACGGCGTCAATTGAACTTTCAGGCAGTCATTATGATCACCTTTTACTTAGCACCATCTCATGAGATCATACTCATATCTTTAAAGATAAAACCGTTTAAAATAAACTCTCCACCGTAAACGTTCTGTTCACACTCCGACGGCGACGTGTAAAATCATGATTATTGATCTTAAATGGCTTCGCGAAAAGTATCGAACCAGAGCACTTAAGATCATTCTGTTTTTAATTTTGATGATATTTAAAACTGCTTTTACTTTGACCTTTGTTGTCTTTAATATTATTAAAAATGAAGAATTTAGGACTATACACTTAATAGTCATGACTAAAATGTCATTTCCATGATAAATGTTTACCAAGAGAATAAAATTTGTGATTGAGTCAGATAATACCAACCATCATCTCCGTAAATTGAAATGCAAATACGACATTTTAACATTAAAGTTCAAATTAATGTCTACTTAAATCTTCTAGGTATATCAGTTCATGTGTCACTATGTCGCAACGTTTTTATATTATATTGCAATCAAACGATGACACGGAATAGAAAATCTAGAGAGCATAAAATAGACGACAATGTCAAAAGTCAAATATTCATTACCGTAGCGGACTAGAATGTTGTTGTTACGAAGTTTATGTAATCGGAAGCTGCGCGGGAGTCGCCGGCGGTTTTCACTACAAACACGCGATTATTAAATTACTACGAGTGTCTACGACTCAAAATGTCATGCTAATCATATTGTAATTTTTTTGTCATCACCTGTGATCATGATTGCGTGGTTTTATGCTTATTTATTAGCTTAGTGACCGGAAGAATTATTGTTTTGTTGATTAAATTATACCAAATTATTTACTTAACCTTTTAGACTAGAAACAGGTGTAGGCGTCGTCTGTAATTTCTACTTTAACTACCTTATTGTGAAGCTAAATTCTTTAGACATTTGTCATACGATGTGAATTATAATGGTTCCTGTATATAAAAATGTAAAATTAAATATCGTAGTAAACATTGTATTATACTATTTATTAAAGACATTCTCTAATGCGGAAAACCATGAATGTCTGTAGGTGTTAATTATAAATTATTATTGCTACGATGTCATAACCATAAACGATGCATGAATAATAAATACAATGTGAGCATAAAAAATATATGTTTTTTTAATTAAATTATTGGTATACCGTGAAGAATTTATTTATTGATTAGATGGAAAACCAATAGCTATATGTAAAATGTATAAAACAAGTTGAGTACGTTACATTAAGCCAATTACAGGTTCTCACGGCTAGAAATATAATAATTTTAAAGAGATCTTCTAGGGATTTTCTTCTCTCTCTTCTTCTAGGGATCAATAGCAGCAAGCACAGTAATAAAAAAAACACTAACGCTAAACAATATTGCACACTAACCACTTTAGAAAAAGTCAAGGTTATGCTTTTAGTGGTAAACACATCAAACTCCAACACAATAATTTAAGAATTTTACACTCTCGCACCAAGTATGAATTACGTCTGTAGACAGATGAACAGATGGGGATGGAGATAGATGAATTAAATCTTACTGATCTCTGGGGAACATTGAAATGCAGTTTACAAGGCGATCAGAACAGTCGATCTCATATGATATTTTTAAAAGATAATTAATTATGTTGTTTAACAAAAAAAATATTGTGTCGGTGCATTTGTTACTCATTTCCTCAGTTTCTCTAATTATAGGTATCCCAAATTTAACTACTGAATATTGTGTTTACGTTAACGTGGCCACTTACAGATAATCCACGTAATAAGAAAAACAAAGACACAAAATACTTTTGCACTTTGATCAAACTGTTATCAGAGCACCCGACATATCACACGTCATAGGTAATTCACGTCACTGCGCAAATAAATAACAAAATATTACCTAAGGTCAAATTCTTGGCAGAGAGGACGACGTAACCATAACATTTGATAAATGGCTTTACAACTTTTACATGATGACTTTGAAACCTAATTTATTAAACTGACCGTATAGCTTGAGACACATCAAACATCAATTAAGATTATCGATAACTGAATAAATGAGGGTTTAATCGCTCAATCTCAATTGTTTGTCGACAAGTCACGAGTTCCTATAACCTGTATCATGGTAGGTAAGTACATTAGATTACGATAATGGCACCAGATCATCTGCGACCTTTGTCTGGCATTTGTGCTACACACGAATTCTTTAGTTAAGCTTGAACTTTGTGTACCTGACGAAAATACAAACGCTGTCCGCATTGTTGTGGAGTCGATTCCTGACATACGGTATCGATGAATATCTAAATTATTGGGTTTATATCACCGACGGTAATGGCACGAAATAGATCATGTCCTCAAGTTTAGAAATCTTATACTTAACGTCTTATAGTTTTATCAGATAAACACCTTTGGAAAGAGTTTTCAAGAAGAACCTTTGCTGCTAACATGCCTTTGCAAATTGTCAGTTCGTTCGGAATTAATGACGTAAATAGCTAATTAATCTTGAGAACCAAAGTTTTTAGCATCCTATAACTATCAGTAAACACAATAGGAGCAATAATTGCAGTATTATGATCATCTTGATAACTTATTTTCATTACTTTATTAAATATATATATTTAGTCAGGTATGTATCATATACAATATGTATGTAAATGTAATTGATGCAATTTAAAGTAATTATTGTTTGTTGCCACGATTTAAACAATGCACCTGTCATGTTTTCTCTTCACCATCCTTGGTTGACGGGTAGAAAATGCCTAAGGCATTAAGTCTGCCAATGCACCTTTGTGAATGAAATTTAAATAAATAAATAGGAAAGAGTTTTTTAAGAAGAACCTTTACCTTGGCATATCAACACTACCTACTTTACCACCAAATAACTGACTATTTCCATTAAGCTACATTTACGTTGATTTGTCAAAACGGTTTATATCAAGCTAGTTCGTGAAGATGTACAACAAAGTATTTTCGCAATTAAAACTCTTACCATAATAACTTGAAATCGAAATTAAAGTCATTTCAAGTCACATCGGCAGGCTATTTGATTCGACCACGACTTACCGCAGTACTGCAGTTGAGAAGTTAAGTAATTATAACAAAGTATAGACTCAGAACATCGAGGTATTTATATTTATTACGCAGAGGAATGCAGTGTCACAAAACTGTTTTTTTATTTTGTGATTTATTGTTCTATATTCGTGATTTTCGCCCTTATTGAATTATGCCAACGCCAATATTAAAATTAAACGCAGATTGATCTTTTAGCATCAAATCAAAATGAGTGTGATACAAGGAGTTGTTTTACAATTAGAAAATGACATAACTTGTCATCATTCCTAGCCTTTTCCAACAATGTTGGAGACAGCTTCCGGTCTGACCATCTAATGAATGACAACACAATTAGACAGTTATACTTACTCCTGATTTGTTTTTACCCATCCGAAAAATTTAATTATTACGGAGTAGGGTTCACTCCGAAGTTCCGGAGTACTTTCGGACGGGCCCGTAACTTCGTAACATATAGATAAGATTTCCTTTGTCAAGACTAGTGGTTACAAACATAACGTTCGTTACGTGATACATAACGTAAAGAATAAATAAAATCATACAAATTATCTCGAATCCGCTACTTCGTTGCAATCATTATTCACACCGCAACATTGCTATCAGTTTTACCATCCCGATGGCGGTTAATGTCAATTACAAAATCCATTGACATTAAATTAAGTATTGCATCCACTCAAATGTGAGTCGAACAAAAAGATGACACGAAATTCTAGACGGCATGCAATCCATTTCGAAAAAGCACAAGAACATTAGTGTTGTTTTTTTCTATTCAGTTTTTTGTTGACAATTTATGTCTGGCATTTGATTTCTTCACAGTCATGCTATTATACGGTTGATGCACTAACTAAACTTATTTCTTGGTCAATTTATCTTTATATGGCGGTAACGAGATTTGACCCCTGTTTAATCATGGCTAGTAGATTTTTTTGGTGTATTTGTTATGTAATATGATGGCATCATTCATTAGTTTTATTTGCGGTGTTTTCGAATTTTAATCAAATCTGTGTGCTTAGTGCGAGTTTTTTAACGTACTCACTCGTGGTAACGTAAACGATCTCTTATGTCAAAATGTAAACAAAAAAAAGAGGTTTTGCCTTGCCGTCACCAGACGGCGCTTATCCAGTTTCAATACAAATTGGCGTAAACGTTAACGCGATTGAGCGTGAGTATAAACTCGCACTAAGGCCTCTGCTGATACGGGTTCTAAAAACCTTTCGTGACTCTTTGACACTGCGTGTTTTCCTGTGTTTCAAGTTAAAAAACTAAAACACGATTCATAAAATCACAATACATAGGCCATACAAAGTCAGTGTGCACTCATGAGCTTATAATTTTAAAACCGCAGAAGCTGACTAATAACGGGTGCTAGTACCTACCACTCAGGTTTTTTATCTTCGGTCACGACATAAGATCCCATTTGCATGAATGGAATGGACAAAGAGTCGTGATTTACAATATAAACGAGAGCAAAGCATCATGGCAAGAGAGGTCAACTTGTTATAACATCCGGCTAGCACCGACACAGGCAATGTTGCCAATATGCATAAATAACAGGCATTTATGAACCCTACATTAACAGCCAATATTAATTCTGACAACCAAGGATTACGTCACCGTCATAAAAAATAATTAAAATTCGAAGGAGAATTTCGAATTTTCGACCTACGAAGAAGGCTAAACTGCATTATTTCGCGAAAGTATTGATTTTATTATCTGTAATAAACAAAAGCATTAATTGAACGAACTCGGGTGACCTTAAACATATCAAAGAGCAAAGTACTTGAAACAAATTCCTCGATGAGATAATTGGTCTTATTACAAACATCGTTAACATACAACATAGAAATCCTTTACCCACTTACAATAAACTTTAATTGCTGACAATGGACGTAAAGTTATATAACTTATTCGTAATAATACGCAATCCTAGTATCCTTCAAGTATCAAAACTCTTTCATAGATCCACATAATAACTTATACAATTACTTCAAGGTGCGTCGATTGTGGGATGCACAAAAAGAGGCGACACGGATCATAACATTATCTTATACAATTTTTGCAAGTACAAAGTACTTGGCGCATTATTCACACTGGCATTCGAGGCTCCGACAATCAGAGCATTAACCTTCACTTGGCCATAACTGCCAATATTTTAGATGACAGCTTAATAGCTGGCACTAACAGCTGCCGCATGAAGCCACGCGACAGCAATTGTCATTTCAATAATATTTATCTACACAAATATTACAAAACATAAACCTTAGACACAAGGGATTGTCTTCTCTTAAGGACCATTTGTGGTTGAATAGAACCTTCAGTTTTTGATGTTAATTGTTTAATGTATGGAATTACATGGAATTGCAAAATCTTGCTAAAACAATCATCATCAAAACGAATGAGTATTTACGCTGAGTGTAGTCTTGCTATTAAATAATTATAGGACAATAATTATAAAATTACAGTTATTGGTAGATGTGCGAATGCATGGCTTGTAAATGGTCTGCGCCAGAATCAAAATGTCCTACATTATCTCGCGACAGGAATGAGCCAATCCTTCACACGCGGAGCCATCTTTCCCTTAAGATTTCGTTTATAATGCAAAAATAATTTAATTTTTTGTTAAATATTAATATTAGTAACAAAATATGAGAACATAGTAATTTACATTAATATCTAAGTAGATATTAATGTAAATTACTAAGTAAGTACTTATAAGAAAGAGGTAAACTTCAAACTTAAATACATGCCTAGCATAAAATGCACCCAAAAGACGCGAAAAAGCAAATAAAACAGAAATAATTTGCTTGAGGCACAAACAGTAGTAAAAAACGTACTTTATCAGCAACGCAAGATCAAACCGTACAACATAAGTAAAACGTTTATACGTGTATTTTATTCCCTTACACCGTGTTACACAATCAATTAAAATAACATCGTTGACGTTCCAGCGCATTTGCGGCATCTCTGTGAAGTTGCGCAAGTGTTCAGGCCATGACACGACGCAGGTGATCCCACAACCACGAGACTATGTACCTATATGAACAACCAAAAAAGATGTTGTTGAAACATGACATCTGCAATAGCAGCTGTTAATAAGTCACATAAACATAACTTATTTAACTTAATATTCATGACATTGGTTTTAATTGTTGACAGCTGCCTTTATCGAAGTTTCGATAACCTTAATGTAAATAAACCAAAAAGTTCCTACTTTTCATGTAGCTGAAGGTAGTTTGACAACCTCACATTCAGCATTCTTATCTGAACACACAGCTAGAGGTTGTTAAATTTTCCACTATATCTACAAATAAAAATATTACGCAATTTTGTAAATTCGTAAAACAAATTATTCGCACTCATCGAAGTGTTGTTTCTTCAGATATTGTGAAACCGCAACAATACGCATTCACATGCAAATGGCCTGTAACGCATTCGTGAGTTATGTGCACTGAGCACTGCGACACCTCCAGAATGCTTGCAGTGGTAACATACTAGAAATTCTGCATCATTTATAACTAACTATGAGACACAAGACATCTCGTACACGACCACATTAATCCCCACGCGTGGCCGAGCATGAATACCGTCGTTATTAATTTATCATATGTACGTATTGGCCACATTTCAGTGTATTCTTCGAACCTTCAACAATTATCGTCCGCCGCTCACGAACCGACGTGACCCGCGGGTCAGAGGGTGCACCTTTTTAGAATCCCTATTCAATGCCCATTGAAACTGAGTTCAATTACATGAATATTAAAGCTTAATTTCATTTGTTTTGTTTCTTTTGTCTGCTATTATACAATCCAAATAAGGCGAAATCCTTGAGCATATGCTATATCACGGGCTTGTTACGAGTAGCTTGATGTTCTGTCTGATGTATACTGTACTGCAGGCAGTTAGATGTTTGGATAACTCTTAGCGAACGCTGTAAAAGCACTTGGCCCAGATTTGACGTACTCTTTGAATAATATATCAGTGAGCTTAACAAGAATACTTAGCACTAGGTGTCTGCATCCTAATTGTAGTATTGCGTGCAGTCATGCAATATCACTATTTGGCTACTCAGTTCAACATCACTCTATTAACGATACCTAGGTTACTAAACATAATCAGAATGTAATAATCATTACATAATGTAACACAACAAACAGTTCGACCTACTTTAAACAGCGCATCTTTGTTCACCGAGAGACTTTCGCTGCAGTGGTTAGGACACAAATAGATCAAAAGGAACAGTACAGGTTAAATAATGTTGACCTACTTCACAATATACAGAACCGCTTGAGTAAATTATTCTGCAAATGATAAATGTATGTAATATAATAACACGCATGTTCAGTTTTGTGACACAGATTTGGGTTATTAGATTAGATTAAACTAAATTATGTGGTGGTCAGTTTATATGCCAATTTTAGTACGAAAACGGAAAACGTAATGCATTGCAGTTGCTGAAGCAAAATATATTCCGTGCAAAACTTGAGTTATCAATTTTTAGTATCAAATATTTGAATTCTAGGCAAACTGACGGCTTAATTTTGAATGTAAACACAGAGTGTAACTTAGTACTACATAGAGCAAAATTGTAGTTCAATAGAGCCCTGGGGGTTATGAATTATTGTGCAGCTCAATGAACTAGCTAAGTAGTAATTTTACACTTAAATGCAAATGCCAAAAACATCCACACCTACATACATATTTGCAATTAGTTGAGTTAGTTTATTTATGATTGTATACATATTGCAGGAGAACATAACTGGCGAAATATGGGCGTAGTATATAGGTACTTCCTGCCTAATCCTACGGGTATATACAGGATGTTTGTGATATTGTAAATTTCGGAGACAGATCACAGACAGACAGAGTTTACAGAGCTGAAAGTTAGAACAAACTAAGACTCTGTAAAATTTTACACTCATAAGTCTTCGCATATTTCTCGCATAGTTCTCTAACGAAGTATCCATAATAGTTGGTATTAAGTTGAATTAACGTAGCAACTATGTAGTCATCCGTGCAGATATGGCCGTACTCATAGTAGTTGATATTCTTAATGGCCCAGTGGTGTGGTTCGTCATGTAATTGCTAAAGCGTGATTTCTTCAATTCAAGTTGATTCAACACGTTTACGAACGTGTCGTAGTAAACTTTTTGTCAATTTGCGTCGTTAACATGAGTTCAGAGGTCTATAGTTAACTGACAGATATGTGATTGCATCGCTCATTACAAATATTTGAAGGACTTATAAATAGTGCATCGTACTAGTCTAGTACACCTATAACTAATATTAAAAACGTGAAAGTCTGGATGTTTGGTGTATTGTAAATCAATCACGTCGCGCCCCAACTGCTTAATGGATTTTGATGATACATGGCACACTGGTAGACCTTGACCAGAATTAGAATATAGATTTATTGTATCGGTAGTAGATCCCTGTAGGATAATTTCCGAATTTCAAGCGGGAGAAGCTGTTGGCAGACGCTAGTATTTTATAACCATAAGAACACGACAGACGAACCCAGTACATCAGACATTAGCATAGATAGAAATAGAAGAACTGGTCGTGCTCTTGATTATACATGTATCTAGTTGACCGGTTATGCAAAGTTGGGTAGGCTGACAACTTCAGGATAAATAAGGAAGATTTATAGAATCTACATGTAATTACTGAGATCGAGTTAGTTAATCACAGTCTTCTAGTGGGGACTAGTAAACTATGACATATAATAAAGGTATAATAAGAACTGTTTAATAAAAGAAACATTGAGGTCTGTAAATTAGTTTGCAAAGGGTCAGCCGTCGCTCGTGTACGGAGAGTCGGGGACACACGGCGCCGACGCGGGCGCAAACTGTTTTTATGAAAGGTCGAATTATTATTATCGTTTTATGAAATGTTGAATAATTTAAATATTTATAAGCACTTGAATCGTAAAAGATTTAATAAATATCGCTGTGGAAAAGTCTTACAAAATTATTGACCAAGCAAGTAAAGCTTGATATCCCATAACTAACATAAAAGGGCCAATAAAAGTCTCTATTCAAGCGATAGAAATAATCTAAGGTATATGAAAATAGAACGTGGTCATCCGTATTTACACAGCACTTGTTATCGTCTTCAACGTCACTTGATACCTAATAAGCTTGCTTCGAGTAGCAAGTTCCAACTTCAATGATGTTATCTGACTGCAGCTGAGAAAGCAGATACTATCACTTACTTACTGTGAACTATCTTGAAAGGAGAAGGCTATTGAGATGACGTCGAATAGAGGTATATGGAAGAAGACATGCCGCGCCGACCCCAAATAAATTAGCTTAAGGAAAAGAAGACAGGGAAAGGTTGACTGGTAGAGAATGCCTTATGTAACACCATTGTTCATGAAGTTTAAATAAATTAATAAGGGTAGGAGGATAATGCACTATCTTCACAACAGGCTAATGATAATGTTACATCATCATCAGCCTACTAATGTGCCCACTGATGGGACACAGCACAGGCCACCTCTCTGTGAGAGGGAATGGGCCGTAATTTACCACGCGGGCCCAGTGCGGGTAGGTGGATGTCACGTGTCTTCGAATTTTTGGTTCTAGGACATTCCGGTTTCCTCACGATGTTTTCCCTCTCCGTTTTGAGAGCAGTGGTGATAAAATAATTTACACAAAGTAAAGCGCCTGCCTGGGCTCGAACCCACGACCTACAACTTATAAGTTGCGGCCGATGTCACTGGGCCACTACTGCTCTTGTAAGACGTTACAATTACTTTTTACAATTTATTCATCACCAAATTCACCACTGCTCTAGAAACGGTAAAGGAAAACATCGCGACGAAACCGTGCGTCGTTCGAAGACGCCTGTCATTCACCAACCCGCACGGGGTCCTCGTGGTTGATTTCGACCCAGTACCTCTGCAGAGGCAGAGGCCGGCAGAGGCTGCCAGATAGCCTCCTGGCTATTAACTCAATACTGCGAACATTATAGGCTGATTATACTACACTAAGTTATCGCGATAACTATTACCATGTTGAATTGATATAAAACAAAGTCGTTATCATTATTATCAACAGTGGTGTGACAACTGTGTCATCTCGGCGGCATCTAAGTGCTGCATGCTCCGAGGTCACCAAATCGTCAAACATACTGATATACTGATAAGTGATGCTCCGGAGGGATCGTCGTCCGCATGTAGGGGTCGCTCGACCCTAGATAGCCTTACTCAAAAAATAAACACTGGAATGTACTAATGTACTCTTGAACGTACGTACGGTAGAATTGAGCGCAGTTACCTACGTAGGATTGGAAGACAGTCTGCTGATGAATACATCTATGCACATACCTACATTTTACTATTGGAAGTGTTTAGTTCCATGTGGGTGTACCTATTGTCATCCACCGAGCATAAAGGAACTCTAAAAACTTGCAATGTCATTGCGACAATGTCCTCGGAAAATCACCAAAAGAAAAATGTGCTATGTAGCTAGTGGGCTACGCTTGGTAGCGGAAAAAAGAAAACTGCAGAAAAAAAATATAGTTCAAAACTCAAATCAAAATGTTTTATTGTATTTCTTACATTAATCTGCAATCCAGAGTCCTAAGTAACCCCAGTAAGTTATAAAATATAGGTACTTATGTTGTATAAATAAAGTAATCAAACAAACAAGTCCGTCAATCAGAATCGAGTAAATATAGTCGACATCTTTATTACTCTTTTGTCAAAATGTCGTTGTGTACTGAAATTTCACCTAGTGCGCATTGTGACGAAACACAAGTGTTTTAATCTTTAAGTCCCTTACAAAAAATTAAAAAAACGTCTGAATATGTTGTTGTTCGGTATTTTATCAATGTTCTCTTTTGGAGTTAATCCTGTCCATTTTAGGAATAACATTCTTAAAATAGTACCACGTACCATATGTTATGTTTGCAAGTACACATTTTCGGCTTAAAATTACGCCATTGCTGCATATGTGGTGAATATAATCTCGTAGGTGGATACGGATAATGAAGTGCACCTGCCAAAATTATCAGACAATAGGTGTTATTGTGGAGCCCACGGGCAGAGTCGCGGGTGAAGTCAGTGCGTCGGCGCAAGCGCAGATCGGTGGCATCGTGTCGAGCGAGATTAATGCTCTCACCTTGGCACACTCCCCCAGTCGCGATCGACTAAGTACCGATACTGCTAAATAAACAGTCATTAGTGTGATGCTCCTTGAAGACGTGTGAATGAATATTTAAACGTTTCATTAATATATTTCGTTCAACTCTACGTAGGAACGCACTGTTTTTAAGTCGATTGATATTGGCGTTCAAAAGTTCAGGGTTGTGATTTATTTTTGTTCGACTCTATGTATCACGTTTCATAACAATGCTTTAAAAATATTCTTCAAGATATTTTTGTTGAAGAAAACATACAAACCATTCGAGGGAACGTGAAACGGAGTTTAATCAGGGCAGGATGTAGTTGATCTAATGGAACACCAGAAGTTTGAATGCCAGCCGTGCCCCGTAAACATTTAGTATTCATGTTTCTATTAAGCAACGTGCAAGGTAGCTATAAACTTATTCAAGAGCCAATCATCGACACATTAGCAGATGCAATGTTCCGCTTTATGAATTTATTCGGAAAGCGTTCTTATTGTCTAGATAATAATAGATTATTTGCAGTGATCACTGCAATCAGGACCACATTATGTCTCAGAATATTGGTCTAGAAACTTCGAAATCATACTAAGAGTATTTATGATTAATGAAATTAAGATACCTACACTGCAACAAGATTAAAACATTGCGGTTTTTTTACCACAGTATCGCGCTGTACGTAGTAAGTGGGTCATATTTAGTAGGTAGTCATTCGGATTCAAAAATAAAACATACTGTTGAACTTCTCGACTGTTCTTGATATTTCTTACATTAGGCTCTCAACTTATTTCAATAAGATATATATATAAAATGGGGATTTCTACTTTCTTGACTTGTTATGTTTGAAATCACCATTTCGTCGCAAGAGTTATGAGAACTGGAACAATTTTTTCTTGCAATGGGACCTACGGTTACCTTGCAATTACCTACGAAGTTATAACCCGAACCTAAGTTTAAAATAATGTATATGTTTCCAGTTGTACATACATACAAACCTGTATTGCAAATAACACACATGACACGGTTGCGATATCTCACCGAATTCATTTTGCTGAGCGTGAGCATCGAAGAACGATTGCATTCTTTGATCATTTGACATTTACTCGTACACAATAAATGGAAAACATTTGTTAGGTACTAAGGTAATTGCTGATGTTTTGTTTAAAATTACTACTAATGGATTATTGCTAAAAGTATTTGATTAAAGAGATTCTAAACGACATTTGTCGAAGATAATTGGCTAGCTATGTCTCAATAACTTAAAATTGTTTGTTATTTTATAGGGACTAATCTGTCTATGAATTCATAAATATGTATAGAGACAACTTTGCATCTACCCCTTTTCTTCATATTAAGCGCACGGAGAAGGGGAAGATTTGCATAAAAGTTTATTTTATTTTTTATTATTGATAGAATTAGAATTTTATTTATTATTTTATTATGAGCCCGTTACGTCCCACTGCAGGGCAAAGACCTCCCTTCCGTCTTTCCATTTTTCCCGGTCTCTTGCTATATCTGGCCAATCCTTCAGATAAACGTCTAATTCGTCACGCCATCTCTTTCTGAGGCCTTAGTGCGAGTTTTTACTCACGCTCAATCGCGTTAACGTTAACGCCAATTTGTATTGAAACTGGATAAGCGCCGTCTGGTGACGGCAAGGCAAAACCTCTTTTTTTGTATGCATTTTGACATAAGTGATCGTTTACGTTATCACGAGTGAGTACGTTTAATAACTCGCACTAAGCACACTGGGCCTACCGCGTCGCCGGTTCCTGTTATTCGGAATCCAGAAATTAGAATAGATAAACATATTCACTCTTGACTTAAAGACTCCCAGCAATGGATAGCGGTCAAATTCTTTGCGTTGCCGTATTTACTTACGCAATACGGCTGCAGGTTATAGCTATCAGGAAATCCAGACTCCAGCAGGGAATTCCACTCCTTATAATAGATACTAGCATGCTGTACGCATAATTAAAGTATTCCCAAAACGTTTGGTTGTTTGGTGGTGTGGTTGGTTTGGTGATTTGGTGGTTTGGAGTTTGTATGAAGAAAAAGTGCAGACAGCAAATTTTTTTGGTTAATGTAACCAAAGTTACTGAAAATAACTACAACATTTATTAGTTACCTACATCAAATTACACATTAATTTGCACGAAGTTGTACGTCTTCACACATTTCTTTCCAATCACTATGCCACTTACAGATAACCTTTATAATGACGAATTCGTACTGTTAATTCCGGTTCCGATAATTTGTAGTGCCTAAAAGTTGTTGCTAATGGTGACGAATAAACAAAAAAACTTGGAGACCTTTGACTTGATATTTATCAGTGGTTGTTTAATTGCGGGAAAAAATTAAAATTGTTCACTTATAACATAAGTTGGAACCGCAACCCCGCCGCGTGATGAGCTCATGAAAATGGGATCCTTTTCCGGAAACTTCCGGCATAAAATGTAAGTCTCCCTCAAAATCTCCCTCAAAATTCATAATCTACAGTAATATAATAAAATAATAGAAGAGGTACACATTTTTGTTTATTTATGGAAAGGGTAAAGCTCTGGCAGTATAGATATATAGTTATAGGTCGTGGGTTCGAGCCCAGGTAGGCGCTTTACTTTGTGTAAATTATTTCATCACTACTGTTCTAAAAACGGTGAAGGAAAATATCGTGAGGAAACCGGCATGTCCTGGAACCAAAAATTCGAAGACATGTGACATCCACCAACCCGCACTGGGCCCGCGTAGCGGATTACAGCCCATTCCTCTCTCACAGAGAGGAGGCCTGTGTCCCAGCAGTGGAAACATTAATAGACTGATGATGATGCACATACCTACGATTCCGTTTTTTTTTTTATTGTCTATAGGCTTGCGCTTGACCACTATCTCACCTGATGGTAAGCGATGATGTGGTCGACGGTGAAGCACGCTTGCCTAGAAGAAACCCATTCACTCTTGACTTAAAGACACAGATTCCGGCAGGGAATTCCACTCTTTAGCTGTACGCATAATAAAAGTGTCCCCAAAACGTTTTGTGCGTATGGATGGGATGTCGAACGGGCTGGGTGGAATTAAATCATGTAATTCCATCGCAATACGCAAATTATTATATCCAGAAACAATGCACGGTTCCAGTTGATTACGCCAGCGGAGTGAAACCGTGGGATAGGCAACGGTAGCTCGTAAAAACTGTCGTTCTGCGTAAAATGGTCAATTTATACAAACCTAGTGTAATCCATGTAGGCTTTATCGAAGGTATTTTTTTATTATTTTATTAATCGTCCATGTTGTCATTGTGTACTCTCTCATAAACTAAATTATTGACAATAATTATAATTAACTTCAAACTTTAAGAGCGTTGGAAAATTCCGAGCCGTGATAAGAAGTGTTGAAGTAAACAATAAGAGGTGGGTCAATTTAATGATAAAACTGAGTGCCGAAAATAAGTAGGTACCCCAAGATTGTTAAATTAAGTTTCATTTGGACAGAAAAATTCTACTTAAGCAAGTTGGCGAAGAAATCGTTATTTTGTTAGCATATATTAGTTTTGAAAAGCAGCATAATTATGCATACGAAGAAACGCTATCTGTAATTGATTGAAGTAGGTACCACGTAGTAGCGTATGATTAACTTCAGTGCCCAAAACGTGGATCACTCGAGATACAAAGGCTTTTTAAGGGTTGCAGTAATTAGGTACGGCATTCAACCGGTATATGCATTTTAGCGGTTCTCGTTCTTCAGTTTTCAAGTTTACTGCTGAGGAGACCTTAAAATTTTCTGCAGGTTTGTCTACACTATCTACATATGCACTAATATTACAAAGAGGAAAGATTTGTTTGTAATGGATAAACTCAAAAACTACTAAACCAATTTAGAAAATTCCTTCACCAATAGAAAGCTACATTTTTCCTAACTAACATAGGCAATACCAACCCAAAAACGGGTCCGAATTCCACGGGATTGAAGCCGCGGGGAAAAGCTAGTTTAACTATATAGCTGTCTGTAGTGAACACCTTTAAATAAATCAAATACATACCTATTTGTTTTCAAAAACTCATATTTTAATTGTCATACCTACCTACTGCGAAATCACTGTTATCCAAAGAGACCCCCAGTCAACAACTTTATCTTAAAACAATAAAAATATATACTTTAAGTACCTATACCTACAACAAATTTCGACCCCGGTACCTATATCAGTGCGCATATTTATTGAACCACTTAAAGGCGTAAATATTTGTCCGAGTACATTTGCATTTATCATGTTACCACGAACTGTGATAGCGTGTACATTATGTGATTTCTATTTTTATTCGGTACTGATATGGGCCCGTGTATCGTATCGTAGTATCACTCAATATAAAAGTGTTACTTACACGCTCTATAGGACTGAACTTCTACTATCCATTGTAAAGTATTTTTTTTATTTTTCATTATCAATAGGCGTCAATTGTAAAGTTTTTTTTTTATTTATTATCAATAGGCTTGCGCTTGACCACTATCTCACCTGATGGTAAGCGATGATGTGGTCGACGGTGAAGCACGCTTGCCAAGAAAAACCCATTCACTCTTGACTTAAAGACCCCTAGATTGTAGCTATCGGGAAACACAGACTAGCTGTACGCATAATAAAAGTGTCCCCAAAACGTTTTGTGCGTATGGGATGCGATGTTCACCATGTACCAATGACGCATCGCCGTACGCCTGGTAGTCCGATGATGGAACGCGCTGGGCGGAATTAGATCATGCAATTCCATCGCACACTCCCCGAAATGTAACCGATAAAAAACCGAAAAGCTGGCAACTCGGCGACGATGAAAAATGATGAATGATGGCGAAATGATTCATGATCTCTATATGTATAGTCTTGGACTTATCTTTTCGGGTGATTATATATTGTATGATGCGAATTATATGGAATAGTTTATAGGACTTAGTTGGTCATAGTTACTATGCAGAACTGATTTGGTCACTTGCGTCTGGGATTGCTTACAATCAGCACCTACTTAGCAAACATATCCTTATAACGGTTTTAATAAAAATAGACGGTAAACAGCTTACTATAGTTGGTCGTTCATTCACAAATTCGCGTTTTGGTCTTGACCCACACTTACTGCTACCGAGTGTAGTTTTGTGTGATGATTGTGAAGTGGCTTGACAAGTATTGTAGTTCTCAGGGCAAATCTATAAGTTAGTAGCAAAACAATGGATAATTCTGCAAAATTACATCTTTAAGGGAAATACAAGCATCTCTATGCAATCCCATCTATAATTTAGAGTACTGTAACATCACATCTGTCTACATCCAAAGTGCTCACGTAACATGTGTGTTTTCGCTTTTACTTCATGCTTTTTCGTCAAATCTTCATCTTTAGCCATAAAATCCTCGTTCGTCACACTGTCGTGCATCCACAGCCACCGTGACGGCTATATTATCATCACTAAGTATCATTTTATTCGTCTTTTATCGTAACATCATCAGAAAGAAATGAAACAGTCATAAATATAAACTGTAATCATTTCGTTACGTGTGCTCGGTAATCTTTGAACTACTGTAGTATTCGTTAGCGAATAACTTATTCTAGGATTATCTTAGACCTTAATTTAACACACCAAAGTGCTAGCACTAATATTATACATATTCTCGCAAGCATTTAAATACGCATTGAACAAATATGACCTAAAACAACTTCATTTTGCGGTTTACAGCACTTGCATACGCATTTGGCATGTTTATCGAAACGAAACTCCAAAATGACTCAAGTGCTGAGAATGCATGTTGATCACCTAGTTCTGGTGACTAGTACAGGGTTAGGTAAGTGACAGTAACATCATTCATCGTTGGATGATGGACACATCAAGGCTCCCGTGTTCGAAATTTAAAAAGGCTGACAGTGGTTGAGGGGCGGGGCATTGCTGACGTATGACAGTGGCGCCTGAGCAAAATAGATCATTTCGCAATAACACCCTATGCGCCTGCGCCGGTCGACATGTAAGAACATAATATCATGCTTCATAGACATTCAAATGGCAAATGTTTTAACACGTATTGTACTCAAGTATGTACATAATACCTGTTGCTTGTGAATGGAAACAAATGTCATGCTTTGTTTTATGTTAATGCTGTTCATAGTAATCAGATTAAGGTAGGTCCTCTGTAGCGTTCCAGTTAGATAGGATCAAGAAAAAGTGTATCGATTTGCGTAATGTCAGACCGGATTTTGTAACGGAATCTACGTGTATATTGTAAAGTACAAAGGTCTGAAACTATCAAATGTAGATGCTTTTGTGGGATATCGTTATCAACGTATTAACTTAATCTAAGGATTTAAAAAGTAAAACCATTCGGAGGTTAGCTCTGTAAAAACGGATTTACGTACAGCTGAATATATGCAGATTCCAGAAGGCCATAGAACAAATGTTTTTTGTTCTACTAAAGCAGTAAAAACTTACAAATATGGGCCTAGGAAAACCTTTATAGGGTTGCAATTTTTCATCAAGTCATCATACAACGAGTTTTTCGATTGCTTTGTTTCAGTATTATCTGATACGCTGTTTTGTACAAAACAGAACCCAAGGTGGATCCCAACAGTGGATCCTTTATGCACCATCCAAAGTGATCTTAAATAGGGAATCTCTAATCCAGTGACCACTATTAGCTGCCAATACAAAGATCTAGGTTTTCTTAAAAGTGTTTAAGAATTATATCTTCTGGGAACTTCGGGAAAAATACCAGCTCCAGATAGCCAGGTCAGTAACTTGTAATCTGATTGTACTTTAATTGTTTTCTAGAAGAATTTTCGAGGTTACGAGGACAGTCGATAGTCAGAGATTGCAAACGCTGAGAATCACGCACCCATCGGTAATTCGGTACTTAACTATTTATATCTCGATCGAGAAGTTCAACGGTCTCTGGGTCCGGGTGCGACGGACACCGGTCGGCGTGCAGCCGCCGCCTGATAAACACGTCCATCGTCCCTGAGCCCTCAGATCATTGACAGATAACGGACACGTCACCAGTCAACTGCATCTTAACCAACAAAGACGATTAGGTAAGATTGATTCGATTTTATAATGGGATTTTTGACATGGAAATCAGTGCAATACAATCTAAGGGCCTCTAACACAGATATTTAGGTATGCAAAGTCATCTTATACTGCACTGTATCAACAACTTTAATTCACAAACAGGTCAACGTACCTACTAAAAACTTGAGTAGTATGACAACTCTATGAAGAGCATAATTAAGACGTTCCAAATTTAACGCGAAAATATCAGCGTAGCATAAACTGAGTAATGGATAGTGCCTTGACAAGATCATAAAACACGTAAGTACACCATTTAATTAGTAAAGTTTCACACAGTCGCGCAGGTGTGAATTAAAGCGGGTCGCATCTCCGGCAAGAGACGCGGGCGACCTTAACATGCACATCGAGCCTCGACATAGGCTCGTCTTAGATAATATTATGTTTATTAAATAAATAAATAACCTTGACATCCCACCTACATACTCCGTGCACACACTTAATTGATTATCTGCTTAATTGTTGGAATTATAAATGGAAAACATTAGTCAACCTCCCTACCTAACATTCCGTGAATATTTACATCCAAAGTCATGCATTATGCTACAACAACAATTGATTTTCAAACCTTCCAAAAGTTAATGCTTTGTTGTGTCATACAATAAATCGACATTGAGTTTGGTTGAAAGTAATAAATCGCTTCATAAAACCGTGTATATCAACAAAGACGGTCTTCAAAGCATCTATAAAGTTCGTCTTCCGTGTTATAAACGTGCGATTATTTAACACTGATGACAAGGTTACGACCGAAATCGCAAAGTTCATTCGATACGCTCGTAGTCTTCGCAATTAATTCGGGTACTAAATTTAACAGAAGATAGAATCTTCAAAGTATTAGAACCGGAGCAATGGTGCTCAAGATTGGTGGGAGATAGCCGCGTTTGGGGCTCTTATGTCAAGTGCAATGCTTAATGATGAGTATTCGGCTATATCGTGGGAATTTAAGGACCTTTAACTCCATCTGTCTGCTGATAGTCGTAGCCGATAAATAGCGTGATGATGCAAGAGTGGCGGTCACGGGCAACCACTGGCGGTAATGCGTTGTTTTAGGCGTAACATGCCATACAGCAATGATCGTTAGCACAATCACCGGATTTGCTAAGCAGATGTGGAAGCTGTGGTTAAGTTGCGCTTTGATGATTTGATTAGGTTGCGTTTTAAAGACTTGACTTAATGCCAGCCTGAACCTACATTTTTTATGTGCAGCTAATTTGGTTCTCAGTCTCACGCTTGTAACGGTCTCGTTAGCAACGCCAGATTGACCTGATTAAATCAACAGGCATCGCTCAGTTGTGAATACAGTAAAAGTTTTCAGCTCGACTGATTTTCAATCATTACGATGCACTTAATAAACCCGTAAAGATATACTTATTTGCATCGTGGCTTATATAGTTATCCATATGCCAAAAACCCAACCCCAGTGATTCGTTCCGGTACCATTATTTAATAGTTAAACAACGGCAATATCATTACATAACTCACATATATTTCATACATCTTATTCACATAATCACTCGCTGACAGCATTGGCGTAACTAACTATGTTTATGACCACCATAAGCCGTGCTAATAACCGGGTTTGTAACGAATACAATTCAATAAAACCGACATTAGAATATGTAATGTTATCTGTGGCATGCTGAGGCACAGGTTAACGATACCACAGACGATACACACCATCGTCATCATTTCAGCTGAAAGACGTCCACTACTTCATAGGCCTGCCCAAAGTGTGGCCGCATCAACCGGTCCTGTGGATCTTGCATCCAGCGGATTCATCGTAACCATCTTAGATCATCGGTCAACCTTAGTGGGAGGCCATCCAACGTTGCGTCTTTCGGTACGCGGTCGCCACTCCATACTCCAAAAGTCCTACGAGCAAAGTGCACTGCTCAGTGTCCACTGCCACCTAAGGTTGGCAATTCTTCGGACTATGTCGGTAACACACTAACATATGGTGCAATGACTTACATAATAATTCAAATGATCCATATCAACATAATGCATCTTCACCTCTCACAATTCCTTATTCATGCATAACCCCATACATGGGGTTAATAGACATCAACATACTTTTCTGAATTCAACTCTGTGTCGAAAAGAATTGAGTTTGAATTACTGTGCAAGTGTTTTTGCTAAATAAAAGTAAGCTCCAAGTAACTCATGAACCTTGCAACATGGTTGCATCATTGTATGCACAGTCAAAACTTAGGTCGTATGGCAAATTTTGATTGGTTGATATTACGAAATATTTCTAGGTGTTCCAAATATATATAAATTGCACAATATTTATTTTCATTTCTTCAAAAAAAACATTTGACATCGCAATCGCAACGTCTGCATGAAATTGAATGCTTTCATGAAAATAATTTAAGTATTTCATGCTGTCTGCAAATTGAGTTATTGTTCAGTTATGATAGTAAGATTAAAATTTGTTATTAGATTTATGAATCAAAAAAACTAACTGCAGTCTGACGCAAGTGTATCTTATTAAGATTATGTCCTGAAATCTGGAAGCAATTGGGCAAATAGCATCATTGGACTCTTATGCAAGCACATTTTCAAATACAACTCCGAGATTAAAATTACACCAAATAAATTGCTTTTCCGTTTTGAATCTCAGTTCACACAACAAACCCTAAGGTTTGTGTAACCTTTGTACAACTAACGCCAGGTTTCTCAAAGCTAAATTAGTGTGACAAATTGTTTAAGCATACGTTATCTGCTGTGATTGGCTGTTGAAAATTCATTCAACCAATCACAGTAGTTAACCGGCGATTATTCGTCGATTACGTTAACATCCCGATAATCGAGCTTCAAGAATCCGGGCATAAGATACTTGGATAGATGATAGCTTAAAAAGAAGGTACCTACCCATATATTTTTCAGGAACTATACGCATCCAGTACTAAGACCAACCTACAAACTCCTACAAGTTTCAGAAACCTAGATATTGAGCAACAATGAAGATTATTTCAATTCAAGCAATACTTCCTATTAATAGATAGACTATACGTAATACTGTTACTAGACAGGATGGTCACTGACTCTACGTCTAGATATCGTGGTCCATAGGTACGATTATGGTCTCTACTTAAATACCTACCGATGATAATGTTATAAAAAAGAAAGAAAGGGTTATGCCGCACATTTAAATTAATTAAATACTGTATTATAATTGCTATAAGTAATTCGAATTGTTTTTTTTTATATCCTATAGGCTCGCGCTTGACCACTATCTCACCTGATGGTAAGCGATGATGTTGTCGACGGTGAATCACGCTTGTATAGAAAAAACCTATTCACTCTTGACTTAAAGACCCCTAGATTATAGCTTTCGGGCAACACAGACTCCGGCAAGGAATTCCACTCCTTAGCTGTACGCACAATAAAAGTGTTCCCAAAACAAACGCATGCCACTAAATGCATTATGAACATAAATGTGTATGGATGGAGAGGGATAGCGAGGCCAAAGAAAATATCTGGATGGATGGAGAGGGCAACGAAAAGATGGATGGAATATATTAGGAACCATAATGACGAAAAGGCAGTCAATGATGATGAATTCTAATTGATCTATAAAAGAAATGTGTGTACTACCCAAGACTTCCTAAGTTATGGGTGAAGTTTCAGAAAGTTCTATTTGGTGCGTTTGAAATCCCTATTTGCAATAGTAGTAGTAGTGACAGTCTGTTTACTCCTCATATAGATAGATACGATAAGACCAACATGATAGAAGTCACAGTATGACGCAAATATGCAACAGTTCGCAATATACTACTTAATTATATCAGCAATATCAACGCACCAAACCAGCGCACACGCATCCGGCGCATGCGCCCCCAATGATTAATACAAATTAAGATAACACTATAATTAATATTTATCACTATCTATATCTCTGTAGCTTTCCATTCTTAACCCCCTTTGACTAATAATATAAACAAACGTCAATTAGCACATTCTGCCAACGTGTTCCGCTGTGTAGATAACATTTATTTAATATTTACGTAGAATGGTGTGATGCTATACACAAAGGCTTATCTATCGGATACTTTAGCCCCTCTAATTCAATGAATATCCGTAATCCAATCACTAGTACATTCCTGACATTTCACGTAATAGCATATAAGTTGTACTATAATGATAGTTATAAGTTGTAACGTACGGAATTACTGATACAAGCGCAACCATCCGGAATTAGCGTCCGTAAATCCGAATATACGTTTATATGGCTACAAAATTCAGGTAGACAAGGTCCCTTACATCAATCAGAGGTATAATGAGCTGGTTAAATCTCAACTAATATCATAAAGAGGTACCTAAAACTGTTTGTTTGTTTATATGTTTGTACAATTAATCTCTAGGAATTGCCTACTGATCCGATTCCGAAAATTCTTTACTGATAATGGCTAATCGATCACAGATAGAAAGTTACATTCTTCAACATACTTACTATATTGCTGATTACCATAGGCTATATTTTTTATTCCGGAAAAATGTACATTTCCAAGGGCACAGAACCGAACCCGCAGGAAAAGGCTAGTTAATGGACACATGCAATGCTATGCCTAATTTGTTTCTCGACAATACTCTGCGAAGGAGGTTGGAATCCGCGCAAGCGCAGGTTGGGCCACGTTCTGGTACGAACACAAATGCCATGGCATTCATGACACAAGGACGAGACCGCTTGATTTATCCTTACATTCTGTAATTGTTACTAAACAAAGAGCATATCTAAATCTCTGTTTGTTTATATCAGTACAGAATTGTTTGATGACGTTCAAAACAAACCTTTTCACGGCTGTCCCTAACAAAATTGATGGTAAAACCCTAACATGACACTAACGGATAATTGCTTGTCTATAAAGGCGTACTAATAACAATCGTGTGCCTTGAACAGAAACAGCCGAACACAATCGATTGGAGACGCTCCCGCGACCGAAATGATTAATTGCACACTTGAGTAATAAATCTAACGTAAATGCGTTCTGGTCTCTGATTATTGCACCTGCTGGCCAGCTACAGCTACAAACACTAAATGTCCTAATAGATAAGCAATTTTATGCTGCATAGGCCTAGGGGTCTTCTGGACAAATTAACTTACACAAGATTCTTGTGAAAATGCCGTTAGAAATTGACAACATGACTAATGGAAAAACTTAAAGAAAATATGCATTGCAATTAAAAAGTATTTACATGAGCCAATTCTTATGCAACAGAAACTCGAAGGTTTCATAATTAATTGCGTACCGTACTAGTGTAAACCGATGCCTAACATCCATCTTAGTGATCTATATCATCCATATTCGTTTAGACAGATGGGCGACGATTAATTTCTCGACCTGTGCTTGATTCCATTGTTCTGCACTCACTTTCACATGTGCTACAGATATTTACTAAGATAGCTGGTGCCCCAGCACTTTAGAGAACAATGACATTTCCAATGGAATACTAATAGTTATTCACGTCCAAGCAGAAGATCGACACGTGTTCGTCCAACGGTCGAGATTGACGTGCACAATAACAAGCTAATTACTTGTCGGTTAACCTTTTTGTGACGCCACCTGTGCCGCACGTGTTCGGGTCGGCGTCGCGATAACGGCTACCTGGGTGGTCGTGAAGTGTAAAAAATGTCGAGTCCTAACCCATTAGCGAATAATACTGACACAAATATTATGCAGACGAATACGCAAGACAGAGAAGACAATATACAAACAGAGGAGATGGAGACAAACTTTGAAGATCAACAAGTAATAAATAACTCTCAATCACGAAAGAAGAGACCAATAGAAGATACAGATGATAACTGGACTATTGTTAACAATAACGGAAAACGTTATAAGAGTTTAAGTAATCTTACACATCTAGACCCCGAAGGAAAAATAGAAGTTTCAATAACTTGTAAGGAAGCCCTGCCAAAACAGTTTAAATTAGCCAAACTATTACAAGTAAACAACATTAAACGCGTTTCATGCATTAAATATTCCAATCAGTTTAAAGTAATGTTACAGTTCGAAAGCGATTTAGATGTACAAAAGTTAATTAACTGTACAGAATTTAAGGAAAAGAAATGGTATATTTCTAAAACTATGGAGGTTCAAATTACTTACGGAATAATTAAAAACATAGAACTTGATTGTAACGAGGAAGAAATCATAAATAGTTTATCGTCTGAGACAGAAATAATATCGGTTAAACGGCTTAGTCGCAGACAGAGGGACGGTTCTGGATGGACTGAGAGTGAGACTTTAAGAGTATGTTTCAAAGGTTCTTCACTACCGGCATATATACATATGTATGGTGTTAGAATAAATGTGGAGCCATATGTCTATCCGGTTACACAATGTTCTAATTGTTGGAAATTCGGTCATTACAAAAAAATTTGTCCCAACAAGAAAATTGTGTGCCCCAAATGCAGCAAGAATCACGAATGTTGTGAAACGATGTCGTATACGTGCGTCAACTGCAAAGGTGATCATATGGCATTAAGCAAAGTTTGTCATATATATGAGAAGGAGAAGAAAATAAGAAATATAATGTCGCAGTTCAACTGTACCTACAAAAAAGCCCTCACAATGTACGTCCCATCCTCGACTCCAATTCCAGACAAAGAAACGTTTAATACAGTTAATTCTGAGCCATACCCTATATCCCAATCTGTGACTGAACAGGAAACCGTAAGTCCATTTCATAAAACGCCGCGGCCTCTGTATTCCACTGTCTGTGAAGGTGTACGCGGCTTGATGTCAACTGAGAAAACTAAAAGTACATCAGATCCCGTAGTCCCCACTACATCTACAAATAAAAAACCGTCAAAAAATAAAAAACTACATAGCCAGAAAGTCAACGATTTCACCTATGATTGGGAATGTTTTTGTACAGACACGGATAGTGATACCAGCAAAAAAGAAGAAGAATATACAAAACAATCTAAAAAAGAAAAGGATACTACATTTAACAAAATCAGGGAGTTACTGGCAAAATGTAAGGAAATTATTTTAAAGAGGCATTATACTTTAACTAATAAAATTAAAATGTGTGTCCAAATACTGTTGGAGTGGTTTATACAATTGATTATAAATAAGATTTTCAACTTGTCCAGTAATAAATTTAGTGCGAACAATGACAGCGAAAACTAACAATAAATATAAATTAAAAATCATTCAGTGGAACTGCCAAAGTTTAAAAAGAAAGTTAACGCAATTGGAAGCCCTTCTTACTCAAGAAAACATACATATTGCGGCACTGTCAGAGACCTGGTTGGAACCTGAGTTCAACCTACGAGTTAGTGGATATAATATACATCGGAAAGATAGATGGGACGGATATGGAGGAGTTTTAATCTTAGTCCACAACTCGGTTAAAGCTCAAGTTGCTCAATGTCAAATTGGAAATGCCGGCTTCGAAATCTTACACCTTAAAATTCATAATTGTGAGTCCCTGAATAACATTATATCTATTTACTGCCCCCCTTCTGTTCGAACGTGTCAACAAGATTGGGATGAACTATTATCAAGGTGTGGTGATAAAACGCTTTTGCTTGGAGATTTTAACGGACACCATAGTAACTGGTCATGTAAAAATGACACTAGGGGCAAACAAATATTCGATTCCTTGTTATGTCATAACTTAACAGTGATGAATGATGGAGCTCCAACCAGAATTAAACTGGTACGCGGAATCATGCAAAGATCATCTCCTGATGTGTCACTCGTATCAACGGATATTGCTGTAAAATTTGATTGGACAGTGACCAATGAATGTCTAGGAAGTGACCACCTCATCATAAAAATTTCAACAAACTGTCCATCAACCAGGAATTCAGATATTAGAAGAAACTTTAAAAAGGCTAACTGGCAACAGTATCGACTATACCTAGAAGAGACATTTAACGATTTTAATGTTACTAATGACTTACAACTCGCATACGACCAGTTTTTGGAAATTTTGAATAAAGCAGCAGAACTCCACATACCAGTCATAAAAATCAATCGAAACCCCAGCAATAACTTTAAATCCAAAACCTACTGGAGTCCTACATTGTCTAAAAGGGTAGCGGAACGAAGACTTGCACTGTCCCAGTTTCGTGGTAACCCAACTCCTAATAATTTATTACTGTTAAAATCTAAAATTAGTATCGCGCAAAGAGACATTAGAAGAGCGAAAAGGGAGTCATTCCAAAACTTTTGTTCAACAGTCGATTGTCTAACCTCTTCTAGTGATATGTGGAGAAAAATGAAGTGGTACAAAGGCTATCACAATAATCGCAATCGGTATGTAAGTGAAACTCAAGCATTGAATTTGCTACAAAGTTTGACACCTGATTATGTTATTAATGAGCAGCCAAGTTTTACATCTAGCAATATTAATTTAGAAAAACTTATTTCCCTGCACGAATTAGAAAAAAGTATTAAATCCTCAGATACAGCTCCAGGTTGTGACGATGTATCGTTTTCAATGTTAAAAAATCTACCTACTAATGCTAAACTTATATTAATACATTTATACAATCTGTTTTTACAAAATGGTTTTGTCCCCAGACAGTGGCGTGATATTCGTATATTTCCCATTTCAAAACCAGGAAGGAATCCAGACTCATTAGATTCGCTTAGGCCAATATCCTTGATATCTTGCATATGCAAGACATTTCATACAATTCTTAATAAACGTTTGGAGTGGTATCTGGAAAAAAACCACATATTTTCTGATAATATGGTGGGATTTAGGAAGACACGCTCTTGTCTGGATAGTCTTTCTGGTCTTGTGTCTAAAATGCAGTACGGCTTTGCTGGGAATTCATTTACATTATCTTGCTTTATTGACATTAATAATGCGTATAATAATGTTGATGTTCGTAGTTTATTGATAATTCTAGACAATTTAGGAGCGGGTAATAAAATTTGTACTTATTTGTTTAATTTTTTGAAAGAGAGGAGTTTACTTATTAAATGTGACACTACAACTCTATACAGAAACTCGGGAATTGGAATAGCACAGGGTGATCCGTTATCACCTTTATTATTTAATGTTGCAACCTATAAGATTTGTAAACAAGTATATCATGAAGTGGCGGTGTCTCAGTATGCAGATGATATTGTTTTATATGTAACCAGCAAAAATATTATTGACGCTGTAACTGATATTCAATGTATGTTGGACAACACCATTTCTATTTTATCAAGTTTGGGTCTCGAAATATCCTCTTCTAAAAGTAAATTATGTCTGTTTTATAAAGGTCGTAAATATGCCAGGTATCCAATTGATATTAATGTAAATGGTAGTCCGTTACCCATTGTGGACTGCGTTAAGTATTTGGGATTGTGGATGGATTGTTCCTTAAAATGGGGGAAACACGTAAATGAAATTATTGAAAAAACCCTCAAATTCCTTAATGTATTTAAAATCTTGTCAGGATTTGGTTGGGGTGTTCACCAAAAGCATTTAAGAAGGTTATATATATCAACTATTAGAAGCCGCTTAGATTACGCTAGTTTTCTTTATAATACCAGTGCCAAAAAATATTTAAATAAATTAGACGTCGCACAAAACCAATGTATGAGGGTAATTGGAGGATTTATTAGGACTACACCTACACATGTCATGGAATGCGAGCTTAGTTTACCACCATTGGAGGTTAGACGATGGTATTTGGCAGGAAAATTTTGTTTGAAGCTAAACTCTTATGAATTAAATACAGTAACGCCAACTTTAGAAAAGTTAAGTGACGTGTACCATAATGAAACAAACAAAAAAGTTCCTCTGCTCGTTTTAATTCATAATAAATTAAAGGAATTTTCAATCAGCTCCTGTAAGCAGCTAGAAATGTTTTCTTTTGACACGTGGATGGCTGACATTGATTTGTCCAGCGTCTTAAAAACAAATGTAGATTTTATAAATAAAGCCAAAAATAGGTTAAGTAGTTCTAAATTAAAAGAGTTAACATTAAAACATATGTCTAAATATTCAGATTTTTATAAAATTTATACGGATGGATCAAAAGATGGAGATCAGGCAGGATGCGCATTCTATGACGAACAATCTAAAAGTTTTATGAAATTCAAAATTCCCACTAATGTGTCTATCATGTGTATTGAACTCATAGCTATCTCTGAATCCTTATCATTTATTGAATCTCTAGACCAAGGTAAATATGTCATTTACACAGATTCAAAGAGTTCAATTCAACACCTGGCTCGTTGTACCTCGACTTTTCGAGGTAAACCGATAGCCTATACAATAATTAGAACAATTTTAAAACTGAAATCTCAGAATAAGCTAATTGTTATTCAGTGGATCCCGTCTCATATAGGTATAGACGGTAATGATAAGGCAGATTATCTTGCAAAACAAGCATGTTCAGATGGCACCGATTTCGTACCAATTCCACATTACACAGACTTTATTCCATTCCTTAAAAATATTTGTTTAGAAAATTGGAAAGACTACTTTGATCTTCGTTCCAGGGAAAAAGGCATTTGGTATAAAACAATCCATTCACAACCCTCATATTCACCTTGGATCGATAAGTGTTTTGTTTGCAGAGCTGACTTAACCATATTATTAAGACTTCGTTCCGGACATATGCCGCTCAACAAATTCGGGTTTTTAATGAAAAAATTACCATCACCTTTTTGCAGCATGTGTAATGAAGATGAGGACACATACCATATTTTAATGAGATGTGTCCGGAATCAATTTCTAAGGTCACAAATTGGAGCTCACAACATAAATTTATCCATACCTTTGTCAAACAATATTCGACAAGTTATAAATATGGTTAAGTTCGCATTGAAGAACAGACCCAGAACCTAGTTTTAATCACGTTTTATTGTTGCGTAGGCTAAGGATAAATACTGTATTTTATTGTGAATACCATACAGAGCGTCGTATTCGCATTAGCGAAAAAGCTCTTTAAATAAAGATAAAAAAAAAAAAAAAAAAGCAGAAGATCGATCTAGTTATATAAGAAGCCAAATAAAGGTGCCCCCGTTTCGTTATACTATTTGTACTGTATCTCAGCCTACTGTGTACTTTGTATGAGATTAAATTGTTACGTATTTATGTGTTTAAGAACCGACTTTACCAACATACCTACTTTTATTTGGATATTAGCAATTTCGTATTGCTTTAAAAGGGCAGGTGTGAATGGGAGTTTTCTTATGGAGGCGTTCCTTATTAAACTATCAGTACCTAATTTAAGCATTAGATTGTAATACTCGTACATCTTACAAATAAACGTGACAGATAACCTTTGTAGTTAATTCATTAATTTTATGGAAAGCGGATCAGTAAAACTACTACCTACGCACGAAGAATAATGTTTCAGCTGACGTATGTAATGCTATAGTACGTTCTGGTGCAACATGACCTGGTAACAATGCATCTCCCCGTTTCCGAGCGAGAGGAAAGTGCGCGGAAAATTCTAAAGGTCGATAAGTTTACTGATAGCCCTTGAACCACGGAGACAAATGACGGGCGTCCTTATCTATATTGGGTGACGTCACAAAACCATCATGGCGGCTCGCTGAAATGTCAAACATTATGATTGTCAAGTTGCAATTTCTGAGAAGACTGTCTGACTGATTCCACGTACACAGAAACCGACTTTCTAAATTGTTTTAGACCCAATTCTAATCAATCCAAATTCTATTCTAATTTATGTTTTTATTTTATTGACCCATAAATTATCGAATTAAAAACTGCACATAATTCACAAAATAATTCTAATTTAAGTTAGATAATTATCTGTGCAAGCAAAATGATTAAGTTCTCTCGATTTATATCAGTATGCTGATTTTATGTTTACGCAATTTGAAGACTGGGGTTGGGTGGGTATTTTAACAGCAAAAAAAATATAGGCAGCATACGGTTTCGGTACTGGTTTTTTTCGACTACTTATCATTTATCATCTGACGTTTTATTTAAGATGCTATCTTCAAGGATCCATATCATACGATTACCGTACGCTATAGTTATGTTATGTGTTCAACGAGAGGATGTGATTTATGTGGGCTTACTGTAGCCTCATAGCTTGTGCAACAGCTTTCGACCATTGAATAATCGCAATTATAACACTAGACGATATTTATGTAAACATAACTGATATGTTCTCTAACTACTTCCTAATGGTGAACGCATGTTACGGGAACTGATATAATTACTGTAATATTTTTTTTTACTTGTGCAACGTTTCGTACAAATGAGCCTACATAATATTATTCAATATTTTAAATACGTAGAGAACTTTCCTTGTCTAACAAAAAAGTTTCCACTACGTGAACCAAATGACAAAGTGGAAACTATTACAAAAGAGAGCTCGATCCGTACGATTGATGCTACCGGTCAACAGGTGTGGACATAAACGCCATTCTGTTGACATTTACGTTCCGAAAACAATCATTTATAATTAATTGTACAGTAGTTAAAAGCCTATAATAAAAGCTAGGCAACATTGGGAGTTTCGCAAGCGGTGGCAGGCTTGTGACATATGACACTGGTGTTTAATCCCCGTGGCGAATCGCGGCAGCCTTTACAAAGGGTGCTGCCGCCTGGGTCACGCTTATGGCGTAACACGGCCTCATTAATAATTATAAAAACCACTTACCATTATACATGTAAGCCATCGTAAAATTCAGCATATGCAAATCAGAAATGGTATCGAAAGAAGCTCCCTGAAGGTCTCGCAGACCGCTAGATGCGTAGCATGTCAAGGTCCTGAGACCTTGTCAACACTAACACGAGTTCACCTCTGTCTTATATTTATGTGAATATTTTCTACTGCATCTGCATTTATATAATCATGAGCTGTTCAACTACTTAGACAAATAAAGGGCAAGAGACTGGCATGGTACTTTACAATAAAATGTAGAATGTAGTACGGTAATACTACGGTATTATATCACCCTCCACGACTGCTCTAATTACAAGTACTGTTAGATTGTATCCTAATTACAAAGCCCCGTTCTTATAATTGTATATCGCGTGCAGTAAATATGCTGAGTTTGTTTCAAAGTTCTAGCCGAAGAGTAAACTAGTAACTAGAGGTCAGGTAAAGTTCAGTGCGCCTGCGCACTCTCAGCCGCCACGCCCCGCAGACAGATCTCCTGCATCTTACAACACGCATCAAGAATGTCGTAAATACTTAAGAATTATTAAACAAACGTAGACTCTAAATATGCACGTTTGCTTAAGCAATTTTCAAAAAGTAAGCACCTATTAACTCTTTTTTAAAATTGATATCTGGTATTCCAAGGCTTACTGCAATTCGATGGTGTCTTTTGTCATCCTGTGAATATCATTACGCACTTACAATCTACAATTCGCAGAGTAAACATGATAAATGAAACTGGAACGCTTGAACACACGAATGCTTTTTGTGAATATTTTATTTTCAAAATAACAAACAGTAATTGATACTCTTAAAATACTTCGTTCTATTATTTTCATTCTGATCAACTTTGACCCTTATTAAAAGACATATCACAGTGAGCGATATGTTTATCTGGCAAAAAATAAACCAGCACGTGACTGTAAAGTAGATATTTCAACAAAAACATGACTTTTTGATTACCGCATAGTAACTATTGATAATAACATTGATACAAAAGGATTTTTACGATTCGTAGAGCCGTCTCGAAGGTCATATTTTCAAGCTAATTCTGGTTTTTATCGAGATTGCACATAATATGTTTATAGATAGACATCTGAATGCCTAATCATGTAAGCAATCATTTGGTTTATCAGAATTTTGTTTTCCGTGTAATTTAAGTTGTATGAAGTTCTGCACGTTCATTCCTGATGAAATGATTTGTAAAGTTTACTGACCTTGCTATGCCTACAGATTGTGCTACGAGCTACGTGAATGCGCCGGCGTAGCCAATATAGGACAAACGACTCAGTCAGCCTCTGTTTGTTTTTTCAAAATTATTTTGATTAGGTGCCGTTAAAACTAAAGAAACTGCTCTCTGATAAATAAGCAGAAACATTATATTAAATCTAACAGTGTATTGGATTGGTGGGTCTGTTATTAAGAATGAAATTGGACATTCAGATTTTTCGGCATTCTTCTTCATCTTTTCGTGTAAGGATCTGGCCACTTCTGGTGTCAGAGTTAATTAAGCCACCTCTGGGAACCCCACAGGCCTCTGACTTGGCTATTTCAGACTTACTTTAACTATATAAGTCCAGGTTTCCTCACGATGTTTTCCTTCACCGTTGCCTATGATGTCCAAGATGAACTTATGAATTTTAAAAAGTCATAGTTGCCCGGATTTGAACCCTCAAGCACGAGAAGTGAGGTCTTAGCCACTGGGCCACCACGTTTTTTTCTGATTTGAATAAGATAAATAAACCAGCTAAAACCCAATGAATAGTGAACTAATTATTTGTTATCTGTTGCCATCTACGTACGATATTCGCTAAGTATAGTCCGTCTGAAGATAAAGAATGGGCAAAATATATTGTTTTCGCTTTGTACTTAAATATATAACGTCCACGCGACACGATAGTGAGAGATATCAACTAAGGTAAGTCGATTGTAATTATCTGGTAGCGATTCAGTCTGGATATTATGATTGTTTTAGCCTTCCTTTTGTAATTAGCATTTTGATCGTAATCTAATTCATTACTATTGAATTTCATTACTCATTTATGCTACGCTGTTATCTCAGGACATCACGCAAGAGAAGTGTGGTTACTGGTTACAGCTGCTAAAATATGAAACTGTAACTTGTCTATATGGGTATGCAGTTCTGCGGATGCTTAAGTTACTGAGCAAAAAAATGCTTAAGAGGTTTTAGACATTAGTTATCTTTTGATAAATCAACAATAGGTACAACAACGGATTCTTCAAAGGATTGAAGTCTGACCACACAGAGGTTGGGAAACCTTTAGAATAAAGGCAGGAGGCATGCAGTTCCTTTTGTCTAGTACTTGCCCGTCATGACATTTCACATTGGGTTCAGTGATCACCGGTCAACGTATGCTATGGTAACCACGATCACTGTGCAAGTAGTTTGGCAAGCGGACGTTACGTGACCCGGCCCATTGCTCATCAATTACTTTTTGCTTCCCAAATCATTTGCGCCAATTGAATCATTGTTAGTAACAAATCTAATTATACGTTGCTGTTAAGACTAATAAGAGTCCGGTTTCAAAATCATTACGATTAATTGCAACAGTTTTATCATTGCTCAGTTACAGCATTTCATGCACCTAATGCATGGGTCATTGAATGATATAAAATCCCCAAATCAATCTTATCCTTTCCTACACAATGTCGGACGGAAACTTCCTAATTGTTACCTTATCGGACCCCTTTTTAAATTCTTGGCAATTAATCAGTTTTCCTATAACAATCACTAATGATACTGTTGTCATTATACCTACTCGTGTAGAAATTCCTTCGAGAACAAAATTACTTATTATTGTAGATTGTGGTATCTTGCAACAGTACACGATGTTTTGGACGCTGCGCTGTTGACATGTAAATTTTGTGAGTGATGACCCGTTCTCATTGCTTAATGAAGATTATATGGCTTTACAACGTTGCCCCGGGCTGTGTCTCAACCTGACGTGGATCTAACTGGTGATTTATAAACCCCAATTATCAATTATAACATGAAGAGCATTCCAATGCAATCGTGTAGAAAAAATAAACAATAAAGTGTGTCATCCCACGGACAGCTAGACGTTGTAAAAGACGTTACATAAATGTTAGTGTTATCTGTGCGTCCGATCATCCGATAACATTCGACCATGTGTACTGCGTGACCGCGTGACAAGTGTCACGCAACTCTTTTTTGTAAGGTTGCTAGTGGAAGTGTTCCTATTTTCATCTCTCAGGTTAGTCATGGGAACGTGCCAGGCGTGCCATGAAATCAGTGATTGCTTGTATTTTCCTCAATTTAATGGTTTTAGGCAAAAATGTCGTTTGCTCAATGAATACTGACGTGTTTTCAATATGCGATAGCTTTGTCTGTGATAAACATTCAATATCATTACGATTCTCAATAATAAAGTCACACTGGAACCTGAAAAATCTTTAAAAATAGCTATCGAACTTTCCACACTTATAAACAATATGAACTTTTGACCGAGACGCTTAATTAAGACTGTGATTTATTCTTAAAATAACTGTAGGTATCAAATAGTATCTCATATTATAATAAGGTACCTACATCATTATGTAGGACGGCTGTCTCGACCACTGATTGGTGCACATCGGGGGCACTTTTATCAGAGCCGATAACCCTGGTCGGGAGGCCGGGTCTTGACTTATATATCTGTTAATACGATACGGATACATGTAGTTGTTAGAAAAGTATTACACGATTGAACGATTCATCCGTTCCTAGGTCGTGTGGTGATAAAAAATTGCTTAGTTGAGGAAATATTCTCTAGAGAGCTCTGGCAGCGCTGTGTGGACTTATCTTAATTGATCCATAGTTTTCCACAACTGTATTGTCACAGATTATATAAATTATCTGACTATGATACTCTTTGACTTAAGACCTTTGCAAAATATGCTGCATATAAAGCCGACCCCACCTTGGCACAAGGTCAGAAAGATGATGATATAGCTGCTCAAAGATTTCTTTTTGAACAAAATTGACAAAGAAAGGCTGAGGACGGAAGGCAATATTAAACCTTTTTACAGAAAGTCAGACAGAGAAAGAGGTTTTTTATAAGTGAAAAATAAAAGCCTTATCACAAATATATAGAATCTGAATAATTGTCGCCGTTTCCAGCTAATAAAAATAAATTTTGTGTAAAATACAAGACTGCTCTTTCCTAAATTGGTGTAATACCGAATGATGGATTGGATGGGGTAATAATTGGCCTCTGGGTAATTTACCAATGAAAAGTAACACTGCCATATGATCATCACTAGTATTCACACACGGATAGTTTACCATATTTTATCCCATATGACTTTTTCCTACTCCTCCGTTATTATTTTCTGATTAATTTCGTTGCGGGATCCAAGACAGTTAAATTCATTCTCCGGGACTTCGTCGAGCTTCATTGCCTCGGCGCTTTTCTGGTGGTCGCCACTGTTGATTCTGGCTTTCAGGAGTTGCAGTGGTTTGGGAATAGTGCGGTGGGATTGTCCCAAAAAAAAAAAAAAAAAATATTTTATCCCACCGACCCATGTGATGCCACACATTGACAGTTCCAGAGTGATAATTTGATAACGCTTTTCAATAGAAATTGTTCTATCTGGTGATCCTCTCAGGCCAGTCATTTTCAGTTTGGCTATTCATCTTATCATCAAACAACTAAATTCAACATCTGGTATCTGGATGATGGCACACTAGGAGGTGACGTAGATACAGTTTTGAAAGATTTTCAATTCCTGAAGCAGAAATTCCAGTCTATTGGCCTAGAACTCAACCACCCCAAATGCGAAATTTTCATCTGTGACAATACGGACAGACCATCGCCCCTTCAAAAATTCAATACAATAGCACCAGAGATGAAAATTTTAGAAAGAAGTTCCCCAAATTTGGAAGAGTTTTCTCCATTCACTGACGCCAAAATAACACATTTCAACAATATTTCGGACAGACTCTCTAAAATTAATATACATTCGGCTATCACCCTCATTCGTTATTGTTGTTTAAATTTCATGTACTTTCTTCGCGCTTCGCCATTATGGAAGCAGTCACAAAATCTTCTGGACAAAATTGACCAGAATATTCGTTGCTCGCTATCATCTATCCTAAATGTGGCCCTGGATGACTGAGCGTGGCTGCAAGCCACGTGGGCTCGACGTCCGCAAAATTTCTAGTGTAAGCCTACCGGCGTTCCTATTTTCTTCGCACCACAGCACTGAAAAATCGAATATTTAAGATGATTTTTTTGACGCCCAATGCTGCCCTGCCCTTTTTATACTCGTTCGTAGTAACAAGTCATCGCATTGATGTTGCATTGTTGCGTCGCACCTGTCTGCAGGACCCTTAAAAATCCGCTTGTTTAAATGTCTTCAACGGCTCTACAGTAGCGCGTGTAATTAAAATAGATAAGACGTTAAATAAAATGCGCAAAAGCAAGATGATAATATCCGCACACTGACAAAATTATTTAATAATACTCGTAGCTATATTATTATAATAATAAAAACAAAAGTGTGAAACTTTTTTGGCTTTAAATAAGTTGATTATGTTGTTGTTCCATTCGTATGAAATATATGTCTAGGTATATCGTTTTATTAAGATGACCAAGAAAAAACGTGATTCTAATTTATGTTTCTACGTACTCCGTGTATGTTACTATACTTTGTAACCGCCTTCAAAAACCGACCAAGTGCGAGTCGGACTCGCGCACGAAGGGTTCCGTACCATTATCGCAAAAACACAGACAGACAGACAGACGGACCGCGGAGTCTTAGTAATAGGGTCCCGTTTTTGCTTTGGGTACGGAAACCTAAAAAGGTGGAGGTTCTCAATTCAACTGAATGTTTTTTTTTTTGGTAACTATGTCTGTTCAGCAAAATCTTCGCCAATTGTTTACAAATTTTGATGATTCATTTTTTGATAGTAAGAAAATTTTCCCAAGGTAGTCCCGTTTTTAGGGTTCCGTACCCAAAGGGTGAAAACGGGACCCTATTACTAAGACTCCGCGGTCCGTCCGTCTGTCTGTCTGTCCGTCTGTCACCAGACTGTATCTCATGAACCGTGATAGCTAGACAGTTGAAATTTTCACAGATGATGTATTTCTGTTGCCGCTATAAAAAATACTAAAAACAGAATAAAGTAAATATTTAAGTTTTTGCAATAATGGTACGGAATCCTTCGTGCGCGAGTCCGACTCGCATTTGGCCGGTTTTTGTGAAAGGTCTGATGAAGAACTTCGGAGATATATTGTCAATGGAACACTTCAATAAGTGACGGCTAGTCCGCAATAATTTGGCAGATTAAATTATTTTTTCGTACAAAAAGATTTAGTTCGTGCACTTTTAGTTAAATTTGACGTAAGCACTCTTTCGTTTGTTTTCCAGTCGATTCTTTAACAACCTTCACAGAACAGTTGTGATATAATAATTTATGAAGTCATTATTAATTGCCTATAAGTATCCACATAAACGAGCTCGTAAAAAGATCCGTGTGGTCATTATTAAATCATCGTTTTCAGACAAGACCGTTGCTCTTTAATTAGCAATAATAATAAGGTTTAATCAAAAGATATAAAAGCCTGTTATTTTATAACATTTATAACTTAACTTAACGGACCGTACTTCATTAAGTTTATTGGGCCAGAGAAAAGTTTCGTATAAAACGGAATATCAATTTTCAACAACGTTTTAAGAGTCAATTTAGGTCCTTACCTATGAAATTGGCGTTTTGTCGTACTGGCCACTTTGATCTCAAATACCTCCTCTTTGGTTTGTAATTCAAATTTTAAATTTATACAGCTATTTACTCATGCTTTTGTGTTTGGAAAACCGTAATTGATTTATTTTATCCTCTTTTGGTTTTTTCCTTTGCGCCAATCAGTTTACAAAATGGAAAACTTGAAATATCGCGTTATTTACGAGTACGAGTTCCATCGTTGCACCAGTGCTGCAGAAACGGCTCGAAGGATTAATGATGTGTATGGCGAAGGTGTCGCAAAAGAAAACACAGTGCGTTTTTGGTTCCAACGTTTTCGTTCTAGAAATTTCGACCTGCAGAACAAGCCCCGTGGACGGCCGGAGACCAAAGTTGATAATGAAAATCATCATCATTAGCTGTGATGAAAAGTGGATCCTGTACAATGGCTGAACCCTGGCGAACCAGCCAAATCCTGCCCCAAGCGAAAATTTATTAAAAAAAAATTACTTGTGAGCGTTTGGTGGACTAGTGCCGGTGTTGTTCACTACAGCTTTCTTAAATCTGGCCAGACGATTACGGCGGCTGTCTATTGTCAGCAACTGCAAACCATGATGTAAAAGCTAGCTGCTAAACAGCCGTGGCTGGTCAATCGCTCTAGGCCACTGCTGCTTCAGGACAACGCTAGACCACACACTGCACAACAGACGGCTACCAAATTAGAGGAGCTTCAATTGGAATGTCTAAGACATCCACCGTACACCCCGGACCTTGCTCCAACAGATTACAATTTTTTTCTAAATTTGGATTACTATTTGCAAGGGAACATTCAACTCCGATGGGGCAGTCCAAAGCTCCTTCAAAGATTTTATTGATTCCCGTCAGAATGGTTTTTTTAGTAAAGGGATCAATGAACTACCTATGAGATGGCAAAAGTGCATAGATAGCAATGTTACATACTTTGATAAAATAAATATATTATATAAAAAAAAATGATTTTATGTTCCTCCCTTACAAAACGCCAATTTCATATGTAATGTCCTAATACTTCGACGCAAAATTTAGACGCAAAAATGGTACGTTATTTCCTTGTAAGACATCAGGAATTTGTTCTCACCAAATTAGTGGAAGTAGGTAGCTGTACCAATCAAGTAATTGATAGATATGATTAGTGGTTATTGGTCGTCGATGACAGATGTAATAGAGACATTATAAAATTCTTATGTACATGTTGTGGTGCAGGAAAAGTGACCGGACAGCTGACGAGCCTGTTCAGTAGCCAGTGGACTTGTCAATCAAGCGTGTGGTAAGATCTTGAAGAAAGTTTACGAGAATTACAGACGAGTTCTGTGACTTATCATATGTCAGGCGCTTGGAAAAAGTTAGGTAACCCATAGGTAGGTCTTGAATCACGTGATGAAGAAAACAAGAGCTATTTTTTTTCTCTAATAGGAAGTAAAGTATTTTGCTGTTGTCTGCGATCTCATCCACAAATAAAGATTAACCGTTTTACATGAAATGAAGCTAACTTGAGCTAGATTTTCTTTTTCAATTTACAATCACAAGCTGTCTTCCTTTGATTAGGAATATTTATATTTATTTTTAACACGCTTTTATTAGCTTGGTATCTATGTAACGGAATCTTTGAACGTGATTTTCACCCCCTTCAAAACGTCGGTTTAATTTGAAACTATGCACACTTATCAAGGACCGATGCCAATGCTAAATTTAAATAGTTTGTCCCATTATCCTTCAGGATTGGCGACTAAAAAGTAGAAAATAAATAATAGTTTTAAAAAAAACCGGCCAAGTGCGAGTCGGACTCGCGCACGAAGGGTTCCGTACCATTATCGCAAAACACGGCAAAGAAATCACGTTTGTTGTATGGGAGGCCCACTTAAATATTTATTTTATTCTGTTTTTAGTATTTGTTGTTATAGCGGCAACAGAAATACATCATCTGTGAAAATTTCAACTGTCTTGCTATCACGGTTCATGAGATACAGCCTGGTGACAGATGGACAGACAGACAGACAGACGCACAGACAGACAGACAAACAGACGGATTGCGGAGAGTTAGTAATAGGGTCCCGGTTTTACCCTTTGGGTACGGAACCCTAAAAACAAAAAAAAAACGCTTTAATAGAAAACAAAAAATTAAAATTATGAATAGTGTGATTAACAAAACAATGTATTTTATTATAAAAAAGCGTGGGGTACTTGATGTCAATTGTTATAATATTTTATTGACAGATATTGGTATAGTGCTCGCCAAACTTCTGGGCCGCTCTGAAGTTGGCTTTCCGATACGAAAGGCAAGAAACTACTGCGCAGCCATTGTAGCCAACTTCAGGGCGGCCAAGAAGTTAGGCGAGAACTATAAAAGTAGTCATTTTGAAAATATCTAAAAAAGCACCTCACTATTTTTATAGTATTTTTTTTTTTGGTAATAAATAACACTATTCATTATAAATCTATTGAAAATTATTTTGTACTTTTTATTTGGTGTTCTATTAAATTATATATTCGTGTGTTTTAGTTCTTTCAAACTATTATTTATTTTTCCCTTCTGTGTTTTATCTGCCAATTAATCCAGTAACTGCTAAATATGATGAAGGTAGCTTAGTGGCATTCATATTTCCCACTGCGTTAATTGTATAAGTACTGCATTTTGAAAGTGCAAAGCACGCCCTTCGAAAATATTAACTGCACATGATTAAATTCCCATTAAACGAAGGACAGTCATTAAATCAAAATATTTAATTGGGTTAGATACGTTGTCAGCTGGTTAATATAAGTGATATGTCACATTATTAATAGGCAGTTACAGCCCTAACAAACAGGAACATTTCGCAATCTGTCCATTGTACAACATTATCCAACATTGTCCCTGAGACTTCCACTATAAATTGTATCGAAACTTGGCCAGGTGCCTACTACACACACGAGAATTTAACATACAGTTTAATGACGAAATCTGAACCGAAAAACTACATAAAAGTTGTTATATTAGAAGTATACATTGTAACAATAGAACCAGAAGTAATATTTTACTTTTTTAATGCAATGCAAAAGACGAGGCGTCATTTTATAGCTCTCATAAATTTTATTAACAAAATTCAATCAGTTTAGAATGAGAAAGTTCAAGATTTTTATGCTAAATTATAAAATACAATAGATTATTTTGGACAATCAAAACAAAACATTTAAACAATAGGTAAGTAGGTAATACTAATCAACTATTAATAATCTAGAAAATAAAAGGAATAATAAGAAATATATCAGACTGATAATAATTAAGAACAATATTTATAATCTCGTTCTGCCACTCCGAATCTCAAATCAACGGCGATAAAGCATTTAGGTTAATTGAAAAGAATCTATAATAATATGTCAAAATAATCGTATTATTTAACGTAATGTTTGTAAAAGCCGTTGATATATTGGCTCGGTCTACAAATCGGTACAAACATTATCAGATAAGGCCGTCTCCTGCAAGTAGGCCGGCTGGACGGCTGATACCGGACATGTGAGCGAAGACAGAGAAATGAACTATGTAAGTATAGTTAGAGACATTGAGCCCTAAGACTTTCCATTCGTAGTTTACGATGACAGACCTTATCTCTGCAGACTATTGAAAGCGTAATAGTGAGATGGATGTGCTTTGTTTGTGCAGACACGTCTGCTCAGTGCTTTTGCACTATACGAGGTCATTTAATTCATTGATAACCTTACAGGAGGTATGTTTAATGTTTCATTATCGCAGAGTATCTTGCAAAGTTTAGTCTGCTTTAAGTCCATACAAATTAAAAATGTCATTAGAAGATAACCATAGAGTAGCATACAGTCATAGAGATACAGTAATTCTGATGTTACGAAATCCTGAGCAGTGGTGACCCAGTGGTATCGGCCGCGACTTACAAGTTGTAGGTCGTGGGTTCGAGCCCAGACAGGTGCTTTATTTTCTGTAAATTGCTGCTCTCAAAACGGTGAAGGAAAACATCGTGAGGAAACCGGCATGCACCAAAAATTCGAAGACATGTGTGATGTGACACCCACCAACCCGCACTGGGCCCGCGTGGTGGATAACGGCCCATTTCCTCTCACAGAGAGGAGGCCTGTGTCCCAGCAGAGGGAACATTAATAGGCTGATGATGTGATGTGATGTGTGATGTGAAATCCTATGTAGGTACCTAAAATTCATCATCACCATCATCAACGGGAACTGCAGGAAGCAGAAGTTATGCAGACATATTTTCCACTTTTACTAAAAATAACAGTTTAGACTTTAGAATCAAACATGTATCTATAATTTTAATACAATAACAACTTTTTGCTCTACATCAACCAACAAAAAAACGTAACAAACAAAGATAAACAGGCGAGATGATTTGCAAATACCAACAATTATGTACCTATCAACAATTCAACATATTGGTTAGAGATCAGTTCCTGGTACAAGGAACTAACAAATAATGTTGTATGGGCGTGTTTTATGTTTTATGTATGAAGGTTATATGCCCTGATAGAGGTAGGAAATCGTCAGTGAATGCACTATCTATTACACTAGCTAATTATAAATACGTCAGTAGTCTGCTTCATTCGCAACAAAGGAACGGAAAATACCGATCTCTCAGGAGATAGTCCCCTTATCATTAGGTTATTGTACGTAGAGATGTAACTAATGAAAGCTATCAACTTATTTTACGGACTTTGTATCAAAAGGAAATGTTAATGCGGAATGATAACAGGAAATTAAATAACACAACGTTTGGGTAAACTCTTTGATTGCAAACTGTATTTCGCAGAATCTGCCTCGTCGGTCGTAAACGCTGAGCATGATTCCGGGATTGGGCAATGAAGGTTAATAGTTACTTAGGTTTTTAACCGACTTTCCAAAAAGGAGGCGTTCTATGTTCGATTTGATGTTTGTTTTTTTTTGTTTGTTTATGTTCACCGATTTTTCCGTCAATTGTGGACCGAATTTGAAAATATTTTTTTATTTGAAAGAGTACGGTCCGAAATTGGTTCCATTTTATTTTGTTGAAGATCTGATTAAGAACTTCGGATATATACAATAGAACTCATCAATAAATGACGGCAAATCTCTCGGGATTGCTGTAATCGCAAGTCGGTTTATTGTTATCGCATCTCCATTTCATAACATAACATCACACCAGTGCCAAGGCAAGTAGCCTATTGGGTACAACAAAAAGTGAAAAATAAAAAAAATACAACTGACTTCCAAATAAAAACACTACAAAGTGAAAAATAACTTTCTTTTTGGAAGTCGGTGTCCATAACGAAAAAAACTGGTACCTACCAAAGACTTTTTTAATGTCTAGCATTTTGTGTCTGGATCTGTGCCTGGTTTTGGCAATATTCGCCCCATATCCTAATATATGTCCTATTAAATATAATAGTTGAAACTCTGCCTAATCCTTGCCTTAGGAAACAAAGGCGAAAATTTATAACATTTCATAGAGCTGTCACGTAATCATCAACCTATAAACTTTATAACGGAATTTCCTACTATCAAAATTACATCATGCATCTCCATAAAAAGGGCAAGCGATTCTCAGTGATCACTGTACCGAAAAAATACCTAAACGCCACAGAAATGTCAGGGTCACTGGCAAAGATTCCATTGTGAAGTCGCAAGGAATCCGTTATTAAATATGAACTGAATTTACTGGTCTATTATGTTCTGAGATACTGACATTGAAAAACATAATAACAGAAACGTGACTTGTCCTGATTCGTTAACAGATTTGACAGGCATTTGGCTAAATCGAGTCTTTAGTTGTGCTTATATGGAAACAATATTTTATTAATGAACGTAGTGAAGCATCTCAAATATTCAAAACAATCTTGGATAATATTCTAGTACAAAGTGATTTTTAGGTTTCCGTAGCCAAATAGCACAAAAAGCGGCTCCCTTATGGATTCGTCATGTGTGTCTGTCTGTCTGTCCGTCCGTATGTCACAGCCACTTTATGCCGAAACCATAAGAACTATGCTGTTGAAACTTTGGTGAGTAGATGTATTCTGTGAACGGCATTAAGATTTTCACACACTAAATAGAAAAAAAAACAATAAATTTTGGAGGTTCCCCATACTTAGAACAGAAACTCATTTTTTTTTCATCAAAACCATACGTGTGGGGTATCTATGGATAGGTCTTCAAAAATGGTATTGAGGTTTCTAATATCATTTTTTTCTTAACTAAATAGTATGCGCGAGAGACAAAGTAACTTCTAAAATAAGAGAATGATAAAACTAAACAAAATATATGATGTACATTACCATGTAAACTTCCACCGAAAATTGGTTTGAACGAGATCTAGTAAGTAGTTATTTTTTAACGTCATAAATCTTCAACCGCAATTAACCAAGTACGGAACCCTTCGTGCGCGAGTCCGACTCGCACTTGGCCGGTTTTTTATCTTCATCTAATTTTTTCCCAGGCATTGTAAATCAAAAGCACAATTTATGCATAAATTAATTCTAAAAAAAACAACTGTTCAGCACATTTTTGCTCGCTTAACTCGTACAATAGGGAACAGCTGATTTTTAAGAGTTATTTTCTTTTTAGATCGTGTCCTTGATTGGAAAATTACTGGGAAAAAATACCTACTAACTTATTCAGTCTTGTCCATCATGTAAGGGATACATGTAGGTAGGTATCTAGAACTGATTTCGAGCGCGGTTAGGCCACTGAAAGTGAAAGGATTTTCTAGTATCGTGTATCATCCATTCGAGATATAAATGTCACTATTACCACTCAGACGGACAGGAAGAATAACATCCGTTGAAATTATATTATCTATGAATTTACATAACTCACCCAAACCAACCAGATTCATAATTCAGTTTAGTAGCTCTACTAGCCATATTAAGACATTTAAGTAGATACGTAATAAATGAACAGTTTTGTAATTTGTCTAATTAGGTAGGTAACGTGATAGGTAATTCAATAGCGGAAGCAATTACTAGCAGAATTAACACCTAATAGATGATTGAATAATATACCTATATAATCATCGTCCATCCATGATTTGGCGCATGAATTAGTAGCTAATCCAAGTTTATCTTGTCTTTGTCACCGGGACATAGTCGTGACGAGAGCAGCCTTCGTATCACGAACAGGCCAGATACATTAGAATACAATAGATCTATCCACCTTACAAGTAATTAATATGCGAATGTATTGGAACCTATACATGTTGTGCCGAAACCTGTCGAAGAGAATGGTACCGCAATTATATTTGACTACTGTTAGTCACGCAGTGCTCAACCCCTGTAAGACCGTAAGTACATCTGTAGCTGCACAAATAAGGTAATTTACACCGTTTAAAAGATCACGTCAATTTCATAATTTAACACTTGCATAGCCTCTGTAACATCACCAGTTTTATTATCAGTCGCAGTGTCTTTTTAAGTGGAGCTCGATGATCTATTGCATTCAACTCCTATCAATGAGGCAACACTAAGTAACTATTATCCAAAGTACGAATAACTTGACGTGACACTAACAACTCTTCAGAAGACTATAATATTAGCCTTGGTAGGTCCAATTAAAATGTCATGTCATATTCAATGTGTCGGAGATGTGTCAGTGCTTCGGCGCCGGCTCGGTTACATCGTCGGGCCACGAAACATGCGTGATCGATCCACCGCCTACCGCATGCCGTGCTGCCGACCATCACGCTTCGCTTGCCCAACCACACCTTATATTACCACGTTGCAAACAACAAACACCCAATAAAAACGTCCTGTCGGAACTAAGCGATCCAGTTAATCATTCGCTTTTGTATATTTTAACATTCCGCCCGCTTATTGCGCGTTCGCTGATTTATTGTACGTGATTATGATTACATGCACTACATTATCTGCTTAAACAGTATGGCTTCTCAAAAAAATAACCGGTAATGTCGAACAGCTAACGACGAGAAATCATAGCCAAAAGTTTGACTTCATACATATTAAAGACGTGATGTTTAATTCATACTCGTATATTTGAAACATCACAAAGCCAAGTGGAGGTGTTGAACATATCTTTGTTATAAAGTTATAACAGCAATCTTCTCCATTGAGCACGTGACCTTCTTTCCTCCAAAACTTGTATTCGGGATCGGCGCCTGATTACGGACACCTTGACCCACGACGACAACCGTGACATCGAACCTGTTTTTGATCTCTCCACATGTCGAGTCGATCATCAAGGCGACGTCACTAGCAGCTGCGGTACAACCTACCGCACTAACGTGACGTTCAGTTCGAAGCAAGCAAAAACTAATGGGGACAAATACCTTTCCCAGCAATCATCTCGCCGTATCTAGTTTATGAAACAACAAAAATGTGGGAAACAAATTAATTCACTTGCCTCTAAACGACACGACACTTGGATTGCTGATTGCAGGTTAAACGTTGGCGATGATTGCGCTTCAACACAATACAGCTTACATAAGTAATAGCCGGGCCGTCGAGCCAGAATGAAGGCTGGTTTGATTCGCGAAGGTTAATAATATAGGGTAATAAATACGTATGAAGGCGAGCACAGGAACTGGTAGGAACGATAATAGTGAACGGGAATCCTTGATGACGACTAATGAGTGAACGGGAATCCTTGATGACGACTAATGAGTAGGTATATCATGAGTGGAATGCCACAGGCGCACGACATGCCCTACTGTGACACACCACGGTGGGAGGAATTCAATGTAGGCTGGTGCTGGTGGGCTGCACCTCCATGCTTTATGAAGTAGGATCGGATTTTACAGATTTTTTGAAAGTGTAAATCTATCTATAGAAGCTGTCGAAAGATTTTCATCATGATCCGCTAATAGAATCGGCCTCCGCAAGCCGTCGCGTCGGTCACATGCAGGATGGCGTACAGACGGACTATTATTGCGACATAACTAGTGATTGCTGACCACAGGTGTACGTGAAATTACACAATTTCCATAAATAAACTTAACAGATCACTACGAGATAAAAATGGCGAGCACGAAAAGGCATTCCTACATGGTTGAATTGCCTTAGAAATAATGTGCGCAATCGGATTTGCATACAAACTGCTCTATTGTTCATTAAGTTCATACAAGTGCCTTTTAAGTGGTTTTGATGTGATAAATGACACTGCTATTAGTGCCGGTTTTAATAACATTGTATTAGGCCTTATTTATGGGTCGCAGAATATACTGCTTTTTCAAGTCCGCTCTAATCTGCCTATGAAGCGAACGATTCGTGAACTCTTGTCATATTTAAGTTACTTTAAAGCAGTCAGTTACAAGTGCCTTCTCTTAAGTATGTGGTATATTCGTGACTGAAATCATACGGAAGCGGATGACCAACGGCATTATTTATTTTGTCTTCCTAAATATTTAGACATAGTTAGACCTAATTTAAAATCAAAAACTTACTCCTAAAAATTACAGTGTCAAACCGCATATAAAAACAGTGGTGCGGTTCGTTCGTCGCAGCGCGAATAACCGTGCCACCGCTTGACTGGTTCAATGTGTCTCGGACAAAAACGAAAAAAACTTCCGCGGTTTCACGCGTTTTCTAGACAACGATGGCAAAAGATAAAAACAAACTGTAATAGCTTCGCGAAATTAGAACAAAAAATTTAACAAATGCAACAATATGGCTAAATCTAAACTTACCTTAAACACAATTTTGTCCTTCTCCATTTCCATCTTGTATTCTTAGGCTAGATTCTGCAATACTGTAACAAGCAAGAAATGCAATGTTAGAACGTTAAGCGAATTAAAAAAAAAAAGCTTGACATGTTTGTCTAAAGAATTTGATTAACGAATTCCTAAATTATTGCAAAAAATGTTTACTGATAACATCACCTATCATCTATTTTAATTTTTAATTGTAATATTTGTCACGACAAACCACAAAAACTGAATGATTGCTTATTAAAATCCGATAGATAAGCATCAACGGATGCATAATTTAATTAGGTTATATATCTGAAATAAATCTTGAATAGACTGACACCCAATTAATCCATCATACTCATATGTGGACAGATGACTCGCCAATGCTCCAATTATAATAATTTTCTTAATAAGCTCACCAAACAAAGTGAATACCCTGCAAACAAAATACTCTTAGCAAAGTTATACTTAGCATTTTATTGACTACTGAATAATAAGACTTACTTAGTGCTAAAGTCATCTGGATAATACAGCTCAGATTTTACTATAAGTTGGTACGCCAACTACTGAGTATATGGTGGCTTATTATGAAACTGACAATAATTGTTTGTAATTTGACATGATGAGATTACACAGGTCCGAGCACCCTTGTTTCTTATATTTATTATAGATTAATATTTTAAAAAAAACCGGCCAGGTGCGTGTCGGGCCACGCGCAGTAATAGGGTTCCGAAGTTGCATAATAATGTGGACTAAGAAGAGGGTTTTGTTGTTGTTACATAAACATTAAATCGGTTTCACCGGCACACAACGTCTAAAAACGGTCCCACATAGAATGGTGTTTCTTTTTAATCTAGGCATATTATGCTCGCGTTTGATCACTATCTCGCCTGATGTTAAGCGATGATGTGGTATACGGTGAAGCACGCTTGGCTTGAAGTAACCTATTCACTCTTGATTTAAACTAAAGAAGGACTAATTGGTAACTGAAGGCGTTATAAAATCCAACTTCGCAACTGAAGTTAGAAAAATATTATCTATTTGAGTACCACCGCGGGTGCGAATTGCGAAAGGAGCCGTTACGAGCGCGCGTTAGAGCTACGGGGAATGGTATGGTTCGTTTCTGGATACCTGCGCGCACGCTCCTTGTTTTTCTCTTTCGGAATTTGAAAATTTTCGTATGTTTCACTTCTAATCTGCGATATTCATTATTTCGTTCTGGAAAGTTTTACGCTACTCAATTAGTGATGTAGTCGGGTCGAATATTGACTTTATAGATGGATATCGACAAAAGAAAATAGGTAATTTGCCTGGCAATCGAATCTAATTTGACTCTAGATTACAAAACGTCGAAAGTACCGATACTTATGGACTACGGACCGGTACTGCCAACGAATCCGTCCACTCCAATGCATTATTCGAGCTTAAACATTATTAATTTAGAAATCATTATTATTAAGGATGTTATGATTTTATTTATGTATATTTTTACATGGTTTATAAGCATATATTTACTATCTGTTTTACACAGCGAACAACGTTATTATAGTAATTTTTCAATAGTATTTGTACAAAAATTTTACTGTGCCAAGTACATTTTACAAGTTGGTCGACTATTACTCGTAAACTTGTAAAGCCTACTTATCTGTGATAGTTTTCCTTTTAATTTCGTTATATTTACTACTGCCGTGATTTTTTTCACAAAGCCAAGTGTAACCATTTCGCTTGCAGGGAGGGACACTTGACTCTGCAATTTAAAGCTTAATTTTGCGCAAACGGAATCGATTTTTTTTTGTAACAAACCCATAATATTTTTGAATGGCCTATTCAACGATACCCCACACCATGGGATAGACGAGAAAAAAAATAACCACTTTACTAGGAGGCACCCCAAAAAAAAATTTTTTTCATGATTTTATTTTACCACTTAGTCGGAAATATTAATATGTAAATCCATGCCAAATTATAGCTTTCTAGTACTTAGATTCTCTGAGCTAAGCTGCGGACGGAGATACGGACAGAGCGAAACTATAAGGGTTCCTTGTTGACTTCGGAACCCTAAAAATATTTAAATATGCACAAGAAATGAATAAATGTAATAATAATAATTAATATTGCGTAGACTTGTAAAGCATAGCTATCTAAAACACAGTGAAAACCGGCCAAGTGCGAGTCGGACTCGCGCACGAAGGGTTCCGTACCATTATCGCAAAAAACGGCAAAAAAACACGTTTGTTGTATGGGAACCCCACTTACGTATTTATTTTATTCTGTTTTTAATATTTGTTGTTATAGTAGCAACAGGAATACATAATCTGTGAAAATTTCAACTGTCTAGCTATCACCGACGGACACGGTGATAGACGGACAGACAGACAGACGGATCGTGCCGTCTTAGTAATAGGGTCCCGTTTTAACCCTTTGTGTACGGAACCCTAAAAACATGACTTATTGTCTGAGTTACTCTTAAAATAGAATCGAATTCCTAGACCTACTCATTACCAACAATTACTCGTAATCTATAAACCGACAGCCATTTCATATCCCAGTGCTCCAATAAAAGCTTTTCACTCATTCAAATTAGAAGCATAAAGATCACGTAATAGCTATAATCACTTAATAACGTTTCACGGCTTTTAATAGCCATTAATGAACCTCTATAAAAATATACGATTGCACACGACCATAGTTACTTAGGAATGGCCGTAACATCACGACTAATATTAACAAGACTCGTTTTGCTGTACAGATTGATTCGAATGTAAGCAACATTGAACTTTGACCTGGGCTTCGTTAAAAATCCAACATTTTATACGCTGGATGCTATTTAAATATTAAATCCGTTTATGTTAACGAATAATGATAGAAAACAAATTGTTAACGCCGTATGTGTATCCGAACATGTCAACCGTGGCTAACATTACCATAAACGGTATTCTACTGCCGCTACCAATCGCGGCCCTTCGCCATGACGTGATAAGGTTCTACAACCAATGGCGTGACCGCTACATCACACTATACTCGCCGACTGAGATAGCCAGAGGCGACGCGTCGGCCATTACGTTTTTCGAACGCCACCATTCAACATTTTCTTTTCTGTGCATCCTAATTTTGGTGTATTTCTCTATTTTAATTAATAACTGTAATACAACGTGTCGATTGTACCTTTTAAACGCACAATTATAATCCTAGTTAACTAGTTCCAAGCCTATTATTTAAAGTTTGTTCCCTACAACGAACACAAATATTGTCAATTTTATTGCTTTTTATTTTGATACAGCTAATTAATTGTTGTGTATTTTTACATACCTACCAGCCAGCTTAGTAAGAATAATACATACCAAGCTAATAAAAGCGTGTTAAAAATAGTGTCGATTTTTATGAACATTAATAAAAATCCTTACAATTTTTTGTGAGGTCTGCAGCAATAAAGGTGTTGGACATAGACCAAGGCACAGAATCGATTAGAACTGAAATCATCAAGCAAACCAACAGAGAACATGTTCGTCCAGAATAGAAATAAGTTGGAAGCAAGCCACAGCCTGGATAAGGGCGGCACAGGAGCGTGGGCACAAAAAAGGGAGGCCTACGCCCAGCAGTGGGCGAAGTCAGGCTGCGGATGATGATGCCACAGCATAGTCTTATTGTAGGCATCTCATAAATATCACGTAGGCGCCTCGTAGGCATCTGGTAGACTACTCGTAGCGACGTGTAGCGGCCTCGTAGAGACTCGTAGACGTCTCGTAGGAGTTCGTAGCGTCTCGTAGCAGCCTCGTAGGCCGCTCGTAGACACTTCGTAGTGACTCGTAGGAGTTTCGTAGCGTCTCGTCGGTGTCCCTTAGGCGTCTTGTAGACGTCACACAGACATCTCGTAAAGTCCACTGTGCCGTTACATTGCTCAATACAAGGCCAGACTATATGTTTGCCTATTGGACATAACATAGTGCCCCCTTTAAATATGCTTAGTTCAGACAGTTTCAGGACCAAGAAGACGCTTCCCACGGCAATAAAACCAGCGCTGTAGAAAGTAATTAATCCGAGATCTGCTTATATAAAACGGTAACGATGCAACTGATATTAACGAGGCGATTTCTTAACTACTAATTAATATCTCATACTTTTGCGTACAGACACAGCCTATGCGCGTGACTGGACCAAAATCATTGCGCACTTACATTTACATCAGTTAAAATTGAAGAGCGCAGTCTTTTTTTTCTGTTGACCGCAAATAGGAAATTGTGTTGCGAAATCGCTGGTTAGGTTAGGGAAGTGATGGTCCATGAAACCCTTCCTTACTTACTCGTATCTAAACTTATTAGTTTTAACAAACATTTACCTAAACAAACCATTTTACCTCTTATGATATTTCATAAGAGGTAAAATGGTTTGTTTATATGTTTGTAAAAAGAAAATCTCTAATCCGATTAGACTTCACGGTGAAGATCTGATGAAGAACTTCGGAGATATACAACATAACTCTTCAATAAATGGCGTCAAATCTCTCGGGATTGCTGCAATCGCATGTCTGTTTATTGTTTACACCATTTCATAATGAAAGAGATGTGTACAGATGTGTACAGTTCACCCTGGTATACTCTCATTCCACCGGTTATTTTCAAGTTTCAGGCGACGCGACGTTCTAACACAATGATATCATCTCGCGTTTGCGCGCCCCGTCGTGTTAATTTGTATTGTGAAATCGAAAAGCACCATCTATCGGCGCGACCACGCGTTCGCGTTTGCCATACAAATGAACGCGAGGAACGCGCGGTCAGCGCGTTGTATTATAGGACAGCGCCTCTTGTTATTCGGTTAATCTATTCTGGCATCACTTGGGGAGTTACAGGTACTTTATTATAGAACTTGCCCATTATGAAGGTAGTTAAGTACCACAACTAAAAAGTAAAAAATAAAAACATTTTTACAAACGAATTTTTACGATTCCCAAAAACACTACAAAATGAAAAATAACTTCCAACTTCGGAAGTCAGTGTCAAAAAACGAAGAAAAGAAAACAGCAGCCTAACTGCGTTAGTGAATTCTCCAAAGCAAACGAGTCGATTCCTTCAAAGAATCAGAATCATTTCTTTCAACTTTTTCGGTATTGTGAAACTAATTTCGAAAAAGTACAAACATCCTCCTTTGAGTTGAAGTTCATCTACTGCGTTATGTTTTTTTTTTTTTTTTTTTTTTTTTTATTTGTAATGGGTTTGCTCTTGACTCTAGTCTAGGTCATAGGTGACAGAGACAGAGTCTACGATGGAGTGAGCTTACCCAGAAGTAGCCTGTTCACTCTAACTTTGAAGAGATTCGGGTTGAATGCGTTCGGAAACACAGACGCAGGCAGTGAGTTCCACTCATTCGCTGTGCGCATTATAAAGGATGTTTGGAAGCGCTTGGTTCGAATTGGTGGAATGGCAACAAGGTAAGGATGATAACTTGCAGTGCGTCTAGATGTCCGATGGTAGAAGGGGGCTGGTGGGATGAGGTCGTGGAGTTCCTGAGCACACTCACCGAAGTACAGTCTGTAGAAGACCGACAAGCAGGCAACTTTGCGGCGATGAGCCAAGCTGTGAAGCTTGGCGTCCACCAGTTCCACGTTGCCAATGAGCCTCTTGGCTCTGCGTTCCACTGAGTCAAGCGCGGCAAGCTGATACTTAGCTGAACCATCCCAAAGGTGGCTGCAATACTCCATGCAGGATCGGACTTGTGCTTTGTATAGGGTTAAAAGCTGTCCAGGCGTAAAGTATCGCTTCACTTTATTTAGGATGCCCAGTTTTTTGGCCGCGATTTGGGCTTTGTTCTCAATGGAGGAGCCGAAGTTGAGACTGGATGTCAACTCCATGCCTAGGAGCTCGAGCCGATCAGTCATAGGAACAGACGCACCCCGAAAAGTAGGCGTTTGATCGAACAGACTCCTTTTGGCGGTAAAAAGACACGCCTGTGTTTTGGTGGCGTTAAAAGAGACCAGATTGTCATCACCCCACTGGGAGACAAGGCTTAAGGTCAAATCTGTCCGCTCAACCATAGCCTCCCTCAAGGAACGAACTTCATCCATGCTGGTTTTTGCGCTGGACAAGTATCTCTCTGAAACAGTACTGTCATCTGCGTACCCAACAATACCAGGCTGAAGTAGGTCATTGATGTGCAGCAGGAAAAGAGTTGCAGAGAGAACAGACCCCTGAGGAACTCCGGCAACAATAGCCATAAGGTCTGAGGAGCAGCCGTCAATGACTACTCGGATCGACCGTTCGCTAAGGAAGTCTGATATCCAGCTACAAAAACCAGCGGGGATGCCATAAGCAGGAAGCTTACTGAGCAGACTCGCGTGCCAGACCCTGTCGAAGGCCTTCGAGATATCAAGCGATACAGCAAGTGCTTCGCCGTATGTTTCATCTAACTCGAACATTACACAATACCAATAGTGAAGTTTTATCTCGATTCTTCCGCTTTCGTTCATTTTATAGTGTTTTTTGGAAGTCTGTTGTATTTGTTTGTAAAAAAGTTTTTATAAGTGTGAATACTTCGATCACTAATAAAAAACTATAAATACAATTAATTGACCATAGGAACTTATCTATTGCCTGGATCAAAATTGATATAAATCGAGCTTTTATCTTCGATTGCAGAAACAAGCAAAGATACAAAGTAAATAGCCTACATACATAATAAGTTAAAAGGAAAATGGATACTTTAACGAGACTTAAACGCAGTATGAAGATGTTGCACGGTGAAAGTCAATTGTGCACGCTGCACGTTCTTCCTGCAAGTTTCTAACGACTTCAATTATTGCCTGATGTGCTCTTACCTTCTTTAGAATGTACCTTAAACTTTAGTTGGCAAGCGGAAGAGCAGCACCCTAATTGCGTAATGCACTAAATCACAGTTTCCATCACAAACGAAGGGAATTCCTAATCCATTGCTTTATTATTATGTCTAAAATCCTATAATCGACAATGGAAAAAAATGCAATAAATTCTGTTGATTTGTCAAAATGAAAGCGTTTGCGATCGATTCCATGTGTTTATACGTATGTTACGCAATTAGGCTACTACAGTGAAAAGATTTTAAGATTTGCCTTATCTTCCAATTAAAACTATAAAACATATATGTTTGTGATTGGAGTGAGTTCACATTTATGTCAAGGGTACAAATGGTGGGGTTCGAACCCACGACTTCTCGGCCGAATCCGGTCATCAGTTTTTGATCTAGTGCCTCCTGTGCAGTGCAAATGTGTTAATATAGGTATACTACTATCTAAGGATAGTAGTATACCTATATTAACACATTTATACACACCACATTACCTTACATAACATTAAGCACACACTTGCAAGCAAGATTTTCATTAAATGAATTTAACTTAATTGAATTGTAAATTCTGTCATGTATATCATATTTCTGTATCTATTGTGTTTTGTAAATACCTAGTTTTCTAAATTTGTATTGCTTTGCTATGGAAGAGCGGAGCTTCCCAACACAGACAATACTTGCTTAAAGGGAAGCTCCAAACACTAAACTTTTTTGTAAACTTATGAAGCAATAAACTATTTTGTATTTTTGTGTTTGTATTTTGTAACTTACTATCTTAGTTTATCTTGAATCCCATGGGAGTTGATGGGAATAACAGGCATCTTTTTACTGTTTTCATTGCCTTATTTCTCATGGAAGTTATATAAGACATGTAGATAATATAGAAAACTAGGTACTATTAGATATTGCTTTGCTATGGAAGAGCGGAGCTTCCCAACACAGACAATACTTGCTTAAAGGGAAGCTCCAAACACTAAACTTTTTTGTAAACTTATGAAGCAATAAACTATTTTGTATTTTTGTGTTTGTATTTTGTAACTTACTATCTTAGTTTATCTTGAATCCCATGGGAGTTGATGGGAATAACAGGCATCTTTTTACTGTTTTCATTGCCTTATTTCTCATGGAAGTTATATAAGACATGTAGATAATATAGAAAACTAGGTACTATTAGATATTGTGGTTTTTGTAGTCTCCAACCGACTAAGACGTACGTCGTCATGATGTGCCAAGAAAAGCTTTAGCACGTATCTTTGCACAACCTCAGATCTTAAGGATTAGCTTTCCACTAAGGCGTATATATTCCCCAATTTTAACGCAGAACTGGGCGTGCGCCCGCTCCGCGCAAGAATATCAAAATTGAACCTCCTTTTGGACAGTTTTGTTTGCAAAATATTCTTTGATTTAAATATGCTATTTCAGTTATGAAGAAATTCTAACCATAAATTTTTCTTTGGAAAAATATTTTGAACATCCAAGTCGTTTTGGAGAAGTATCCAAAAGTAGCGAGAAAATATCGTGTTGTTAATTATTTTATAAAGCAAAGCAAGTTACACGAAAAAACCATGTTTCACAAATGATGTACATCATGTACATGAATTAATAATTAAATATTTTTTCAAACCTTTTAACTTAGCCGTAAGGAGTATACTTTCGAAAATAACCGTTTTACGGCACCAAAGCGGTGGAAGGCCCTAAGATGATCACCACATACAGTGCCTACATTGTTAAGTTGCGCGTCTTCCGTATACGGCATACGGCGGCGGCGTGTTGATTTATTTGAAGATGGAATCCGACTTACCTTTACGATTTTTTATTATGTTCTTTGAATTCCTAGACACCACATGATTTTAGGCACACCAAACTTGCAAAAATAAATAAAGTCAATTATCACAAGCTCAATAAATCCTGCATTTAATTGCATCATTGTCCTAAACAAGAAATAATGAGATGGCAATTGTTTTCAAAATGTCCACACGGCTTACTTAAGTACCATCTACATAGACGCATCTGCAGCCATTCGCTCGAAGAATCCGCCATGTCCAGCATTACGTAATGCGATGTTACCGCCAATAATTGTGCAACGCATACCGATGGACCCTGGCATAGCTAACTCCTAACTGTCTGCTAATCTGCCGACCTATATAAATCTCTAATGCTCGAATTCGCACTTAACTATGCAACTAATACACCTAGGTATGTTTAGTATGTTCTTGTAACGCCTTAATATGGTTTCCAAGTTGCAACTTGTTTCTTTTTAACAACCGACGTAAAAAAAGCGGTGTTATAAATTTGACGTGTGTACCTGTGTGTTTGTGTATCTGTCTTTGCCATCATAGCTCCTACGGCTGAACCGATATTGATCTCATTTTTTTTTGTTTGATTGTTAACTTATTCGAGTGTTCTTAGCTATGTTTGATGAAAATCGGTACAGCCGTTCTAAAATTATGAGCGTTTAAAAGTTTGAATCGGGGTGTTTTCGCAAGATATCGTGTCATAATTAAGTGTTCAATAGATTGTCAATGTGTAAAATTGTTCTTATTGCTATATCTACTTAATAGTGATATGGTCGCGTTTGATCTGCTGCAGCGATGATGTGGTCCACAATGAAGCACGCAGCGTTGCCTCGAAGGAACCTTTTAACCCTTGACTTAAAAACTAGTCAGGGAACACCACAGATATAAATCTAACTAGATGACGCGATTGTATGTACTTCGCGTGTCAAAAAACGGAGTAAAATTACGATCAATGATCGTAATTTGAACTTTTCATTTAGCACCTTGTCGGCACCGGAATGCCACTGAAATCTAGAATGCTTTTAATGCTATATTGAGCTGTAAAGACTGTATAGAAAAAGTTGGCCGAGACATTGGAAATGTTTTCCTTCATTGGTAAGTAAATTTGTTTTTAAATTGTGTGTGAAAAAGTGGCACGCTTGGTTTTCATACAGATGGAGGGACCTGCGTTATCTAGTTAGATTTATGTCTGTGGGGAACACAGACTCCGCAAGAAATTCCACTCCTTACGCAGAAAGAAAGTATTCCCAAAACGTTCCGTGATTACATTGGCCAAGATACATCGAGTGAATACTCTTTGGTCTAAATCTAGAAACTCTTCAAGCAAGCCAAGTGCCCAATTTTTTTTTCTTGTCTCAATAAAAATATAGAAGACACAAGGTTAAACAATCATTTAGTTTAGGCTCGTTTCGGAAGCTTAGAGGTTCTTGCCGTTTAAGAGAAAAGTTTCGCATTTGTAGGTACCGGAAAATGCTAATTCTTTAGTAGTTATCGATAATGATTGAGTAGGAAATTAGTGAACATAATTATGTAATTGCAACTAGGATTACCATTACGAAAATTAAAAAGTCCTGACAAAAAGCCGGACCTTGAAAAAAGGTCCGGACATTCTAGTTACAACAAAAATAAGTTTGAAAACTAAAACCCGATTTCAAAAAAATCGCGATCTGAAAAGTATGAAACAAGAAAATATTAGAAGATAGCCGTGGTCGTATATGAAAAAACAAAATTTTGCCATATAAGCGAAAAATCTGGACAAATTAAAAGACCGGACAGGAGGGCAAATGTGCGGACAAATCTGGACGAATGGTAACCCTAATTGCAACTCAATTATCAAGTTTAAATTGTTTTATCGGTTTAATATGTACTTAAATAAGATTATTAACGCTGCCCTGTGTTTTGCAATCCCTATGAAATCGTTTCTTCAGACTGCGTGATAACGATTGACCGGAATTAAAAGGATGCCGGTTTTCTAAGCGGGAAGCTAGCTAATTCATCATAATCAAGGACATCAGACACAACGGCACTGGCCACCTAGCTAAATAATCATTATTACTAACTTATAATCAATCCTTTCTGCTCATGATTTTTATGTGAAGGGAACGCCATTTAGACATAGGTAACCATTGTGATAAATGGCTCATGAGTTTTTGTTAATAATTATGATGTTAACAATTTGTTAGAGAATTTATTAGTCCGTGATTTATTCTAAAATGCTTGATAAGAACTTAAACTTAATGCTCGCCAATCTTCTGGGCCGCCCTGAAGTTGATTTTCCGATGCGCGAGGCACGAAACGGTGCTGTTTTTGTATGAGGTTTACTACTGCGCAGCCATTGTAGCCAACTTCAGGGCAGCCAAGAAGTTTGACGAGAACTATAGGTACAAGGTACCAAGGTACCTATCCTTTATAATGCAAAGGGTGGATCAAAAGTACCCGGACACCATGAAAAGCTAGATACTCGTCTATAGTAGGTGCGCAGAGTAGGTATTAGAAGCAGCATCTTCGAGAGTCTGATTATTGCTCCAATAGCTCCCTCCGAGACATTTGTTAAAATCATCGGTTACGTGGTTGTTGTGCATGGAAGTTGAGGGTTCGATACCCGGTTCAAAACTTCTTGATACTTACCTATTTATTATCGTCACTAACAATACTACTTACAGAAACATATTGTATGTATGTATTAACCTGAGACTTCTACATTCGTTAATAATAATGACTACTTATGTCCCTGAATTTTTAGATATTATTTTTTTTTGTCAAGATCAATTAAGGTTACACTAGTCGAAAATTCTTCCATATAAACGTAGTCTAGGGATTATTCCACTGTTTGACTATGTACGTTCAATATAAAAAGTGATATCAATTTGTCTCATCATTATCTAGCCCTATAAGGAAGCGGAAAAGTAAAAAAAGAAAATATTTGAAAGTTATGAGCACATTTCGACACTAATTTTAACGCATTTTGGGCGCGAATGTATTTATTCGCGCCCAAAATGCTCTTATGAAGAAGGAAAATTACAAAACGGCCTCCATACGGGGATAGATTAGTAGTTCAACAATGCAAATAATTTTATTTTGAACAAATAGATTTAGTCGTTTTTTTCATATGTAGACTGCCAAGAGTCTGTTTATAAAATTTCGCGCGCTCGGTTTCGTCCTAAATCATTACCCATTTCGCTACAAATTTGCAAAAGTTTATATTCGTACGCGAACTTTACTTGTCATCACAGCATCTATCTCTTCAGCACGTGTTGTCGGTTGATATAAAATGCATTTTAACCCCGCGCACAAAATAGTTCGTGCCGTCGACTAGTGTACCCTTAATGTAGGTACCTATATAACCTAGTTACTGAGTAATTATTGTTAATAAACAAAATAAAGAAACAATAAACGTGGGCAAGGTTTTCAACGTAATCTGCCAGAAGCTAGAGAGATTATAATTAGATATGTGCAAACATGAATAAACTTTCAACCTTCACCTCATATTAAGTAGACAAATAATACGAACAAAAACTAACAGTTACAGTGAGTATTTTAATCTTTCTTTGAATAAATTAAAAATACTTATACATATCTAGTCTTATCTATATCTATACCACAGTTAATTTAAAGCTTGTTCGGCTTGGAAACCTCGTTCAAAGATACGGTTTAAGTTGAAACATTCTTTATAAATATTTTATCGGAGATACTATTCTGAAAAACAAAATGTGTAAGTATTGTTAGGTAAATAAAGTCGCCTAATTTTATTTAGTGTCACGTACCAACACGCGGGTTGCGATAGTATCTAGGTAGCTAGATGCATACCTGTAAAATGTTAAACTGGGTTAAAAAATCGAAAACAAAAACTTTAATACTTACTTTTATTCGTTTTAAAAACTACAGATAAACCCTTCAATCATACAATAACTGACTCACAACACTTTCAGTCTGTTAGTAAAACCGATAAGAAAACTAAACTTTACCGGTAAAGTTCGATCAAAACTTATGTACGAGTGTTTACGCGGTCGTCATGGTAACGTATGTAAATACAATATGGCGGCGAATGCGCGCGCGCCTCTGTGAACGAACGCAGACTGGCTGAGTCTGCGTCGACGCCGACCACCACCGCGGGTCTTCAGAAAGCGAGAGGAAGAGCCCAGGCTCCAAGCGAGTTTTAGTTGTGCGAGGACAAGTGCACGTTTCCATTAGTAGCATTGATTTGTATGTATAGTGCGCCTACACCGGCGATCTGTTAGCGCGACGTCCCTCATTTATTTCAAGCCAATTAGAATAACTTAAATAATTGATTGATGATGGTGGTAGTCTATAATGTTGAAGACACTTGTTATGTAACTTCCGCCACAAGTTCATAGGTTAATAAGTTTTGGGCGGATCTGAGTTTGCAGAGATTTCTTTGAATAGGTTTCTGAGCGGCCTTGGAGTATATTTGCGTGTTTTTGTCCTCAGATTTTATCATGGTCACCTAATTTGTCTGTGTAATATTGTGTAAAACCAAACTTTGTATTCAGGGCTAATTTAAGCCAACTGAGATCGAAAGTGAGTGTATTAGGAACTGATGTTTAAAAAAAAACGGAAGCTTTTTATCATACTTTTTTATTTCTTTGAGTTAACTTTCAAATCCAATCTCCCATTAATAATAATAATAACATAAATTTGTGTCCAATTTCTTAAGCCATTATTTTATAACTAAATAATTCTGGATAGTCATAAAACCCATAACTTGGCGTATTTAAACTAGGTATGTTGTTATTATTACAAAGCAACCTCCTGGACATCATTAAACAAAACTTAGAAGCTACTTAACAATACTAAAATTATATTAAATTATTCTAAGTCCATTTCATACAAAAAAGTCCCCGTTTCGGAGTGGTGTTACGAAAACAAGGTTGCGTGGATTATGAAATGGGTAAATTAGCCAACGAAGTCTACACAATGATTACAATACAGTTAATAATACATGCTACACAAAATGTTTGATAAGTAACATTACGTGGGTAAGTTAATTCTGTAACAAAATTATAATTTAATTAATTAAAACAAATGATATGATGCATTCTTGTAGCGTTCGGCACAGGGTGCGACTCGCGTGAACAAACTCTAGCCGGGTAGCGTAATATTGTGGCGAACATTTGTAGGCCTTCATATAACTGTGGTAGGAGATTCACAATCCTTCAAAATGTTCCAGCAATATTACGCTATGAGTCTAGATATTTATAAATATAATACTAAACTAAAAAAACACGTAAGTAATGTAATAAAGCAGACTGCAAGTTAATAACGAAGAAAAACATAATGTTTACAAGCTTTGAGGAGTTTTTGGAAGAGACAAGAAGCTAACAAGTATATCGTTAGTTACGTTAACACTTTCAATTGTATAAAAAATATAATTACAATATACAGTTTATTTACATTATTACAAATTTTTCATGTTGACGATTAAAGAGAGACAACTATAATCAACACGAAAATATTAAAGAATGTAGTCTACTTTATAGACGCCACAATATTTTCTTGAATGATACTTATTCTAACATACAGTACTCATAGCACCTAAAACGTTCATTGTACATAATCTGAGACAATGAGACTTACATTGTGTTCACCACTTGGTCGAAGCACTTCGCGACAAACTGTTCCTTATCATCCAACTTTCTGACGTCACTGCTCAAGTGACGCGTCAACATGGCGTCTTCCAACGCGGAGAGAGCTTCGGAGGTAAACCTCTTTCCTTTCAGGGTTGTGATGACGGATGCTTCTCCGTGGAATCCAGACTCAACAAGACCAGGTGGGATGTTGAGGGTGACGTCATCGATAAGACCCTTCTCAACCGACATGGTAATGACGAGCTCTTGTGTGGCAGAGTAAACCTTGGACGGAGCGAGCAGCTCTGCCGGGACGGGGAAGGAGCGGCTCACAGTAAACACGGGTGTTCTGCCGTAGCACCAGTCCCAAGACTGAAGCTCGCTTTTTAAGTCCGCAAGACCTGGTGAAAATGATATTATTAAATAATTGCCGAAATTATATCAAATAAGGCATGAAGCGGAAATTGGGATACTAATCTTCCAAAGGAGAAAAATATTATTTGTAAATAACGGGAACTGTTATTGGATGTTCAATATCATACCTGGGAACCAGTCATCAGTAGGGTTGATGAATTGGAAGCCTCGTTGCTTTGAGATCTGGTTGTGTCCGCCGTCCTGCAGGCTGAGTGCCGACGTGCGCAGGAACTCGTAGCCCACGGCGGTCTGCAGGCTGTCCACGGTGACGCGGTTGTCCACCTCCGCCAGGTTGGCCACCTCAGAGCGCGTCGACGCGGTCGCCTGAGTCTGTATGCCATGCTAAATAGAATTAAAACGTCCTTAACTTAAAAACTGGAGGGGGCTGTCGAGTCAAGGTCAGTTACAACGAGTTAGTGAAGAAAAACAAGCAACTAAAAGGTTAATAAAACAATGAATTTTATGAATACAATTGTTTTGGTAAACATTGTGTAATCTAGAATATTGCTGGACGTGTGCAATTCAGTATTGACGCTTTGTTCCCCCAATGTAAAGTGATGAATCACACGTAAACAATGAAATGCAACATGTACGACCTGTGACATTACTGAATATGCAAAAAAGCATACTGGGCCTGCTTGGTACCAGCATACTAAATACATAGCTATAATTAGACTATGCTTGCATTTTAAATTAGTCGGCAGATTCCGTAAAAAAGTTAAGGTTTGAAAAGTCTTAAGGGGGCAAATCGTAAATTGATGTTCATTTAAAATTTGGTGAAGATAACAAAACATTAAAACTGTTATAAATAATGTCTTATAAAATAAATTATTAGAAGAGTCAACTACAGATAGCTAACTAGGTCAACAACCAAACAGCATTAATAAAGCACACAAGCAATAAAGGTTATTTCGAAGATAGTTAAAAGAAGTCAAAGAGTTAGAACAATACTTGTGACATTAACTGAGGAAGTCAACCTTATTATTTGTTGTATATATACAAATAACTATAAGAATCGTATTAGTAAATCAACAGAATTTTTTTTTAAGGTTGTTTGCCTAGAAACTGTCACATGCATAATTCAAATAAAGAATGATCTGGTCTTGTTCGGAAGTTGTATTTACTCACCTCACGTTTAGCAAGGGCCCTGCTGAGATCTGCCTTGTTGGCATTGACTAGAAGTGTGCAGTGGTGGTATGCTGTCAGGCGGCCGAGCTTAGCAGCTGTTCCAGATACCTGATAGAATTATGGCTAAGGAAACTAGTTTGTGTATAACATTGTTAAAAAAGATAACAGAAATTATTCAAAAACATTAAATTATATGCAACAACCATACTGGTTCATTGGGTTGAATCTAAACCTTGAATCTCACACAGTGCTTTCAGCAACTGGATTAAGGCATCCAACACAAGGTAACACAGTATTGAAATGCGGCAAGTATTAAAATTACAAAAGCTTATACATGGAATCAAAATGCCTAAAACTAAAAAAAAAATATTAAAATTTTGTTTGATTTAAAAAGGATACTTTGTATTTATCTCGAACAATCATATCTTGGCGTTCATTGATGATGGATTTGACTCCAAACCCTCTGAAGAGTGCTCTCTTGATCAACTCCAAGTTATATTTCCTGTCATATCTCTCACGAGGAGTGAAGAATGTGATGTTGAGATTGCCACGGTCATGGTACACGGTACCACCACCACTGTTGCGTCTTGCTAGAGCTATCTCCCTCTCACTCAGGAGTGGGACATTAGCTTCCAACCATGGATTCTGGTGTCTTCCAATCACAACACATGGTTCATTACGCCAAACCATCATCACATGGTGATTAGTGAAATCCATGTTCTTGTACATCCAGTCTTCCAGAGCCAGGTTGGTATAGATGTCAGTTGATTGGGACATGAAGACAGACTTGGTGATCTCCCCCTCAGATGGTAAGTCGCGTTCTTTCTTTGCACTCAAATTTGTGCTTGCAGTAACCAAGCTGCGAGAGCTGGTTCTTCTTGTTAAGCCCACCACAAGGCAAGCACTGCTTGCGACTATCTTCTTCATCATTGTCTGAGCCATCTTTAAATATTATATTATCAAATTTAATTTGTCAAACGGATACTTTTCTGTATGAACTTTATAACCACAGTTTGTTAAATGCTAATTATTAAATGTTATTGATACCTAAGTAAATTGACTAATAACAGTTCAGATAGTCTATAAAATATTATAACCTAGTGCATAGAATAGCTGCAGGCGTCAGTATCAGCCGAAGAGAGGGAGATCAGATATTCGTGAAGGGCGATTGTTTGATGCAGCCACTTCCACGTTTGGTGCAGGGTATTAATTCGATAACGAATTCCCAAACAGTCTCGACAGTCACTTGGCATTCCTCTTCTTGAATGCAGGATGAACAAAAAAACCACTACACTGTTACTCACAAAAACGAAACCCGAAAATATACAATATTATAGAGTTATACGCGTACTACACAACGACAATGTATCACAAAGACGATTGTCGAGTAAGAACCGAGAACACTATGTGATCGCTCCACGATATCGGATGAATTAAATGAAATACCTTCCGCCGTCTCATTTTATTCGTGCTGATAATGATAAGCGGACTGGAACTAGGAGGTCGAGCGAGGTCATTCGAAGTTCACTCCAAGACAAGAAAACAAACAACTCGATAAGAAGCACGAAGTAGCCACGCGCACGCAACCTTATCACATTTGTCTTGGAAATTTAATATTAAAACAGATAAGTCGTGTGTAACTTCTAATCACAATTATTGTAAAGCAAATTATAACGTACCAGCGTACATACCATTTAATTTTGCAATTATTTGTATTTCTCCAATAATTGAGCATTGAGTGTCGACTAGCTCAGTACTGTGTTTTTATAAGCCATTCTACTCCAAAGATATTACGTTTTAAAAATTACTCTTTCATTATTTGGTAAATTTTCAACCTTTTCATCACAAATTTACCATTGACAAAGACATCAAGATTCAAGACAATTGACTTTGACATAATGACAAATGACATTTGGCAATAGCGCAGTGTAAAAAAGCCAAAAACAGCTGTCGAGGGGAACACAAAAATGTTTTTAGTTTAGTAAAATTTGCATTTTATAGGTTTTTATAATTTGAAATTATAGTAGAAAACACTTTTATGAATTCTGGACCAGGCAAGGCGTTTAACTAAAAAGAGTCTGTTTGACTGTTTGTCATCGACATCTTAAGACGAAGAAGATGCAAATGCGAACATTACTTATACGGGAATTGCTTCTCAGATTGGATATGCATGTCGATGACAAACAAACTCTTTTTAGTTTAAAGCCTTGCCTGGCCCAGAACTCAGAGAAAGGCACGCCCTCCGCTGACGTGTTAGTGGTCAAGAGGAATGGTGGGCCATGGTCTGTGGCAGGTCTGTGGAGAGACGACACACAAACACCGAGGATCGGCACCATCATACGTAGCATTACGTAGTATCTCTAAGTCGTCTGTGGAACCATCGAAGAACCCCCATCTATGGAGATTGTCTTTGCTGCGGCCGACTTTGTATTGTAACTTACAATACAATGTCGACAATAGTTACAATTTGTAAGTGCGGAGTTTGTTCAGAGTTTGCATCTCAGTTACAATCTGTCAAAAATATCGTCTAAAAAGTTTTGACATTGTATAATTGTAAATTCTACAGAAGCGCTGGCTCTGGTGAAATTTATTCACCAATCACCGTCACCAATGCCCAATGCCTGAATTACCCACAGGCTAACCAGGCTATAACCTGGAGCGCGAGGATTAAAAGTGCACCAAGCTTGCCTTTGCAAGAAGCACTTATTTACAGATTATAATCTAATCCACAAATTCGCGCGTTCAATTCTGAAGCTCGTATTAGATTGTAAGTTTTCCCGGACTAAGTAAGAACATTACGAATTTTAGTCGTAAATGCGGATAATAGTTTCCACTCTGTGAACAATACCATTATTTTTTTGTTTGTTTTTTATGCTTGCGTTTGACCATTATTTCACCTGATGGAGAGCGATGATGTGGTCAATATACTAGAATCCGCGCACTGCGAAAGGAAAATAGATTTAGTTTCACATTTAAAAAACCAAATATTTTATCGTGCTTAGCCTTAGCACGGTCTCCCTAGTGTTGGCGAGCCTCATGCCCAGTCTGACCGCCATAAAACCTTGTTTGTCATCCCAACGTCTGCTGACCCATAGATATAGTATGTACAAGATACACAGAGTCAGATGGAAAACGAAACCGAAAATATAAAATCTATGTGTGAGGGAATTTGTCCAAGTGTTAGTTAAAAAAGTGTTGATAAAAAGTCCATGTTCAATATCGATATCGATACTTGGTGAACACCTTAAGAAACACGATTGCTGGGCAAAAAACATGCTTTGCTTTAATTAAAATACAAATTACAAAATAATATCTCGCATGTATTTAAAATACGAAATACAAAATATTTTTAAGTCGTGTATTTAAAATGTAAAGTACAGTATTTTAACTATTTTTATTTAAAATACAAATAACAAAATATTCATTCATTGGTCATTCATCGTGACATTCGTACTAATAAACTTAATCAATACACAGAAGTTCGGTGAAAATAACCGTTTGAAATGAAAATGATAATTTACAAGGTACTTGAAAATTTGACGTACGCGGTCGCCATTTTGCTTATGAAAGCTATCAAGCGCTATTTTCTGCAGAACGCATCTATTAATAAAATCGCTGAATGTATTTTGAAGCCACAAGTATTTGAAGTACTAATAAAAAAATACCGCAGTCAGGTATTTGAAATTGACGACACGGTTGGCGTAGTGGTTGAGCGATCGGCTGCTGATATTATTTCGGATATTATTTCTGTAAGTTGGTTTGTACAACCACGTTTACATATTTTATAAAAGTAGATGAGGTCTGTTAGAGGTATCTAGATGGTTTGAAAACTAACACTAGGTTGGCCACTAACTAACCATACGATAGGAAGCGTCATTCTTACAGGCACAATTAAAGTAGGTATAGATTATTTCATTAGAAGTCGTCGATGTTTTCTTTGTATGCAGTATTTCGATTCAAAATGTTTACTACATATTGTAGAGTTTTTATTTGGAGACCATCCATCTCTGTTTAAAATTCGAATCCATTTTTCTCTTAATACAGAATTATTTGGGAATCTGTAGGTACATAAATATTATATATTATTATTTACACAACAGAAAAAATTGCTGATGAGCAGAGCACTGATGTATTCTAGCCACTGTAAAACTAATAAATGCATACAATTATAATGACCCTAAATAGACTCCGCACTCGGGTTGGCCGCAGCAAGGACAACCTCCTCAGGTGGGGGTTCTCTGATGGCATTAGTCTTCAGTGCTTATGCAGCATCTCTCCGCAGACCATGGCCCATCTCACGGAGAGCGCAGCATGCCCTGTCACCTGTACTTACGAAGACCTTATGACTGCGTCACCGAATGGTATTGCCGTGGCTGAATTCTGGGCCAAACACAATATTTAACTTTTTATATTTGCCATCAACACGCTAAGGAGAAGAATATAATGACATTCCTAAACCTACTCAAAGTAACAAAACATCAAAACACTCCGATTTAAAAAAAAAAATAAAGGCAACAATAAACATGCAACTTTAAGTACAGTTTCGATAAAAACATCTTCTCAATCGTAACTTAAATCTATTTTAACAAAACCTGACTAAATAAGTTTGTATTCATGTCATGATGTCACTAAAAACGATTAAGTTTTTATCGATACTCATGACGTCACCGGTTCGTCAAGCCCTAGCGTAAACAAACAATTTACTCTTTTACATAATATTTTCTCCAATTTTGTTTATATATACGAAATATACTTATATATAACATTGGAAATCAATATACTATTGTAAGAATCTTTTTCTGAGCCGATTACTAGCAGAAATTCGTCAAAATATGGTTCAAAACAATCCAAGGACAAAATTGTATTTACCTGTGAAACGTGTATTTATTGGGGTTATTTCGTCTTGTAACGTCACATTCACTCACAGAACAAGTCACCATAATTGTATAATTAATATTATCAATTTAAATCTAAAGATTATTATTTAAATGCAAGAAATTCACCGCGGCGTAAAACAGATTGTCCGCTAGGTTTACTTATTCGCGAAAAACATGACATATCGGTACGTCATTCACGCTCTCTTTTTCTCTTGGGTGGTTTGTACTTGATTAGTATTTCTCGCTCGCACGCTTCGTGTATCTTTTTGCGTAGCAAAAAAAAATCTAAATCTATGTGCTGACCGTAGACGTACAGATGGCAATAATAATACTGGCGGTACCTATCATATATAACAGTGCGACATGATTAATCTCAACTAAGTGTTAGATATGATTAATCATGTCACACTGTTATTATGAAAAATAGGCAAAATGCCAAATGCTGCCCGGTATTCCACTGGAGTAAGTTTTTACAACCTGACGGTATTAAAGTCAGAGTGAGTAGGTTACTTCTAGATAAACAAAGGCTAAGCTAAGTCTGCACAAGCCTTAATTGGTATCCCCAAAAAGTTTTGTCTAAGGTATGCGTAGGGTGCTGTGCAACCTTGACGTGAACAAGGCTAGCGGCCCTGACGGCATACCAGCTATAGTTCTTAGAACCTGTGAGCCTGAACTGTCTCCGATCTTGACACGCCTATTCCGCCTTTCATATGAGACTGGCAAAGTGTCGAATGCTTGGAAGCAAGCCAACGTACAGCCCGTGCCCAAGAAGGGCAGTTGAGCTGACCCGGCCAACTACAGACCCATCTCTGTAACCTCCATACTCTGTAAGTGTATGGAGCGTGTACTTAACACTAAGCTCCTGGCATACCTAGAAACTAACGATATCCTTAGCGACCGACAATACGGCTTCCGCCGAAATCGGTCCACTGGGGATCTTCTAGCGTATGCCATTCACATATGGAGTGAAGCCATCGAGAGGCACGGGGAAGCGCTTGCCGTCTTCCTCGACATCTCGAAGGCTTTCGACAGGGTCTGGCACGAAAGCCTTATCGGTAAGCTTCCTTCATTTGGTCTGCCCTGTGGTCTGTGTGATTGGATTGCAGACTTCCTGACAGATCGGTTCATTCGAGTGGTTATCGATGGCTGCTCTTTGGACCAATTGGATATTAATGCCGGGGTCCCTCAGGGGTCGGTACTCTCAGCAACATTGTTCTTGTTGCACATTAACGATCTGCTCAAACCCTTTGGGTATCCAGACGACAGCACTGTTGCTGAGAGAGCCGCTGATCCGGTCTCTCCGTGAGGCCATGGTGGAGCGTTTGAACTTGTCCTTGCAAGCAGTCTCCGAATGGGGCGATGCCAATCTGGTCAAGTTTAATGCTGCTAAAACCCAGGCGTGTCTTTTTTCCGCAAAATAGAGCCAATTTCAGCCGGCTCCAACTTTCCTTGGTAAGAACCTCCAACTTTCCTTGGTTCCGTGGATAACGGACCATCTTGAGCTTCTTGGCGGTACGTTGACATCGACTCTCAATTTTGGGCCATACATTGAGGCAAAGGCTCAGCTGGCTGTCAAAAAGTTAGGGATCCTTGCGAAGGTGAGAAGGTACTTCACGCCAGAACAGCTGCTTAACTTGTATCAAGCGCAAGTTCGATCGTGCATGGAGTACAGTTTTCATCTCTGAGACGGATCTGCCAAATACCAGCTTGATGCACTTGAGTCGATCGAAAAGCGGGCCAAGAAACTCATAGGCAATGAGGCACTGGTCAAGTCAAAGCTCCAGAGCCTTGAACATCGTCGCCGAGTTGCCAGCTTGTCGGTTTTTTATCGGTTACATTTCGGGGAGTGTGCGATGGAATTGCATAATTTAATTCCGCCCAGCCCGTTCCATCATTGGACTACCAGACGATGCGTCATCGGTACATGGTGGACATCCCAACCATACGCACAAAACGTTTTGGGGACACTTTTATTATGCGTACAGCTAGTCTGTGTTTCCCCATAGCTACAACCTAGGGGTCTTTAAGTCAAGAGTGAATGGGTTTTTTCTAGGCAAGCTTGCTTCACCGTCGACCATCAGGTAAATTAGTGGTCAAGCGCAAGCCTTAATAATAAAAAGAAAAAAAATGCATTTACTCGTACATCAGTCACTTTCGTGGTACTTGAGCTATCAGATTGCTTACGCTGTATATTGTTTTTTACAAATCCTTGCAGAAAAATGGTAAAACCTATTATACGTGGGTGTTGTTTTATTTTCAAGAAGTAAAAAGAACCGCTCGATATTGTCTTTAGGCAAACACGACAATGTCTACAAGATATCGAATAGTTGACGTGTACGTCGATCTAAGATTTTGATATTTTGATTTTTGCATAATAGATTATTTAACTAAGAACATTATTTCAAATATTCATACACCTGTTCATGTTGTTTACAAGAAGATCGTGTCAAATTACAATATTATAAAGCAAAACAACAAACTTTGTGGTTATGCGGTAATCACACACTTGGAAAACGGTCACTTACAGTGACAAAACAGTATCAAATCCACAACTACTGCATTGTACTAAATTGACTATTCACTAGAAATGAATCATAATATAAACAAAGCAGTCTACAAAAATAAAGTCGGTTTACGGACGATAGTTTAATGTGACAACGTCACATACATAACGATACAATTAACGTCATTGTAACGTTACGATTATAACGTTACAATGAGCGTAACGTTACATTGAGTCATCCTTTTTCGAGCGTGCAGCCGGCGTTCATCGATTTATTAGACGTTGTCACGTCAAAAACATTATAACTGGACTCTGCTAAACGAAAGCGTGACCTGGATTTCATAAAAAAAATATGGCAACATTATTAAGCTGCCAAACGCACGTCAAAGGTTAGGTAAGTATGACTTTGTAATCTTGATCCTTGTTGGCTGATTATTTGATACATTTACGATAGTTAATGTAGATATATTTTCTTATGTTTCTAGATAATCTGGAACATATTTCAGGACTCAGCGAAATTTAAAACATTGTTGAAACGTCAAGGAAATTGAACTTGCCGCGTTTTCTCAGGTCACGCTTTCGTTTGCAAGACTATCAAAATCTTTTTTCATAGTACAGACTGTGTTTCCATTCTAAAAATTTCGATTCACCGCATTTATTGACTTCTGCAGACTTAGCTTAGCCAGGCTATAGTAGTCAAAAGCGAGCCTATCAATAATATTAATAAAAAATACTTAACAAATGATTAAATAATTAATTCTCCAACTTATTTGACCATTTGTGTGGCTAAAAGTTGATGAAACAAAAATTTTAGAAACTGTAAAACGAGTACGGTTTTTATTTTTTAGCCTATGTTATAGTGCTTACACACATTTTGATTTGGTCCGGCCGGATCATGGATTTGTGGGCGGGGCTAGTCCGGCCGGACCATATCCGAGCGTGTGTAGAGTGGTCCGCCGGACAATATTATTATTAATTGAGTCCATCTCGGTCCACACAAGCGTGTGTAAGCGAGAATGGATTTGTGGGCGGAGTTAGTCCGGCCGGACCAAATCTGGACGTGTGTTAACACTATACCCGGGCCATAATAACGAATCGATTGACACCTTATTCATCAAAATCGGATGAATAGTTTAGGTGCTACGGAGGAACATACGTAAATACCAACTTAAAGTACATAGATTGCTAAAATTATAACCCTTCCTTTTGGCTTCACCGTAGTCGGACAAAAGCACATTATACCGAAAATTGTAAACATTTATTAAATATGTTAACCATTAGTTTGGTTAACATATTTAATAAATAATAGTGTAATAGAGTTATAGTGCTCGCCAAACTTCTGGGCCGCCCTAAAGTTGACTTGCCGATGCGCAAGGCACGAATCGGCGCTGTTTTTGTATGAGATTTACTACTGCGCAGCCACTGTAGCCAACTTCTGGGTGGCCAAGAAGTTTGGCGAGAACTATAACTACGGATCAGAAAACTGGCCTTAGTGACGTCAGATTCGAAGGCGTTACCGATTCAATTAATCGACTTTATTTACGAAGAAATTTTAATCGATTTCAAACTATAGTATTTAATGTTTGCTCAATATTTTGTATTAATGTTATTAATACAATAATTTATTTTTGCAAAAAACTAAGAAATACATAGTTTCATGTTACATTACAATAATATTATGGTTCCCTACCCATTATTAGCATAATTAGGTACTCTAATCATAATAATGTTTAAGCATAACATTCTAAAGCATACATTTATTTACGCATAATGCTATAAAAACATATTTTTTCCAACATAACAAATACGCATAATAATTAACTCCTAAAATGTTTTTGGGTTTTTTTCCTGTAAGAAGCATGCAAACAAGCATACGCCATGCATGCAGCAAGCATGCAGCATGCAAACATGTAAACATGCATACACCATGCATGGAGCAAGCATGCAGCATACAAGCAAACATACAGCAAGCATGCAGCATGCAAACATGTAAACAAGCATTCACCATGCATGCAGCATGCAAACATGCAGCAAGTATACAACATGCAGCTGGCATGGTTTCTGTCACGGCTCCGGCGATCCCACGCGAGCTGCTCGTCGCAGATGTGTTTAATGCTAACGGCGGGCTTTAAAACTACCTGCTCCTCAACTCGCGGGCCACCTCGCCCCTCCGCGCCTACTCGATTTTAAATAACACTCTAGGGATAGGGCAGACCCGTACTCCACGTAGCCTTGCTACGTGGAGTCGGTTTTGCAGCGATTCGTTTCTGTCACTAAAAATAAAATACGTAAAAATAACTCAAATTTGTTTCCGTTATTCCTATTAATTTTTATGCCTTAATAATATTATGCGTAGGTATAGTCATTAGGGCTAGTAACATAATGCGAATTAAAATTATGCCAAAACAAATTAGCCTTCAAGATAATTATGCCAACATGAACTGTATGGCAAAAAAAAATATGGCAAAATTTATTATGGCAATACAAATTATGCCAAAACAGTTATACCAAAGCATATTAGGAAAAAGAACATTATGCAAAAAAAATGAATCCCTAATGTTATAGCATATTTCTGCTTAATCTTGTGAATATTGGCCCCGATGCTAGGAAAATCTTGTGTTATAGGGGCCAACCATTCGTCCGTTATGGTTACTTTAAGGAATTTGTAAGCAAAAACGTGTAACATTAGCAATAATATGTGGGTAAGAGCGTGCGCAAAGTGTGTGCTTGTGATGTTGTATATTGGAGGGATGAGTGTTAGTGTGTGGGTGTGTGTTTGTGTGATATGTGGGAGCGTGGATGTCGTGTGTTTGTAAGGAATGTTAGGGTGATTTGCGGTCCCGGGTGTCACCATTGTGTGGATCGTCCGGAGGACACGGTGGAACATACGGTGGAGGTCTGCCCCGCTTGGGCGGAGCACCGCCGTGTCCTCGTAGAGGCGATCAGCGGTGGCGACCTCTCGCGTCCGGCCTTGGTTTACGCCATGGTACGGAGTGAGAGGGCATGGGAAGCTGTCACCTCCTTCAGCGAAGCAGTAATGCTCGCGAAGGAGGAGGCGGAACGCGTGAGGGAGACACAACGGAGACGCTCTCACGCCCCTAGCCACCGCAGGAGACGCCCCGGGCGTCGGGAGTCGCAAGCCGATTCTCGGCCACCGTAGGCGCAGGCTTGCGGACGGCGAGTAATGGGTAGCTCGCCGTCTGATAAGGACCAGGCCCGAGTCGACGGCGCGTAGTGTTCCACGCGCGCCTCAAAGAGATGTCAGCAAATGTTGAAGGGGTCCGCTAGGGACGATGCCTGTCTGGGTCGCGGATAAATTTGAAACAGAGTTACCGCGGCCCTGGCACAAGCAACTGAAGGAACACGGGTGGGTTTTAGTCAGTAAAAGTCTGGCACGCCCTCCCGCTTCACCCAGGGCGGGAGAAGTCATTGGATGATTTCCCACCCAAAAAAATAAATAAAAAATAAAGGGTGATTTGCGGTGTCTGTAGTTGTGTACCGTTGTGTGTGTGTGTGTATATAAAACTGATAATTATTTATTGGCATGGCGGTTTAATCAGTGCTTCTGTTTCATCATTATCTAGGGTAAGGAGTTATTCTTTAGATATTTTTTTACTTTTGTGTTTGTTTAGTGTATGTATATTAAAATTTTGATATATTTTGTTATAAATAAGAGCACTTAGGTAGGGATAGCTGTAGTGGCGTCTCGCAAATGTAGTTTTTGTATGAGTTGTGGGACAGACCTGTTTGGGTCTTCTTCTTACTGTGGGGCTGTTATTTTCACTGTACGGAAGAGTTGCGTGTTTACGCATGATTGTGCGGAGTATATAGAGTTGTCGGACCGTTAATGTACTGAAATCTGTGAATAGTTGTCGCGTTGGGAATCTAAAAGGTCTTTTTAAAATCACTTTAATAACTGCTCTCTGAGCTCGTTCTACTTGAATCATATCGGTCTTGACAGCACCTCCCCAAGCAGTGATGCAATAGCTCAATACTGATTCGCCTAGTGCTGAGTAAACTATTTTGAGGATTTCGCTGTTTGCGGATACCCTTAGCTTCTTGAAAAGAAAAATAAGTTTACGAATTCGAGTGGATACTGTTTGTATGTGTGTTTTCCAGGGTAGGCAGGAATCTTGTTGAACACCGAGATATCGGACAACTGATGCTCTAGTTACAGCGGGGCATGTGCAGTGGGGGAAAAGGTTGGAGACTTTGTGAGCTTTGATATGTAATGAACCATCTTGAGGTAGGGCAGAACGTCTTAGGTCTAAAGTGATGAAGTTAGTTTTTGAAATGTTTACTACTTAATACCCAGGCGTTTAAATGACTATGTTTTTTTGTAAGTCATTTAAACGCCTGGGCAAAAAAAAAATGATTTATTACATTTTGATAACTTTTATCTATTTAAATGTAAATTTTATAGCTCGCTCGATCAAGACAACTGAGCACCAGAAATGTCAAATGACCCCACTCCAGGTCATTTGACATTTCTGCGGTGCCCTGCGTTTGCCTCATGAGCCAATAACGAGAGTCGAACGTCAGACTGATATAGCTGGAAACAATTTTTTGGACGTGGCTGACGCACGCGGCTGGCGCCGCGACTGAAATGTGTGATTGTGTGCACCAGTCGTTTGGGACGCGGCTAGCGGACTCGTCTGAGGCTCCGAGCGCTTATTCACGAAGACATGTTGACGAAGAAACATGTCGAGTAGTAAAAGTAAGAACGATTTTCTGGAATTAGCGGCGGCTGCTTTATGTTGTCCACCAAAAAAGAACATAAAAAGAGGAGTTTCACGTATAAAAAAGCTTTCACGTAGTCGGAGTTGTTCTGACGGTAGGGACGCGTCCCGCACCCCGTGCACGCCATCCGCGGACGTTTTTGGCTGTCAAAAACATCCAGTGGCAAATGTCTATCGGACGTCCGAACGGCCAACGTTAAGTCCGCGACTTGCGTCTGATAGTTTGCACAATTTTAAGTGTTTGTTTATTTTTTACTTACCTGTAAGGCAAAGAAATTGTCTGTCGTCTAGCAACCCAATCCCATATGTCAACGTCATTGACTCTGTCATGAGTGTAATGTCATTATTTATGTCATGTCGATGTCATTTTGATTGACGGAATTTGCACGCAAACAGCACGACACGACCGATCTTCGATCGAATTGTGATATTTTCAGCAACTGAGATTTCACAGCTTCGAAAAACATGGCTTTTAGGACTACTCTTGTTCGCTTCAGTAAGTATTGAATTGAATACACACGAATTTGTGCTAGAATGTATTCAATAACATTACCTACATAGTACTACCATTTCAGTTGTTGCATTATGTAACTTATAAATTTTCAGACAACATGAAGAAATGGGTCTACAACATGTCTGGATTTAACAAATACGGTACGTTGAATCGTTTACTTTACTTTTCTATGTGTGTGTACTTGTATGTTGACTTATCTGTAATGAAAATTGTACAGGTTAAAAGCTCGTATGACATGCCCAAGCATTATCCTTAATGGTTTTCCAAAGACTTTGCAACAAATCGTAGTAAAAAAACAGACTTAAAAATTGAATGTAAACAACAAGATAGTGATTTTCTACTCCATCTGGCCAAAATAGCATAATTGACAGGAATCAAATAATGAAGGCCAACCTGCATGATGACGAGTTTGAGATGCTATGCTCTATTTGCTTTCTATTTGCTTAAACCTGTATATAGTACCAGACTTATTGGTAAAAGAAAAACTTGAGTGGCAAAGACCACCAAAAATTTATAGTCTTCTTTTAAAAGGGAAACAATCAATACATATAATAAATCTGTAGAAAAGTCATTTTTGTACATTGTAAATATTTCTAAAAAAAATAGCCAGGGTGTTAAAGGATAACCAACAGAATCCATTTCCAGCATTTTTGGAATTTTTGTCTGTTTATCTGTTTATTTGTGCACGCATCACATAAAATGTACGTAGGGTAGACAGTCAGTAAACGGACGCGAAGCCGCGGGCACAGCTAGTCATGAATAATATCCTGAACTCTATAATCTGTAAACACTAATATTCTGCTGTGGTATAACAAAAATGCCGCTATCAGACATCTGAAAAAGTATCTATTAATATAAGATTTCGAAATTTGTTAGTTAAAAATCAACCAGATGTTGGATAACAGCATTTTAGATATACCACGGAGGTATTATGTTCTGATTGATTATTCATAATGAGCTTTTATGCCAAATCAGCATTTTTAGTTTGTTTATTATATTCTGATTTATAATAATATTAAAAAAATCAAAAACTTATATGTTTAATTGTACCAAATTATAAAAAAAAAATAACTGAAAAGTTGTAAATAAAAAAAGTTAATTAAAAAAATCAAAAACCCGACTGTTTAAAAAGCGAACTAAAAAGATGTAAACAAGAAAAAATCATGCTGTGCAGTCGAAGGATACATATTCGCGAGCTGGCTAACCAAAACCAGATATATCCTCATGGCTACAAATATTGCAAAAATGCAAACATATTGGTTACATTGGGCCATTGGATACATTTCATTAGAAAAAGCAATTATCAAAAAATGCAAATCAAAATCCATGAAGAGGTGTGCCACCCCACACCACAGTCAGCAAGACACGACAGCTAGTGATGTGTCAGTAAGGAAATTTATATTTCAAATTTATTAATTACTAGCTGTGCCCGCGGCTTCGCTCCCGTCATATGTCTGCCAACCCTACCCTACTCACCTTCCTGCTTACCCTACTTACCTACCTACAGTACCTACCAATTTTTTTTCTAGTCATCATTCTTGCGCGGAGAATTTTAACACCGTGATTCAGAAAATGACTTCAAAAGCACAACGCCATCTATCGAATATCGAGTTCAACTGTCCGAGTATATAGTGAGTTGTGATAATTTTACTTCTTGAACACTTTAAATTCATCTAACTTTTGATAGAGTGAACCGATTGCGATGAAACAAAAACTTAGTAATTCTTCAAGTTATGCACAATGTTTATGTGTAAAAGTTATTTACATTGATTTCGTACATTTCACGTGATGCGTGCACAAATAAACAGACAAACAGACAAAAATGCCGGAAATAGGTTCTGTTGGTTATCCTTTAACACACTGGCTATTTTTTTTGGAAATATTTTCGATGTACAAAAAATACTTTTCTACAGATTTATTATATGTATTGATTGATTTTATGGAAAGTAGCTTACTAAGACTTCAATCATTATTTTTAATAACAATATTATTTGTATCTGAAAATTCCTTAAGCATAATATAAAATTATATTTTGATCTGTAGTTACAAATTCATAATTGATATCTATCGATCGATAGTTTACTGGCCAATCTCGCGCATCCCTTACGTAAGAGCGCATACAGTACGCCACAGTGTGGATGACACGAAAAGCGGTGACGTCATTACCGCTACGGGAGACTGTTAGTGATGATCTTATGATCAGTGGTAATATTTGTAACGGCATTATTATTGTGTTAGTGTATCAAATTAATAATAAAAATGGCTAGCAGTCAAATGAGTACTGAAGAATGCCTTCGTGGGTTAGGAAGTGCAGAAGAGGATGATGATTTGTCTAAAGTACCGTCTATAAAGTTCAGTTACTTACGTCCTTATTAGAAGCGTGCGACAGTAGAAGGACTTACATTACATAAATTTGTCAAGCTACATAAATTCAGACTAATTATAAGCAGGTAACTAAGTTAATTTGTTAAATTATTACGAAAAGTCGGCATCGCCTTGTTTATAATTATGATTATTATTAGCCACAATGTTACATACATCCCTACTCTCATGCGAGAATGTTGCCAAACGTCGCCCCAGCCACGCCAGAGCCAGACTCGGCTCGTCCCGACAGGCGGATGACGTCACGAATGAGATTACTGATGTACCTTATTATTATTTGATTTATTCGGTTATAAAATAGTTCTAATGTCTGCTTTTACGTTTTTTAAAACTTTTGTTAATAATAATATTTAATTACAAAACAATAGGTTGAAAAGCAATGATGAATTGGTTATCGATAAGATATAGGAATCCCTATTTTTTTGTAGGTGGCTTGGAACGGTACGGCGGTGCATTTACGCTCTGGCGTTCAAAAGGAATAAAAGTGTAAAAATTGTCTTTAATCATCCAATGAAACTTTTTACCTTGGTAATTACCAAGTGCTACATAATGCATACCTAGTGTTTTTTTTTTTAATAACACAGTTTAATAATCTGTTACAGGTCTCCTTCGTGACGACTGTCTCCATGAGACCGAAGATGTCCAGGAAGCACTCCGCCGCATCCCCCAACATGTAGTTGATGAGCGCAACTTCCGCATCGTGCGCGCCATGCAACTGTCCCTCACCAAGACCATCCTTCCCAAGGAAGAGTGGACCAAATACGAGGAAGACAAGCTCTACCTCTCACCCACTGTAGACCAAGTCAAGAAAGAGCGAGAAGAACGTGAGAACTGGGAGAAGATTTATTAGTTTCAGTTATGTAATGTTTGGTGTATTATTATTTAAATAAACTTAGCAATGTTAAAATTGTAAATAATGTTTCCCTAATGTTTTCTTTTATTTAATTTTTTTATTAAGTTTTTTCGACACTTACTTCATTCCTTGTCGCCTGTCTGGGTGGATGTAGAATAACTAGGAGGATGAAAAAGGGCAGGTTATCTAAATTAGTTAAATAAACCGGCCGTGCTATAAATAAAACAATTTTATTGTAATTTTAAATTTTAGGAATAGCGCTACTATATCTTTGACAGTCGTTATGGGTTGTCAGAAGTCTGAGATGTGACACCAGTCTAGCCAAGAGGTATCGTGTTACCCAGTTACTGGGTTGTGGAGGTCAGATAGACAGCCGCTCCTGTGTGTCCACCATCGACTTTCTTCATACCTAGTTTTTTTTTTTGTAAGCGCTTTCCAATAGTGATTTAAGCAAACCTGTAATTTTGGCATTGGGATATAACTATATACATGATACTGACAGGAAAACTAAAGGAATTTTCTATGCTTGACAACATACTTATATATCAAGGAAAACTACGTGGAGACCATTTTAACACAACTGTACGATTTCTGCCGTAAAGCAAAGAGATAGGTACTGGGGTCGGAGACGTTTCATTCAATCGAATGCACGCGTTTTTTATTTATTTCTATTAAAAAAGAATTATATTATATTGTGGAGTAGGGATCAATTTACTATATAGAATTATTATAGTTTGACGCTTCGACTCGAGTCAGTGTGCTTTGACCTTTTACTTCAAGCGTTGTTCTTTTTTCAAGGTAGAATCTGCTATTTTGAGAATCTGTTAAGCGATCACATAAGCGAATAAAGGATAATAGGTGCCTTTCCATCTTAGATGTGCGAGGAAAATATCCACCAATGAAATCACTTATTTTTTTAGCCAAGGCAAACAGTATGAAAAATCCCCCAAGTACATAGACGGAAATCCACATCGCGTATTTCATCCCTTAATTCTTTATTGTACACCAAAAGAAACAACATTACAAACATGTGATAATAAAGTGCATGTACAAAGGCGAGCTTAACTCAATTCTGAGTTCTCTTACAGCAAACCCTAGAGTGACAGAGAAATTTTATAATTAAAGAGGGCAGGCATCCAGTGTACAATATTAAAATAACCTATGGCGAATTACATTAACACATAAATATACTTACTACGTACGTACATAAATAAATATATATATATACATATACATACTAATATTATGTCATTGAGCCAGATAATGATCTTTGATCCTCCTCTTAAAGACCTCCAGAGAAGGGCTGTCGCGTAGGGAGTGTGGGAGAGCGTTCCAGAGTCGCACTGCTGTAGCAGAGAAAGAGCCATCATAGCGGCTGGAAGTGTGTCGCGGAGGACGAAGGAGAAGAGAAGTGGCAGTGCGACAGGGTTTACCTCTCGGCACAAGATATTCAAAGCGTTCACGAAGGTATTGAGGGGCATTAGGATTGTGCAGGATACTATAGAGAAGGGATAGGATATGGGTATCTCGACGACGCCGAATCGGCAGCCACCTTAATCTGTTCCGAAACTCCGACACATGGTCGTATTTGCGGAGGCCAAAAATAAAGCGGATGCACAAATTCTGCAGTCGCTCGAGTTTATTAAGGAGTACCTCCGTTGCATCTAAAAAACAGACATCCGCATAGTCTATGAGCGGTAGAAGAAGGGATTGCGCAAGAGTAACCTTAGTGTGAAATGGTAAGAATTTTTGGAGACGTTTAAGGGACTGAAAGGAGTAAAATACCCTCTTACTCACATTTGCAATATGGACCTCCCAAGAGAGGTTAGTGTCCATATAAACGCCTAGATTTTTTGCGGTTTTGGAGTAATCAATGGGCACTGAATCATACACTATCGGCGGGAGAGACTGGTGATCCAATAGGTTGAGCATGTATCTACCACCAACAATGAGCGCTTGCGATTTGTTTGGGTTTAGTAATAGTCCGTAGGATTTAGCCCACTTGTTAATATTTTCAAGGTCACTGTTGATGGCAGCCACAGCCTCAGCGAGTTCACTTACTTTAAAATGACGATACAACTGCAAGTCGTCTGCATAGAGATGGTAGTTAGAAGAAAGGACCTTAGTGATAGCATTTATAAAAATTGAGAAGAGAAGAGGAGAGAGGACGCCACCCTGAGGAACACCCGCAGTCAATTTACACCATTTAGAGGAACACTCATCGGATTGAACAGACTGCGAGCGGCCCTGAAGATAAGATTTGAACCACTCAATTACTGGAGCAGAGACATTAAGGGTGGAAAGGATTCCTAAGAGAATGTCAAAGTCAACTGAGTTGAAGGCACTACTGAAGTCCAGTAAAACCAATATAGTTAGAGATTTATTCTCCATAGCCAGTCTTATGTCGTCAGTTATTTTTACAAGAGTTGTTACAGTACTATGGCCAGGTCTGAAACCAGATTGGTAAGGACTCAGCAGGCCATTAGAGGACAAATAACAAGACAGTTGCTTCTGAACAATACTCTCGAGGACTTTGGAGAGGATTGGGAGGATGGAAATTGGACGGAAGTGGGATGGTAAGGAGGGATTAGAAACTTTAGGAAGCGGCAGGACGTGAGCCTTCTTCCAGGCTGTAGGAAAAGTGTTTGTGAAAAGTGAATAATTTACAATGTGAGTTACAACAGGAACTATTTCAGTCAAAATAGGCAAGAACATTTGGAGTTGAAGGCCATCATCTCCTACCGCCTTAGTGGAGATGGATAGGATACATTTCTTAATGTCTAGTTCAGCAATTGGGTGGAAAGAGAAAGAAGTATTTGCTGGCAAAGGAAGATTAGAGAGTTCTTTGAGAGTGGAGGATTTAACATGGTTGTCAAGGGTGATAGGTGAGTTACAAAAATGCACATTAAGTGCATTAAGGTCCATCTTTTCGGGAGCTCTCTCGCTAGAGGCTTTGCCAATACCAAGAGTTTTTAAAAATTGCCATACTTGTGTTGGGTTGAAGTTACCTATGGAGTTATGAATGTGGCGCCTCTTTGCATTCCTACACAGACGACCGCAGCGATTCCGCAACCTCTTATAAATTGCCCAGTTCTCTTCGGTGGGCTGCTTTCTGTACAAGCGCTTAGCCTTGTCACGCTTAGCCATCTGGTTTTTAATTGCTGGGGATAGCCATGGCGCAGGAAGGTGTTTTACTCTCACCTTTTTAAGAGGAGCATGTACCTCATATAGTTCCAGTATAGTCCTGCTGAAGGTTGACACCATAGAGTCTATATCCTCGCATGTGAACACAGGAGACCAGTCAATCACACCCGCATCAGCCCTCAAACGCTCCAGATCAATGTTTTTAAAACTACGAAGCAAAAGAAATTTGGCCTTGCGTTTTGGAGGTCGAATTTTGTAGGAAAGATATATGAGGTCATGATAGGAAAAAGGAGCAGGAAGCTGTCCATGTGTGGCTACTTTATTAGGGTCAGAAACTAGAATGAGATCTAAGAGAGAAGGAGTACTGTGAGGAGCCCTGTGAGTAGCATTTAGCGGAAGTAAGTGCATATTGACAGAAGAGACAAGTGATTGGAGTTTACGGCTCCGCACATCTCCCTTGATCAGACAGGTGTTGAAGTCTCCGAAGATAAGCGTATGCTCATAGAGTGGGGAAAGGTTTTCTAATTTAGTTTCGAAGGAGGAAAAGTAGTCGATTTGACAGGAGGGACTATAATAGACACCTAAAAGCAGTTTTGTGTGTTGAAAGTCTATTTCAATGAATAGGTGTTCAGCAAACTTTGAGTAGATACTCGGAGACTGGTCAACTATCCTGTAACTGATATCCCCACGGAGATAAATGGCAACCCCCCCACATCCCTTGCCCGTTCTGTCATTGCGGACAATTTTGTATCCAGGCAGAGAATACTGCGTGGAAGGAAGTGCAGGTTTGAGAAAGGTTTCGGATACAAGGACAGCGTGAACAAGATCTGAGTCGAAGGACGACAGCAGGTCAGAGTAGTGAGCAGGGATGCTTTGAGCGTTTATGTGAACAGCGTTGAAGAACCTGCGACAATTTGAAAATGTAGAAGAAAGGTAGTCTCGAAGATTAAGAGAATTATCATCGCTAAGATCCACAGCAAAGTCCTCCTCTGACACACAAGAGGATGAGCACGAAAAGAAACTATCATCTACAAGATCATCTGACATAATAAAATATAAATATTATAAATTAAAAACTACTCTAAAAAACTAAAGACAAACAAAATTAATTCAAGTACTCAAACCTCGTTGCACTCGCCAGTTACATTACAATTAATTAAAATAAAATTGCTAAAAAGCCAACAATCCAAACAAAAGCAAAAAGTAGGTTAGTGTGTTTCCGAACGTAACTTCGATAAAACACGAAAACTTATGTCAATTGACCTGTGACAGTGACAGTTACGTCTTACATAGTCATCAAAACATAAAAACAATAAACTTAAGGTTAAAACTAAAAAATCGAGTGACCGACATACAAGGAAAAACAAAAAACCATAACAAATTCCTTATACACCGAGAAATGATAGAACCGTGACGCCGTACCATCATTTTGCTGGCTTGCGAGTTCTCTTCTCAGGCACTGGCTTCGATGTTATAGCTGAGGCCTCGGCAATGGGGAACTGGGCAACAAGTTCTCGATATTCCGTTGCAGACTCGATCTTCCGCCGCAATTTATCAGAGACCTGGATAACAATTTTTCCCTCGGATGTCCAACACCTATTTATGCCGTATAACTTCCGAGCATTCATGAAAATGTCATGTCTTGGCTTGGTGAGGAACTCGGAAAGCGTCAGTCCGGACCCTTTTAGCTTGGTTTTATTTCTCCACACCTCGTTCCGGACGATGCGGCTCTCAAAGCGAACCAAGAGAGGCCGGGGCTTTTTGGTGTTGCTGCCAAGGCGGTGACAGGCTGTTAGATCATTTCGGGTGACGCTTTTCATTTCTAGCCGCTCCGACAAAATTTTGAGGATACCTGTGCTAGGATCAGCATCCTTCTCCTCAGACAGACCATGTAGCAGGAGAACCTTAGCACGGGATGCCATCTCGTGCCTGTCTAGCCCCACCACAAGCAACTCCATCTGGGATTTCAGTGCACTCAAGGTTTTCCAGATGAGACTCTTGAACTCGGTGAAGTCCTTCGATAGGCTGGCAATAGTCTTGTGGGAACCCTCAACACTGGCATTCCTCAAGTCCTCCTCGTACTGTGTCATCCTTGAAGAAAACGTAGCCGTAAGTTCCTCCACACAAGTCATCTCGCATGTTATTGGTCAATTTTTCATACTCTGCCTTGCCGAATTCATTACGCAATAAGGCTGCAGCTCTACTGGTAAATTGCTGTAGAGGTATGTATTTTTACATACAACAAGTAAAATTTCAAAATTTAAAGAACCCCCGACACATTTTTATTTCATGCTACTTATTTTATCTAGTACATAGTAGATACGCTTCGATCGGAAATCTATTGAACACTTAATTATGACACGATATCTTGCGAAAACACCCCGATTGAAACAGTAAAACGCCCATAACTTTTTAACGATTGAACTGATTTTATTCAAACATAGCTAAGAACACTCCAAAAATCACCTTTCAAACAAAAAAAAACTAAATCAAAATCGGTTTATCCGTTTAGGAGCTATGATGCCACAGACAGACACACAGCAACACACGTCAAACTTATAACACACCCCTCTTTTTTCCGTTAGGGGTTAAAAATCGAAGGGTGGGTGCACCACTTAGCTACACACGGCGTCGCTACGCATGTTAAGCACCCTTAGATTGTATTATAAACTACACTAATAACATAATGAAACACTGGATTTTATAAACAATTTTATTAAACTTACAAAGTAAAAAATAATAATATACAGAATTCGTAGAATGTAATATAATTAAATAAGAAAACCATAAAAACAAAGTAGGTATGGCAACAATATAATTATATTATGGCCACTAAGAAAGATACTTTTTTCCAAATACACTATCATAATACATAAACATGTGGTCCCTTTAAAATAACACGAAAGTTTTTATAACAATAATTAAATTCCAAGTTTGCAAGTCAACAATTGGCATATTATATGGTAATAACTATTGGCAGGTAATGTTGAAACTGATAATTCTAGTGACCCTCCTGTGTTTCTATCCTTGAGCAAAGTGAAGATAATGTTTTGCTCACATAAAAATGTTAATATAAATAAGATATTTAAAATCATAGGTAAGTATGGTAAACAGTACATACAATACCTATTAGCATTTGACCAGAATGGGTTTTTTAACCAACATTATACTCCAATTTGTTCCATATTGGAGATAATACTAATATTTTAATGATGAAACATATTTTTTTATGAACTTAGGCGTCATTTGAACTAGAATTATTATATACGTTATCACATTCCTTTGGAGACATACAAACATAAACTCACGTATTTTCTCGTGGGGAAGGCAGAAACTACAACTACCTAGTAATCCTGCTTTTATACATCAGCACCCTAATTGCGTAACACACTAAATCACAGTCTCAATCACAACCAAATGAAATCCTAATCAACACAATACTGTTGAATTGACAAAATTAATGATTTTTCGATCGATTGCATGAATTTGTGTGTTACGCTATTAGTCCGCTGGTCCTACACGCATGCCCGGTTGCGATTATTACGCAACTGAACTTTCCAAAGAACATCACCAATAAGGCCATTGTATTCTTCTAGAGCGTCCGTTCCCGGCATCCTGTTCACATCTGGGTACCTTTGGAGACTTATCCAAAATAGAAAATCAATTAGTAACTGAAACAATGTAAGAAAATTCAAACATCGAATGTGGAAACGGAAGAAAAAATGTCTTTATATAAACATGCGCAGCAGCCATTCGACTTCAACTTCAATACCTACTGAGGCTACCGAAACTAATCGCAAATCGACTTTATTATCCACTGTTTCGAGTCAAGAATTTCCGGCTATTCAAAAAATATGTGTGCCAGCATTTTTTTTCCCAAGTGGATAGCCCCTCATAAAAGTAGTGTATATCACGGAAGACTTCTTCTGTACACATAAATTCATTCACTAATTTACTATACATGAACTTTCATAATTAATGTTGAGAAAAAGTAGTAAAACTACAGAGCCAATGTTTCGAGTAATAAATAGTGTGTTTGACAACGATTAACGTTGTGCTCTTTCAAAGTTTCTGAAGGGAATGCTTTTTTAAGACAGACGACAGACGCTTTAAAAAGTTCTTACTAAATATTAATTAAAAAATATTATTGTCAAACACTCTATTAAAGTCTAATTATTGACTGTTTTTGCTCGAATTAGTTGTAGATAAGATTATTTTGTAAATAGTTATCGATAATTCCGTTTCTTATTTATATACGACTAACGCTTATGTTAAAATTACTATGCTATGATTTATAATAGTAGAAAATTGGTACAGATCTGATAAAAAGTAAAATACATACATAATATACAAAATAAGGTGAGATCTACCACGTGTTCGCATTCGTACACTGAGCTGCACGTCCATGCTAACAATGACTGACAACGCCTTTATTTCGTGGCAGTATGCGCGATTTTTGTGCTGACGTAAATTGGAAAACATAATTTACGTGTAACATAATACCGCTAGAGTTTTTGTGACATTTAAATGCTCATATACCTTTATACATTGAATACCAAACATGATTCTAAATACAGTACAAACATAATGGCTACATACACTAAATGATAAAAATTATGTTAAACTTGTTCGAACCACAGGCAAGAGGAGAAGCTACTACATAACTTTATAGATACCTCGAGTTAAATGACGAAGGAATAAGACTATAATTTTTCTATAAAATCCATTTAAATTTTGCATGATTAAGTTTCATCATTTCATAATTTCAGTGAGTCACCTGGGAGGGACGGACAGCCATTTTACGGTCGGTTTCAATTTCATTATTTATCATAACTTCGGTATCTGCTAAAACATACTCTAACATTTCATATTACAATCACAAAATATGAAAAACAATATATCACGGGAATTTAACGCGATATGCATTTAACAATGACGCATCAATAGAATCGATATCTACCTAATCATAAGAAAATACAATAATTATTATCAAAATAATTCATGAGCAATTTACTAGAAGAAATTGTTACTTAGTTACTAGAACTTACACTTACATAATATGGCAAGTAGACTGTTCAATAATAATGATATGACGTACAATTTGATATAAACAGTATTCATAGCCAAGTACTTATAATAGTAGGTAAAATGTATAACTATATATAAAGACAATTAGATAAAAAAATATTCTGTACAAATACGAAAAATGCAAATATGTATACAATTTTTACAGATTTTTTTTATACATTATTGGCAACTTTGTTTCCGAGTGTCAATTTTTCTTTGGAAAACATTATTGTATTTAAATTCGAGTGAAGGAGAAGCCCTTATAGTTCTTCATCTCCGATTGCTTCGAAGGCGTTGTTTTCCACGCATTCTCTGCCAGGCTTGAAGGAGACAGTCGCGAACTTTTCTGTCAACTTCTGAACAGAAAATATTTCTCTTGAACTACCGGAGTTATATGAATCTCCGTTCTGAAAAGATCGATCAATTTGTTTAACAACATAATAAAGCTAAAAATAGAACGCAGAAAAAGCAAACTGAAACCTGACAAACAGAAACACTTCGATCGGTACATTATGCAGGATCTGCTGTGTTGTAATATGTTTTGCAGGATCTGCTGTGTGTAATATTTATTTATATTCCATACTAGCTGTTGCCCGCGGCTTCGCTCCCGTGGACCACCCCACAGGACCCAATTTCGGGATTAAAAATAGTCTATATCACTCAGGAATAATGTAGCTTTCTATTGATGAAAGAATTTTTCAAATCGGTCCAGTAGTTTCGGAGCCTATTCGGTACAAACAAAAAAATCTTTCCTCTTTATAATATTATTAGTATAGATTTCCTATGACGTCCTTAAGGTCTAAAGTCCCCGTCACGAGAAGCTATAAATTTTGTAAATAATGAACTTCTACTAAGTTACGCAACGACAACTAAATCAACAACAAATAATCCCAAATTCAATCAACTCAAAGTAACATTCGTGTAATACGAAACTAACGAGCAATTTCACTTGGTCGGGTTATACTTTAGCGATTTAGCGCTGTGGTCCAATGATTTGTGGTAATGGAACGTTATATGAGTCAGACGCGTTCCAGTACCACAAAACATTAGACGATAGCGCTTTATATCGCTTAAATATAACCCGAGCAAGTGATTAAATTTGGGATTATTTGATGTCCATGACTAGTAATGACTACCAACGCCAATCGCTTCCATATTTGGTAAATAATTACTACTCAATTGGTATCAATTAGTACTCGAACTACAAAATTGATACCTTAGTAGTTTTCGCGAAAATTTACTTTGAAGGTGGTCGGTACCGGACGGTAGTCACGCTCCCTTCAGCAGGACCACCATGAGCGCCTAAAAAGGGGGCATGCTACAGCTATTCCAAATAATGACTACCCTTATATGTAATTCATTTCGTGAAATAACAGAACTGAAACATTTGTATTTACCGAGAAATCAACGATGACAACTTTCGCGCGGACGTTCAGCAGAACCACGACTTTGAATGTTGATTCCAAGTTATATGATGAACTCCAGAACCAATTTTGTTGTTCGAGTACTAATTGGTACCAATTGAGTAGTAATTATTTACCAAATATGGTAGCGATTGGCGTTGGTGGTCACGGACTTGATTATTTGTTCTTGATTGAATTGTCGCTAACTTAATAGAAGTGTGAATACATGATTTAACACACCATCTTTAGGATATGGTACAGCGTGGGGCAGTAGATGACAATATTTTCATGGTGGATTCAAACAGTCTTGGGAGGCTCTGCTAAGGTCGAAAATGCAATCCAAACTGTGGTACAGTTTCTTATATATATATCAGATAATTGCTAAAAGCTAGTTAAACATATATTATTTTTCTGTTTGTCTTTCCTTTAAGTTGCACCTGCCATGTAATGTATATAGCCAAGGCTTGGAACCGGTTTAAAAATAACCGGTTCTTAAATATTATAATCGGTGTTATCGTTTATTTTTTTCGGAGTCTAAACGTTAAAAGAAAGTTATTGAAAACCCTAATCAACCGGTTTAGGAGGGGCGCGCGCCTAAAACTGAATCGTTTTTGTACTTCAGCACGGTTGCGCATTGAAGGTAGGCGACAACAACCGTTCATAACGGGTTAATTCCACAAAACCTATTTAAGAACTTTTGTGGCCTAAAACCGTTTAATTGTGGTCAAAGGTAGAACAAAACCGAAAGAAAAAGTTCCCCATGTATAGTCCTCGCCAAACTTCTTGGCCGCCCTGAAGTTGGCTACAATGGCTGCGCAATAGAAAATTTCATACAAAAACAGCACCGTTTCGTGCCTCGCGCATCCGGTAAACCAACTTAAGGGCGGCCAAGAAGTTTGGCGAGGACTATACTTAGACGTTAACCGGTTCGATTTTTCTTCCGGTTTCCAGCCTTGGTCGCTGCTATACCGCCCTAAGTTCGACTGGTATAAAATACCTAAAACATAAATGTCGCTTTTGTACAGTTTTTTAATATATACAAAAATAAATATGGATACTCACAGTCGAACTTAGCGTATCGCTGGAGGAAGAGGGTGTGATGACCTGGCTGGAGCCATCACGACGCAGATACGTGAGACTGCCTCGTTTACTGCACCTCGGAGACACGGGGCCCGCGCCTGCCTTCTGACGCATCAACTCATCCACTATCGACTGGAATACAGATATACACTAAATTAAGAAGAAGAAAGGTTATTATACTTTTCTTAACGATCTCGTTCCGAGTGCTTTGATAGTGGCTAACGATTGGTCCCCGCCGCTGCAACTCTAATAATGCGTCGCCTGGGTTTGTTGAGACTCTCTTAATTTTTTGTAGACACTAAATAATGATTGAATGTATATGCCATGGACCAAGTTATTAATCAGGGCACTATGTATAATGCCCGGGCATTATGTATCTACTTAAGTCAAATCGGGCGATGTAATGAATACTAATTTAAACTTCTATATTTATCACTTTGTCTGGTCATTATGAATATTGCTACGTAACGGTTGGGCAACTCGATAAGTATGGTCAATTAAATAGTCGATAGAAATTAGGGCACCCCGAGACGGATAGGTTAGGTTCAAAGGAGATGACAGGAGCTGAAGTGAGCAAGCAAAGCGAGCGAACTTAGCTCCAGTCATCAGTCATTTGTTGCTTAAGGTTACACTAGTCGAAAATTTTACCATACAAACGTAGTCTAGAGATTATTCCACTGTTTGACAATATACGTTCAAAATAAAAAGTGATATCAATTTGTCTCATCATTATCTAGCCCTGTATGGAAGCGAAAAAGTAAAAAAAGTAAATATTCGAAAGTTATGAGCGTCGAAAGTTCCACATTTCGACACACATTATTCAGAAAGCCGGTTCAATTTAATTATTTCAATAGTTTTATCATATTTCCTACTCATATTGGGCATTTTTCAAATTGCCCGGGCAATATGAATAATGTCGTATTAATCACTTGGTCCGTAGCATATTTATATTACTTTAATACAAAATCGGCATCGGTAAGAATGTTTAAAATTGTTGTGGCAGTCAATGGATTAAAATATAAAGTTCAATCTAACCTAAAACATTGACCTTTCGAAGCATAATAAATTAACAGTACCTGCAAACAAACGCTAATAAATGTTGCATGCTCCGTCCTCAAGGTTATCCATTTCAAGTTGTCTTTACTGATGAGATATTCAAACGACAGCTCGAAGTTCCTGTTAGGATCTTCGAGAAGGGACCCATGACCGTTTTGAGTTTGTGGCTTTTCAATCTGCAACAATATAAGGTTGTGGTAGTGCCAAATAAAAAATGAGTGATTGTTCAACAAAATAACAATGCATTGTAACTTTAAAAATAAAATAAAACACGTCATGTTCATCTTTCAGCCAAGTGAAGGGCATACTGACCTAACTCAATATTAAAATGAATTTATTGCTTCGTGATACCTAAACCACAGACAAAATTTATTGAGTTGAGTTTTTATCTCCGTTGATGTAGGCATGTTAATAATAAATATCACCTTTTATGGTTTTATGTATTGTTAGCTAGTAATATAAAACATGTGGTGCACCTGATCAACACAGATAATTCGGTTACAACCAAATAGCTATGAAACAACACTAATTTAGACTAACGTCATCAGTTTTTATCATCACACCTACATTCCATAAACAGGTAGGCAGAAGTGTGTGCAGTATATCGCACACCTACCTAATAATATAATGGCGCATCTCTTGCACTTTGTTGATCTTCCTGATAACTTGAAGTGGAAATTTTCATCCCTTAATATCTATTAACGTCTATGCTAGATGGCAAACACAAAATCTGCAAAAAAACGTAAAATGAACTCGTAAATGAATTAAAACATTTATAAAAACTTTGATCTTTGATGAAACAAGCTTATTACAAATTAGTTGATTATATTCAAGATAAGAATGCTTGGAAACATGTTGGTCCTGCTCCATAGGGCAATCTTTAGTGTAGATAAAATCAAATTTGTTAATTTATATTCATAGTTATTGTATTCATTTTTATTTTATAGAAAATTTACTCACACACTGTTCCGTTGTTGTTGAATTAGGTATTTTACATATGTTTGCAGTATTTGTAAGTATGTGAGAACCATGTTCCTATTTATCAAATTAATGAATTTACCTGTTAATGCTTTTAATATTTTATACCTCACATATATGGATTTATTAATATAATATATATACTTATGTAAATATTGTAAAACACCTATTATTTTAAAAAGAGTAAGTATGGAGTTTTGTTGTGCATCCTTCTCCATAACAAGCTACTTTTCCGAATGCACGGTAGAATTAACTTTTATTAATTGCAAATTTTAATTTTAGTTTTTTTTTGACGTTCAAAAGTGCCGCTTATTGGCCCAGTTGAATAAGTATATTTTCAATACAGTTGTTAAACATGGCGTACTTTCAGAGGCTATAATAATGATTCGAAAATAAAATCTTTCGCATAGGCATTTATCTGTTACGCGGTCGTGACTTTTGTTTACGAGCTCGATCATTACGTTTGCAGTTTAGTTTTAAATTTTTAAGTCAATTTAAAAAAGTTTAGTAGCAAGGAGTTTTGATACATAGAATAAAATGGGATAGATTTTATACGAGAAAAAATAATTATTCCGTACGTTTTAGCATTGAATTCTCAAAAGTGTTTTAAATGGTTGATTTTAATATATTTAATTACCAGTTTTAATATAATTATTTTCACATCAACATTTGTCAAAAATCGAATAGGCTGTATAGCTGTATAGGCTGTTTTTGTAATAAAAAAAAATATGTCCAGTTGCAAAAACGCGCCATTATTTATAAGTCAATTAAAAAAAGTTTAGTAGACTAAAACTCTTTGTTTTCATACATAGAATAAAATGGGTTAGATTTTATACGAGGAAAAATGAATGATTCCGTACGTTTTAGCATGGAATGCTCAAAAGTCTTATAAATGGTTGTTTAATATATTTAATTACCAGTTTTAATTTAATTATTTTCACATCAACATTTGTCAAAAATCGAATAGGCTGTATCCGTTGTAAAAAAAAATATGTCCAGTTGCTAAAACGCGCCATTTTCTTAAAATTTTATTTTTTTGTGAGTAAAGTAATCTAATTAATGATAATGATTTGTTTTTACTATTTCCCACAGCTGTATTGAAAACGTCGTGTGATACACGGGTGTGTAAGTTATTGCAAACTCGTGTTATTAAAAAATTGTTTCATCTATATGTGCATATTCATGTATCATGTTACACATGTTTGTACAAATAAATTTATCTTTATCTTTAAAAACCCTCGCCTCCGGCTCGGGCTTATTAATAACAGCTCGTTTGCAATAACCTATTTTCCATAGTTTCCACCCTTGTATCACAATGTACTATTGACTTTGTTACGCGTTACAAGTCCCAAGTGAGAGTCCCTACTAGGGTTACCACCTTTTTTTAGAAGGAATCTTACTAATAGAGTAGGTACCTTTAAAACAATGTATGGCTTTCTGCCATTGTCCTTTATAGGCATACACATAGCGATTTTGGTATTTTCTTCAACATGGCAAGCATTTGCATTCTATAATTTGATGAAGTTGCACTGATAAAGAAGATGGCACGCAATTATGCGAGAATTAAAAAACCAAAAAGTACTTGAAAGCTGCTTATACTTATGTGAAGTCAATTCCGTCAAAAAGTGTGGATGCCGAGCGTGCTTTTTCGCCGCTGGTATACATGCAACAATCAATACATATAATAAATCTGTAGAAAAATATGTTTTGTACATCGAAAAAAATTCCAAAAAAAATAGCCAGGGTGTTAAAGGATAACCAACAGAACCCATTTCTAGCATTTTTGGCATTTTTGTCTGTTTGTCTGTTTATCCGTTTGTCTGTTTGTCTGTTTATTTGTGCACGCATCACGTGAAATGTACGAAACCAATGTAGATAACTTTTATACATAAAAATTGGGTGGTATTTAATACTTTAACTGTAAATTCCCTTTTTTCAATCAAAATATTCGAAATTACCACCAAAAATACTGAATCGCACACTAAATTTGCTCATCAAATGAATAAATTATACTTTACTGTTAGATCTTTAAAGCTTAACTGTTTTACTGAATGACTATCTGTTAACTAAAAAAAATCTAATAATTCTTCGAGTGCAACAAAATATTGAATCATTTTTTTTGGAATCCATCACCTATTAAACTTTTAAGAACATGGGTTATTCTAAATGAAACACCAGTTAATCAGTCATATTTATGTAATTAAAGTTCACAAAAAATCAGCAAAGTGTAATCTTAATATACACTAATCATTGCAAAACATATTTAAACATATTTTTTTTTTAATCGATCACCTATAAATCTTTTTATTGTATGATTAAGGCAGGTCTTGCTTTTGTTGGAAGTTTTTACAATTACTATTTAACGACAATGTCGACGGAGCCCCGCTGCGCGGGGCTCCTATTTCTGTCTAAAGGGTCTAAAGTAACCTAACACGAAGAAGATGACGGGAGCTGAGTTCGCTCGCTTTGCTCGCTCACTTCAGCTGCCGTCATCTTTTCGAACCTAACCTGTCCGTGTCGGGGTGCCCTAAGTTCCCGAGCTCGCTTCGCTCGCTCTTGGACTAATGACTTCTTGAAAATAATAGTTCAACAATTACTTAACTTATTTTGCACTTAAACTCGAGCAAACAATTGTAAACAATAACAAATGCACGTGCCCATGCGCCGCGCCGTGTTCGACTGCGGATTCACATCACTCTATCTTTCTCACACTCGTGTCGTCGTCGTGAAGAAGTGAGCGCGATGCGACTAGCGCGAGCGGTGAGTGCGCCGCCGACAAAAGCGCGCCAATATACTTTTCAATAAAACAGATAAACAAAAAGAAATAAAGTTGGATGATAGGGATTTTAGCTACATGAGTAATTAATACGTGAAATGTAATTTGATAATGTAAACATACATTATTTGTTATGCAGTTTTAGAAAATAATTTTGGAAATTCCGTTGTAATATTGAATAATTTGTGTGCAAATCAGTATTTTTGTTTTACGGTGAGTAATATTGTTTCAAAATGCGTATATCTGTGGTTTCAGCTAGATTTTTGCTGTAAATTAGATAAAAAAAGCCATCAGATTTCGATGAATTTTAAACATTTTTTAGTACAACATGTTTAGGTAATCAAGTAGTTAATTTGTAGTACAGTAATTTATTTGATATGCAGTAGGTTATTAGTGGAGATATTTTGTTTGCTTAAATTTCTAAATAGAGGTGCAGTTAAAAATTCCCCATAAAAATTGTGCGTATCTTGAAGAATTACTTAGTTTTTGTTTCATCGCAATCGGTTCACTCTATCAAAAGTTACATGAATTTAAAGTATTCAAGAAGTAAAATTATCACAACACACGCAATTCGGTTACTCGGACAGTTGAACTCGCTATTCGATAGATGGCGTTGTGCATTTAAAGTCATTATCTGAATCGCGGTGTTAAGATTTTACGCGAAAGAATGACCCTAGAAAAAAAAATTGGTATGTAGTGTGTATATATTCTAACCGACTTCCCTAAAAAGAGGAGGTTCTATGTTCGACATTATGTATGTTATTATTATTTTTTTGTGTATGTTCAGTGTTCACCGATATCTCCGTCAGTTGTGGACCGATTTCAAAAAATCTTTTTTTGTTTGAAAGAGTATGTTCCTTCCCAAATTGGTCCCATTTTAATTTGGTGTAGGACTGACGAAGCAATTCGAAGATGTACAACAGAACTCTTCAATAAATAACGGCAAATCTCTCGGGATTGCTGCAATCGCATGTCTGTTTGTTGTTTATACCATTTCATAACATAACATCACGCCAGTACGCTCTTAAGGGGTACGCAGATCTCTCATTTCACCGGTTATGTTCAAGTTTCATGATATTAGGGTAATATATTCTTGCGTTATACGAGTAGGTAACTTACTAAACAACTTGCCTATTAGGTAGGTACAACTAAAAAGTGAAAAATAAAAAAACTTTTTACAAAAAAATACTACCGACTTCCAAATAAAACTACAAAGTGAAAAATAACTTTATTTTTGGAAGTCGGTGTCCATAACGCAATAAATTGGTACCTACGAAAGACACCGACTTCCAAAAATAAAGTTATTTTTCACTTTGTAGTTTTATTTGGAAGTCGGTAGTATTTTTTTGTAAAAAGTTTTTTTGAGTATGTGGAGTAGGCAGGCAGGCTGGTAAGTATGGTAGGGTTGGCAGGCAGATGACGGGAGCGAAGCCGCGGGCACAGCTAGTATTATATAAAATCTAAAAGATGAAATGTCTAGTTTATCATTTCTTCGACAAAAATATCACAAGATATCCTGATTTTTATACCAATAAATATTATGTTTAATTGTCAATAAAATCTACAAGATGAAATGTTAAATACCTTTTAAGAATCGATCCTTAAAAGAAGCAGATTTTTATACCTTTCAAAAAACAATATATTCAATTGATATAGGTATATTTTTAATTAGTAATGAGTAGTAAGTTCAAAAACAATAAAAATAAAGAAATTACCTATTTGTATTTATTTCATAATATTTAAAAAAAATACTAAGTACCTACAAAAACAAAAAATATCTCAATCCCGCAAATCCCTGGTATCGTGATTTTGATGTTGGATTGGCTTCCCTAGTGGCAACCCCAGTCCTTAAGAATTACGTAATGAAACCTTATAACTGCCCGACTTGGGGAAACCTTGCGCTCATACAAACCATACATTTCAGAGAAATTACCAACATGTTACGTAATTGACGGTAAATGATTTTCTTACAACTTAACTGTCCCTGACACAATAATACCTACGTTAAACTCCATGAATCATATATGCATTATATGATTCATTTGACTACCCAACTTGAAGCGCCCTACATCTGCTCCACCTCAATAATTTTTTTGGAACATATCTATAGGGAAAATGAGAGTACCTATTTAACCGGGGAAATAGTCGGCTGTTAATTGATACGTAAGAATTTTAATATGTTTTTCCCTGTTATTCGTCCCTGAAAACTTAAGCCTATGAAAAATAAATATTAAGGCCGGAATCACTTTTAACTTTTACATCTTCATACAGAAATGCTCAGAATGCCTCAAGCATTAAGTCCGCCTATGTACCTGCTGTATGTTGCATGAAGTTTCAAGATATAAATAAAATAAGATGGGTGGACCATGGAAGGCCATGCTCCTTTGTAGGCCAATTATTAAAAAAGTCGTAGTTATTGACATGAGATGACACTCGCGCCGTTATTTTGTCAGTGAGGTCCAACGACGATATTTGGTGAGGTCCCTCGCTTCGTTCATCGACGTTAAAATTGTAATTCGCGCTCACAGCAAAATGTACGGTTTTAAGTAAATAACCTAATATTTTTCTTTATTATAATACACAAGGATTTGCTATGGTGGTTTCTTGTAAGGGCAATCCATACATCCATACGAATATTACGAATACATACTTAATTAAGACGATTGTGTTCAAGTAATTTTTGTTGACTATTTTATGAATTATATATTATATGAATTGACTATATAATTGTGAATATAATATTATGGTTATCATTTGAGGTTTCGTTTTAATGAAAGACCTTTTTATGTACTTTAAGATAAGCAGATATTTTCATTGTCACAACGTTGGTTTTAAGTTAAACGATTTATTGGCTTTGTATGGAGCCTTGTTCCTAGCAAGGCCGTTTGCATAGTTTAATAAAATAGTGATTAAATCTGCAATAAAAAAGTGTTACTTAGTAATTGGTTTGTTTCATTTATCCAGTAAAATAATCGAATAATAACTGTTTATTCGTTATGGTGGCCTTCTATGGTCCACCAACCTTAGAAGCTATTTACAACAGATAAAATGCGTATCGATGCTGATAAATATGATTCAGGCCTAAATCTCCGCGTACACCTCCGCCTAACCCTTCGAGAAATACCATACGTGATGATATGTTTATCTCCGCGTGATACTCACCGTATGCAAGGTAGTGATTCTCCAGCACCGCATCCTGGTGACCTTGTACCGCATCTCGTGCGCGGGTTGCGACAGGCTCAAGAGTGTGAGTTCCTTGCACGCAAGGGACACGCGCACCCGACACGTGCCTTCGCCGGCGCCGTCCGTCACGTTGCTTGTCTCCGTCACCGCCTCCCCTGCTGGTATCCTCCCGTAATGTCGCAACGATTTCGCTAGATCTATGTACTGAAAGAGTTTTTTTGTATTATGTTAGTGCAACAATACAGAAGTGAAAATTATATCATGTTCATAGTAATTGGACACGCTTTCATTCGAGTTGATACAGCACACATAGATGGAAACTATTGCAGTATACAGGATTAGCTTTCCAAGTGGCCGTGGATGGCCAAATCAGAAATTATGAGGAATAGCGAAAAACAGCAAAGGAGTCTCTGGCCCGATTTTGATGCTAACTAAAACTGAATCATTTGATTTTTTTTTAAATCAATATTCCTAGCCAGGCATCGAACCTATTGATTTGAAAAAAAAACGCTGTGTTATCCGATAGTGTTGCTGTTGTTGATAAGTATCAAATTCTGGAAAGTTATATATATACATACGGAAAACTTAAAGAAACACCTAGGAAATACTTTTTTATTTACCTAACCTGGACCTATGCGCTGTTACCGACGAAGCCGTGGAATTGTGGATATGGCGAAGTATTGGTGCAACGAGTCTGTACTTGTATGAAGTTGGGCTTCTTTCTAGACTATTTCAATAGAAGGTCACGCGCATCTTTAACTTGGGACCTAATAAGTTACAATTATCGTCATGCTACACGCTACAACAAACTACTACTTTCTATTTACAAAGAAAGTAGCAGCTAGTGGTAATTTAATCGCCTTATCCATAAAATATGGTTGGGGCTGGGGACAGTATATTTTCGGGCATTGAAACATGATGATCATACCAAGAAGTATGGTGGTTCGAAAAAAAAAAGGTAAAAAATAGGCGAAATAGAAATAAACATCAGCTATCTTTTTAAAAAAAAACGTTGCAATAGGATTTTCTTCCTGTATCGTGGGTGCGTTTACAAACATATAAATTCACATACCAAACACCCAGAGCCGGAACAACAATCTGTAGATCATAGAAATATTAGTTCCGTGCGGGAATCGAACCCGCGAGTCCGCGACACGCAGCGCAGCTGTCAATCACTCAACCACTGCGCCAACCAGCTACAAGTGTAGAATACAGAGGAGATATCCTTGACAGCGATGATGATATTTATCCAAACAATATACTACTGTTATAAAAAGATACTTGGTATTTACACTGTATTATGATTAATTGTACGGTCTCAAAATGCATTTGCCTGTTAAAAGATTAAAAAAAACATTGACAAAATTATTGGAACAGATGACTGTTTAGTTCAGTTGATTCAATCAATTCCATGAACATTTGGTGATATAATATTATTGATGAGCTATGATTCATTTTGTTAACTTTGTGACTGATATCATATGCATTGATGACATAATCGACAGTATTATTACTGACTAATCTGCAGTTTGTTTAAATGTAATATAGATACTTGTGATAAGCAGCATTTGCCAATATTTTGTATGCTAAGGCTTCACATCTACCAGTTCCAATCAATTTCAACCTATATAAGCTTGGCTAAGGCTTGTAGAAAATACTAAACTGCGAAAATCAATTTAATATTTATACCATGGATTTAATCATGTTATGTATGAAAAGAGATTGCATGTAGCAGAGATGAGAATGTTGAGATGGATGTGTGGCGTGACGAGATTGGATAAAGTGAGAAATGAGTATACTAGAGGAAATTTGAAAGTGGCGCAAGTGACAGAAAAGTTGAAAAGAAACCGTTTGCCCTGGTATGGTCATGTGATGAGGAGGGATGAAACACATGTTACTAAAAGAGTTATGAATATACATGTGGCTGGATGGAAAGGGAGAGGAAGGCCAAAGAAAAGATGGATGGACTGTGTGAGAAGAGATATGAAAGAATAGGATCAGGTCAAAGTCACTGATAGCGTTAGCGATAGTCAGGCCGACCCCGACCCCAAGTAACTTGGGATAAGGGCAGGAAAAAGAAAACGTATTGTGCCGACCCCAAGTAACATGGGATAAGGGCAAGAAGAAGAAAACGTGTTGTGCCGACCCCAAGTAACATGGGATAAGGGCAGGAAAAAGAAAACGTATTGTGCCGACCCCAAGTAACATGGGATAAGGGCAAGAAGAAGAAAACGTGTTGTGCCGACCCCAAGTAACATGGGATAAGGGCAGGAAGAAGAAAACGTGTTGTGCCGACCCCAAGTAACATGGGATAAGGGCAGGAAGAAGAAAACGTGTTGTGCCGACCCCAAGTAACATGGGATAAGGGCAGGAAGAAGAAAACGTGTTGTGCCGACCCCAAGTAACATGGGATAAGGGCAGGAAGAAGAAAACGTGTTGTGCCGACCCCAAGTAACATGGGATAAGGGCAGGAAGAAGAAAACGTGTTGTGCCGACCCCAAGTAACATGGGATAAGGGCAGGAAGAAGAAAACGTGTTGTGCCGACCCCAAGTAACATGGGATAAGGGCAGGAAGAAGAAAACGTGTTGTGCCGACCCCAAGTAACATGGGATAAGGGCAGGAAGAAGAAAACGTGTTGTGCCGACCCCAAGTAACATGGGATAAGGGCAGGAAGAAGAAAACGTGTTGTGCCGACCCCAAGTAACATGGGATAAGGGCAAGAAGAAGAAAACGTGTTGTGCCGACCCCAAGTAACATGGGATAAGGGCAGGAAGAAGAAAACATGTTGTGCCGACCCCAAGTAACATGGGATAAGGGCAGGAAGAAGAAAGAAGATGTGATAGTCTGCTCTGTATCTTAAAATATAATAAGTTTATTACCAAAAACAAACAACTGTAGATGTATATCCACACATACTGGTGACCGGTTGTAGTTAATCCAGAAATTTTAGTTATTTAATACCTATAACCTTCATCAATAATCAATTTGGACAGTACAGATATCTCAATGTCTTTGTTTTCGTCACATCATTCCCTAGAAACTTGATAAACCTATTTGCTTGTATATGATTACAAAACTGAAGACTCAATTGACCCAACATTCTATTCAGATAATGATGTTTATAGTATCTCCACAATGTAGCGTCCCTGTGCCAGTGTGAATAATGGTCATAATCATTCAAGTACTTATTGCTTACTGATAACTTGAGGTGTGAAGAGAATTTATGTACCTATGATATTGAGGACAAAAGAAAAATATCTTTTATTTAGCATCATATCTTTCCATGTCTTTCAAAATACACAACATTGAATGATTAATCTTATTGACCTACACATGATAGAAATGAGACAAAGAATACATCTTTGTCAGCCAGTAGTAAAAGTAAAATTATTTGTTTGTTTATATAAATTAATGACCCAAATATAAACTTTTCTTTCAATTTTAGTAAGCTACACTTTTGTAAAGAGTCAAAGCATAAATTTGGGAAAAATGGGAGTGATCCTGCATAAAAAGCTAGTTACTGATAAAATCAGAAAATAATTTGAGTTAAAGAGTATGCAGCTCACCTACCTCTTTCTTTTGTTTCTTCTTTGCATGTGCAGAAAGCATTTCTTTAGTTTCTGGATCAGCTGTAAGCCATCCCAAATCCAAGTCTTCTATTGTTTGTAGATACAACAGGTCCAGAGAAACCCTGTCTACCATTAAAATATCATCATAACATGGATCCCAATAGCTGTAAAAAACAACATAATAAAAATTGCATAATGAAATGCTTATGTATATTTTAAGTACAATTAATTGATAACAATATTTACCTCTTCCTCAATACAATTTTATCCTCTGGCCTAACATATTTCTGAGATATATACGGAGATTCATATTCATCCAACTTTTTCAGTGCCGGTTGTCCGTCTTTCGCACAGCTCCAATTAAAAAGGTATAAGGAAAAATACTTCACCAACTCCTTTGGCAGGTTAATGTATGTGCATGCAATATCTAATATTGTGTTTGATGAATCAGTAGATGACACCGACAGTGGTATCCTATAACCATTCATGAGTGATATTTCAATTTCTACTTCATGCATTTTAACACAATGCGTTTCTTGTTGAGCCGAAAACAAGAATGTTATTAAAAGGTCAGATGTTGTAAATAAGGGGTTCTGGCCAACTGAAAAAGAGGTTACATGTATTAATGTGCACTTGTACTTAATATATCTGTAGCATTATCTTTATGTTCATTTATTGCAACATAATGCAATGTTATTGAAAACATTGTGTAATCTACTAATAGCAGTTTATTTTTATTTATTTATTTTGGTTTCTTTAGTTTTATTTTGAAAGAAATGCACTTCTAGATACGAAAAAGAACACCTTTATCTGGGGTTCATGTTACAACAGATAAATTATTATATATCAGCTATGGCTTGATATGGTTGCTACAAAACTATGAATATTTACCAAGTTGCATGTATTTTTCCAATAACATTCTTCTTTCCTCCAGTTGAGAGCTAGTGAGGAATAACTTTTTTGGTGGGAACTGTGGTAATTTAACATAAGGGTTTTGTGCCTGCAGCTGCTCATGGAGACTGAGCAGTTGTTTATACCTAGCCGTGCAATGGAAGACACCGTCGATGTGGATGTTGTAGCCCTAAAAATAGCCATATTTAAGTCTCAGTTGAAAGCTAATATCATCTTGTACACATATCAAACAATAACATAACCATTATCTATAAGCTGCAAATTAAATAAAGACCGACAATCTTATTAAAAATTAAAAGAATCAATATTATTATAATGAGTAAAACAACAATAACAAACATTTTTGTAAGAAGGTAGGTACAAAACATTTGAAACAATTAGAAATTGTACAACTTAGGACTCACTGCTTCTCGCAATTAAAAGGGACAATAGATTCAGAATTATTAATACTTAGTTTCAATATATAAAAACAAACAAACAATCAATTATAAATAAAATTACCGTGTAAGAGATCCCATTGTCATCATGAAATTGTTGCGAATCAGGAATAGAAAAATGCATTTTTAATATCGCAAAGAATGCATAATATTTCTGCACAATTAACTGATACTAAAATAATCGAGATTATTCAATAACTTCTGCCAAATATTTAACAAACTTGTAGAAGTCGCCCACTTTTTAATTTGTTTCTTTCTCGAAAACAGACTTTCCCCATTCCACATCAATTAGAGACTGGCAATTTCTGAAATCAGTTTGACAACTATCGATACTGTAATCGATTCTCGATATTTTGGGTTTGGACTAATAAATTGACACCACTGACATATACAAACTCCAAGGAGATCACACTTTTCAGGATATGGATAATTTTAATTTCAAAAGTGTTTACAACATGCTTTATCAGTTTGTTTTATTGTTGCAAAAGCAAGCTCAAGGTCCTCAATTTATTATGGCAAGCAACCACTTTCTTGATTCTCAAGGTCGTCAATTAAATTGTTACAATAGGCCGAGTATACAATCATACCAATGGTGTGGCTGTCGTATTATCAGTAAAACTAATTATTTGAGAAGGTGTTTTTGTAATGGTCGTTGACTTTTTCAAAACGTTTTAATGTTGCATTAAACTTTTCTCAACGATTCAATTGTTACAGAAACAATCAGCTGTATTTTGCATGAACAGTTTCCCCACTAAAGATTCTGTAGACAACTCACAACTCTAGCTACTACAACTAGTAATTGGCAACACCATTTGTCAATTGTCATCGGTCAGCTGTAGTTTTATTTTGATTTTATAATTTTGGCAAATCATTTTACGAATCCAGATTACATAGTTTTGATGAGTTTAATAATTAATTATCTTGTGGTGCTAGGATATCTTATATATTGGGTGAATCCAGAACAAACAGTCGTCATCTTGCTGTAATACAAGAAGCAATAGAATAAAATGTCGAATCTTTTGCCGGTTATTACAATCCAATGTGATTGGAACGATGTTCTAAGGTAAATTAATAACAAGCCTTATTTTAAAATATTATCTAATTTATGTAACAGGACTACCGGCGCCCTGGAGGAGATTTTTGCGGCACCCATCGGTCAGTGGAGAGTGGGTGGTCTGGGCCTCTACTCTTCGAGGGTAGGCGCCAAGATTTGTCGGTATAATCGAAAAAAATTGGATCCTACCTCAGTAATATTTTGTTGATTTATGTAGAAAAGTGAGAGTACAGAAAGCAAGAGCAAGCAACATCAACCATTAAAATTTAACGGAAAAGTATGCTGATTTCAGTAAACAATTTGAGATTTAAAAAAACCAAGTGTCAGGACCATAGACATCTACTTAAGTACATTTGCTTTAATAATAATTCGAAAATTAAGGTTGAGAGAAATTCAATAAAAAAAAAGTTGAAAACGCATAAAGTTAATGGGTCAAGGGATCCAAATTACTCTTTTAACCAAGACGGGGAACCAGAAAGTTATACCACAGTCAATGGTCAATGTTTATTTAACTCTGATATGTTTACAGAGCTTCATAGTACTGCTTTGCATATTATTATAGTGTTTTGCGGTAGATATGGCTGTCAGCGATAAGACCGCCATTTTAAGTGTAAAATAAAGTATATTCTATTCTATTGTTTATTTATAATGATTACAGATTACCCAAGGGAAGTGCTTGGATATCCTCCAAAAAGCTAAATGAAACGAGCATCCATGACAAACTTGTTGCAAGTTTAACTGATGGCAGAGTGAAAATTGACTTCTCAGATAACTATCAGTATATTTCTCATGGACCTTTAAATTTGGTAGTCAAGCACATACCATCTGGCCTTAAAGTTGCATTTGTGGCACCCACAAAAGCTCATAAAATACACAATAAAGGAGTTTTGTCTGTAGCTATTGCAGAAAGTGCTATGGCTGTATCATCTTGCGAAGAAGATAAACTGTTGGTTTGGGATAGCAGGACAAGTAAGTTATTACTTTTCTATCCATCACTGGTGACACTAATTTCGTATTGTCATAGAAAACCAATCTCAAACTTTAAACTCTCTAGAAAGTGAAAATGGATTGTGATTTCAAAGTCAAAAGTCAAAAGCACTTTATTTCAAGTAGGCCAGTTACAGGCACTTTTGAATTGTCAAAAGACAAAATAAAATATTACAAAATTATGGTGCTACAGTCCCAGTCACAAGACATAATAACTGTGAAAGTACCGTAGATGCCCATTCCAAGGCGTAGATCTCTATGGAGAAGAACGGGCAAGAAACTCCATGGACACTCTTTTTCAATTAGGTAATTATTACAAATCATTTGTTACATCATTCATGTTGAGATTACACATTATGTGAGAACGATGTAGAAAGTTAAAAGTGTCCATAGTAAATATAAAAAGACAATTCAGAAATAAAATTAGAATCAATTAAAATAAACCATGGCAGCTAAGAGATGACCAGTCCCAACCGACAGCGCCCGTTCACGAACATGACACATGTATCAGCACCATTCAGCTCAACCATTTTGAAGGGAGCTAAATGATCCGACACACGCGCCACCATCGGCGAGACATTTGAGTGGGCATGACATACTCTCAACCACCGGAGTCATTCAAGTCAATAGAAGACGTAGGTATCTAGACAATGATAGCTCTGAAGTACCTACATGGTACTCACACAATGCTGGCTATGCTGCTATATAATACTAGAAAGATTAACTCTATATAATGCAAAGATAGTAGCAATCCTCATCAGCTCCGACAATAACAGTAAACGATACCTACGACAGTCTTACCAAAAAATAAAATTTTAAAAATACACATAAAAACGAAATTAAAAAGTAATAATATTTAACCTGACAGCAAGCTAATTTTGGTAAAAGAACACGAACATTGTCTTGAGTTCAACACAGCGACCAACTATGCTTATCATCTAAATAATCATTAATAGAATAGTATGCCTTAGAACAGAGATTAGCTTTTACCTTTGCTTTAAACGCGTTAAATGGCAAATCTAGAAAAGAAGACGGTAACTTGTTGTAAAAAGTTATACCAACCCCAACTAATGAACTATGCACCTTATGAAGTCGATGAAAGGGAGCTCGTAATTTGTCCTTGTTTCTGGTGTTAAAGTTGTGAATATCACTATTGTTACTGTACAAATGAATGTTCTGCCTAATATATAAAATGTTGGCGAATATGTACTGTGAAGCCGCTGTGAGAATACCAATCTCTTTAAAAAAATCTCTTAGAGAAACACGCGCACCTAATTGGTAAATGGCACGAACAGCTCGTTTTTGAAGCACAAATATATTTTGAATATCAGCGGCTCTGCCCCACAGTAGAATACCGTAGGACATGATACTGTGAAAATAACTAAAGTAGACCAACCTTGCTGTATCAACGTCAGTGTATTGTCTAACCTTTCTGACGGCGTAGGCGGCCGAGCTAAGCCTACCCGCTAGGCTTGATATATGTGGCCCCCATTGAATTTTTGAGTCTACTGTTATACCCAGAAACACAGCTGAATCAACAGTTTCGAGCTTCTCATTGCCGAGCACAATGTTGGGACCCAGATTTCTAACATTGGGCAAAGCGAACTTTATGCATTTAGTCTTCTTGGCATTAAGAACAAGATTATTTGTTGTGAACCAATCTGTGACCATTGATAGTGCGTTATTCACGTCATCAAAAACATTTCAGATTGTACCTACTTGCCCGATAACAAACAAGAAATTAGATAAAATATCATTCTATTTAAATCCAGTTAATTAACTTGATTTGCTATTTCGAAACTTCTCACACTTGCAGTTTTAATTGTGAATTTACATCCCAAAAACTGTTCAGTGTTCCTCGAACTCTAAAGTAAAGCCTTTTTTTTTAATATTTACATTTATTTTTGCAGGTGAAGTAAGCCTAGAACTGAAAGGTCACGGGGGTCCAGTATACAGGTGCAGATACTTCCCGTCAGGCATTGTGGTCTTGTCTGCAGGAGCAGATGGTTCCTGTAGAATCTGGTCTGCCGAGTCTGGAATAAATCCCGTCACCCTCAAGGGACATACTATGGCCGTTAACGATATCTGTATAATTGAAAAAGGAAGAAACGTTGTTTCAGTCAGCAAGTAAGGCATATTTTGACAATTCATTTTCTTGTTTTGTTTATTCATTATTTTTAAGTTCTTCTTCTTTTCGTGTGAGGATGTGGCCACCTCTGGTGTCAGAGTTAATTAAGCCACCTCTGGAAACCCCATAGGCCTCTGACTTGACTATTTCAGAGTTACATTTTCTATACTAATATTATAAAAAGGTAAAAGTTTGTGAATTGTGAGTTTGTGACGTTGTAGGCGGTAATCTCTGGATCTACTGAACCGATTTTGAAAATTCTTTCACCAGTAGAAAGCTACATTATTCCTGAGTTGCATAGACCATATATATTTACAAAAAAATAGAGATCCTTATGAAAATTATAAGAATGTAACCCAAAGTAGCAAAATGTTGCGTATAAAATTCATTCTTTTGCGTGCACTGAGAAAACTATTGATGCTACATAAAAATCATGTACTACATGATTAGGTAGGATTGGGTAGGTAGGTTATGGTAGGCAGAGTAGGGTAGGTAGGGAAGGGTATGTAGGGTAGAGTAAGTAGGGTAGGTAGGTAGCCAGCCAATTGACGGGAGCGAAGCCCAGGTGGTCAGGTAATTAACTATATAAGTGCAGGTTTCTTCACGCTGTTTTTCTGTTCACGTTCACATTGCCTGTGATGTCTAAGATAAACTTAGAAAGTACATAATGAATTTGAAAAAGTCACATTGGTAGTTGCCCAGACTTGAACCCACGACTTTTAACAACCGCGATTTTTAAGTAAATATATTTATTAAATTAGGGTTTTTAAAATCAGGAAATGTTTTAACCCCCTGTGCCTATTGCATGATGATGATGGGGACTCCCTTTTCCGCACTTAGACTCTCATTCGGTCCGTTGTGCGCACAACTAGCTAGGCTGGCTTTGCTAGCCCGAACCACAAACTTCTGGCTAACAAAGCCAGCCTAGCTCCGCCCGAAAGCACAGAAGCTTCCCGGAAGCGTCACAGACTTCGCGGAGCGACCTCATTGTTCCGAAGATTTTTTCACGTTGAGAAGCCGAGGCCTCACATTCCAGGATGACGTGGCCGGCTGATTCCTCGGCGTCAAGGCAGCCCTTGCAAAGCGGGCTATCTGTTGCGCCTATATTAAAAAGATGTTTGTTAAGGAGGTTATGGCCCGTAATTGTTCCTATGATTATTCTTAATTTCTACTCAGGCTGAGAAGAATTTTGGTTAATCGCAGGTATACAGTCGGTATATCCAATATTGACTGTCTACAGTCTGTTTTCGTGACCATCGTTGTTATGAAGGTCGGTCTATCTTTGGCGAATCCATGCACGAATTTGTAAGAAAGGCAGGGGGAGAAGTAAGTACCAACGGGCCTAGCGCTCTAATATCGGACTTATCGGAGCCTCTCTTCGCTCTCTGTTGATGCGGCTTATGTTAAGGCAACACATTCACATTGAAAGATCGAACTGTGTGTGCCTAGCGGTATGTGAAAGTTAATGTTGAGGCTTGAGAAGGCAAGGGAGTGTACGCCAGCACCTGAACCGTTTTGTGTTTTTGAACCATCTGTGTAGATACGCACTACATTGGCTCCTGACTGATTGATCCCTTTCTTTCTCTGCTGTTTATATGATACTAGCTGTTCCTCGCGGCTTCGCTCCCGTGGACCACCCCACAGGACCCGTCATCGGGATTAAAAAGCCTATGTTACTCAGGAATAATGTAGCTTTCTATAGGTTAAAGAAATTTTTAAATCGGTCCAGTAGTTTCGGAGCCTATTCGGTACAAACAAACAAAAATCAAATCTTTCCTCTTTATAAAGTATAGATCACAGAACAAAAAAAAACGCCTACTACAGTAGAAGTCGCAAGTGGGCGGGGCCCGCGTACCCCGAGTTTTGCACAGTTCCGCATATGTTTGCTTCCGCGCACACACTACGCACATCAGTCTTGGTTCAACCGTCACGGTGACAAAAACTTGAAAAAAAATACAAAAATGCCTTATTGTGCTGTTTTAGAATGTAAACACGATAGCAGAACCAAAAATGTATCAAATGTAGGTATTTCTTACCATCGGCAAGTCTTAATTTATTTTATTTCGATAAAAATGTAAAAACAATATTTTATTAAACAAGACAAGTAAAAGTTGATTTTATGATGTTAAATTTAAGGTCTACTTTCGAAGATCCCAACTATGCACATGTCACATTCAGCTACTCAATTAGTGATTGCCAATATCGATAATGAGTTATCGATACTTTAAACTTACAATATTCGAAAAAATCTTCTTAATCGCGAAAAACATAACCCTTTCCTTGCAGCCGTGTAAAAAAAAAGATTACGACGAATTGAGAACCTCCTCCTTTTTTTGAAATCGGTTAAAAAGACAACAGCCTTCAAAATCTACAAAGTGTAATAATAATAACACATGAACATAGAACCTCCTTCTTTTTTTAAGTTAGTTAAAAAGTGGCTTATGTGTTAGTCTGAAATTTAAGATCTACTGGTGTATAGACCAAAATTTCATCAGTTCGTTAAGGAGTTAGTCAAGCTAATCATAATAACAGTGTAGCCGCAGGCGAAAGCGTAAGCTTCCCATATCTGTAGGACGTATTGCATTTGTAGTGTAGTCTATCGCATAATTAATAATAGTACACCAAAGACTACCTACAGTACTGTCTTTCCTTTCATTTTTTAAATCCATCCGAAGGTTGTCTTGAAAAGATCGCTTTTAGCGATAAGGCCGCCCATTGTGTCATCCAGTGTAATGTTTTCTTCGTCTATACTTTCTGTAACTTATATGGTGTACATAATAAAGAGTATTCTATTCTATAATTCTATTGATAGAAAAAAACACCACATACAAAGATACGCCCATCTTTGTATCAATAGAATCATTTTCAAAATCGGATCAGTAGTTTACCATAAAATATCTTAATTATACTTTCTATAAATCATAAGTATTAGAATAAATTTATATAAAAACTTGATAAATATTATTATGTTTGTACATAATCATATTTATCGACTCTAGTTATTGACTGTATTTTGTTTAAAAATAAAACGGAATGTCGATAAATAAGTCAACGACAGTGGTACATCACTACAGGAGGACGAGTAGTAATGACCTCATTTCGCAAATATAAATCTTATCGGTAACGAAATACGGCTTTAAATTAAATGCATTTATTATAGTGACATCTAGCGGCAGGTAGCGTAACTTGGTCATTAAACTATTCCGTGTGCGCTTTAAACGGAAAAAGTAATAAATACTCAAAAAGAGTAGACAATAAACCAACTCTATGGTCATAAAGCTGTGGTTTATTTTCAAATAAGCGACGACTGACATATTTTCTACTTTCATCTAAAAATTAAACTACCAATCACACCAAAAATATCTTAGTGTTATGAAATACAATTAATCTGTATATGTGTGAGTTTGGGTACGCTGGTTCCGATACTAATGAAGCTATATGCGATTTCTACTGTCTTCTCTGTTCTGTGGTATAGATAGTATTTTACCGACTTAAAAGAAAGGAGATAATCAATTCGACACTTATGTATGTAATATTCTTGGCATTGCACAATATTCACATATGTTAGGTACCTTATGGGCTACTAAACACGTGTGTCAAATTTCATAAGTGTATGTATGTTTGTTTGTATGTATGTATGTTTGTTTACGCATTTCTCCGAAACTACTTATCGGATCGTGATCATTCTTTTTTATTGGATTAAGTATTCCCAGCTTATGAAACAGTGCAGATTTAATCAAAGTCGGTTCAGCAGTTTTCAAGATTTGGAACATACAACCGAACTTCTTAGCGATAAACAGCACGAATGAGTAAATTAAGTTATTATGGGTATTTTGTCAATCCTATAGGTACCTTACTATAGGACTTTGCTCACTTTTTAGTGATAGGGCACTAAAACTAATAAGACAGAAATAAAAAGGTTTTCCCAAAAAATAAACCGACTTCTAAAGAAAGACACAAAAAAAATGCAAAAATAACTTTCGTTTCGGAAGTCGGTGTTGAAAAACGATAAAAACAAGAGGTACCAAAGAACGAGGTACATCAGAGGAGGTTGGAGGTTGGTTTGGTGTGGCACACGGGGCAGCGATTAGAGACTGGCAATCAATCGCCCGGTCCAGAATGTGAGCGTGTGGACTGGTAATTTTTAGGGCTCCGTACCCAAAGGGTAAAAACGGGACCCTATTACTAAGACTCCGCGATCCGTCTGTCTGTCTGTCACCAGGCTGTATCTCATGCACCGTGATAGCTAGACAGTTGAAAATTTCACAGATGATGTATTTCTGTTGCCGCAATAACATCAAATACTAAAAACAGAATAAAATAAATATTTAAATAGGGCTCCCATACAAAAAACGTGATTTTTTTGCCGTTTCTGCTATAATGGTACAGAACCCTTCGTGTGCGAGTCCGACTCGCACTTGGCCAGTTTTTTTGCCTCATATGCCCAGATGCATTAGACTGATGGTGGTGCCTATTGCAATTAGGGTTGGCACAGTGTGTCTATCTCTATCGGTCATGATAGTTTAATTTTTTCAAGCCAAATTATCTTTCAAATGAAGGAACTTTTGAAACATGATTTGGCTTACCATTGACCTACTTATCGATAAAATTTTAATCTATTGAAATATCTTTATCAATTCACAGGGATGGTTCAGCAAAACTATGGGATGTTGGTGAATCTAAGTGCCTTGGCAACGTTATTGAAGGGCACGGACAGATAAACTGCTGTGCCATCGGAAAGTCTACAGAGGATGTCAAAGTTGAAAATGAGCGAGAGGTAAATATAATAGCAAATACTCGTAGAATGCCTTTGCAATTACTTAAACATGGAAATAAAGTGCAATTTGCCTGTCAGCACTCAGCTGTGATAGTCAGCCATTACTACGACCATTACGACTGGCTAATATTTTACCACATCATTATACTGTGATTTTTAATTTCGTAGACTAAACTGACAGCTGCCAATGCTGTTATTTTTTTAAAATGTTGCAAGCGCGGAGCAGTTTTCGGCAAAACCTTAAGGCGCCCTCTGTCGGCGCGGCGAAGCGTAACTTAATTTACGATACTGCTGTAATGCGCGATAAAAAAAATATGTTAACGTTGCATAAGCAGGGAAAACTGCTATCTTAGAATTTTTATTTAATTAATCAAGCTAAAATAATGAAAAACTCAAGTACCGTTCAAAGGGATTTTATTACAGTAAATTATGGTATAACATTCCAGGTTGGCACTAATAACAAGCTGTTAGTAGTTGGGTGTGAGAGTGGACTGGTAGTCTGTGCGCATATGGCCAAGAGGGCACAGCTATACACCAAGCAGCTGGACGCAGCTTGTAACGCCATCATTGTGTTGGACCAGGCAGTCATTGCAGGCTGTAGCAATGGAAAGGTAATATAATCTTGGTTTAAATTTGCACTGAGTTTTAATTTATTGTAACGTTTAGGTTCCATTTTTTTATTATATTTAATAATAGGTAAGGATGTCGTCCTGCGATGTGCCATTTTGCTTACTCAGTGAATTAGAAAAATAAAATAACCAGACTACGGGATGCCAGCGCCAAGAAAGAAAATTTGACTTAAATAAATATTACTAGATCAGACTAGATGGCGCGATATGCACTGATTTGTTATAATTGAATAGTGTGTTAAATTAACATTTTCTGGCATTGAATATAAAAATTGAAAGTTCTTGTTTAATCAACTCTTCTAAGCACAAAATTATGGAATATTGGGCTCTTAATTCACATTTCAAAGATTAAATGAACGCATCATTTAAAATTGATACCAATATATTTTAAATTAACTTTTTAGCATAAAATAAATTGTAGTTATAAAAACAAAAAAAAACACGCTTTAATGGTTAATTGAACTAAAAAGTCGCTAATCCTGAAGATGGTAACCCTGGTAAGGCTAATGGGACAAACTTTAAATAGTTTGTCGCGCATGGTATAATCAACTTTTATTACTTGTAAATTTTTAATTTTTGTTTGACGTTCAAAAGTGCCGCTTATTGGCATAGTTGAATAAATATTTGACTTTGACTAAATTATTGCATTGTCATCGGTCCTTGATAAGTGTGCAAAGTTTCAAATAAATCCGAAGTTTTGAAGGTGGTGAAAATCACGTTCAAAGATTCCGTTACATAGATACATACATACCAAGCTAATAAAAGCGTGTTTAATAAGGACATTTTTGCTCCCTTTGGTATTCTATGGAAGAATGTTCTAAAACCGTATTATTATGATTACAGATCACAAAAATAAATCTCCAAGATGGATCGGTACTAAAAGAATGGCACGAATCTGCCAACCCTGTCCTCAGTATGGCGGCTTTGACGAATCAAAAGTTCATTGTCGGCCGACAAGACGGTACCTGTACGGTGTTGTCGCTGGACGAAGGAGCCTCCAAGCTTCGAGTACAGTTGACGGGCTCAGACTGTGACGGCATAAGGGACATCTCTTTTAATGGCAAGTGGGTATTCGCTGGCTGCCGAGATGCTCACGTGCGGAAATATGATTTTAATCAAATTAATGTGCATTTTAAGTGAAATCCTCGTGCAATCGTATGTTATAAGAATATTTATGTATAAGATTTAATATACCTTTCTAATAGATACTTATTATGTTTTATTAATTTCTGTTGTTGTTTAGGCATGTAGGTTTATTATGTTTCCGGTTGGTACTGTAACCTCGGCATTCCTTATTCAAATGATATCTTGGTTTGTTTTTAACAGAAGCGCACATTGCACAATGTTCAGCTGTAACAATCTGAAAAAAAGAGATACATCACAGTCAAAATAAGTTAAGGAATTAAAAAATACATTGCCATAAAAATCATATTGTTCTGCTCACCTCAATGTTATTATATTTACTTTTCAAGCATTTAAAATTGTTGGCCGTACGTTGGTACAATTTGGTCCAAAGCAGAGCGTCTTTATAAACATTTCTCTGGAGCCTAATCCAATTAATTGCACATTTTCGAGCCAACCCAGGACAGGCCAATCCTGAAACAAAATATAGCCAGTCATGCAATCTTTGTTGATGCACCGGTATTAATAGTATTCAAGAAAATATTACGTTTTTGTTTCAATATGCAAAGACTTTCTTTGCATGTGGTTCTTATCCAATTATTCCAAATGTCTAAATTTGTAAAAGCTGTCTCCAAGTCCTTGCACCATGTGCGCAGTTCGCTTTCTGTCACTTTAGTAGGCCTTTCTGAAAACAAACTCAAACAGTTGCTGTGCTTAAGGTGCTTGTATTCAAGTAGGATACCATTATGATGCAATAGTAGATTATTAGGTTGCCTGTCCACTTCGCGCGGAGCTGAGAAAAGAGGTGCGGAGCCAACTTATACGACATTTTTCAACGCACTTGCGACGACGACAACGACTAACAATAAGACTAAATAATTTGATGAAGCCAGGTTTTTATCATCATTCAAAATTAATTAGTTTATTTTTTTTTAGTTTGATTTTGCATATATCGTGTCTTATTGGTACCCCCGAATATTTTAGATATTTTTGCTTGTTAAAAAAAATCAGGTGGAATATTCACTTCATGCTTTTATATGGTGACCTTTAAAAAAACTCCAAATAGTATAAAGTTATTTGTGGTGCATTTTTTACACTGCACTGTGAACCTAAATGTGTTGCAATAAGAACGACTTTTCATGCAAGTGTGTTGAAAAATGAATGATTACAGATTTTTCACGACAAAATTTTCAGCTTAAAGAACTTTTCCCACCGACCAAACACCAACACCAAACGCATCCCATTGTTTGAGTTGGTAGGTCAGATCGTAATATTCTTCATTGTTGTTAACTTGTAAGTAGGTACTTATATAAGGAGATCCGCACAAATGTTCGTATGTTGTGTCCTTGGCCCCCGATTCATGGTAATGGTAGGAACAGTGAGTTTTTTTATTTTTTTTAAGTTTTATTCGGTAAGAGTCCGACATAAACCTCCGTTCTCCCTAGACGGAGGATATGCACGAGGATTTCCCCAAGACACAAAAACTACTTATATAGGAAACAGCAAAAAATATATACGATCACTAAATACATACTTTGAATGGGCATAGAATCCTCACTGGGTTCACCGCGACCCTGGTCCCACGCATACACCCACGGAGGTGCTGTCTTGGGACAGACTTCTGTAGAATGATCAATATATTAGTTTTATATAATTAAACTCGTACTTGGGTGTCAAACGCAGCATATAAGTGTTTAAAGTACTTTGTTCATCGGTGCAAAGGGTGACTGGCAGCCTAATTGCGTAAGTGAATTCGGCAAGGCAAAGGGTTTTGATCCCATCAATCGACCAAGTGCATGCGAGATGAAAGACGTGATTTATATTTCCGTATTATGTGATTGGTCGATTGATGGGGTCAAACCCTTTGCCTTGCCGAATTCACTTAAACAATTAGGCTACAGCTGGTCTCCATCCAAAGCTTTCAAAACCAAATGGCTCACAAAATGAGAGTTCATAACATAACTATATTCGAGCCTATCGAGAATAAAACAAGTGCGAATCGGACTCGCGCACGAAGGGTTCCATACCATTATCGCAAAAATCGTCAAAAATATCACGTTTGTTGTATGGGAGCCCTACTTAAATATTTATTTTATTCTGTTTTTAGTATTTGTTGTTATAGCGGCAACAGAAATACATCAAAAATTTCAACTGCCTAGCTATCACGGTTCATGAGATAAAGCCTGGTGACAGACGGACAGACAGATGGACTACTAGTGTCTTAGTAATAGGGTTCCGTTTTTACCCTTTGGGTACGGAACCCTAATAACTCATGAAACTCGTCAAATTTGAGCCTCTCTGTGTCACGATGACACAACTTGTTGCAAATAATATTTAGAGCAAAATGTAGATAACTTTTAACCAACTAGGTACTGCATATACCTGTGATTTTTTTGTAAACGAAAGAGGCAAAATTTAATACTTACTCCAGCTAAGAGCCGCTTGTCTTCTGACCCCACATATTTTATCATCCTCGTTTCTATCAGCTGTACTCCTTTGTATCGGCTCACTTTCCTTGCTATCCGTTTGATGTCCTGTTGATGAGCCTTCTTGTTTAGAAAACTTATCAACGGGTTTACTATTGTCTTTTTCATCTAGGCTTTTTTTCTTGACTTGATTCACATCTGTGCCCGTTGTACTAGTTTCTATTGATTCTTTTATCTGTGGTTCACATGACTGGCTTGCTGTATCATGTTTTTCGTTAGGAAGCAAACTGTCCAATTTGTCCACTACTGCATATGCTTGTAGTCTTGTAATGGCATTATCAGCCGTACTTTTTTCATCTTCTTCTGGTGAGAACATTATATTCTCATCTTTTTCAGTAATTCTACCAAGAGATGAAATTGATTTGCTTGCACTGTCGCTGACTTTCAACATTGGTCTATCGCTTAAATCAGCAGGCCAAGACTCGTCTGCATCACCTGCGTTTACATTCAGATCAGAATAAAACTAATGAGAAAGGCATGCAAGACAAGTCATTAAGTCCGCCTTTGTACCTTTTTATGCATGAAGTCTAAATAAATAAATGAATGAGAAGACATCCGCACAGAAAGGCAGCGGCTTTGTGCAAGATATTGTATTTATTTCAACAGCATAGTTTAAAATCTCGTGGATTATAAGACTGCCCTCGTTTTGTTTAACGATAGGTACTGACGCTTCGAGTTCTCTTAACAATTTACCTTCATAATTTGCATTGTAGAAATAAAAGTTAAGTTAATAGAAATATATAAAGGGATTTTGGAGTAGGTATATGTACCTAATTATGTCACGGGCGTAGCCAGTGGGAGAGTTTTGGGGTTTAAAACCCTTCTTCTTTTCGTGTGAGGATGTTGCCAGTTCTGGTGTCCGAGTTTTTTTTTTTTTTAAACTCCTAATTCCTAGTGTGAGGCACTAGGAATTTTTCCTGTATCATACACAAACACACAACTATCTGTAGGTCATACAAAATATTTGTTACGTGCAGGAATCGAACCCACGACACGCAGCGCAGCAGTCAATCCCTCAACCATTGCGCCAACCGTGCGCGTTAATTAAGCCGCCTCTGGGCACCCCACAGGCCTCTGACTTGGCTATTTCAGATTTACATCAACTATTTTAAGTCCAGGTTTCCTAACAATTTTTTTCTTCACCGTTGCTTGTGATGTCCAAGATAAACTTTTGTTTTTATAATCTATAGACTGGCGCTTGACCACTATCTCACCTGATGGTAAGCGATGATGTGGTTGACGGCGAAGCACCACTTTTTCACTCTTTAGCTGTACGCATACTAAAAGTGTTCCCAAAAGGTTTTTTGTGCGTATGGGTGGGACGTCCACCATGTAATGATGGCGCATCGCCGTACGTCTGGTAGTCCTATGATGAAACGGGCTATGCGGAAATAGATCCTGCAATTTCCAATTCCAACGCACACTCCTCGAAATGTAACCGAAAAAAAATTGCTTTTGACTTTGACTTGACTTGACCTGCTTTTTGATCGACTCTAGTACATCAAGCTGGTATTTGGCAGATCCGTCCCAGATATGAGAACAATCCCACCGCACTATTCCCAAACCACTGCAACTCCTGAAAGCCAGAATCAACAGTGGCGACCACCAGAAAAGCGCCGAGGCAATGAAGCTCGACGAAGCCCCGGAGAATGAATTTAACTGTCTTGGATCCCGCAACGAAATTAATCAGAAAAGAATAACGGAGGAGTAGGAAAAAAATAAAAATTTCCACATGACATATGGCTCTGAAACGTGGTCGCTAACTATGGGCCTCATCAGAAAGCTTAAAGTCACCCAAAGGGCAATGGAGAGGGCTATGCTCGGCGTTTCCTTGTGTGATCGAATCAGAAATTTAGAGATCCGCAAGAGAACCAGGGTTACCGACATAGCCCGAAGAATTGCCAAACTTAAGTGGCAGTGGGCAGGGCATATTGCTCGCAGAACGGATGGCCGATGGGGCAGAAAGGTTCTGCAGTGGCGACCGCGAACCGGAACGCCTCCCACCAGGTGGACCGATGACCTGGTGAAGGTTGGGGGCATCCGCTAGTTGCGGGACGCACGAGACCGGTCAATGTGGCGACGGCGACGCTTGGGGGAGGCCTATGTCTAGCAGTGGACGTCTTTCGGCTGATATGATGATGGTGACGACGTCGGGTCGTCCGGGGGTTTGTCGCCACTTTTCGGGATGATTCGTATAAATCCGCGTCGCCATATACGAAGAAATACGCCCTCCGCAATACAACGGTTGTAAACGGTTAAAATCGCATCACCGGCTGTTTTACACGCTTCCATAATCATCTGATTAGATATTTTATCTTCACCTGATGACTTGTTGAGTGGTAACATCTTGACAACGTTAATAAATTCGTCAGTGGTTGGAAGGTCTGACTCTGGTGATTCAGGTGGTACAGCTGCCCACGCTCTGATCTATTGATGGTAGTCATTGTCATTATAGCAAGTAAGTCATCAGGTATAAGAGTATTCAACAAAACTTTAGTTGTTACCTCAATACCGGTGGTGTGTTTATTATTTACTTTAATGTTCTGAACAAACGCGAGGTCGACTGATCGCTTGGCTTTAAACTCATGATAGAGCAGACCACGGACCTTCTTTATCTAATTGTTCTACTATTTTACGCAATAAATTACCCTTACATTTTGCCAATGTTGCTCTGTAGCAGGCAACTCTAAAAGTACTCAACGCAATGGAAACAGGGTCACCAAAAACCTTACGTTTTTTAAGTTTGTTAAGATGTTTACGCGCTCGGCGATAACTTATACGCTGTTCAGTTAGGTAGTCACACCACCAATCACATCTACGTATATTGGTCATAGATCCACAACCAATGGCAATGTCAGCACAATAAGTGAAGGTGTCTGACATAATTTTTGCACTTTCTTCAGCTAAAAGGCCATCACGAGTGAATTATTTGGCATGACACGCAAGAAGCGAGCTAAAGAATGCCCAATTCGCACCCTTACATTTATACCTAAAAATAAACCAATGACATGTTACGTACACTGAGTAAAAACCGGAACAAATTCGTACACGATCAAGCGATGATCACTACAAGACGCGACCGGTACGACACGCCACCTATCCAAGCGTACGAATTCACTAGAAAGTGTGACGGCAATACAAGATTCGCCCATTTGAATGCAAAATGTTGGTGGTGCGTCAGGGATATTATGAATAATCAGATTTATTTCATAGCAATGAAATCTACAACAGCGCAGCGTCGTTCATAATCCGTAGACCGAACTTTGCCATACCATAGAGTCGAAGACGCATTAAAATCGGCGCCAACGATAACTTTGCAGACCGCGAGCGACTGCAAGACGTGACGCAGATTATGTATAAGAGGAGCAACAGGGTATGAATATTGAAAGTTCACAGCGTAAACTTTAAAAGAAGACGATGAGACCTCCGCACGGCACAATGGGGTTTCATAAGGTTACGCAAAGACGTTACTTTGAAGTTAGAAGAACGGGCCACGTAAATTCCGGCTCGTGCTTTGCCATCCTACTGTACTACTTTGTGACGTAAACACGCGTTTTGATATTGTTCTTGTAAGTTATAATCGATTATTAGTTTCTCTAGTTCAGAAGTCACCACCCTATCGTTGTGGAGATTTAATTGTCCTATGGTTAATCTATCCTGTATTTTGTTTAATTTTATCTAATTCGCGTTCCGTATTGGTCTCGCATCTTAGTCTCGATGGCGGATGATTTTATGGCTAGCAAGGAAACAATAGCCGTTATGCGTTGAGTCATGTCCATAATAGAGGATTTATTTGCAACATTAATGCGGGACCCTTGGTCATTAACAAGGTCGTTAATTTTAGACAGGTATGCAGACGCCTGAGTAACCATATCACAATAGTCGTCATTGCTTGCATTAGTGACATTTTAATATCGGCGAAGACTTTTCAATTGACGCCGATATTAGCAGTCGTTTTGATCTGTCTTCAGGTGAAATGTAAGAAGGAGACATTTGTTTATTGTTACGTCGAAATAATATTTCTCCACCACGATCATTATTAATAGTCAACATAGTTTCTTATGCAAATCACACGCATAAACGTATTAAAAAGTAAAAAGCTAAAGATACAATTATTTCGATATACCCCCAAGTCTAGAAAAATAAGTGTACTTACCGATATAGCTGACGAAAATAACTAATTAAAATTAAAAACGGCCGTAAACACGTTCAAAAACTTACGATACCAGAACTTAGCACAACAATACACAACTTCAAGCAAATCACAAGCCGGAAATAAATAACGGAACACGATAATCTCAACAATAAACAGGAAAAAAGCAGACCACCGCCAACCGGAGCGCGCGCGCGTAGGGAAGTGAGAACAGATATGAGAACAGTACTCCATGCATGATCAAACTTGCGCTTGATAAGTTGAGCAGCTGATACGGCGTGAAGTACCTTCACACCTTTACAAGGATCCCCAACTTTTTGGTAGCCAGCTGAGCCTTTGCCTCAATGTATTAACCTAAATTGAGAGTCGAGGTTAACGTTACGCCAAGAAGCTCAAGGTGGTCCGTTATCGGCACGGTTACACCTCGACAAGATGGAGCCGAGTGGAATTGGGTCTTTTTAGCCGCTAAAAGACCTGCCTGTGTTTTAGCGGCATTGAACTTGACCAGATTGGCATGGCCCCATACGGAGACTGCCTCCAAGGCAAGCTCAAGCGCTCCACCATGGTACAAGGGGACAAGCATCTCTCGGTAACAGTGGTTACGTCTGCATACCCAAAGGTTTTTAGCTGATCGTTAATGTGCAAAAAGAATAATGTTGCTGAGAGTACCGAGCCCTGAGGGCATTAATATCCAATTGGTCCGAGGAGCAGCCAGATCGTTAACCACTCGATTGGACCGATCTCTCAGAAAGTCTGCAATCTAATCACACAGACCACCGGACAGACCGAATGAAGGAAGCTTTTACCAATAAGGCTTTCTTGCCAGACCCTATCGAAAGCCTTCGAGATGTCGAGGAGGATGATCGGGGAGCAAGCGCTTCCCCGTGCCTCTCGATTGCCTCACTTCAATATGAGTTGTATACGCTAGAAGATCCCCAGTAGACCGATTTCGGCGTAAGCCGTATTGGCGGTCGCTAAGGATGTCGTTAGTTTCTAGGTATGCCAGGAGCTTAGTGTTAAGTGCATACAGAGATGTGTCTCTTGGGCTGGGATCAGGCGGAGTAGAGCGACACAGACTTCACTAGACAGTGGTCGGAACTACCCAAAGATGAAGTTATCGGATCTGTTGTCAGTAGAAGGTCCAAGCAATTGCCCGTGTGCGAATCAACATCCCTGTTGCGCCTTGGATCAGCTGGGTAATATTTAGCGCTAGTGAAAGCTTACGCATCTCCCGTCCAGCATGGTCAGTGCACTGGTATGGGAAGAGCCAATCCTGGTGGTGGGCATTAAAGTCCCCTGTAACACTCTGTGAGCCTGGTTGTCTCCTGATCTCCGTTGTGCGAACAGTAGACACAGGCGTAGATAATTTTATCCAGACCTGTGTCCACCTGAGCCCATAGTGTTGTGAATCTGGAGTTCTCAAGGTAACGGAGACTCCGATAGCAAGTGTCGTCACGGGCGTACATATACAAACGCCCACCACCAAAATTGTGCTCCAGGGTAAATCCTGAGCAAGATAAATACGACACGTCTGACGGACTCTTTATCTGCGTCTCCGTAAGGAAAAACAGCGCTGGTTTTAGCTTCCAAGTAGTAGTGGATTGCAGAGAGACATGTGTGCAGACCTCTAATATTGGTGAAGTACACTTTGTAGGGGAGGGAATGCAGCCGATGTTGAACTCCAGTCTTTCTTTTCCTTGCCGTGTATGTATAAAAGTGAAGGGAGTAGCGGAGAAGGCAGTGAGACGAGGTTCCACGCTGCTAACCTACAGACACACACACTAAAAGGACGCAATTGGGGTACTAGTCTGGTGACTGCGAGCACGCCCAAACCCCCCTGGAATGTCCATCGGGCCCTCCCCATCTGGTCTCAACTAGCACGATGGTGCATTCCGGGATTTTTCTACAGTTGGTGGGGCAGCCTTTCCTGTGTGGCTGGCACATTACTTGGACCCCCAACTACCTGCGGTCGGCCAGTGGCGCACCGTGCCTCGGATCCCGCTACCCTCCGTTTTCCTACTCCTCCTTTATTCTTTTCTGATTGATTTCGTCCAAGACGGTTAAATTCATTCTCCGGGACTTCGTCGAACTTCATTGCCTCGGCGCTTTTCTGGTGGTCGCCACTGATGATTCTGGCTTTCAGGAGTTGCAGTGGAAAGTGTCAGCCAAGTTCTCAAGTACTTGATTGAATGAGCAGAAGACCGTCGTCCGCGTAACCGGTTAATGAACAGCCGCTTGGAAGTGGAATCGCGAGGAAATCATCAAAGCCCAAATTCCATAAAGGCGGACCATTAATCGAACCCTGAGGACATCCCATGGTGAGAGACTTCCACATGGAATGGTGGCCGAGTTTGAGTTTCGCGGAACCATTTAAAAAGTAAGAGTCAACTAGATTATATATATTTCTATAGCAGCCCCGAGTTTTTTTTTGACAAAGAGTATGAAAAATCGACCAATCACATGCGAAATGAAAGACGCGATGTGGATTTCCTTCTATATGTGATTGGTCGATTGTGCATACTCTTTGCTCTTTGTCTTGCCGAATCCACTTACGCAATAAGGCTACTATTGACCTGTCTGTCTGATGTGCTCATATAATCATTCATCCTATTCCGTAGTTCATACGCATAATCAGTAACACTGCGTCGAGACTCAGGTGGGATGCCGGTGATTAGATCTGCAGGTAATCGCAGTTCTTTTCCGAAATTAGCAAAAGCCTTCGTGAACTAACATTATCAGCCATCGTGGAGGCTTCTTAATTAGGGATTGCAAACACTTCCGGCCATTTTATGAAGTAACCCATTACGACCAAGAAGTAGGTACTTATTCCCGCTTTGGTTTCCCCTCTGCTACGAGTTTGTGGTTATTTCACAGCCGCACAATATGTGTATTTGCGGCACTATTCCTCAACGTCCTCTCGAAAATGGATCCAGTCAAATCGTTCACTGATCCTTGATTAGAGTCCTCTTAACTCCAATGAACTCCTGCACTTCCATTATGATAAAGCTGTACGACTTCCATTACCTTAAACGGCCCCAACAAATATTTACTGAAATGCTGCAATGACTTTACCACAGCTAGAAGTTCCCTTCGAGTGACACAGTAGTTCCTTTCAGGTTTGGATAAGGCACCTTGCTTCGGGAAGCTCAATCTGATGTGGCCTCTCCCTCCGCACCCCTGATGCGATAAACTCGTTCGTCCCACCGTAGTTACTGCCATATATTTAGCGAAGACTGTGTAATTGTCAGGCAAGGCCATTATTATGGATCCTTTTCGGGCGAGATGACAACAAATGAGCGACTTGCAGCTTTCTTGATATGTACGGTTACAAAGTACCTAACCAATACACTTTATGTAATGGAGAATAACGTAAACGGCATTCCACTTGACACGTACGTTGAACTACAAGAACAAACGGTCATTAGCACTGCATTTGTCTTCAAGTTCTATCACCATCCACAAATCCAATACCGCTCTTTCTTTAGCAATTTCCTTTCTGAGATTTTCCCCAGCCTAAACCTAGTGTCAGGTGTTATGTGAAGTTGACATCTGTCAGACTTGTTCTCATATAATTAACTCTTCTCGTAACTAAATCTTTAGTAGTGTTGACTTATATATTCTATGGAGCAAGACCAGCATGTTTCAAAAATTCTTTTCTTGAATCTAATTATTTAATTTGTAATATGCTTGTTTACAAAGTGTGCTTTTAACAAAAGTTTAAAATTTTCTTTCATTTAGTTTTAATATATCACAAAATATTTTGTTATAGAATTTAACACAGTACCACATGAAACATGTGTGTATTTTAGCTAATCTATAAGATGTTAATGCTTCCAGAAGCTTCTCAAAGGTGACGTCTTGGCCAATAGCCACCAATACAGTCAAGGCCTGGTCGCGAATACCCTAGGTTAGAGCAGTCAAAGCCTGTTCTTTGATCCACCTATGCCATTTCATCACGACCTCGAACTGTATCTTGTGGGCTGACTATGAGGTCGAGCCGTCGAATGGTGGTACATTAAAGCCACGCGGCGAGAGCGCCACTACCGCAGCTGCCACGGTCCCGTCTCCAGATTTGAGCCCACGTAAAGATTTCTCCACCTCGGCGATGCGGGTCTTGTGCTACGGACTTGGTCCTTCATTTCCCTCATCTCTTTGCTAACGGCTGCGCTGAGCTCCTTAATTACCATTTAGCTGCTCGTCCTGATGGCGGGCCTGCCCCTCCTGACGGCGAGCCTGCTCCTCCTTATCGCGCTACATCTGCTCCTCCAAGCAGCGCGCCTGCTCCTCTTGACCGCTTGCCTGCTCGTCAAGACGGCGAGCCTGCTCCTCCCGACGGCGAGGCTAGTAGTTCTTCCCCTCGTAACTAGATGGCGTTGCCTTATCTTGTAACAATAATAATACGATTTTAATCAATTCTAAACGTGCATTGTAGATCAATACAAATTAAACGGTTATTTTTTAAACGAGTGTGTAAATTTTTCAGATATACTCAACGGATTTTTATGAAAAATTCACTCTAATATCGTAATAAATTGTCCATATTACTTTGCAACGGATCTTTGATACGGATTTTTTTAAATATCTAATAATAAAAAATCGTAATCTTATTTATTTGTAATGTAATTTTTGAATTTTCTTGGTCGGGCCTCCGACAAAAACTGGCTACGCCCGTGACTTAATGTAACAGGAACCAATGTACATGTCCTAAAAATTTATTCATAATAATTATGTAACTTTTTACTTACTCAGTAGATTTTGATTGGGTTCAGAAAACACGATGCTAGACTTATTATTTTGGGGATTCGTTTGTATTTGTTTATGTTTATTAGGTGCCGGATCCTCTGTAGTGCTTAAATAAACATGTCGGCATAAATTTTTGTGAAAGTCTAGCTATGTGGATGGCATGTTTGTCCAAAATATACTTACTTACAATATTTTAAATAAGCTGATTTTTTTTACCCGCAATAATTCTACCTAAACTAGGTACTTACCTGGTTTTCTTTTCCTCGGCATTTTTATCTACGATCACTGAAATGAAAAAATGAAAAAATATTTACATTTTTATCAAATGTACACACGAATTCTTTTAAATAAACTAAAATAATGATAACACATTCCTGTAGGTTAGTTTCCATATTAATAACAAAATAAAATTAAGTAGAGAAATAAAAAATAAATTACCTAAGTCTGTTTTAGTATCTTTTTTGCTGTTCTTGTTATCATCAGAATCATCGGTAATTATTTCAAAATGTTCACTCACGTTTGAATCGTACTTAGTGTTATCGTTAACTTTTTCGAGACGTTCGCTCACGTTTGAATGAGTTTCGTCAGCGTTTTTGTTAGCTTCGTTATTTTTGTCTACTTTTTGTGAACTTTCATGTATTTGATCTAAGTTCTCGTCATTTGTTTTTCCTTCTACTAGCAAAATTTCATCTTTATTCTCATTTATATCGTGTTCTATTCCTGCCTCGACTTTAATGCCAATATTATTCTTGTCATTAATATCGTGTTCCTTTTCTGCCTCGAATTTAATTTCCGTTTTATTCTCATCATTAATATCTTGTTCTATTGCTGCTTCAACTGTAATTCCCGTATTTTTCTCGTCATTTATATCGTGTTCTATTCCTGCTTCGACTGTAATACCCGTATTTTTCTCGTCATTTATATCGTGTTCTATTCCTGCTTCGACTGTAATTCCCGTATTTTTCTCGTCGTTTATTTCGTGTTCTATGCCTGCTTCGACTTTGATTCCCGTATTATTCTCGTCATTACTATCGTGATCTATTCCTGCCTCGATTTTAACGCCCCTACTATTCTCGTCATTTATATCGTGTCCTATTGCTGCTTCGACTGTAATTCCCGTATTTTTCTCATCATTCATATCGTGTTCTATTCCTGCTTCGACTGTAATTCCCGTATTTTTCTCATCGTTTATATCGGGTTCTATTCCTGCTTCGACTATAACTCCCGTATTATTCTCGTCATTACTATCGTGTTCTTTTCCTGCCTCGATATTAAGTCCCGTACTATTCTCGGCATTTATATCGTGTTTTGTTTCTGACTTTGAAATTTTCTCATTTTCAGTATTATCCCTTGAACCATTTTGTATGTCTTGCCCCAAATCATTACTTATATTATCCCCTGATTCTGTGATAATATTATCTATTAAATCATTTATTTGGTTTTGGAAATGTTCTGAATCTGACAGATTTTTATTACTGTCTATAAGATCATCATTAGCTTTTTTGGGTTTTTCAATATCAGTCTCGGGTAATATTTCCGATTCTTTTCCCGATAATATACTTTTCATAGATCCAGACAAATCGGATTCGGAGTCAATGTGCGATTGTGGCGGGACACAAACATTCTGTAACAAATTCATGAAATTATAATTATTGATATAGGTATTAAATCCGTAGGTTCAGTAAAGAAATAACAAGCAGTAAAATGTCTTCCTCCGTCTCCGCTCTGCTTCGCTGATGCGTAGCTATAATGCTTTGTTTGCCCGCGATGTTGGAGATTGTATAAATGCTCTAAGATTTTCACTTACCATAACATTATTTAATACGTCATCAATAAAGTCCAATACCGCGCCTTCTTCCTCTTCCAAGTCTGTGACAATTTCAAAATATAGTTTAATTTCACAGTTACTATTTACTGTCATATCACACGAGCGAGATTAAAATGAAAGTACCTATTATTTTTTAAAAGGCACAAAAAAATAATAATTAAAACCTTCCGATTTCATAGGATTTACTTGTTCTATAATTGCTATTGCAATCGTGCAAAACGGCTTAGAAAATTTTACCGTTTTTTCTGTTTGACCTTCAGTTTCCATTTTGACTACAAAATAAAGAAAAAAACTTATAAAAGAAATTAGAAATATCGCTTGAAAGATATTAAGGGTCTCAATTTTATTAAAAAAAACTTTCTAAACATAAGATTAGGTGAGACACTGATTAGATTCTAAATTAAAAATCTCGAACAGAAAATTTGGATATTGCTTCGAATAAAGTTTTATAATGGAATGTACATAAAGATTTTAATATAAGTACCTGGGCGACCGAGCTCTCTCTCTATTTCTTTAAGATTTCTCTATTTTGATCCGAAATAGAGAAAACGACGTTTCCTAAAAATTAAACCTAGCTAGATAGATTTATCGCCCCCGAAACCCTCTGCATACTAAATTTCATGAAAATCGTTGGAGCCGTTTCCGAGATTCAGATTATATATTTATATACATACATATATACAACCATTGCTCGTTTAAAGGTATTCGATTAGATAGATAAACCACTCTAGGAGTACGTGCGGTTCCAGCAGCCGTATTGCGTAAGTGCGCAAAGAGTTTAAACTACAAATGCGAGATGAATGACGCGATGTGGATTTCCGTTTTGTTTGATTGGCCGGTTTGGTCGGTTGGATGGGGTTTAAACTCTTTGCGCACTTACGCAATACGGCTGCTAACACGCCATCATTTAGCGAGTCATGTCACCATTGACCCCTTCAAATTTAACAAGTAATGGCGTTTGATACCCGTCTGGGGTACCTCTACCTACAGAGTTACAGAACCTTTGTTTATCGAATTAGTACCTATAATATAAGTCGCAATAAAAAATAACCATAGAACACTGATTAATCTATAAATACCTCTTAAATCGTCCTCAAGTATCTTAAAAGCTGAATCTTCGAGAATACCTGTTATCCAAAATGTTATCTGCGAAGGGTTCGTTAATTTAAAACCTAATTTTACGGTAGGTTCTTAAACAGGTTCAAATTATATTAGCTGGCAAAACTTAACCTTTAGTCGTTGTCCCGGCAGTTTCTTGAAATAAGGGATTAGCAGTTTGTTTTTCGCTTATCGCATTTACATAAAGATGATCACGGTTAGGAATTTCGCCAGATAATTTAATTTAAAATACATTAAATTCGTGTGAATTTGATTTATTTTTAAAATCACAATTTCAAGTATTGTAGTTGGTACCTTATTCGTTATGTCTATATGGAACGCCTTATATTGCCGATCCTGACAAGTACCCCGGTATTTGGACATCATTTTCGCAATATCACTGGATACTATTTTGTATAATCTTGCCAAACTAAAAGATACAAAAGTTTTAGATGATTATATTTAGTTATTTTACTATCAAATTATTGTATTTTTTTTTAAATTCGTGATGGGTTTGCTCTTGACTCTAGTCTAGGTGGTGACAGAGACAAAGTCGACGATGGAGTGAGCTTACCCAGAAGAAGCCTGTTCACTCTAACTTTGAAGAGATTCGGGTTGTATGCGTTCGGAAACACAGACGCAGGCAGTGAGTTCCACTCATTGCTGTGCGCATTATGAAGGATGTTTGGAAGCGCTTGGTGCGAATTGAATTGAATTTCAATAAAACAGTGATATCGGTTGCTAACAGACACTATGGTCAGCAAAAAAGAAGTCTCCAGTGATTGCGCATCGAATGACGTGGTAAACGTAGAAAAGTACCAGTACCTACATACCAGTATCTATCTAGAATAGGGATATGAATTAAGGCTAATAAAAAATAAATAAAAAACTATTTTACTAGCCTTAATTCATATCCCTATCCCGGAGTCTAGAAGGCCAAACGGTATCTGCCGTATGGCCTTCTAGATTCTGGTTTGCTAGCAACCCCTTTCAAAAGAATATGGAATTAAGATTTGAGGACTTACTCCGCATTTAACGTTAATTTTAACCGTCTACTGGATAATTTTTTAGCAACTCTATGAGCAAACAATATGCATAACATCTTTGTGTCCATCTTGCAACTGGGCTTAAGGGCTTCACATCGTTGTTGTTTCTTCGAACGCCATCTGAAAGAGGAGATTCCTTTCAGAGAGAGATTAGTAACAAGTGTCAAGTCACAATATTGCACATTAGACGCAGTTGATTAAAGTACTTAATGCAGAATATTGTATACACCTAACCTACCAAAAACGCAGTCCAAACACAGATCGTTTTAAAAAACCCTAAGTACGGTTTGGCATACCTAGACCTACACTACAGGCACTAGATTAGCTGTGGCTGGATAGATTAAATAGGTTTACACTACAATATTTAGGCATAGATATCACTACATAGTATAAAACGAAAGTTTTTTTTCTTTTTTTTAAGTGATCTTTGCCCCACACTAGGCATTTCTTCCTGTATCGTGGGTGCGTTTACAAACATCACAAACACACACAAACACCCTGAGCTGGATCAACTATCTGTAGGTCATACAAATATTTGTTCCGAGCGGGAATCGAACCCGCGACACGCAGCTCAGCATTCAATCACTCAACCACTGCGCCAACCGTGCGCCAACCGTGCGCCATGGAATTCGCTTTCCGCGTCTGTCTGTATATCCGCTAACTCCACCTAAACCACGCAACGGATTTTAATGCGGTGTTCACCATCAGTTAGATAATTTTGCACGGAAGGTTTAGGTATCATCATTATCATAATTTCAGCCGAAAGTCGTCCACTGCTGGTCATAGGCCTGACCCAGGCGTCGCCACTTGACCGATCCCGTGCGTCTCGCATTCAGTGCCCTCCCGCAACCTTAACTAGGTCATCGGTCCACCTAGTGGGAGGCCTTCCAACGTATCGTGTTCCGGATTGCAGTCGCCATTCCAGAACGTTTCGGCCCCATCGGCTATCCGTTCTGCGAGCAATGTGCCCACTACCACTTAAGTTTGGCAATTTTTTGGGATATGTCGGTAACTTTGGTTCTTCTGCGGATATCCTCATTTATGACATGATCACGCAAGGAAACGCCGAGCAGCCATCTCCATTGCCCGTTTAGGTATATATATATATATATATATAATAACTAGCTAGCAACTCCGACTTCGCACGGGTTTTCCTAAATTTCACCCGTGCGAACGAAGCCGGGGGGCGGTTCGCTAGTAATGCATACTAAGAAGAATTTGAATTCAAATAAATACAGTCGACCGCCGAGGGGCATTGTAACCATATGTAACTGTTCCTAAATAACCCTAGGCCGATAAAATATTAGTAAAGTCAAGCAGACTTTACTAATACCCTTAAAGCATAGATAGATTTCTCTACCTAAGATTTCTTAAGTGTCAAAGAGAATTCTGTATTACTTTTTTGATGTCACACGTCTTTCAGTTTGGAAGCAATATATTGCATCTGGTATTTTAGCAATTGGTATCTGGTCCATAACATGCTGTTTTAATCTTTCTACCTGCAACATCAGAATACAATTTTCGCATTAAACAGCTCTATTTTTAACCGACTTACCAAAAAGGAGGAGGTTCTATGTTCGACATTATGTATGTACTTTTTTTTTTTGTGTATTGTTCATCGATATCTCCGTCAATTGTGAACCGATTTTGAAAATTCTTTTTTTTGTTTGAGAGAGTTTGTCCCGAAATTGGTCCCATTTTAATTTGGTGAAGATTTGTTGAAGAACTTCGGAGATATACAACAGAACTCTTTAATAAATAACGGCAAATCTCTCGTGATTGCTGCAATCGCATGTCTGTTCATTGTTTATACCATTTCATAACATAACATCACGCCAGTACGCTCTTAAGGGGTACGCAGATCTCTAATTTCACCGGTCATGTTCAAGTTTCACGATATTCGGTTAATCTATTCTGGCGTTATAGGTTACTAAACAACTTGCCTATTAGGTAGGTACAACTAAAAAGTGAAAAATAAAAAACTTTTTCAAAAAAATACTACCGACTTCCAATAAAAAACTACAAACTGAAAAATAACTTTATTTTTGGAAGTCGGTGTCCATAACGAAAAAAAATTGTACCTTCGAAAGACACCGACTTCCAAAAATAAAGTAATTTTTCACTTTGTAGTTTTTTATTTGGAAGTCGGTAGTTTTTTTTTGCAAAAAAGTTTTTTATGTTTCACTGCATCGTAAAGCAGAGCATTCTTGTTCTTACCATAAAGCCAGGTAATACACGAGATTTGTTTCTCCATGTTTCAATTAGTTGTCGTTTTGTCGGCACAGCCAGTTCGGCTATCCGCAAGGGACATCTTTTCCCTTTCTTACTCCTCTTTTCTACATTGATTGTTTTTAAAATTCTACAGTTCGCCAAATAACTTGCAATGGAGTTTGGTTTTATACATGGACATCTAGGCCTAGGAGTCTTTGGCCTTTTATTGTTTTTGGAAAATTCGAGGTGACCTTGCCTGCAATGGAAAATAAAAATAGCAACCGTAGCAACGTTAAATATCTAGACGTATTAGGAAGGCAAATCTTTGCTTCTTTATGTTGTCACATAATTTATTGAACCAATTATAAAATGAAATTATACCTAACTATCCTATCTTTAATTGTAGGTTGGTTGTTAAGTATCAAAATAAATTGTAGTTCTAAAAACTAAAAAACACGCTTTAATGGTAAGGATAATGGGACAAACTGTTTAAATTATTGCATTAAATTGTCATCGGTCCTTGATAAGTGTGCAAAGTTTCAAATCAATCCAACGTTTTGAAGTGGGTGAAAATCACGTTCAAAGATTCCGTTACATTGATACATAGATACATACATACCAAGCTAATAAAAGCGTGTTAAAAACTGGCCAAGTGCGAGTCGGACTCGCGCACGAAGGGTTCCGCACTATTATCGCAAAAACGGCAAAAAAATCACGTTTATTGTATGGGAGCCCCCCTTAATTTTCTTTATTTTAATTTAATAATTATTATTTTTTGAAGTGAATATACAACTAAATATTCTGTGAATATTTCAAGCGTCTACCTGTTGCCGTTTTTTGCTTAAATATTAATTTTATTCTGTTTTTAGTATTTGTTGTTATAGCGGCAATAGAAATACATCATCTGTGAAAATTTCAACTGTCTAGCTATCACGGTTCATGAGATACAGCCTGGTGACAGACGGACTGACAGACAGACGGATCGTGAAGTCTTAGTAATAGGGTCCCGTTTTTATCCTTTGGGTGCGGAACCCTAAAAATTACTGATTCGCTTATATTAATGTTAAAACAGCACCTTGCACGGGGTTGGTTTACAAAAGAGCCCGAAAAATTGGGGACGGAGCACTCATCTTTCGTATGTCTTGGTTTTTCATCACGGAGTTTGTTACCACGGCAAATTTCAGTTTGAACAGTCACGTTCACGTTGAGGCACTCGTCAACAAAATTAAGATTTTTACTATCTTTCAATTCACCTTCTAGTTCCATTGTTGCTACAATAACTTCAGTATCTGGAAGTTGAAACTGATGGAACTAATTTGAAATGGTAGTAGAGCTCCTTACCGTTCGCACGTATAGTTAGGTAGATTCAACCTTAATGGTGGCTGTGAGCACGTTTTTGGCTGCCCGGAATTCCACCCCTCACACTCGTTGTGCCCTGAATTTGCCTCTACGCAGCGGCTCGCCTCATGTTCACAGTTGAATAATGTTACTTGTAGGAGTTCTAGGCAACCGTTGATACCTGCCAACCATCATTGACATCATTTCAACGCAAGTATTATTTATAATTGGTAAACTTGGATGTATACGTGTGATTATGACAAGTTTTCAGTTTTAGTCGATACACACTTATAAAGGAGGTCCTACATTTGTTACCCACTAGGTACAGTCAAGGGTCAAAAGTGCAGTCATACTCTCCCAAAACTCAAATGGCTAGTTTTTGTAGAAGAAGTTAAATTATCCACAACTGATTTAATACTTTGTATAGAAATTGAAGTACCTATAGATTATTCCTACTAACCGCGAAAAGTTGAAATTCTGCTGCCTACAAAAAATTTGCTTTTTCTGTTTTGGTAGAGTGTGACTGCACTTTTGACCCTTATAGTACAAAAATTGTGCACCATAGGTACATACCTATCGAGTTATTCCCTGCTAAGAAATATTTTTGTCGATATCTTCCGTTGGCGTTAATTTCATTATTTGATAGTGCTGCAGTTTTTAGATATAGGTGGTCCCGTCACGTAAAAAGAACGCTGGCCTAGCTGGCCTTGAATCTGCGCAGTGAGTGATTTATCGATCAAACTGGTGGTATGAAGGGGGCGCGACGGAGGAATGCTCCGCCAGTGTTTCTGTGCGCGCACGCTATTGGTTCGTCAGTTGAGCCATGCTTCCCGCGCTGAGATCACGCTTCGTTCGCTCCCAAAATACAGTCGCACACAACTTTCTTTGCACGACGAAGGTTTTAAAAATGAAGGAAAGAAAAATGATTTATAGTATTTATTGTTTTATGAAGAAAGAAGTTGAGAAAGGAGCAGTTGATAATTTATAATAATAAGATATTTATAATAATAAGATCGAAATATAAAAAAATATTCTTAAGTAAAGATTAACTAATTTAAATCCAGCCTCTGCCAAAGTTCTAAGTAGTTATAGCTAATAAGTACCTAATAAGATTCAACAATTACTCTTATAAAACAATATCCTAGTACTTTAAAACGCTTCTGTACCCATGCGCAAACACATCCCCTCCACTGTCGCTCAGCGTTCTTTTTACGTGACGGGACCTGTACCTAGCGTACCACGTAACTAATCCATAAGTTGCCCTTTGATATTCATACCGATTGAAGCAACAAGTATTCCTGCTTCTTACCTGAATTCTGATCTGAACATTTATTACAATCCATTGCAATTAAGTGTGATATTTCTTTCCTATCAGGTGCTGTTTGGAAACTCTTTAATTTAGAAGCTATTTATTCAAATCACCAACGTAAGTACATACTGCAATAAATAAATATTCACTGACAGACAAGTTTTTATGAAACTATTTAAACCCAGATAAATGTCATCGTAACATGAAGATCTATACAGCTACGTAAATGACCTATTGCCACTGGTAGTTATTTGTAAAACTATTAATTAAACACTTTGTTATGTGTTACTTACATAATTTTGAATAAAAAAATCTATATACATAAAAGAGAAAGTATTTATTTATATACACACAAAACACTTTACAGAGAAAAGAAATAATGCAGATAGAAGAGCACAATGGTACTGCTTATTTCAACAGATTTTTTTTCCAGCAGACCTGCGACAGGACAGTTGGATGATAGACGAAGACACAGTGTGTAGAAAGGAATAAGGAAACTTAAAATAGACTATAATAACTTAACTAATTATATATAAATTACACATATACCTTAACTAAATATAAGTGCATACTTAAAATATACAAAATTACAATATGGTAGAGAAATAATGTGCTTTGACTTGTTTTTTGAACAGAGAAACATTTTGAGAGTGACCGATTTTAGGTGAGTTCCACAATCGTACTGCATGGACAGAGAAGGAGTAGGAATAGAAATGAGTTTAATGGGATGGGAAATTGAGATGAAGTTTAAGGCGGGATCTGCAAAGAGCATCGGCTGGGCGAGTAAACGAAAAACGATCGCGCAGGTAGCCAGGGTTAGAGGTCAGTGGCGTCTTCACACAATCACAAGTTTGCTCGAGTCCCGCTTGCAGTTGCACGACAAAAGTTGGTAACTTAGGATTTTTAAAATTTGAGGCGTTGTGTTGAGTGACTTGAAAAGGCGAATATTGATTATTTAGATGTTTATGTAGGTACATCAAGCCCATAATTAAATCTAATAATCTATATTATATAGAAAATAATGTTTGTTTGTACAATAATGTTTTTAAATGATTAAATAATGTTTAAATAATGTTTTTTTATACATTATCCGTTCCGTTACTATTTATCCGATTGCGATGCAATTTTGGCGTTGTGGATTGTATGCCCGGGAATTTTACTGGGTAAGTAGGTAGGCTAGGTGAGTTGATAAGTAAGTTAGATGGGAAGGTTTATTGTATAGTAAAACCAGTCTGTAATAAAAAATATTTATTTACCTAATGTAATACCTTGCGTGTTTTTCCATTTTACAAAATCTTACACAAAACCCAGGGAAACGTGGTATATTTATTATACAGAGTGTAACAGAAACGTCATATTTTAAAAATTGCTTCTAACTCTGTAAATGAACAACTATCTGCAGGGAAGTCAAAGGCATTTCCCAAAAACTAATGGAAATGGAAAAGAGACAAGAAGGGTAATATCAATCTCATTTAAAACATGATTGTTGTTTTCAATCACTGGTGCATTATGGAAGAACGTGTTACTTGTTCATGCAATTTATTGCAGTTGTTTATAGAGGTATGCGAAATCCATTATTCTATTGCCATTTATTACGATCTCGTCTTTGTCTTCAGTTTCTTCTTCTACCAAAATTTTTGAATATGATTCCGTATGTTTTGAAGAATCCTGAAATAAAATAAGATAATTGTAAGTAGTCCCTAAGCCACGGGCAGTAAGTACTAAGGCACATTTAAAAATGTATCTAAGAACAATTAACTTACATCGAGATTGTTGAATGGAATATCATCACTAACTAAAGGATTTCACCAACGTATGGGCAAGGATCTTTGTTGGTCAGCATTTCCTAAAAACGTAATAAAATATAGTTATTGTAAGTTATTTCATAAAATTATTAAATTGACGTAGTTATCAGATGTATTATCAACCTAACTCTTAAAATGTTGTGAACAGACTAAAAGAAATATAGCATACATAATACATAAATATTTGCCCATGTGAAAGACTTGCCAGCAAACACTGGCAACAAAATAAGTATAATGAATTTAAAATTTCGTGGTGACCCCTTGGCCTCACTTCTAGTGCTTGAGGTCCTGGGTTCAAATCCAGGCAATGCGTCTTTTACAAATTAATTTGTACTTTCCAAGTTTATCTTGGACATCACTGACAACGGCGAAAAAAAAATTAATCTTACATCGTGTATTCTAAAATGAATGTCAGAATAGCAATCGGCACTCCCAAATACCCATTACACGATACCCATATTTGAGAAAAAGTTGCATCCGCCATCTTGGATTTTAAAAATAATGTCAGATTTGCAATTGGCATCCCCAAAAACCTATTACACGATACCCATATCGAATGTTTGAGAAAAAGTTGCAACCGTCATCTTGGATTTTAATAATAATGTCAGATTTGCAATCGGCATCCCCAAAAACCCATTACACGATACCCATATCGAATGTTTGAGAAAAAGTTGCATCCGCCATCTTGGATTTTAAAAATAATGTCAAATTTGCAATCGGCATCCCATTACACGATACCCATATCGAAAGATTGAGAAAAAGTTGCATCCGCCATCTTGGATTTTAAAAATAATGTCAGATTTGCAATCGGCATCCCCAAAAACCCATAACACGATACCCATATCGAATGTTTGAGAACCAATTGAAAAAAAACGATTACATGCGCCATTAAGTTAGATATTTTTTTTTTACAAAAAAATACAACCGACTTTCGAATAAAAATACTACAAAGTGAAAATAAATTCAATTTCGGAAGTCGGTGTTCCTGTTTATGATTCTTCGTTTTTTGACACTGACTGGCAAAATTGAATTTATTTTACATATTGTAGTGATTTGATTTGGAAGTTGGTTGTTATTTTGGAAAAAATGTTTTTATTTTATACTTTTTAGTTGTGTACATAATGGGCAAGTTCTATAGCCTGAATGAAATTAGAGTGTACCAGGGTTTACTGTATTCATCTGCGTACCCCTTTAGAGCTTACCGGCGTGATGTTATGTTATGAAAATATGGTGTAAACAATAATAAAATAAGCGATTCCAGCAATCCCGAGTCTAGCAAACGAAAATAGTTTTCTTCTTGTTTATGTCTTTCAGTTCGCTTTTTTTTTAATTTGACGCGCTTTTTCAGTCTCTACTTTCGTTTGCCAGACTCTACCACCTATATGCAGACGATTTTCAAATCTACAAACAAGCTGCCCTTGCAGAGTTAGCTGATGCAATTAATGCAATAAATAAGGATTTGGCTACAATTTGTGAATGGAGTGGGGCAAATGGGCTTCAGGTAAATCCGTCGAACACCCAGGTCTTAGTTGTTGGCAGTTCTAGGATGATTTCAAAAGTAAATTGGACACGATGATAATGGAACTACTATTCCACTATGTGAGAAGGTTAAGAACCTTGGGGTTTGGATTGACATGTCTAAGTCTTGTGGTCCGCAGCTTCAGGACGTAAGCCGCAAAATTTTTACATCTTCCAGGTCCATTACACGATTGCGAAACTTTCTTCCCACTGCCACTAAAATTGCGCTTACACAGTCTCTTCTGCTTCCTATCCTTGACTATGCTGATGTCAGTTATCTCGATCTCACCCAGGCACAACTAGATAAACTTGATCGTCTTCAAAACCTTTGCATAAGATTTATATTTGGTCTGCGCAAATATGATCACATTTCTGAATTTCGGACAAAGCTCAAGTGGCTTCCCATACGTCTTCACCGGTATTCTCTTTTTATTTCTGCTTTACAGTATTCTATACAATCCTACAACCCCCTGTTATCTCAAAGAACGTTTCAAGTTCCTTCATGACACACATAATAGATATCTGAGGTCATCGGATAGCTTGAGACTAGAGATGCCGATGCATTCCACTAGCTTTTACGACAAATCTTTTACGGTTGAAGCGGTGCGGTTGTGGAATGCTTTGCCTGTGTCAATAAGGCGTGCTCAATATCTGCCTATTTATAAAACTATGGTAAAGAATCACTACGTCTCTCGTAAATAGTTGTTTTTCTTGATTTCTATGCTTTTGTTTCATACTTATTACTGTATATATTTGTCTATATAATTTAAATATATATTTATTTATTTTATTTATAAAAAGTACACCAGACTACCTACAGTACTGTCTTTCCTTTCATTTTTAAAATCCATCCACAAAGGTTGTCTTGAAAGGATCGCTTTTAGCGATAAGGCCGCCCATTGTGTCACCCAGTGTAATGTTTTCTTCGTATATACTTTCTGTAACTTATATGGTGTACATAATAAAGACTATTCTATCCTATTGTATTAGATTCATATTTGGTTTACGCAAATATGACCATGTTTCCGAATTTCGAATTAAGCTCAAGTGGCTGCCAATCCGCTTTCGCCGGAATGCCCATATTTTATCATTAGGTACTCTACAGTATTCTGTTTATTCCTACAACCCCCACTTATCTTAAAGAACGCTTTAAGTTCCTTCATGACACACATTCTAGACACTTGAGATCATCGGAGAATTTGAAACTTTTAATGCCTGCTCATTCCACTAAGTTTTACGACAAATCGTTTACAGTCCAGGCTGTGCGATTGTGGAATGAGTTACCGTTGTCAGTTAGACAAGCCCAGTCACTGGTTTCTTTTAAAAACCTGGTTAAAAACCATTTCCTTTCTCTCTAACGCTTTTCTATTTAGATATAATCTCTGTCATCATTATTTAACCCTTTATCTTTTTGTTCTCTCTCTTTATATAAATTTCATATAATATTATGTATGTATGTTTATATAATATAGGTTAATGTATAGTATTTATTATAGTAATATAATCTTGTATATATTTATGTTTTAATCTAATAACAGTACACCGCAGACTACCCCCTTTTTTATTCTAAGTTTTTTTTTTAGTCCATCCAAAGGTTGTCTGGTAGATATCGCTGTCAGCGATAAGACCGCCTTTGTACCCGTAGAAATAAGTTTTTCTTGAAAATGTGTATAATTTGATGGTGTACAATAAATTATATTCTATTCTATTCCTATTCTAATCAGTGTCATATGTAAAATTACAGGCTGGACCCATTTACAGCTAATGAACAGCCTGTAAAACATCTCAAACTTTTTTTATTACTGAACGAGTGAAAAGCTGTCACTACTGACTTGACTGTCAATGTCATGTCACGCCTACAATTTTCGCCAGAGACATTGTAATACCTAGACGGAACGTGTTTAAGACGCAATTTCAATATCGGTATTCACTTTCGCACTCACAGATAACGTCATAAGCAAAAAGAGATAGATATACTTTTGTCTATGCCATCTTTTGTGCCAGTGTGGCCGAGTATGCTATAGATACTTATCTATAGACATATATCAGTACTAGATCTGTGCCACTGTCATATCGATATTATTGAGTTTAGTTTTGGAGCGATATACAAATTTGGTCAAATGTCTGTAAGAATCGTCCCTGACTGCGGCTAATTTTAAGTTTTTTTTGTAGGAAACTTTATAATTATTTAAAGAGTGAATGTGTACTCGTACAAAGAGTGAACTTATCAGTCATTGTAAGAGTACAATTCCATTCTTTCGTAATTTTTCTGCGCATTATAAGAGTTGTATAATAATGTTTATTCATACCTTGCGCAAAAACGAGGTACATCATGAGATCAAAGTGACAGTTTTTGGTACACTCGTACGACTGTACAGACATGTACTGATCGATAAACTGATGAAGACTGAAAAGAAAGTTTACAGACGAGTATGTATATAAAAGTAAAAAAATAATAATAACAACATTGTTTAAATATAATAATTTCATTTAAAACAGTAATATGTAAAAATTAACATGATTCATCAACCTGTGTCCATAAATGGGTCAAGGGATAGCGATGGCATGATTCATTGCAGTGAACACAAGCGAGAATATAGTGAAGGTGTCCAGTTAGCTCGTTTTATATTCTTGATCCACTTATTTCTTAAATAAGTACTCTTAGGAAACCTGAGCACAATCGATATTAGATTAATAATCACAAATAGCAAATAAACTTTATGAAATAAATTAAAGTAAGTAAAATAAAAATACAGTATCGATAAATCTTTCTCGTGACTTTTGTCACATCTCTAACATCAGAACGTAAGTACGTAAACTGTCATAGCTCTATCAGCGAACGTATAAAAGTTAATTATTTCACTAAATAGAATGGTTTAAATGATACTATACGTCCTCGACGTATTTAGAACTTAGATACCATTATTCCGGACAGCCTATGAAATGTATTCCCTGCACAATAATTTCAGTATGCTAGTCGATAACTCAAAATCAAAATCAAAATCAAAATCAAATATTTTTATTTTACATAGGCCTACATGGGCACTTATAAAACGTCGACAAAAGGTGCACGGTTCGGGTTAGTCGTTTCCTATGGAGAAGAACCGGCAAGAAACTCCATGGTTACTCTTTTAAATTGTTTTGTTTACAATATTTCCATGTTACAGCATTAGTACTTGGATATGGGGGGACAACGTAGGCCCGACAATAAGTCGTACGAAATTGAGAAAAAAAAAAAAAATAATGCACGAAATAAAAAGTTAACAAATGTTAACAATCATCTAGAAAACTAGAAAGCCTACAATGTTCACACATTCACAATAGGTAAAAGAATCTATACAAAGGTAAAAAAAAAAAAAAAAAAAAACACAACTCTAAATTTAACATGTGGCACAAATACTGTAATCAGTGCTGTAACTATTCTTAGCTAAGGGCTATAATGATGATTGAAAAATATTGTAAAAAGTCTAATTAAAAGAGAAAAAAAAATGAGATTGAGAATAGTTAGAGATATCCATATATTTGTGCCGTTTATGAGTTACCAGGGAAGCCGCATGCGCAGAGGGTGTCAAAGCCAAATTTTTTATCTTCAACGTAGTCCTTGATTTTATAATATGCTTTTTTAACAAGGACACGTTTGATGTAGTTTTTGAACTTTCCATCGGTCAGTTCTATAACTGACTTAGGCAACTTGTTATAAAAGCGTATACTGTTTATAAGAAAAGACTTGCTAGTTTTCGTTAATCTGAATTTGGGTATTACAATTTCGTGCTTACTGCGTGTATTTAAATTATGGAAGTCACTTCTAGTTTTGAAAAGCCCTCGATTTTTGCGGACATACAAAATACATTCCAAAATATAAAGTGAAGGTAGAGTCAGTATATCGATCTCTTTAAATTTTTCTCTGAGGGACTCGCGAGGACCCATTTTATAGATCGCGCGGATTGCCCTCTTTTGCAAGATAAAAATTGAGTCAACGTCTGCTGCTGACCCCCACAGCAGAATGCCATAAGACATAATACTGTGGAAATAAGCATAGTATACTAGTCTAGCTGTGGCTACATCGGTTAACTGCCTTATCTTCCTTACTGCATAGGCAGCCGAACTTAACCTGCCCGAAAGAGTTCTAATGTGCGCGCCCCACTGCAATTTTGAATCGATAGTAATCCCCAAGAATACAGTTTCCGCTATTATTTCAAGATTTTTGCCGTCAAGATTTAGATTTAGGTCACGTTGAGGTACATTTGGTAAAGAGAACTTTAGACATTTTGTTTTTTTCGCATTCAGTAAAAGATTGTTAGCTGCGAACCATTCCGAGAGAACAACCAGACTTTCATTGACATGTAAGACATCCGTATCTTTCCTATCTATTTTAAAAATTAGCGAAGTATCATCAGCAAATAGAATTATATCCGATAATTTGGCCATCATAAAAGGGAGATCATTAATGTAAACAAGAAAAAGGAAAGGGCCGAGAATTGAACCTTGGGGCACGCCCATTTTGACTAGAGACCCGGAGGACGTCGCCCCATTAACATTTACTTTTTGCTGTCTGTTTGATAAATAGGAAAGCACAAGATCAGCAGCTTGTCTCACCTGTTGAAAGATATCCTTTGATTATGTTCTGTTAATACACTCATTCTACTCTTGCAACCGATAGCCACACACGACATGGTTCATGCAGATAATTAAACAACAAAATTCTTCCTGATATAAACGATACAAAGGCTTGAAAACAGCGAAAAACTTTAATTAGAGCTGCTAACCGATGGGTTATATTATGTACTATACATATAAGTAATTATATTCATTATAATTCAATGGATTTATTATTCTTACACTGACAAAATAGATGACATGACAGGGTGACATGACAATCAAAAAAGAAGTAAATGTAAGTTGGTACAAAGAAGGCCACATATATAACACCTCCGTCCCAAATCATCTTGTTGACACGTTTCCAGGGTTTTACTTTTCCTATCTTTGTATTCGGGTACCCAGCATCTGATTAATATGCCTTTTGCATATCTGACCTGAATCCGTTTCTATTTGGTAGTGTAATTGGCCTAAAACCCTTAAAACGGTTCCGAATTCCCATTTTATTTGGTCGTTTGTGTAGCTGCGTATTTGCACTCTCTGCCCGACAGTAAATGAGCGTACCGTTGCCTCATCAGCCGGCGGTCGTGTTTCATCCCTTGTCCTCGCCTTAAAATGAACACTTAGGGTGTTTCTTATCTCCCTGCCAAACATGAGCTCATATGGACTTTTATTTGTGCTGCTACTCGGCGTCCTGCGTAGGCGTTCCTTAATACCCAGTAGTTTATCCTGTAAAGTGCCTGGCTCTGCACTGATGCTATGTATTGCCTTTTTTATTGTTTGTACGTAACGCTCTGCCTGTCCATTCGTGGCCGGATGGTATGGGGCTGTGGTTTTGTGTACAACCCCGCTTTGTCTGAGGAATGATTCAAATTCATTTGAAACCAATTGTCGACCGTTGTCTGATACTAAAGTGAGCGGAAATCCGAATGTTACGAAAAGTTCTTTAAGTTGGCGGATACACCATGAGCTTGTGGTTGTTTTCGTTTCTATTATTTCCACCCATTTTGTAAATGCATCCACTATTATAAATAATGAATAACCCTTAATCGGCCCAGCAAAATCGATATGGATCCTTTGCCATGGACCTGATGGTAAGTCCCAATGATGTAGTGCTGCGCATGCAGGTTGATTTTGCTTTAATCGACATTCTCGACAGCTTTTAACTATGTCTTCTATGTCTTGATCCAAATTTCTCCAGAATACGTATCCACGCGCCAGTGATTTCATTTTGACTATCCCAAGATGCCCTGTGTGTAGTTCTTCTAAAACCTGTTGTCTAAGGGTTGTCGGAATCATCACTCGTGTTCCTTTTATAATACAACCGTCTTGTATGGTCAATTCGTTGTCATTGTAGCCGTATCTTCTCACTGAAGTGCCATGTTTTAAAGCTTCCAATAAATGGTTATATTCATCATCGAGTTGGGTCTTTTCGGCGATTTTTATACGGTCAACGGCAATTGTGTTCATCTGATTTAATTGAAATGCGCAATGTACGTCAATTAGGTTATCTGCTACTGTATCTACGGGAAATCTTGATAGATAATCTGCATTGCTATGATCATCCGATGTTCTGTATTCAATAGTGTAGTCAAAACCAGATAGAAAATGTGCGTAGTGAAAGAGCCTCATTGTGCTCATCGCCGGCAAAGTTTTGTGTGGATTGAAGATTGTAGTTAATGGTTTATGGTCTGTAATGAGTATGAATTTTCTTCCGTAGCAGTAGTGAAAAAATTTCTTTAATCCCCAGAATAAGGACGTCGCTTCTTTATCTATCTGGCTGTATTTTTTTTCGCTACTTGTCAATGTACGTGATGCAAAAGCAATAGGTCGATCAGATCCGTCCGATAATCGGTGCGATAGAACTGCTCCAAGTCCAAAAGGTGAAGCATCTGTAGCGAGAACCAAGGTTTTCTCAGCGTCGAAATGCATTAAAACTCTCTCACTGAGAATTTCCTGTTTAATTTTCTTGAAACTCTCATTACATGTGTGCGTCCATTCATATTTAATGTCCTTCTTTAGTAGGTTATTAAGAGGACTGGATATGGAAGCTAAATTCGGTATGAACTTATTGTAATAATTAGCCATTCCTAGAAAGGTCCGCAGTTCGTTGATGTTGCTGGGACGTTTTGTATCCAGAAAAGCGTTTACCTTGTTTCTATTTTTGTGCAGTCCATTTTTATCAATGGTGTGTCCCAAGTATTCGATTCTTCTTTGAAAAAAAATGACATTTATCCTTATTGAGTCTCAAATTTTTTTCTTGTAATTTTTGTAATACCAAGCGTAATCTTGAAAGAAGTTCTTCTTCTGAACGCCCCTGAATGATTATGTCATCAAAAAAACATTTCACTCCAGCTACCCCTTGAAGCAAACGATCCATAAATTTTTGCCATAGATTCGGAGCAACCTTGACGCCAAACATAAGTCTATTTACTTTAAACGTACCCTTGTGTGTGCTTAATGTTTGCATGTTAGCGCTGTCCTCGTCCATCATCATGTTTAAATAAGCTTGACTGATATCAAGTGTGCAAAATATTTGACCTCCGTTCATCTCTACCAGAATATCCTCTATGATCGGAATTGGGTATTGTTCATCCCGTATCACTTTATTTAAGGTGACTTTATAATCCGCACATAAGCGTATACTACCATTTGGTTTGACAACAGGAACCACTGGTGTTCCCCACTCAGAGCTATCAACTTTTGTAATTACCCCTTGTTCGCAGAGTCGTACTATTTCATCATCAACTTTAGTTTTAAGAGCATATGGTATACGTCTAGGCTTAACAAAAATTGGTGATGCATCTTCCTTTAGGGTCAAATGAGCTTTGTAATCAGGTATGCAACCAAGGGAGCCATCGAATACCTTAGAATATTCAGAAAGTAGCTTATCCAGTTTTGGGTGTTCTTTAGTATTAACTACGTTTATATTTGCCAGATCCAAGTTCATGGCTCGTATCCATGTTCGACCGAAGATAGGGTCAACATCTTGTTTGATAATGTATAATTTTCCCTCAAGTGTTTGGTCATTGTATTTACACGTAACGTATGCCACTCCGAGTGGTGCGAAGGTTTCTCCTGTATATGTTCTCATCGTAATATTAGTTTTGTAGATCTTGCATCCAGTGTTCAGTGTTTTAAAATCTTTGTGAGAGATAGATGACAGAGAAGCTCCTGTATCTACTTCCATTTTCAGTTTCGAGTTATTGATGCGTACATTTATTATAAATTTGTCTGTATCGTTGGATCGTATTAAATTCATATCCCAGGGGGTGGTGTCATCGACTATATCTGAGGAGTTGTTCGTGTCCTGCAGCTCCACGTGCTCAGGCTCCAGTTGGTTGAGCGTTGGTTGTAGACAAACGCGAGCAAGGTGTCCAACTCGTTTGCACTTACTGCACGTATCTTTAATGCTGCGACATCTGCCAGCTTGATGGTCTTTGCTGCCACAACGAAAACACTTGCCTCGTAAGTCCCTAATCGTTAAAGGTTTATACTGTTGCTTTTGACTGCGGTTTTTAGGGTCAGCTTGAACAGTTTTCAAATTATGTAGAAAGCCTTGGTTTGAGAAGGTAGCTGCTGGTGACATATAGGTGCTGTCAGATTTTGCTAGTTCCATCGTAGTTGCTTTATTAATTAAATCAGAAAAATCAGTCACCGTTGTTTCCTGTAGTATTTTGGTTCGAATATCAGTGTCATGTAATCCTCTTATGAATTGTAAGGAAAGAAGGTTATCACTGATCGACTTCTTACAATTATTGCACGTGAACTCGCAATCTTGAGCTAAATGTTTCAACTCTGACGAGTATGATATGACTGTCTCGTCAGAACCTTGAAGTCGTGAAATAAATTTATGTTGACGAGCCCAAATGCTCGGTTTTGGATCTATATAGTGTTGTAATATTTGAACCAAGGTACTGAATTCCAGTTCACAAGGATCGTTCGGTGCACAAAGGTCGTAAGCTTTCTGGTGTAATTCCGGTGGCAATAAACTAAGCAGCGTGAGGGTCTGGATTTCTGGGTTGTGACAATTATTTAGCTTCATATAGGTTATTAAACGCTTAACAAAGTTGTTGAAGCTTTCACGTTCTTGTAATGGTTGAAAATGAAAATTTATTCTTGGTGTTGCCGGTGTGCCTTCTGAAGTCGTGACGTAAGTCGACGGTGCGGTCGGTATTGCAGGCCGTAAGCCATGCAGCTTTAGCCTTAGTTGTAATATGTACTCTTCTGTAGAATGTCGCTGCTCAATTTCTGCTTCCGCGTCAAGTGTTTGCAATTCGATTTCGTTCTGTAGTTTTTCATATTTTTGTTCATAATTTGTTAGACTTGACAGACGTGTACTTACTTCGTAATCCGAAGGATTTTGTAATTGTTCCAGTGTATGTTCGAACTTTGTAAGCTGGCCGCGTATAGTAGCGCGCAGGCGAGTAAGTCGCGCCAGTTCTGCCTCCATCGTCGCCAATATTATGTACTATACATATAAGTAATTATATTCATTATAATTCAATGGATTTATTATTCTTACACTGACAAAATAGATGACATGACAGGGTGACATGACAATCAAAAAAGAAGTAAATGTAAGTTGGTACAAAGAAGGCCACATATATAACAGGTTACAATAGTGACTAAAAAGTGGTCTCTTTGACGTTTAGGATGGTAGCGTTTGTCTATGTTTGTCTCTTTCTTTTTCATAGAGTTTCTCTATAAGCAAGAACGAAAGAATTGACAGTTTCTTTTTCGTCGTAAATACGTTCCGTCTAGGTATTACCACGTCTCTGAATTTTCGCCTTTCGGTTCAGCTGTCAGTGTCATCGTCATCAGTGTCAGACAATGAGGAAGGAAAATGTCAGACTGTCTTGTCAAGTTGTCAGTCAAAGTCAACTTTGATTTTGGAAGAGACGTATATTTCGCTTTATGTAAACAAAATATCGTAATATAAACGCAGATTTGAAATAAATAGACTAGAAAGTTGAACTGAAAATAAAAAACTTAATATTGACATAGTGATTTACGTTTAATTTCGTCACATAACAATTCATTTGACTTTTGTGCGTCATAATATTTTAAAGATTGTAAACAAAGAATAGAATTTATATATCGACAAAAATGTGGTCGCATTTACAACGTGGTAGTTCACCGGTAGACTGGTGTGAATCTAACTATTCTATTTCACCTGTAATAGCCGAATTTGTTAACACAGTAAGTATTTTTTTCATTTTCTATTTTTAGTTTCTGAGGAAAGACAAAGGCGTTTTTATTATTTTGTATATTTATACCCGTTACTTGGCCTTGGAATTTTATTATGGAGTATAAATGATAAGCTGTGGTGCTTAATAAAAGTAACTGCAGAATTCTCTGGCATGTCTTAGTCATGCATGCTTGCCAAAATGGTCAATGAACCTGGCCCTCTAATTTATTCAAACTACCCAAGCGTGTGCGATGTCATACTTAATTTTTTTTCTTTTTTTCTAGATTAGCAATGTGTTGTTCTTCCTGTTCCCACCGGTTCTTATTCATCTTTTTCAAGAGTATTCAAAGTTGTTCAACCCGGCCATCAATGTCCTCTGGGTTCTATTGATGGTGGTTGGTGTAAGCTCTGCTTATTTCCATGCCACCTTGAGTTTAGTAGGTAAGATCATAAGCTATTTCTTTCATGTATTATTATTTTGTTACCTAGTCATAAAACTGCAATAAATTCAAATGAATAGTGAGTATTTTTATGACTTAAGAAAATAAATGTGCATACATACCTATATGTTTAATAGGACAAAAAATGTCTCAATATGCCATTAGATTATAATAATATTACAATGTTTATTATAAATGTGTCTGGATGTCAAACATCTGGATTGTCCTATTTAAATGAAATAACATTGTGTAAATTATCATTGCAGATAACAATGTTTATTTAATTTCATAAAATATTATGAACTATCAAGCCTACTTCCTCCTTTTAATCTGAAACTAATTATTAGAATATGTTGATATTAGTATAAGAACACAGCAGTATCTATGTTATAATTTTGCTATAAAATTAAGTGTATTAGGTGAATACATCTTACATTATCTGATCTGAGATGATAGAAAGAGGATGAGAGGTTTCTTAAAAAATATAAACTTTTCACAAAAAATACTTTTATTATTCATGTTTTAGTTGTGGTACTAACTACATAATGATCAAGTTCTTTTATAGTTAGATATCTAATAGAGGTACTATCAGATATCTAACTATAGAACTTGATCCTTATGCAGTTATGCCAAAATAGGTTACCCGAAAAACTTGAACATAACTGGTGAAATTAAAGTGTACTGAGGTGAACTGTATACATCTGCGTACCCCTTTAGAGCGTACTGGCGTGATGTTATGTTATGAAATGGTGTAAACAATAAACAAACATGCAATTGCAGCAATTCCGAGAGATTTTCTGTCATTTATTGAAGAGTTCTGTTTGTTTCACCGAGGTTTTTCATCAGATCTTCACCAAATTTAAATAGGACCAATTCGGGAGTATACACGTTCAAACAAAACAGAATTTTGAAAATCGGTCCTAAATTGACGGGAGTAATCGGTGAACATGCCCAAACAAACATACATACAGCCGCACATAGAACATCTTCCATATTGGAAAGTCTGTTAAAAAATAGTTACCTTTATATATGTTTAAAAATGCTGTTTTTATTTTCAGGGCAGCTTTTGGATGAATTGGCTATTCTATGGGTGTGCATGGCAGCATTTGCAATGTTCTTTCCAAAGAGGCATTTTCCAACATTTTTACATGGTAACAGGTGAGTAGAATGTTTATCTACTATGCAAGTAAGTAGATACCTACAGAGGTATTATAATAACACTTACCTTTGCCATAGAAATGCAAATAGATAATAAACCTACTTTAAATAATTAAAAATAAAACAATAACCCAACTGCTTAAGGGCTGTAAAACGGTAACTTTCTAAAGCAAACTCTAAAGTTACGACTAGGTTAAAAGGTTTGAAAAAAAAATATAATTAATTATTGTTTAATATATATAATTCTTAACATATGGTTTTAACGTATAAAAAATAGTTTTGCTTTAAAAATCTTAAAAAAAACAACTGTCTAGCTATCACGGTTAATGAGATACAGACGGACATGGACAGTGGAGTCTTGGTAATAGGGTCCAGTTTTTACCCTTTGGGTACGAAACCCTGAAAGAAGAAAATTATGTTGTGCAGTCGGCGGATATTTATTCGCTAGCTGGCTGACCAAAATCAGATGTCAGATTCAATCTGATTTTTTATTTTTATTTATATCGTTTTAGTTAACATTTTTTTTTCGAATTGGGTACATTATAATGTAGCCAGTGACACTGTTGGAGTTTATAAAAAATGAATCAATACTATTCAACACTATCCTCATTCTCTCTCTAACCATTAATTATATAGTTTATTATATGAACCCTTAGAGGAAGTTTGAAAGTGGCGCCAATGACAGAAAAGTTGAAAGGAAACCGTTTGTCCTGGTATGGTCATCTGATGAGGAGGGATGAAACGCAAGTTACTAAAAGAGTTATGAATATAAATGTGGATGGATGGAGAGGGAGGGGATGGCCAAAGAAAAAATGGATGGACTGTGTGAGGAGTGATATGAAAGACAAGGGAGCCAGTGATAGCAAGACGGGGGACAGGACGATATGGAAGAACAAAACGTGTTGCGCCGACCCCAAGTAACATGGGACAAGGGTAGGAAGATGATGATTATATATGAGCCCTTGTCAACACTTGAAACTGAAATACTAGTTGGCCACGGTACTGTACTCCGTCAACTTTAGTCAGAGCCACACGTGCTAAACACACCTTTTGATATATATAAAGCAAAGGGTAATTAAACTGTTAGTATTCAAACCCTTAAACCGTTTTTTTTTTTTGGTGTCCACCTCATTAACCCCAACATGATTCAATCAGATTTTTTATTTTTATTTATAACTTTTTTTTTCGAATTAGGTACATTATAATGTAGCCAGTGACAATTGCAAGGTTAAGACGAATTGATTGACGTAAGAATCACCAAAATCGGCCAACGCGTTTGGTCTGTAGAACGCCCCATAGGAACAAACATACATACATAGACTGATAAACACATTACCGTCCTTCGGCAGTCGGGTAAAATACCTATGTATTATGCGCAAAAGAATGAGGTTCTCCCATTGGGCTCTCAACTCTTGTTGATGTTTACAACAAAGCGTTACTTCCCCCTGTTCTTTACAAAAACCAGCAAGCAAGTTTACCTACTATTCTTAACATGAATTAACGCAAATTCACACATTTTGTTATAAAGAGAATGTGAATTGGGTAATAACAGCTATAAAACATACCTAATTTAATGCTCCACTTTTAGCGTCTATTGTGATTGCATCATGTAGGTACGCCGCGTTATGGAAATTATAAAACCTTGCATTTTCATAAATAACGGTCTACTTATTGTGTATAGTTCTCGCCATTTCGCTTCTTGGCCGCCCTGAAGTTGGCTTTCCGAATGTGCGAGGCACGGATCGGTGCTGTTTTTGTATGAGATTTAATTAATATTGCGCAGCCATTGTAGCCAAATTCAGGGCGGCCAAGAAGTTTGGCGAGAACTATAAATGCTTTTTATTCTCGCATAAACACCTAGTTACGATCTGTAGGAACAAATAAAACCTATTTTTTTTTTTTTTTAAACATTGCCCCACACTAGGAATTTCTTCCTGTATCGTGGGTGCGTTTACAAACATATAAACTCACATACACAACACACAGAGCCGTAACAACTATCTGTAGGTCATACAAATATTTGTTCCGTGCGGGAATCGAACCCGCGAGTCAATCGCTAAAACCACTGCGCCAACCGTGCGCCCAAAATCTAGTGATAAGGTTTGCCTACTCGTAAGCTGGTGTTATACCAATCTACTGGCTACATCAATGCAAGCAATACGGCATTCCATAGTGAATGTAGTTCCTGGCAGTATTTTTGGACACATAAAACACTTTTTTATTCTCCAAAGCAACGGAGTCGATGCCTTCAAATAATCAGAATCATTTCTTTCAACTTTTTCGGTATTGCGAAACTAATTTGGCTGAAGGTTCCTTTGAGTTGAAGTTCATCTACTGCGTTATGTTTCATCAAACTCGAACATTACACAATACCAATAGTGAAGTTTTATCTCGATTCTTCCGCTTTCGTTCATTCTCTACCATCAATTCTACGTCAAAATATTGGTGATGGAAAGGAGCATAACGTTTCCGTTTCAGAGTGTAATATGCAATAGATACCTACGTAAAGTCGTTTTTGGGAAAGAATCGATTCGTTTGCTTTGGACAATTCACTTACGCAATTAGGCTGCAGGCGTCTCCAAAGGAAAGTCATTCATCTCCATTCTCGGCAACTCTCTCCAGTCCATCCACCTAGTCTGAGGAAGTCCAACCTTATTTTTGCCTATTTGCGATCTCCATTCAAGAACACTTCTTCCACAACGGCCATTGGTTCTATGGCTAACATACGTCCAATACCATTTCAGCTTGCTTGCTTTGGTTGCTCTGTGAGCAGTGCTTACCAACTAATACTATGTCGGCAACGTTATAGTTCTGAGCCGGATCACTTTGTTTCGGATTCACTTCCAAAAGAGACTCCAAGTACCTATAAAAATAGCTTGCTGAGCCACTTTAAACTTATGGACCATCCGTACCGTGAGTGCCTCTACCTCTCGGCAAGGTTCATTCGGTGCATCCTACCAAGGCTTAATAGGTAGGATGCACCGAATGAACCTACCGGTAACTTTTATAGGCTCAGTAAAAATAATGCAACATTACGAGCACCAGAATAGTTAAGGCTCATTTTCTTATGAAACCCTTATTTTGCACGCCGCTCATGTCTAGCAATACTACACTAGAATACAACCCATTTGGTCCATACAAGTAGGTACTTACCTACACATTTCCTAACCTAACTTTTTTCCCCTCTCTTGGTCATAGGCCTCCCGCTGGCAGAAGCTATTGGGGACTAAATCTTAGACATTTTTGTGACCCTTTTCCTGAAGTTTTGATATGTTTGTACCTAAGTATCATCACGACTCTCATGTAAATTATTTGTATGTAAACATATCTAGATACCTACTTGTATCATAAATAAATTAATAAGCTAGGTCATTTGTTACTCAAGTTGATCATAAACATGTTGCTAGTTTGCGTGACCCATTAACAAACATTCTATAGCTAAACAGTTGCGGGTTTTACAGTCATTAGGTACCTATATCTTGTAGGTTATTTTTTCACTGTTTACATACCTACTTCACATAATATGTTAATAAAAGTTGAAGCGTAACTATTATCCAATAAGTGACTATTGTATTTATTTACCGAGTCTCGAATAAACAAAAAAAAAAAAACTGGCCAAGTGCGAGTCGGACTCGCGCACGAAGGGTTCCGCACCATTATCGCAAAAAACGGCAAAAAAATCACGTTTGTTGTATGGGAGTCCCCCCTTAATTTATTTTAATTTAATAATTATTATTTTTTGAAGTGAATATACAACTAAATATTCTGTTAATGCGTCTACCTGTTGCCGTTATTAATATCGAGCAAAACGCGGCAAAAAAATCACGTTTGTTGTATGGGAGCCCCCCTTAAATATTAATTTTATTCTGTTTTTAGTATTTGTTGTTATAGCGGCAATAGAAATACATCATCTGTGAAAATTTTAACTGTCTAGCTATCACGGTTCATGAGATACAGCCTGGTGACAGACGCACAGACAGACAGACGGATCGTGAAGTCTCAGTAATAGGGTCCCGTTTTTACCCTTTGGGTACGGAACCCTAAAAACATCCGACTCGTTAGAAGGTCGCAAGTTTTGTAGGGTGTTATTTAGGTATTTTTTAATAACATCCTAGCTGCCAATCAGTATGTTGTGTACGAAAACCCTTTGGCATCTGAACCTATTGTAAACGGGTTGGCAAGCGAGATAACTGTATGATTCATGCACTCTGATTGCGCGAAAACGTGTTTCTAGGGTAATCGTTATTAAAAAGAATCCTTTGTTTTACTTTCAGACGTCGCCTGGCTATCTACTCGGTCGTGCTGTCGGTGGTGTCCACTGGCTTCCTCGTCATGCACCCGGCAGCTAACGCTTTTGCGCTGATGACGCTCACTCTGCCTGCTCTCGGATTATTGTGTGGAGAGCTGGCCAGGTACCAACTCAATAAATCTGCAGCTTTTGATTCACGTAAAGATACACAGGTAGAGGTGTAATAGCCCGTCTATCGCCTAAAGACCCATTTGCCTCCTATGGTGAGCCTATTACCTATTTAACTAAGCGCAAACCGTGACTCTAGCCTACTTAATACAGAGAAGTTCCCTAGTCGATCATTCTTCCATACAAACGTAGTCTGGCGATTACTCACACAGTTTGACGATGTACGTTCAAAATAAAAAAAGATATCAATTTTTCTCATCATTATCTAGCCCTGTATGGAAAGAAAAAAGTAAAAAATAAATAATTATAAGTTAAGAGCGTCGAAAGTTCCATATTTTAACATGTGCATAACTCCAGCTTCCTCATATGTGATAGAAAAATTCTATCTATGCCAATAATAAAGGCATATTAGCAGCAATCAAAGTTCCGAGTCTTAATTTAGGTGCCACAAAAACTTCGTTAATATGAGTCGTTTAGTATGTGTTAGCTGGAGTGACGTCACCCCAGCTTCCTCATTCAATACAGGCAAACCAGTGAGGTTAGGGTTTTGGACAAAAAAATAAGGCATAATAGCTGCACATGGAAGGAAAGAACTGAACGATAATACTTAAAAAGTGATGAAACTATGATAAAAAAACGTGTGTGTAAGCTGGAGTGACGTCACCCCAGCTGCCATGTCATATCTTCCGAACAAAAGAAGATATGATTATGTACCATAGCTCAAAAATTAAGGCAGAATAGCAGCCATTGGCAGAAAAATTTTCAAACCTCTGGTCTAAATACTCTATAAGTTATTAAACCGACAAATATGTGTAAGCTGGAGTGACGGCACCCCAGCTGCTCATGTCATATCTTCCGAACGAAAGAAGATATGATTATGTAGTATAGCTTAAAACATAAGATATAATAGCTGCCACAGGCAGAAAAAATTTCAAATCTCTAGTTCTTGTAGTTTCCACGTAGTAAACAAAAACATAGTTTCCGCGCCAAAAATATCAAATTATTACTTCGGAGGAGGTACGGAGCGGCGTTGCCATTCCGTGCGCTACATTATTGCAACCAAGTTTGCACTTAGTAAGCATACCATTAGAAGTCATTTTAACTTGCGCTCAAAATATTTTATTTAGAGATATAGACTGAGAGCTGACTGAACTTTAATAGAACTATGAATGTAATATTAAAAAGTGGATTCTTATCAACTTTAGACGACGAGATAACTACTTATATTGTTTTTTTTTTGTGACTTGTTCTCTGTAGTTCGGTTAAGGTGGATGCACAAAGTTACCCCGCGAAATTTCACGTGATTCTAATGAATAATTGTGATTTATACTTATCATATTTTATCTGATTTCATAGAGTGTAAATTGTACCAAAAAATGTGATTTATAACAAAAATATACGAAATTGTTACACTTAGATTTTTGAATTTTATTTCATCCTATGTTTAAACAAAAAATATAACTATAAAAATCTGAATACTTACATAGTACCTACAATTAAAGTGTGTAGTCGGCTCCCAGTCTATAATCTAGTTTAAACGACCTCAAACTGATAATACAGCGCACGGAACGCAACGCCGCTCCGTACCTCCTCCGAAGTATATAATTTGATCTTTTTGGCGCGGAAACTATATTTTTGTTTACTACGTGGAAACTACAAGAGAATGACAAGACAACCTAACAGTGACCTGTAAATTGCAAAAAACGTAACAAAATATTAATTTTGGGCGCACGGTTGGCGCAGTGGTTGAGCGATTGACTGCTGCGCTGCGTGTCGCGGGTTCGATTCCCACAAGGAACAAATATTTGTATGATCTACAAATAGTTGTTCCGGCTCTGGGTGTTTGTGTATGTGAAATTATATGTTTGTAAACGCAGCCACGTTACAGGAGAAATTCCTAGTGTGGGGCAAAGTTTAAAAAAAAAAAAAAAAAAATTTCGCGGGCTAACTTTGTGCATCCACCTTAACCGAACTACAGAGAACAAGTCTCAAAAAAAAACAATATAAGTGGTTCTCTCGTCGTCTAAAGTTGATAAGAATCCACTTTTTAATATTACATTCATAGTTCTATTAAAGTTCAGTCGGCTCTCAGTCTATATCTTCAATAAAATATTTTGAGCGCAAGTTAAAATGCCTTCTAATGGTATGCTTACTAAGTGCAAACTTGGTTGCAATAATGTAGCGCACGGAATGGCAACGCCGCTCCGTACCTCCTCTGAAGTAATAATTTGATCTTTTTGGCGCGGAAACTATATTTTTGTTTACTACGTGGAAACTACAAGAACTAGAAATTTGAAATTTTTTCTGCCTGTGGCAGCTATGATTTCTTATGTTTTAAGCTATAATACATAATCATATCTTCTTTCGTTCGGAAGATATGACATGAGCAGCTGGGGTGCCGTCACTCCAGCTTACACATATTTGTCGGTTTAATAACTTATAGAGTATTTAGACCAGAGGTTTGAAATTTTTTCTGCCAATGGCTGCTATTCTGCCTTAATTTTTGAGCTATGGTACATAATCATATCTTCTTTTGTTCGGAAGATATGTCATGGCAGCTGGGGTGACGTCACTCCAGCTTACACACACGTTTTTTATCATAGTTTCATTACTTTTTAAGTATTATCGTTCAGTTCTTTCCTTCCATTTGCAGCTATTATGCCTTATTTTTTTGACTATAGTCAAAAACCCTAACCTCACTGGTTTGCCTGTATTGAATGAGGAAGCTGGGGTGACGTCACTCCAGCTAACACATACTAAACGACTCATATTAACGAAGTTTTTGTGGCACCTAAATTAAGACTCGGAACTTTGATTGCTGCTATTATACCTTTATTATTGGCATAGATAAAAAAATTCTGTCAAATATGAGGAAGCTGGAGTTATGCACATTATTTTAACGCATCTTTGGGCTGAAATTAATACCATAAGAAGGAAATTTTCAAAACGGCCTCCATACAGGGATAGATTAGTAATTCAACAATGCAAATAATTTTATTTTGACATTATTTTATTATTATAGTATAGTAGTCGTTTTTTCATGATATCTAGACTACCAAAGGTCTGTTTATAAAATTTCGCGCGCTCGTTTTCGTCCTAAATCTTCATCCATTTCGCTACAAACTTGCAAGTGCTAAATACGTGAACTAGCTTCTTAGTGCTCATCACGGCATCTATCTCTTTCGCACGAGTTGTCGGATGAGATAGCAGGCATTTTAACCCCGCGCACAAAATAGTTCGTGCCGTCGACTAATGTAACCCTAAGTCCATAATCCATATGACAAAATCTATTAAGACTCGGCCTGGCTATCGAATCACCAAACTTACCCAACTTTATGACTAGGCCAACGAGACATTCCAGGCGTTAAGTCGCCTGGAATGTCTCGTTGGACTATTTACTTTCATCATTTTGTTGATCGGTGACTGGTTTTCTTTATTCCAGAGTGAAATGTTCTCGTGTGTATCGTCTGGGTCTGCGCTGCGTCGCCGTCACTCTGCTAGCAATATGCTGTTGGATCATGGACCGCATGTTCTGCGACGCGTGGCTGTACATCGACTTCCCCTACATGCACGGCGTGTGGCACGTGCTCATCTTCATCGCCAGCTACACCGCTCTCGTACTCTTGGCTTACTTTAACGTTAACGAAGAGAGCCCAGAGCAAAAACCACAACTCAAATACTGGCCAGTAAACGAATTCGAATTAGGAATCCCATACATAACTATGAAACATCCATATAAAGCAGACAAAAATCTAGCCATCTAGTAATTTTAGTTTCAAGGTCTGACCTTACTATATTAACCGCAGTTCTTAGAAGGTTGATTTACTTGTCAACTTTGATTTGACCTTATTGCAATGGTGGTTATAATGAACACATCTAGCAGTTAAACTGATTGGCGTAATGGGAACACAAAATGTTAATTTTAAAAACGCCAAAATATATATGTTTAGCGGTTTTATGACTACTATCATTAAATGAAATTCGAAATTGTTGAAATATTATAACAGTGCCCCAGTTATAAGGCAAGCGCACATGAATATTTTAGTCATTTTGAAAGTCTGTATTTGTAGGAATCTTAGAAGATCAACCTACTCTGCTATTAACTGTGATTGTATTGTACTGATTATAGAATGTTAATTTTTTATGTTAGTTTTTAAATAATATTTACTGATTATTTTTCAAATTTATATTTATAATTGTTTTAAAACAATAATAATATTCACTACTGTATTATTTTTAAAAGTAAAAACAAACATTTTTAATGAAGTCGCTGAAGATGTCAGTGCCAGTTTAGTAAGCTGAATAAACTAGAAAATATTTGAAAGAGAAAGCTTTCAAAGCAGTATAATATGTAAAATATTTACATGAAAAAGATGTGATGTTAAATTTAATATATCTGAGATATTAATGTAGGATAGTTTAAGTAAGTAGCTACTTATTTTATATATTGTAGATTGTAAATTTCAAGCAGTGGGGGGGTAGTAAAAAACAACAGTGATATTGATGATGTAATGCAATGTCTTAAGATGGCGTTTTAATTGACAGTTACACTTTGATACTTGGTGATACTTAGACCAAATAAATAATTCATTTATTTTCAGACAGTAGTCTAAGATTATGGCTTTTACTGTAGGGTTCTGACGCAGAATGCCAAGTTCTCAAATGTCAACACTACGCAAAACGCCAACTTCGTAGAAAGACAACTTCTCAAAACGTCAACACAGAAAGTAATGTTCGCAAAATGTCTACTTTTTCAAAAAGTCAAAATGTTCGAGGTATATAGATTTTTTTATATAATCCGTTTGTAGTTATCAACAAAAGAACATGAATAAGCAAATTTTTGTTTTAATATTTGTTGAATTTAAATTTATAATTATGTTTCACGGTAGGTACTTAGATTGTAGATAGATTATCTACATTGTTTGTGTATTAATTTTCGCTTAGGTTGATTACAGACTAATTATAAGATATTTAGAGAACGAGTGAATATTTCAATAATTATTAGTGACTAACTGTTTTTGGTTTTTTATATAGTAGTGACTACACTCTACAGCGACCACATAATAAATTTGTTGAATTTAAGTTTATAATTATGTTACACCGTAAGTACTTAAATTGTGATTTTTATGTGTCGATTACATTGTTTGAGTATTCATTTTCTCTTAAAACAGTTGTAGACACTAATAATTATATATATTTTATTATTATTTTGATTAGAAAATATTAGATTTAATTCAATTTATGTATTAAATTCTATTCAAATTCATAAGCGAATTTGACGTTCTGCGATGTTGACGTTTTGAGAAGTTGGCAGTCTACGAAGTTAACATTCTGCGAAGTTGGCGTATTGCGTCGTGTTGACATTTTGAGTTAACACAAATATTCCAAGTTGTTTCACAACACATATACAACCTTCTTTATAATCACCTCGTAGGTGTTTAGAATGTTAAAAAAAACTAAATTCAAATTTTGTATAGGTTTGAGCATGTTTGAGCAATTGCTCAACACCGTCGAAATTTTTATAAATAAGGCCCTTGGAGATTTGGGCCCTCATTTTTAATAATCGCCCGAGTTTTACGTAAGTATGTAGTTATCTAGACGTAAAGCCAGTGTCAGTTTAAAATTAATTGTATGAAAAATAAACTTTAGTTTTGAGATAGTATTTTCAAATTTATAAAAAAAAATTGTATTTGATAGAAATATCAAAACCATAATTAATTAGAGTATTTTCGATGTTTTAAAACTTTTTATTTATGGGGGTAACAAAAGATCATTAACAATGATCTGCCAAAATTGTAAAGATGTGTTTACTCTAAAAAGCGAAAATTTTATTTTGTTAGTTGTGTGATGAATGAATCTCAATTTACGGCTAGGTGTTAATCCTACTTAATTATAGTATGAAATTCGTTCAGTATGACGAATTTTAAATGTGATTGCAGCTTCCTATAAGCTAGGTGTGGTAAAGCAATAGCTGAATATCTAGATTTTTAATATGAGTTAATTTGGACTTATTTTAATTAATATGTAGGTTAGACTCTCAGTTTGCTTTCAGCTTAAATCATAAGGATGGAAACCTACTCAATAAACATTTTGGTGACAGTTTTTTTTTAATTTCCCCTGCATAAATGAACCCAACTCAAAATAACAGTCACAAATGTAAGGCTGGAATGTTTAATTTCAACAATATAATAGTATAATCAGATCCATACACATCTTGTCATAACATTGCAATAATTTTAATATAAAATATAAGTCTTTAACTTAATTTATTGTATTAGTCCATAGACAAATAATGGTCTATGATTAGTCAGAGTCAGAGGACACATTATGATGTTGGTTGGGATGTACGCTAGCAGAGTCAAACTTCTTCCTGGGATAGGTGCTACCACCACGGTACACCACATGGTTCTTCTCAGTCTCTAATATCTTTACTTCATGGAGCAACTGTGGCTTCTCCATCACATTCTGGAGTTGTTCCCAAATGTATATTGCTACATTTTCTGTAGTACTTACCTAAAAAATTATCATGTTAATTCAAATGTTCATGGAAACAGGAAATTAATCTCAAACAATTGTAAAGAGTTCAAAGGTTGTAATAAAAAATTGCTCAATAATCACTAAAATTAGACAACTGTATAAAGACTCGAGATAATTATTTAGATAAGAATTAACCTTATTGCCCTTATTACATTATGTTATATACAAATTGCACAACTATAGACAATAGTATAATTAAAAATACATTAATTATTGTTCCTATGCATCAAAATAATTTCTAGTTTTGCACCATTTAGTTTATTCAGATAGTTACCTGAGCTTTAAAGTATGGTACATCATGGTCTAAGTTTTTATGGTCAAGTGGGTCCATGATCGCGACCTGCATATACTGTTTCAGCTCATGCACATTCATGACCATGCCAGTGGTGGGGTCCACAGGGCCCTTAACTGTCACCAGAACTATAAAAAAATATATTCATTGATTAAATGGCAAGATTTAGGCAACTGTGACTGTGACCCCATAACATTTTAATTATTCAAGTTACCTTTAACTTACCAACATAATTATGCCCATGTCCATTTGGGTTGTTGCACTTTCCATATAGTTTTTTGTTTTCTTCATCAGACAAAAATGGACTGAAAAAAAATTAAATCATAATTGGTTTTTTTTAAAATTAAATGTTATCAAAATAAAAATGACTCCCTCTATGAGAGGCCTGTGCCCCAGCAGATGATGAAAACAATAATGAATTGGTTGAGACTATCACCATCGGACCAGGTACCAGGAATCGCCATAAGGAATCTATGCCGAACTTGTTGCATGTGGAACCATCTCAAATTACATTGAATAATAATTACTTACCTATATCGTATGCAGTACTACTGCAAGTTATGCAAATACTGCACTTTTGTAAAATATGCTTACCTGTGCAATCTGTGGCAGGAACTAAAAGTTTCACGCCTGGTTATAGAAACGATCGGTAGCGGTGTTGGTGTCATTATTTCTAAATAATTTTATTGAAATTTAAACAAAGGCGACAACTACTTATAGTAACAGCTAAAAGAAAGGTGGCTTACAAGAACGGAGCAGTTTACTTGGTACAACCACAACCAGGTCCAAATTTAATTTACGAAATGAAGAACAGAACACAACAACAATCGCTCTTAATTGCTCTTGCCTCTTGATTTTATGCGCTCGCTCGTGTTCAAAAAAAAGTTTACTTTTGTGACAGTGTTGCCAACTCGGCTTTTGAAAAAGACGTAGGCAAGAGCATTTGAGCCGAAAATTACGTAGAAATAGTAAATTTTTCACATGAAAAATAAGTAGATCTACGTACTTTTTTTCTGAGTGAAATGAAGATGGTAGGATAGGTAAAACTGAATAAAACGACAATTTATATGACCCTAAAAGTAGCAGACAGCAGACAAATAAAACTTTGGTTAGAGATATCTCCGCGAAAATAATTATATGCCAGTAACCGATATAGATAATTGAGGGTTTTTACATTATCTGCATGTGGTAATACATAGTTTTTTTTTATTACGATAAATTCATTTTTGAATTAGTTACGAGCTTCCAAAAAAATCATAATAAAAATATCGAAATCTTAGTGCGAATTATTTTTACGATAGGTTTCGTTTTTACGGCAAGACATTTCCGTATCTGGAATGGACACTTTGTTTTTAAAATGAATGCGAGTGTATAAAATGGACGTTCATTATATTTTTTTCGCGAAAGTAACGGCAATTATTTCAGCCTAATGAGATAAATTATATTTTCTCAAATATGCAAAATTTGAGCATTATTTTGACAAACTTCTTCGAGATAAATCGCAATTGCTATACTGGCCATATACATGCGAGCAGCGGCCGGCAAAAGTTGTATGAAATTACATAGTAAACTCATATCTGTCGTGTAATTTAAAAATGGAACGATCTTTTACTCCAAATCATGGCAACCAAGGAGGTAACTTATCAAAGGTTTTATTTAAATTTCGAACTGGCTTGCAAATAGAAAGCTGTTTAAATCACAAAAAAAAATAACACTTTAACAAGGGAATAAGTATTGTAGTTCGTCATTGATTTCGAAAAGTAATTGTATTTGACAAACAAAATGAGTTCTAAAAAAAATAAAAAAAAGGTGCTACTTAGTTTTAATTACCGCGCATTATTTGAGAAAAGTACTATACAAGCCTTTGCCACAACTAGGCATTGATGGACTTACGTGTGTGTGTTTTTTATTTACACGTTCGTCCATCAATGTCTCTTTTGCTGGCCGCTGCAGTAATGAACTATATTTTGCTTTGTTAAATTTTGATAGAAAATACGTAGATTCTGGGACTTAAGGCGCCTCCCCGAGCAAATCGCCGCGCTAGTCGTTTTTGTGCAGTTTTTAAGAGCTATCTACTCTTTATTTAAAAAGTAAAAAGAAATATCAATTAATAAAAATACATTAAATTTCTACTAAAATGGTAGTACACTTTTTTTTTTCAAGATGTGTAAGTATCACTAATCTCCTTCCAACAACAACATAAAAAGATGAGCTCGTGGCTAAATAATAACAGCCGCGTGGGTCGATCATCAAGGTTAAGCAACACTTGACGAGGTCGGTCCGTGGATGGGTGACCATTTCAACATACCGAGTTTCCTCCGTGCCTCGGAAAGCACGTTAAGCCGTTGGTCCCGGCTGTCATTTGAAGATCTTTGACAGTCGTTACGGGTAGTCAGAAGCTTGAGATCTGACACCAGTCTTGCCAAAGGGGTACCTTTTTACTCAGTTACTGGGTTGTGGAGGTCAGATAGGCAGTCGCTCCATGTAAAACACTGGTACTCAGCTGATTCCGGTAAGACTGGAAGCCGACCCCAATATAGTTGGGAAAAAGGCTAGGCAGATGATGACTAACACTAATGGATAGACAATTTGATAACGAACACTTTGTAAGTTTTATTTTTTTCAAAAGACCAATATTCGATTTTATAAAGATTTTATTCTAAAATCTGGGCGTATTAACTACTGTAATTCATGCGCCACCAGTGCCGCTAGGCCAATAGGAATGCTCATATCTCATGCTGATTTTTTGGTCAGGGTACGGCCTTAAGTACGTAGGTTTGCAGTAAAGGCTTATAACGTATACGTAGATCTACGTAAAAAGACGTAGAGTTGGCAACGCTGTTTTGTGATGTTGTGATATCAATGTCAATGTCATTAATGTCAATCAGTTTCAGTATTGCCAGATTTGTTTAGACCCATGTCGCCCAAAAAACGTCCCAAGTAGCCTAAAATCGCCGAACATTGTATTTTTGAGTTGGTTTTCTTTGACATTTAACAAACTTCAATAAAAGAAGACTTCGATTATGCATTTTTCCTTTCTTTCTCTTTCTCTATTAGCAAAATTATCACAGAAGTCAAATTAGTTTTATTTTATAAATTATCAAAAATCCATATATCCTCTAGACACCGAAGCCTCTTTTAAAATCACTTGCGACTACGGCCGAATGTACTAAATAAAGCATCAAATTATTATTGCTGCAAAGGCCGAGACCTTTCAAGTTAAATAAAACATAAATTAAGGGTTTCCAGGGTTTTCACTAAAACAAATGTTTTTTAGTATTTTTTAACAAAGATATTGAGCATATTTGTGTTTAGGTATCTTTCGTTCTATAAATAGGACTTCCGGTCATTATGGCATAAGTAGGTTAGTTGTATAAATTAAACAAATAGTTTAATTTGTTCACATAATTTTAATTAAATGACACAAATTAAGAAACAAAAAAACATATTTATAAACCTAATCAACTACCAATTTTTTATGTTGGTTCATATGACTTTCTTCCTTTCTTCTTGCTTCGTTTCCAAGGAGCAACATCTCGTGGGCGACTTGGACCAAGACTGCGAGTGCCACCACGCGTACGAACTCGAGCACCAGCACGGCGTCTGCCCCGACCTCGCCGACCAGCTGTAGTCCTCCCGACGCCACTAGAACCAGCTCGAACCTCTGGCGAGTTGCTATCATCATCGCTGTCGCTCGAGTCTTCATCTTCCGATGATTGAGCTGCCTCACTCCTATCATCGGTAGTTATTAAACACCCAACGAAATCTTCATCGTCACCCGAGTCTTCAAACTCGGAGTTATTTAAAATTTCCATGATATCGGTGACTTGTAACGCTGAAAATAATAAATACCTACTATTAATATTAACGCCGAAAGGACTATAAATACGATCAATTCCATATACCTAAATCATGAAGTCCGACCGAAGGGACTGTTTATAGGTTTAAATAATTTACGACGGTATATTTCCTTAATTATTTTGTATTCCTCCCCGAAATTAAGTGAATTCCATAGAATGTTTAATAACTAACATTTCTATAAAAAAAACTAAACCAAAACAAGTAAAATTATCAAACAAAAAAAAAATTTACTTACCTCGTCGACCACGTGCCGCCATTGTTGTAAACTCGTGAGCACGCGTCGCAAGAATGGCGGCCGCTCGGAAAGAAATTTCTATCGAAATCCAAGGACAAACTATCGCCATTGCTTTATTTTAATTGGTTAAAAGAAATCACATGACCAAAACTTATTTAGCGGGAAAAAACAAACACTCGGGAATTGATGCTATAAAAAGGTTGGCCGGTCGTACTCGGAGCACAAAGTTCTAAAACGTTCGGCCTTTACAGCAAGATTTATTTAATACTATTTATAGCACTCCAGGTGTCTAGAGGATATGTAGCTACTTTTGGTAAACAAATCTACCTACCACTATTTTTATCAAAATAAGTAATTTGAATCCGTTTAATAAATTTTAGCTCCAGTTAGATTAAAAAAAAATGTTAGAAAAGACTTTACTTTTAAGAATTTATTTTCAAAATGTCTGAAAATGATGATGATGAATGATGATAATCGCCCACTTTTAATAATGTTTAGTATATTATTTAAGCTTTCCCCATTTATAAAACACAAGACAACCACTATTCACTAAAACCACGAGATATTCTTCGGCACTTTAATTTTAATTGTTTTGTAGTAGCGTACTTAAAAGTGAATTGGAATACCTGACGTCGTTCAACACACTACAAGCTAATGTATACCGGGCGGACGTGATCGCTTGAGCTCTGTTTACGGGAGGGTGTCCTGCCCAAACGCTTTGACGCCCTGTACCTATACTTCAGTTTTCAAAGAGTCCTGGAGTCTGGGGTGTTTACTGATGGCTGCTTGCTACGTAAGTAGATACCTCTGAACACATATTCAGAGGTGAAAGATTCTTACGTAGGAAATAAAAGACTTGATTCTTCATGACTATTTGAAGCGATCCTGCAGGTCCTCAGGGAACAGAAGTAAACTATTCCCATGACAATGGCTACAAATTAGGTCGACGCGCATGCGCACTATCGTACCCCTAAAATACTTTATTGAGGACCTTGAAATCGCCTGCCAATTAGTTTTTATTTTAGCAAATCAACAAAACCTTCCTTGTTTCTAAAGGAATCATGACGTGATTATATATGGGTGGATGCGCCTTGAAATTCCCCATCCAGTGAACCCACAACCAGGTCCGTGGCTGTATCCCCTGAATATATTTTCCAGGTAGAATGAGGGATGAAGGGAAATTTTGTTGATTTTTCAACTTAGAAGCTATTTTCTTCTAAAACTATACAATTTACTACTAGGTTACTACATGAGTCTTGTAGCCCTTCTATAAGGCTATAGAAATACATTACGTCTATAGTTACATTTATATCTTTCAGGCGCGCCTGAAAGCGTCAGTTCTACGAAAAAGTAAAAATTATAACATTAAAAGTTTATTTGTACTTAAACTATCTGAGGGATTACCACCCACCAAATACGACCCGGAAGCTATCCCGACAGGCCACCCTGAAGTAGCACTTTGCAACTTTAAGTACTTTAACCCTCGAGCAAGTACTCACCGTGGAAGGGTTGATTCTATGAAAAACTTGTAGGATCCCGCAACCTTGCAAGTCGACAATCTCTCAAACCACCAGAGCTATGCTCCTTCCAGAAGTGTAGTTGGGAAGGCAAGCGAATGGGCTAGCGAGTAGTAGTACTTCAACAGGTGCACCTATAAGCCTTCAGGTACTTAGGGCACCTGAAAGCGGCTAATTTTGCAATATTGCGCGATCCCGCCATCGTATAAGTTGGTTTCTACTTAAACCGCCCAGGCGATGTTCATTATCCATGGATGGTCCAGGGTACGTGCTAGCAGAATCCCGAGGGGTAATGTTTTTGAAAGCATATCTATAATCTTTCAGGCACCAAGTGCGTCTGAAAGCGGTAAGCCCACTACATAAAAACCTCTGTACTGGTTCATACACACACATTACCTCAACTAAGTGGCGTTTATATACTAGAATTACATGAGTTTAATCTAAATACAGGGCCTAGCTACAAGTCTAGGTTACCTAGAAGCTCTAAAACGAAAATAACATGATTACTGACCACTTTTTTAAGGAAAATGTGTGTATTCACCGTTCCAGGGTGAGATTCTATTAGCCCTTGCTAAGTACCGTTATTATGTACTGTTTATATGTCATAGACATAGGCTAAATAAGTTAGAACATCTAGTTTGTGTTTCCTAACAAAGTAATTGGTAAAATAAAAAAAATAACGATAGGTGCGCTACCCTGTGTCACGTACCACTACTTAAATCCCCGTTTTTACATGGGTCTCAAAATAATAAATATTATTTTTATTTACTTATCCTATTACTTAGATATCTTATGCAAGTATATAAGCTATGCGACGCCTCGACGCGAACATAATGCCAACTTTATTTCGTTAGCCACAAATCAGTATTGAATCTGCATAAAATATTTATCTAATGTCGTGACTGAAATAATAAAACAATAATGATGAATTATTAAATATTTGGTACCCGTCATTTTCACCGCTTTTCAGGTAATGTTGTGTAAAAGTTATTCTAATCTTGAAGTAGCCCAATTTTTTCTGAGGTAGCTTAATTGGCGAAATGTCTCCCAACCTGGCAACACTGTCAGTTTTGTCGAGTCGACCGTCGACGGGTTGCTGTATGAAAAATTTAAGTACGGGACTGATGTTTTGTTTTCATAGTCTATGAAAGAATTCAAATCGGAATACTGTTCACAATTCATTTTTGTGAATGCATTAAGGAATGCATAGACATGTAGTTTAAAAATAATGAAATAAAAAAAATCAGGGGTTTTGATTATTTTTATTTTTAACCGACTTTTATTATAGCTTGTAGCCAAACAATGTCTCTGTTGTAGCCAAAGCCCAAAGTCTATGATAGTTTAAAACCAGCTGACGTACAAACGTACTCTTTGACGTACACAGTCACAATCACTATGGAAACGTCAAAAAATTAACTTTTACCGTTTACTTGTAGCGTCTCTTTCGTGTCTCTTTCTTTAATATGAGTTCCAAAACTATTGAAACGAGAAAGCTATCTGTTTGCCACCTGTGCCACTAATGTCATTGTCAAATGCGTCAAAAAGTGTAATAGCTTTATGATTTTTACGTCGATCAGGATCTAGAGAAGTGAAGTACCTACCTACAGTGATTCGGATTTGGACTTTGTAACCTTTTAGAAAAATTTATTTGTAAATAGTTTTAATTTCAGTTAGTGTACAAATTGTCAGCATCTAATATCATACAACATGTTCTCTCCGTGCAGCAGACACCTGCGCTTTTCAACTCAGGTTGGTTATACTTCGTTACTTTACCTTCTTAACTTACTACAAGTGATGTTCCCATGATTTCCATGTATACATAAAGTCTATCTAATAATTTTCATAATTTTGTTTTAAACAGTCTCTCTCTGCATATACAAAGTATGTTTTGGTAACCTTGTGTACATGCCAGCAACAAAATTTTATAAAACATTACCTGAAGTTTAAATGTTATCAACGCATCATAAGGAATCATTATTCCTTGTGTAGTAACAACTATTCGTTCATTTACTACATCTGATTGAATAAAAGTTGTTTCTCAATATTTCCAAGTTGTCAATTATTTATTCACGGTTTCACCATGACCTATCTCAACCTTAAATAAACTTATCTAGCATAATTATGTAAAGTTTCTCAGAATACTGTTGGTTCCAGCTGAGGCGACTGCAGAGTACTTTGGTGGTAGCCGAGCACAACAATGAAGTCCTCTCGCCGGCCACACAGAACACTTTGAGCGCTGCCAAGAAGATTGGAGGAGACATTTCAGTGCTTGTGGCTGGCACCAAGTGTGGGCCTGTAAGTGATAGCTTTTTTTAAATCATTCTCTTGCCCTTAAAGATGTTTTATTACATTTAGTAAGTTTGTTTGTGATTGACCATGGGGCGTCGAGATATCGAAACCGCGACGCGAGGCCTGCTTTTCATTATAAAAGTCCTAATCGAGCCCAACCACGCCAGTTTTTCCTGAATATAATTTTATGTAATACTAAAACTAAAATCCACTTATCACATAAATTATAGGATTCCAGAAATGCTCCACAACAGCTCTCTGAGTTGGTTGATAAGTCCTACAACACTAATTTCTCTTTTTCAGGCGGCTGAGGCTGTAGCCAAAGCTAAGGGTATTTCCAAAGTCCTGGTGGCTGAAGGTGATGCATTCAAGGGTTTTACAGCTGAGAGTCTAACACCTCTCATCATCGCCTCTCAGAAGCAGTTCAAGTTCACCCATATCTTGGCCCCAGCCACAGCCTTCGGCAAGGCTGTCCTGCCTAGAGTAGCGGCCAAGCTTGACGTCTCACCAATCACTGATATCATTGGTGTTAAGGATGCCAATACCTTCATTAGAACTATTTATGCAGGTAAACTAAATTATTCAAACATAATTTAAATGCTAGAAAACAGCTATTTTAGTTTTATGTAAAGCTCATGTTGTTACAAATGTAGAAATTTAAATGAACATAGAATAAAATGAATACTGGCATACTGATGTCTGTTTTGTATTGTATTTGTCTTATTATTTTCTGCAATATTTGCATAGAGCCAAATAAACAAAGCAGGAATCTGTTTTTTACTCATAGATAAGAAATCTAAATTCCTTTTCAGGTAATGCAATCCTCACATTGGAAGCCAAGGATGGTATCAAGGTGATTACAGTCCGAAGCACGGCTTTCCCCCCTGAGCCTCTGGAAGGTGGTTCTGCGGCCGTAGAGAAGGCTCCCGAGGGTGACTACAAGAGTAACCTCGTCGAGTTCGTATCGCAGGAGCTTGCCAAGTCTGACAGGCCTGAACTTACTGCTGCTAAGAATATTGTTGCTGGCGGTAAGGAAACACACCAAAATTATGTAAATCTATAATATATTTATCTTATAAGAACTTCAAGCCAAAACATCCAACAGAAGATCTTGTAGGTAGCCAAATTGAATTCCAAACAAAAATCTATTTGAATAATGAACTGTTATCATATCTATATGAAAATTTAAAGATGAGTGTGTGATATGAATGCCTTTATGTGGAACATCTCTTTTAAAAATATGAATACAGTCATAGTACCATATTTAACCTTATAAGTCAGTGTAAGAATATTGTTTTGTTGAAATTCTAAACAAAATCTGTTATAAAGTAGGAATGTATTTATGTAATCATAAACAACAACATTCGTCATTAGGTCGTGGTCTGAAATCAGGCGAAAACTTCAAGCTGCTATACGACCTTGCCGACAAGCTCAATGCCGCGGTGGGTGCCTCCAGAGCTGCTGTCGACGCCGGCTTCGTTGCCAATGACCTGCAAATCGGCCAAACTGGCAAGATTGTTGCCCCCGTAAGTTTGCATACCATTACCTTGACTTACTAAATCCTTCTTTTGAGTTGGCACAAGCATTACAAGAAAAGTTAAAGATATCCTATATACATATATGGTATGTTATGTATGTATGGTAGACCAGAAGGTTGATGATGAAGTTTATATCCAATTGATATTGACTTATAATGGGCCTTATCTGTAGGCCTGAAATCAGGTGATATTATAACATACTTTCGAATAGTTTTTTTTCTTCTTTGTTCTGGGTTTGTGCTTATAAATGCATATGAAGAGGTAGAGGTTAGTCAAGAGTGAATAGTTTTTTTTTACAAACATATCATTGCTTACCATCAGGTGAGATAGTCGGTAAGCGCAAGCAAAAATACAAAAAAAAAAATTGTTTCCAAGTGGCATTGAGATAAATTTGTTTGTTTCTTCACAGGACCTATACATTGCAGTAGGCATCAGCGGTGCCATCCAGCATCTAGCTGGTATGAAGGACTCCAAGACCATTGTCGCCATCAACAAGGACCCTGAGGCACCTATCTTCCAGGTAACGTAAATAAAGATAGTTAAAATATTTTTAATATGGACTAAGAAAGTACTGTAAGGGGAGGGGGGGTGGTAACCAGAGCGCTACGTAATAAAAGACATAAATTACTTTTATCTGATATATTTAGCAACAAACGTGCCTGCCTTATGGGCGGCTCCTCTAGAATTGACAAATAAAGCCTTTTTCACTTATTTATTTGTTCTAATTTCAATTTACATTCAAAACTATTTAATTATCTATTGCCATTCTTATTATAGGCAAGGAGTCTCACAGTACTAAAGGAAGAAATTGTATTATTATCCTTATTGGTTACAGTGACAGGAAAAAATATGTTTTGGAAGTGAATTGAAAGAGCTTATCTTTCCATGGCTCTCTTCTCAGATTTTTAAACCATACTACATTATTTTATAAAGATAAATAAATCTATAATATATAATTGGAAATATTTTAATTTTGGCAGAAAATATTAACCCTTCTTTACATGTATATTTCGTAACACATAACCAATGTTATGTGAAGTATGTTATCCATATGTCAACAAGTCAAGGATGATTATATTTTTATCAGTGCCTTATCTTCTTCGCAACAAAACAGCGCTGATTAATATTGATTAAAGTTATCAAATAAGTATTATTAGATTGGTTTAGGAAGGAAATCGGTAGTTGCGTAATCTTATTTAATTAAATTTTTGAACCCACACCTCTTTCATAACATTTTGAATAAAAAAAAAACAATTGTTGTAAAATGTATGTAGGTAGGTTAGCAATTTTTGCCTACCTAATACCCAATTTTTAAAAAGATTTTTTTTTGAATTAGAAATTATCAAGTGTTCGTGAACTGCTGCTATCGGTTGATTGAAGTTTCAACAGCCAATCACATAAATTGAGTTGTGCTTAATTTTAATACATGGATTTTTTTTAGTAACCGATTGTAACTACTAACAAAGAACTTATTCTAAATATCTTTTTCCAGGTAAGTGACCACGGACTCGTCGCTGACTTGTTCAAGGCCGTTCCTGAGCTCACATCCAAGTTGTGAACATTTAGATGAAGAGAGACATAGAGAGAATGAAGTACATAGTCTAACCTTTTTAGATGAAACTTTTTATTCTTATATACGACTTTTATACACTTTCGTCGAGATTTGAGAATTTTTATTGTTGATCAGTGTAATTTATCATGTGTAAGAGAATTATGTACCTATGTAAAATAAAGATTGTTACATTATTTTTTGCCTTTATTTAACGCCATATACACAAAAGAACCAATTACGAATCGGTGCATACGGTTAAATTGAGAGCCGACCTCAACATAGGCTGGAAAAAGCTACGCAGAATGGCAGATGATGAAATATTATTTCATGTGACCACCTTTTGCCTAGAATCTTTTCGAATTAGAATCTTTCCGGAGATTGCATGTCAGCAAAATCCGGATGTAATGGATCTTAGTGAAAATTATTTCATCACCACTGCTCTTAAGGAAACCGACTTGTTTCAGAACCAAAAATTCGAATACATTTGTGACATACACCAACCCGGACTGGGCCCGCGTGGTGGATAATGGCCCATTCCCTCTCACAGAGAGAAGGTCTGTGCCTATGTCCCAGCAGTGGGAACATAAAGGCTGATGATGATGAAAATCAGGATGCAGTGAATCGGGGGAATAGTTTCGTTACAGAAAAACAGATATAGTTTCTATATCAACAACTTTAACCATGTAAATTCAATAGAACTTGAAAAGAAAAGTTATGATTTCGTTAGCCACTCAAACGCGGCTCGACGTACAAATAAGTAATTCTTTCAAAACCACATAATTTATTTTTGATTAACACGTTCGTTGTAATCATGCCAGTATATTGGAAAATTGTAAAGACTGCTTTTACATATAACAGTCTTTTAAAATAGTCATTGGCCATTGCATAAATTCTTGCTATAAAATTCCAAAAGAATTTAGTTCAAAATATTTAAAAGCGTTTAGTTTTGCTACTCGATAAAAGATGGCGCTGCCATACCGTACCACCTGCCGAATTAATTTTAATGAAAGCAAAATCTTTTACTCTAATGAGTTTGTCATATTATATTTTAGGTACACGGTCTTTTAAGTATTTACAGGTAAGTTTTTATTATTTTTCAAATCAATATTTCAAAGTTATTTCATTACCTATGCCTACGTGAATAATTTTTTGGCATCCTAAAACAGAGCGATTAGCAAAAATATTGGGAATCATTTTATATGCTTAGATATATATCTAACTAGGTAGGTACCCACATATTTGAAATTTAAGTACCAAGACTATCCTATCTGCCTAGGTAACATTTGTATTGATAGGTGGGTATTTATGCTGAAGGCTACGCGTGGAATACGTCTATCTATTTAGCGTTATGCAGGTTTAAACCAACAGGAGGTAAGTGCACAGTCAATCATGTCAGTAATGATAGTCCAGGGGGAGATGTGGTTTGCTCGGCGAGTGGCACTCTCGTTATCATATCTGACGCGAGCGGGCGGCGGGCGGAGCCTCGCGCGCCCCGCCCACCGAGCCACGCCCGGCCCGCGCCGCCCCGGCACATGTCATTAGCATTTAGCACTGTCGAACATGCCGCGGCCCTCGCGTGAATCTTACGGCGACCAGAAGCCCCCGTACTCGTACATCTCCCTGACGGCGATGGCGATCTGGAGCTCCCCAGAGCGCATGCTGCCGCTGTCGGAGATCTACCGGTTCATCACGGACCGCTTCCCGTACTACCGGCGCAACACGCAGCGCTGGCAGAACTCGTTACGGCACAACCTCTCCTTCAACGACTGCTTCGTGAAGGTGCCGCGCCGCCCGGACCGGCCCGGCAAGGGTGCCTACTGGACGCTGCACCCGCAGGCCTTCGACATGTTTGAGAACGGCTCGCTACTCCGCAGACGCAAGAGGTTCAAGCTGCACACGGATCAGAAGGATAGTTTCAAGTCGGAGCTGACTGCTTTGGCGAACTTCAATCAGCATTTCCTCGCTGGTCAGTTGAATATGAGGGTTCCTCCAGTGCAGCAAGTGTTTGAAGCGCCAGTGATTCCTAATTCTTATACAGTGCCTGATGCTAAGGACAGTTGGAGGAAGTCGTTTTCTATCGACAGTTTGTTGAGCAGTGGAGTGGACAAGGCTAGTGTGGTGCCCGCGAGTGCTGCGCCCGCACCGTTGGCAGTGTACCGTCCCGAGCTAGCGGCACTGGGGACCGTGTGGCCCTGCTTCGTGCCGCCATCGCCGCTTGATCACCTTCAGTTAAGACTTAACTTTCAGAACTTAGTTGACAATCTGCATTTTTATCTGCAGCATCCTTTGCATTCATTATAATTTATAGTTTAATGTTATTGTAAAAATATCTAAGTAGGCAGATATATATTAAGTTAATTAGGTACCTAATCTATATTATTAGATAAGGCGTTATGTTCTGTAGTTGTTATTTTTAAAGCCTGAGACATCGATCACACAAATTAAGTTATTAATTATAAAAGAAATAGTGAGCTAATTTGTACCTAGTTATACTTTTTTAATTTAGGTAGGTAATGTCATCATAGAGTGCCAAGTAAAAGGAAAATAAATTACAAATTAGAACCAAGTTAATAATTACAGTTTATAAAATATAGTTACAATACATGAAACATTCGTGTTTTAATTGCATTTGGTAATTAATAAGACTTTAGTAATAACTATTGATTTAAATTACTTAACAAATAGTGTTTTTAATGCTAGATAGGTACCTGTTTGCATTTTTATTTAACAAAATGCATCCATAGTATATATATTTAATTAAAACTCGCATTATCGTTTTTGTTACATACGCATTAGGTTTATTTTGGAGGTTATTATGGAGGTACGCCATACAATTGTATTAATGTTTAAATATCCAAATCAAATGGCCCGTCTGTTTCTGATCTGAGAATATTAGAATTTGTCAAAATTTAACCTGAGAACTTGTCAAACTTTTAGTATAAAAGTGTTATATTATTTGTGGTTTAAAGTAGATATAGCTTGACACGTAGACAGAGAAATCTCTGTCTACGGCTTGACAAGTACTAAAATTCAAATTTTCAATTCAGTTACCTACTGGGGGTTAGCAGCTATAGGTTAGTTCGGGTCCTAGTAAGTTCCTACAAGACAAAACAAAGGTGCAATGCAACAAACCAGGTGCGTTGATTGAAGGCAAGGTGTTCCACCAGACTGTGTCGAAAGAAGGAAGCGTATTCCGTTTTATTTCGCATAGGTATTTTTATTTGCACTATTATTGTAAAGTAACACCTACATAAGTGGTAATAAATTAAAACTAAAAGTATTGTTACAATAATATATTTCATGTAAATATAAAAAAGGTATATTGTAGGTTAGAATATAAATAAAACTTTTAAGATGTTTAAAATAATTTCAAATTTTCTTTTATGCTATCTTACATAATTTATTGTTGATTTTGTCACATCAGCTTTATCATTTTGTTTGTTAAAAGTGTATAATAATAAGTGTAACTAATAAATCAATATTTTATTTTCTAATTAAATTGCTTTAATTTGTTCAAATTCCTTTAATAAAAATAAACCCATATTATAAAGAGATTCCGTAGGAAATGAAAAGAAATGGTTCATAAAAAATAATAAGCATTTATCCTGTTGGTATCCACCAACATGCATGGCTACATCCCTATTTATTCACATGCTCTATTTGCTTGAAGGAAAAACGAAGACCAAATCCAATAGACAGGTGTTGTCTATGAACCACTTTATGGATTTTACACAATTTATACGCGAGGTTACGTTTTAAACGTGTGATAAATCGCCTCCCTTAAACTCGTTTAACTCGAAAAGGGGGATGTTAATGTAATCGCCGGAGTCGGGTGGCGTGACGTACACGTCATTTTTTGTTATTTATGCTCGGCGCAACGGCTGGGGGCTGTTTTGGTAATTAATATAGAGAAATGCTTAAATTGAGAGCCGTTTACCCCCGGGCGCTCCCGCTGCCCACAGCCCGCCACCGAACACCTTTTGTGTGCAACGCCGAAGAATTAACATCGATGTCACCGTTACATGACCCTCAGTTATGGTGGAGCTGCTTTATGTACACACTGATTGGTTGCCGCGTTTTGTACCTCCTACTGTATTTATTGTTTTATTTGTTTATTTATGTTCACATAATAGTAAGTAACTTATAAACTAAGTCCCACAAAACTGTAGTAATGGTTTGACTGTTGGGTCGGTGAGTCTCTATACACTCATTCTTAAATTTCGTAGGCTTATGTTATCAGGTAGGTCCGCATTTAGTATCGGCTATAACGAGGTCTGTTGAATAAAGTATCATTATGTTAGATTTAAATAGTGTACCGATATGTAGAGAATTAGCTTACTAGATTTTCTCTAATGTTAGCAATTAGAAGAAAGATAATACTTTTATCTGTATCCTTTTCAAAAGGAGAAAAAAACATTAAAAAAGTAAAAATAATTCATATAACAGGTAGTTAGCATTTGATATAACGTCGTAGGTAATTATCTAGTTATATTCCCTACTTCCTGCAGCTTCATTATATTGCCAATTATTTTAATGGCATTTTCCTTGACATAATATACCTAGTAGTCAATTAATTATTTTTCAACACACTTGCTCATAAAGTGGCTCTAATTTCACCGCAATTAGGCACATAATGATACCTGTTATCAAACTGTGACTTTTTCATTGCTATTATTCACAAGTGAGTTATAGTTTTTTTTTTTAATTTATTGGTTGAGTTGCATTTTTCTTAAAAAAGTTTCGATACAAAAAAGATCGTGCTTAATCATCATCATCAATACATATAAACGAGAAGAAGTTGCTAGCCTGAGGGGTTCCGTAGAATTCATTAGCAATCAATATGACGACATGCTGAAGGAAAGAAAGCAGGGTGAAGAAAAAATAAAAGATCTGCTAAATAGAAATGAGAAATTATCATCCACAATTAAAGTTATGTCAAGTCGTATGAATATCTTGGAACAACACGCTCGTGCAAGTAATATTGAGATTCAGTGTGTACCCCAGAAGAAAACTGAAAACCTTCTCAATATTGTTACTCAGCTGGGGAAAACCATAGGTTGCAACATTAAAGAGGAAAGCATTAGTAATTGTACTCGTGTGATGAAGCTCAACAACAGCACAAATCGTCCTAAATCAATTGTTGTACAATTTGCAACTCCCAGATTACGGGACTCTTTTCTAGCAGCTTCTATTAATTTTAATAAAGCAAAGCCAGCTAGTGAAAAGCTAAACACCTCCCATCTCGAGTTTGATGGTGCAAAGTCTGCGATCTTCGTGACAGAACATCTGAGCCCGGCTAATAAGGCACTACACACGGCTGCACGACTCAAAGCTAAAGAGAAAGGGTATCGTTATGTTTGGATCAGGGGAGGACGTATTTATGTTAGAAAGTCAGATGATTCCGATGCCAAGATTATGAAAGATATGGATTCGCTGCAGTCAATTGTATAAAGTTAAATTTTCAACCAAAAGCTGTTATTGAGGTTATTCTAAATTAAATTCGCTACATTTAACATATATTACCAAAACACTCGTGGTTTACGATCTAAAACTCAGGAATTTTATTGTGGCTTAGTGTGTTCAAATTATGACGCATTAGTATTAACAGAAACCTGGCTCAATAATTGTATTCACAGCAGCGAACTTTTTGACAAAAGATACATAATTTTCAGACGTGACAGAGAAACTTCGGGTTTTCATGCTAAAAAAGAAGGAGGAGGTGTCTTGGTCGCCATATCGAGAAAGTACGCTGCTAACAGACAATGTTCTTGGGAGAGTGGGTGTGAGGACTTATGGGTCACTGTGAATGTTGCACCAGGCTTCAAAATAGCTATTTGTGCTCTTTACTTGCCTCCACCTGTGCATTATTCAATTTTAGAGCACTTCTTGGATAGCTATAATGCTGTAGCAGAAAGAAATGATTATTGTACTATTCTTATCGGTGACTTCAATATGAGCAATATAGATTGGAATCAAATCATTAACAGCGGCGTTACTTACACCTCCCCTACTTTCTCAAGGACTAATTCTAAACAAAATCAGGCCCTTCTAGATTTTATCCACATAAATAACCTCAAACAATATAACAGTGTATGTAATGTTAAAGGTAAAATCCTGGACTTGGTTCTTGTAGACCTTCTCGAATGTAAGGTGACTGAAGCCCTTAATAGTCTGACAAAGATCGATCCCTATCACCCTCCTCTTGAAATTTCCCTACGCCTTAAAGTAAACAATAATTTAAAACCAGAACCCAATATTAGATTAAACTTCAAAAAAGCCAACTACTCTGCTATTAAATCAGATCTAGAAAATACCGACTGGCTTACATTACTCTCCGACACAGACGACCCCAATATAATGTTGGAACGGTTTTATACGGTACTTTGTCGGATCATAGAGCGATATGTTCCATCAACATTAGTTAAGAGTAATTCGCGACCACCATGGTACACAAAAAAGCTGGAGAGATTACTGCGTGAAAAAAATAACTTAAGAAGAAGGTATGGTACGTACAAAAACCCTATGGATAAAATATCCCTTCGTTGGTGTAGTAAACGCTGTGACAGATTGGCAAGAGAATGTTACAACGCCTATATAAATAGCATAGAACAGAAAATAACAACGAATCCCAAGTTTTTCTGGTCCTACATTAAGTCCAAACGGGGTGTTACTAATGCCTATCCAGCTTCAATGTCAAATGGTGTCAGCAAAACTTGTAATGGCAATGAGATGTGCAACATGTTCGGGACCTACTTTTCTTCAGTATACAATCCAGCTACCCATGCCTCTAACGTAGTCAAAACTTCGCCTTTCTTTGAAAGCCTTCTTTGCAACTCCGACAGCTTTTCCTTGATCCAGATCCCAATAGATAAAATAGCCAAGCATCTCAAAAGCTTAGACATATCCAAAGGTTCCGGCAGCGATGAAATTCCCCCTAACTTTATCGCAACTTGCGCTGACCAACTGGCAAACCCACTATGCTTGATTTTTAACAAATCTCTCAGCGCTGGTATTTTCCCTAAAAAGTGGAAGCTGGCAAAGGTGGTACCGATTTATAAATCAGGTGCTGATGATTTGGTGGGAAACTATCGACCTATATCTATCCTTCCGACATTTGCCAAGGTTTTTGAAGCAATAGTATGTCCCGATATACAAAACTATTTTAGGAAATATCTGTCTGACCACCAGCATGGCTTTACTACTGCAAGATCCACCTGCAGCAATCTTGTAACTTTCGTTGAGGATATTGCTGCTTCACTTGACTCAAACCAGCAAGTCGACGCCATATACACTGATTTCAGCAAGGCTTTTGACAAAGTTTCCCATGAAGTGCTGATTCAAAAACTTGCTGCGTACGGATTTGCTGGTTCTCTTCTTATGTGGCTGCACTCTTACCTAACGGATAGATCCTTTTATGTCGTGGCCAATGGTTATAAATCCGAAACCATGATCATAACTTCCGGTGTTCCGCAGGGTTCCCACCTGGGCCCCGTAATATTTATCATCTTTGTAAACGACCTTCCTTATTGCTTCTTTAACTCCACGCCATTCTTATTCGCCGATGATTTGAAAATATTCCGCGTTATAGATTCTCTAGCTGACTCAACACTACTTCAGGATGACTTGAACAGACTTTTAAACTGGTGTAAGGATAACAATATGCAACTTAACGTAGAAAAATGTTCCCAGATTACGTTTACTCGCAAGTCTAACTTCATTGATTTTAATTACAGTATGAATGGTACGTACCTCAGTAAAGTTGATGTTATCAGAGATTTGGGAGTCCTTCTTGATCGTAAATTAACATTTATTCCCCACATGGACAACATTATTAAAAAAGCTTCAAAGACACTCGGTTTTGTGTTACGTAATGCGAAATGTTTTCGCAAGCCTAAAACTAAGATTTATCTTTTTAACTGTCTCGTTCGTACTGTATTGGAATACTGTGCGGTTGTGTGGCGTCCCCACTATGCAACACATAGTCTTAGGTTAGAGAGGATCCAGAAAAGATTTTTATACCATCTTGCCTACTCTGCGAGATTAGCCAAAAAAGTTCCGAGCTATGCAAAACGTCTTGAAAAATTTAGCATAACTTCACTCGAAAAACGAAGAGATAATATAGATTTAATTTTTCTTTTTAAAATACTTCAGAGTAAAATAGACTGCCCCCAGTTATTAAGTAAATTTAAGTTTAACCTACCCTACAATTATCCGCGTCACCCTATCAAGCTATTACGACCTCCATTCCGCAAAACTGTATCGGGATCCAACTCCCCCATCCCCAGACTTTGCAGGCTTCTTAATAATTGCGATGAATCATTAGATATTTATTCCACAACACTTAAAACATTCAAGCGCCAAGTCCATCAAAAGTAATTGCCATATTATATGTTTTTCTTGTCATCTTTGTATTGTAACTATTGTGTTTCTAAAACTACCCACTAGTTGTTGTATGTGTTATTTCTGCACTTTTATTGTAATTTTATTGATGTTATAATTTTGTTTTTGCATGCTGTGTCTATCGCATCATATTGTACACTATGCTTGTATCATATTGCTTGTATTATTAGAATAAACAGTGTAACAATTGTAGATAGGCCAATAAATAAATAAATAAATAAATATAATAAATCTGTAGAAAAATATTTTTTGTACATCGAAAAAAAATCCAAAAAATATAGCCAGGGTGTTAAAGGATAACCAACAGAACCCATTTCTAGCATTTTTGGTATTTTTGTCTGTTTGTCTGTTTATCTGTTTGTCTGTTTGTCTGTTTATTTGTGCACGCATCACGTGAAATGTACGAAACCAATGTAGATAACTTTTATACATAAAAATTGTGCGTATCTTTAAGAATTACTTAGTTTTTGTTTCATCGCAATCGGTTCACTCTATCAAAAGTTAGATGAATTTAAAGTGTTCAAGAAGTAAAATTAACACAACACACGCAATTCAGATACTTTGACAGTTGAACTCGGTATTCGATAGATGGCGTTGTGCATTTAAAGTCATTTTCTGAATCGCGGTGTTAAGATTTTACGCGAAAGAATGACCCTAGAAAAAAAAAATAGTATGTATATGTTTTAACAGACTTCCCAAAAAGGAGGAGGCTCTATGTTCGACATTATGTATGTTTTGTTTTTTTTTTTTGTGTATGATCACCGATATCTCTGTCAATTGTAGACCGATTTCAAAAAATCTTTTTTTGTTTGAAAGAGTATGTTCCGAAATTGGTCCCATTTTAATTTGGTGTAGGACTGACGAAGCAATTCAAAGATATACAACAGAACTCTTCAATAAATAACGGCAAATCTCTCGGAATTGCTGCAATCGTATGTCTGTTTGTTGTTTATACCATTTCATAACATAACATCACGCCAGTACGCTCTTAAGGGGTACGCAGATCTCTCATTTCACCGGTTATGTTCAAGTTTCATGATATTTGGGTAATATATTCTGGCGTTATACGAGTAGGTAACTTACTAAACAACTTGCCTATTAGGTAGGTACAACTAAAAAGTGAAAAATAAAAAAACTTTTTACAAAAAAATACTACCGACTTCCAAATAAAACTACAAAGTTAAAAATAACTTTATTTTTGGAATTCGGTGTCCATAACGCAATAAATTGGTACCTACGAAAGACACTGACTTCCAAAAATAAAGTTATTTTTCACTTTGTAGTTTTATTTGGAAGACGGTAGTATTTTTTTGTAAAAAGTTTTTTTGAGTATGTGGAGTAGGCAGGCAGGCTGGTAAATATGATAGGGTTGGCAGGCAGATGACGGGAGCGAAGCCGCGGGCACAGCTAGTAGTACAAATAAATTAATGTACCTAATGCTTGCTCATTTCATGCAACTTCGTATTTAAATAGATAATTTCAACTTGTACGTGCTTAATAAATAAAACTTTCACTCAAATATAAATGTTATTTACAATTAAGAAAAATTGAAATTCCCTATTTTATACGTGGCCAAAACACTATCCACGAAAAGCTAAAAAAAATAGAAACCTCATTCTTTTAGTCTATGGCCGATCGCCATTGTTAATAATAATAATTAATTTTGGCCTCCATTGGGAAAACATTTTCACAACTCGTTTTTACTGTTGAAAATGTTTTTTTAGTATTATTTTCTTCACAAGTGTGTTGAAAAACGTCGTATGATATACGTGTGTATTGATGATTACCTCAAAGGCGCCTCAGCGGTAATCACCAACATTGCACACTTGTACCATAATGTACTATTTCAACACACTTGTTCATACTCCACTGCGATTACTTCGAAACCTTTGAGAGTCCACACTACTTACGTGCCAACCACTAACAGCAATACTAATACAATGAATTTGCTGAACTTATAACTAAGCAGCAAAATAACTACAAGAATATCAAAACTCTTCAGACCAATTACAAAAGGGATGCTGTGAGTAGAAAAACCATACTATATCTTAACAAGCACATCAAATCTTTACAATCCCTATGAATTTCGAGCCAATCACGATGTCTTAAAGGTACACTAGTCGACGGCACGAACTATTTTGTGCGCGGGGTTAAAATGCATTTGATATCAACCGACAACACGTGCGGAAGAGATAGATGCTGTGATGAGCAGTAGGGAGCTAGTTCGCGTACGAATACACAATTTTGCAAATTTGTAGCGAAATGGACAATGATTTAGGACGAAACCGAGCGCGCGAAATTTTGTAAACAGACCTTTGGCAGTCTAGATATCATGAAAAAACGACTAAAACTATATGTTCAAAATAAAATTATTTGCATTGTTGAATTACTAATCTATCCCTGTATGGAGGCCGTTTTGCAATTTTCCGTCTTCTTATGGTATTTATTTGCGCCCAAAAATGCGTTGAAATTAGTGTCGAAATGTGGAACTTTCGACGCTCATAACTTTCAAATATTTTCTTTTTTTACTTTTTCGCTTCCATAGGTACAGGGCTAGATAATGATGAGACATATTGATATATTTTTTTATTTTGAATTTACATCATCAAACAGTGGAGTAATCGCTAGACTACGTTTGTATAATATAACCTTAAGGTTACACTAGTCGATAATTCTTCCATACAAACGTAAAAAGTAAAAAAAGAAAATATTTGAAAGTTATGAGTGTTGAAAGTTCCACATTTCGACACTAATTTTAACGCATTTTTGGGCGCAAATAAATGCCATAAGAAGACGGAAAATTGCAAAACGGCCACCATACAGGGATAGATTAGTAGTTCAACAATGCAAATAATTTTATTTTGAACATATAGTTTTAGTCGTTTTTTCATGATATCTAGACTGCCAAAGGTCTGTTTATAAAATTTCGCGCGCTCGGTTTCGTCCTAAATCATTATCCATTTCGCTATAAATTTGCAAAAGTGTGTATTCGTACGCGAACAAGCTTCCTACTGGTCATCACAGCATCTATATCTTCCGCACGAGTTGTCGGTTGATATAAAATGCATTTCAACCCCGCGCCCTTTTTTTATTTCATCTGAGCCCCGCGCACAAAATAGTTCGTGCCGTCGACTAGTGTACCCTTAAAGTTTGAGACTGTCCAAAGCGTCCATGACTACATTAAAAAAGTCATTTTCATCATAACAAAAAGCATGTAACAACAACAAAATGCAACTACGAAACAAGTTGATAAACGAACCTGGAATTTCGGGGATGCAAAAACCGAAACTACCAGAAACGCCACACAACTGCTTTATAAGGGAAACTGTAAAATCCATTGTGACGTCACATTAGATAATAACATTAGGTGGATACTAAAGTAATAATTTACGTTACGTTTTGAGGTAAATGTGATAATATCCTCAAGATAATGATTCTAATAAGTGTTCTGGAAGGATTTAGAAGTCAAAGCGCGTGACGTCGACGACGTCACCTAAGTCATGGGAAACACTTGGATAGCAAACGCACAAAACTGGGAAGCATGACAGACAGATAAGGAGGCTGATATGATGATGATATAGAAGTACTTGCTTATCAATTTATTCGAACGATGGAAAATCGCTAAAAGCCTGTTTTACGATGTCCAACTATTAGATACTACTTTGATAATAATAATACCAGCCGGTAAGTATGCCACTCTAGGGCAAAGGCCTCCCCCCCGGTGGGTTCCCGCTTTGTCGAGGCGGGGGGCCTCAGTAACCGTGGCTTGGTCACCCACGGTGAAGCGAAGAGGAACCCGAGGAGGGGCCGCTCGTCAGGGCTTTTGGCGATTAAGCCGACGACGTAGCGGCCAACTAGTAGGTTGCGGTGCCGCTTGGTAACAGGCGACATTGCAACTGAGGCGGGCCGCGATGTTTTATGGAGATTCCCAGGACCCATGCGATATCGCGGCTGAGGGTTGGAGGCCGCGGCGGGAGAGGAGTGCCGGTATTGCGGTGCGCCGCTCTCCCTACCTTCCGCGGCCTAGACGGGGTCGCCACCGTCTGATGGCGGACGCGGTGGGGCCGCGGGGGAAGAGGAGTGTCGGTATAGCGTTAGCCGCTCTCCCTATCCTCTGCGGCCGCAAAATGCTAGGTGGCGGGTCCATTGACATCGACCCGTCACAGTGGGACCAAGGGTGCCATACACGGGGTCGTCTGGCACCCATGTGCTGAATTGGTCCCTGGGGTGGTCGCGGCGTACAGTGTGTTCTGGTGCGCCGGTGATGGGGGGTACCCCCCCGAGGAGGGTCCGGTGACGGACAACCGCGGCGGGTTCGAGGTGAGTGCAAACGCGTGCCTGTGTGCCCGCCATAAGCGGCACTGGAGGACACCGTGGAGTTTTAGTGGGTTAGAGTCCCACATAACTGCACTATCTCCCCGTGGTAGTGCAGTATGCATGAGCATTTCTCCACGCAAAAAAAAAAAAAAAAAAAAAAAAAAAAAAAAAAAAAAAAAAAGAAAAGGCAAAGGCCTCTTCTCATACATAGAAGGCACGAGCATGGGTCACCATGTATTCTCAAGGCGTGTTGGTAATTTCAAACTTATAATCGTTGACTATAAGTCCAGCAGGCTTATTGCGGAATGACAACCAATCACATGCTAAATGAAAGACGTGATGTGGATTTCCTGCTATGTGATTCGTAGTTTGTTCATACTCTTTGCCCTTTGCCTTGCCGAATTCACTTACGCAATAAGGCTGCAGGTTTTCCTTCACCGTTGTCGATGTCCAATAACCTAACCATTCCATTCTCAACTCATTACTCAATATATAATATAATTCACTTACACAATAAGGCTGCAGGTTTTCCTTTACCGTTGTCGATGTCCAATTACCTAACCATACCATACTCAACTCATTACTCAATATAATTCACTTACACAATAAGGCTACAGTGTGCTTAGTGCGAGTTTTTTAACGTACTCACTCGTGATAACGTAAACGATCTCTTAAGTCAAAATGTATACAAAAAAAGGGGTTTTGCCTTGCCGACACCAGACGGCGCTTATCCAGTTTCAATACAAATTGGCGTTAACGTTTACGCGATTGAGCGTGAGTAAAAACTCGCACTAAGGCCTCAGGTTTTCCTTCACCGTTGTCGATGTCCAATAACCTAACCATTCCATTCTCAACTAATTACTCAATATATAATATAATTCACTTACAAAATAAGGCTGCAGGTTTTCCTTCACCGTTGTCGTTGACCAATAACCTAACATACCATACTCAACTCATACTCAACTCATTACTCAATATATAATATAATTCACTTACACAATAAGACTGCAGGTTTTCCTTCACCGTTGTCGTTGACCAATAACCTAACCATACCATACTCAACTCATTACTCAATATATAATATAATTCACTTACACAATAAGGCTACAGGTTTTCCTTCACCGTTGTCGATGTCCAATTACCTAACCATTCCATACTCAACTCATTACTCAATATATAATATAATTCACATATAAAATAAGGCTGCAGGTTTTCCTTCACCGTTGTCGATGTCCAATAACCTAACCATTCCATTCTCAACTAATTACTCAATATATAATATAATTCACTTACAAAATAAGGCTGCAGGTTTTCCTTCACCGTTGTCGTTGACCAATAACCTAACATACCATACTCAACTCATACTCAACTCATTACTCAATATATAATATAATTCACTTACACAATAAGACTGCAGGTTTTCCTTCACCGTTGTCGTTGACCAATAACCTAACCATACCATACTCAACTCATTACTCAATATATAATATAATTCACTTACACAATAAGGCTACAGGTTTTCCTTCACCGTTGTCGATGTCCAATTACCTAACCATTCCATACTCAACTCATTACTCAATATATAATATAATTCACATATAAAATAAGGCTGCAGGTTTTCCTTCACCGTTGTCGTTGACCAATAACCTAACCATACCATACTCAACTTATACTCAACTCATACTCAACTCATACTCAACTCATACTCAACTCATACTCAACTCATACTCAACTCATACTCAAATCATACTCAACTCATACTCAACTCATACTCAACTCATACTCAACTCATACTCAACTCATACTCAACTCATATTCAACTCATACTCAACTCATACTCAACTCATACTCAAGTCATTACTCAATATATAATATAATTCACTTACACAATAAGGCTGCAGGTTTTCCTTCACCGTTGTCGATGTCCAATAACCTAACCATACCATACTCAACCCATTACTCAATATATAATACAATTCACTTACAAAATAAGGCTGAAGGTTTTCCTTCACCGTTGTCACACTCTCGACAAAGTCGCGAAAAAATCAAAATCAAAATTAAATCAAAATCGGTTCATCCGTTTAGGAGCTATGATGCCATAGACAGACACACAGATACACAGCAACACACGTCAAACTTATAGCACCTCTCTTCTTCCGTCGGGGGTTAAAAATGGAACAGAATGTATATTAAATTATCTACCAACCAAGTTAATGGGCAGTTAAGGTGGTCAATGCAACCGATTTATTAATTACTAGCTGTACCACGCGGCTTCGCTCCCGTCAACTGGCTACGTACCTACCCTATCCTACCTACCCTACTCTACACCTACCCTACACCTACCCTACACCTACCCTACACCTACCCTACACCTACCCTACACCTACCCTACACCTACCCTACACATACCCTACACCTACGCTACACCTACCCTACACCTACCCTACACCTACCCGACACCTACCCTACACCTACCCTACACCTACCCTACACCTACCATACACCTACCCTACACCTACCCTACTCCTACCCTACACCTCCCCTACACCTACCCTACCTACCCTTCATACATGATTGCATAACTGAAACCGTTTACGCAGCGCACGCAACGGAAGCCCTCTATATAACATCATCCGCTCCTATTGGTCGTAGCGTGATGTTATATAGCCTATAACCTTCCTCGATAAATGGACTATCTAACACAATAGTACATTGTGATACAAGGGTGGGAAGTAGGTTATTGCAAACGAGCTGTCATTAACAAGCCCGAGCCGAAGGCGAGGGTTTTTAATGACACGAGTTTGGAATAACCTACACACCCGTGTATCACACGACGTTTTTCAATACAGTTGTGAGAAAAAGTAAAAACAAATCAAAGAATTAAATTTGTTTATTCACAAATAATAAAATTTTCAATATGGCGCGTTTTTGCAACTGGACATATTTTTTACAAAGAAAACAGCCTATACAGCCTATTCGATTTTTGACAAACGTTGATGTGAAAATAATTAACTAAAAACTGGTAATTAAATATATTAAACAACTATTTAAAAAAAAAAATGAAAACTCAATGCTAAAACGTACGGAATCACTAATTTTTCCTCGTATAAAATCGTATCCCATTTTATTCTATGTATGAAAACTCCTTGCTACTAAACTTTTTTAAATTGACTTATGGCGCGTTTTTGCAACTGGACATATTTTTTTTCAACGAAAATAGCCTATACAGCCTATTCGATTTTTGACAAATGTTGATGTGAAAATAATTAAATTAAAACTGGTAATTAAATATATTAAACAACCATTTAAAAGACTTTTGAGAATTCAATGCTAAAAATGATTCCGTTCATTCATTTTTCTTCGTAGAAAATCTATCCCATTTTATTTTATGATTGAAAACTCCTTGCTACTAAACTTTTTTAAATTGACTTATAAATTTAAAACTAAACTGCAAACATAATGATCGAGCTCGTAAACAAAAGTCACGACCGCGTAACAGAAAGATGCCTATGCGTAAGATTTAACTTTCGAATCATAATTATAGTCTCTGAAAGTACGCCATGTTTAACAACTGTATTGAAAAAATAATTTTTTAATTCCAACCATTCGTTCCTGAGATTACTCCCTACATACAAACTTACAAATTTTACCTCTTTATAATATTATTATAGTATAGATTTATTTAGCAAAATATAGTATTGTCACAGATAATATAATACTAGCATACAGATGCCTCATCCCATACAAAGAAACTGTGCCGACGTAACTAGCGTTTTTCATCTGATTAATCTTGTTATTTTTGTAAGTACCTCAATCGCGTTCGATCCCGTTTCACGGCAATAGATGGTGTTAGCAGCGACTTGTAAGTAAAAGGGTTTACTAGGTTCGTGAACATTTTATTCTTTAAATACAGTGAAGGTTCGTTTTATAGTATTTTTTTTGCACGTTTTTACAGTTTTATTTGCACCAAAATGTGTTACAATGCAAATTTTAACAAACGAGAGGAATGCCTCAGAAATTAAAAAATGCGCCATCTATTGGCATCAGTTTTAAATGAACCGTTCAAATAATCTTTGAAATGTGAATTAAGAGCCCAATCTTTTATAATTTTGTACTTAGGAGAGTTCATTAAACAAGAACATAAAATTTTAATGTTTAATTCCAGAAAATGTTAATTTTACACACAATTCTATTTAATTGTGTGCACATGTCGCGCCATCTAATGAGATTTATTTGAACCAAATTTCCATCCTTAGCAATGAGACCCCGTGGTATTGTCTATGTTCTTTCGTGACAACCCCATTATACAGGGAACGTGCGATAATAGTTTAAAAACTGCTTCTGCAAATTTTGGTCAGCTGACGATAACTTTGTATGGAAAATCCATTATTTTATGGAGAACATACATACATACATAAACTCACGCCTTTTTCCCATGGGGGTAGGCAGAAACCACAGAACGCCACCTGCTACGATCCTTACATACTTCTTTTGCTTCACTCATATTCATACATCTAGTCATACACACACGCCGGTTATGAGTACTGCGCACCTGGCCTTTCTGAAGAACATCACCTATAAGGTCTATGTATGTCTTCCTAGGACGTCTCCTCCCGGCGTTTTTATGGAGAATTGTCTATGATTTCCTTGGAGAATGTTGTTCATATACAGGGGCAGAAGCAGTTTTTAAAATATGTTCGCACCTTTTCGTTACACGCTGTACAAAGTCAGTAGGGTTCGGTTTTGTGTCACATTTGCGGCTTGTGCACTTGTGGGGGAATGAGCTATTGCTCGTAGAAGAGTAACCTCACACGTTTGACAGATCGTGGCCTTACTGGGATATGAGAGCAGTTGTTACGTTGCTCAGGGAATATACAGCGGGTTTCAAAGCTGTTTATACATCTTACTACATGAAACAATCTTTTCTTAAGTATCCTACTATACTTTTTATATAAGTAGAGCAGGCGACACGGTTGGCGTAGTGGTTGAGCGATCGGCTGTTGCGCTGCGTGTCGCGGGTTCGATTCCCGCACGGAACAAATATTTGTATGGCCTACAAGATAGTTGCTTCGGATCTGGGTGTCTTGTGTGTTTTGAATTTTTGTAAACCCACCCACGATACAGAAAGAAATTCCTAGGATGGCGCAAGGTTTTTCTAAAAAAAAAGTTTTTTTTAGTTTTTTTACAAAAAAATCAAACCGACTTCCAAAACAAAACACTTCAAATCGAAAAATAACTTTCTTTTCCGAAGTCGGTGTCGAATACCGGAAAACAATGGATAGAAAAGACACCGACTTCGGAAAAGAAAGGTATTTTTCGCTTTGAAGTGTTTTGTTTTGGAAGACGGTTTAATTTTTGTAAAAAATATTTTTATTTCCCTCTTTTTAGTTTTGGTAGGTACCTCCAATTATCATGAAAATCATTTATAGCCAAAGTACATCTCATGACGATTGCAATAAGCCCAAACACGACTAGGATACATTGTTTTATTTCGGAGTTCCAGTGGCCATTGTGGCCTTCTTCATCAGTTCCACTTAACCAAATGATAATTTTTGAGTGCAAATGATTTCATCATTGATGGAAATACCAAAATCGCCTATAATGTTTGAGGAGTTCCCTCGATTCCTCTAGGATCCCATCATCAGATCCTAGTTTCCTTATCATGGTACCACCGTTGGGATATCTCCTTTCCAACAAAAAACATAATCATCAAAATCGGTTCATCAATGACAAAGTTATCCGCGAAAACAAATAAAAAAAAAAACATATATACGGTCGAATTGAGAAACTCGAAGAGAGACTAGAAGTCGGTTAAAAATATAGTACGCATCAAACATTTTAATCATCTGAAAAAATAAAATAAGAAAGGTTACGGTATTGACTTATGTGAATGTGTGGTATCTATATACCACTCAAATATTTTGGCTCATAACACAAGTTCAATCTTAGCTTGGGTGTCAGAGATGTGGTAACTCTGTGTTATGTAGAATTCTAATTTAAATCTTAGTTTTGTTAAACCACAATTAGACATTGGAATTGTAATCTGGCAATAAATGTTTTATTCATCATCATCATCTGCCTAGCTTTTTTCCCAACTATATTGGGGTCGGCTTCCAGTCTTACCGGATTCAGCTAAGTACCAGTGTTTCACATGGAGCGACTGCCTATCTGACCTCCACAACCCAGTAACTGGGTAACACGGTACCCCTTGGCAAGACTGGTGTCAGATCTCAAGCTTCTGACTACTCGTAACGACTGTCAAAGATCTTCAAATGACAGCCGGGACCAACGGCTTAACGTGCTTTCCGAGGCACGGAGAAACTTGGTATGTTAAAATGGTCACCCATCCACGGACCGACCTCGTCAAGTGTTGCTTAACCATGATGATGGACCCGTGCGGCTGTTATTATTTAGCCACGAGCTCCTCCAATAAATGTTTTATTATTATTTATTTATTATTATTCATCCACGATATACGTTACCTACTATGGCATTAATGGAGACACTTTTTATACAGAGTTTACAGACCCTTACAAATAGATAGGTATAGACACGTAGGTACTTATCTTGTGAAGTTGTGCCAATACAGATCGTAAATAGTGCTAGTTAAAAGCTTAATTTCACTACTTATCAATCAAATCATCTAGACGCAATAAAACTCAACACTAACAATAATGGAGTAGTCGTGTATTTATATATTATGTTTGTAAGTGCACTCTTGATACAGGAGAAATTCCTAGTGTGTGTGCAAAAAAATATAAAACTTAATAATAATAAATACAACATTATAAAGAGGAAAGATTTTTTTGTTTGTTTGTTTGTACCGAATAGGTTCCGAAACTACTGGACCGATTTGAAAAATTCTTTCACCAATAGAAAGCTACATTATTACTGAGTGACAGGCTATTTTTTAACCACGAAAACGGGTCCTGTGGGGTCGTCCACGGGAGCGAAGCCGCGGGCAACAGCTAGTAATAAATAAAAATATAAATTTCACTTTAAAAACTAAACGGTACCGAAATTTAAATCTGATAATTAACTTGACTCATGTGATTTTGTCGTTGTTCCCCATTGTTACCTATAGCAACAGTCCGAAGAGTTCAGTCACCGGAATCGGCACAGCAACCCACATTGCTACAACTTCCTCCTGACGTAGGTATTACACATGTAGATTATATTAATTAATGACGTCGCCACCTAATCAGCAGTCACTCTTATTACGTCTAGAGTGAATCTTTGTTGCATGGGAATAATTTATAATTAAATAAATATGCAAACAGACCATAATGATTGCCGATAATATGAGGAAACCAATTGTAACTTTAATAAATAAACACACGTTATTTTGTTTAATATGTATATGATATTTTTGCTACTAAAACCTACAACATGGTTTATAACTTACACATAAAATAAATTTGGAGAAAAGTAATTTTTGTACATCGAAAATATTTCCAAAAAAAATAGACAGGGTGTTAAAGGATAACTAACAGAACCTATTTCCGGCATTTTCGGAATTTTTATCTGTTTGTCTGTTTATTTGTGCACGCATCACATGAAATGTACGAAACCAATGTAAATAACTTTTATACATAAAAATTGTGCGTAACTTGAAGAATTACTTAGTTTTTGTTGCATCGCAATCGGTTCACTCTATCAAAAGTTAGATGAATTTAAAGTGTTCAAGAAGTAAAATTATCACAACACACGCCATTCAGATACTCGGACAGTTGAACTCGATATTCGATAGATGGCGATGTGCATTTGAAGTAATTTTCTGAATGGCGGTGTTAAGATTCTCCGCGAAAGAATGATGAATATATAAACAAAAATGGTAGGTAGATAAGTAGGGTAGGCAGGAAGGTAAGTAGGGTAGGGTTGGCAGACAGATGACGGGAGCGAAGCCGCGGGCACAGTTAGTAATTAAATGATAACTTTCCAAAGATCTCTCGAGTCTTTTTTTCAATCAATGACTCAAGGAATGAGCAGGCAGAAGTGGCAATAGGCTGGCTGTATTAGTCGTAGAACCGATGATTATTGGGGTGAAACATTCTTGTTTGAAGACCGCGAATCGGCAAACGAAAGGTGGGACGCCTTCAGGCTAGGTAGACAGACGATCTTCGCAGGGTGGCAGCTGGATATGTTGCCGAGAATTTATATGAATGGCGTGCGATTGGGGAGGCCTATTTCCAGCAGTGGACTGCTGACTGCTGATGATGACGAATTAAGTTTTCATACAATAATTTTACTACACCTACGATTTCGTAGCATGTAGCCGTAGCCGCGTAGGCGACATAGATTTAATCAATAAAATTCTATGAACAATTTTGCTTCCTTATTTATAAAACTATCAATTCTGTTCGTGACTGATAAGCAGAATTTATAATGTGCTTATTAGTTGCTAACCAGCTCAGGATTATTTAAATAAGACCTGTTGAAGGTTTTAATTCCTAACTTTTTGACCCATTGTTTATTTATTAATTTTAGTCACCAATATTCGCGAGGGCTGGAGAATAATAATAATAATAATAAATAATAATAAAATGTTTATTGGTACAAAAAAAGGTTACAATAATAAGTGTTTACATAGTATACAGGTATATTGTAGGAACTACATTGTAACCATTGTGGAATGAACCTTGCCTCTCAAACTAGGGCAGCCTGTATCTTGAGAGACAGTATTCGGGTAAGTATTTGCATACATAATATTACAGAAAAGGTACAACATAGTCATTCTATCACAAAGTATTATTATTAAACAATTTAAAAATAAGATTAATTAATAAGATATAAAAGTAAGGTGTGTGTAGGTTGAGTAGTGAGTCAATGAAGACGAAGTTGTGTTGTGTGTGTGTGTTGGAGAAGAATTCATCCTGTAGCTAAAAATCAGGGGCTGGAAGCATAACGAGTGGGTGCTCGGTACATATTGCCTCACAATGGGCACTTGCGGCCGCGCAGCCTATAACAAATATTGGACGACAGGCCCCTGATTGAACTCCTTTACAACGCACAGTTTACTGCCTGCTTTACTGGCCCACGGGTATTGAAACCACTTTTAAATTAGTATTTAGTACTTTTGCGCTACGAGAAACTTGTAAAGTATGATCTAGAAAACTTGTGAATTTTACAAAACCAAATAAGATTGTAATATCTAATTAACTATCCACCTTTAAATAGCGAGTGTCCTCCATGCCTCGGAAATCATAATAAACTGTCATTTTTAGATTTAGATCAGTTGTTCCCAGCTGTCATTTTTAGATCTTTGACGGTCGTTACGGGTAATACAAATATAATATTACCCCTTTTATTTGTACCTACATTGTGTGTATCTGTGTGTGCCAAATAAACTAGTTTTCTTCCTTCCTTATTTCTTTCTAGTCATAAGCCAGGAAAACTTCTTGCCAAGAGATATCGTATTGCCCAGTTACTGGGTTGTGGAGGTCATGGATAGGCCGCTCCATTTAATATACTTATTATCAGCTACATCCGGTGGCGGTTAGACTGTAAGTTGACCCCAATTTAGTAGTTAGTATTTTTACTATACATTCTTCAATTCATTTATTTTTCCTTATAATAGTTTAAAGACAATAATTAAAAACATTAAAATGACATGGCAATTTGTCGGTAGTAAAACATTTTGTTAATGTCATGTTGTGATAAGATATATTCTAAGTTGAAATGAAAAATAAGGTTAGGTTACGATGGAGCTGAAATGCCTTAAAAAGATAAAAGTCCCTAAAAATAAAGATTTAAAAAAGTAAAAGGAAACAAAAAATAGTTTTCAAAAAACCATACCGATTGGTAATAAGTACTTACTAGTTGAGTCACGGCATATCAGATTGCTACGAAAAAAAACCAGCCAAGTGCGAGTCGGACTCGCGCACGAAGGGTTCCGTACATTATCGCAAATAAATATTTAGTTTATTCTATTTTTAGTATTTGTTGTCTGTAACAAAAAAAAATCAGCTGTCTAGCTATCACGGTTCATGAGATACAGCCTGGTGACAGACAGACGGACCGCGGCGTCTTAGTAATAGGGCCCCGTTTTTACCCTTTGGGTACGGAACCCTAATAAAACTATCTACGTACTTCGAAAATACCCATAACATAACAGACAACGTGATTCACCTCAATAACATTTTTAGATCGTTGTTTTTGTACTTGAAATTGTTTCCTACAAAGGCTTGCCCGTTGACAGCCGCCAAACGCAATACCAACAGGCTGTCACAACAGCATGCTATATGTTAACAAAACCACGCCGATACCCGGAGAAATGCAAACGTATTTTCACGGTTGGTTTGACCTACGTGATTTGGACAAGTTTGTGGTACTTTCACAGTGGATTCTTTTACAGAGGCGATGCTGTACCGTTAGCTGGTGCTGAAAACGGCGGTGGAAATCGGTTCTCACGCGCACGCACGCTGTCGTCGATGTAAAAAACCTTCCGTGGAAGTCGGTAGCGCGCGTATTAATCAGCTGCGACCACCGGACTGGAGGCTCTGTCGCGCGCGGATACCTGGGACAGTCGGTGACAGTTCAATGAAGAATTCCGGGGAATAATTTTATATAAGTAGGTACATTATTTATATGGTGTTATCATGTTGTGGAGAAAATAATTCCTCCAAATGAGTTCTACTAAGCTAAAAGTGGTGATGCCTCTCACTTTGTTAGTTTTCAGTTTACAAGTTTGTAATAAAATATTTTCGTAGGTATAATACAATAGGAAAAGGCATCTTACAACAGTTACTATATGTGAGCGATAAATATTAGATATAACACGAAACACACGTAACCACACTGTATTTACCCAGTAATTAAAAAAACACGCACAACAAGCTTGTTGCCATGATGATAATTTAGACCGCTCTACCTAATATGGCATCAATTATTTTTTTGTAAATTCGCCACATGTGCCTAAGTGCTAAAACAACTACCAATTACATATATGGCATGCCCATATATGAAATGGTTATAATTAAAATATATTTCCTAGATCAACTTTTGTTTTGTCAATCCATCGAGAAACATTACTTTGGTATGATAACTGGAAACATAATTAAAATATATATCCTCGATAAGTAGGATGTGCTCGCCTGTACCTAAAGACGGAGACGCGGGCGCAGTGTCCGTGCGTGACCGATCCACTCAGCGTCAAATTCACGCCAAGTCAAATGTTTAATTTGCTCTATAAATCACGCTATTAAAAACATTTCAAGGGTGTCATCGCGGCACCGATCTCATTGGAAACGTGACGGCGTGCTGTGTGGTCGCTGGAAGCTAGTCACTGGTCGCTGGTAGCTCCTAACCCCCGGCACCCGCTGTTGGTATTCGGCCTTTTATTGTTGGTATACTCATTGTACGAATAAGAATGTACGCTCACACCGTAGAACAAATTCAATTTGTTGAGATGAAATTGAATTAGCCATTGATGTGTGTCTTATTATTGTTGGGGTACTGTTAAGTTATAATGAAGCGCAAAATGATGTTGTACGCGTGTAGTAGAGCGGTCTAATTCGTTTTGAGAGTAATTTATTTGGTAGCTTGTATCTATCTAAGTAGCGGCCAATGTATTGATTCATGTGGGAACGCTGTGTTGATTGTGCTACTGTTTAAAAGTTTTTTGTCTCTTTGTATGTTGGTCATGATCTCATCAGACGTGACTTGCTTCGTATCCTTATAACAGTAGCTTGTTAACGTCCGATATTTGCTGATCGGAATTAGAGATAAAGATTTAATAGGGTTTTTTTTTGCTGCATCTTGTACCTAAGCCTTGAATTGTGAATTCGTAGTTAAGAATGTGTCAAACTCCTGACAGGTTATCATGTTATTATTGAATATTTCTCAATGTTCGTAATTCAGATACTTGAATGAGTCTTGTTAGCGTCTAGTTATTTAAAAACGTGTTGCCACGAGCTACGGCGAAACGGACTACAGGAATTACGAAATCAAGGAATTCGATGTTAGGTATGTACTACATTACATGCCGTTATTACAGTTTTCAATAGATTTTTTAAGTTTTCATAAGCGATAAATAAAGATTTAATTCCTGACTGTGTTAGCTTTTGTTATAATTAACTGGCCATGAACGAAACTTTCGTACGTTGTTGAAGTTTTTTAGTAGATTGAGACGTGATCTAGTCAAGCCTTTGTTTAGATAAATACATTCTAAATTCGTAGCCGATTGTTATTTTTGTAGTACCTAACAGTATTTACTACATAAAATCTATTATGGATATTTATATGTTATAATAGTTATAATTCACATACGTTAATTTACGATTCAATTAATTATAGAGCTACGACGTGCTACGAGCTGCTACGACGCTACGCGGTTCTCTATGGTAGTACAAAACAAATTCACCTTCATTATGAACGATAAGGGAGCCACCCTTATCATTATTTGAGGCTAACAAGACTAAAATATCTATGTGACGCATTGGCCATCTCAATAATGTAAGATATTTAAAAAAAAAACAAGATTTCATGAAGAAACCAGACTTTCTATCAGCGATTGCCAAAATGTTTTTTGACAATCGCTGTGTTTGGAATTATTCGTGATACTTGCACCTCAGGTCGTTCCCACACATTTCAGACTTTTTGAAAATAATTTTCACCTTTAGAATACCACTTTGTTTCGAGCATAATATAGATGAAAGTCACTGCAATAAATAATATTGACTATCGCCTGAAAGTGATTGCTTGAAAAAGGTACCTTTAGGTAGATAGAGGTTGCGTGACTGTACGAAAACCATCGGTCGTCCATCCGGAGGAAGCCTGGCTCAAATTAAATTAGATTAAATTGATTTATTGGTGGAGGAGCGTGAGCGGAGTCCTCCTCGCTCCGCTTCGTTCCGCCCGCGCCCGCGCTGCTCTCCCGCGCTGCGGTAATTAATGCCATTCGATTCGGAACACACCGGAAAAATTTTCCGATGGACGAGATGAGATGCTTCGTGATTTGATTAAAGAGCAATGAAGCAATGTTTTGTGTTCAGAGAGTTGAATGAACATTAAGTTGGTTTAAGACCCAGAGGCGCCCAGAGCTAACCTAAGAGCTAAGTTAGTTTAAGCTTAGTTCGCATAGCTGCATAGCTACTCCATACTTAAACAGCTAAGTTTGCAGTTTGTGCATAAAAGAACTAAAAAGTACGGGGTATGTAATAATGGGGGCTTTTTTGTTTAAGGTCCGCTATTTATATTTACTTTCAAGCTAGGTAGTTCTAGTTTGTGTGTTTCAGGTTGAACCTGAAGTTAAGTGAATCTGGAAGATTTATTCAGAAGTCGAATCAGCTCTTTTAAACCACATTATTCCAATTCCACTCTTATAAACCAGGAGACAAAGTGAGTCAACGGACACTTAGGTACTTCCGTGTCACTACTGCTAATCAAAGGTGGTTAGCAAAGATATAATCAGCCTATAATGTTAAAAACATACTACTGGGACACCGGCCTCCTCTGGGAGAGGTAATTTTTTCGTTCACCGTTTTGAGAGGAGTGGTGATGAGATAATCGCCCGCGATCCTCGTAAGTCGCGACCCAAACGTGGTAAACGTTTGGGTCGCGACTTACGAGGATCGCGGGTCAAGTCCAAGTCCAAGTCTCTTGACGACAAGACTGGACGTTACCTGTACCAAAATAGTTACTGTTCTTAGTAGTTTAATCTATTTATGGGTTTTTCGTAGTTTTCCGCCAATATAGAATATTGTTCCTGCGGGCTATAGGTATCGTATGACCCAACAACTGAGTAGGTACGCGAATTTTTCCTCGTAATACGAAAGCCCAATGATAGCCATTTAAGAACAATGTTGGGATACAATTATAAATTAAAATTTTGATGACTATTGTTTACTGAGAACAGTTTATTATGTATTGTTAGCAGTAATAGCCTCATAAAGATAATTAGTCATGTGGTTCTAATTAATTGCCATGTTATTATAAGAACGATAGTATTGTGATGTAATTTGGGAACTGTGGTTTCTATTTAAGTGCATATTTTTACGTAAGCTTCAGCTAAAATTGCGTGTCTTTCAAAGTATTGAACATAATGGTTTGAGGTTATTTCTAAGATATATCGGGAAAACAATATCTAATGATTATAGTTTGTCACTACAAGAGACGTTTGTTGACATGTTTTTATAAGCATAATTGCTTGTACATAATGTCCTTCGTTGCCACTTGTATTATTAACAGTTCCATGATGGAATTATTGATCCATTTTAAAATAATCTGAAAATAATTGAACTAATGTTGAATTTTTATCACTTGTTCCACGTGCTTTTTGATGACGATGAATTTCGACCATGCCATCTTCGGCATGTATACAGTTTAATGAACCGCTACGCGGATTAACCCAAATATTATAAGCAAATCGCGAATCAAACATTAACAAGGAAGTGTGGCGTTATATAAAAGTACGATAATTCCAATACATAAAACATTTCATTATAGGCAGCGAGGCCCCCATTATTCAAAGATATTTATTCATGTCGAATGATTGCCTTTCTTTTGTGTATCGACAATGGCGTCGCCGGCGTATTCCATTTGCGCGGCATCGTTCTTGTTCACTCGTTCATTGTGCACGCGAGCCAGTTTTGTTTCGTCGCCGGAGCTTTTCACGCCGCGGCTCACTCACTCACACATTCACTCACTCACTCGTATTCTATGCCAACATTAAATGGAGCTAAGATTGATGAGTTTAAACACGACCTGTGACACGTACTACCGAATGTATCATGTAGCCGTTTGTTTGGAATGCGCTTTATTTCACCCTTTATAATAAACGGTAATTATAGGTAGCGGCCCATATGTATTTATGTAGCCGATGCCGACTTTTTGTCTAATGTTTGGACGAACTCGGCCGGTTAATAGGATTTTTTGTATGGATACAGCGCCTGTATGGGAGTAGGTATTAAAATGACGTTAATTTATCTTTTAGTTTAGGCCGCTTCGTGAACATTAATCATGGGTATCGGTGTACGAACCAAATTAATGTAAATTAAACTTAAACAGACGAGGATTGATAGATACACGTGTGTTTTACTATGAAACATACATGAGAGGGGTTGGTAGAGCTTTTTTCGAACCTAACAATATAAATAAGTGAACAAATCTTTCGATAGTTCTTGACACCGATAAGAATATTTCTTACATTAACGATATCACATTACTACAAGTGAAAGTCGCCGGCCCCGAAAGGGGTCTAAACTACTAGGTGCATGGGAGTCATTACGACTAATTCGATTGTTTGGGCAGCGTAGATTCGGGCCAGGCGGGTGCTTCGCCCCTGTAATTTTCTCGCCGCGCCGCGCCGCAAACCAACCTTCTCAGAAACTAACTATTCGGTTACGGAACTATGATACGCTTCACGATACCAACTACTTATTAGCTTTGATACGTAAACAAAACATGCATTTTAATGTGATTGTTTGACAACAAACTCATGTGCTTACAGTTATTCAAAATTTTTGAAATTTGTTTAGTTACGCAAACTGTAATTAAGGTTACACTAGTCGAAAATTCTTCCATACAAACGTAGTCTAGGGATTATTCCACTGTTTGACAATATAAGTTCAAATTAAAAAGTGATATCAATTTTTCTCATCATTATCTAGCCCTGTATTGAAACAAAAGAGTAAAAATAGTAAATATTTGAAAGTGATGAGCTTCGAAAGTGCCACATTTCGACACAAATTTTAACGCATTTTTGGGCGCGAATAAATACCATGAGAAGACGGACAATTGGCAACATACAGGGATAGATTATTAGTTCAACAATGCAAATAATTTTATTTTGAACAGATACGTTTAGTCGTTTTTTCATGATATCTAGACTCCCAAAGGTCTGTTATAAAATTTCGCGCGCTCGGTTTCGTCCTAAATCATTATCCATTTCGCAACAAATTTTGCAAAAGTGTGTATTTGTACGCGAACTAGCTTCCTACTGCTCATCACAGCATCTCTTCCGCACGTGTTGTCGGTTGATATAAAATGCATTTTAACCACGCGCACAAAATAGTTCGTGCCGTTGACTAGTGTAACCTTAAGCACGCGTCATCATAGTATACTCGTTAACAATATATATATACTTAAAAATGAGAATCTGTCTAGAAGTCTTTCCTGGATTAGGTTATAGGATTATTTACAAAAACAAAATACCCACTCAGGTTAAGCCTATTAGTCATTAAATTATTCTCATTTGGCAAAGTAGGTAAGTTATTATGATAAACATTACGAGGTATTTATATTTACCGAGTAAATGCTTGTATGAATTCGGAAAGCGATTATTGCAGACTTTGACCAGACCAGACCTTGGAAAATCTTAATTTTAGTGGCAAAAGTTGTATTTACCGTACTTCGGGCTTTTACAGTGACAGATCGTTGGCATCAGATCGATTTACGGTCGACCAATTGGTGGGATAAAATTTTTCGGGCGTCGTCCCATCGTGAGTTTTTAGTGTACTCTACTTCTAAACTTGTGAACTACGTTTATTATATTAGTATATTTGTCTTACCTTACAAATCTAAGTGCAGGGTAGCTCTTCTTTAACTACAACACTACTAGTTAATGCCGTACCCAGACCAAAAAATCAGCATGCCTATTGGCCTAGCGGCACTGGTGGCGCATGAATTACGGTAGTGGATACGCCCAGATTTTAGAATAAAATCTTTATAAAATCTAATATTGGTCTTTTGAAAAAAATAAAACTCACAAAATGTTCGTTATCAAATTGTCTATCCATTAGAGTTAGTATAAAAAATAATTAATGAACACTTTACGAGGAGATGCATGCTATCAATAATTATTTCACATTTTTATGGTTTTGTTGGCAGGAGATTAGTGACACATATACCTCTTTAAAACAAAAGTGTACTACCATTTTAGAATCAACATTATGTAGAAATTTAATGTATTTTTATTAATTGGTATTTCTTTTTAAATAAAGAGTAGATAGCTCTTAAAACTGCTCAAAATTCGACTAGGCGTTTTGCTCGGGGAGGCGCCTTCATAACTCTCGATTGTACCGCAAACTTAGTTTTCCTGAAACTGAAAACAATTCACATGTCATCAACTTCTCAGAAATCTGGAAAGGTCTTTCGGTGGCGGCGCCAGGGCGCTGGCCTGGCGTTCTTATCACCCGATTCCCTAATGACTAACACTGACGTCATCCAGGTGGCTTTTCCAGGTTTCCTTTACATATAAGTAAGTCATTAGTTCATAAATATTAGCTTAGTGCTTATTTAGTATTTTCCGCTAAAATATACAAGGAAAACTTTAATATATCTGCCCAATTAAAATTATAATCGTTTCCCTTGAATTATTATAATATAATTTATATTATAATAATGGGTTATTTTAATTAACTAATTAATTCCACGTAGTCAATGGGAATTGTGTGATTAGTATTGCTGTGCCATGTTCAACGTCATAGGCTGATTATATCGTGTGACGTCGATTGTTTTTGATAAGATTCTTCCGTTTGGCTAACGTGCACTAGGCTTGCCCAGTTACACAGATAACACTAGTAACTTAGGTGGAAGTCACCAGGACATATTGCAAACATTTTATTTTTTGAAAATAAATAAATGATTTATGATTAGTTGACACTATCTTCAAACGCTAAAATGACGTGTGCAATTCGAGTGGCCTATGTCCAACAGTGGACTCCTGCTGCCGCCACGACTTTGGACAAGAGGGCCTGGGAAATGGACCAAGATTCCAGAGCCCCAGACGTTACTTACTTCATCCTGCACACAAAAAGTGTGGGATAGAGTAGTAAGTGTCGGTATTGATGTGCAAACAGCTTTAGCATTGGTCTTCAAATCGTTTGATGGACTCATGCGATGATCTCGGCGACGTTTCTTTGTAGCATTTAGAATCATCTTTGCTTTTTATTTTTAATACCTTTATAAATTATTACAAGATGCTTAGACAACATATAAACCTTAAGCAATAAATTAATTGTCATATCATAGAAATGATAAAAAAAAGATAAAATAAATGAAAAAAAAAATGATGTCAGAAGCTTGAGATCTGACACCAGTCTTGCCAAGAAGTACCGTGTTACCCAGTTACTGGGTTGTGGAGGTCAGATAGGCAGTTGCTCCATGTAAAACACTGGTACTTAGCTGAATCCGGTAAGACTGGAAGCCGACCCCAATATAGTTGGGAAAAGGCAGATGATGATGATCATAGAAATGATAAAATCGAAGCGACGTTCAATGGTCAAAACATTGAAGAAAATAAGACAGCCACAGTCAATAGAGCGGTCTCGTAAACGTTTTCCGCATGGCAAGTGCACAAACATTAGTAAAGGTACGCAATAATATTGTTTGTATCTGTGTAGAACAAAACGTTTGCTTGATCATAACAAAATAAATGTTTATGTTGTTTGTACGAAAGGCCGCAATTACCGAGGGCGGCGGTAGGAACGGACCGCGGCGGCGGCGAGTGGCACACACTGGCCTGCTACGATTTTTATCTCAAACGGTGAGCCGACGTTTCCATCCGCGTAATTACAGAGTTTAGGCCATAGAGTGAATTATTAGACGCGCCGCGGTGCGGTAATCAACACAATAATTGTTATTCACGGCGCTAGAGTTGCGGTGCGGAGCGGAGCGGTGCGGACCCGCTACACAAATTGAATTTCGTACAATTGCCGTGTAACGGTCCGCTTTGTTACCTTTTTATACACCCATCACGTGAGCCACTTTTTGTTTAGCTTAATAAAGAGCAATTTAATACCTTTCTTAAACGCGCAAATTAAATTTATAACGCTATAAAAAGACTAAGTCTTAATCCACGATAACATAAATCAGATATCTGTAACAAAAAATTATAAAATATAATAATACATTGCGGACTTATTTCAGTGAACGGTTATGAGATTCATTCAGAAGTTAATACACTTTTGATTATTGCAGTTGGGGTTGCACAATGCGATGAGAAATCTATGTTTTTGGGTGAAAATCAATTTTTCAGTGAAGTAACTGTAAAAAGATTCCATTTGAAATAATAATGAGGTTACGATGGCAATCTTATGTTCACAATACGCTTTTGAGAACACACTAGTCCATTATTCACTGTAGTCAGCCGGAGGTTTTAAAACAAAACAAGGAAACTATGCGGCAATTTATTTTGTAGGGCGGCGCCCGCCCCGCAAATTCATTACCAGCACAACCTGGCGCTTCCGTTTCCGTTCCTCCGTATTGTATACCACGAGGTTGGGCAATGATAGTGTTTCATTTGATATCCATTGGTGCTTTTCTTTGGAGAATACTAGGCTACACATGTTCTAACACCGCAATGTAGAAAAAACATGTTCTTAAAGTGTCGTAAGTTAGTGATTTGTTGCTGGTGTATGGTAGTGTGTTGGTACAGTTCGTGATAACATCGACTTGACGTGACTGCGACTTCGTTTGCTCAGCCTGCTTTGGGCAAAACTAACATAAACTTCTACTGTTTAGTTTTTTCATGTTTTTTACTACCTCCCCAGCTACAGATGTGTTTTTGTGTTTCAGTTAGTTAATGGTTTAATAAGGCTTCTGGTTGCATAAGTGGAATATGATTTATTTTGGAAGATGATTTCGTATTTAGCTTTATTCTATCTTACTTTTTGCTAGATTTTACTGAATTTAAGTTGGTTCCTATTTAATTAGGGTTCCGTACCAAAATGGTAAAAAGGAACCCTTATGGTGCGACTCAGTCTATCTGTCAGTCTGTCCAAGCTGCATATCTGAAAAACTAAATGCTATCATCTTGAAATTTGGAATAGTTTTAGATGACGTTTGCCCAACTATTTTGCAAATAAGAAAAAAAATGTTATATATTTTTGCAACAGGGACTGAAAGGAGGTCTTAAAAATTCGAAATGGGGCTACTAGGGCATGTGGGGTATCATATTAAAGAGCGCTATAAGCACATTCTCATAAAAAAATCTTTTGTTTTAGGCCGCATAGTAGTTTCCAACTTTCGACGAAAAATTAAAAAAAAAAACCGTGCCCCTACTTATCGCCGAAGTTAGCATAGAGGAAAATCTGAAATTATTCTAAGTGATAGAAATTTATGTAGATTACAGGAACATTAAAACGATGTCTCTTAATGGCACACTTTTAATAATAAAAATATAATGGTAAAGTACTGCCCGCCTGTTCGCCCTTCGACCTGCCCTCATGTTCGCCCATCCAAGCTACTCTTGTAGGACTGTACGTAAACTAACACATCTAAATTATTTATAAATCGAGCGCCAGTCCGACTCGCTCTTGACCGGTTTTTTTAAATTCTCTATTATCTGCTTGACTCTCTAATACAATAACATAGGTATCTCCACTTTCCGTCAGTTGTGGCCTGTTATTATTTTATTGTCTAACAGACTCTATTGTTTTTGTGCAAATAGAAGATAAGTTGTCCTTTCTTTAGATCTATAGAAAATACATAGAAATTTATTACTTATAACGTACGGCAAAAAAAAACTATTCTTTCAAATTAAACTGACTGGGCAGGTTCACTCATCTGTGTGGTTCTTTACTCAAAAAATATCTCAAATTATGTATTGTGAATGTAGAGCCTTATATTACGGTCTTGCGGGTAGATTTTATGATTGTCTTGCAGTTTATTTATTTATTAACAAGGCACACCAACGACTCAATTACACATCAACATTACAAAGAAACATCCAGCAACGATCCTGTGTAAGTGAGTCACATACAGGCATGCACATCATTTACAGCGTAAGAGTTGAGTCAAGTTTGAGTACTTTATGCGTTCTATCTCAAATAACCTTAGTTTGGTATTCGTCGAATCGTTGCTGAGCTATACAATAGATAACTGACAAATGCTTGAAAGAATGAAACTACATTGATTTAGCACAGACTAAAATACACACAATATAGGTACTAGATACACTGCTTGCACTGTCTGCTTTTCTAAAATTACCACCTTAGATATTAACCAGCATGATTGTCATATATTTTGACCATAATATTAATTGTATGAATTTTAAAAGAGATCATGATCCCTGAGTTTTTTTCGGTGTATTATTTCAGGGAAGTCAGCTATGTCCTAGCTGACGTCCCTGAAAACATCGGCCACATCTAGCATAAAAAGATTAGCGTGTAAAAATTCATAATTCACAAAATCACATTTTGCACAATCAGCATTTTCAGGATGAATATGAAACTTCTGTCAAACCATTATATTACGTTATCCTCACATAATTTTACCGATACTATTTCTGTGAACACAGTTCCAATAAAACCTTCCTTTATTCATGTCTTTCTTATTCTGAACACCTGGCCTGAAAACAGGTGCGCTAATACCATCTTCTTTTAGACAACAGTCGCTATGTGTTACATATTTACTGACGAGTTTCATAACAGAAATCATTCGAGGGGCTCTAAAGGTCGCCATACATAAATAAGGCCGTCTGTCGGGCAGTGTCGGGGTACTAACGTTGCAGGTGGAAAGCTGACATGTGGCTCGTCTACCCACGCTCTTATACCACAGTAGAGGAACTAGCAGTGGTGCAATAGTCAAGTTGTTGAATATCAGTTTTCTCTCTTTTACATATGCTGTATTATCAGAACTTTGAATGAAGGAAGATTGATACGTAAACTCTCATGTAGACAAAATGTCATTTGATTTGTTTCACCAGTAAGAGTAACAAAATAGTATAAAAATGTGTATTAAGTAATTCCGTTTAATTTATTTCTATTGTTAGCATAAAACAACATTAACCTGCATACTATTCATATTGTATATTAAACAAATGAAGTAACGTACCTACTTAGTGTTATGAACTACGTTTGTAGTTCATCATCATGATCGTATCAGCCGTAAGGCGTCCACTGCTGGACATAGGCCTCCCCCAAGAGTCGCCACATGGACCGGCCCCGTGCATTCCGCATCCAGCGGATCCCCACAACATTCACCAGGTTTCGTGTGTAGTTTTGTAAATTAATTTAGTTTAGATAACTGCACAATAATTTCGCTAATTCATAAAGTAAATTCTCAATTACCTGAGGCACTTTACAAATTATCTAAACAGATAATGAGCATCATTAGGTTACATTACAAAATTACATATCCCACGCTTGCGAAGCGTTGCATGATGCCCGTGCAACTGGGTTAAGCGGGCGGCGTCGGGTGCTGAGCGAAGCGAGGAATTAGCAACCCGCTACTACTTACGCAATGTTGATGTTATATAAATGATGCCATTTAGCACGATACTGTGCCGATGGTGCCTTTAATGATAAATAAAATAAAACACTTTATACTATACGTAAGTAAAATGAAGCTCATGCAAAATATGTGCTAAAAATTCACAATTTTTTTTCTGGGCCACATAGAACTCAGGTTGAGGAAATATTTTTTTATGTGATGGTAACATAGGTTCTAAGCGAGTTAATGTAGAATTTGAAAATGTTATTGTATAATGTAATTCGAGGCAGTTACCACCAACAAATTAACTATTAAGCATATAACTAAGTTGCTAAATAAAGTTCAATTTAATAATACGTTTAGAAACACAATTGGACAGCAAGCGACAATAAATCATTTAACTAATTTGATAACCTATTAATTACTCGTGGAGTTGAGTAATTGAACTCTATATACTGTGTCCCGGAGCCGGTACACGCAATCTCTTGCTTGATATGTAATTCAATAACAATAATCGGATTCTCTTTAACGCCGACATGCAGCATATGCCTCACAGCGAAAATGATTAACTCAGCTTTCAAACATACGATTTTCACCTTCATTTCTTCAGAATCAAGGTTCAGTTTTTATTGAAAGTTTCTTGGCGTTTGTAGTATAGTGATGAGTGATCTATTCGGTTATAGGATGGTTTGGTTGAGCTTACGAATGACGAGTCGTTACGTGAGTTGCTCCATACGTTGTTCTGTTGGTTCCATTGTCTTACTGCACTATACACCCTGTTTAAATAATTAGTACCCGAGCGATCGAGCTTTGTTCGGGTGAAAATAGAGAAAACGACGTTTTATAAATACTTTACCTAGCTAGTTCGGTTTATCGCCCCTGAAGGCCCCTGCATACAAAATTTCATCAAAATCTTTGGAGCCGTTTCCGAGATTCAGATTATATATATATGTATACAAGAATTGCTCGTTTAAAGGTATTACATAGACAGTGGCAGTGGGTGCATTGAAATAGAGCGTCAGTGTTAAAACGCTTTTATTAGCTTGGATATGTATGGTATCAATGTAACGGCATCTTTGAACGTGATTTTCACCTCCTTCAAAACGTGGGATTTGAAACTTTGCACACTTATCAAGGACCGATGATAATGCAATAATGTAGTCAAAGTCAAAGTCAAATATATTTATTCAACTAAGCCAATAAGCGGCACTTTTGAACGTCAAACAAAAATTAAAATTTACAAGTCATAAAAGTTGATTCTAGCGTGCGCGTTTGAATAGTTTGTCCCATTAGCCTTACCAAGATCTTCAGGATTAGCGACTTTTTAGTTCAATTTACCATTACAGCGTGTTTTTTAGTTTTTAGAATACAATTTATTTTTTCCTTTGATATAGTTTTCGTTTACCTACCGAAGTATTTCATTAGTTTCGTTAATTTCAATGCCTAAAACGAACAATGATTTTAACAATGATAAATTGAATTTAAATTTTAACTAGCTACCTACCTATACATGCTAGGTAAGATTTTTACCGTATGGAAATACCAATTGAGTTAATGTTTAATTTTAAATTACAATAGGTTTCGGCAATAACTACTTGTTGTTTAGGTAGGTATGTATATGTTGGTCATTATAAATCGCAAGCAGTGCCCAGGGGGAGTATACTCGGCTCGGGGTCCGCAGCGCGCGGCGTAGGCGGACCCATCGAGATCGACCGCGTTATACATACAAATTGTGATCTCGCCGACTTGCAGATGCAAGATAAGAAGCAATTAAGAGTCCATGAATATACGACCCCGTCGCACATCCCCCACATACATTACCACTTTTCCGAGACCTGTTAATAAATACAATCTCATATTTGCGCTCGCTCTCCCAATGATATATAACGTTTGTTAATTAGGTTATCTCCTCGTCGGCATCTACAAAGGGCCAAGGCTTAAAAGGCTCGTTGATATTAAAAGTGCCGCTTATAACTTTTATCATAAATCACCCTGTGGCAAAATCGCGAGGGCGCGCGAAAAAATTCGATCTACTTGGAACAAAAAATATGCAAGTAATGACGAAAGCACCCTGAGAGCTTTTGTGAGTAGCTGCGGACTTGCTTAGAATTAATTGTGTTGAGTCCGCTCAATAGCCGCCGTCACTAAAATATTTGTCGTCAAGTGCCAACACTTGTTAGTTGTTCTGGTTTTTTTTGAGTCCCAAATAACTTCACGTCATTATGTCGCAAAATATGCGAATATTAAGTCGATCTATAAACTGTACTGAGCAAAAAATGCGAAAAGCAATTAAGTAATTGAACCCGATACTGTGTAATTGTTCTAATTATTTCGTTTTCCTTGTTGCAACAAAATGTATATGGGATTTAACTGTAACATTGTCAAAAATGAGTTCAGCTTTAAAGGTAAAACGATAGTTTTAGGTATGTCAGCATCCTTCTAGAATTTTTCCACCAATATTTTACATGCAGAGACTCGGACTACAGTCTTATCGGTCGGTTACCCTAAGGTCAATTGTCAGACTTTCAGAAATCTATATCTTTGTGTCAGCTTGTGGGACCTGCTGTTTAGCTTGTTCTCCGCTGTAAGAAATTCTATGGAAAAAGAATGGTTGTCAGCAATTTAGCAGATCGATGCGTGAGGCTACTTTAGCCGCACGAGCTCATCAGCTAACAAAGTATAAATATAAGGTATTAATCGTCATTCGATTTTATCCATCGATTACCAACGAATTCGGAGAACATTAACGTAACTAAACCTATATTTCGAGAAGGTTTCCGTTGTAAAAGCGCCGGCGAACAGTTTAATGAGTCGGGAGAGGGCTCGACGCGCGTCGCGAGCAGAGCGCGGTCTTGTGATTACCACGGACGTACGGGCTGACGGTCCTGTAATAATAAAACATCGACAGGCCGCCTTTATCGACTGCCTTCTCGATAAGCATCCGTGACGAATTCGCACCATTCCAGCGACGAACCCTCGGACCTACGATACTCGTATGGCCGCGTAAACACGTTATTAAAACGATTAATAATACACCATGAACAACCAAAAATATATCTTAAAATTTAAGTACCAAGATTTATTTTTAAAGTCAGGTTATCATGCTTAAGTTGGTTAATTGCCTTATAAGGGAAAACGTACGAGATATTCGTATCGATACAAATTTAATTCCAATTATAATATTAACGGCTTCAAATATTGAGGTAATTTTGTGTTACATAGTTTTTCCTGTATAATTTAACGTCACGGTTTTTACTTTTGGCTGCTAGAAAATTTCAAATAATTGCAATTTCGATGACAACAAAGCAGAATTATGATTTAATAAAATCGATTTGAAATTATATAAAAGAAATTAGAGCAGAGGAGAACCGCGACCAATCTGATAAGATTATACACGATTTGAGAGTTGAGAAATTTTCCGAAATTTCGAAGACTTCGGTGATTTTTCTTTTCTTTTTTTTTCTTCTTCGGTAATTTCGAAGACGTAGGTGCATGCATACAATCGATTATGATGTTCAAATGAAGACAATCTAAAACAAAGAAACCATTGGACAGAAGTGAACGAGCGCAATACAGGAATATTGAATTTAGGTGTCGGTAAGCGGATGTAAAAATACGTCATATTAAGGATATCCGCATGGATACCGAACTAATTACTTTTTGGCTTGCCTGTCAGGTAATAATTTTTTGGCTTGCCTGTCAGGTAATAATTAACTAATCATCCAATTAGTTAGGAACCAGTTACAAACAATGGCTTTATACAAAAAAAGAAGGGAACAGTAAGTTATACAACTAAGCGCATTCACTTGCTTTTGGTGGTGAATTATGTGTAGGTGAACAATATGAACCTAATATTAAAATACCTATATACGAACCTAATGTCATTTAAAATCAGATCTGGCCCTTCTTTTGCTGTCCCTCGAGCGACGCCCTGAACCGAGGTTCGTACCCCACAGGGGGTGCCCTCAACGCAGTCGTTTAGTTTTTAAGTTTTGTTGCCCTGGCTGGAGGCTTTAGCTTACTAACATTGGCACAGAAAAGGCCTGAAACAATTAAATATCCATTGTCAAGAGGCGAGTCCTTGGCGGCGAACGTGTTAAGCAGTAGACAACCCCCGGTTGGATTGCGCGATGGCACTCACTAAAATCTACTTTTATCCGCCTCTGAGTTAGCCACTATTTATGTGTTAGCTGTCATAAAAAATATGTAAGTAAATTATGAACGAGTTGCGCTGGCGCATGCAGTGGAGCAGACGGATGTCACCGCCATGTTTTTGTAGCAGATCGTTCACCTCCCAACCATTCACGAATTTAGGAAACGGTATAACAATAAAAAATAATATAAAAACGATACTTCGTGATCGATGCGACTATTAACGTTTTTGCTTTCTAAAAGTCAATACTGCATCCAATCGTTAGATTGGACGATTTAGGTTAGATTAGCATGCCAAGTAACACCAACCACGCAACCAATTAGAATATCTATCCAATTAAGTATTCTATTAGCACTTTATGGATGCTTTAGCCTCTTAACTTAAGTGCGATTATGGTAATATTTTAATGACGCTGAGAAAGGGAAACTGTATCGGCAATAGAAACCACGGGATTATGCCAATATTTGGAGATTAAGTGTTACGATATTCTACAATAAGCTCATCATCGTAATCGATGTCGATCGGAGTCTTTGTTCTGATAGCTACAACTTTGGAGTCTTTAGGTCAAGAGTGAATAGATTTCTTCTAGGCAAGCGTGCTTCACCGTAGAACACGTCATCGCTTAACATCAGGCGAAATAGTGGTCAAACGCGAGCCTATAGATTATAAAAAAAAGTAATCTGTGTTACGATATTCTACAAGCTCACCATCGTAATCAGTGTTACGATATTCTACAAGCTCACCATCGTAATCAGTGTTACGATATTCTACAACAAGCTCATCATCGGAATCAGTGTTACGATATTCTACAACAAGCTCATCATCGTAATCAGTGTTACGATATTCTACAACAAGCTCATCATCGTAATCAGTGTTACGATATTCTACAACAAGCTCATCATCGGAATCAGTGTTACGATATTCTACAACAAGCTCATCATCGTAATCAGTGTTACGATATTCTACAACAAGCTCATCATCGGAATCAGTGTTACGATATTCTACAACAAGCTCATCATCGTAATCAGTGTTACGATATTCTACAACAAGCTCATCATCGGAATCAGTGTTACGATATTCTACAACAAGGTCACCATCGTAATCACGTCCTTCTGTTGATTTCTTAAAAAATAATGTATAATATTCTAGTTAATGGATGGCATAGGTGGTGGACAATATATAGTAGATACAGAAATAGCTCAATTATCAAAATATTTATCGTCATTATTTCAGAAAAAAAGAACAAGACTCGAGACAAAGCAGACTTAACATATTTGATATATAATAATCATATAATATAAGTAAAATAGCATGTATTATGATATATATCCATACTAATATTATAAATCTGTAAGAGTTTGTTTGTTTGTTGGAATTGAAAAATCTTTTTGTGTTAGATAGTCTATTTATTGAGGAAGGTTATAGGCTAGATAATATCACGCTACGACCATTAGGAACGGAGCAGAAATAAAAAATGTTGTAAAAACGGGCAAAAATATTCCATTTTGAGAGCTTCCGTTTCGTGCGCTGCGTAAACGGTTTTTAAGTTACGCAATAATCATGCATGTAGGGTAGGTAAGGTAGATGGGTATAGGTAGGTAGCCAGTTGACGGGAGCGAAGCCGCGTGGGACAGCTAGTAACAATATAAAATGGCTGAAATACGCAAAAAACAATGCGCTAAGATATTTAAAACGACGCGCGACGCGGCGACGTTCCATTGTTTGTTTAAACAAGGCATCATTAAAATGTTATAAAGCTTCGGAATCAATGTCTAGTGTTTTACGAGTACTTAGTACTTCATGTAGAAATAACAAAGGTTTATAGCTTAATAAAGTCGTCTGAAACAAAGATTAATTAAAATAAGAAATTTAATAAGAAAAATATTTTTACAAATCACAAGGTAAAAATGTTATTGTTAATATATATCATAATTTAGGCTAGTTGGGGCTGTAATGCTATTTGGCAGTTGGCATACTAAAACTAGGCAGTAAAAGTAACACTGGACTCATAACAATATGGTTATTTTATTGTTCCCGTGATTAGGAGACCGTTACAGGTTAGTCCTTGGCCTTATACGATGTAAGGGGATATCGATTTGACTAAACGCGTCACGCTCTAGGTTTTCTCGATTGTGAATATACTGTGTCAGCTGTTGCCGTAATGATATTTCGTTCTTGAGTGTTCGCTTTTTATTTTCATTACTTTTATCGTTTTCCTGAAAACTCATATTTTAAGTCGCACAATATATTTTTTGTTTTTGTTAGTTGTCTGAGAATATTCAAGAATTCTGTAAGTAGTCATAAGATAATATAGGAAACGAAACGCTTAGTTTCTGACAAAAGCCTTATCAAATCAATTTAGTACTATACTGGCTAATCACGCTTAGTAAAATTTACAATGCAAAAGATTTTTATAATACTCATTCATAATTAAATCTGTGTATAATTCAAATCTCTTTTTCTGTATCATCGTAATTTACATTATGCTAAATAAAAAGCGGTGTCATCACAAAAGATTTTGGAGGCAATATAAACATAATATCAATTTAAATTCCTTGTTAGTGGAGCGAAAGCCGACATCATACCTGAAAGTGGCGGAGCCTCATTGGATGACGTGCGCGCCAATCGCGTGAGCGCGCTGCGGCCGCCGCGCTAGCTGCGGCGGGCGGGCCGGCCCAGCCGCGCCTCAGTTCCTCTTCACACCTCGCGTCGGACTGACGTGCATACATCCGCGTGTTTTTGCTTTTGACTTTTGTAACATTGACTTGTCCTCCCTGGACTTTGGGGAAAGTGACAATGCCGCGACCCTCGCGTGAATCTTATGGCGACCAGAAGCCCCCGTACTCGTACATCTCCCTGACGGCGATGGCGATCTGGAGCTCCCCAGAGCGCATGCTGCCGCTGTCGGAGATCTATCGGTTCATTACGGACCGCTTCCCGTACTACCGGCGCAACACGCAGCGCTGGCAGAACTCGCTGCGGCACAACCTCTCCTTCAACGACTGCTTCGTGAAGGTGCCGCGCCGCCCGGACCGGCCCGGCAAGGGCGCCTACTGGACGCTGCACCCGCAGGCCTTCGACATGTTCGAGAACGGTTCGTTGCTCCGCAGACGCAAAAGGTTCAAGCTGATGAAAGATGACAAAGAGAGCCTGCACGCAGAGTTAGCAGCGCTGGCGAGTTTCAATAGAGCATTTTTGGCGAGACAAGCGAGTGCGCCACCACCACCACCGCCGATGTCTAGTGCAAGTTTATACAGTCCACCGTTGGGTCCACAACTAAGTCCAGAGCCGGCGGAACTGGCGGAGACGGCTACTGTCACTATGTTACCGCGGGAGAGGCCACGCCGCGCGTTTACGATCGAGGCGCTGCTTCAGCCGGACGTGCCGCGCTCCTCTCCATCACCACCTATGCACGTGCAGCACCCGCACCCGCAGCCGCTGCTGCTGCCCATGCAGCACGCATACGTGGCGCGCTACCACGCCGAGCTGCTGGCGGCGGCGCACGCGCTGCGCCCCTGCTACCTGCCGCCGCCGCTGCTGCCCGTCGCGTGACCTCCACCGCCGGCGCACATCAGCTGCGACAATGTTTCGTGCAATGTTAGACTGTAAGTACACCACTAGTATTCATCATTTTGTATAGTGTTTAAATTTTTATGTGGAACATACGTTTTGTAGTAATTAATTGTTAAAGTTTTGATTTCAATACTTGTAAACAGGACTATTAAATTCCAGTTCTTGGTGTCTCTACCATGAACTGGTGTTCTGGTTTCTGAATAAATCACTAGGTAGGCAATAGTCATGACATACCTACAACGCATTTAGTATTATAACTATTTATTAACTCAAAGCGAGGCTAAGTGTGATTGGCCTACTGTTGAATATTCTGCAGATGATTCATCTCACGTAGACCGGATCATCATTGTGTTTTAAGTGATCTCACTTTAAGGTTTATGTAACTATTGTTGATTAGATAAACGAAAGATGTGCAAACTGTTCAATATAATTGTATCATTGTGAAAAAATCATGTATATATATAAAATAATAAATTTAGAGAGCAAGTAAATGACTATGACGGCAGACAATGTTACAAATATTTGGTAAAATGCAAACTATGTCGCGTTTTATAATTACACACAGATTCACTCTTTCTTTCTAATAGGAATATATTATAGGTAGTACCTACCTATTATGAGTAGCAATAAATGTAAAAAGCATATCTATTGTTTTATGATAGCTAGCGTAGAATAAGATTGTTATTTATTTAGTGATGAGAACTGATCTGTTCTATTCCTGTTCATAGTGTAGATCAAATTATTTGTGTAAATATTGGTTAAATTGTTATAAATATTGAGTAGGAATATTAAATGGAATTCATTATATTTCCTGGTTTTATTTAAACATACTTTTCCAAATTTTTCAAATATAACAGAATGATTTGCCGCTTCGGTAACAATAATCAATGGTGTTGTTAACGGCATTTAACAATTGAAATATATAGATTAACTTGGGAGTATACATACAATTTCGTTGGTTGGATATTCTTCGTGTGGGGTGATGGAAAAAGTGGTAGAAAATTGTAAAAAAAGGGGTATTCGTGGTGGTCTGTTTCACGGTGTAACGCGGCGCGTCGGGGCTCGCTTGTGAGCTAATAGATCCTGATATTGGCCTGATGTGCTGACTCACCCGCCGGCTCGTTACACACCGTAATGCGCATTATAGGCTTGTTCAACATTTTGACCCTCTTTCACAGTGAAAAACCTTTAATCTAATGATGGAGGACACAATAGAGCGGTTCCTTTCTTCGGTTCCTTTTTGTGGGATCAATTTATGAAATTAGGATTCGGAAAAAAAATGGAGCAATAAAACGTGAGGTTGGTTTTTGATATCGTGTACATACCTACTTACTCAACAACAGTAAGTAGGTATGATACAAAATACTGATACTAATCGTTTGGAGTAAACTAAAGGATCTGGTTTGGTTACGGTAGCAGCGCTTTGGCTTTTGAATGTGAAAAAAAACCCATTGATAATCAGCAATTTACTGTTACCTGCATTACAAGGAAATATCTATGTTTTTTTTTCAACCTGTAATTCGTTTATAACACACATAAAATATGTTAAAAACATTGTTTTAATGCTTGGTACTAATTTTACAGTAGGATAAGTACCTTCTGCTGAATGGTGATTTAGATTTCTGAAAGCATGGCACTTTGGGAAATAAAGAAAAATTAAAGGGACCGATTTAAATGTATTTTTGTTCTACCGAAGTTTTTTTATGCTATCCCTTTAAGCTTCCGGCAGGACGTCATAAAAAGAAACATTTTTAACTTATTACTGATATTTGACATATTCGGACATTTAAATTAGGTAACTTGTATTTTTGCACAAAAGGAAGGAAATGTTATGTATATTGAAGCACGTAAGAGCACTATCGTATTATGTTGGTTAAGCTTACCTTATGAAATTACCTACATTCATTAGACTCGTGTAAGGACTGAAGGACTTAAATTGAAGGACTAAAGAAATCCTGAGATCTACAATATTGGGTTTGTAAGTCAAGAGTGCATAAGTGACTTCTAGGCAAGCATGTCTGCGTGCTCCATCGTCGAATATATAATCGCTTTCCACGTGGTGAGATAGTGCTCAAACGCAAGTTTAACACTAATAAATCATTTTAAAATCCTGACGTTTGAAATGAATAGTCCCTGGGATTTTATGTTAAAACTTTTTGACTACTAAAATTTAGAATTTTTTTAAATTAAAAATACCGACAAATTACATACGTGTATCAATAGGAAAAAGAAATTGCTTTTTCCTTAAGGAAAAACAAGCAAACGTAGAGACTGCATTTATGCTACACGGATAAAATATTAACTTAAAATTATATGTTTTCATATGGTTTTTGGTTTTTTGTAGCTGGATATCAGACTTCCTCAGTGAACGGTCGATCCGAGTAGTCATTGACGGCTGCTCCTCTGACTTCATGGCTATTGATGCCGGAGTTCCTCAGGGGTCTGTTCTCTCTGCAACTCTTTTCCTGCTGCACATCAACGACCTACTTCAGCCTGGTATTGTTAGGTACGCAGATGACAGTACTGTTTCAGAGAGATACTTGTCCAGCGCAAAAACCAACGTGGATGAAGTTCTTTCCTTGAGAGAGGCTATGGTGGAGCGGCGGTGAGATTTGACCTTAAGCCTTGTCTGTAGTGGGGTGATGACAATCTGGTCTCCTTTAACGCCACCAAAACACAGGCGTGTCTTTTTACCGCAAAAAGGAGTATTTTAGATCAAACTCCTACTTTTCGGGGTACATCTGATCCTGTGACTGATCGGCTCGAGCTCCTAGGCATGGAGTTGACATCCAGTCTCAACTTCGGCGCCTCCATTGAGTACAAAGCCCAAATTGCGGCCAAAAAACTGGGCATCCTAAATAGAGTGAAGCGATACTTTACGCCTGTACAGCTTTTAACCCTACACAAAGCGCAAGTCCGATCCTGCATGGAGTATTGCAGCCAACTTTGGTGGATGGCTCAGGTAAGTATCAGCTTGCCGTGCTTGACTCGGTGGACGCGGAGCTAAGAGGCTCATTGACGACGTTGAGCTGGCGGATGCCAAGCTACACAGCTTGGCTCATCGCCGCAAGGTTGCTTGTCGGTCTTCTACAGACTGTACTTCGGTGAGTGTGCTCAAGAACTCCACGACCTCATCCCACCAGCCCCCTTCTACCATCGGACATCTAGACGCACTGCAAGTTATCATCCTTACCTTGTTGCCATTCCACCAATTCGCACCAAGCGCTTCCAAACATCCTTCATAATGCGCACAGCGAATGAATGGAACTCACTACCTGCGTCTGTGTTTCCGAACGCATTCAACCCGAATCTCTTTAAAGTGGAACAGGCTTCTTCTGGGTAAGCTCACTCCATCGTCAACTTTATCTCTGTCACCTCTGACCTAGACTAGAGTCAAGAGCAAACCCATCACAAATAAAAATAAATAAAAAATATGTGTAACTCAGAAGCACTATTTTCTTAAATTAAGTAAATATTATTAGCGACTCGGCCCTGCTTTGTATGATTGAAATATACCAAAGTGACGACATGTCAAAACACAGAGATATCTGTGAGATATACTCGGTAAAAATGTTAGTATTTTAATTCTTAAACTTATCGGCATAAAAATGATGTCAAAGAACGCATCTAAATGCATTGTAGTTTGGCAGAACTAAGGACATACGCACAAAAATAAAAACTGATATTATCTAAGCGACCTTCCTGAAATTGCAAGTACGTTCACATGGACACCATGCGATTTAAACCGATTTCCACTTGAAATATTCTTAGAAAATACGTAAACGCGTCATCCAACCGATATCGAATTGCGACGCGCCAACTGGGACCTTCCCTTGCACTATTTATCGATTTCTGTCTATGTTAGATTTAGGATTATTTTACTGAGTGTTACCTACCTGGTGGCCCGTCATGACTTCTGCTTGGATTAAAAATTGCCAAGGAAGACCTCTTTTCGAGTAGGCATTCTCCATAAAGGTGCTAAACTTTTTCTTTCTATGACCTACATAACTACTAGTAGTTAATGGCCCAGCATAATTTATTACTTGTTTAATCCATTCAGTTAGCGACCTTCCTGATGGTTCGACGCTATTCGATTTTCGATATCACCGATAAGCGATTTTTATTAAGCGATATTGCAAGTATGTTCACATGGACGCAATGCGATACAATGCGACCGATTATCACTTGAAATTGCCTTAGAAAATATTTATAGTTTAATTTGCGTCGCTCCATCAGGAATTCCCTTTTCTTTCAAAATTAAATTAAATTACTGAAAATCATTGTTCAGTACGATAATCTCATCAAAAAGTTTTAAAACCTTATCCAAATACACGGGCAGGCGACCGATTTCCGACACAAGTATTATTTATATTTGGGGCAAACCCAGTTTGGCGAGGTCACACATAGCAGCCATTGGTACTAATAGGTAAATAAATATAATCTAATCTATACATAAATGAACATTAAATTTAGAACAGCATTTAATGTAACATTACGAGAACGATTCGACCGATACTCGTATGTTCAAACGAACATACGAGTATCGGTCGAATTATAATTCGAATGTAGGGAAAGGAAAACCGGCCGCAAAATTTTAAAATTCGTGAACAAATAAAATTTGTCTAATTATTCCAATTCATTCATAAAATTATTACATAAAAAATAACGTTCCATCTTTTGAGACAAGATTATGAGCGCTATCGATTCAAATTAAAGTTCTTTTTCAATTAATCTTTTGTATACATACATACATAAACTCACGCCTTTTTCCCATGGGGGTAGGCAGAAACTACAGAACGCCACCTGCTACGATCCTTACATACTTCTTTTCATCTTTTGTATGTATTCAGAAAATTTGAAAATTGTTTCTTTTGGGTCAGCAGAACTGTCAACTTATAACGCAATTTATTACAACTTATACCTAACATTAGTAAAAAATGTCTCACTCTTCCATCATTACCTGCTACAATGTCAGGGCATAATAAACTAGCTGTTGCCCGCGGCTTCGCTGCCGTGGACCACCCCGCAGGACCCATTTAAAAATAGCCTATGTCACTCAGGAATAATGTAGCTTTCTATTGTTGAAAGAATTTTTTAAATCGGTCCAGTAGTTTCGGAGCCTATTCGGTTCTAACAAACAAAAAAATCTTTCCTCTTTATAATATTACTAGCTGTCCCCCGCGGCTTCACTCCCGTCAACTGGCTACCTACCTACCCTACATATATGAATGTTGCGTAACTTTAACCGCTTACGTAGCGCAAGCAACGGAAACTATCAAAAAGGAATATTTTGCACGTTTTGCAACATTTTTCATTTATGCTCCGCTCATATTGGTCATAGCGTGATGTTATATAGCCTATAACCTTCCTCGATAAATGGACTATGCAACACAAAAATAATTTATCAATTCCAACCAGTAGTTTCTGAGATTAGCACGTTCAAACAAACAAACAAACAAACAAACTCTTCAGCTTTATAATAATATAATATATAATAAAATAATATATATATATAATATATATATAATATAATATAATATTAATATATTATTATATAAGTATAGATGTTTATGACCCACACATACAGGATGTAAAGAAAAGGTGAGATCAATGCTCAAAATATCTGCCATACAAATTTTTGTCGGCTGACGACAACTTTGTATGGAAAATCCATTTTTTTTTTGAACATTTCCTATGATTTCCTTGGAGCAACTAGTTCATGGGCAGAAGCAGTTCCTAAAATATGATCGGACATTTCCGTTACACTCTGTATACATCCTGTATATATTGAACTATTTCATAGGGAGTATTATCCAGTCTATGTATATAACGTAGTCGAAGTTTGTTTGAATAAAAATATAATGTGCCTATTCTGATCCCTGTTTATTAAAAATTACTTAATATGGTCTGATTAATAACGTATTCGTATATACATATAAACTGATAAAAATTGTTAGGCACTACAGGTTATAATTATATAAATATTATAGGTGACGTCACGCAAACATACAACCATTTTCGTGAGTAAGTATAGGCTTTTGTGGCACAAATTTCCCTTATTAAGTTATGTTTTAATTCCATTTCAGGCAAGGTGGTGGGTTTGGTTCCTGCAGTGCCTAACAATTTTTATCAGTTTGTATGTATGTATTTACAAACTGATAAAAAAATATAAATTTAGATATAAATACCACCAAAAAAAAACAAAAAAACCACACAACAAATACCATAAGAAGACAAAAAATTGCAAAACGGCCTCCATACAGGGATAGATTAGTAGTTGAACAATTCAAATAATTTTATTTTGAATAGATAGATTTAGTAGTTTTTTCAAGATATCTAGACTGCCAAAGGTCTGTTTAAAAATTTTTGCGTGGTCGGTTTCGTCCTAAATCATTATCCATTTCGCAAATATCACAATCACAAATTTGCAAAAGTATGTATTCATACGCGAACTAGCTTCCTGCTGCTCATCACAGCATCAATCTCTTCCGCACGGGTTGTCGGTTGATATAAAATGCATTTTAACCCCGCGCACAAAAAGTTCTTGCCTTTGACTAGTGTAACCTTAATGTCATGGCATCACAACTGATTGTGGGTGCCTTTATGTTGAAATGTTGGATAATGTCTCAGTTTTTTAGGATGTACCTACCTTCAAGTTTATTTTAGTACATCCAAACTCATTTTATTTTTACATTTGACTAATTACAAGGAAATATCGACATAGTTATGCTATGTTGAAATTACCTACTGCGTTTCAGTTTCAGTGATTATGAAATAACACATAGAATACATTTCTATATGGCTTTGTATTCAAAGATAAATAACGATGCTCATTTATTATACCCTGATATGGTAGTAGGTAACGATGGAGGAGTGATATATATTTTACTAATGTTAGGTAGGTATACCGAATAAATTGCGTTATCAGTTGACAGTACTGCTGACCCAACAGAATCAATTTTACAATTATCTGAATATATACTTTCAATTGCATCGATAGCGCTCATAATCTTGCCTCAAAATATTGAGCGTTATATTTTATGTAATAATTTTATGTATTTATGTGAATAATGAGATTGAAATTTCAATTATTATTTTTTAGTTTTTCACGTATACTAAGGTATAAAAAATTTAATGTTGTTCTAAATTTAGAGTTCATTTATATGTCACACACACATCATCAGCCTATTAATGTTACCACTGTTGGGACACAGGTCTCCTCACTGTGAGAGGGCATGGGCCGTAATCCACCACGCGGGCCCAGTGCGGGTTGGTGGATGTCACATGTCTTCGAATTTTTGGTTCTAGGACATGCCGGTTTCCTCACGATGTTTTCCTTCACCGTTTTGAGAGCCGTGGTGGTGGTGATTTATATGTAATAAGATTATATTTATTATTTATATTCCTATTACGAGTAGTACCTACGGCTGCATGTTTTAATGTGTTACCTCACCAAACTGGGTTTTCACCAATCAGATATAAATAGTACCTATGTCGGCATTTAGCCGCTTATCCGTGTATTTGGATAAGGCTTTCAAACTTTTTGACGAGTTTATCATACTGCACAATGATTTTTAATAATTAAATTTAATTTGAATAGAAAAGGGACGTTCCTGATGGAGCGACGCAAATTAAAATATAAATAGGTATTTTCTATGAAAATGCCATGTGAAAATCGGTCGAATTGCATCGCATTGCGTACGCTTGCAATATCGTTTTATAAAAATCGCTTATCGAAAATCGAATCGCGTCGAACCATCAGGAAGGTCGCTTACTGAATGGACTAAACAAGTAATAAACTATGCTGGGCCATTAAGACAAAAAAACGCAGCCCCTTTAAAAGATAGTATTTAAGGAAAACTAGTAGTTCTGTAGGTCATGGAAAAAAATGTTTAGTACCTTTGTGGAGAATGCTTATAACTACTCGAAGAGAATTCTTCCTTGGCAAGTTTTAATCCAAGCTGAAGTCATGACGGGCCACCAGGTGGGTAACACTCAGTAAAATAATCCTAAATCTAACATAAACAGATATTTATTAATAGTGTAAGGGAAGGTCACAGATGGCGCGTCGCTATTTAAATTATGTCGATAGGCGATATCGGTCGGATGACGCGTTTATTTATTTATTTATTTATTTATTTTCTAAGAAAATTTCAATTGAAAATCGGTCGGGTTGCATCACATAGTGTCCATGTGACTTGCAATTTAAATCGCCTATCGATTTTAATTGCTATTTTATGCTATTTTAAAATGTAGTTCATATATATGTATACTAGCTGTTCCCCGCGGCTTCGCTCCTGTGGACCACCCCACAGGACCTGTTTTCGGGTAAAAAAATAGCCTATGTCACTAATAGGAATCACATAGTCACGTAGTCACACCTGAAATAATATGCATTCTATTGCTGAAGGATTTTTTTAAAACGGTGCAGTAGTTTCGGAGCCTATTCGGTACAAACAAAGAAACAAACAAAAAAATCTTTTCTCCCTATAACATTATTATATATTATATTATAGTATGTATATAAATATAAATGTATTCATTTAAATATAGATTTAAATGAATAAAGGAGAATATTAATCGAATTTGTTTACCTTTAAACTAACGTTTTAATCATTAACTAAAACTACACTCACTATCTAAAAGGATGTCATTATCAACATTTTACACAAAATACGAGTAGTACAAACAACTATTACGCTTAATTAGTAAATAACAACTACATATTAGGCTTCATAAACTGCCGTATTTTTTTTTTAATAAATTTTAGTAGTATTTCGACATAGTTTTCCTGGCTTGGTTTTGTTAACCAAAAAGTCTAAAATTCCTTTTTGATAATATTTATTCTATGTTTTAATTCAGATTATAAGCTAGGAACTACCTGGGCGACCGAGCTCTGTTCGGGTGAAAATAGAGAAATAGAGAAAAAGGATTTTTCGAGAAAACTGGTATTCCCAGATATGAAACCTAGCTAGACCGATTTTTCGCTTCCGAAAACCCATAGGGGTTTTTCAAATTTTATCAAAATCGTTAGAGCCGATCTCGTGAACGGGATTACAAATATTGCTCGTTTAATAGTAGGGGTAGGGTAGGATGTGTGTGTCAAATTTCATCAAAATCCGTTCAGTAGTTTTCCGTGAAGGAGTAACAAACATCCATCCGTTCACCCATCTATCCACAAACTTTCACATTTTTATTATTCATCGTCATCATCTTTTCAGCCGAAAGCCGTTCACTGCTGGACATAAGCCTTCCCCAAGCGACACCACTTTGATCGGTCCGATCATGATCTATGATTTCTTAAAGCCAATTTTGGCTCCAGTGTGCCAGAGAGACGGAGATATACAGGACTAATACACCAACCCTTTTTCAGAACGGAATCATGATGGAATTGTTACGTCATAATTATCAGACCCTAGAAGATGACTCACATTGACCTTGGAGGAGAGGTACTACTGCGCTCAACTTATTTCAAAAGTAGGTACTATCTTCCTACCCTAGACTCAAAAGGTAAAGTTCAAAAACAATGAGCTCCGTATAGGCATGGATTAGATAAATCTGAAGCTGTTTATCTATCTGAAGTAAAGAATCCGAAAGTAAGGAAAACATTGGCAACAAAATACACAGCTCAGGGCTGCATTTTAAAAAGAGGATATCAAAACCAACCGCTGTGTCCAAGTATGAAGTCTTGTCATTTAAAAATAATTCCTATAGAGAAGCATGAACTGATAAAAGAAGCAAAACATAATATTAGTAAATGACAACAATATTGTATCTGCCAATATTAGTACTACTCAGACAGTTTTTCCTCTTCTGAGTGTGAGGTGTTTACTTACAAAGTTTTTACAAACAATCTAAATCACACATCAAACAATAAATATTTGTAGAGGCAGCTGTTCGGGACGGATTATTACACGAACCTAAAATAATAATCGTCCTCTCTTAGCACTTCTGTTGATGTTTTTGCTCCGAACACCTTTGCATGCCACGCTAGCCTATAATTTCGAAATTAATATCTAACACATTGTGCCTATCCGTCCGTCCCTCGATTTGCCGTTTTTATAGCTTTCCCGACACCGTAACTGCTAATTATATCTGCCGCGGCATCGCCTCGAGCCTTTCCCGAATTTATCAGCGAATCAATCTGGACTGTAATTCTTTGATGTAGGGTTCAAGTTCAGCCCCCCAAAATGGTTTTAATCAGCAATCTGGGTTAAATGTGAATTCGCTACGGAATTTTTGGCCCTGTACCTAACGATATCCGCTTCGAATTCGGACAATAAGCACGTTGCCTGAATTCTAAGTAGACGCAGCTTCTTCTTTCATTTACTTGTACAGTTTATAAGCTGTCAGAGAAGCCGTGTCGAGTAACATGATCAATGAATTTATTACTTAATTACAAACTTTTGTTTTAATCAAATCTTCACTATTTATGTTATTTATTTCTTTAATATAATTGCTAATTTACTTCATTTAATCATGTAAGCTATTAATTTCAATAATTTTATGTTCATCCTGATCTTCGTATCCCCTTGCTCTTGACTACTTTATTTTAATTTATGTTTTTGCTTTAATCTCTACTTTAATAATTAACACTTTTGAATATCTGTTGATTGCTTAGTAATAATAATATGTGTTAGAGTGTATTGTGTGAAACAAATTTGTGAATCATTTAAGATGTTTATGCTCAAACATTTTCCAAGAGTTTCATTAAAGGTTTCTTTAAAACGTGTTGTTAATTTTCGAGATTTGCTTTAAAGATTACTAAATGTGGAGAAAGAAAGTTAATACAAGGCATACTGTAATTATGATTTTCTATTACACCAAATGGTAACAGACGAACTCAAGTCGTCGTAAAAGTTTAAACGGATACACACTCAAGCCCTTTGTTCATGTTTATCCGCCTATCAGTATAATATCAATAGATGTGTCGCATCTCTTCGTATCAATCGTCCAATAGAGAAAGAACAATGTCGTCATGGTGATCAGGGTGTCGGTGTATTGTCACCGGTGTCGGTGTGTGCCGGTGAATGGGCGAGTGTCGGCGAATGTCGGTGAATGTCGGCGTCATGGCGTGGCGCGGCGGCGTCCCGCCGAGTGGTTCCGGCGATTGTATCGAGGACACGCCCCCAACCCTACAACTCTTAGCCGAAACCTGATTTATAAGCACCTATTTATAATTTGTCCTTGTTTTGATTATGTGTTGTCTTCGATACTCTTTCTTATCCTGCTGTTTATTGACTGGGCTGGTGGTTTAGCTACGAGGGTTTACGTAGTCATCATTTGGATGAAGTCACTTGCAATATTTGGTTGAACTGTGATCCTTTGAAAATAGGTAACTAACAGCCGCAGCTTTACCCACATATTTCACAGGAACCAATGTCGAGCAACAGTTGTGTAACATAAAATGTTGCTAACAACTGTTGCACATCGTTTATTAAAAAAACATAATAAATTGAAATAATCTGTCGCACCTTTAATTGGAAACCATACAATATTATGACGCTTAATTAATAAATGATTAATTGGATATTATTGAACCTTACCTAATTAGATGCCTACAGGTCAATGTGATCTAGCTCATAGTGATTCACTCGATGTTTGTAAACATATTGACATCATGTAAAACCCCCGCCCATTAAAAAAAACAAATAGTAAACAATTCTCAAAAATACGAGTACAAGCCACAACGATAACAAATGCGCAATTTCAACAGGCAAACAAACTCGAAAAATAATTGGCAACAAAAAAGAAAAACGGCCTTATTACTATTGACACACAAATAAATATAATTGCAAACACCTTGTTCAGCACTCTTTAAGATTTCTAATTAATTACTCACAATAAACATTGAAGTTGGTGAAATTAGTTGAGCTTGTCTTGTTAAATGGTTGGTTGTGACGAAACCACAATGGCTCGGCTCAGTCATGCGTTATTCCTCCGGCTCGCTTCCGTCAACACTGTTACTGACATCTCACGCTTGGCGATTCAACTTTACGCTATATAATACATTATTTTATTACCTAATTATCTATTAAGAAGTACCTTGTAATAATTTCCTACGAAAAATCAATTCTTCTTGGAAGCCCTTCAAACACGTCCGGTGTCCATTGGTAGGTACTTACCAGCTTTATTAAGAACATAATTTGGTAGTTCCTGTAAGTACATTCTACAAATACGCATGTATTTTCATCCCCTAACCTTGGGCCCATAATCCAGGACTTTTAGCAGTAAGCAGCAATTAACAGCAACATATGCCTATCTTTAAAAAAAACAGGTGTCATCGTCATGGTCATTATGCAAATTCAGTTTTCAAGAAAATCGGTCCGTTGTGCTACAGTCGTTATAACATAACACATTATTTTCGCACTGTAGCAAAATATACTGAAAAAACTGCGGTTTGTCTATAACTTTGGAATTCATCATCTGGCTGTAAAAATTGTTTCTTTAAAAAGTGTTTACGGAAAACAGGACGTGGTTTTGTGCGTTACCAAAACATGTTTACTAGTACGGAATCCTAAAATACTGCTGACGAAACCACTGAGTAATCGTCGTCGTTCTAGATTGAAAGTTCTTAAACCATTAACTGCTAATTGTTTGCTAAAAACTCTTTTTGCACAAATTTGGCATTGTGTCTGCTCCATTATCGAGACAACTGTAAAACATGGCGTAACTGTAAGTAATTGGGGTGGCACTTGCGTCTTTGTGTCGATGTGCTTAGAGTCTATATTGTTGTGCGTAGAGTGCGACGTTTGCGTGGTTTACCGTGGTCAAGTTGTCATTAGGTCACGTATGGCAGGGTAGGAGATGGTTGCCGGCGGCCACTGATGGTGTGAAATGAGTGGTCGCCGGTGCGTTTGAACTCGCCGCCCGATACCGTTTTGTCCGTCGTAGTTTTTGTGGCGTGCGTTTAGGATGCGACCTCTTTTTTGTGGCATGTTTGTAATGCCGAGTGTGTGGGACTTGACACGTAGGTAACTATTGTTAATTCATTCCTGTTTGTTATTGTTGCATTCCTACCTTGTAATAAGCCATTTTGTGACGGAAAGACGCCGCGCAGACCCGTCTAGTCTCATCTTGTTTGATTTCCGTTGAATGAGTGATACAGGATTTAGTTTTTTATATCTAGTTTCTTATTTTAGACACTTTAATTTTGTAACTTATGTGTTTGATATTTTAATTGCTATTGTAGACACGATACATGCGCAATATTGTGTAGTTTCACTCGTAGTGATATTTCTTGTTCCGACATTGTTTCTTCAACGCTTGTATATAATTGTTTCGTGATTAAAGTTCTCAGCACGGTAATGGTCGTATGTAAGGAAGTGGGTATCGATAACCATTAGACAAATGGTTGCTAACTTTGTTAGTCACTGGGCAGCGATTTATTTAATGTTTGCACGCGAACTAATAAATGGTGTCTATCAATTAGTTGAAAGAAACATTTGCATAAATTTAAGTGCTTATCATTACTAAATTGCGTGTAATTGTGTAAGTTATTTTTCGTTTCTACAACAGTGATAAAGTGTAGATTTTATTAGTTTTTATTGCAATTAATTAACGGATCTATAAACGTTCAATAACTAAATATGTTAACTACCGTTTCTGCTTTTTATAATTAGCGAACTCGGAGATGTTGATTGCTTTTTATTTTGATAACTACTGGATTAATAGAAGGATCGATTAGTCAGACATCTAGCTATCATTTAGGTGATTTTCTTACATATACAACTGTTTTTTCTTGTTATAAAAACAGAGTTATTAGCTGTTATTTTCTCGCGTAAGCTGCAATCTACTGATGGGGTCGGCTTGCTTAGAAGTGCCGACTGATGCCATAATGACGTGTTACCAAACTGACACTAGTTTTGCATTACGAGTTTGGTTAATTTAGTGTGAAAATAACCACATAGGCACCGCTTAGCTCTGAAACAACAAAAAAGGTGATAAAAAGCGAAAGGATGCGATCCTACATATGAGCTCTTCTACTTATGGCACTTTGATTATACGTCTGAGGACAGCAGATGACGATTTGTTTAAAGTAGAATATAATTCAACGGTTATCACACGTATCCTGATGTTAAGGATAGAGTTAAATGACAAAAGCATCTCTGTATACAGGGTGGATTAAAAACCAAAAACAATTTTGAAAGGACATCCTCGTTTATGTCTTTTGTACTGAGTAAATTTTTGTAAATTTTTAGGTCCCTTTTTAGGGTACCGTACCCAAAGGGTAAAAACGGGACCCTATTACTAAGACTCCGCGGTCCGTCTGTCTGTCTATCTGTCTGTCTGTCACCAGGCTTTATCTCATGAACCGTGATAGCTAGACAGTTGCAATTTTCACAGATGATGTATTTCTGTTGCTACTATAACAACAAATACTAATTATTTTTTGTTGCTTAGTGGTTTAGGTAGCACAGCGCAGTGACATATATCAACCTCTTCATAGTTATTGTATTTTTTTTTTTGATGTTTATTCACACACTGTTTCGTTGTTGTTGAATTAGGTATTTACCTATTTATGCAATATTTGTAAGTATGTGAGAACCATGTTCCTATTTATCAAATTAATGAATTTACCTGTTAATGCTTTTATTGCTTTATAATTGTACGTAGTATACTGTATAGTGCTATTTTTGGGTGCATATCCACTCCCCTATATGTATTTATTAATGTATGTACTTATGTAAATATTGTAAAAAACATATTTTTTTAAAAGAGTTAGTATGGAGTTTCTTGTGCGTTCTTCTCCATAACAAGGTACTTTTCCGAATGCACGGTAGAATTAATTTTATTACTTGTAAATTTTAATTTTTATATGTTTGACGTTCAAAAGTGCCGCATAATGGCCTAATTGAAATGAATATATTTGACTTTGACTATGACTCAACCATATACGACGATAATAATTATGTATTAATTTTCAAAAAAAAAAAACATTCATCAAACTCTGATGAAAAATGAGAGTTAGTATATTTACTTCCTGCAATGCAAAGAGCGCCTGGTAAAAGCAATACACATTGCAATTAAATGAGGCAATCAGCACAATAAAGTATCCCGTACTTACTTCTTCAAGTGCCAATCGTTAAAATAATCTCCTTCACTTAGCTGCTACATGCACAGATTAATAACTGGTAGGATGTTAAAACAGGCAGATATGAGTTCCTTATAACTTCTGTAACTTAAACGCTTATTTTACCCGACCTCATCCCACCGGCCCCCTTCTACCATCGGACATCTAGACGCACTGCAAGTTACCATCCGCACCTAGTTGCTATTCCACCAATTCGCACCAAGCGCTTCCAAACATCCTTCATAATGCGCACAGCAAAAGAGTGGAACTCACTATCTGCGTCTGTGTTTCCGAACGCATACAACCCGAATCTCTTCAAAGTTAGAGTGAAAAGGCTACTTCTGGGTAAGCTCACTCCATCGTCGACTTTATCTCTGTCACCTCTGACCTAGACTAGAGTCAAGAGCAAACCCATCTCAAATAAAAAAAAGAAAACATAAAACACACATAATATTATAAATGAGATGATGGTGGACTTAATTAGAGCAAAGATGGCCACATAATATATGGTTACTACAGTACAGGGACTATTTTACAAGCTTTTATTTAACTTGTTATGTATGTATGTAAGTGTGTTCAGGTGAAATCTTGCAACTTTTTTTTTTAACTTTTACCTTATTTTTAAAGTAATTATCCTCCACGAGAACAAGATGAAGTTTTGCTTACACGTTTAGTTTGGATGATAATGCATGGTTAGCTAAGTAAGGTTATTATTATATTCTAAATCCAATATGGCGGACGGTTCAAGATAGCGGACTAGTTATTTTTAGTGCACTGGCATGATATGGGTATCAATTGAAAGGATTTGCTGAGAAAATACGTAAAAGGCTTTTTTTTATTTTAACGAATAATTTATTTAAGCTAAACTAGTGACTATAGCCTGATTTTTCTGCATAATACGAGTAACTAATAGTTCGTTGCAGTGTATGTATAATAACTAGGGGCCCTAATGTTTACGTAATTTGCGTTTTCGCATACGCCTTACATTGACGTGTCATAACTATCATGGTTCCACTGTAAAAAAGGGATAGTGCTCTTCGTCTTGTTTTTATTTATTACTAACCAACATACCAAAAAGGAGGAGGTTCTATGTTTGACTTTGTATTCGTTTGTTTTTTTTTGTTTGTGTATGTTCACCGATATCTCCGTCAATTGTAGACCGATTATAAAATTTCTTTTTTTGTTTGAAAGAGTATTTTCCGAAATTGGTTCCATTTTAATTTGGTGAAGATATGATGAAGAACTTCGGAGTTATACAACAGAACTCTTCAATAAATAACGGAAAATCACTCGGGATTGCTGCAATCACATAGTTTATTGATTATACCATTTCATAACATAACATTTCACCTTGGTACACTCTCATTTCACCGGTTATTTTCAGTTTCATGATATTCGGGTAATTTATTCTGGCATTATAGAGTACCTTACTTATTCGCTTGCCTGTTAAGCAGGTACAACTAAAAAGTGCAAAATAAAAAAAACTATTTCACAAAAAAATACTACCGACTTCCAAATAAAAAAACTACAAAGTGTTTTTTTTTTGTATATTTATTTCACGCCGATTAGAAAAACATCGTACAGTATTCCAAGAAGATTTCATACACACCTATTAAACTATCTATATCTTATCTTAATATACTTAAACATAAAAATTCAACAATTAAATATAAAAATTACAATATTTTCAAAATTGTATGCCTCCATCGATGCACCTTTGTGCTCCTGATATAAAAGAAATCTTGTATAGCTCCGTCCCTTTCTCACAGTGGCACCATATTAGTTTTGACACGTCAGAATAAGGCCTCAAGTATAAATAAGAGGCAAACAAACTGAAGGTGCAAATCTACTAAAGCTAACAAACTGCTAACATATTGACACACAACACCTAATCCCCCTGTATACACAGGGTACCTCTAACAAATATTGACAAACAGCTTAGAAACAGGTTGACAAACGGCGCGCGTTGGACTAGGCTCGCACCCTGTCTTTATTTGCACATTACGCCTTCAGCGGCGCCCGCGCAACTCACACCGCCTTCACAAATTAGTTTCTAAGTAATCACTGATGATTGCAAGCATTACCGCAGGAACCCGCCACATATTTAGACTTCTATTACCATGCACTTTTAATTTTATATGCTAATTTTCCACAGACATAGAACCTACCGTGTTTATTCTGAGTCAAGGTCCAAATGTGACATATAATTATGTGATATCGTTACAGGTTCTAGGTTGCCTGGTTAATCCTGTAGTCCATTCAGAATTTTGTAGACAGATAAGCACGACGCGACACTTCAACAACGATGTGATGGCCATTTATCATAGAAATTGTTATATGGACGATAACTGAAGCACATTTTTTATGAAAATAATTTTCGCATCGTTGTCGCATTGTCACATTTGTAACAAGAGTTCTGAGCAATAAAGTTTCTCTGCCTCGACACTGCTACATTATTGGCTGATGTATGTTCTGTATATCTACGCCGTGTATATATACGGAAATATTATTATACATATAAAGCTTTGTCCTTGGGTTTAATCAGAAGGATTGATTAAATCTGAATTCAGTTACTCGGTAATTATTTCAGATAGGTACAACAGTTAGTGGGACTAGTGAGCCTAAGAAAAACTGTGGCTCCTCAGGCATCCCGCTCCAGCTGACTATGTTGAGCCTGCAAAAGAGCTCCCTACAGGCCACCAACTATCATGACCCATCAGAAAATCTCTAAATCGACTACAAAGTCAGGTGGGCCGCTCCTGGCACAACCTAGTCATATGTGGATACTCCAATTACCAACAATTCGATTTTGGAGCTACCCAATGACTCACATTTTGTCGGGCAATACCTAATGCTGTCGACGTGGCTGAATTCTGGTCCAAATATATTTAATTTGCAAAAAATATTTGTAGTATTAAATACGTCTAAACACCCCTACTGAATTCTGAATGAAATTCTGAAATCTATACTATAATATTATAAAGAGGAAATATTTTTTTGTTTGTTTGTTTGTACCGAATAGGCTCCGAAACTACTGGACCGTTTTAAAAAATTCTTTCACCAATAGAAAGCTACATTATGCCTGAGTGACATGACAAGCTATTTGACATGACAAGCTATTTTTAATCCCGAAAATGGGTCCTGTGGGGTCCAGCTAGCCTTTTATATGCACATGAAGAGTGCTTTCAAAAACAAAGTTTATATAGCCACATCTTACTTATTAACTATCTATACTAATATTATAAAGATGTAAAGTTTGTGAGTTTTTGAGGTTGTAGGGTGTAATCTCTGGATCTAGTTTGTAGTCCCTTGGGATGATAAAACACTTTTTACGCGAAGCCGCGGGCAGAAGCTAGTCACACTAATTACACTAATATTATAAAGGCGATTTTTTTTTATGGATGGATGTATGTTTGTAACTCAATTACGCCTGAACAGATCTGGATGAAATTTCGCACAGGGATAAATTATAGTCTGGAATAGCATATAGGCTGGGCATTTTATCCCGGCAAAATGTACGGTTCCCGTGAGTCAACTTTTGATTTTCACGCGGGCGAAGCCACTGGCTGAAGCTAGTATAAAATAAATTGGAATCATCGATACACCGAAGTAGAAGAATAATTAGGAGGCGACTATATTTGTTTTTGTTACTATACTAGTCTTTTATATGATCTCGTACCCACCGTATAGCTGTATCTTCTGTTTATCAATAACTGCTTCTTTGGTAAGGACCTTAGAAGTAGTTATTGATGACCTTCAAAGCAGAAACCTTTAAAGTCCTCGTAGAAAGAATGATGAATGAGACAAAACTTTCATAAATCATTCATCTCAAATCTTGTTCACAACAGTGACAACACGTTTGTCTCATAGCAATAAGTTAGATAAATTCCTAATATTTCTAACAACTTAATCAGTGATTAATCTAGAATTTTTAATCCTTTAATGATTGGTTCATTAAAGGAAGAAGAAGAAGAACCCGTTAATAAATCAAGAAAATGCGAGGCTGTCATTGAAGTTTTAATAATAGCGTCTAAATCTGATATATTACTGTAAACATGACTCCATAACAATTTATCTAAGCACTCGGTATTATTTGCGTCATGTCTAGTCATTACTTCAATTACTTATCGTTGAGTTAATACATTTTAATGAGAGATGACTCCGATCATTGATCATGTTATTATTGAGATTATCCTCTCATTGCAGAGATCATGGGCACAATATAAATTATTACTGTGCAGAATAATTAGTGTGAACAAGTCAAAGCTCGAGCATCAACTCGTTCGTAAAATACGACGGCTTACCATATAATTTTGTGCTTTTAATAGCAATCAACCGCATTATGCGTGTTTAACTTAAAGTAAAATTGTATAGAACACCGTAAAATTTTTATTCAATAAGTTACTCCGTGGGTAAAAAAACGAATAAACAACATTAGCGGCAGCTTCTTTCTTTGTCATTCGGTGGAACCGATTTTGCATCATTACAAGCGACGTAAGATTGATTCCCACACAAAGGCGCTGTCAAGCTCGGCGGATGAATAAAACGCAAAACGCGGGCTTTCATTGTTGTTATAACAAAATGAAGTCGTAATGAGTAGGAGTGCGGTTGGAGCGGAGCCTCAATGCGAACAGAATGTCGCGCGATTGAATTAAATTTGCTTCAATATTGTGGCTTTAAAATGTAGACATTTGACAAGCGTTGCTGACGCCTGTCGCGTTGACGGGCGGTGGCGGCAGCGGTGAGCGGCCCCAAGCTCCGACGACGCACCTAAATTCATAATGATTGTTGATCAAATTAGAATGTGCATTTATTACGTATTATATGAGATAAGGATGAGATTTATTAAATTTGACATAACAATAAATTATAATCTAGAATTTAATTATAAAAAAACTGATGTAGAACTTTCAATTTTTGAACATTTCTCATCCAGCTTCTTTTGTATATAAATTATAAGGCAATCTCTGACATTATCTTTTATTTGTATATCCTAGTTTCTCGTTTACATTAACAAAGTGTTGTGTGTAAATTGCCTGTTGTGTCGATGTCAGCGCACTTATTTATTGCGCCCATATATAATCACAGCTCTTGATTAATTCTGTTTAACATAAATTGTGTCAGACATTAAACAAAATTAAATTAAGAGCTCGCGTTTGGGACAGCAAAAGAACATCTAATTGCATAAATTCGCGGTAAATTTTGCACAACAAAAACTGGTATTCAAATTACGAGAGATTATGTTTTAGTTAGATTAAAAGACGGCTATTATAATGCTCGAGAATCAAGTTTTTGTCTGTTCTATGTAAATTAGTGGAGCTCCGGTAGCACAATCTAACATTTGAGTGTTAGCTTAGTCTCCTCGTAAAGTCGTTATAGGTATATACAGGTATACTTATCTACAACACACTGTTTGTTTATTAGTTGCGCATTTTACACAATAGTTTGTTTTTATATTATATTGTGGTAAAGTCACGTACTTGGGTGTGAGGCACCATTATTGTAAATGCTATATACTTAATACACATATGTGTATCTACATAGGTTTTACCTTTTATTGTGTATGTATTTGTTTAGTGTTCATAATGCAAGTTACCGTGTCCATGCACTTCTTACAAGTACTTACCTGTTTGGCATTATGCAATGTATCTACCATGTATTCCCATACCCGTGTTAGATATAGTTTTGAGATTGTTGAAAAATGCAATTAAGTCAGATTAGATTACTCCAGCACCTAAACAAGTAAAACCTTCATACGAATGATACGATGATAAGAAAGCACCTTACTGAAGAAACCTGAAAGAAGAAAACACTGAATTAACAAGGCTTTACGAGCTGCACTGTTTGTTTCAAATTATGTAGACCTTTATAAAATGTTATACACTGCGAAGAGTTATGTAAAAGTGTAGTACTTCAGTATAATATGTGCGTTACTCACGAGCATTATAAATATTATAAACATGGCTTATTGAACAACGTAGATCGACAATCGTTGCACGATTTTGACATATGATATAGGTTACCTGTTACCTCTGCAACGAAAACCGATAAGTTCAAGTATCATTTCATCAGAATATCGAATTAAATGTCAATCTATTTATGTCTAGCTCGATTTAAAATTAATGTGCTTCATAATTTAGAGGCGGCAATAAATATTAATTTGGGGGTTATGTAAATAGGTAGCTGATATACATAATTATACAGGCGTCGTGAAGGCTTGTGTAATAAAACAAATATACCTTTAATCCCAACAGGTTGTCGGTGAAGGGCATCAGGTTTATGGGTATCTTTTAGCGTTCGGTGTTCATCAACCATTTTCAAGATACCTTAACCATTCTTCTACAGTGCCTACGATTAGAGGTGTACCTGTAAAAACTTACGTCATATAATTTTGTTATTCTTCAGATCTCGATATATACAAAGAGCCGTAGCCGTAGGCCGTAGAGCCGGAGCAGTACTTACAATTACGTTTGTCGGCACGTGAAACAATCTCGTTACACACAGCCTCTTTCACTCATATAATAGTTTACCTGGACGATGAACACCGTACATTCCACATGTTCTCCCACACCCACAACAAATACGCGACTTCAATACAAAAGTAACAAAAGCCAAGTCTACAAAGGCATAAACAAGTTCGATAGGCAATTTGAAACTGTTTAAGCAATCTTCGTGTCTGGTCGTAAGGGACAAGACAAGGCACATCATATTTCCATGCGTTATCGAGCCGCGCGGTAAAAACGCGCGATGTGGAGAAACGTGTGCAGTTAGCGGCGGACTTTTGTCTTGTTTGTTATTAACAACAATGAGCTGGACGGCCGTGCATGGCTGTGAGAAAGTACGGAATGAAGTTTTGGTGGAGGAGATGTGTGTTTGGAGGTAGTGTGTCCAGTTAGAGTGTATTATGAGATCGTAACTTAATTGAGGGAGTCTTGTGACTAGATGTAAAAATCTTTCAAATGTTTCAGAAAAATTTGTAGTTAAATCTTGAATTAAAGCAGTGGTCTTAGCAACATATTCTGGAAATAAATTTTCTTTAAGTTTTCAGACATCTTCAAGAAACATGAAACTGACAGGAGTAAATATCTGTCAGCCATGCATGGTCTCGTATCGTTCGGGCCATGTTGCTGGAGTGATTAGCTGCGCACAGCCCTGTAATCACGCCTCTGCTGCCCGTGCGTCTGCGCCGACCGGGCCTCCGCCCTCTCGCACCCCGCACCGCCCCGGGGCGAATATCTCCAGAGCAAACAGAAAAAAACAGAAACACAAGGTTCGGTGCGGCGTGCGTACACTGTTAACGACCCGACCTGTTTTCGATGCCGTGTGGGAAGATTTAGCGAATTTGAATTTCGATTGCCCGAGTCGGGTCCAATGGTCCATCCATCACGAGAATTGATGGATTCGGGGCCAAAAAGACGCGAAAAACCTTATGAGATGAAAGCGGGCTATTTCGTGATCGATATTTGTAAGCGAAGCTATTACGGTCAGCTATTGCTTTTCTTTGGACTTATTTATTTTTGATTCGTCAAGTTAATGAGAACTGAACAGTAATGTGTTAAGTGAGTTTTCTAATTTGCTCACATCAGCTTTGTTTGCAAGATAGGAGTTGCCTGAAAGGAAAGGAATGTACAGTTTGGTTGCATCATGTTGGCTACTAAAATTGGATATCTAGTACACGTCTGTCGATAGATATCGTAAAAGACAACTAGTAGTCTGTGACTGAATCGATTACAAGTCTAATAAACAACAACACTCTGGCTTGACTAATCTTAAATAGAGAAACTTTAGTGAGAATATTGGGGCGATTTATCACTTTGCATATGAGTACCAGTATATCACACGGTGTCACAGTGTGTCTGACGTATTATTTGTTATTCTGTTTGTTTTAGCTGGGGTACCACTCTGTTATTGTTTTGGTTCATTTATGCCCAGGGATGGCAAAAGAAGTAAAGGTCGACAAATTAAACGTTGGGAAGATGACCTCAAAAGAGTTGCCGGTCCGGAATGGATCAGAATTGCGAGAGACAGAGATAGGTGGAAGTCTTTGGAGGAGGCCTTTGTCGAAGGACAAGCTGTTGATGGAAAAACCGATCGTCAGGAATGAATATAATTGTATTGTAAACTATGATAAAACAGCAATAAAGGCTTATTTTTTTTTTTGTTTTAGCTGTAAGTCGTCCATAATTGATAAATAAATAAATATAATACTTAAACAGGAGATAAACCTAATTCAAACGTAATTATCACTCAGGACCGTCGTTATATCTTCGAATTGATATAATGCATTGTAGTTGTTACAAGGACACTCGTGTCGCGGTGCCTCCCCGTCTGCTCTCCTCGCCAGCCTGTCTGCCGACCCCGCGCACTTTTTATTACCTTCCTCTTCGGCGCGGGCGCAGATATCAAAATGATTCACCATGAAACTACACAGACCGGCTGTATTGTTTTATTGAAAGCTCATGCAATGCCAAGTACCATCTGTCTATTGAATTGAAAGTTTTTTTTTTTTAATTCCTTTTATTTTCGTTTCCATACAATAGAAAGAGAAAGAAGAAGTTCAGGGTTGAAAAGCCTTTAAAACATAATTCACTTATATGTGAATATAAGTGAATTTATTATTCCAAAAGGCAATTTGTCAGGTAAAAGAAAAACTAGGCTTTTGCGCTACTTACTACTTAGTTCATAATGTTTACCCCTAATGATATTGCCTTCCTATAGAACTTCACAATAACATTTGCATGAATAACAAAATGATACAATACCTATCTCGATCTATTCTATTTGTGTTCGCCGCCAAAATGATGACGTAACAGTCTTTGTAAGATTAGGGTGGCGTCAAAAAGGCCGAACAAGGGATCACACGTTATATCGGTTACCTGACTGATTGCTATTGATGATTTAATGGGATTGTACTAATGTATAGAAGGTTGTTTGTTAGTTTTTGTTGTTTGATTAAAATGTACCTTAAAATGATTTTAGTTATTAATATTTTTTTTATTTGTCGCATCCTTTAAAAAATATATATCTATAATAATAGATATCTCGTTTTAAAATCTCGTTTTGACTATAGACATAGTAGTATATTATGTCCATCAAGAATATAGTATGGACTTAAATATAACAGGTGATTTTGACCTTGACCTTTACCGTGCTGCAACCACGTTCAAACCATGGAAACTAGCGTTACTAAATCGCGACGGAAAAGCCGCGTTAACGCAGCTTTTCCGTCGCTATAGCTTCGGTACCGTCACGTATACGCAGCGACAGCGCAGCGTACCTACGTATTTCATAGAGTCTACGATAAGCCGACACCGTGGCACCAATGTCGGATACCTTTTCACTTATCAATTTCATGTTTTAAAAAAAAAAAACACCAGTTCCAATATATGACTATTTGTTGCCTGGGAGTCCCCGAAAAATCATATTCAGTCTTCGGTATTGAATAAAATTTGTCGTCGGCATTGAATCTAATTGTCATTGCATAAATGTTTGACGTATGTATGAGTAAATACCTAAATAATTCAGTAATGAGTCGTGTTATTTCATGAATGTAGGTATTTGTGTTGTTAACCGCAGAATTTGCGAAGTAAGATACCTACTTGTATTGTGGTAAACACACTCATAGATATTCACTATACCATATTGTCACCTATAACCCCGGATAACACTTGGTTTCCTGCTCATTTCAATAAAGTATATAATGAGATAGTATACAATATAGTATATATTGAAATGAGCAGTAAAACAAAGTGTTTACAGCCTCCTATTGCGTAACACATTCTTATTACAATCTGAAGGATTTTGGAGCAAAACATAACCTAAACCATTGCATTATACGTTTGAAAAATTAGTCTGCCTGCTCGACATCATAAAGAACGCAACTTATGTGGTGGTATTGTCAAAAAGCCATTGCAATTGATTGCGTTACGTAACAAGGCCCTCCAGTAATTACCCCGTAGATATTGCTATCATCAGTGGTTTGGTTGAGGTGTCCGACAGACGGACACAAAACGTTTTATATGCATAGAAAATCCGTCGTAGATATGTAAGAATTGTGTAGTAAGTAGTCTTGGTAGACACTAACATGTCATAGCCAGTTTATTGTCATTATCATAATATTCAAAATCTTGTCACTCGCAGTAGGTAGCCAATTTATTAGCTTTGTGTGATATGTATATTATTCGACAGACCTTGTACATCAGTGGTCTAATATCCACTTAATTAAGCAATCCCACGGAGACATCCGACTATTTACATATTCATTATGATGGAGATTCTCCTTATAAAAATACTGCTTTTTATGTCAATTTGAGTTTCTGTGGCAGACTGTTCCCGTAATCTGACAAACATGGATATATTTGTGTTCATAACTAAGAACACGAGAATGAAATACAGATGGACAAATTTAAAAAAAAAAAAGAGTTTTGATTGCATATTTAGGTAGAAAGGTTGTCATTTTCGTGTCTTGTTTAATGATCTTGGAACCATAAACGATAATAACGACTAATGGAAAATAATAAAATATTGTTGTGTTGAGAGCCGCGGCAACTAAACTATACCGGACTCGTCTCAAAGATAGATTTTAATAATGACTGCGACTGCGCTTCGTCAACAACATAAATCATATTATATGTCGAAGTA